>OX352773.1:170230150-171577490 GCA_947095535.1 Poecilobothrus nobilitatus
TTAATTAAATTAAGATTTATGAAATATTAATTATTATATTTTTTTTTTTTAAGAATTTACCCTTTATATCTATAGATTTATAATTATAATAAAATATCTTTCAATATGATTGTTTTTCATCTTTTCTCGATTATTTGCAACAAAAACTTTTTTTTTTTTTTTTTTTTGTTTTTTTTTTTTTAGCGAAAAACAAAATTTCAAGTTCAAGATGCCGAGTTAATACTAATATATACAAGGTTATAAACATCATTCTTATCAACTAACAACACAAATCACGATTTTGATTTTTAAATTTTTAGAAAAAAAAATATAGGTATGTATATATTAAAAAACAAATTCATGAATTATGCAAAATTCGAAAAAAAAAAAAAAAAAAAAAACGAAAACAAAAAAAAAATTGTTATAAAACAACATTTTTATGTAGAAATTCTTAATTCGTTGTACCTATACAAAAATAAAAAAAACAATATGAAATATTTTCTTTTTAAAGTAATATTTTAAATTTTAATAGCCATGAGTTGTTTTTTAAGGTTCAATAATCTTAATATAAAAAAAAAAAAAAAAAAAGCATTAAACTTAAAACATGAAAAAGCTTCTGAATATAAAAAAGCAAAATTATCGACATAAATTAAACTTGAATTGTCACGTGGGCGATACACGTGTTGTAATAATATTTTAATTATATGAAAAAAAATATTTTTATAATTACAGAACTTACAAATTTAATATATGTAAATGTAAATATTATTTTTTTTTAATATTGAATTTTTAAAAATGGTTTTGATTTAAAAAATTTTTTTTTTTTGTTTTTTGCATTGGATCATTAATTTATATCACTTAATCTATTTATTGCCTATTAATTTTTCTCTCGAATTTTTACTTTTTCGAAATTATCTAAACTTTTATAGGGTGCTTGTTTACATTTTAATTTCCAAAAATATTAAAATTAACATAACATTCTCAATTCAAAACGGTGCAGCAATTATAGATAGACAATAGACTATTGTATATTTACTATTGGGTATAAAAAGGTTCAACTTTAAATGCAACTGGTAGTACTTTAAAAAAAAATTCAAAATAAGCCCGCTAAAAATGACATTTTTATATTTTAATTGAAATACGATCTATTTTCAAAAATTTTGATTTGTTATATTCAATTTTTAAATTTATAAATTTTTTACATGTTTTTTATATTTTATAAATTTATGAAATTTTTAAAAAAAAAGTCAAATCAAATAAATGTTGGAAATATTAAATTGACTCTTTAAAAAAACATGTAAACTTGGTTAAAAATCGCTTTTGAAAAAGTATACAGCAGTTATATTTAAACTTTAGGACTCGATTATATGTTTTGCCAGTATAAAGGTCCAATAAGTATAACGCGTTTACGTTACATTAAAAACCAAACGTTTTATAATTTTTATTTAGTGTTTTTAGCTAGATCGATCTAGAAAGTTTTAAAATTTAAAAATATAGATCTTACTGTTCATTAGTTTTGGTTTTAGAACAGTGCTCTTTTTTTTTTTTTTTAATGTCCAAAATTGTTCTGAGTTGTGCTAAATAAATATTGCCCGAAAGTATTCTAATTTGTACTTTTTTATTTTAAGATTTTTTTTTTAAGAACAATTTTGGACAGCAGTTTTCTTGCTTTTTTTTACATATAGTTTTTGACAAATGATATGAATAATTTTAATTTATTTATTTTGATTTTAATGTTTTGTATATAAAATTTTTTGTCAATTTTTGACAATTTGAAAAATGTACAATAGAAAAGTTATTTCTTTAATTGTATTTACAACGTCGCGAACACAAAGTATTAAGATCGAAATTGTAATAGTAAAAAAAAAATTGACAATGTATCATGAACGGAATTAATTTAACACCAATGTATTTGGTAGATATTTTTGCAACCCTAGTTGTTAATTTGTGTGTCCAAAAAATTTATAGATACCTCATATAATGTTTATAGATACCTCAAATAATGTTTCAAGTTTTTATTTTTTTAGTTCTTTGTATTTGTTTGAATGTTCGTAAAGAAATAAAGTAATTTAAGTAAGTATGAAAATAATTTAATACTGCCGTTTTTTTTTTAAGTAAAAAATTGAAAACATCAAATAACAAAATACGATTTGACAGTTGCTTGATATAAAGTGTTAACAGCGATCGGAATTGAAAACAAAACACATTGTGTTATTAAATACAATGTGTTTGATTTTATTACATTTGACATTGTATTATTTTTCCTATGTATCGGGCTGTAGGTTTTTTTTAATACATTTCCGATGTCACCTATTATCTGTTTTAAGTTGTTTTTTTTTTTTCGTCAAAATTGAATAATGTACAACAGAAAAAAATGTCGTTTCTTAGATTGTTTGAATTTATTCTAAAGTTTTATGTTTAATCGTTTACTGTTCTGAACTATTTTGTGAGTTCAAATAAAATTAATAAAACATAATAAATCTTAATAAAAAAAACAGTCAATCAACATATTTTCTTTTAATGTAAAAAAAATTTTTTAATCAACCAATGACTTTGCGATCAATTTACCACGTGAGTAAAACTTTGATCAGAATAAAACTCAACATTTTTAAATTAAATCGATCTATATAAAAAAAAAACAACCAAAAATAGTGAATAAAATTTGTAAATTCAAAAACAAAAAAAATTTTAACTTTGTATTAAGTCGACCCCCTTATATATTATATTTTAAAAATGTTCTCAATTCTTATAATAATTTATTACGTATCCGTGCGCGCAAGAAGGTTAATTTTATTTTTAAATATTTATTAATTTTATTCCTTTTAAAATCATATGACTACATATATTTCAGAAAATAGGTAGTTTTTATAAATTTCTTGTCAGAAAATAAATCTTTTTCTTTAATCTCGAAACAAATCATTTTTAAATAAAAGTTTTCTTTTAACTAAAAAAAAAACACTATAGCATTGATTACTGTTGATCTGTTAAGTTTAGTTACTTATGAATTAAAATTATACAATGATTGATTGATACCATATTAATTATATAAAAAAATATAAAAAAAAAAAATAATAGCATTAAAATTTTTATATAAATTCTTGTGCTTTTTAAATTTTAATAATATTGAAGGAAATTAAATAAGTTTAAAAAATAGTTTCCAGTACTAAGTATATAATAATTAAAAAAATAATAAATAAAATAGTTAAATATTATTAATTATTTCTAAAAAAAAATTTTTTTTTTTTTTTTAATATTTAAATTTTTTTTTTTAATGAAAAATTTTGTATATTAAATAATATATTATATAAAATTTATATGTACATAATATAATCCAATAAAAACACAAATATAATAAAATTTAAAAAGCACAAAATAATTTTAAAATTTAGATTATTTTTTTAATTTTTTTTTTTGAAAAGTGTGATATAAATTTTTTCTTAAAAACTTAAAAAAATTTTTATTTTTGCACTTTTCTTATTTGATATAAAACAAACTTAAATATGTGTCGGTTTATCAAATTTTTTAAATAATAAATATATTTTTTTTTTGTTTGAAACATAATATTTAAAAGTATGTATTTTGTAATAATTGTAATTAAATGTTTTTTTTTTTTTATTTTGATAAACCGAGTGATATTGAAAGGTAAAAAACCATTCATATTATATAAAAATTATTTTTCTTTTTAATTTATTATTGTAAAATTATATATATAATTGTTTTACTATACATACATACTTACTTTGATGATTTTTATTTTGATAAAAGCAGCAGTACTAAAAAAAAAAAAATTATCGTAAAAATAACAACCCTTAGTCAGACGATCACCTTAATATATATTATTACACCCTGAAACTGTTATCCTCAATTATTTTTGTTATATAGATTTATTTTGATTCAAAATATTTTTTTTTTTTTACAATTTGTCTGTTTTATTGTGCCGCCGCCCCATATATATATTTTTTTTTATGTATGTACTAAAAAAATGTTAATACGTATCTTCTATCTATATGTACTGTAATCTCTTTTTTTTTTTTAACCTTTTTCATAAAAATATATATATGTATATATAAAAAAATTTCATCGTTTCTACTGCGTATATTTATATATTAAACCTTTTTTTGTAAATTTTCCAAAATAAAGTCTTTCCCTCACCCATTAATTTTAACATTTTCGAAACATATTTTTATGTTCGAAAATGCTAAAAAAAAAACCCCATCCTGAAAATATGTTTTTATAGGTTGAGGTATTAGGGAACAAAAAAATGAATGAAATTTTAGGATAAGGATAAAATAAAGAAGAAAAAAAAAATGGAAAAATTAAAAAAACAAAAAGTATTAAAAAGTGAAAAAAAAATGGAGAAAGTTTTTGTTTTTTTTTTTTTTTAAATTGAAATAATATGAAAAAATAATTAATAATAATAATATAAATTTTCCCTGTCAACCGATACCGTTGAACAGGGATAATACTTACTTATTTTATATAATACGATGTGTTATTTTCACTGTATATTCTTTGATAGAAATTTTATTCCACAGATTATATTATAAAAAGTCTCATTTTGAAGATTTTTTGATCTTTTCATATTCAATTGAAGAAATTACCTCACTGTAATATTTAAATTACAGTTACATTTTTATACTATTACCTGTGCTGATAAAGATCATGTTTTCGATAACAAAAAAAAAAAGGAGACTTTTCATTCAAATCGTGAACATACAAAAATATATGTCCAATGTTTAAGCTGCTTTTTTTTTTAATAAATTTTTTTTTATGTTTTTTTTTTATTTATTTATTTTTCACTCACATATTATTTTTCTAAATATTAATTCACTTTATTTCATCAATTTGTTTTTTTTTTTTTTTTGTATTATTTATTTCACTTTAATCACAAAAATTAAATAAGAGAGACTTTATAAAAATAAATTAACAAACAAAAAAAAGATACTTATAATTGAAACTTGTTTTGTTAATTTTTGATTTTTAAAAGAATTTCAAAATTTTTTTTTTAAGATTTTAAAAAATCATAAAAAGAAAAATATTTTGAAATCCTTTTTGTGACAAAAAAAAAAAAAACAAAAATCTAAATTAACATAATAAATTTCAATTAAAATACGGTACGAATTTACCCGTAAAAACTTAAAAAAAAAACGACCATTTAAACCAAAAACGACCATTGGTTTTTTTTATATAAGTCAATATAAAAAAAAAACAATATTATATTAAAAAAAAAAAAACTGAGCCCGAATTTAAACCGTGTATATAAACCCCGTCTAATATAAACAATGTACAAATTTGCACAAAAGTGGAGCAATTTCTTAAATTTAAAAATGCTATGAAGTAAGAATTCAAATAATATACAAAAACAAAACAAAAAAAAAAAAAAACTAAAACTAAACGAAACTAAACTAAAAGAAAAAAAATATACAAAATAAATAATAATAAATAAATGTATAAATTCTTTACTAAAACCTATTTTTTTTTTTTTTTTGATTTTTATTTTAATTTTTAAATAAAATTTGATTATTATTTTATTTATTTGTAAAAAAAAAAACAATTACTATTATCTTTTATTTTAATTTCATAGAATTAAAAATGCAATAAGTAGTCCCCCGTCAACCAAAAAATAAGCATATTTTTTGTATTTAAAGATTTTTTTTTTTTTTTATTAGTAATATCTAATAAGTAAATAATATAGAAAGATTATATATATATATAAAAAAAATTAATAATAATAACAAAAAAAGGAAAAGAATATAAACTAAATACAAAAAATTAAATTAAAAAAGTTAAAAAAAAAAAAATCAGCATGCAAAAAAAAAAAAGAAAAATTTAGAACAATTTGTTGAAGTTTTTTTTTTCATCAGTTTAAAAAGGAATTTTATGAGTGCTTTGAATTTAAATGAATTTAAGTTTTTTTTTTAAATAAAAAACAAAAAAAAAATTAATTATTTTTAAAAACAAGTTTTTCTTCTTTTTTTCTTTTATTTCTTTGAAACCTGAATAATTTAGCAACTGTATCTTTTTAATTTTTTTTTTGTTGACACGAAGAATAGTTTTGTTTTTTTTTTTTTTATATAAATATCCTATAAAAAAAAATATATATATATATATATATTTTTTAAATCGATTTAACCGTTTTCTTTTTTTGATTTACTTTTAAAACCGTTACTTCAATTTTTTTTTTAATTTGTGTAAAAAATAAAAAAAAAAATTATCACTTTGTTTTGTTTTTTGCAATTTTTAAACGTTGTTAATTATATTTTTAAATTTTTAAAGTATATTTTGTATTTTTAAATCAAAATATAAAATTTATAATTAAATTAAAATCAGAAAAATTAAAAATTAATTAATTAAAAATAAGAAAAAAAAAAAAAATTAAATTGAAATAATAAACAACATAAATAAAATAATTAAATAAATAAAAAAAAAAGTCAGGAAAGCAAAAAGTAATAGAATTTTCTTAAATTAAAATAATATAAATAAACTTTTTATACCATATTTCAGAAATTTGTTTATATATTATGTAATATATAAAACTTAAAATATTTGGTCAGTTTGTAAAAAAAAAAAAAAAATTATATATGTAACATGTGTATCTTAAAAAAAAAAAGTTCCTTTTTCTTAAATAAAATTACTTTACAACTATGCATTTTTGATATAAAATAGATAAAGAGTGTCACTCCTTACATTCATTTTATTTATTGCACTCTTTAATACTTTATTATTTTAAATTTACAAACAAAAAAAAAAAAAATATATTTTTTTATGTAAGAAAAAAAAACTTTTTTTTTTTTGTTAGATACTTAAAGCTTGGATTACTCGTTTTAGTACTTTTCAATATAATAATAATAATAATAAGTATTAAGAAAAAAGATTGATTAAAAATAAATATATCAAACAAAATGCTACACAAACACCAAATTAAAAAAAAAAAAATTACCAAATCAAATTAATTTTTTACTTTCAAATTATTTTCTTTCTTTTGTTTTTTTTTTTTAAATTCATTATTTTTTTTTTATATTAAAAAAAAAAATTATATATTCAATTGGAATTGTGAATTCTAATTTGTTGTTTTAAAAAAAAAAAAAAATATTTTCTTATATAACTTTGCAATATTATTTTCTTTAAATCTTATATTTTGAATTTTTAATTTTTTTTTTTTTTTTTTTTTTTAATCTAAAAGCTAATATTTGTTTTCTTTTGTGAATTTTTTTTTTTGGCTAAATTAGAATGATATTTTTGTAACCATACAATTCATTTATTAAGTACTTACCCCCTTTTATTTAATTTATTATTAAATATTTTTAAGATTTTTATGTAATTATAAAAAACAAAAAGAATTACTATTGAAAACTTTACAAATATATGTATGTATATCAAAGAAAAAGTTCTAATTTAATAAACTCCAAAGATTAATACAAAATTTAATATATAATAATTCTTGTTTCCAATTTGAAATCAAGTTTTTTTAGTTATTTTATTTTAATTTTTTTTTTCTCTTTATCTTTTTTAACTATTTCTTGTTTTTATCGTTCTAATTTAACCAAAATATTTTATATCTCATATTTTTTTTTTTTCTTATATTGGGTGTTGAGCACGACTCATAAAATATTTCCATTATATAATAAAATATAATAAATGTATTTTCAATTCGGCAAAAAGAAAAAAACCACTTCTGATTTAATAAAAAAAAAATTATATTTTTTTTATATTAAAATACGACAAAAAAAAAAGAACGAACGAACGCCAATAAATTTAAACTAAAAGTTAGAAAATAAAACAATTTATTTTCTTCTTTTTTTTTTCGTTTTTATATAATGCAAAAAAAAAAAAAAAAAATAAAATAAAGAATAAAAATTTTTTTTAGCTACTTTTACTAATTTAAAAACAAAAATAGAAAATCAAATTTTATATTTAATAAATTTAAATTTTTGCAATCAAAATCCAATCGATTACTTTTTTTTTCAGCAATTTATCACAAACAATAATTAAATTTTAAAATAATATTTTAAATAATAAATCAAATACTAATTTTACCAAGAAAAAACATTATCAATTTACATGTCGTGCTCATATCGAAATAAGTTTCGTAATTAAAATTATTGTTTTGTATCGTTTTTGTTATTTATTTATTTTTTTTGATATATTAAAATAAAAGTGCCTACCTTGTGGGTCCCGTTGTTGTCCTTGGTCTTGTGCAGTCATGATGAATTCGTCTTGAGATCTATCGGCTGGCCATTGTGGAAATCCTGAAATTTAATAAAAGAATTTTTTTTTTTTTTTTTTAATAATAATGTATTAATGCACAAAAAAAAAAGGTTTAATTTAGAGGATTGAAATCAGTAAATTTTGGTATTTAATATCTTCAAAATAAAGAATCAGTAGCAGAACTGGATAATCATCATTTAAAAAAAAAAAATGTATAATTTAAATAAGAAATAATAATGTACTGATTATGTATAAAATAATAGTAATTTTTACATTTTGCTATTATTGTATACAATTTTTATATTTGTTATATTATATAACAATTATAAAATTTGTACGTACATACATACATTTTTTTTAAATCCCTTTTTTTTTTTGTTTTTTTTTTTTAATATTATGAGATTTTATTTACCTTGACTAGAGCCTTCACCACCATGATGACTTGGACCAGCTTGATTATCTAAATCATCATCATCTAATAATTCTTCTGGATCTTCAGTTAAATCTTCAACTGGTTCATTAACATCTTCATATTCATTTTTTGGTTCAATTAATAATTCATCTTTATCGTGTCCAGATTTACGTTGTTGTTTATTTTGATCTTTTTTATTTAATTTATCTTGTTCCATTTGATTATCCTGTTCAGCTAATAAAACATCATCAGAAGATCCAGCTGTTTGTTTAATATTTGAAACGTTTTCAGTCTTTTTTGTACCAACAATATTTCCTTGCTGTTGTTGTTGCTGTGATACAGAGGATTGTTGTAATGATTGCTGCGATTGTTGTTGCTGCTGTTGTGATGTTGCAACAATAGCAGCTGTGCCTGAGGTAATTAATGGTGTTGATGTGATAATTGGTTGAGTAGAGTGTGCAGAGGAATTTGAGTGTTCATGATTATCTGAAATTTTTTTTAATTAAAATATTTATTAATTTTTATTCCATTACTATTGTATTAAATAAATTTTAAAATAAAAACAAAATAAAAATTTTGAAATTATATTTAAATCAGTAAATTTTGGTATTTGATATCTTCAAAATAAAAAATCAGTAGCAGAACTGGATGTTCATCATTTTAAATTTACAAAAAAAAAACAAAAAATAATAAAAAAAAACAAAGAAAAATCTTACCCATAACATTTTCTATACTACGACGTCTTAGTTTCTTTCTTTTTCTAGACGTTGGACTAGATGAACCTTCACGCATATCAGGTGTATCAATTACAGGACCTAAACGTGGTCTTTTTGCTTGTTCCAATGTATAACCACTGTGTGGATGTTGCATTCTACCAGGTACATTAATATTTTGATGTTGATCCGTAGATCGTTGTGGTCTATCGGATAAACCCTTAATTTGTAATGATTCAGCTGCTTTTAATAATGCAGCTAATTGATCCTGTGAAATATTTACTTCACCACGATACATATAATCCATCATGGCGCGTAATTCTTGATATTTAACATCTTTTAATATAAATATGGGATGTTTATCATATTGTTCTTTTAAAAGATTCTGAAATTATAAATAAAATATAATTAATTAAGATGTGTATCCTATTTTAAAATAAAATAAAAATCTTTTCTTTGATTTTATTTTATATCAGTGAGTTTTGGTATATTTTTTTTCGTCAAAATTTATCAGTAGCAGAACTGAACATAATCATCATTTTAATAATCATTTTAGAATTTCTTTATTTATAAACGCAAATTTTAGAATTATAAATATATGTTTTTAATATAAATTTAAATTTTAATATATGTAATAACTTTTTGCGATTAACATAATTTTAAGCCAAAAAAAAAAAAAATTATTTATTTAATATAAAACCGAATAAAAAAATTCTTGTTTATTTTTCACTATTATACTTAAATTATATTTAAAAAAAAAAAAACTTGTAACTTACCGCAAAATATGGACTGCATGCTGACAAAACAACTTTATGTGCTTTAAGGAATTGTCCCTCAGCAGCCAATGTACAATCAACTAATGTACCATTTTCCAAAAGTTTATCAAAATTACTAATTAAAGTATTTTGATGGTTATTCCAACGAAGACAAAATTGTTGATCGTCCTCCATCATGAATTAATTATAATATCAAATATTCTGATATTATTCCAGCAATATTTTTAGAGGAGTGGATGGTCCTCCGCACCTCCGCTTTAAGTAACTCACTAGAGTTATTTTTTTTTATTTTTAAGTTTTCTTTGTTTTTAATTTTTTATTTTTATTCTGTTTATTTTTTTTTTTTAAGATGAAAATTAAAATATTAAAAATAAATATAACACACACCCTCTACCTCAAAAACGTCTTTCTGTAAATATCAAAAAAAAAAAAAATAATAATTTATTAATATATATAGGTATAGAGAATGTTCTAGATAAATTTATGTTATTTATATATGTTTTTAATTATAAAGGGAAATTCATTTTGATTTTTAATGGTAATGATATATTTAATCAGGTTTTTGGTTTTAGATTCCGCATGATTTTTATCAGTAGCAGAACTGGAAAATATATCATCATAGTTAAAAACCTTACCAAAATAAAAAAAAAACAAAAATAAAATTTTTTTGAAGTGGAATGTCTTTTGTTTTTTGTACTATATATTTATATTAAAATATCTATCTAAATGTATATACTTATATTATTATATTTAAAATTTTCTTTTGTTCTAATAAATTAATTAATTTTTAAATATTAGATATACATATTTAAATGTAAATAACAAATTTATTTATTCGAGTGTTTAATTAATATTAAAACAAAAGAATCTATTGTTATTTTTATCTTAAAGTTTGTTTACTGATTAGATAATGATTATGAAATTAAATTTTTTTATTTATTTTTTTTTTTTCTAGCTTAAGAATTATTACAACTCGTAACCCATATTAGGATATGTATTTTATAAAATTTAAACGCAGTTTAAATATTTTTTTTTTTTAGTTAGTGATTAAATTAGGTACCCCACCCCTATTTATAAAATAAAATTTTGTAAAAAAAACAAAAATTAGAAAATCAATACCTTTGTATAAGAAATAAATCATTAATAAAGTATGTGTACAGTATATGTATGTAAAAAAAATTTTCTAATATGTATAAATAATATGGTTTTTAATTAAAAAAAAATACACTTGACACTTCTTTTAAACAAAAGAAAACTAATTTCGTATTACTAAACTAATCTTACTTAATTACAAGTTAACAATACTCGTCAATTTCTTTCATACCCTATATACAATATCTATTAATATACATATGTTTGCATTATATTATTATATATTTACTTGTTTTAAATACCTGAGGGCTGAGGCTCAAAAGCAATTTGTTAATATGTAATTTAATTATATAAGAGAAATTTTGGTTTTTTTTTAGCCGCCATTATTTTAGTGACATTTTTTGTCTACGAAGCAAAAAAAAAAAAAAACGAAAAAAAAATTTAAAAATAAGAAATTTACGTACACAATTTACGAAATTACTATACAACTACTTCAGCCATTATTCAAAAAAAAAAAAAAAAAAAATTTTTATTTAAAAACAAAAATATCAGTTAGAAACACCTTTTGAAATTTATTTTTAATTTTAACATTCTTTTAACATGTACGAATTTTGATTTGATGAAAAAAGTATAAATAATTTATATCTGCATGTACATAGATAATATATGTATATATACATGGATATATATAAGAAGGTACATATAGGTATATGTTGGTACATAATATATGAAAATTGTTGATAATATATTTTGGATTTTGTTTTCCTTTTTATAAACCAAATAAACAAAATAATTTTTGGAAGAATAAAAGTCCAAAAAGAAATTCTTAGCTTACTAATAATGGAATACAATCTACAATTTTTTTTTTTAATATAAATACCTATATATTATGAATGCATATAAGTACATATATGTTCTAAATGAATCTATACGTAGTGAAAAATCTAAACTGTGTAATAGAAATCGCAGCAGGTATATATGTATATATATGTGAATTGTTAAAAATAAAAATAAAAAAATAAAATAAAAATAGATTCTGATATAAATTAATTAAAAATCGTATGAAGAGAAGTAGCCAAGTCAGTCCAGTGGAAATATAAGTGAATATAAAACTTTACGTGAATTTAAACCTCTTCTATAGATATTAAATACATGCATATATGTACATGTATGAACTAATATTATTTAGTACTTATGTCAGTAGGTACAATATAACCATTTTTTTTTTATAATTTTTGTAATTTTATTTGAAATTTAAATATAAAAACAATTTAAAATAACAAAGAAAAAAAAACCGTTAACATAAAATGTTAAGTCAAAATCAATTTATTACTTAAGTATATATATATCTAATAAAGTAAAAAAAAAAAACATATTTACATATTTTTTTGCAATAAAGTTAAAATTACATAAGTATAGCGAATTATATATATTAAAATTTGATTAATTTATATATATATATGTACATACATATATATGTAGGTACACATTTACCTATGTACTTATATTTATTAATATTTAATAAATAGTAACATTATTTTGATTAAAGTTTATTTTTAATATTAAATTAATATATATGTATGTACGTATGTACGAACCTATTTATTGAATTATTACATTATTTATAACATAGGTATTAGGCATCTATTAATTTTGTAACTACATACCTATTTTCTTTCCAAAACTTTAAAATGATTTGATAAAATCAAAATTTCTTAAAAATGACAAAAATATCTACTAAAAATTTTTTTTTCTTATTGCCGTAAATGTATTTAATTTTATTTAAAAAGAAACAAAATATTATTAATGCTATTCAATATAAAATTAAAAGTACCTATATAGGTTACCTACATAAATAATATTTAATTAAAAATGATGTTTGAAATCGAATATGTACATATATAATATAAACTTATGTAATTAAATGTATACATATATGTAACAAATATATATTACATACCTATATATTTTAAAATTAGTTAAAATATCGGTATAGGTATATTATATACATTAATATATGAAATGGACATATTTTGTGTACTTAGATATGTAAGTTTCATATGTATGTACAGTTTTAATTAATAATGCATGCTTTTAAGATTCCGTCAAGGTCACAAGATTATAAATGTTAAATAAAATTAAAAAAAAAAAAAAAAAAAATTATTCTAATGTAACATAAAAAAAATTTTTTAATTTTTAATTTTTTAAAAGAATATTGAATACAAAAAATAAATCACTTTACTTTTAAGTTTACACAAAATAAAATAACAAAAATAAAAGAATTTTCGCGGTAAGAGCAGCTATTAAAATATTTTTATTAAGAGATGCAAAATTTATGAATTCTAAGTTGTTATTTGTCCCTTTTGTCCTTTTAAAAACAATTAAATTGGCGTCTATTAATAAATTTTTAAAAAATAAACCGACACTGATTAGTTAATATAAAAGCATATAAAACCAGAAGCATTCTTCCAAATACCTATTAAATCATCTAAATTCTAGAAGATAATATTTATAGATATTTAAAATAATTCCAATTATGAAGATCGAATTCATTAAATTGCCGAAAATTTAAGGAGGAAAATTTAAGTTCAACTGACACTTAACTAATATGAAATATCGAATTTTCGAGTATATATGGTAGGTACAAGTACAAATTCTTTTGTTTTTTTTTTAAAACTTACATATTTTATCTTTTTGTCAATTTTTAATTCCAAATCTTTTTTTTTTTAATTATTTTTACACCATAATTTTTTTTTTTTCAATTTTAAATTAATTATTTTGATAAAATATTTTGTATTTACCTTTTTGGTTTTTTTTTTTAATTTATGTTTTTATTTATTTTGTTTCAAAAATAAAAAAAAAAAAGCTTTTTTTTTTTATTAAAATTTCTGCAAACAAGAAAATGAATAACTAAAAAATTTTCACAGCTTTTGTTTTCATAAAAAAATTTTTTTTTATAAATTTAAGAACATTTCAATTTAATTATATATTTTTTTTTTATTTACTTTTTTATATATTTAGGTAAAATTGTATGGATGTCCCGACGGTTAAAATAATTTTTAATGCAATAAAAATATGTATATTTCTTTTGTGTGTTTGTTGAAAATAATTTTTTTTTTGTTTTTTACTTAAATAAAATAGACATGAAAAACACGTTCACCCGTAACACCGATGAGACCACCATCATTCAACAAAAACAACCTGATACGTACTGAAACTGAAAACGGAAATGACCAAAATTTCTCAATATGTAAAAATATATAACATTCAATTCAATAAAATAATAAAAAAAAAAAAAAAAAAAAATCAAAAAGAAAAAGAAAACGGAAAATGAAATAACAAAAATAAACAATACAAATATCAATTCAGCTTTGTTATATAAAATTTATACGCCGTATATATTATATATGCAAGTATGTACAATTGTACATATAATTATGATGAAAACCCATAATGAAAACCTATACGGTATACAAAAATACCTTTATTAAAAATTTAATAGAAAAGAAATGTACATACATACATATAAATGAACATAGATTTTGTTGTATCCATATATACATATCTACATATTTTTGTGTAATTTAAAGAAATATGTATAAAAAAAAAAACAAAAATTTTGATGAAAAACACTAAATAAGATCCCCTCCCCAAAAACCTTAAATTCAAAAAAACAATAAAAAAAAGTTTTTTCTCTTTTCTTTTTCATATTTTGTTTTTATGATTTTATAATATTTTCTTTTTTTTTTTCTTTTTTTTTTTGTAAACATGCATATGTATGTATACATTTTTTTTTATATTTTCCTTAGATATAGAATGATGTTTGCGAGAGAAGTTTTAAAGTTTTCTAAATTTTCAAACAAATACTATTGCAGACAAAATAACAGTTAAAAAGAACAGAATAGATTGTAAAAAAAATATTTAGAGAGAAAAAAATAAATTACAGAATAGATAGAATAGACAGAATACAGATTACAGAAGAGTATAACAGAACAGTGGACAGTAAAATAATTACAAAAATTTTCTAAATGAAAAATTTTAACAGAAATGCTTAAAACTGAAAAATACTTTTTCAGATTTTTAAAAAGTCTCTTTTCTTTTTCTCTTTTTATTGCTGTAAAGTTTTTTATAAAATATATTTGTGTTGATAAATTGACTATGTTAAATCAGAAGGGTACATATATTTTCGTTGATCAGAGAGAGATAGAAAAACATAATGAAAAGTAATTTTCTTTAAAAAAAAATAAAAAAAGGGAAAAATTTAATTTTTTTTTTTTGAAATCTATATTGTAAAGCAAGGTCAACATTAAATATTATTCAAATTATATGTATACATACATACTGACATGAGTATATGTACCATAAATTATTTACATAATTATTTAGTATTTTTATTAAAGTATGCAAAACTAATGTTATTTTAAAATAGCACTTTAAGATGTGTGGGGGCATCGCAAATATATGAAATTTCAATATGGCACACAGGAATTGAAGTTTTTTTTTTTTTTTTTTACGAATAAAGTTACCATGTTTTTTTTTCCCCTAAAAATTATTAATTTATAGATATGTAAGTACATATGTAGTTTCAGAAATAAAAATTAAATAAGAATAAAAACGAAAAAAAAAATATATGTATTTTATATAATAAATTTACCTAAGTAAATAATATATTTATGAAAAGACTTCAAGTTAAATTATGTACAAATACATACAATGTTAGTTATGTAGGTACTTACGTGCATAAGTATATATTTTTTGTAGAATTATTCTTTATGATAGATATAGCTACGTATGCATGTATATCTAATAATTTTTTTTTTTCAATAATTAAACTTATTTTTATAGAATTTAATATTTAATGCAACGTTGCCATATTGCACTCTACATAATTTATTAATTTTCTTTTTTTTTTTTTTTATTATAATTTTCCTGTGTGCATATTTTTTTACATTGTGTATTGAATTTGTGTTAGTAAATAATAATACGTCGTAAAGCTTTTCATTTTGCACAAAGTGCCTTCCTACATACATTTACTATCTAGGCCTAATACTATTACTTATACATACATAATATATAAACAAGAATAAAAAAAAAAAAAAAAAGCGATCGATCGATATGATATGTATGTATGTTCAATATTGTATTTATTTAGAAGAGTTCTCTTCTTTTGGCATAATATTATGAAAAATTTTTTTCCTGTTTTAAAATGTTCTTTTATTTATTTTAAACCTAAGTAGGTATATACTTTGTATTACATTTCTAGAATTATATAGTTAGAAATATATAAAATATTATGTTACTCATATAAAAAAAAAAATAACATTATTGTTTATGGAGGCATATTATATGAATTTTATTTTATGTATAAATTTATTTAACCCCATACAATGATAAATTGTTAAAATTAAATGATAATGTGTGAATTGTGTGATATTGTTGTTGTTCTCTATTTCAACAACTTTTCATAAGATTTACATTATATACATACATACATATGTACATAAAATGTACATGTTTTATGTACAAAAAAAAATGAATTTTTTTTTTTACAATTTCCTGCTGTGCGGTGCTAAATACTCCATATTATTTATTCATTAATTAATTTTTATTATTAAGTGTTGTTTTGTTATAAACTTTACAATTTTACATAGGAAAGGGACAAAGACAAAAATTTGAAAAAAAAAAACCTAAAACCTTTAAATTTTTAGCGATCTTTTACAATTCTTATATATGTACATATGTATGCATGTATAAACATATGTATTACATACTTACATAGGGATGTACATTGTATAGATAAATTTAAAAAAAAAAACGTCAAAATCTTGAATTAATTTAAACAAATTTAAAAATCAAAAAATGTTCCAACAGAATATTAAAAAATTATATATGTAGGTATATATAATAAGAAAATAAAATTGATATATTTAATGAAAAACAAAGAAAATTCAACAAATATTTTAATGTTATACATACATGCATACTTCTTAATTATATTTGCATGTGTGTACAAAAATATTTAATGTACCTATTAATTTAAAGGAAATATGGATATGATTAGTATGAATGAATGCCTATCTAATTTTCTAATTATGTCTACATAATCCATACATATGCATACATTCATATATAGATGTGTATCTATATATAAAAAAAATCATATTTTTCTAAATAAATAATTTCTAATGATCTTCTTCTCTGTTTAAGGATTTGTAAATATTGAATTTATTTTCCCCTTCAAATTAATGTAAAATTTTGAAAAAGGATATATTATGTATGGACATGCTCACGCATACAAATAAATAAAATACACTGTTGTATATATTCTTTTTAGTTCATCCCTTAACACCACATGCATACTAGTACAATTTATACTTAAAAATAAATAAATTTGAATTTTTCTACTTATGTACTGTACTCATACATATGTACAAATGTATATACATATGGATATACTTTTATCGTTTAAAATCGGTAATGAGATCTCTTCATCCTGTTTATTAGACGTTCTTCAGAACAAAATCATTATACATGCATGTGTGAGTAAATTAATACTTAATATTAATTATTCTTATACTAAAATAAGGATAAGAAAAAGGACAATAAAAAAAAAACAAACCCCAAGCGCTTATTAAGCATGTGATATACACATGACATCATTTTTGTTATTTTTTTTTTTTGTTTTACTTTTGTATTTGATGAAAAGGATAAAGATCCTTTTTATTAGTAAAACAAAATTTGTACCTACTTCCTATATATGATTCAAGTTTTTTGAAAAATTTCTATTGAAAATTTGGAAAAGAACGAAAAAGTAAAAAAAAACGAAAATTGTCAATATACGACGTTATATGATTTTTCTCTTGTATAACTGTACTTTATGTTTTTACTTTTTAGAGCAAAACAATCTACCAAAAATAGAAATTTCTCGGTTCTTTATTTTAATTTTATTTGTTTTCTTTATATTGTTTTTTTTTTTTTTTGTTGATAATTTTATGTTTGTAGGGGGAGAAAAAAAATATGATAGATTTTTTTTTTATATAACAAACAACATAATGAAAAGATGAAGTGATGATGAGGGATAGAGATAGAATGACGCAGATTTTCGCGCATACTCAGTTAAATTTAAAATTTGCTTTTTTTTTTTTGTTTTGGAAAGATCCCTATGGTTATAGATTTTTTTTTCGTAATTCTATTTAAATGCATTTTTTTTTATGTTTAGTACCTATAGAATTTTTTTTTTTTGCTTAAGTGAGATTTGTTTTTTAATTTATATATGAAATATATTAGGAATTTAATAAAATATGTATTGGGTACGTGTACCTACTTGCTGCATTCCTGCATATAAATTCGTTATACCTAAATAGTAAATACAATGGATGAGAAATTTTATAATTAACTCAAAACAAATTTATTCTATAAGTATAATATATATATATATATAAGTAAAAATTTAAAGTTCTTAAATTGATCTTTCTAGAATACATAATTAAAGATACATATGTATGTACATAATATGTATTATGTACATAATTGAGGATCAATTTTTTTTTCTTTTAAAGTTAAATATTAAAAACGAAGAAATTTTTTACAATAATAAATTGCCGTCTCCAATACTATACATATTTTGAAAAGGCTGTAAAAACCAAAAAAAAAAAATCCTAATTATTAAAAACAGCTAAAACAAAATTTCACAGAAATACACCTATTTTCGTTTTATTATTGTTGTTTTAATTAGCTCAAAAATATACTATGGATGACAGGTTTTTTTTTTTTTAAATCTTTTTACATTATTTTTTTTTCTGTTTTTTTTGATTTTATACCAAACAAAAAAAATAATAAAAGTAACCAAACCAGTTTTAGCAAATATTTCAAAAATAGTTATTTACCTACATTCATTAATTTATACCTTATGACAAATAAATATATGTATGTACCTTTGTATATACAAAAACTCACAATAAAAAAAAAAAGTGAAGACCTGAAGAAAAGTATGGAAATGCCAAAAACAAAAAAAAAAAAATTATGTATACATTTGTATTATATTTAGTATTACAATATACATATTTTGTAAATATATATGTAGGTATGGATGTACAAACTTTAAGAATTCAATAAAGAAATTAAGAAAAAAAAATAGTTTTAGAAGAATGAAAACACAAAAAAAAAAAGTAAAAATAAAAGTAAGATATTTAAAGTCACGAAAATATCATAAAACAAAAAAAAAAACATCTTTCTAAATATGGAATTTATTGAGATATTAAAGTATGTATGTATATTATTGCATATACTAGGTATATTTTATATATATACTTTTATAAGTAAATATATTTTTAAGTATCCCATAAATATTTATATAGGACATAATATTATGTATGTATGGATATAAATCATATATCTAATTTTAAATAATTAATTATTGTTGTTGCTTTTAATACTTTATTTTAAGGATTAAAATTTATCACAGTTTTCTGTAGTTCACTTTTATATTTTAATTGTTAAAAATTTATAGATACATAGATATATACATATGTATGTACATAATTATTATCTTTTTTAAATAATATTTATACCTATAAAACTATAAAAAGAATATCTTCTTTAAATAATTCCATTAAAATTAAACAGTTTTTTCCCCCCACAAGAATTTTAAAGGGGTTTTAGCTTAAAGGGACATATTTTATATGTACACACATAAAATATGTCCCTTTAGCTAATTAAAAGTTATTTAATTTCAATAGAATTTAAAAGTCAAATGTTTTTGTAAGTACCTACCAACCATTGATAATATTTTTTTCATAGATTAATAATATCGTAATTGTACTTAAAGGGACATAAAATAATTATATGTAGGTATGTGTATGTACAGATATGAACTAACGGCAAAATTTTATTAAAAATATCAAATAACTTATATCATGTCGAGTTTTTTCCATATACTTTTTTTATAAATTTAGGTTTGTTCATATTTCCTATATCATAATATGTACATACCTACTTACATATTTTACTTTTTTGAATAAATAAAATATACATACTGATTCATAATCATAATGTTACCTACTTAAAATTTTGTCACACCTACAAAATTTAAAATCCATTTTTTCTTTTATTTATATTTTTTTTTTTATTTCTAAAGAATATGCCAATTTTTATAAAAATCAAAATTGAGGATTTTAAACAAAAAAAAAAAAATATTTGAAAATCATGGAAATTAAAAAAATTAAAAATTCATACATAATATTTTCGAAACTGTCACGTTTTATTGTTTGAAATACATACATAACATATGTATGTATGTAGGTACGTATTAAAAAAACTTCTTTTTTTTTTCTTTATTTAATTTCTTTTTTTTTTCAGTGTGTCGCAACAAAATAAATTAAAATAAATTTGAATTTTTGCAGAGAAAATTTAATTTACAAAGTTCAATATTTTGTTTTCTTACTTTTATACAAAAAAAAAAAAAAAAAAAATTATAAATTTTAATTTTTTAAGTATGTAGCAAGGCTACATGGAAAATGTTTTTTTTTTCTTTTGTTTAAAAGAAAGTTTAAATCTTTTATAAATATGTTTTAATTTGTTTTTTTTTTGTTACCTTTATGTAAAGTTTTTAATAATTTTCAGGTAATTTATAAATTATCAAAGAATATCAAATTAAAAATTGATGCGTCACTAATGAGTGATAAAAGTTTGGTAGGGACAATTATTTCAATAATGAAAATTAAATTATAATGAAACAATAGCCAAAAATTGTATTAATTTTCTTAACCTAATGAACTAAAAAACAAAAAAAAAATCAAAAATTTATGTAAAATTCATATCCATATTCTATATGTAAGTATTTAAATTCTCTTTAGACGACAAATACCCCTTTAGACTTTAAATACACTTTTAGACGACAAAATAATAAACGGTTTAAAAAAAACGTAAACCTAAATTTAATCTAATATAAATAATAAAATGACTTCGGGGATATCCTTTATCCTTTAAAAAAGATAAATACTTTATACATATATATCCATACATATGTATAACATCAATGGCTATAATTTTATTTGACAAATTCCTTAATTCGTAATTACCTGGGCTTTTTTGTTATTTAATTATGCATCGCATTTAATTTGCATGCATATGCATTTTTTATATAAGTACTTATGTATGTATCCATTGATTATAATTTATATTATGTATGTATGTATATATAAAATTTGTTTGTAGGTATAAAACAATATGTTAATAATATTATATAAGTTTACACTTTACATTCCAATTTAAAAAAAAAAATATGAATATATTTTTTGTTTCTATGAACTAATTTTAACTAAAAATATTGTAAAATATATTTATTTTTCTATATTTATTTTGTTGACTACAAATATACATATTACATATATGATGTAGTATCTATATAAATATATCTATGTGAAAGAATGTTTTTTAAGTACATGCGCGCGTTAAAAAAAAAAAAATAATAAATAAATAAATTAAACTTAGTACATTAGGTACTACTTTAAAGTAGAAATTTTTAATATCTATACTTCACTTGCATAGGTATATATATATTTTTTTTTATGTCTGCAAGTGCAATTAGCAACGCGTGTAAAAATTAATTGCAAAATACATATAATATTCCATTGCAACAGATTAATGTGTAGTAATTTTTACAGAAATTATTATATAATTGAATTTTTCTTTTTGTTTTATTGTTTATCTTTAATTAAAGATAAAAATAAAAATAGAATAATGTTATAATTTAATTAGGTGCATAAATAAAAAATTTAATACCTGTACATTTTAATAGATAATTTATGCACAAATACAAAAATTTATATATTATATATGTATGTACATATATAGGTAAATAATAAGTATGGACGTATATTTATATTATATAAAAAATCAATTTTGCATTGGAAAATATAAGTATGTTTGTATGTGCATTATACAAAAACAAATTCAAAATATTTAATTATTAATAATTTTATCGATAAATAGAATTCTAATTAATAAAATTTAATTTTTTTTTTTATGAATCAAAGAGGTAGAGTCATCACATACATAAGTATTACATAAGTATCTAAACTTTATTAAGATTTTAATAAATCTTGAGACATTATAAACAGGCGCCATTAAATCTAGGCAACGGGAACTTTAGATAAAATTTGAATTTTTTGAAATAATTCGGTCACAGGAAAGTTCTCAAAGAATCTCCATTATCACTCTCGGAATGTGCGTTGAGACCCCATTCTTATATGTCACTTATATGTCAGTGTTATTCACTACTGTTGAAGGTAAAAAAAATTTTCTATCATTGTTCGGTAATTGATTCACCTTATCCAAAATTCGACATTTTTCCTTATTTACACATCAATTTAAATAAAAAAGTGAAAATCTAAATTAAATTGTTTCAAAAAAATTGGCATTGTCTGGAGCTAGCTGGTCGAATCTATTGGCATATTTAAGGTGTAATAACATAAGCATAAATCATAAAATTAGAAAATTTAAATTTAAAGAATATTTTTGATCTATAAAGGTTCTTAATATTATTTGTTTCGTCAGTGACACATCTTTTAATAAATGTATCTGTAGGTACTAATTTAATTTACCAAAGTAGTAGAGAAGTCAACTTTGACTGACTGTTTTAAATGTATGTATTTAAAACTTTTAAGTTTTTAATTTAAAAAAAAATGTTTTTTTGCAGATTATAAAGAATTTTTAGAAATATGCGGAACTGGTACGAAAAATAAGTCCTTAAATAAATAAATCTCCGTACAAACAACGTGGTAAAAAAAAAATTAATGCGAAACTGTAAACCTGCCAAAATTATTTTAATTATCTTTAATTAAAAGAAATTTGAAATTAATTTGTATAACATACGAAGATTTTATATACAATTGACAAAACACATTTTTTCACTTTATTTATCTTTTTTAAGGTACATACTATGTACATACATACCTACATTATGTATAGGTACATACATTTAACTCAATCATACATAAATATATATATTGACCTAAGCAGTAAGAAGGTGTGTATCACCTTTTCTATAATTTATCTAAGTAATTAATATATTCACAATAAAAATTAAAAAAAAAAGTTTAAAAAAAAAAAAGCTTTTAAAAAATTTCGAAACAGGTTGCAGCATGAGGAAAATAACAATGTGGACAAAAAAATATTTTTTTTTTTTATTATTTTTATTTTATCAGAAGTCTGTTTTTTTTTTTTTTTTTGAGAAAGTTTTTGAAAGTTTCGAAAGTCATAGCTTACAGTAAAAAAAAAAAAAATTTTAAGCATTGGAAAATTATACACTTGATTTGCTTTTTCTTTAAAAATAGGTGAAATTTATTGTTTTTCTTTAAATATGCATACACTATTTGTAAAAAAAAATTGTGAAGAAAAAAAAACAAAAGGCGGAATTGAAACATAATAAAAATTTATAAAAAAATATTATATATGTACCTACTTATAAAAATATCTAAATTAATAACTATGTGTGTATTTATAAACATACATACATATTTTAATTTTTTAGTTGGATGTACAGAATTAGGAAAAAAAAAAAGTTTATAAAACTTTTTTGTTTATATTCTACATATTTAATGTTTTTTTATTAGGTCCCGATGAATTCTAAAAATTAAAGCTCGTAACATATTTGTCTTATTCTAATAATCAAGTGTTTGGGTCAATGTTCATTACAAAGTTTTTAAAAATATGTAGGTAGTTAATTTTATGAAAGTAAGATTTTAATAATAAATATATATGTTCATATGTATATGCAAATAGAACCAATAAGATTAGAATAGTTAAGGTACAACTAAGTAGTAGGTACAACCTAAGTATCTATAATGTTTTTTTTTTAAATTGGAAAATCGTATGTTTGTACTTATCATCTTGTATGTTTATAATTCTATCACTATTGTTCAGTTAATCATAAATTATATTTCATGTATTTACTACATATTGTGTTTAGATAAAACTTCTACATGCACAGAGGAACAGTTTGTGTACAGAAATTGCTATATAATCTGTAATGTTAAATCTAAGAGATGGTTTGGTATTGTATGAGGATGTACCTTATGCATGAAAAAAAACATATTTTTCTTTAATGTTAATTTTTCATTATTAAATTCATTGAAATTCTGGAAAAGTTGGATTGCATTATATACGACCTAGTTAGTTCTTATGTATGTACATCCATAATGTACATATTTATTATAATTTTTATTAAAAATTTAGTAATAAAATAGATTAAAAATAGAATTTTTAAAGCAAAATGTATGTACATATGCATGCAGATAAATAATTCGTGTTATCTATCATTAATAATTGTTACAAAAATAAATACACTTACTTTAGTATATATTTAGGTATGCAATACAAAAACATAAGTTGTACTTATGTTCTCACATATGCAAATATATAAATTAATAAATGCAATATTTTTACCAACCTCAAAATTTACCGTAGGTAATATCTACTTACTAGGTATGGAATATACTTATTACTTTATCAAAATTTTATTTTTCCTTTTATTTTTATACAATAATTATAAATGTACAATGTACATACATATATGTAAGTATAAACTATATACATACTTACATACATATACTCGTTAATCAACCTTGTAAAGTTATAACAAAAAGTACAAAAACAGTACAAAACTAACTGCTGCTGCAAACAATATTTTGAAAATTATAAAACTATAATAGGTAGTAAGTAAAGTACATATTATATTGTATAGAGGTTATATAAAACATTTGTCGCGGGCAATTCAAATACACAGCATAATAATGAAGGGGAGATAAAGAAAAGAAAAAAAAATATACAAATAAAACAAGTTTAATATTCGTTCGGATATAACATATTGACATAAGTACGCACATATGAATAATATATTATATTGTAGTTTATAAATTTTCTTTATTTTACCTATCCCAACTTCAAAAACAAATTAGGTACATTTTTAAAATGAAACAATTATGCATACATTTATACAATAGTGTACAAAGGTTTTTTATACATTATACATAATATATGTAGATGTACAAATGTTTAAGTAAAAGCATAAATATAAAAAAAAATATATACCTAGATGTAGGTACATACATACATATGTATATGTTTGTATAATATATTTTATGTGTAATATGAGTGAAAACTTATTTTTGTAAGTTTTCAAAATGGCGGATACCATGAATATGACGCCAGCTTTTTTCTGCTTAAAAAAGCATAATTTTTTTTGTCTTTCTCTAATTGAAACCCCTTTAAAAAGTTTTTTTTTTAATAAAATTATAGATTTTGCAGACATTTTATTTGTTTTAATTAAAAATAAAAAAACTTTAAATTTTATCCTTTTTTTTAAAAAAAATAAATTATGTTTTTTTTTCAGAATAATTTTCTTTGAAAATACCTAAATTTTTAATAGTCAAATTGAAAGAAAAAAAAAATGTGGTCAGAGAATTTTCATGAAAATTAAAGATGGCGGCCAATTGAAAAAATTTTTCATTTTTGACTAAATAATTCTAATGGTTAATTGTTTAAATTCTTTTATAAAAAATATAAAAAATTTTAATTTAGTTTTTAATTATGTACAGACAAAAAAAAATTAAAGTCGAAATTTCTTTTCTTAAAAAAGTTTTATTTAATTTATCATTTTTAAAGATGGTGGAACAGACACCCTCTTCAAAATTTTAATGGCGAATTTCCCTTTTTTAATTAAATTTTTTTATTAAAAAAAAAAAAACTTACCTTAATGTATCATTGCAAGATTTTAAAGATATTTTTTGTTTTATATATTTTCGTCTTTTTTTTTTTATTTAATCCAAAATTATCTGAATTCTTTGTAAATTCTTTTATGAAATTTGATTTTTGTTTTTTTTTTTTTAAATATGGTGGAAATGTGCTCGAATAAAGTTATAAAATAAAATTTATTGGCTTATTTTTTGTAATTAAAAAGTAAAAATTAAAATAATATAGAGTATTCACAGCAATTTCGTTTTATTTAATTCTTGGTATGCAATTTCCATATGTTTTGTTTTATTTATTTATATTTTTAGCTTTTAATTTAAATTTGCAAGTTGTGTGTTTTTTTTTTTTTTTGTGTAAAATTTTTTTAAAACTTAAAAGTTCATTTTATTTTTTTTTTTTTTTTTTTTGTTGCAAATAAAAAAAAGACTAGAGCAAATGCCGAGGAGCTTCTGGCTTCACTCAACAACACAGCACAAAACTTAAACTTCAACTAAATTTTAAAATGGGCTTTCACTGTTTCTATGCTCTAAAAACTGAAATACTGCTGCGCTCAACTGCTCAGTGGCAATGCTGCTATAATTGCTGAACGAAAAACGAACCTTCATTTCAATACATTATACAATAAATTTTGAGGAGAACATTAATTTAATGCTCGGTCGCGTCGGTACGGTATGCTCATACAATTTCATCACGTACATATAAAACATAACATAAATGT
Organism: Poecilobothrus nobilitatus; assembly: GCA_947095535.1. Lineage (NCBI taxonomy): Eukaryota > Metazoa > Arthropoda > Insecta > Diptera > Dolichopodidae > Poecilobothrus > Poecilobothrus nobilitatus. Next base: position 170,256,800 of record OX352773.1, read on the forward strand.
ATGTATAAATAAATAAAAATATCCACTGTAAATATTATATTATAATATGATTATACTTATTTTATTACAATGAAATCTGAATCAAAGGTAGGTATGGTATAACAAGACAGCAGCAAAAATAAACAGATTGATAAATACAGTTATATACTTTCAAAAAGAAAAACTATTGCAATTGTATAGGTGAAAAAACAAAAAAAAAAAATCTTTTGTTTCTTTTAAATCAACTTCAACAGAAAAACAAATGTATACAAAGTACTCACAAACATACATATGTGTATGGAAAAATAAAGCCCATGCTAAAATATGTGAAGAAAAATTTTTTTTTTACAGTATACAGAAAATTTAACACAAACAAGAAAATTTATAAAGAAATTCAAATGCACGTATACAGAAAATATTTTTTTCTATTTGCACATTTTTCTTTTATTCTTTTTCCATATTTCTGTAAATTTTGAACAAATTTAATATCTAAAAAATTAGGTACATTCTTTTATACTTATATATATATTTCCAAGCATATAATATAATGAATATGAATGGATGACATACATACTATGTACATATTTCTGTAGTAGTAACACACTTATGCTCAATTGCTCACTGCTCAGCTCAGCTTATTTAAAAGAAGTATGAAAAACTGAAAACAATAAAATAATTAAATATACATATGTATATGTATAATCTATTCTAGAGAAAGAGAAAATTTAGAAAATTTAAAACATACATTTTTTTTATAGATACATTTAAATTTTGAAATAACATATTTTTACAAAAAAGAAAATAAAAATTGAGTATAAAATTCTAATTAATAAAAGAGACAAATATGGATTTTTTAAAGAAAAAGAAAATTGAGTAAATTTTTATGCTATAAAAAACTATTTAAAGAATGTTTTGTTTTACGTATGATGTATGAATGATACGAAAACGAAATACGATTGTTTTAAATATATTCTGCAATTTATATAATAAGTATATGTAAATGTTTGTTATATAGGTAAATACATATATAAAAAAAAACTAATTATGTTAAAAAAAAAAACTAGAACTATTAGAATAAAAATTTTAATATGTAAATAGGTATATCTAATACCTACCATAGTCCATTTTTTTAAATAGGTAATTTAAATTTTATTTTTTTTAATAAATTATTAGGTATTTATTTTTTAAATAATTTCATAATTCTAAAATTCTAGAAAATACATACATACATATAAATGTAAATAGTACCTATACTGTATAAATACTTAAGACAATATACATACATACATACATATAGGAATATTTTTTTATTCGTAAAAAAATGAAAAATTTATGTTAACAAAACATATTCAGCTGCTATGTATTATTTTTATAACAAAATTTATAAAAGTCTAATTTTTATTTTGCAGATATTTTATACCGTTATAAAATTTTCATTGATTGGTTGGGTTACCTACGGTGTTTTAAAAATACAAAAAAAAAAAAAAACTTGCAGTTAACGAAAACTTACATGAAGAAATGGTACCTTAGATGTAAAAGAAAATGCATACATACATATTTAGTTAGACTAATTTAAATCTTAAGTCTTTATTTTGAATTTAATGGAAAATTTTGAATTTTAGGTACCTATTCAGGTACTTTAGCTATAGCCTATAATGTACATTGTATATATAGGTATGTACATATGTATTTATACAATTTTTTTTTTTTCAATTTCCGTCTAATCTACAATTCTTTTTATTTTTTATTAAATTTACATTCTAGTTTGAGGTACCTAATCATTTACGATCAAAATTTTCAATTTCATTTTTAATACCGTTATTACAAAAACTTTTATTTTTTCTAATTTATGCACTTATACTATACATATGTACCTATATGCAAATTTGTAAAAATTATATCTATAGTAAATTTTTAATTCAATTAACTACTTTTTAAATAAAAAATTTTGGATAAGTCACATTTTAATACATGTTTTTTTTCATCTAATATTAATGTTACATTTTAAAAACTGCATATTATTATTTTGTCGTTGCACGAGCGCATTACTTAATAAATGTAAGTCAGAGTCAAAAATAGATACATATATGCATACGTACCTATATATGTATTACAATTTTCTTATTTAAAATACGTAAATATTAATTATTATTTACACATCCTATGTAAATACATACATACAAAAAAACTTAATTATATAAATTATTTTTGTAATAGGTATTTAATGCAAAATAAATTGCATTAAATTAAAAATATGTAATATACATATGTATATACAATATGCATACATACATACATATTTACATTTTCTCATAAGAGAAGTTCAAGTTCGTTATTATCGAATATTATATACCTAGTACGCGAATTTTCATTTACAACATACTTTGTATCTACTAATAAAAAAAAAATAAAAAATATTGTAATAGGTTACTACATACATTATAAATTTCGTTATAAATATTTTCAAATTAATTAATGCTAAAATACAAGTAAGTAATTTAAGTTAATATGTATGTACCTACAATACAATATAATATTATGTATAATATTATTAATAATATACAATTTATATTATATGTACATGTACATATATTAAGTAGTAATGTACCAATAAACGTACAAAACATTTTGGAATTAAAAAATTAAAAATAAAATCTTAACATATTTTATGTATTTATTCAAATTAAGTACGTACATAATATGTACATAATATGTATATTTGTATAAATCAGATAAAAAAAAAGTGTAATATTTTGTATAAAGTAAAAATAAAGAAAAACTATAGAATGAAAAAGATACAGCAAAAAAAAAACAATAAATAAATAAGAGTCTGAAGCTTTTTCCTTTCGTTTGTTAATACGTGACTTTATGCCTTTTAATTTAAGAATATTCATATTGTTCATATTCATACATACATATGTTTGTACATATATTATATAGATATCTACATAAATTGTCGATATTTTAAATTATTTGTACATAATGTATTTAATTATTATGTTAAGTAGATTTTAATCCATAATAAATCAATTAAAATTATATTAATTTTTATATACATACATATGTATGTACATATGTACAACGTTCCTGCTTATACATACCTAAATAGGTATACATATTTTTATTTAATATTCAATAAATATAGAAACACGTTCAGGTATTAATTAATAAAATAATTTTTGATTATATACTTATGTATTATATTATGATAATTGATCATATGACTAATGAAAATTTTCAGATTTCTTAAAAACCGTTATATAATTATTATTTTTATTGAAATCTGTTAAAATTTTCAAATTTTTGTCTTATCGATCGGAACCCTATATGCTGAAACTTTTGTAAACAAAATTCTAAACGTGAGAATTAGAATTACACAATAATTTTCCGAACAGTCTAAAATTAAAACTACTGTAAATTAATACCATACTATAAAAGTATTGAAATTTGAACTATTAATACTAACTATGGGTGTTTTTCTTTTTTAGTTCAGAGCAGAGACAGAATTGTCAAAAAAAAGAGTATGATCTAAATATTCGATTTTGATTTACAGATATCGTAGAGCATTTGAATTTAAATGTCAAAAATTTTATATTTTTATATAATTTGACACTTCTGATAGGTTTAAAGCTCTATTGTGTTTCAAAATTATTTCGGAGCGTTTAGAGATAAAATATTTTTAGTCAGAACGTACAATATGTTCTCGATATCTGTTCAGAGCACAAATCTGAACTAAAAAAGAAAAACACCCTATCTTTTATGAAAAACAAACGAAAATTAAAAATCTTGTATTGTTTCATAAGACATATTATTATAAATTGAATTTTCAGATAAAATAATTGCTATATAAAATATATATAGATACTCCCGTTATAGACATCGTTCTGGTCAGACTTAAGAATTGTATTTTGTACGTACAATTATAAATTACTGCCCACATTGTTGTATTTATATATATTGTATAATTTTTTTACACCTAAAATATTGAGTCGTTATTTTTTTTATGAATCATGATATTTCTTCATTAATCGTTTGTTAGTGCACGATTCACCAATGACCACATTCGCATAACACGTTAGTGCTAATAAAATATATTTTACGCGCCAACTTATTGTAAATGTTTATTTTGATAAAATGTGTACAATGAATTATGAAATAGATTTTATTTCATTATATCATGTATCACAGTTGTAATTTTGATAGCGAGTTTTGTTGAAGTGATTAGCAATGAGTCTTACCAATAATATCCGAACCGAAAAGTATAAATAGATCCTTTCAGATGACGATAATAAACCAAACAAGATTCAAATGGATGCTGGATGTTGAAAATGATGGTGATTTTACGGAGCCAATGCAATTTAAAATTCAATAACAAACACAATGTTCTGTTTGGGATTGCTTTTATCGAAAATATGATACAGTATTAAATGAAAATGAGCCGAATGCAGTTGGCTGATTACATCAACGCAATCAATTTATCCGTTTCGATCTGAATTTAATGAAAAAAAATTCCATTTCAATTGATGTATTCAAAAAAATGTTCGCACCAAACATTTATACATTATGTATGTATATCATTAGGGCTTGCGCCTGTGAAAGTTGGTGATAAAATTTAATGGTTTTACGGTTCAAAAACAAAGACCGAAAAGAAAAAGCTGAGCATTATATATATTACATCAAGATAAAAATGCTATGTTACCACTAACAAAAGGATACGCTAAGAGGGGACAACAATTGTTACCAAACAATTTTTCCACAACTTTGAAAGAATGTAAATGTCTGGCTAATTTTTGACTGGCATTAGTAGGACTCGTTCGATTCCATAAAACATGTAGATCTAATAAAATCAGAGAATATCCCTCGCGTTCTTTTCTTTCAAATTATTAAAATTTGATTTTCATTTAAATGATAAAAAAAAGAAAATATGTATAATTTATGCAATAAAGAGTGATGAAATCCGAAGTGGTTCCGAAGTGGAACAACACCTAAAAACCGACTGCATATTTGTTGCAATTGCATTGCTAATAATCCCAAAAAAATGATTTGTTTGCATTTCATTTATAATATTCATTGAAATGTTTTTTCTCATATCCCGCTATTCCACCTGGCACCTGAATAAATAGAGAAAACCACCCTGAAATTAATTTGCTATTGCACTGTTGCGATTACTGGATGAGCAATAACGTTCAATTTAGTTTAACACATTGCGCGCCAAGCCATTTTTACAAAAATTTCCCTTGGGGCGAAGGCCTTAAATTTCATATATTTGCTTTCCTTTTTTTTTAACGTTAGTCATGTCGCACTTTCATATGATTTTCAACAAATTTTTAGTATACAATATATATATTATAAATTTTTTTAATGTGATTCATATTTAAATGTTTCGATTGATCATAAATGGGCTTTGTTATAAATCTTTTTGTAACTGAAACCAAGAGATATGCTGAGCAAACTGTGCTAAAAAAATCTTACAAGGTCTACTAAATGGATTTCCATCAATTTCGATGAAATTGAAAAGCTTTTTGCACTCTATACTCAAACGAGACAACCTGTACTAATTAAACTAATTAAGTATATCATCTTAAGAGTTGCTTACACAATCTGAATTATACGCTTTTTCCAGAATACTATATATTATGCGAGATTCTGAATTAAGAGGTATTTTAGAATTGTATTTTCAAGATCAGGGTATTTCCTTTTTCTAGAATGTTTACCTTTCTAACAGTATTAAAATAATGTAGGCTATCTTTGAAAATTTATAAAGTATAGTGGTTACTAGAAAGTTTAGATAAAATTTTATTTTTACACCAAAATTTTCCGTTTGAACTGCAGTATCTCAGAAACGGTAGCACTGATTTAGATGAAAGAAAATATTTATTAAAAATAATAGTAGGCCTCATAATTTTGTAAAAATATTAGTTGCTATATACTATCGTAGACGAAAATATAACGGTTTAACTAAAATACTACAAAATGTTCGGCAAATTTAAAAATAATCAATTTGACCTTAAAATGATCTTTCCGCCAACAGTCATATGCTATATAGGTGAACGTCCTTAGGTACCGTTATGTAAAATTTCAAGGTAATCGGACAATGTACCTAAAGTAAAATATGTACGTATATCCAAATTTTGGATAGATTTATATACATACATATATACCACATACATATGTATGTATGCATATCGACAAAAAAGATTATATATACCTACCTAAAACAGATTTTTTATAAAATGTTAAAAAAGTAAAATTGATTTAATTTTAAATATTAATAACAGTACTTTCCTATGTAATATGTATATAATATACATATGTACGAATGTATGTATATATGTTCCTAATTCTTTTGTATTTGCTTGTAAAAACTTTATGTCTCAACCTCAAGTCAAAAATTGTATTTACATTCACCATATATATAATTCAGTATGTAAATAGGTATGTAGTTATAGTTATTATCAACCAGATCATATAGGTATTAAACTTTACTAGATCTTTAATAATATTTACTTACCACATTATTAAAAAAAAAGTACCTATTATGTAGGTATATTTAATTTTTTAATGTTTTTGTTTTTTCTGTTACGAAATAAAACTAAATATTATATTTTAGTATTCAATTATTATAAATTCTAAATAATTCATTATTTTTTTTTTATTTTTTAATTATTATCTAAATCATTTTATGATAAAAAAAAATTCTCACGTTTTTATGTTAGAAATGACCTTAAAGTTTTTATTTTATGAAGTATATTATACAATATATATAGCAATATATATATACTATTATACTTACAAATATAACTATATTTATGTTTACTGATGTTGATATTTATTATAGGTATGTACATTTAGAATTAAAAAAAAAATGTTCTGAAAAAGCTTTGCATAATATTCTGACATATGTACCTAAGTATTTTGATATTTGATAGTTTGAATGAATTGAAGAAAAAAAAAGAAGTATTGAAATTTTCCATTCAATTAAAAATTGTAAATTATTTAAAATTATTATAATAATATTATAATAAATATTATACACATATTACATATATGTATTTTACAACTGACAAATGTATCTTAATTGATATCTTATTTTCTTTACAAAAAAAAAAAAAATTTTTAGGTTTAAAATAAAATATCAAGAAATAAATATATAAACAATATATGTAGGTACATAAATACATTATTATATTATTGGAGAAAAAAGGATCAGGGATCACGTTATCTTTTGATCATGGAAATTTTTAAAGTACATATACATATTAGTGTTACCATTCCTATTTAATTTAAAAATAAAATTTAATCAATTAATCGTTTTGTGTTACATAATATAGTATCTATATTATATAGCTATAGTCATATACTTTTTTAATTAGTTATTTATTTTTATCCTAATGCCTTTAAGTTCACCGCTTCTGTAAATTTGTTCGGAAATATTTAAAAAAAAAAAAAAATAATCTCAAACAACGAACGATCACTTCAGAAGAATTTTTCTCTAGATGAAAAAAAATTTTGACACATAAATGCGTCTATTCAACTTAAATTTTTATTTTTTTTTTGAATATGTCAGATTATGTTGTCACAAAATGACAGTTGAAAAAAGAATTTTCCAGAGAAACAAAAAAAACTGCTGCAGAAAATTTAAAAAAAAAAAGAGAATTCAAATTTTCATATAAAAAAACATGCTCGCTCATGAATGTGTGACTAAAATAAATATCCGAAGCGGTGAATCCAGAATAAGTTTTAAATATTTGACTGTTCATTATATTTTCTATATTTTTGTAATAGATTTTATCTATTGGGTTTTCTAATTGCCTAACGTAATAAGAATATATATATTACAAACATATTTCCACTTCACTTCATCTTTCGAAAAACAATACCGCTGCTTCTATTTGTAAAATGTCTTGTTTAGAGTAAAGGTGCACAGTTTTTGAGTATGTGTTCTGAAAATTATTTTCTCTTGTTATTGACTTAATCTACACGCACCGTCATTCTCTAATATTTTCTCAGTTTTCTTTAAATGTTCTTTTAGACTACAGTGTCCCGTCAGGAAGCCTGTTAGAATAGTCAGTTTATTTTTACTGGATTTTATGATTTTTTCATATCTTTTCAGATTATAAGTAATTTACCACAAACTGCTTAGATTTTTTATTCTAACATGTATCGTGGGTGTATGTTGACTGGATTATCAGTCTATAACAAAAATTTATTTATTAGATAATAAAAAAATAAAACTTAAAATTTTTGCTAGTTTATAATCTGGAAAATTTTTTTTTTTACCGTTTACTAATTCATCCTCTAAAATTCATTTTCTATTCATATAAGTATGTATGATATACAAAAAAAGAAAAAATTTTCATGTAATTTTTGGATACCTATTAAGAAAAATTCAGATATAAAATTCCCACTTTAACTATTTTCAGAACTGTTCATATATAATGTGTATGTATCGTAGGATTTTCCAGTATCACTACTAAACACAGCAGAATAAATTTCGAATTTTTTTAATTTAATTTATTACAAAAAGCAAATATAGAAAAATTTATATAAAAACGTTTATAAGATTTTCAAATACAAAGGATTGAATCAAATAAAAGAAATTTTATTTTAATTAAGAAATAAAATATACAGGTCTGGTTATTTAAGTATTAATTATATCAACCTGTAAAAGAAAAAAAAGATCCCAAAAAAGAAAACAAATATTTAAAAAAAAAAAAATTAATTTATTACACCAAAATTTTACAACATATTTAAAACTTATAAATATATTATTGTTTTAAAATTGAAAATTATGGTATGTATGTATGTATATATTTTTTTCAATATAAACAAAAAAAAAATATTTGGCACAAAGTTTACAATATATTTTAATATCAATTATTAAAGTCTATAAATAATTTTTAATTTTTGTTACAATTTTGTTTTTTTTTTTTTCTTTTTTATATATATATTTATATATATGTGTATATTATATATTATAATATAATATTTACATATATATGTATATTATTATTAAATCTGACTAGAGCTTAATTAAAGCATCTTAAATTACTTAAAATAATAATGACTTAGATTTTTTCTAAAAAAAAAAAAAAAAATTATTATACTTATTATATGTATATTTGGCAACACTATGTAAAGTAATTCTAATTGTTAATAACTATTATTATAATACTGAAAAATTGTTAAAATCGTAACTCTATACATAATACGTGTTTAAATGTTATTTTTAATATTTTAAATTTTTAGTTAACTTTAATAATAGTTGGTTTTTTTTTTTTTTTTAATTTATTTAAAAAAAAATTTTTTTTTTTTACTGCATTCCCGAATTATTATCATCTTTTGGTTGTTCTTGTAATAATGCTTGTAATTTTGCAGCAGCTGGTAATGCTGACATATCAACTGGAGCTACACCAGTTGCATTTTGTATATATGCTAATAATCTACGTAATTCATCAAGTGCATTTTGTTGCATTAGAATATAATTTTTTGCTAATAATAATGTTGCAATTTTTGATAATTTTCGTACAGATGGTGAATGTGCATATGGTATAACAGATCTTAATTCATCTAAAGCATCATTTAAATCATGCATTCTACGACGTTCACGTGCATTTATATTTAAACGTACTGATTTTCCTTGACGATTTTTTTGTTTTCCTGTATGATGACCACTTGTTGTACCACCATTATTATTACCACCATTATTATTTCCTACACTAATTCTACCACTTAAACCACTTTGTATATCACCACTTGAATATGGTCCAGAACGTAATGAAATTCTTTCAGGATTTGTATTTTCTGTACTTTGATGTGATGATTGTCCCATATTATTATTCGATGATGTTGTTGAATATAAACCACTAATACCGACAACTCCTAATGGTGTACGACGACCTGGAACACTTTGTGTTGGACTTGATGGACCAATAATAGTTTGGGGTGGTGGTGGTTGAGATGGTGGCGGAAATGATGTAACCATACCAACTGATGTCATTTGTGCTAAATTTGTAGCTAAAGGAAATCCAAAATTTAAATTCGGTTCCATATCGAAATAAAAAAAATTTTTTTTTTTAATTGATTATGAAAAGTAGAATGTAGTAAAGCAAAAGAGATAGCAAATTGTTATAGTATGTACTATTTAGGTATGTAGTTTTTTTTTTTTTTTTTTTTAATACATGTGTTGATGTATGTACATATGTAATATCCGGAAAACGGGAAAGTTCAATTAAGTATCATTCAATTTTTAAAAATCTGTAAAGAAATTAAAAATAATAACAAAATAGATATTTTTTTTTTTTTAAATAAATTTTGTATTTAAATAGTATATACAAAAGTATGTACATACATATGTATGGATATATGGATATAGGTACAAATATTAAAATACATAATTTTAATTTATGTACCTATTACCTACCTAGATAAAAATACATATATGAATACATAATTTTGTACATAATCTACACTATGCCATAAATACGTACATAGATAAATTAACAAGTTTAATAAAATATTGGTATTATAATATATATAAACTTACACATAAAATAACCTTATATATGTATAAATATTATACAAAACACCTAATTAATTTCAAATATATAGATGAATTCCTGTTTCGGTTTAAATCTAAAAATAAATTAAACCAGATAAGAATTTAATGACATATCGTTAAAAAAAGAAAAAAACAAAAAAAAAATAACAAAAAAAAAACTGTTATTTTTTAAATATATTCAAACATACATTAATAAATAATAATATATAGCACATTTAAAATAACTACAAAAAAAAAAAAAACTTGAAAAAAAAAAATTATTTAAAATAAAATATAAAAAAAAAAAAAAAAAACGGTAGGTAACACAACAAACATAATCTGTTCTGAATAAATTTAAATTGAAAAAAAAAAACAAAAAATCTCTACTCAATTTTATTCTCCTTTTTTTTTTTTTTTTTTTTTATATAGTTTTTTACACCATACACGGAGAAAATTAATCACACAAAACTAAAAAAAAAAAAAATGAATAACAAGAAAAAAAAAAAAAACAACCCTTCTTGGACACAAAAGAGGAAAAAAGAGAAATAATGTTATTTTTTTTTTTTTTTTGAAAAATTGTGAAAATGGCAACATAGCTGCTGAAAAAAAAAAATTCATTATTTTATTATCACGAGCATAGTTTTAAATATTTTAAATTTAGGTACAATCATACATACATATGTATGTACATATGGATATGTATATAATATGTGCAAACAAACGTACATAATACAAATGTACAAAATAAAAATAATAATTTTATACAATTAAAGCAAAAAATGTATATATATAAAAAAAAAAAAACTATCAGCTTTTTATAATCAATCTTAAAATTCAAAATTACAGTAATATATTTGAAACATATAATATGTACATTCATATGTAAGTACACACACACATTTAAATATATATACATATGTGTGGCTGTGTACAAACATATATTTTCCAGCTTAAGCCCTTATCTTTTATTTTCATTTCGTTTTCTTTTTTTTTACATTGGTTTTTGTTTTTACAAAGTTTTATGAAAGAAAATTATTTATGGGCAATTTTCTAGATCAATGATCGTAACTTGAATTTAAAAAATTTCTTTTCAATTTTTTTTTTTTTTTTTTACATTACATAGGTACATCTTTGAAAATATTTAAAGTATTTTTAAGAAATTTTAAATTAATTTTGAAAATTTTTAATAAGAACTCATGAACTCATGTATGTACATACATATGTATGTATATTTATTTCGATTTATGTTTGTTTTTTTTTTATTACATAAAAAGCAACGCAAATCGAAATGATTTTTTATGTTAATTAAATTTTAAAATAAATGTAGATTATAAGTAAAATGAAACATTTTCAAGAATAACTTATAGAGATTATGTACATACATACATACATATATCGAGATTTAGGTGTAAATATTAATGTTATATGATGTACATAATGTATGTTCATACATTTTAAAATAATATTATAGATAATGTTTTGATTATTTAAATTTTTCCTTTCGAACACCACAACTGACTGTTTTTTTTTTTTTTTTTATATAAGTAGATATGTACACAGATGAATTTTTGGTGACTTTTCTTTAGAGAAGAAAATTAACCATGTAGGTACATGTATACATATGTATGTATGTATATATGTAATGTATGTAGATATATGAAAATAAGTCTAACAAACAATATACATATATTTAATTTAAATCAAACATAGAATTATGTTTTTCTATTCTGGTTTTGAAAAATATGTAGGTACCTACATTCATACATAATATATATATATGTACATATTATGTATGCATATTCTTATGAAGTTAATTTTTTGTACATATGTATATGTATGTTTGTATGCCAGTATGTAAATTGATACAAAGATTTTTTGTTTCGGAAGTCTTAATTGATTTGAAAAAAGTAATGGAAATAGGTATGTAGGTACATAATAAAAAAAAAATTTCAAAATATATCTTTGTACCTACCAATGAAGAGAGCATAAATATTAATCTAAATACCTATCTTCCGGTCTAAATGTAAACGTCAAAGTTTTCTAATTTTTACTTTGTTCTCAAATATATCTACATATACCTACCTGTCAAAATCATATGTTTCGAACATTCATTACGAAATATATTTAACGTTAACATAGGTAAATATGTAAGTACCTACGTAAGTATGTAAATTTGAGAACAAATGTAAATATGTATTCTTATGCACCTACCTATACATTTACGTAATTTTTATTTAGTTTTACTTTATTTTAAATAATTAACGACAAAATATTTATATTATATTTTTTAAACCTGTCAAATACTGCAATTATTGTCAGTTACCGCGTTGTTGTCAAAAATTTGAATGTCAAAAAAAGAAAATGATCGGAAAAGTAATAGGTATGTACATAATTATATACGTACTTTTTTTTGAATTTTTGGTTTTCAATTACACATTAATATTTCATTATTTTATCTATGTACATGCATACATACCTAAATATCTGATCTTAGATACGTTTATTTTATCATTTTTACTTGAATATTTTAAAAAGGACCTAACTATAACAGCATATCCAATTTCTTCTTGTATTCTTCTTAGTATTTAACCTTTTTTTAAGTTATACCCTCTAATTTATTCTTTTATTTACTTCTTTACAAAACAAACCCCCAAACTAAGTATGATATTTGTATTTAAATGTTCAATTTTTTATTGAGGCTTGAAATCGAGATAATTGGTTAAAAGTTAACACAATCGAGAATAATATGTACATATACATATGAGTATTATAATATGGACTTTTATTTTATAATTTCTTTCCGCCCTTCAAAAAACAAAAATACTGAAGAATTTCTTAGAACTTATTTTTTAACTTTAATTTCAAAAATGGTTTAGTTTTCATTTGTGTACACATCTACAAAAAATAAATGTTAGGAAAATACATATTCTTGTTATTTAACTAGATATATTATAATATTATATTAACTAAATATACATAATATGTATTAAATTCTACATCATATGTTAATACACAAATATGTATGTATGTATGTATGTATGGATACCTATGTAAACTAAGTACTTTCTAATACAAATCAATAAATTGTTTATCTTATCATAAATAATATATTGTATACTATCGCTTATGAGTACATATGGTATGTAGTGAAAAATAATGGTTGCCCATAGTTACTTCAAAACAGAAAAATAAAAATATAACTTAAAAAAATTTTGTTGTGAAATTGATCGTTGATGAGTGAATAATTTTTAGGTTATGTATGCGATTAACTTAAACGTGTACATTTATAAATTATGTAAGTAATATAATTCATAGCTATATGTAGGCATATTGTATATACTACGTTATGTGTGTATAACCCTAAGTAATAATACATAAATTATAAAAATCTATGGATAATAAAAAAAAAAAATTTGTATAAAATGTAAACACAATGTATGTACATATGTACATACATACATATTTTCTAAACATTTACAATTATTATTTTTATACCTTTCAGTTGTAAAATTTATTGCAAAAAAAAAAAAAAGAAAACTTATGTAAAAAGAAAATAAACACATGCTTATTTACATTTGTATATGTATTTGTTTCCAATGTCAATTTACATTGAAATCATAAAACTGCAAAAAAAATAAAAAAGGAAAATAAAAACAAAAAACAATTCTCAATAATATGTATTCTTGGAAAATTTTAATTTTTAACATACAAAAAATACTTTACACATCACATAATATATTATACATAATATTATGTACATTTATATCTAAATATAATGTAGTTACAGTTACCAAGAAAATGCATTACAATGAAAGGGAAATGAAAATTGGCATGAAGATACATACATACATATGTATGAATCTTACACACACCATACATACATATTAAATTAATAAACTATGTACATATATATTATTCTAAATATCGTTACCTCACAATGAAGATACACTCATACTTCTATTTGAAGGGTAGATACATAAATATGTTCCATTTCCAAACCAAAGACATAGTGTTAGCAGAGGTGCACGAATAGAATCCGTTTAAAATAAAACAAAAATGGCTTATAAAAATAGAGTATGCATACATATGTTCAGTTTAGGTATAATTAAATTAGAAATGTAACTACCGTATAAATCTGGAAATTATTGTAATTCAATTGTGGTTAAACGAATAATCCATGTATACCAGACCTGTCTCTTGGCTTGTCTCTTATTGTAATTTGTCTCATGTCTCTTGTTATTACTTTAATCTAGTTACACATTTTAATGGCTTTTGATAATGAGACTAAATTATTTTTAATAACATAATTATTTTAATTTAATCGCAACATTTTCTTTAATTTGTTTTATGCATATAATATTATATAATATGCACAAATATACCTACACTTACTTATTAATTTTTCTACGTTTTTCTAAGCAGTGAATGAAACAGTTGAAAAGTTGCGGATAACAATAAGGCCGTGCTCCACTCGTCTTTTTTAATAGTGTTAATGATTTTTCTCGCCAAGATGAAAAGAGACAACATGAAAAATGTATAGAGTCCAAAAATAACTAAAATTTTTAATTTTCGGAATATTTGACATTTGGAATTTTTTATTGCACTAGTAAACATTTATTTTGATTTTTGCTTATTTCTTTACAAAAAAAAGTGAGTTTGAACTAAAATAATAAGATAAAAAAAAATGTCAAACAGAAAAACGTCAACTTTTACTAAAAAAAGTTGTCCCAGATCAACTTTTTTTTCGGACATAACCACTTTTTGTTTGATTCAACGACTTTTATTCGGATACAACCACTTTTTAATTCGAATATAACCACTTTTTTCGGAAAAATGTTGTTCTGTTACTCGCATGTGGTTTTTGTATCTTTCATTACTTCTTCTAGAAAAAAGTCATTAACAGTGCAGGGTCAAAAACCCCATTGGGACTTTTCACTTACCTCTGTGAGACAAAAGTCCCATGGTACTGTTATCTTACCACTATAAGACAAAAGTCCAAAAAAAAAGGTAAAAAATCCCATGGGACTTCTGGCTCATCGAAGTGAGTAAGAAGTCCCAATTTTATTTTATAATGATAATACATAATTGATAATGTAATAACATCGTTTAGAATAAACTTTAGTTTATGCTAACTATAAAATAAGATACATTTATTTTCCATATTCCGGTCAGATATATGCATATATAATATGTATAGGTACATATCTATTAAGAGGGATTTTATAGTCGGTTGCGAAATCAGATTTGCCCCTTTCTCCAGAATATATGTATATGTATTTCTGAGATGCTGAATTACGAGCCAATTTAGAATTAAATATTTTTTATATACATTCTGAAAAATATATAATTTGTCTATACAACAAATTTTGATTTTTGTTGGTAAAATTATTTTCTATTTCAATGGGAATTTTGACTTACTGTAGTGAGACAAGAGTCCCATTAAAAAAAATACCAGAAGTCCCATTAGGACTTCTATCCTTAACACTGGGATAAAAGTCCAAAAAGTCTCATTGAAGTGAGACTTCTGACCATGGGACCTTTGACCCTGCACCCTTATTAACACATTTAAAAAAGACTAGTGGAACACGGCCTTATGTAATTTTATAAAATTTATGATATAAAAAAAAATTGGTATTATTTGCACTACTTGTATCTTAAAAATTTTATTTACCCCCAAACTTACAAGAAAAATGACATTTATAATGTAGACCAATTTTTTAATATTATTAAAATAATTAAATTTTGCTAAATTATGTAAATTAAAAAAAAAAATTAAAGGAATGCATTAAAATATTTTTTTTTTAAATGTCAAATAATAAAATGTGTTTTATATGCAGAAATCGTGCATATATTCATGCAACTACTCATGCATAATTATGCACATGTATTTGACCAATAAAACATTGTATAAAAACACTGGAGCAAAATATTTTATTTAATTTACTTACATAATATAATATTATATGTATGGACATATGTAGATCTATAGATATTTTCTTACAAAAATTTTACATATACATATACATGTATTATAATTTTATAAATATACACAACTTCGGAAAAGAATGTGTAAGATTATTATACAATTGTTTAACTTTAGATCTAATTAAGAAAAAAATAATTTTAATATCATTCCTATATATGTACATACATCCATACATATGTATAAAAAAATACATAACTTTTTTTAAGCAATTTCCCAACGGTTTTTTTGGAGACAAAAGAAAAATATTAACAAAAAAATTTTTTTTTTTTTTACATTTTTATAGTTTTGAAACTGAAGGAAATGCAATTAACAAGATGTGCTTTTGTTTTTTTTTTTTTGTAAATTTTATATGCAATTACAAACATGAAAAAATAAATTAGTAAAGGTCATATTGTTAATAATTTAGTAATTAGTTAATAATGTGTAATATTATATATGTACATACCTACATACATACATGTATGTATGAATATGTATGTTCATAACTAAGGTTACAGTTAAGGATGTTTGATTTGAAATGCTAATAATCAATATCACATTTTAAAGTTGAAGTTATAAGAAATTTGGAATTATTATAAATTATTATTATGTATGTGATGTATGTATGTATGTACATACTTATATATGTATGTATATAAAAATTTCACCAACAACAAAAAACTATAAAAGAAAACGTTAAAAGTTTAGAATGTATAAAATATTTTTAACAATATGATTGTAAAAATTACAAAAATAATGCAATAACAATGCAATAAGGCTTGAAATTTTTGTGAATAATTATTTAAATTGTGTGGCATATTCTATTATAATAAAAAAAAATGATGAGCTATACTGATACAAATAGCAAGTCATCCAGTTATAGAAAAGGTTTGAAATGCATATAAAATGACAATGAGTTGACAAAACAATTGCAAAATTAAATGATTATGTATATTAGAAATTCAAAACCGAACATATTAAAAAAAAAAACTTAGAAATAAACCTATAATAGGTCTAGAAATAAATGGCAACAAAACTAAAGCGATGAAAATTAAGAGCATCAGTAACCATCACATCATGCTGAGAACGCAACCAGCTGAATACGTAAATAAAAAAATTCAGTTAGTTATCTGAGTAGCATAATGACTACAGATAGAGATGCGGAGGAAAATGTCAACAACAAAATTAAAAAAGCTGAGGTAGCATTAGGACGTTTATAGCCAGTATGCAGAAAAATCCAAATTTTCAGGAAAACAAAGTTAAAAATCTTCAACGCATGCATAGAAATAATTCTTATACGTATGGTAGTGAAACTTTGTTGATATTTAAAAATGTCACCAAAAAAGTAAAAACGACTACAGGTGTTCTGAATCTACAAAATATATGCGAAATATTCTGATCTCTCAGAATAAAAAACGAAGATTTGTGAAGACTCGGAGGAGAGGAAACTATAATGAGATAGCAAAGAAAGAAAAAAGGTAGATGGATAAGACCACAGGGTAAGAAAAATTTGGGATAATATAAATTTAATAGAACTCCAAACGAAGTAGACGGTATACGGTCGCCAAAACCATACGTGGAGGTACATTATAATAGCGGAAGAAAATCAGAAAACTATGTGAGATGAAGTAATTAAATGGAAAACCTAAACTATGCTGCTTCGTGAAATGATAATGAACAAAAAAAAAAAAAAAAATTAGTAAAATGGTGTTTGAGTATAACTCACAATGTACATTAAAATGGGATGCGAAAGATAAATTGACCGAATGCTTAAAACTTAGCATAAATTCAAATCTCACTTTTTCAAATAATATCTGCACCTGAACTCGTATTTTTGTTTGAAAATATGAGATTAAAGTTTAAGCTCATTTTTATACATTCAACCCAATATCGTTTAGGTTAATCAAATTCAATCTCAATGAACCTAATGAGAAAATCAAAGTTTTTTAAAGAATTAGTATAGCTATTATGAAAGAGATTATTTTTCGTCCTTTTCATCATTCTGTTTCTAACTTTTATTATATTTTGAAAATTCTAATATTAATATTTTAGCAAGTGATTTAAGCAAGTAATTAAACAATAAAAAAAAAAAAATCGTAACTGTACATCTATTATGTTAACTGTATATTAATATGTAATTAGTGAAATAAATAGAAACACAACTAAATATATTTAATTAATATTAAACAAAAATAATGCATGTATATTTTTAAATGAACAAGAAAATAAAAATTGTAAAAATTCTTTGTACCTAAATATTTTTTTATGTTTTTTAAATGTTTTTACAGGTTTCACGTGATTTTTTTCTAATTACATGTTATTTTTTTTTTTTAAGATGGTCTCAATTGAATTCATTTGAATATTTCGTTTATTTTATACTCTTTTTATACTTTTTTAATTTTCATTTAATAATATTAAATATTTAATTAAATGTTATAATCTTTTTTTCTATATATTAATAAACAAAATTAATTTTTAGTAGTATGACTACTAAAAATACTAAAAAAAAAAAAAAAATAAAATTATAAGTGATCATAATAAAAGTCATGTTAAAAAAAATATGTCCTTGTAAAAATAAATATAAAAAAATAATGTTACATTGTAAGTAATGACCTACATATTTTTGTTATGTTATAATTATGTTTCATTATTGTATAATACATAATATTATATTATATATTATTATTTATTATTACAGTATCATATTAAATAAAAGTAGGTATGAATTACAAGTTTAATATAAATTTTCTGAGAAAATGTTCAACTTGACAAAAAAAAAAAAAAAAATGTTTCCGTTTCCTATTAAATAAAATATTGATTATGACTTCTTTTTTCTACTATGGCTCTCAAATATTGGTTTCAATATTGATTTTTTTGCTATAATCGATTGATTGACTGATAGATTGATAGTATATTGAGAATTTCGTTTTTATAGTTAAATAATAAATAAATTATATCGTTGCTTTTCAAACTGTATATTTCAACCTTTATTTCAAAATGAAAAACAAACAATTTTTTTTTAAGAATATAATTTTTATCTAAAATTTGGCCCGTTATGAGTACTGCTCTAAATTATAGTAAAATTCAAAATTTAAACTCATTTTAAATGCTATGGACCTGTGAAGAAAATATGTATGCATTTTCATTTGTCAGGTTAGTGGCAATTCTTACAGGCCATTGGCCAGCAGGGACCCATGCAGCCAAACTGGGAATTCCTCACAAAACCTCCTGCAGGAATTGTAAACAAGCCAATGAAAGTAAAAACCTTGAGCACTTTCTTTGTAGATACGTTAGCGAACTTTCCAAACATAAAATTAAAGAATTGATTTCGTATCTGAATTCCTCGGGTTGGATATAAAACCGACAACAACTACAAAACACAGATCACGTGATCAGTGGTGCAACCTAGTACTAATTGAGACGTTCACGCAGCATCGTATCTACCTACCGTACCACTATACCTACCTACCTATGGCCATTTGTGTAGGGATTTGCACTACACAGATAAGACACTTATACAACCGTCCTCAACTGAATACCAAACGAAATCATTAGAAACCAGTTCTGATTGGTCGCTATCATTAATTATTGGTGATGCATTCTGCAAATTCATGAATCTTAAATTCTAGACGCTAACCTTAACCTTCAAATCTACTATGGGTATAAACTAAAATAAAACTAATAAGATATTGTTATTTATCACTGGCACTGGATATTATTTTGTATAAATTCTAAATTAATTACATGATACATCTTTGATGATATAATGTGAACAATTTTTAGAACTATTAAATCATTACACGATTCATGCATTTCTTCAAGAAAACTAAACCCCTTTTTGAGCTTGGTACATATTAAACAATCTGAGACTAAATGTTGGTTAATGTGTTCAAATTACTTATACGCGTATAGTGCTTATACGAATTTGCTCCAGTTATCATTTTAACGGAAAGTTTAACACTTATTGCTCTTCATTTAATGGCTTTGGGAATTCTTTTTAATAACAAATTAACATTAACAGATCATATATAAATATTATGATCAATAAAGCCAACTTTATGTCAAACTTTATAAAAAGATGGTCTAAAGAATTTAATGATCCCTATGTTCATAAATCATTTTTCGTTTCTTTATTTTGTTTAAAAGTAAAATGTGGTACTTGTATTTGGTTACTTATATATAATTTGCACATTGATAGAATTGAAAGTGTTTAAAAAAATTCCTAAGGTTTGTTCCATTGGAATAAGGAATCCATTGGTTTAATTCATTTGATTTACCATCGTATTTGGAGAAATTTAAATTAATCAATTGAAAATCAAATAGCTCTATAGGGGTGGCAGCTGATATTAACAAATTGTAAAAACCCAAGCTATAGTTTTCAAAATATAATACCTTTCCATAGGTATTACATTTATTATGGGAAAAAATGAATCTATTAGTACAATGGTATATAATTTTAATACACATTTTTAGTGCCACTGACATAATTCTGATGACTTTAGTCGTTTATCAAATGCAGATCCTGAAAATTGTACGAAAATGTTATATAAAACAGACAAAAAAAAAAAAAACAGAATACCTCAAAAAATTAGAAATATGTAATTTATTACGCATGAAGGAAGAATTTGAACTTTCGGAAAGGAGAAAAAAAACTTGTATAACATATTAGAATATGTCATTACTCATTAGCCTGTTTTTTTTTTGTAATAAACAAAAGAAATAATTTTATTTATTAAAATAATTGCTTAAAGCTTTTAACATATGAAATTATTTTATTTTTATTATATGGAGTTTACGTTTAATACCATTATATTGGTTAAAGGAGAAGGTGGATTTGGTCAGTATGGAAATCTGACATTACAAAAGGGGTATTCTTAGTATTTTTGGCAGATTTCTACATGCATTACAAAAAAAAACAAGAAAATTAATTTAATTAATTATTTTTTACTGAATAAAATCAACAACCTCTGAAGTTTGATCATTATAATAAATTAATAACTTTATTTAGTTATAGTGTGATCATGAGAAATCTTTATTATGCTTATTACAAGTTTCATTTTTCCTGTTACATTTGACTGAACTCAGGTGATAGCACTAAATGATATTATAATCACAAACAATCATAAAGACAATCTCTCAACTAAAGACTAAAAAGTGACAAAACGCAGTCTTCGATGCAATTTATTTGTTACAGGCAACTTGCAGGCACTGGAAACATTTATACATATATATTAAAGAATTTATCTTTTAAATTTTAGAATAAATAAAAGAATAAGTAAAAGCATTTTTGTAGTTTAAGATACGTATTTAGCGAATTGTAGAAATACAATAGATTTTTTATTTATACAGCACATTACCAAAAAAAAAAATTTTGAAAAAAATGTGCCTATTAGTTTCACTTTGTCCGTCCGTCCGTATGTCTGTTTATAAAACTTATACACTGTTAAAGATAGAGCAATGATATTTTAACCATTGGTATGTCGCATAAAAAAATTGATATTGTACAACAATTTTTCACAACAAGAACAACTTTTACACAAAAATTTAAATTTTGCTATTTTTAAACACCTGTACAAAATTTTTTCAAAATAAAAGGCAAACATAAAAATTTTCAACTTTATAATTTTATATGTGTGAATTGGTTTTTCTAAATTATCTAGAGTTCCCTTAAATTTAATGAAAATGTCTCTTATTTTTCACATTTTTTGAAATTCTAAGAAAATTTATATGAAATTCTAAGAAAATTTTTTAAATTTTATTGCAAGTCACAATTCTAAACAGTTTGTATTGGCATTTGGTAAATGTGCGCCTTTACAACCGTTGGTTTACATTGTGCCTTGTTATTTTTATAATTCCAAAGGATTATATTTTTTTTAGAAAAGTTAATTTCAAAAAATAACAGTTGAAATATTATTAATTTTTTATTAACTATTTTTTTTTTTTAATTTAATCAAATTAAAAATATTTTTGAAAGTCAAACTTAAATAAGTATATTTATATAATGATTATAGTAGTAAACGTCAAACGTATTTTTCTTTATTATGCGTGGCTAGTTTTAATTTGTCAAAAACATAAAAATTAACGAGTCTCGCTTTTAAATGAAACAATTCTGTTGTGTAACTTTTTTGCCTGTCGTCGGATTAAACTTTTAATACAAAAATAACTTTTAGACGATCGACTTAGAAAATTGACAGCAAAAAAATGACTGACATTAAAGTACTAAGCATAAAGTTAATGTATGTTATATTTTAAAGGTCCTTTTGAATTAAAACAGACATATTTTGTTCTATACTTAGTTTAAATTAATTAAGTAAAGTTATTTTAAAATATTTTCCCCATTTGTTGGAAATTGAAATTTTTTTTTACCTATATAACCGTAATTTTAAATTAAAAAAAAGGTGTTTTTTTGTTGTATAATTTATTCAAGGTCAAATAGTTATTTATGAATAAAATCAATAAAAATTGTAAATTATAACCAAAAAAAGAAACAACTAAATAAAAATTTTCAATTTTTTCCATACATAAAGATTAATTTTTTTTAAGTATCTAATTTAATTTCTAATTAATATTATGTTAAATAAAATTATATAAATATTAATAGGTAGATAAATATTTTCTTTTTATGAAAAAAAAAAGATTAGATTAAATTCTTGCAATAATAAAACGGATATTGATTAAAAATGTCTATGTAAAAAATAATATTGTGTTCGCCACTTTTCTTCAAGAGTTTCTATATACATATAAGTATATATTTTTATTGTTAGTAAATTTGTCTTTTATGTAATAAACAAATCAACAATATTATTATTCTATTATAAATAGTTTAGAAATTAAAACCACTTTTAAATAACAGAAAAAATTTTTTTTTAACATTACTTGCAGATACTATTAAAAGATTTATTATATGATCATTCCACACGGCTCTTCTTTAGTCGGACTCTTAACTGTTGTTTATTTCTACACGGTTTTCCACAAAGTATTTGATTTATTTTTATATGTATGTACATATATTATGTATATTTGAAAATAAATTTTCAAGCGAGAACTATGTATAAAATAAAAGCTGATGGTAAAAAAAATTTATTTTTGTAATTTTTTTTTTTTTGCGTAGGTACACAAAATTTTTCTGATTCTTATAAAATTTTTTATTATTTTCATTTTTTCTTTGTATTTCTGATTTCTTGCTAACTAAAATTTCTTTATAGGAAAGAGAGGATGAAACGTAAGTAAAATTTAGATTTCAGAAGAACCGTGTGGAAAAACGAATATACAGTATTAACACCTTTATTAACATGATGGTATAGTGCACAATCATGCACAGTGCAATATTTCGAAAATTCTGATTATGTCACATATGTTTTTTTTTTTGTTTTTTTTTTTTAGTGCATTTCTCTACCACAAAAATCTGAATAGGAAATTACACAGCCTTTCCTTTTCAGGCGTGGCTGTAAATATCGTAAGAGGGAATAACTCTTACGACGTTACAGCGTATTTTATACGCTCTTACCCACTAGGCCACCGAGGTCCCTTATGCTATATTAAAAGCATCTTTTTTTCGTAGAGTAAATATCAAAGGCATTCAAAAATAGTTAACATATGGAAGCTACAAAAAATAAAAATTGATCTAACACAAATATACTAAGTGTTTCACTTTGTATATTAAACTACAAAAATTGTTACAAGCATTGAGCAAAAATATTAAAAAATTTGTTAAATGTCAAAAATATTCAATCATGACAAAATCATTTAATGGTAAAAACAAATTTCAGTTATTATATATAGAGTAAAACAAACTTTGTTTCGTTTTTCTAACTTAAATAGTACATACTTTTGGCCAAGCTATTGAACTTTTAAATTGTTATCCCATGCAATTACAACTTTGAGACTTAGCTTAGTAGCGATTTCATGTTTCTTTAACATTAAAAATTTAAAAAAAAAAATACATCTTCATACAATCAAGTTAAACTTAACATGTAAGTATTGTATGATTTTCTTAATAAATCATATTTACTTTAATATTTAATAAATGATATGATAACTTAAAAGATACGATCATAATATAATAAACTAACTAAATTATGTATTTATAGAGTGAATAAATAAAAATGATCGACAATTAACAAATAACTGTAAAACCATATAAAAATTATTTTGAAGAAAATCAAAAAAAAAAAAAATGTAGTAATTTCAAATATGGCAATTACTTAAATAATGTTATCATTTATTATATCTAAAAAGATTATCATTAAAATTGCTATTAATAGAAAACTAAAAACAAAAAATCATTAATTTCAAAATACTTTTGTTATGTTGTCAAATCCATAACAAATAATAATGTTTTGTTGTTTAATTTTATATTGAATTTATTTTAAGTAAAATATTTTTTATGTATTTTCAAAACAAGGTGTCTAAACTTGTCATAAAATTTCACTCAAATTTGATTTTGAATTCATTACATTAAAATATAAAGACTACACACGAACGGAATTTCTGTTCTGAAATTAAAATTTTTCTCTGCGTAATGAAAACTGATATTTCCTTACCCATACATTATAATGTAAAGCAATAGGGTAATTCAATAATGTAATGCAAAGCAATAGGGTAGGGTATATCAAACCTGATCTAAGAAGAACTCGAGGCAGGCCACGATGAGATGGCTTAATAATATTGAAAACGACGCTCAAGTGTTGCAAATTATAAATTGGAAAAATGTTGCTCATGATCGTGATGCGTAGAGAGATGTTGTTAAGAAGGCGAAAGCTGTAGAACACTGTTCACATCGAGCTGTAGAACCAAAAGAAGAAGAAGAATAGGGTAATTATTAATTAATGACATACTTAGGCCCTAGGTTATGAGTTATAAAATATATGAAAATCAACGCGATAAATATGTAGGATATCCTGATATCCTAAGCACCATCAGTCATAACTAAAGCATCAGCATATAATATTAAAATATTAGTTCGTTGAATTTAATAAAAAAAAAAAAGATTATTAAAAAATCTAGTGACAAAAAAATAATTTTTAAAATATATTAGTATCTAATTATTAAAGCATCTTTTAAATTTAATTTATTTAAATGTTTTTGTTTCCAAATGCTTACAAAATTAATTATTAACATAAAGCTGAAATAGAAAACATAATTTGCACATCGGATGTAAAAGCAACCATGCATATGTATACAGAATTAGCCATTACTTTATTATAAGTTGTCTGCGTTTAAAATTATACTGCAAGAGCAACTGATTTGCAAATGATGTTTCCGATTTCAGCTATAATTGATCATATGAGCAGCATCACAATTCACAATATATAACTGTTTTAGTTTTAAACAGCTCAATAGAACAATTTTTTTATAAAAAGAGGGGTAAGATAAAGAGGAAGAAAATAGGTTAAAATAACGTGAAATGTCAATATTGGTTATACATTAACAGCTATTGATGCACTAAAATAAGTTTATTTAAACCTTATCTGAAAAATATCGTTTATCGTTTACATACAAACAATAAACTGAAAAATCATATTTGCAAGATATTTTAGAGCATTAAATTATCCCCCTTGATAAAATAATAACTAAAAGCGCTTATTATGCGCATATGAAAGTATTGAGAAAATGAAATGGGATAGGACACACATTTCAAATTAGACCGCAGGCAATATAGTTCAGCTAGAACTAGAATAAAAAGGAATAGAAGATAGGAATAACTAGAAGATTTATGATTCTGAAGCTGGAGAAGATTAGTTTGAAGGGGTATAGAAAAAAAAATGGCTAAACATGTGAAATTTATTAAGAAGCAGTTAAGAAATCAAGAAGAAAAACAAAAATCTTGTAAATTGAAGACGCTTTGATTCAGCAGATACATAATATTTAAACTACATATCTATTTATTATGTCCCTATATAATTAATTTAAATCATTTTCATTTTACAAAAAAAAAACAAAAAAAAATGCATTACATGATCATCAGAAATCATTAGTCATTTTTTTTTTTCTTGCTAAATATTATTATTAATTAAATTGAAAAGAGTTTGGTTATTGTGACATGTTGAATTGACATGAAATTTAACAAAAAAAAAAAAAAAAAAAAAAAAAATAACAAAAGAAAAATTTAAACATAGAAAAACATTAAAAACAAAAAAAAACACAAAGGTAAACCAACCAAATATAGTTTTGTTTAGATTTTGATTGCTAGATGTCTGTTTTTTTTTTGTTCCTTTTGTATAAATCAAATTTTTACCATTATTCCCCCGAATTAAATAATATGCTTTTTGAATAACAAAACTTTTTTTTTTGTTTTTTTTTTTTAATAAATTTGTTTTTTTTTTTTTGTTTTTTGTCTATTTAAAATTAAAACAAAAAAAAAAAGCCAATAAAAAATGATAGCAGAAAATTTCTTTTTCTTATTTTATTGCTAACTGAACTTTTAATGGACTGCCTAAGTTGGTGATATTTCTATGTCATATAGCTAGAAAATGTTTTCAAAAATTATATTGAATAATTAGATTATAAAGTATGTATGTACTTAATATATTTTTATGTACAACAGTTAAAAGTAAATCAAAGACGATTGACCGACCGCGCCAGCGCTTTTAATTTTTAGTTACTTTTTAAACACTTCATTAATTAAATGTGAAAAAAGAGATGATAAAAAAAAAAATAACTACAGCTATTAATGTATTAAAGTTATTTTGGAATTTTTTCTTTGTTTTTTTTTTTTTTTTTTAGGTTTTCGTTTTTATTTTACAAAAGAAAATATTTATAAAAGGTATGTTACATCTTTTATATACCGTTTGTTTTTATTTTGAATGCATGAAAATTTATATTTAAAAGGTGTTGTCCCTTTTGAAGATCACTTTTCTTGTGATTGTTTTCACCGTAATGATGAATAATTAAAAAAAAAAAAAAAAAAAACATTAAAACGAACGGAATACATATATAGGCGGTTATAACCTATAAAATAAAAAATTTTTATAATTAGGATAAATAATGCACCATATATACTTAATAAAAATAATTAGATGTGTAACAACATCATAAATTACGAAAGTGAAATAAAATCTATTTTACTTTTCTTTCAAAATAAAAATGCTATTTTATCTTTTTATCATTTCTTTATTTACAATTAAAGTGTTTTTGAATTTTACACTTGTTTAGTTTTCTAAAGATTTTAATTGTGTTTTTTATAAAAATACAGCAAAATGTCAAAATCACTATGGTTTGTGTCTCCAATTAACTTGACAAATAAGTAATTTGTAAAAAATGGAGCTGCATTATATAGATATGCATTATTTAACATACACAAATTTCAGAATTGAAAATTATATGTAACTATTTTTTCATTTTTAGATAAATAATAGCTTTTTTTTTAGGTTATCCTTCCTATAGCTTAAAAAAATTAAATTTAATTAATTTTTTTTTCAAAAGTTCTGAAATTATCTGCATTTTTCAACAAAATCGCCGTCAAAAAAAAAACTGTGTAACAACTTTTTTGTTAAGTATTAATATCAAATTTTATTTGAATTAAAATTTAGAGTTGCCATAATTCTTAGCCGCAGAAATTTTCTTGAAACAAGAATCGAAATTTAATTATTTTAAAATGACTTTCTCCTAATTGCTCATAATTATGCTTTTCATATTTTAATAAACCATTACCAAATTTCTAATTGTTAGATTTTCCAAATTCAAAAAAAAAAAAAAAATCTAAATTGAAATGGTAATTAAATAGTAATAAAAATAATAAAAGAACATAAAATTATCGACTAAATGAAATTTCACTAATTAAATTTTTGTAATATATTGCAGGTGTAAGGTATAATTATTATTAAAAATTCAGAAGTTCATTAGTTAAATTATCGTGAAACTTTATATAAGTACAAAACTTTCTTTTGATGAAATTTAAAACAAAAACCAGAAGTAACTGAATAATAATCATTCAGTTACAAATGTAACAGTATGTTTGTATATCAAAGTATAAGGCGGCGGTGGTTAGACGTCAATGTTTTCTATTCTTTATATTTCGAATACATTTTCTTCTACACTTTTTTTTTAAAATGACAGGAGTCTAATTTTTTTGAAGTGTTAGGAAAAAAAGGGTTAAAAAAATAGAATGAATATAAAATTGAAGCAATGCATTTTTTTGATTAGCGTTTATTCACATTTTTTTTTAAAGAAAATATTTCAGAACTTTAGAAAAATTATCAAATTTTACCGTATTTAATAACAGCTAAAAATGTCAAATAATATGAGTAGAAGAAAATGTCAGAAAAGTGCATTAAAAATGGAATCTGGAAAGTGGAAAAGTAGTGCAAGTAGGAGTGAAAAAAAAAAAGTTTCCAAAAAGTGAATAAAAAAGGACCAAAAGGGTGACGCTTTGATTATAAAAAAGATGACATCTAACCGCTAAGTAAAATGCGTTTTTTCATAAGAATTATTTACTTATTTAAAAATTTTTATTTGGGCTTTTAACTCACCAAGTTTTTATAAGCACAATTTTATATATGCAATATGGTATTAAGGATTTTTCAAATAATAAAAATTTTGGTACAAATCAACTTTCTTCGGAAAATTTAAAATTATCTATTATAAAATTTTGTATAATTTTTATAACATTTATCTTATAGTTATCATGATTAATTATTACATATTTTTAATTTTTTGTCATCATTTAATTTTTTTTTCTTTTCTTAATTTTTATAAAATAAAATCTTTTTATTTAACTTTTATTGTTTTTTTTTTCATTTTATTTTCGAAATTTAACTTTTTATGCTTTAACTTATCCAAAAAAAAAAAAAACGAAATAATATTTAAAAAAAAAAAAAAAAAATGCTAAAGCTACATTAAATCACAGCAGCAGCAGCAGCAACAATCAAATACATACCAAAACACAAAAAAAAAAAAAAACCAAAAAGAAAAAATTCCTAAAAAAAGCTTAAATGATTACGTGTCCGAATTTTTTTTTTTTCTTTAATAATATTTAACCCAAAACAAAAAAAATGAACTCATAGTTTTCCTTCTCTTCTATGATTAAAATTTGGTTGGTTGATTGGTTACTATTTGGTATGGAAAGCTTAATAAAGTAGTTGATGATTATGAAAGGTGCACGAAGCGTTTAAATTTAAAATTGACGAAATTTAAGAAAACGGTGTTGTTCAATGTTTTTTTCCTTTGATCACTTGTACACAGTTACACACACCACACATACACACACATAGTTTATGTTTTAAAGTTGGGATTTTTTTTTTATTTTCATCATTTCTGTGTGTTTTTTTTTTTTAGTTTTCTGTTCGAAATTTAAAATGAAAAAAAAAAAAATCAAGGAAAAGTGATGAAAATTGACAATTGAGTGATTGGTTGTCATATGGTCAAGCGTAAAACGCATACAAAACGTATGTGTATATAAATGTACATTAATTAAATTGAAAGGTTTTTGATAGTGAATATCCGGGTTATATAAAGAAAATTTTTTTGAAGATTTCTTTTAAAAATTAAAAAAAAAAAAATATGAATGTATGTACATATGTAGGTTTTTTGTTTTTTTTTTTTTTTTTCAGAAATTTGATCAGGTGCATATATGAATTTGTTTTTCTTTTTTTTTGTTGTTTCCTTTCATGGAGGAGAAGAAAAGTAATTGCGAAAAGAATTAATTTGTAATTATGGAGTTTGTTAAAATTATATAGACACCCTGATGGTGATGATTATATTTTGTAAAAATAATTATAATGCTTGTTTGCCTTTAAGCATTATTTATATATTTCTTTTTTATGTTTACATATATATTCATTTTTTTTTTTTTTTTGTTATCTATTAATTAGAAAAGGGAAAAAAATTAAGATGATATGGTATTATTGATTTATTATTTCTTTTTGTTTTTTTTTTTTCAGATAAATTTTCGAAAGTTAATAATTTGTTTTTATTTATTTAATATATATGAAGAAAAATAATTTTCTAGGGAATTTAAAAATTTTTTTACTTTTCTTTTTTTTTTCACCTGTAGGTATTGTTTACCTTAAGATAGTAAAATTTTTATTGATAAAGCTTTACAATAATTTATAGATAAATTAAAAAAAATTAGAAAAACATTTCATTGTTCGTAATAATTTATTAACATTTGACATAAATAATGTTTGTAACATGTACCCTTACATTATTTTGTGACTGAAATTTTAACTATGAACATTATTATAACTTTTAACACGTTTACCACCATATTTAATTATAAATAATATTCTTAGGAATACTTTTTAAGTATCTTCTGCAATATGATTTAATTTACACGCTATAGATTATTTTTCCGTTATGTTTTCTCCACTTTAATACAAATTTGAAAACGAATAAATACAATCTAAACTGACAAAACGCAAATGACTGTTCTTAAAATTTTAATGGGATTCAGTCATGTGAACGTGTTAACGTTTATCGGAAAACTTGAAATAAAAACTTTCACTTAAAGTCTTCCTGAGCCCCTTCAATTTTATTTTTCTTTGAGATGATATTTATTCATTGTTGAATGATTTATAAAAGGATCCTTTTAATTATCGGAAAATATAACAATTTTTAAAGATTCATTGAAATTTAATAAAAATGAAGTGTTATAAAATCAAAAAAAGGCATCATACCTTTTAAATAATTTATCTAATCTTATAGTGGAAAAGGACATAGGATTATTCGAATTGAAAAACGATGCGATTTTCGCGTGAAAATAAATGTTTATATTATGTATAAGTAGGTATACGATTTTAAAATTTAGAGAATAAGTATTGAAGGTTGAAAACTTACATCAAACGAGTCAACTGGAAGCATATATGAAGGAAACAGGAAAGCATACGCAATATTTTATTATAAAACAAACAATTTTTAGAAATAGAATTGTATATATCTTTTTAACTTTAACTGAAGACTTTTTTACTTTAAGTGAATAATTTTTACTTTAGGTGCAGATATTTTTACTTTGAGTGAATATGTTTTACTTTAAGTAAAGACATTTTTATTTTAAATCAAGAATCTTTTTACTTCGGTATACCTACATACATTTAGTTTGTATAATGTATATATATATATATATATTTGCACCTGATATTTATATATATGCATATGCATATATATGGATTATTATATGTATATTTTAACTTTTATTATAAATTTTTATATTTAAATACCTTCACTTAAAGCAAAAAAATCTTTATTTACAGTAAAAATATCTTCCCTTCACGTAAAAAATCTTAACTTAAAGCAAAAATGCTTTCAGTTAAATTAAAAATGTCTTCAATTAAAGTAAAAAAGGTTTACATAACATATGAAGAAGCTTATTATTATTCATATAATAATATGAATTGATTTATTATTCATATTTGACAAAGGTTCAGTTTCTTTTTAATTATTAAAGCCATTGATACTAAGCCATTGATAAAGGTTTATTTTCTGACTGGAGATTCATAATATTATAATAACTGAATCTTCAATTATATAAATTAAGGATCCAAGAACCAGTTTATTTCGAGGATTTAGGCAATACACAATCTATAAATTGGCAATTAGGAGTACAACTTAGTAGAATTTTTAAAATCTGTTTAAAAGTAATAAAATGTCGATATCTTTAAATAATTTGTAAAGTAATAAAGAATATATTGTATATTGCACTTAAAAGTACATATAAAATAAATTCCATAGTGCAAATTATAATTATTTACCAACTCTATATATACATATATAGAGTTGATAAATAATTACAAGTGTAGATATAGATAATATTTTCTATAATACAACTGCATATTATAAAATTTTTAAATTACTAGAAAATTGATCATCTTTGACTTACATTAATATTTACGTTTCATTAAAAGTTATTTTTTTAGTTTTCCATGAAAAGAGGACAGCATATAAATTTACAAAATCAATCGCGTATAAACTATCAAAGCTTTTAGATAGATTTAAGGTAAAACAAAAAGTGTTTATTAAACATTTTCCTAAAGTTTAAACTTTTACACACAACATCATGTGTAACCTACAATTTTTAACTAGTTTAAAAAGTACAATTTTTTGTAAACGTTTTCTTATATATATGTGTATATGTACATACTCGTAAACGTATTAAAAAAACAAAAGATATTCACGTTATAAATGAAAAAAATTTACCTGCGCTTTTTATTTTCGAAATTCTTAAATGGAAAATCGAAAAAATTAATACTTTTTTTTTTAATTTTGAACCTTTTAAATTATTACTTCTCTCTTAGTACATTTAATGCATATATAGTCAGCCGCCGCATAAACAAGTTAATATTTCATAACTTTATGATGAAAAAAAAACATAATACGTGTACGTTATTAAAGTAAATATAGATGAGTTTTAATAATTCAGGTAAATGATGGGTATGGCAAAACTTTTCTTTTTTTCCAATTTTTGTACTTAGCAGTGAATAACAGGTAAATTCTATTCAGGTAAAATTATTTTTAATTAATAAAAAAAAAAAAACTGTACACTCAATGATAAAAATGTAACAACATTTCAATTTAAAATGTTTTATAACAAAGAAATAATTAATTATTCAAATTTTGATAAGCGTTTTGAAAATAATTATTGTGAAATATGAATACTTAATTTTATTTATTTATTTTTTTTTTTTAAACATTATTGGTAATGAAACATTTGGTTTATTTATATGGTGGTTTATTTATTTTATATAACCAAAAGTCTCTTATTTAATTTAACAATCCTATGCTTTTTTTAAATAAGAAGTGTTAAAGATTTTGAATGGCAAAAATTGGTGTATACAAAATTGTTTAAAAAAATATAGAATTAATATAATATTATGTAGGTATAATACGTTTTTTAATTTTTTTTTTAAATATAAAAAGTAAGCTATTTATAATTACGTTATAGAGGTAGGTAGGTAGGGAATGTAGTTGCACAGTTAGCCCTGTTTCGGCCCGTTGTGATACTCTCAATTGTGTTGTATACACAACGTTTCTTATAATTCAATTAAAATTAAAATATGGGGCCTCGATCGCCTAGTGCGTATAAAATACGCCGTAAACACCAAGGGAGTGTAGGTTCGAATCCCACACAAGTCGTAAAAGTTATTCCCCTTACGAGATTTTCACGCCTGAATAGGAAAGGCTATGTTATTTCTGGTCCACAGATGACCATGTGGCAGAGAAATGCATTATGTGGCAGAGAAATGCATTAAAAAAAATCACGACTAATAATTTTCATACATAAATAGTTATTATATATACATATTTGAAGAACAAAGCTTTGAGCTGTCACTCACAAACTCTCATTAAACTATTTACATAATCTTGTTAAATTTTTTCATTCAACCAAAAAACTGCATCTCATCAGATTTTTATAGGTATCATTTTTTTTTTTTTTTTTTGGATTATCTTACATAACATGAGAAAGGAAATAATAATGGAGGAAAACCCATATACTGTCTATACGCCATATATTAGCCTTTCATACAATGTCTGTATAGGTATGCCTGTCTATACTAAAAATTAAAGATATACATATTATATGTATGTTTTACCATCTAAATAAGTGTATTTTTTAAACCCTGAACTTTAACTGCCTTAATACCTATTTCTAATTAAAAAAAAAAAAAAATAATACTGCAGATTTAAATAAAATAAAGAGTTTGTAATTTATTTAACTCTTAACAATTTATAACTTCTTCCACTTAATTTAAGGGGTTTTTTTTTTTAATTAGTCATTTAAAACTTTAAAATACTGAATTTAAAATATGATGCAATAAAAACATTGCAATAAAAAAAAATAATATTAAACAAAAATATATTTTTAATAAATAAACAAACATTATCTCAAATAAAAGCATAAAACATAAAAAACTACCACTCACTTATTGTGTCATTCTTAAATTTTAATGTTGGAATTTTGTATTAACTTTACAAACAACTTTACAAATAATATTCATCACAGATCATTATCAAATCATAAAAAGCTTTAAATTAGTACACATATTATAAATAGATAGGTACAAAAAAAAATTTTTAAATTTCCTTCACAAGTCACAACTACATACATATATACATACTTGCTTACATTTGAGCTAATGTAAAAAAAAAAAACAACAAAAACAGATTACGTTAAATTATACTTTGCTCATAAAATTTTTGTTATGCTTCTCTATGAAATATTTCTGAAAAATCACAAAACAATGATGAAAAAATCATAAGATATGATTTCAATGGCAAGATACAGTTATAATTGTCAGTGCACTTCTCTTTTATTCGTCACTTTAATAAACTTTTAAAATATTAAATCAACAAAAAAAAAAAAAAAACCAAAATAAATAAATTCATAGTTGATCTGGAAAACTGTAAAAGAAAATTCTGTTTACAGAAAAAACACTTAATATTAAACAGGTATCTATAGGTGGTTTATATATGCACATGTACACACATACGTATGTGTATGTTTATTTCACTCTAATTAGTGTTCAATATGCCAAAAGTGAAACAGAATCAAAGAAACGACTTGCAACATTTAGAGTAAATCAGTAAATTTTCGAAACTTTAAACGTAACTGAACTTTTCTGCAACTTTGAACTTAGAAGATTCAATCAGGGAGGAATGAAATATAGGAATATTATGTATGTAAAAGTAATAATCCTGTTAAAAAGTTTTAACAAATTTAAAATTCTAATCAATAAATAAAAAATAAAAACAACAAAAAATTATCAGAATATTCAAACTTTCAAAAATGACTAAAACATAATTTTAAATTAATTCATAGATTCGCAACATGTCATAAACAAATAAATTGTTTTTTTTTTTTTACAATATTTATAATACCTATTGAATTTTAATGTATATACATTACCTACATATGTATTATTATTGTGTGTAATATTTTTATGAATACATATAATATTATATATGTAACCATGTAACTATGTAATAAAAGCATTGAATTTTTCAGCTTAAAAATTAACTTTTGAAAATTATTTTGCTGCATGGATTATTGGTTTCCTCTTTTTTCACATTTTTTGTTTTTCTAAAAATCACATATCACATAATTTAAAGTTTGTTTTTTTTTGTATTTTGTTGTTTTTTAATACTTTGGCATTTTTTATGCATTACATACATATATGTATATACATAGTAAGTACATAAGTAAGAATTTGTAATCATGTATTTATTTACGTACTTTTAAGCAAAAAAAAAAATATATTTTTTTTTATTACTTAATAGTTTATTACTATTTCATTCTGACTGTCTCTTTGTCTCTTTATAAAAGTTTTGTAAACCGTTAGACCGTTAGATAAATAAAAGTAACTGTTCTAGAATAACTTTTTTATTTTAGACGAACTCGTTACGAAGCTACGCTACAGTTGAAAGTTAAGTCGAAAAAAATAAATCTTTTCCAATGTTTATATCTCAATTTCTACCGGATATTTTTTTCATCGGGAAACGCCAAATAACAGCCAACGCCAACAAATTTCTTAAGCGGTGATTAGATGTCAAAGGGTTTTATCTCTTTTTTAATCTGCTTTCTTTCCATTTTTTTTTTAAATTACAGGAAATCTAACTTTTTTGGAGCGTTTAAAAAATAAAATTCAAAAATTAGGGAAATTCACTTTTTTGAACCGTTTAAAAAATAAAATTCAAAAATTAGGGAATTTCACTTTTTTGAAGCGTTTTAAAAAATAAAATTCAAAAATTAGGGAAATTCACTTTTTTGAAGCGTTTTAAAAAATAAAATTCAAAAATTAGAAAAAAACCATTTTTTTGAAGCGTTTATTTATATTTATTTGAAAATTATTTTTTACTTTTTAAAATTTTAACTACCTTTTACTTTTTGTGTCTGACCGTAAAATTTTACTTTTAAATTGTCAAAAATTATGTATAAAAGAAATGTCAAAAAAAGTGGAACAAAAGGGGAGGTAAAATAGAAAAAAAATTCTATTTTTCAGTTTTAAAAAAAAAGTGAACAAATAGCGATACAAAGATGAACCCTTTGAATATAAAAATGTTATGGTGTTTAGAACTATCAGATATAAAAGTTTCTTTAATTTTTCAAAATAAAAGAGAAATAATAGTAATTGTCAAAATATATAAATACATATTCACCCATATTCTTGAAAACTTATCATACGATGAGTATCACTGACGCGATGATTTGTTATTCTGCAAGACTCTAAAAGTGATGTTTTCAATTTGACGCGATATTAAATATCAAAAGTGTCGCGTATGGTGTTCCTGGAAGACTTTTCCTACGAAGCGATAGCCATTTTCTATCACGGCAAAATTCTTGTACGATAAATATAATTTTTAAGTAATTCTTAGGAATTAAATATTTTTTTTTTAGTTTTTAGTTAAGTTTAAGTTTAAATAAAAATATAAAAATGGATAGAGTGGAAAGGAAGTAAGTATGTATAATTAAAAATAAATTAGTATTTTAGTGAATGTTGTTTTTGTTTAGTACATTTTACAAAATAAAACATTTTATTTTATTTTACATATTGAACTAACATCGGAGTACATATGTATATACATACATAGTTATAAGTTGCAAGAAGCCCCCGTTATCTTGCGAACTAGAAACCGGACCGACATGATTTAAAAAAGGCACTCCCTGATTTTGTTATAGAAGTAAAATAAAGAAAAAAAAAACGGATCGA
Source organism: Poecilobothrus nobilitatus (assembly GCA_947095535.1). Classification (NCBI taxonomy): domain Eukaryota; kingdom Metazoa; phylum Arthropoda; class Insecta; order Diptera; family Dolichopodidae; genus Poecilobothrus; species Poecilobothrus nobilitatus. The sequence continues at coordinate 170,293,923 of OX352773.1, forward strand.
CTTTAAGGCCGCCCAAAAAAATAGCCCACCAAAAACTAGGGTGCCACTTTTTAGTACTTTTCTCATTTTTTTTTATTTCTAATTTCTATTACAGAATCGGGGATTAGGTTATTTTAATCACTTCGGTCCTACTTCTGGTTCGCAAGATACGATGGCTTCTTGCAACTTATGAGTATGTTATTTCATTGACTATTTAAAAATCAAAACTTTTTTTAAAAATAATTTTAGCTGAACGTTTAAATATGGCAAAATTTTCATTTGACAGTAAATTACTACCAACATAACAAAAATTTTCATTATGAGTCTTCGAAAATTACAAATTTATATGATGTGATACATATTTTCATCGCGTAAGTGATAAGTCTTTAAGAATATGGGTGATTATGGGTATTAAACAATTTTAAATACTGCATAAATACGTTCAAAGTCAAATTAATTTTTCTTTTATATTCAATAGTGCCATCCCTATGAGATTGATAGATCAGCTGATGTTAGACATTTTAAATATTTCTATGATCTTTTATAAAACAGTGTTGACTGAACTATGTTGTTTGGGTTGACTTTTATTTAATACAAAATTTTCCTAAGGGTTATTGTGATTTTTGATTCGATTATGTTTTGATTTTATTTTAACAAATAAACCCGTTATTTTAACCCGTTGATTGTTTTTAAGCAGAGTACCCTTTTACTTACGAAATATTTCGAACAATTACACTTTTATTGAATTTCAAAATTTTTTTTTAATTTTTTTTTTTTTCATATTAAAATCTTTTTTTCTCCTGTTGTTATCATAATAATTGTAACACTAAAATAATCATGAATGACCCATATATTATGTAAAATTAGTTTACAATACATGAAAAATTTTCTTAATAAATTTATTTACTTACATTTTTTTTTTGCTTTTTTTTTTTTGGGAGTATGTGAAAATAGAAGAAGTACTTTTTATTATCGTTTAAAATTTAAATGAACAAATTGAAGATAATATTTTGTTCATTTGTGTTTTTTTTTTTTTATGAATTAATATTTTGTAACCTAATTTATATTTTGTAACACAAAAAAAAAATTTAACAGACGAAAAAAGTTTTATGAAGGAAATAAAAATACAAAAAAAAAGGTGATGTAAAGATTTTAAAAAACTTGCGCAAAATAAAATTGAATGAAAAAACTCAAATTTGTTAAAGAATTTAAAAATTGCTCATAAGCTGAGTTTAAACTCAAATCACACTTTTCACACTTTCAAAAAAAAAATAATGAACTCAAGCGTCTAACTCTTAATTCACGCTTAACTCTTAAACATTACGTACTTTGCGTTTAAGCGTATTTTGAAAAGGTAAAATTTATGTTCAAATGGAGATTTAAGCTCAGTTTTATGCATTCGATCCATTAAGTATATAATCATCCCTTAGTTTTCTTTTTTATTCTAAGTAATTCAACGAAAAATACATTCTGTAAATTGAAACCGTGTATAAATAACACTTTATAAGTATTTTACAATTTAAAAGCAATAAAAATCAGGTAATAATATATGATGTTAATCAAGATTTAAATGTACTTTCAAAAAATTAATTATTATACCCATTTTACATATTCAAAAATCAAACCAAAAATAGTATAAAAAATAATTAAAAATATATCATGAAAACAGTTATTTTCAGTGTTTACTCGAATGTTATGTATAAATATCTATCATATAATATCAAATCTTATAGACAGAACTTTTTAATTATGAAACATAAACTAGACCCAATGTTTTTTAAGATTTATATATAAAAATTAACATTTAACATGTTTCTTACTTATATTTCCCACATTTCTCTCATTTTCTTCAATTTAAATATCTTTCTGAATCTCAAACAAATTAAACAGCGTAAGCACGTATAGTTAAGTAATAATGGAATGAATTCTTATTCTAAGACAAACCAATAATGGGTTTATTTTTAATAAGCATTTATCGCTTCAAAGAGGACCTTTTTAATATCTAAATAAAATATTAGCTTCTATATATATTACTACATACCTATAATACGTTGGCAATATTAGCATATAATCAAATGTCAGATTAATTGTCAATCAAAAGCAAAAATAGATTATTATAAATTTTGTTACGACTAAATTGAAATGAAATAAACTTTATAATTGAGATCTTAGCTTAAAATTTTAAATTATTGTTATTAAGATATTATATAATATCTATTTCTGTAACAGTTATTTTTCATTGAAGGTAAAAACTTTTGGATATACATTTGCATCACATTTGTATACAAAACCATAGCTTTATTTTATATCGTAGAACCAAATTTAATGTATTGTGACATATTTTCCATCAAAAAATATTTACATCCTTTTCATACAGAATAACGTTTTATTGTGTTCAGGTTTCTTTTTTGGGTCCTTAATATTTTTAATCTTTTGTTGAATATTTTCTCTAGATTAGAACTGAATAAAATACAAAAATTTACCTTTGCGCCAACGTTTCGTATATTTTTTATACTTTTTCAAATAAAGGTTTTTATTGTGCCTTCATATTTTTTTTATCAAAATAACTGAAAATTTTATTAAAAAACTTTTTTTTTTATTTTTATTTTAATATAATGCTTTCTTTATTTCTTCAAAAATTTTTTATGCAGAAAAATTATAAGGAAAATGAAAAAAAATTAAAAAAGAAAGTATAAATGAATATGAAAAAAATATTATGTAATAAAAGAAAAAAAACAAATTATTCTTCTTGGTTGCAGCTACAAGAATCACATTTTAATTGTACCACAGAATGGTTTTCACAGACATGTTTGTCACATCTAATGCAAACTTCTTTTGTTTTTCTCTGTTTACCTTTCAGTGATTGGCATATATAACAGTTCCCAGCAGCGGGAATTATTAGACATTCTGAGCAGATTTCAATTCCTAATACTATTTCAATTGCGTTACGATAAGAATATTTTTTTATTATGTAGGAATTTCGGCTACGTTGTTCAATGGATGGCAGACAAAGTTGTTTACTCAGATCTGTTAGAAAATCTCTGCGATATTTTGATTTTTTCAATGCAGGATTATGACCTTTGTAAATTAAGCATGATGCTAAAAAGGCTATATCCACCATATTGAAAAAACAAACCAAAGACCACCGATTTGTTTGGCGTTTTACAGTATATTCGCTTACCATTTTATTCATTTTAGCAACTGCTCTTTTTGTTTTATAATAATACTTAAGTATCTCTGGTATAGACATTAATTGCGGATCTACTACACCTGTTGTATGCATCGAAGAAAGAAGAATTACAGCCCTACTTTTCTTAGGTACGTACGAACAAATTGTTGCTTCCAAATTGTAGACAAAATTAGTGGAGGATAATGGCCTTTCTTTAGATGCTTGCATTGAAATTGGTAAAAAGGTTTTGTTTCTTTTAAGTTTTTGTTTCTACTAAAGTCATGTTCCATGAATTTAAAGCTTTCGCTAATTTCAACGATGTAAAAAATTTGCCTGTAGTAACATTTCTTCCAAAATTTTTGTATGTCGTTACCAAATCCATTACAGTGTGTTCGCCAATAATTAACGGCGTAGAACTATCGGCTGGCATTTCGGTGTAAACTATACCTTTTAGGGGATACTCAGTCAACGAATCGCAAGCCACAAAAAAATTTTATACAATACTTTTCTGGTTTAGACTGTACGTATCGGGTAAATGGACTATATTCTCGGTAACACCATAATTGTTCCCCAATATTAATTGATTCACTAGGATTATACCCTTTTTCTAAATTATTATTCAGAATATTCCAAATATCATGTACAGCAGCAGTTTTGCCTGTTTTTTTGTACTCATCACGAGTAATTTTATTATCAAAACGGATGAATCTAAGAAACATTTTGAATCTATCGCGTGACATTGATGCACGAATAAAAGGCAGAGAAAACATATTCCACATATCATCTATACTACTCTCATTATCTCCATATAATCCAGAAATTATCAATATCCCAAAAAAAGCATCAAGCTCTTGTTCGGTAAACTCTTCAAAAACTTTTAATAACGCATTAGGGTACTTTTTTGAAATGTTTTTATTATATTTATTACAAGCAGCTTTGCCTTTACGATTTGTTTCTCGTAAAATAACCTCATATATTTCTGAACTCATTATTGATTTGAAAATTTCCTTTGCTGAGTATAAATTATTGAACATTGCGGGACCAGGTGATTTACACAGACATTTTTTTTGTTCAATTGTATCTGTTTGGGGTATTGGATCTGTAGACCATTGCGTTCCATCTTTACCAATTAAAATATTATTATATTGTTCAGGTATACTCTCAACACTTGTATCTCAATCATATTCTTTCTCCTCTTCTATTATCACGTCTTTTTCAACATCTGAATCTTCATCGCTTTGACATTCAGCAATAAAAGTTTCATCATCTGATGCTACATAAGGTTCATCATATTCGCTTTCGGAAAATATTTTCATCATTTCATCAGACATATTAAGCCTATATACATCCAAAAAAAAAAAAAAAATATAAAATTTTTATTATAATAAAAAAAAAAAAAAAAACTTTGCATTACCTATTAACACTTTTAGTTGGCTTTACTATCAGTCTAGTCGATATAATTTCTTGTTTGCAAACAATAATTTTTTTATTTTTAATAGTGACCCTACGAATAAAATAATATTTAATGTAATGCAAAATGAAGAACAATAAAATTATAATAACGACTATAGGAATAAAATACAGATATTCTGATTTGAATACAGATATTCAGATTTACATATAAGAAATAATTTAGCAATTATATATATGTATGTAGGTATATTTTATCTCTCGTAGAATACCTGTTGTATCTACACAGATTTTCTAACAAATTCTTCGATATTTTTCTAGAAATATGAAAACGCAGTAAAAGAACATTATTTGTATATACAGAAGGTATTGGATTATCCACCCTCACGAAAATTGAGTATAAACGAAAAATACTCTGTACTTTAAATAAAAAAAAAAACATTATAGGTATATGACTTTAACATTTTTAAAATAAAATTTACTTTCATTAAATATTTTTTTATTTCCAAAAAAAAAACAATAGTAACATGGAACCCTAAAATTTTAAAAAGCACAGAAAATTCAAAAACAAAAAAAAAACAAGCAAAAAATTTAAATAGAAGCAGTCAAGCTATCATTTATTTTCAATTATCAAGGGATGCAGACATTATAAAAACAGGGGACATTATCTCTACCTACGCGTCTATTTCTTTGCCTCTTAATGCGTATCTAAAACGAAATTGAACATACTATGCATACATATGTATGCTACATCAAAAAATTTAAAAATCAAAGTTTGTACATACATAAATTCCATACATTAATAATATATTAGTAACCATTTTTATCCTTATTTTAAAAATATGTATACAAAACAAGATCCTCATTTCCAAGAAAATATTTAAAAAAAATTTAACTAATACAAATACAAAAAAAAAAAACAAAAAAAACGAGAAACTATTTTATATATAGTATCGTGTAGTATGCTAAAGAAGGATTAAGAAAAACGAAATTTTCTTTAATATATATGTAATGTATAAACAAATACACAAAATTTATATATACATAGATTACTACTTGTTTATTTTTTTTTAATGTCGATTCCTTTTTCCTTTTAAATATCGTCTGCTTTTAATTTTTTATCTCTTTTAACATCAAAATTGAAGCGTAGTTAGTGTATATTTAAATGCGTATAAAAAGAAATTTAATGCAATTTTCATTATTTTTTCTTTTTTTTTTTGTCTATATAATTTTTTTTTGGTATGTATATGTTATTGTGTATGTATTAAGTTTTATTCTCACACATTCATTTTAATTTTACGCATTTTTAATTCTGCAAGTATTTAATTTTTAACCCTAAATTGCCAACTATGAATAAAATAATATATGTACATATTATGTATGTACTCACTTGAAATGAAAATTTTAAAAATAAAAAAGAAAATCTGTAAAAATGAGTAAAATTTAAAGATCTATCCTTTGCAGAATATAAAATTTACATATAAGATTGAAACTATACATATAAGATTGAAAATATTAAATATAGGCTTAAGAATATAGAAATAATTTTGTCGTATTTTAAGGTTAATATAAAAATACAATTCATCCGATCCAGTAACTATAAATAAAAGACTATTAAAGCATCATCATATTATAATCATTGGATTGTGTCATCATTTCCATAAACAGATTAAAAGAAAAATTAATAATAACATAAAAAAAAAATATCAATAATAAGGCTCCGTTGCCATACTTAAACATTAATTCAGTTTTGCCGAAAAAAGGATAAAAAAAAAAAAATCGAAGGACAAAGCAAAAAAATAAAAAACAACCAAAAAAAATGCACGCACAAGAAAATATCATTATTATTATTATTATTTTTTTCTTTTTTTACTCCAACTTCTTCTTTCAAATTGAACACGTAATCTATTTAAAGTATATGTATGTATCTGTGAATATTTTTATAGATTGTGCGTCAACAATATGGCAACGTGATTTAATCGCATCACTGGATATCTTCTTAACACAAAATACAATACACAAAAAAAAAAAAAAAAAAAAAGAAAGAAAAGACAAACAAAATAAAAGGAAATAGCAACAAAAAAAAACAAATTAAACAGTACAAAAGGGAGGATAATGAGGATACACTATACTTAATCCTACTTGCATATTTACACACAATCATAGATTCGAATATAGGGATGATAAAATTGATATTATATATAAATAACTATATATTTATTACTATATTTTATGTATATATACATATATACATATATTATATATATATCCTGCTTTCTATAAAAAATGTTTTATCGGAGAGTTTACTGCGCATGTATTCAATTCTTCAAAAAAAGAAAGGATCTCCGGTGGTGATATCATTTTTTTTAATATTTTGTATTTGTGTATATTTATATTAATGTGTATAAATATATTTTTATACTTTAAATTTTTTTTTTTTGCGTATATCAAAAGGATATTCAATACAAAATATATGTATATTCTTCCTAGGGTAAGAATCTCCCCTTGTTTTACTATATGGTTGAGATTGATAATGAAAATGAAGTTTTTCGTTAAATAAAAAAAATATATATATATACATATATATACATATGGATAAATAAATAAAATTATCCATTTCAGTAGTCTGTCTGGTGTTGGCTGAATATCCATAGTAAAAAGTAAAAACTAATAAGGTTTGCTGAAAACCAAATTTACGCAGTTTCTGTACAAAAAAAAATTATTGTATGTGGAAGGGCAACAAAATATAAATGAAAAAAAAAATAAGAATTATTTAATATATGTATATATATATACATATGTATATACATAAAAAAAAAATGTTATTTTTAAAAATTTTAGCTTAAAAATAAACCAAAACAAAAATGAAACTAAAAAATAATGAAATATAACGAATTAAAAAAACAAAAAAAAAAAAAAACACAAAATAACTTAGAGAAGCCATTTGGGAATAAAATATCTAAATAGGTAATATATATAGAAGTTATATTTTGTATAAAATAACTATATGTACATGAATATATACGAATAACTTTTTTATATAGTCCCCTCATTAGTATTAATGATATATACGTACATATATAGTGTATTTGAACAAAATGAATCTGAATCTTTATTTAATAACCAATTTTCCAGTATATCGAATAAAAATTTATGTTTAGACATATTGTACATACATACATATATACATATTAATATTATAATGTATAAAAAAAATAAACTAACTGATGTATTTTGTTTTATATAATGGGGTGTATTAGCGCTATAGGGTTTTCTTTTTATTTTTTTATATTTATTTATTTTTTTTTTTTTTTTTTTATAAAATTCAATTTCATATTTAAATGGAGTCGTGTATATTTATATCAAATACTTATATGTAAGTAAGTCACATACATAATATATATATTTATAAATAAATTTAAGATATTGATTTTAGTTAATTTTTTTGTTTTTTGAAAAAGGGTTCGTGGCACATAAGACAAAATATAAAATGATATTTATATTAATATATTTTATATATTTTTATATTTAGTACCATTATACATACATATATAATGTACATATTATTACATATTTTCTAATCAAGTTCATTGCTTCAATAATTTTTAATTATATTTTTTTTTTTTGTTTTTTAATAAAACAAATTATTTCTTTATGATAATAAATTATCTCTCGATTTACACGATAGATACGTAAACGTTTCATGAAAAATTTATATAACTTGATTTGAAATGATATAAAATGAAATATAAAATGTACATAATAAAGGAGAATAATATGTTCAATTCTATATAAGTAATTTAAAATTCATTGAAAAGGGGACCCATTTAATTGAACTACCATCATATAATATTTATATAATATTGTACATATATTTCGTAAATCTAAGAATGCATATACATATACTATGTAATTTTCTAAGCATAACACGCACTTTTTTTTTTAAAGTTCAAAATCATTTGAATCTATATGATGAATGATTCCATATTACTAAAGCTAGAAGACTCTTTTATTAAATATTTAGGTAGAATGGATGGAACGGTATGCCTATAAAAACAATTTTTCTGGTATGACTGGGTGAAATGAGTATGCGCGAATATAAAATCCAACGATAATATTTTACTTAAATTTAGACATCTATCACTAGACAGTTTATCTGAAATAGACATTATGTACTTTTTGTTTAAGCATTCAACCTTATTAATGTCATATTATATTTTATGATTTATACCTTTTGATCCTGATATAAAGTAAACAGATTAAAAATATGTTTACTTTGTAGAAAATGTTTGTTTAAAAGTAGAAAAATAAAAACCTCTAGGTACTCTTTTTATAAACCTGACCAAATTATAACCGCAAAATGTCATCACTCAAAAGAAAATTATAACTATTAAGTCAATCAGGAAATTTTACTAAAATTTGACTATTTTCTATTTTATCAGTTTTTCAGTTCAAAAAGAAAATGTATAGGTATATATTTTTTGATGGAAAATTTATAAAAAAAAAATATTTTTTGCCAAAAAAAAATTTCATAAAAAAATCAATAAAATAATTTTTTTTTTTTGTGAGATATGAGATATAAGCTGAAAATTTAGTTTTATATAAAACCATTTTTTTTTTTGGAAAATAACAAAAAAACAAATATTTTTTTAGAATTTAAGGTGATGAATGATGATAGCGTCGCTTTGACATTTAAATAGAATACATTGATTTAAATTGAACCTTGACCAAATAGAAAAGCGACGCTAGAGTACAGGAACTTTCTACTTTTACTCGCGTTGACAATAAATTTGTTTGGTTTTTTTATTTTATATTGATTGTTGGTCATAAAGCGACGCTAGGATTTGGTCTTTATTTTATTTAGAACACGACGCTAGAACCGACGCGAGCATTGAATCAAAAGAACACCTTCGATGCTTAAATTGAAATTCAAGTGTAATTCATACCATATATATATAAGTATATATGCATATATACATATATATATAATAATCCATTTTTATATTTTTGCCACCAAAACTTTTTCATACAATGACAATATTTGGAAAGTCAATTCTATTAGATTCAGTAGACTTCCGTAATTACGTGACTTTTAAGAGAATTTTTTAAAGTAAATGCTATTAAATTTCGGTATTTCGGTACTTTCATAATCGACTCATGTAATTGTTAATTTGATTTATACGTAAAAAACTTTAGTTGATTAGATAATTTATATATAAATATGTAGATATGTAATGAACCTAATTTTCGTATCTATACTGATAAGTATTTTGTGTCGTAATAAGCAGTGTATAGATAATTAATTACAGAAAGTTAAGTTACAACATTTAAAAACTCTTAATATTAACCAAAATATTTTCTGAATTTTTCACCTTTTTATAAAATTGAACATTTCCTTAGTTCATAACTAATTTATGTCTCAATTCTGTTCAAACATTAAATTTAACGTACTGTTGCGGGAATCAAAAAAGTCAATCTAATTTAAATAATCGGTGTCGTATATTGTGCCATTATGTCAGATAGAGTTCTACCACAGATTAAATAAACTATACAGACAATCAGTTTCATATAAAAATTTTTAGGTTTTTTTTTGGAGTCAGACTAAGCAGTTTATGGAGCTAGAGAAAGTATTTTAGAATATTTAAATTACAAAAATAGAAAATACAATAAAAAAATATTCTATAAATTTTTATTTTTGCTATTTATATATTTAAAATACTTAGTCTGGCTCTAAAAAAATGTTCATGCTGGCTCCTAAAAAAGACTTAAAATATTTATATGAAACTGTTCTTCTGAATAATATATTTAGTCTGTGGTTCTTACATAGAACCTCTTTCTTTTATACATTTCATTTTTTCTTATCTATAACTAAATTTTTTTTTATTTTTGTTTTATACGTTGTACTTTTTCGAACAAGGTTCAGACTGCTTCATATTGACATTTCATTAATGATACAAAAAAAAATATCAAATATAATATTTTTCGTAGGCTGAGCATTTTTTTTATTATACACAAATATAAAATATTCAACAAACGTCAACAAAGAACATTATTTTCAAACAAAATTATATTTACAATATATTTATATACAATGGTATAAAATGTCAAAATGTTAGCATTGTCAAACAACAAATGTCGAAGAAAAGATTGTGTAACAACTTAAACGTCACAATGCTAATCTGTTGTACAATACACTTCAGCTTGATTCATAAGAGACGTGAAACGTAAAATGTACTACATTAATAGAGCTAATAAAAAAAACTTACAAGTAATATTTGGGTAGTCAAAAAACAAGATATTCGCTACAGAAATAAAATTTTAAAGCTGAAAAATGGAAGAAAATAAGTAGAAGACAGATTAAAAAAAAATATACATATAATAAATTCTGTTGACATTTAATTCTGCGTGTCTTATGACAGCTAAAAATATAAAAACCGTTTTTTCTACGTTTTTACGCGTTTTTTTTTGATTTTTCTGCGTCTCTTATGAATAAAGCTTTAAAGTAAAACAGTTTCCACTTAAAGTAAAAAAAAGTCTTCAATTAAAGAAAAAAAATATATTAAAAGCTCTAAAGATCAAATTAAAATTAGATTGTAAAAAACAGAACTAATTTATAAATGGTTATTATAGAAAACAAAAATTATTTATATGAAGAAAAATGAAAATTAATTGAAAGAAATTAATCTATTGTTTTGATTTTTCAAAATGGCAGACTTTGAAATTCAAATACCTACATACATTCTTTTAGTTAGTCTTTTAGTTCTTTTAGTCATTTCATTTTTATCAAAACAAGTCTAAACTTAAAAGTTTTTCTAAAGTTATAAAAAAAGAAGGATAATATTACATTAAAAAATAATAAAAATTATTTCTCTACTATAAAAAATATATTTTTTTTTTCATTTATTTTTACGCTACATTTACATATACATATACTTATTATATGTTCATATGTATTTAGTACTTAGGTTTAATGAAATTTAACTGAACCTTTAGTAAACTTTGTATTTATATGGATAACATTAAATATTTTCTTTTATCGTTTATTTTTAAACAATTTAAGCAAAAAACAAAAAAAAAATCTTTATAGCATAGACATATGTATGTATGTATGTTTATAATTCAAAATGAAAATAAGGAAAATTAAAAGAAAATATCTGCAAAAATATATACATGCATATAAGTATTATAATTTATATATCTATGGGCATATTATTATGTATGTAGATACAATAATGATACAATGAATAGATACAATAATGTTTTTTTTTGTTTTTTATTTTTTACTGCAAATTTCTAGATAAAATGAATATGCAAAAAAACAAAACAGAAAAATAAAAGGAAAATTTTTAACCTTGAACGATATTTATACATATACAAAAAAAAAAAAGCAAAAAAAAAAAAAAAAAAAGTTATAAAAAGGACACAAATCATAATAGAAAACTCAAGGGTATGTATAAATAAATAACAAAAAAAAAAAACAAAACTTTCATTTTTAACTTTAACTTTTTTAAACCATTTTTTGATTCATTAAATATATTTTTAATTTTAAATAAAAAAAAAATTTAAAATAAAAAATTTAAATTATAAAAAAGAATATAAAAGTACTTACTATTTCCATTTATTATTTTATATCTGAAAATATAATTTTAATTAGTTATGAAATTATTCTTATTTATTACATAATATAATCAAAAATATATTTTTTAAATAATTAACTAAATTAATTTATACATGTACAAATTGCAATTATGCAACGTTTGGAGTTTAACTTTCCGGGAATGTTTGAAAAGGAAATAAAAATTATTAGACATATTCATTATCTTATCTATTACCTATAATATATGCACCTTAAATTTATGTTAAAAAAAAATTTCATACATATTATCTTTTACAATTTTCCATCACTTTATTATTAAAATAAATTTAAAGAACGTTTAGATTATAGAAAATAGTTCACCTTATTGAGCATTTTTTTGTTGCACTTTAAACCCTTACCTCTGCTGTCTCTAATCACTGTATCTTTTTGTCACTAACCAGATTTACTTCAGAGAATCTGGCAAAAATTATATGAAAAAATCTATTCGTATTCTAATTATATGAAAAAATCTATGACATATTCAGTCATGTTCTTAAAATGTGCAAAGAAAACTCACAGGAAGATTATTTTGTTAAATTTTTTAAGAATTAAAGTTCGTTTATAAAAAAAAATGGTTGAAACTGTTTTTTCGTTTTAAAATAAATAATAATTTTATTAAAAAAAAAAAAAATTTATAAGGGATCAACCTAAAAAAGCGCACGGGGCTTATATTTTATGTCAAATAATTTTTAAATACATTTAAATGAGAGCACCCGAAATACGTGACGTACTGTAAGTCAAGTTTTTAAAATTTTAAAATTGACAAAACGAAAAAAATTTTTTTTTGTTGTCAATCAAAGCAATGTTTTTAAAAATGAAAACAAAAATAAAAAAATTAAAAATGAAAGTATAAATAAAAAATTGTACGCGAATATCAATTTGGGGTTACGTCGACGTATCGACGTACTGGCGTATAAAAATTGTACGTAGTACGCTTTTATTTAGGTTGAGCCCTGTGTGATTTTATCTATAGTTGTTAGATAAGTTCTTTCGAGATAAATGTAATAATTTTTTTTTCATTTAATTTTGGCTGTACTATAAAGTAATTTTCGGATAGGTCAAAATGTATTTGCAATTATTTCTTTAAATTTGTATCATCCCACGTATTCAATATGTAACCGGGCAGCCAGACGAGGCAGTATTATTACTATCATCTTGCGAGTGTGTAATACGTAATGTAAAATTACTGTTTATGTGACATGAATGTTGACATGACATATTTATTTGACATGAATGTTGTTTTCCATTTGTCGCTATTTTTAATTGTTCGAAGTGTCAAATTACTATAAAAATTACTAACTAGAAAAATGTCAAGACAGTTGAGAAAATAGTTGAAAAAATGTAATAGTATTGTCAAAAATGTCCATGTATTTGTGTACTATTTTCGTATATACTATCTTGTTTGGCCTCTAGATAATGAATATAATTAAAGTTATAAACCTTGAATTCCATTTGTAATTTTATTATTTAATTATATAATTATTGTTATTAATTATTGTTAATTGTTAAGAAGACAACGAAATGTTAATGGGAACTGAGTAACTATTGGTATAAGTAACCAAAGTTAGCACAATTTGTCAGAACACTCTAGAACTATTTGGATGTGTTAAAATAAATCCATTTTTAAAACAATATTATATTTATTATAAATATATATACAAAATAAAAGGTTTGTTTATTAGATATAATAGATCAGAGCAGAATAAATTAAAACAGCACACGGTTAAACTTCAAACAATTTAAAAAATATCTCACAGAAAATTTGGGTTGTGTACGAAATCCAATTTCTTAAAATCCCAATCACAAAATCTCAATCACAAAATCTCAAACACAAAATCTCAAATTATAAAATCCCAAAAATTTTTCAGCTTATCGAAATTTTATTCTCGCGCATTGAAGGGGTTGGGTACGAAATTTAAAAAAAAAATTCATATCCATAATTCCAAAAAAAAAAAGAAAATTCAAAATCAAAATTAATTATAGTTGTAGTTTTCAGTTGTTAGTTAAATTCTCAAATAAGGTTTTTTTTCCTCTTTAAATATACATTTTTGCTAAATAAATAAATTATAAATATTCTATAAGAGGCGAATAACCCCGATTTTGAATCCACTGCTGAAACCTCTCAGAAACTTGCACATTCATATATCGTACATACATACATATTTTAGAAAAAGCTTAAAACTATGATTTTGAATCCACCTGTAAAAACCTTCTAATTCAGAATCCTACATATATATACATAAATATTTTGGAAAAAGCAGATAACTTTAATTTTGAATCCACTTCTAAAATATAATTATTTTCGAAAGAACGGATCTTGCAAATTTTTTTTTAATTTAGAGTCACAAAAAGAAAAGAAAAAAACAACCACAAAAAAATTCTTCTTAAAATGAATTTAGAACAGAAAAATACAGCTTAGGCGTTTTAGTACAATTTAAAGAAACTAAGTCAGTACATTCTTGAAGAAGCCATGATAAAGAAAGCTGTTCTAAAAAAACTGCCAAACACTCAAATCTGTAAATCTCTTCTAAAATATTTTAGATCAATCTACAGCAATTTATACGTCTTATAAAACTAATCTGAAATGTCATCACACCTTGAATGTGTATTTAGTGCTAAAAAGTGAAACATTATTCATTTCAAGTAAATACATACATATATGTATTATATTATGTATTGAATATTTGAATTACATATATTAGATCTTTAAGATAATCATTTAAATTAATTATTAATAAATAAATTTATGAATGAATGATAAAACAACATAAATAACACATCAAAAAAAAAATTCATTTAAAAATTTCTGAGATTTTCCCACACATACATACATATTACATACATAATAATGTATTTATATAAAAGTCAATTGATTTTAGAAAAAATGTTGTTTCATGTTGATATTATCTTTTTGTTTTGTATAAATATATGTGGTAAACAATATTTTTTTTTTTTTTTTTTAGAAATACATACACATAATATTATATATTTGCCTGAGTATATTTTTAATATTAGTTTTTACTTTGTATTGATTATCGTAAAATTTTTATGTTAAATATAAATGGTATATAAATACTTCTGTTATCAATATCCCATATGGTCTAGTGGCTAGGATAGCTGGCTTTCACCCAGCAGGCCCGGGTTCGATTCCCGGTATGGGAAAGATACTTTTTTAAATAACGGAATGTTTAAAAATTTCACTTACA
This sequence comes from Poecilobothrus nobilitatus, assembly GCA_947095535.1. Classification (NCBI taxonomy): domain Eukaryota; kingdom Metazoa; phylum Arthropoda; class Insecta; order Diptera; family Dolichopodidae; genus Poecilobothrus; species Poecilobothrus nobilitatus. The sequence goes on from OX352773.1 coordinate 170,309,323, forward strand.
CTTATTTTTTTTTAAATAAGTATGTAAAATACAATTTTTTTGCTAAAATTATTTAGAAATGCAAAAACAAAACTCTAATAATAAAATAAAAATTTCTTTTTGTATATATATTTTGAATAAAAAAAAAAAAAAAATTGTCCTCCCCGGCGGGGAATCGAACCCCGGTCTCCCGCGTGACAGGCGGGGATACTGACCACTATACTACCGAGGACTTGATATAAAATCTTAACTTTAAAAATTTATCGTTTAGAATTTTCTAAAAATTTTTTTTTGAGCTTTAAAAAACATTTTAAAGATCTTCAAAAATATATTTAGTAGATGTAATACGTTACGTCATAAAAAATTTAAATTTTATATTTTTTTTTGGGATCGTTATTATTATAGGATAAAGTATAAAAAAAAAAATCTTTATATGCTAAAATATTAAATGATTCTTAAGGTTGGGTTTTTCCAGTACGTTTTAAACTTTTTTGTATATAACCTCGTAAAATGTTTAAAAGATAAATGAAAAAAACATAAGGTAATATAATATAATTTTTTTGGTGTGGTTAGGGAATTACAGATTACATAAATATATGTATAATTCAAAAATTAAAAATATATTTTTATATAAAAAAAAAAAAAAAAATCCTCCCCGGCGGGGAATCGAACCCCGGTCTCCCGCGTGACAGGCGGGGATACTGACCACTATACTACCGAGGACTTAATAAATTATTATTTTTTTTTGTACGTATGTAATTGGAAAAGTCATATAGGTACCCAATGTAGTACTACTAATAATCAGCTCTAAAACTTTAAAAATGATCAGAATTCCAAACTATAACAGACTAAATTAAATTAACTAAAATTCTGGTATTTATATTCCCTTATATTACATTATGTTATTTTTTATTTAAAAAGAAAAACACGTCCATTTTGACTCTGATCTTCTTTATTTTATACACATGCATGTATATACAGTAACCTCGTGATTATATGAACTAATGAATGCAGCCTAATTTCATATATGTATGTGGGATTTTCATATAAGTGAGATTATATAAAATTGATATGGATATGGGAACCTCATAGTTTTTAATTTTCTGATACATAAATAGTAATTAAATTACACATGTACAGCTTAATTTCTATATTATTTGAATATATGTATTCTATTTATGTATCAAAGAAATATTATCTCAAAATAGAGAATATAATTGTTTCTAGTTTGAAACAAAAAAAAAAAAAACAATTTGTAAACATTAGTTTTTTTTTGTTGTATTTTTGAAAAATACGTTAAATTAGAATTGTTCATATAATAGAGTTGAAAATTTTGAAAGTTCATATAATAGGGTTTTATATGGCAAAATTTTTGTGTTCATATAATGCAATCAATGTTCATATAATCGCGATTCCACTGCATTTACGTATTAATATGATATTAAAATCATTATTAAAAAGTATTTTTATTTTTTTTTTTTTAAATATTATTAAAAATACCTATTCTCTTTTTAATTTTTATTTTCATTGAAAATTGTAATTAATTTTTTTTTTTTAAATTACAGTAAGAACCGATACCTGATAGAACGGTATAAAAATTATATCAACTTTTTCTAACGGTAATATTTTTTATTATTTTTTTTTTTAAATTTTTTTTTATCAAAAACTAGAATTTTTTATATGCTTTAATATTGTATGTATGTATACAAATGATATGTTTATAATAATTTCCTTCATATTAAAGAAAAACCAGCTCAAAAGTAGATCGAACGCAATTTTATTTTCGTGTATACATATAGGTACATACATATGTTGGTACCTATATGATAGGTACATTAACATATATAAGTATGTACTTATATGTAATATACCTAGTCAAATGTACTTTATTTTTATGAATGCTTATACATACATATTATGTGTATATAATGGATATAATCTCCAACATGCAACAATTTTCTTTCTAAACATATTCAAAAATACAAAAAATATTTTCAATAAAATGAAAAATTTGTGTACAAAAAGAAAAATATTTTTACAAAAAAATTTATATGAAAAATTTTAATGTTTGTTTTATATACACTTTTATGCATATTATGTACATGTATTTGTACACATAATTATATAAGAAAAAAAGAAAATATATGAGGATTTCATAAATGGAATTCAATTTTTTTTTTTTTAATTCAATTCAAAATAATTTTAAACTTCTGAAAAGACATAAAAAAAAAAACTAAATTAAAAAATAAAAAATATTTTTCATTTTTATTTTAAAACTTTTCAAGTTTTTTGTTTTTCAAATTACATTGAACCCATCCACAACTTATTTCTTGTTACTTTATTTTGTTTTTTATTTTATTGTTAGTTACTATTAAATTGTATTTTATGTATGAAAAATTATTATAAGATTCAAAGAGACAACAAAAAAAATAATTAAGTATACATATGTACATATATATATTATAAAGTTTAATAAAATATGAACACAAAATAAATTATAATGAAAATAAAATCAAAATAATTATGCCTATATTTTATATAAATATCTGCTTATATAGTTTATTTAATTTTACTATGTACGTTTTGTATATACATATTATATATACCGAAATTATGTACTTACTTACTTACTAGAGTAATGACTACAATTATTAACCCTTTTAAGGAAAAATTTATATTTATATTTCTTCCAATGTAACTGTATAACAATTTCAAATTACGTTAAACTTTAATTTCGTCCTTTAATAAAAAAAATCAATTAAATGATTAATAATTTCATTAAATATATTAATATAATTAGATTTTTTCTCTCAAACCCCAAATAATATTGTAAACAGTTATACCTATAGTAATATAATAAAGAGTATTATTAAAATTACACTGACTCTAAAATACTCTATTGATATTTTCATCTTACTAAGAAAAAGAAATGAAACAAATATACAGTTATACATAATTTCTAATTTACTTACATAATTCGAATAAAGATTACCTAATCTTTCCACTTAAAAATCAAAGTTTAATGAAAAGTAATTTAAATAGTGGAGGCTGCCGTTCCCAAATCCCTGACTGCTTAACAAATTATTAAAACTCAGATTTTGTAACCAGCAATCAAATCCCTTATAATTGAGAATCTAACATCTCTAGAAATAAATATTCAGGAAAAAGCGTATAATAACTCTTTTGAATTTTACTTTAAAATTACTTCTACTTGTACTTACTTGTGGTTTCTATTACTTCTTACTTGTGGTTTACACATACATATATATAAATGTTCATAAATGTTCTAGAAACTGAGAATACCCTGATTTTGTAACCATCTATAAAATCCCACTCAATTATATTTTTTTTACATGCATATTAAATGCATATTTTTTTTTCATTATTTCCAATTTTGTAATTTTGTAACTTTGACCCCTCTTTATTCAATTCTATAATATTATTTATAGTTAATGCATAATATTAAAAATATAATAGGTATTTGAGCACTGAACAACTATTTCAATAACAATTCGCCAAAAAAAAATTAAATTCAGAGAATATATGAATTTTTGAAATTTAATTTATTAGGTAATAAAAAATTTTCTTGTTCAAGATAATAGATGGCGCATCAATAACTAAAAACAATATTTGTGTTTTATAAACTTATACAATATATATTAGCTGTAATCAATGACTTAAAATAAAAAGTAAAAATAATGATTCAAAAAAAAACTAAAATTTAATTTAATATGAGCAGGTAGGTATATAATAACTAAACAACTTTTTGGATGTCCTCTACTCCTTATCGATTACGAAAAGGAAAGCAAAAGTTATATGTTATAAAAAAAACTAAAATATTTATTAATTTGGGTAGATAATCAACAATATATGAATTAAAATTTTATATATGTATGTGTACAGTGTCAATAGTTGTATTCTTTACGTTAAATATTGACAATTTATATTATCGTTTTGAGCAAAATATTGTATAGTCAAAAATCAAAATGTTTCTATCAAGCTTCTCTACGACATCAACTAAACATTTCTCACTTAACCATACACATACAAAATATAACTATTAATAATATATAATGTAAACACAACAGAACAAAACAATCCCGGATAGAATTAAAAAAAAAAAAAATTCTTTTGTTTTTTTTTTTGTTTTTCCATTATAAGAAAAAAAAAACAAATTTTATTTAATTTATATTTTTCTATATTTGGTTGCAATTGCATATAATATACGCTTTTCTTTCTTTTATACCCTAAAACGCATATTTTTAAATATGTATATATGTACATATGTATATCTACGCACACATACATAAATACAATGTACACCATATAAAATATATGTGATTAAATTAAAGTTTAAAATAAAAATAAACTAAAAACAGAATTAAATATACTTAGTATAAATAAAATATGTACCTATTATGAAAAATATATAAAAAGAGAATCATCGTTTCATTGACTTTTCTCCATAAAAATATGTAAAAAACAACAAAAACAAAAAAAATCAACTAAAAATACAAAAAAATCTTTTTTTACCCCGTGGCCCGTATCCCGCTAATTTTTAATTCACCTATCCCGTCTGATTCCAGACACTGGAAAATAATTCTACATAATAACAAAATACGATACGAAAATGATGGAATTTTTAAGTCAATGTGAAAAACAAAAATAACAATAATAATAATAATAATAATAAAAAAAAAAAAAATAATAATAATAAACTCTGCAAATTACTCAATTTTATTTTTAATGAATTTCTAGAAGTTTTAATTTAAAGAATTGAGAAATGAGAAGAAAAGTAAAAATCAAAACAAAAAAAAAAAAAAAAAGTTATTTTAGACTTTAAAAGTGCTAATATAATCCAGCGGAAAAATTTAACAGAGAAGGGGGATTAAATATGGAATAGAGACAAGTTTTTTGTTTGATGTTAATGTTATATTTTTATATAAGTAAAGTATATAATATTAAAATATAATATTATATGCATCTTTATACATTTTATTAATATTCTTTTAATATACGATGCACCTACTTATATATACATAGTACCTATATACTTATTTTGTTTTCGAGAATAATATTTTTATTCTTTCATTTATTCAAAAAAAGAAAAAACAAAAAAAAATAAAAATGTAAAGGAAAACAAATATTTTTCTAAAGAAAAAAAAAAAAAAAAATTTACCCAATACACTTGCAAATCAATGGTAAAGAAAATAAAGTAAACAAAAAAATTCCCGACCATAAAAAAGTCTAGGTAAATTTTATTGCGTTCTTTATTTTTGCTTTAAATATTTTGGTTTGAAATTGGTATTAAAGAAAAAAAAAAAAAAATGAAAAAAGCCTTGAAGAAATTTTACAAAAAATTGTGTTTTTTTTTGTTTTTTTTTTTAAGCTGTAAATGCGCAAAAAGAATTTTTTTTTAAAAATTTAAAAACTCTTTGAAAAGTATCTGTATGCATAGTAATTGATCTTCATTATATGTAGGTATATTTTGAATTTTATAAACTGCTTTTTGAAAATTATTAAATATAAAAATTTGAGGAATGACTTTTCAAAATGGGACATTTCCACCATCCCACAAATTTTCATTAAAGTAAAAAAAAAAAAATATCTTCTGTATATTTATTTTATAGTTACCGATATAGGTACAAATTTAAAGTGAATTATAATCGTATATATGTAGGTATACTAATTCTAACATCTTATTGAATTTAAAAAACGAAGTTATGATTGAATTTTCCTTAATTCTCGAAAACAGATTAGTAGGTACATAATTTATATGTATATACATAATTAATTATTAATTGGAAAGAGTTTAGGTATGTAATTATAGATAAATACATACATAGGGTGGTGATATCGGTTTCCGGACGAATAACTTTTTTTAAACTTTGATTACTCGTAACTTTGTAAATCCTATAGCTAAACAATGATTTCTTTTTTTTTCTTGTAATTTGGAATATTCTAAATACAAATTATTTTATTTTAAAACATTTGAATAAAAAATAAGATAAAATTGAAAAATAAATTAAAAAGTATACGATTTCTTTAGTTTTCGGACACTTAAAAATTCAGTTTACGGAGAAAAAAATTTACTTTCCGGACAAAGAATCTCTGAAATATTTTAATAATATAATTTTAAATTAATTAATTAAAAATACTTTTTTTATTTCATTTTTGTTTGTTTTTGTTGAAAAATAATTATTTATGTATATATATGTTTGATGAAAACTAAATTAAACATTAGAATTCATTCTTTGATCGTAAAAGTTAGAAATTTTATATTATATTACAATATGTAGTTTATTTTAATATAAAATTCAAAATTAAATTACGTTTTAAAAAAATTCAAAGATTAGATATAAAATCGTTAGTCTTAAAATAAAAATAAAAATTAAATAACATTTCAATAACATTTTAAAAAAACATAATAAAGTTTTACCATTGTAGTATATAGATATATCACCATAAACTCATTTACCATTGTGGTATATAGATATCACAAATTTCGTTCATTTTGAGTAGTCCAAAGCATCGGGATTAAAAGTACTAAATTCACAATTTTTAAACCCATTCGCGCACAGACATCGCCAGGTTAGTGAGAATCATCACAGGCCACTGGCCAGTAGGCACGCATGCAGCCAAACTAAGAATCCCTCACAATACCTCCAGCAGGAGTTGCAAAGAAGCAAACAAAAGTGAGAACTTTGAGCACTTTTTTTGCAGATGTCCGGCCCTAGCTAGAGCAAGACTCTTCTCTATCGGCAAACCGTTCTATTACAACCTCAACGAGCTCTCTGAACACAGAATCAAAGAATTGATTTCTTATCTGAACTCTTCGGGTTGGATATAAAACCGAAAACATTCTTAAAACATAGGTCACGTGAGTACAAAATGGCGCAATCTTGTGCTAATTGAGGCCTTCACGTAGCCACTAATCTGTTCAGCCACTAATAGATTCACATTTTTGAAGATAGATTTTCATAAATTTTTATGTGCCCGGAAACAAAAATAATATTGAAATATTATTATTTACGTTCCAGACACCTCTGTCCGAAAAGTAATTTTTCCGATTTTGCTTGCATCGGATATCGGACAAGCAATTATAAGCAATATTTTTTACTTTTTTTTTAATTTTTGTACAAAATATTAATAATAAAAACATTTTCCAACATATTTAAATAACACTTTCACTAATATATGAAAAAATCTAATAAAAATTAGCTTTTTTTGAGTGATCGTCCACTATTTTTTTTTTAAATAAAACGAACTTTTTTTCTTCTTGCACAGATGCGTACTTGTTAACTATACATTTTAATACTGAATTATTTATTTTTCTACTTTTTTTTGTTTAGAATTTTGTTAAGAACAAAATAATAAAATACATAAATCGTAAAAGGCTTAATAGTCAGTTATTTCTAATTTTCTTAATATTTAAGTAAATATGTTAATTTGTCCGGAAAGTGATGCCTGTTAGGAAACCGATGCCACTACCCTAAAACATTATATAAATTAATATCGATAAATGAAATTTTTGAAACCCTTACAATTTCATTCTGTTTTCGTAAAATTTTTAAAAGCTTATATTTTTAATAATAAGTATTGGATTATTTTATAAGAATGAAAATTAAAAAAGGACCTAGCTTTTATATGGTAAAATTTTGATTTCATTGTAGGTAGGTACCTAATTCTTTTTATTTAAATATTTTAATTATATTATCTTTTTTTTTTTGGTTCCAAGATAATCGTATATGTATATATGTCTAAAGTTTATTATGGTAAAATGTTGTAGATTTCGTAATTTTTTTAAACATATCTTACGAATATGTTCATAATATATATTTTTAATTCAATGAATTTTAAAAACCTTTTTTAGTACATAAATCCATGGTTCATGGTTGATAATCAAGGATCATCATGGTTGATAATCAAGGATCATCATGGTTGATAATCAAGGATCAATTTTGAAAATTTTATAATTCTTAAGCATTTTAGGACAACATACTAGTTATTTCTTGTATACTTAACCCAAGTTAACAAAATTTTTTTTTCATACATAATATATAGGATACATTTTAAAAATTAATCTTTAACTCAATACCAACATTTTAAATATCAATATACCTACCCATTTCTTGTATATATCATCTAAATTAAATTAATTTTATAAAACGAGGGCAAAAAAATAAAGAATTTTATATTGATTTTACACCTGCCTAGCCATTTTATGCTGTCTTTCAAATTATATACATACATTATATGTATATTTTCTTTTTCCTTCAGTTTACGTTTACATAATTATGTATGTACAATATTCTACTTAACTTTTTAAAAATCTAATTTTCATTTCTGCAACATTCATTACGAACATAGAATATACATGCATACGTACTTAAATCCATGTATGTTTGTATTTATGTACATATATAAAAAAGAAACAAAAAAAAAAAAGAAACTTTTTTTTTTTAAGTTTAAAAAATAAAATTCTCAAAATATTTTCTTTTCAATTCAAACTTAAAATTAAATATGGTCTTTTCTTTACCAAAAAAAAAAAAAAAAAAAAAAAAACATTTTCATCATCATTATTTTAAAGCACATGCTAATCAGATTATAAAATAACAAAAATAAAATGAAAAAGAAAAATCAGAGAAAAATAAAACCAAAAACAAAAAAAGCAAAAGACCAAAATGTTATATAAAGCACGAAAAATTCTTTCAAAATAAGAAATCGGGTAAAGAAAAAAAAAAGAAATCCAAAGTCAAAGTTAATAACCAGTTTGGTCAACAACTTAAAAAGAAAACAAAAACAAAAACAGAGACACAAAAATTATCACCGATCATAACAAAAATAAAAAAAAATTAATAATAATAAAAAAACAACCATAATGCTGCCGCCGCCGCCGCCGCCACCACCACCACCACTACTTTAACATCCATCATCATCATCACAAAATTCTCAAAAATGAAAAAAACAAAAAAAAAAAAAACCGCTTATTTTCTTTTTTAGCAAGCAATTTACTAGTAAGCACAAAAAGCCCCATCATCAATATTATCATTCGTCATCATTATCAATATCATTAATATTATTGTTGGTTTGTTGTACTGGTTGTATATTATATACTCTATACAACCGATATGAAAAAGGCTTTCAAAAAATTTTCTCCTTATTCAATAAATTTTTTTTTCTCTAAATTCTCTTTACAGATTTTTTTTTTTTTTTAACTTTTTACTTTACAGTGTTTTTTTTTTTGTTTTGTTTTTCTTATGGAGCTCGTCTTTAAGCGATTTTTTGTTTTCTGTGCCAGATTTTCTATTCCAACAGTGAGTGAATGTTGAATGTTATAATAACTGCCAACCACTCCCTCTTATTTCATGCAAGTGAAAAATTAATATAAACATATGATAAATTTTTTTTTATTTTTAAAGCTACATATGTAATGTAGGATTTAGGAAAAACATGAAAGAGAACAAGAGGAACAAAATAAAAAAAATATATTTTTTGAGATTTGGTCAGAGATTGGGAAATGTTATGTTATTTCTGTTATTTTTTATTTTTTTTTTTTTTTTAAAGCACACAATATTATTTTAAAAAGAAATAAGCCAAGCCATTAATATATTTATTTTTATTTTATAAGTCAAGTCAACGTAAAGTTTAATAAGTTTTATTGTGTGTACATTGTATGTAAATAATATTTATATAAGTGAATGTATGGATGTATTATATATAGACATTTATTTATATGTAAAAAATGAGATTGTATCTGGGTATTTATGTACTTTTTAGTTTTAATTCTTGACTTTGGCTTTGGACTTTACTGTTTAATAAAAAAAAAAAAAAAAAAAATTTCAATCTGTTTTTCAATGTTAATTTATTTATTTATTTTTTTTTTTTTTTTTTGCTGTATCTTTGTATTTGTCATTTTTTCTTTTCTTTTTCTTGTTTTGTAACTTTAATGAACGTAGAGATCGTATTTAAGCTGTTTTAAAGTTGGATTTGGTTTTTTACATACTTACTTCAGATTTAGCTTTTTTTTTGTATGTTATTTTTTTTTTGCCTTTTCTTTTTAATTTCTAAATGTATTTTATTATGTACTTTTGTTGTTGAACGTTGATTACAAAAAAAACTTTTTGTATAGGTACCTAAGTAAGTAAAGTACATAATCAAGGTTGCATTTTAACTTGTTAAAGTGGAAAAGGGAAATATGTATTGTGTTTTTTTCTTTTTTTTTTGAAAAGATTGTAGGAAAATATATAGGAATAGAGTATGAAAAATAGTAGGTAGGTAGATCCGTTAATTATTTTATAAGAAAATATGTATAGGGTACGTACATACATATGTATATATTATGAAAAAAAAAATAGAAAATAACTTTAAAGTTTATTTTATAGGAGATTGCATGCAAGAGTGCGCTGCAAAATTAAAAAAGAAATAATATTCTGTAAAGTGACCGAATGTACTAATTTTTTGATTTTTATAATTTTCAATATTTATAAGATGTTGGTTGTTTGTAACACAATTGAAATGTTTTAACATGAAGTATAATTTTCATTAGTTACATACACACTTTGGTAGGTACCTACATATATTCATTATATCTTTATATTTGTAAAAGGTTTGACTTCAATTTGTCTGTATACCAATAGGTTCCTCCTTGAAATTAAAAAAAATATATAATTGTTTAAAATTTTTTTATTTACCTACATACCTATATAAAAAATGCTAAGAAAAATTAAAAATAATTTCGACACGAAACAATTAACTTTCAGGAATTTTATTACAGTTTTGTAAATTTTCGGGCTTTAATAATTTTCCGCACGGTTTTACAAAACCTTCAAAATTGTTAAAAAATTTAAAAAGAGATTATATACCTACCTACATATTTGAAAAAGGTGTTAAGAGGAAAATTTGATATAAGTAAATTGCATTTCCAGATACAATTTCATCATTAGAAAGTCCTTTCACTTGTTTTTAAACTAAAGCTTAATATGACCTTAAATGATCCTTTTAAAAAGTTTAGAATTTTTAGAATTTAACGTGCCTTTTCAAAAAACAAAATCATTAACTATTAAAAAAAAGAGAGAAAAAATAAACTGTACTTCTTTTTTAGTTAAGTGTACTTCATTTCTAATTTGAAAAACTGGTCACGTTATATATAATTTATACAATTAACCTGACTCTATTCAAGCAGAAAAACAGCAAAATATGAAGTAATTTAGAGGAAAAAAAAAACCGAGAAAGAGTGGAGTGTAAATAGTAATGGTGAGTTAATTTTATTCAATTTTATATAAAACCTTTAAAAAAGTTAAAAAGAAAATAAAAGCACACTGCGGTTTTAAAACATCAAAAAAATAAAAATTGAAGTTTGATTTTGCTGTTAACTACTTAAGTATTATAATAATAATCCATAAAAAAAAAAAACCAAATTAGTTTCTCTATTGAAAAGGCTAAGGAAAAGAAAAATAAAACAACAAAACAAAAATTAAAAAAAAAGGGGGGGAGATTAAAAAAAAAGAAAAAAAGTTCTAAATAATAAATGCCTTAAAGCAGTAATTTAGTTTTTTTTTTTTTCAATCTTTTTTTTTTTATTGAAAATCTGGAGCTGTTTTTGTTATTGTATCGAATTAAATCTGGAATCTGGATTGAAATTATTTTTTCTAACTTAATAAATTTAATTAGAAAAGAAAAACAAAAAAAAAAAGAAAAGAAACTTTACAGGTTAATATTAAAACTATACACAAAGTAAAACTAGGATTAAAACAAAATTCGTGAATAAACATGAATTTTTTTTTTTTTTTTGCATACAAGTTTTCAATCAAATTCTGATTTTTTTTCTCTTTTTTTTTTTTTTTTTTATACCCCATTTAACGTCATGCAAACAATAATGGTTCTGCACTAAAAAAAAATAAAGTTGGTGTTATTTTATACCATTTTTTTTTTTTTATATACAACAAAAAATAATAAAATGGGTAAAAAAAAAAATTCTTAGAAATTCTTAAAAAAAAAAAAAAAAAAAATTTAACATTAAGAAAAATAAAGCTAAAACTTGATCTTGCTATTTTCATGATAGGTGAACGTGATCGTATGCAGCACAATATATATGTACATATATATACTATGTAGGTATATATTTACAATAACCATACCATAAAAAATATTGTTTGTTTTTTTCTTATTTTGAATGAAAATGCTTTTGAACTTTGTTGAAAAATGTTGAAAACTTTTATGGACTTGATTATTGCAAAAATAAATAAAAGAAAATTGAAAAAAAAAAAAAAAAAAAGTAAAATAAATAAAAAATATTTTTTTTTTTTTTTCTTCTTTAAGGAAAAGAGGCGATAATAATTAGTAACTTAGTAAGTAAGTAAATACTTAAGAATATATAGCTAATATGAGAATTATATACACATATACATATGTATGTAGATATATTCTGATGATCATTCGATCATCTTCTTTCTAAGCAACATGAACTTATTATTAAAAATTCATATTTATTCATATATGTACATATGTAAATATAACCAGATATAACATACATGCTTGGATTTATATATTATATATAAAATATAATTAAATGCATATCTGAAGATATATTTCATTTATTTTAAATATTCAAGTACATATATGTGTATGTATTATATAGTTCTGCTTTTAATAAGAAAATTTATTTGCAGATATTATTGGAATAAATTTAATATTTTATGATCAAATTGAAAAATTTTGAAATAATGTTTTTTTTTTTTTTATAAACTTTTTAATTTAATACAAGTTTATAAATTAAATTATATTAAATTGAATAATTACATTAATTGGAGTTTAAAAAAAAAAAATTAATAAGAATAATTTAATTACATTTTAAAATTCCATATATATATGCAATAATTTATTCTTTACAAATATAACCTTCCCAAATTTTTCCACCAACCGCCTCATTCTTAACCAACCTCCTCAGTAATTTTTTTTATATTAACATGTTTTATTCCCATTTTAAATATACTGTCCACATCCTCGCCATCCACAATAATGGATATATTAATATTAATAATAAATACGTGTAAAAGATTACAAACTACTGTTCGGAGAATGATTGGTTACAAAAATGGCATATAAAATTCTGATATTGCCCGTATTGCCGCTACACGCAATCGAATCATACAAATATTAAATAAAAAGCTTAAATACAATAGACGAGATTGAAATCAATATTTATTTAGAAAAGGGAAATTAATTTATATCTAATAGTTTAAAGCTTTTAATATTGTCTTTACTTATACCGTCTCTTTTTCTCTTAACTTGACGTTCAACGCCTAACAGGAATACTTACACTGTTTTATAGATATATACGGTTTAGGAATAGGTACCTGTTTTGATGAGAATAAAATTTTTATGCCTCTGTTCAAAACCTTCTAAAGCGAAACAAGATGAGCTTTTGTTGCCCATATCTGTGTAGTACAAATTTTCAGATGGTATAATTCAGTTTACGGAAATTTATTTGTGATACGAACATTACGAATGTGGAACCATTTCCCATCTCAAATGTTTTCTAAAATTGTTGAGAATTACATATATACAATGACCAAAGACTCAATATGAAAATTAACAATTTATTATTTTTTTCATAACATTCCTGTCAATTTGAAATCAATTTTCATTTCTTAAACTTCGCTTCCTTTGATCAGGGCAGCATATGCTAAAGATCATATTGACCTTTGTGTAAAAAAGAAAGGCGATGATTAGTAGGTTAAAGTCCCAAACAGTCATAAAGGACTCGTACTCGTTCGACTCCTCTATAGTGTTTTTTCAATGATTTCCACAAATCCTCGAAAACAAATTTCACCCATTACAAAATTACAAACCTTAAAAGTTAGAAAAAAACTCATTTTCAAATTTTCAAATGTTTACCCAAGTTCTGTTTATAATTTTTTCAATCTAAAAACATCCACGTAAACGTAAATTAATCGTTATGTAGAAACATAATTTTGGAAAAACGCTTTCAAACTGCAGAATGCTAAAATTGAAAAGAGGAGACATTTTTAAAATTAGCTTCGTTACTTCAGAAAAATTACTTTGTGCTATTGGCAGCCTAAAATTGAAAAATCCCTATTTTTAAACAACCATGTAAATTTATTTAAAGTAAAAAATAAAACTTACAGTTTATTCAATATTATATTTTATCATCTTTTAAATAGATTTTCTTAATTTAAAGTTTTCTTTAAAAAAAAAAAAAAAATTTATTGCAAATGTAGTGTCAAAAATTAAAATACTCGGAAAGTCAATCCAAATGTATAATCATAAACTTATTAATATGTAAAAATAAAAATCTGTGAATCGATCAACTAAAGCCCTTCTTTCTAATTTAAATCATGAACTCTAAATATAAAGCTTAAATTTTATACAAAAGGATAAAATAAAATAATACTAGCATTATTATTATTATTTATACTTAATTAAAAAAAAAAAAAAAATTTTCCCATTTTATTTATATGCTATGCTTAAACATCCGGTCCGGACATAAACACCAATATCATTTTTCAATAATAATAAAAAAAAAAAAAAAAAAAAACAGAAATAATCAAAAATTTAACAAAACAAAAAAGTCATTTCCGGTTATAAGAAAAACATGAATTTAACAAACAAAAAAAAAAAAAAAAAAAATTCAAGCTTAACATCAGTTTTAGAAGAAAATTTAATCGATTCATGTAAAAAAAAAATCCAGACTTTTTTTTCTTTTTTTTGTTTGCAATTCAATTTAAAGTTAATAAAGAAAATATACATATACATATACTATACATATAGATAATAATCCTCATCCCCACCTACATGACAAGATACAATAACATTAAATATACCTTATGTCATATTGAAAGTTTTTTTTCTTTGTTTTCTTTTTGCCCCATTATTTCTGCTTTTGCTTTATATATTGAATCATAACTTAGAATATACTGAATCATCTTTTAATATATGCATGTATACATGCATATTTATATATCTACATACATATATATGTTTATGACCATAAACTTGAATATTATTATAGATACATATATATATGTACACATATATTTATATAAACCATGAACTCGCCGTAAAAGAAAAATTGAAAAACACGAAAATGAATTTATGTAATTTTTAGTTGCAGCCTGGATATATGAATAAAAAGATGATTTTGTGTTGATCATCCTTTGTTTTCTGTTTTTTGGAACTTTAATACTTTTGCAGCTGTCTTTAACCATATGTCATCAATACTTAATAAAAAAACAAAAAAAAATAAAAAAAAAAATTGAAATAAAGCTTTGTCTTATATGTATTTTTTTTATTTTTTGTTTAAAACTATAAAAACAAAAAAAAAAAATGAATGGATCTTAAGAATTTTTCAAAATTTATTATTCTTGTTTTAGATAATTTTTCATGATGAAATTTTTTTTTTTTGCACTCAAAAGAATTTTTAACGTTCTTATTACATATACATATGTATATAAGTTGAAAAAAAAAAACATTAAACTAGCCATAAAAAAAAAATAAACTTATAATTTTTTTTTAAGTCTGTGATCCACTGTGAAGAATGATACTTTTTTAATGTCCATTAATTGTGGTATCATTTTATATACATATATGTCTTTTTCTATAACATGACTCTTTTACCCCTTTAAATGTTGTTAATTTAGAACTCATTGAAACTAAAATTTTTAGATTTAAAATAAATTCTGAAAATTACACTATATAATATAAGTTTAATAGTTTTACAATCTGGGGTTAAAAAAAAGCGATGATATTTTTGTTTTTCCAATTAAAGTTAATTTCAGCAAAAAAAAAAAATAAAAATAAAATAAATAAACAACCTACGCATATTGCATTTATATTCAATTCAATTCTAAAATGTACATATTAACAGATTAAAAAAAATAAAATAAAATGCAATGTCTCAGTATGCAACTTTAAAAGTTCAAATAAAGAAAATGTTAAAAAAAAAAAAAAAGACATCTTAAAGATACAGGATATAGAATATCATATATATATGTAATGTATGTATATATTATGATCAGAATACATACATATATGATTTTCAAAGCTAAATATGGTGAACCATATTATTATACCATCTCTATCCAATTACCAATTATACATCTATGTACATATCTACATATAATATGCATATACGTATATATTTGATGATGATTCAATTCAATTAAATGGTAATAAAATTTGTTTTAAATATTTTTCGCAAGTTTTACATACATACATACATACATAAATGTACATAATATGTTTATATATATTTTATTAAAAATTCATAGAACGTTATTATTATTAT
Organism: Poecilobothrus nobilitatus; assembly: GCA_947095535.1. NCBI lineage: Eukaryota > Metazoa > Arthropoda > Insecta > Diptera > Dolichopodidae > Poecilobothrus > Poecilobothrus nobilitatus. The sequence goes on from OX352773.1 coordinate 170,325,611, forward strand.
GCAGTGATTTAAAAAAAAAAAAACTTTTAACCATTTCTAAATACATAATCAATTATACAGTAAATAAATAACATAAATTACAATTTTAATTTACTTTATAAGTTTTTTAATTACGAAATTTGAAATTTAAAAGTAATACACCAGCTGGTAATGTAAGATACAAATGGATAAATTAAAATATATCTATAATATACACTTAAAAATTCAATTTGCGTCGTTCTATTCGAACTATAGAGAAATGCGATACAAAAGTGAAATAAGTCTTGCTTCTATGTACATACATACATATCTATACATATGCATGTATATGAGTTTTTTCTTTTTTTTTTTTTATAAGCTACCGAAACATTATAGGAACGGATTCCTTTATACATTATTGTAAGGTTTGTATTTGGAGGAACATAAAATGTAAAGAGAGAATTGGAAGGTAAATTAGAGACGAACCTGTGCAGGTACTTTTTCAAAAATTGTAAATTATAAAATGGAGCATTTTCATCAGAGGGGAAGTTCTTACAATAAATGCGTTTTTAAACCATCTAGGGATTTCCACAGTGTAGAAATGAGCACTTAAAGCCTCCTTAGTATTTCGTTGGATTTGTTTGTTGGGACACATTATTGATTTTAATTCAATGGAATAAGAGTTATTACCTACAATATATCTATATAAAATAAGGATAAAGCTTCAATATTTTGATGTACGTAAACAGACTAGAATATTTATTTTCTATTTTAATTTTATTAATATGATAAATTTTCAACCCCTCTTTTTTTATTAATAATTTATTTTCATAACAATTAAAAGCCACTTATCGACATTTGATATTTAAATTAACCGGGTCCATGACAGTTAGCACAAATCCATTTCCGACAAAGCCACTTGACATAAAGACAGTTATAATAAAAAGACTTTTATCATAAAATCAGTTGACATAAAAAGATATTTATCAAAATTCCATTTATATTAATGGGACACTTTGCATAAAATTTTGTTCCCAAATGGGGCATTTGGTATAAATCCTTTTAGTAAATGAGACATTTGCAATAAACTTTTTGTAGCTTGTATTTATGTTGTTGTTTACGTTATAAGGTTAGTTGTGTTGATTATGATGATGATGATGATGATGATCATAATGGAAATAATGACAGTTATAATTCTGTATTTAAATTTAAAATTCGTAGACGAAAATGTAGAGTTTCTTAATAAGGTTCAATCATAACTCACAATGCAAATTGCAGAAGTTACTATCATAACTCACAATGCAAATTGCAAAAGTTACTATCATAAGACTGCATTTCAGTTACACATATTCTGTAGAAGGCGTATAATTTGCTTTTGTAACTAATTCCAGATTTCAAACAATTCAAATACTTATTACAAATAGTGGGATGCCGCATCCAAATCTTCCCCTAAACAAATTATTGAAACGCTGATTTTGAAATGAACTCTAAATCCTTTCCTTTCTTTTTTTTTATCTTCTCCAAACATATTTCTACAATTATTTAATATTTTAATTGCTTTGAATGGTGTATGTACAAAAAAGACATTAAAAAGAATGAAATTGCCGCACCCAAACTTCCGATTAACAAATTATGGAAATCTCAAAAACCAAAAAATGTTATTTTCTATTAATTTTCGCTAAATAATTTTAAACTTCAAATTTCTTAGGTCTATATTTAAATTACAAATTTAAATACAGAATTATAAGCATTATTATCGGCGTTATGGTTACGTCATCATTATGACGATCAACATTACCAACCTTATTACATAACCAATAACAAAAATATCATGTGCAAAAAAATTTATGCGAAATGTACCATTGCAACAAAATTTTTTTGCAAAGTGTCCCATTAGTATAAATGGAATTTTACTAAATGTTTTAAACCCAACCGGGGTTTATGCTAAAAGTCTTTTTATGTCAACTGAGTTTATGACAAATGTCTTTTTGAGAAATGAGTTCAGGCCAACTGAGTTACTTCCAAACTAACCACAATTAAAAATCGAATTTTATAAAAAAAACTTACATTCATATACATATACATATGCATTTTTATTGCGAATTACTGAAACTAATTAAAAAGAAAAAAAAATTTGCATAAAATATATTCTAAACTTAAACGCAATATTATTTTTATCCAATCAATCGGTAATTCCCGACAAAAAAAAAAATATAAAAATATTGGTAAATAAAATTTATGGCAAATTGTTAAAATTTGTAAAACTTGGAGACGGATTTTTAAATTAAAACGAAACCAAATGATATTTTAATGACGCAAATTCAACACCATAAACATATTTTATTAACAACGTAAATTCAAGAACGTCGTAAATTGTGGTTTGAATTGAATACATAATATGTACATACATATATGTATATACAAAATTAAAATATTAAAAACAAATTTAATTTTATAAATCTGTATACATATTATGTATATATGTATAAGTATTTTATTATACAATAATTACTTTAATTAACTTAATTAACATTTTAAATATAAATAGCTGCAGTTAAAAAAGATAAAACAAATAAAATATATAGGAAACAAGTAAAAGTAACAGTAAGTCGATGTAACCGACTTATTTATACCCTACACCTAAAAAATTCAAATTAAATTAAAAATCCATAAGTTATTTTATTTAGGTATTTAATATAAGCTAAAAAAAAAATGCTTTTACAACCTTTGTACAAAATTTCAGATTTCTATCTTTATTAAATTCGAAAATAAGCTTCTTAGGTCTTGGGAAGTGTGTGAAGGCACGCGGACCACCACCCCAATTCATCTCAAATTTTAGAGACATCAACAGGGTAGAATATTCTTATTTCAAATTTTAAGTTTATATATTTATTAATTTGGAAGCTATGCTTGTTTGGTCTTGGGAGTTGTGTGGCAGATACCCGAACAACCATTCTAATTCATCTTAAATTTTGGACAAATGAGAGATTCAGGAAACAACACCCTAGTACCAAATTTGAAGTTTCTATCTTTATTAATTTCGAAGATATGCTTGTTCGGTTTTGGGAGTTGTATGGGAGGTACCCGAACAGCTGCTCCAATTCATCTCAAATTTTCAACAAATAAGGGATTCAGGACACAATACTCTAGTACCAAATTTGAAGTTTCTATCTTTATTAATTTCGAATATATGCTTGTTCGGTTTTGAGATTTGTATGGGAGGTACCCGAACAACCACTCCAATTCATCTCAAATTTTAGGCATATCAGAGATTCAGGAAAACACACCCTCGTACAAAATTTTAAGTTTCTATCTTTATTAATTTCGAAGATATGCGTATTCGGTTTTGGGAGTTGTATGGGAGGTACTCGAACGCATGGTCCGATTTCGCCCATTTACAATCCCCGCCTTACCTTAGTCATTGTTAACCTACAGTATAAATTTCATCAAGATAACATCATTATTTTTTAAGTTATCGTGCGTACGGACGGACGGACGGACGGACATCGCTAAATTGACTCCTGGGGTGATCCTGATTCAGAATATATATACATGACTATACCTAACTCGCTTCCTTTTGGTGGTTACAAACACCATACCAAAGTTAATATACCCTATACTTAATGTGTAGGGTATAAAAATTAAATAGTATGTCCTTTATCTGTAAGGATAAGTCTACACAATTATTTTTACTTATGTTACAATTCAAATTAAGAAAAAAATAATTAATTATTATTTATATTAAAAAATAGTTTAACATTTTTCAAACTAACTAATACTAACATTAAAAACCCTAAGAAATTTAACATTGTCTTAAACTATTAAAAAAAAGTTTTTTTTTCTTGGTCTCCAATATATATATAAAATAAAATATTTCGATTTACATGCAAATCTTTAGAAAAAATCATGAATCACTTAAAAAATCTAAATATTTCCGAAGAATTATTTGTAATTTAATGTTAACAGGTCACTGTTATAAAAATGTTAACATTTTTACATATACTAGCTAGCTACCAATTTACTTGATTATATTTCTTGATATAATCTTGACAGTAGCCTCACAATAAAGTGAACAAGAATAATTCCATGGTTAAGTTATAAGAGGTATTCATAAAATGAGGGTGGCATCATTTTTGTTTGAAAAATATCATTTAACATATGGTAAATTTCGCGATATCATTTTTATTATGATATCGATAAAAATATATCATATCTGATTTTCATATATCATTTTTCGATAAAAAGATAACAGTAGCACCTTTACATTTTTTATAAAATATTGCTTTTTAATAAAACGATTAACATTTAAATTTTCAAAGTAAAATTTTATTTTAATAAATACAAGAAAATTAGTGAAGGTGTTTTGTTTACATTATAAGGAGATCAATGCAAAATAAAATTATATTCACATCGTCAGGTTTACATTAACCTGTAGTTACTATATCTTTATTTTTGTTTTTATTTAATGTTTTCTCCCTGATATGGAAGACGATCGATTCTATCATGACTGCAATATAATTTTTATCGAAACACATGCTAAAGGAAGAAGGAAAAATCCTAAAATTTTCGTTCAATTATTTATATGGGGAAAATATAAAAACAAAATTAAAATTTAATCTAATTATTATGTCATTTTATACTGATAAAAATACGGATACTGATTTTATACTGATAAAAAGAAAAAAAAAATTTTTATACATACATATTTCAAATTAAATAAAGGTCTAATTGACCTGCACTGTAAAGATACTAGTGTTAACAATAATGCAATAATCTATAGATATTTTTTTAAGAAAAAAGGGGGAAAATGAATTTCCAAAAAAATGTACAATTCATAGTAAGAACTTATATATACATAATATATATATATATATAAAACTACTTATATATAACTATAAATAATTAAATATTAAAATTTGTAAAACTAGGATATAGGGGATCGCGATTGTTTACGCAAGAACAAAAAATAAATTATGTATTATACGTATATGTACACGTATCATTATTACATATTACTATTTAAAATGTAGTACCGGAAATTTTGTGGTTTTATCTGTACCGGAAGCGCCAACATTTTTTTTTTTTTTATCATTATTATTATTCCTTATTTTAATCTATAAGCGTATTTTTTTTTTTTAATTGTAAAAGTACAGTTTTTTCTCATATACATTATGTATATTATTTTTCAGAGAAAGCATTTAAAACAAACAAAAAGTAAATTGTTTTTATTTTCTGTTCAAAATTTTGCTATACAAAAAAAAAAAAAAACTGGAGAATATTTTTGAATTGTTTTTTTTTTTTTTATTATTATTATTTCCAATTTTTGGAGAAGGAAACATTTTGAGACAACTTTAAAATGAACCCTGATCATAAAGTACATTTTATATTATATACATACAATAGAAAATTTATATATGAAATATGTAAGTATATAGTGTTCACTTATATACATACAAATATGTAGGTAATACCCTAAATAATATTTTATAAGAAAGAAACTTAAAACCATTTAAAAAAAAAAAAGGGATATCCACCATGCATATCCTTCATACAAAACAAAAAAAAAAAAAATCAAATATAATACAAAATAAAACTTAAATATAAAGTTTTCCCCTTTTTATTTTATTATCAAAAAAAAAAAAAAAATAAAAAAAAAACGGAGAACATAAAACTAATTTTCTTTAGGCTTCAAAAAAAAAAAAAAAAATGTCTCATCGCTCAACAAGACAAAACAAAGGAAACCTCCAAAAACTGTAAAATATCTATTTTTTTTTTTTCGTTGTTTTTAATAAGGAAAACATACATTATAATAAGAAGTGTTTGTATATATAGATATGTATGTGTATACATAATTATTTCAAGTATAAAAAAAGTACATTTTGTACCTAGTACATACATACATATATATATAAAAAAGGTACTGCGCAGTAGATCTTTCATTAAAAAAGTAGAGAAACCTTCAGGTTTCCATTTTTCCTTTGTTTTTTTGTTGTTGTTGTATTCTGATCCGCTTGAACAACACAATAACAACAAAACAAAAAAAAACATTTTTATTCCTATATAATAATGTATACATATATATATATGTATACTTATGTACTTAAAAAAAAAAATCTGGTCGTTTTTCAAAAACAAATACGACACACAAAAAAAAATATAAAAAATTTTAACAATACGAAAAACTAAATGAGTAAATTTGAATCCCTAAAGTCCAAATCAAATAACAAGCTTACAATAATTACACAACCACATACATACATACATATTTATATATATATATATATGTATTCATATTATAAAAGAAAGCGCAAGAAAATTTTTGTGATGTGATCCACCAACAAAAAGCATAAAAAAAAAAAAAATATAGGTATATTTTATTTATATGTACACATAAGTTGTTGGGAAAAAAAAAAAATTGAGCAGATGTTCAGCAATCAAATCAACCAGGCAGGCAATTTAAAACCTTATGTATATAAGTACATACATACATAAGTAGAAATTTTAACAGAAGACAGGAAAATGTAAAAAAAAAAAAAATTACAATAAGGGATCAGATCGTCAATTTTATTTTATTATTATTATTATTATTGTTATTTTTTTTTTTTTTGGATCGTTCATTTAGCTGCGCCCTTCATATCGTTTGTTTTTTTTTTTTTTTTTCTCTTTTGAGTTTTTCAGTTTAATAATCACGCATTTCATATACAATATTTATATGTATATATGTATACAAACATATATAAAATACCTTTTTTGTTTTTTTAGAATCCAATTTTCTATTGTATATATGTATGTTCAATATGTATATATACATACATATAGATATTATATTGAAAATGACAGACAATATAAATAATCAACATAATAAAAACTTTGGGAAAATTAAAATACAAAAGGAAAAAAAGTATAACAGGACCTTTTAAGGTTACCATATATTTTCCAGAAATTTTTTATAAAATTATAATATACTTATGTTGTATGTATATATGTATCTATAGATACATAATATGTATATATTTTAGTTAAAATATTAGCTATATAGAAAAAAAAGGGGGATATTTATTTTTTTTTTGTTTTTTTTTTAATAAAGATTTTATTTTTTTAATATACATATATATACATACATATGCACATATATACCTTATATTTAAAACTAACAGTAAAAATGGTCTAATAAAAGAATTAGTAGTTAGATATCAGTCATTATCATATAAAATTGAATATTGACAGAAGAACAGGATTCCAATTTTTATTTTTTTGATATTTTGTTAGCAATAACTTTAAAAAGTGGGTAGAATTATTGTTTTAAAAATAAGCAGTTGTTATTTTATATAAGTATGTATATAATATTTTTATAATAATCAACGTATATAAAAGTGAAAATCCAATATACAGTAAACATCTTGCTACAATGAACTTTATTTTCAATAATTAAAAAAATTTTAAAACTTTTTATTTTTTAAAAGGAAAATTATTCTGTATCCTATTTTTTGGATGTTCTATTCCTATTTCCCATTCCTATTTATTATAAGTGGGAAGAAATTAATCAAAAATTTTTTATTTTAAAAATTAAACACTTATAATTCGGTGGTTAAAAGAATGACGACTGTCAAAAGATTGCAGAAATACATACATATGTACATATGTTTGAATATAAGTATAATTACATTTTTCTCTACTATCTTTTCTACATTTTACTTGCTATTTTCCTTGTTGATTAATTCGGCGCAAGTGTTTTCGACACATTTCTTATAATTCAAAATGGAAAAAAAGGAAATATATATGTCACATCATTTCACCACTTATAATATCTCATATGTTGTTTTTTTGAACATAAATATAGAATTAAAATTAAAAAAAAATTGGATAAATTAAATAAAAAGCAAATTCAAAGCCTAAATAAAATTTTAACAATCGTACTTATGAAATTTTTGTTTATTATTCGGTATTGATATATGAATATATGAAATCTCTTGAGAGTAAAAAGGTCACCTATACGTCATAAAGATAATATTTTGTGAAATTTCTCATTACACAGTTTTTTTTCTGCCTTAACTACCTCAATCTTTATGCTCCTCTAGATATCATTAAAGCACTCACTCTATTTTATAGATATTTTGGTTGGTATTGGAACCTGTTCAAAAATAAAAACCTTAACGCCTCCTTTCAAAAATTTCAACCGAGATGCAAGAAGGCCTGTTAACGCCTATACCTTAAAGATCCCCAGACTTTTGCAAATGAGAATTAGTTTGTAATGCGTACAGCGTCAATATGGAATAGCTTGTCGCCGGAAGTATTCTCTAAAATTGGCAACCATGACGTGTATGATATCGATAAGTTTAAGAACAACATCAATACCTTTGTTCTATATAATCCTCCCATCATTTAATAACTTCCTATATTTCCTAATTTCGTTTATTCCTATTTTCCCAATCCCTAAATCAAACAGTACATTGTATCATAAAGGTTCTAACCAAATGTTTTGATTAAAAGGCAGGTGGGTTAAAGTCTAACACTACCAAAAACAATTCGCGCTTTAATCTCCTTTAACCTTTAATCTCCTCCTGCAATTCCCACTTATCCTCGCAAAAAAAAAATTTATAAATTCATTTATTCATTTAATCAACATTTCATTTTAATGAACAATCTGTATTTTTGTTGTGTTCACTTAAACAGAATTGTACTGTGTATACCATAACACATAATTTTCACCAGCCATCATGAATTTTACTGATAAATTAACAATTCAAAAAAAAAAAAAAAAACAGCCAACAAATTAATTTTCCACAAATAATATACAATACATTATGTATATATGTGTGTTTTTGCACATGCTGTACTTTTTAATGATAATAAAATTTACAAATCACCAGTCATTTTATATTTTTGTAATATTAATTTGGATATTGTTCGTTTATTATTGTTTTATTTTTAACTTTGAATAACATGCGCAGGAAAAATTTTTTTTTTTAACAAAAAATAAAAAAAAATAAATAAATTGTAAAAGACTGAAGTAAATAATATAAAAATTATTCTTTAAGAATAAGAAAAAAGTTGTGACATATTTTTTAAATGATTCTCAACATATTCTCAATGGATTTAAATTGGATGTTTATAATGTCTGTCACATTTTTTTATGTAATGAAAAAAAATGATAACTATTAAAAAAATGTCAATATAAAAAAATATGTAGTAATTTTATATCGTATAATAATAACAATAATAATAAGGTGCTACAGGGGAACTACCTTTGGTTACCTCATGCAGGATGGTGTTCTACACTAATGCATGTTGCAATACACTGATGGCCTTAACTGTATATAGCAAATAGTAATAATAATGATAATTATTACTAATACTAATAATAATAACTGCTACAGTGACAGTTGAATTGTTCCAATTATTACCTCATTCAGAGAGGAGTTATATATACTACTAGCTATATATATATAGCTATATATATAGTATACTATACTGCATGTTATTGGCTGTGGTTGATGACTATGACCTTGTTTACATTTGGAGCAAAAACGTACGTTACTCCAAAATTTTTAGGCAAGGGAGGAAAGCGAGATGGTAAAATAAAAACAGGTACGAAAAATAAAATTTCATACATGTGATCGGAACAAAATGAAAAAAGAAATGCAAAGAAATCGTCGTTTCATTTCTAAGGTACCAATGTTCGTAAATGATTTTGCTAAAAACAGAGAACCTTTTTCACCCTGTTGTAAACATGAAGATTGATAAAGTAGTGGAAAAAGAACGTTTTTCTCCCAAATGTAAACAAGGTATATGGTCACTGATAAAAAAATAATTATAATAATAGGTATATTTATTGTTCCCTTACAATCCCACTTTCCAATTCAAAGTTTCTGCATTCTTGTCCTCATCTCTCATCTTCTCTCGGTAGCCAATATATACTGAAGATTTAATCCCATTATTGGTGGATGTGGATTCAGACAGTAAGAATTTGACACTATAAAAAGTACATTCGTGGTGTCCTTTCTCAGATTCTCAGCCCCTTAGGAGCCAAAAAAAAATGCTTCCCGCACATGAAATTGCGGTCAAAATTTTTGTAAAGTCACTTAATTTATCTAATTTCATTTTTTATTGATTAAAGTTAAAAAAATGAATTATATAACAATAATAAAATAATAAAAAAAAATATATATTATAATTACAATAATTATATTAAATATAAATATTATATAATTAATTATATATTATATATGGGTTATATCTATATAGGGTTAAGATGAATAGCATGTTACATTATCTGTTACTCTTATCTTAAAATTTTATAGATGAAACATTGAGAAACATCCTTTTTTATTTGAGTGAAACATTCCTATCAAAAAATTTTGAATTTAAGAATATTACAAAGTTCAAATCCCTTAAGGTGAACACTCAAATTACGCTTATTCCACATTAAGTTGAACTCATTGCACTCAATTGAAAAGTGTAAAATACGTAAGCGTAAAATAGAAAGTTAGCAACTTTCAAATTTTTTCTGATTTTAACGCATTTCAATTTCAGACATCTTAAAAATAAAAAAGGTAAAAATTGATTTGACGTTAAATTTTATTCAAATTGAATAATGTTAAAGTTTAAATATTGTATTGAGCTAAATTATTCATTTTTATAAAATTTTATTATTTAAATTAAATTTTTTAATTGTATTTTATTCGATAAATTAAATGTTGGCCATTTTTAAGATTTTAAAGCGTTTCAAATATTTTTTTTCAAAACAACAACTTTAAACCTTCTAGCATTTTGTTGCTAATATAAAATTGAAGATAAACGTCGTATATTTTTTTATACAATAAATAATTTTTTTATATACAAATCTTTTTTTTATTCTTCTTAATAAAATCATTTATAATAAGAAAAATTTCACTTTGTTTACAATTTCAAATTATTGTCAACAACGTTCATTGCGTTTCAAGTTTTAAAAGCGCAAAAATCAAAAAAAAAAAAAAAAAAAGTATAGAAAAATATTAACTGTCAAAGCGAACAAAGCAAGCGTGCAATGAGTTTCCACTGTTAAAAACTGGAACTTCTGCTTGGTAAATTTGTAATATACAGTCAATTTCAATATTATTTACACACCACTAAATTGACCAAAACCATGATGGAAAATGTTTGGCATAAGATGAAGTTTACAATTCCTTAAAAAATTTCAAAATTAAAAGATGAGACACACGCCGACACTTTGAAGGCTTCGAATAAAATAGACCCCTAAATGTTAAGAAATTTAGTAGGCTCCATGCCGAAACGTCTTCAAGAGGTAATAGCTTCAAAGGGCAGAAATACAAAATATTAATTAATCCCACTTACATCAGATATGTCTCCTTAGTTTCCAGAATTACATTATTGTTTTTTTTTTTTTTACGATGCGTAAATATAATATTGAAACACTTAACAAGTGTGCAAATAATTTTGAAATTTTTGTTTTGTTTGTTTTTTTTTTTTTTTGTTGTTCTTTTTTTAAATTGTTGAAATAGTAAAGAATTTACAAATTAAATTTGAGATAAATTTGATAAAAATTGTAGAAGATATTTTGATTTCAGTTCATAGTCCCAACATAATTTGGTATGGTGTGTAAATAATATTGAAACTGACTGTACGTATATGTATAAGACAATTTAATATAAAGATTTTTTATTTTGGAGAATAACACTTTTTAAAACATTCTATTTAAACATTTATTTAAAATTTAAAATGTTTTTAAAGAAATTAATTAAACTTCAATAATATTTATAAATGAAACTTCAACATACAGCTTTTGTTAACAAGATATGGAGGCTTCTTGCAACTTATAACTATGTATGTACTCCGATGCTAGTTCAATATAGATAAAACAAAAAAAAAAATTTTAAATTTGTAAAATATACTAAACAAAAACAACATTCACTAAAATAATCATTTATTTTTAATTACTTACATACTTCCTTTTCACTCTATTCATTCTTATATTTATACCCGTACGATAGGATCGGATATAATAAAATTACTCCTCCGTTTGTAACACCTCGAAATAAGCGAGCTAAATATACCTTCAAAGGTATGGATCGGATCAGAAAAAAATTCTAAGACTTTTGAGCCATGTCCGTACGTCCGTCCGTCTGTCCGTCAGCACGCTAACTCAAAAACTAAGAAAGCTAGAATCTTGAAATTTACACAAAATATTCTGGGAGTAATTTGTAGGTTCCCTATTTTTTTTGGTTGAGTTTGGACCAAACCTTAAGGTAGCTCTCGAACACCTAACTTTTAGATCCCCACACTTTTTTTGAAATAGAGCTATGAAATTTTAACTACTGATAGATCTCACAAAAATATTAATTTTATTTTTAATAACTTTTTTTTGTAGCCCCACCCATTACGGAGCTACAGCTCCCCAAAGGTTCAAAAAACCTCTATATTTAAATTGTTATAGCACAAGTTGTATAAGGTATATCTTCATTTTGAAAACAGCAAACAATTACTGCTTTTATTACCTTTAAAAGTATATATACAATAAATATATAGTTGTAGCATACGGTGTCTTAATTTACCGTTATGCGAAACTAAAATTTTGCAAAATCCTTTAACCCTTCTATCTTCTAAACGGTTTAAGTTTTTTTGTATCACCCCCCGTTTAGGAGCTGTAAGGGGTCAAAAACTGAAAATTTGCTATTTTTAAACACCTGTTAAAATTTTTTTGAAGTAATACACAAAAATTAAAGCTTCAACATTATACTCTTATTTCTGTTAACAACTTTTTTTAATAATATAGGGTTACTTTATAATTGACGAAAGTGTTACTTGATTTTTTCAAATTTTCTAACAAATTTCTTTAACGAATTTTTTGCATTTTGTTTTGTTTTGCATAATTTGAAATTGTTGAGGATACAATGCGTAGTACAAAAAAATGTAAATAAATAAACAACATAACGGTTGCTTGAAGAATTTTTATTTATATGATATTGATACATACTTATATAATATCATGTTTATTTACATATCGTATATGTCACTAGTGAATGAATGATAAGAGTATAGAGTATAGATGTACCTATATTATATAGCGCCGTATTTACATACATACATATATGTATTTTATTGTACTTATAAGAAATTATTCTGTCAATGGAATATTTAAATATAATATAATATAATATTTAAAATTATATTTACTATTTTGTACTAAATAAATTTAATATACATTTACCGCTTAGTATTAAATGGTACCATAGAATATTTGGAAAAGTTTTGGACTGATAATCGTTATGTGGAAGGTTAAAATCTGCTTTTGAAGAATGTATAAACATATAGTTTGAATATATGTACAACCCATAGTTCTAGAAATTATAAAACACACCCAAATTATTTTAAAATACTAAAATATTAAAAAAATAATATTGTAAGCAGAGTGACAGGCTGTGAACATACTAACGGTTCGTACGGGTATCTAAGAGTTGACAAAGGCAACTGTATTCTTCCTCGTTTTATTTCAATTTAAACTTAACTGAAAATTAAAAAAAAAAATATTTAATTCCTATAAGAATTGCTTAAAAGTGATGTTTATCGTACAAGAATTTTACCTTGATAGAAAATGGCTATTGCATCGTAGGAAAAGTCTTGCATAAACACCACACACGATACTTTTGACATTTGATATCGCGTCAAGTTAAAAAACATCACTTTAGCGTCTTGCAGAATAACATCGGCGTCAGTGATACTTTTCGTATGATTGATTAGTCTTCAAAAATATGGGTGATAGACTAATTATAGTAAACTTTGTGTTACTCATTGGACTTATATTGTTTTCGAAATGGAATTAAAGCCCACAATCTAGTAGAATTAAGACCAGTGGGCTTTAATTCGTTTTTGAAAAGGAATCAAAGCTCACGGGCGATAATTCCAAAAATAAAGGAATTAAAACCCGTAATTCCGTGAGTGCTTTCCGTTACTGCTCCGTTTATTTTATGATGAAAATTTTCGAAATCGATACTGTAGAGCTTTAATAATTTAAGGACTCTAATAATTGATGAAACATATACTTAAAATTAATAACGTAATAGGTATGTATATATATTTTTTTGTAATTGATTTTATTACATGTTATTAATTTATTACATATCGACACATAATTTCTTAGTAATCAAAACTAAATATATTACTAATAACTAACTAATAAGTATTATCTTGGTTTAAATATATATATAGGTATTAAAAAAAAACAAAATAAATACATACAGTCAACAAAAAAATTAAAATTATGTATTTATAAAAAAAAAACAAAAAAAATCGTATTAATCGTAATCAGTATAACACATGTAATCTCTAAACTTAATTAATAATAACTTTAAAATTTAATTAAAAAAAAAAAAGTAGTGTTTTTAGCAAATTTCCAAAAAAATTTTGAAAAAATGTGCTTATTAGTTTCACTCTGTCCGTCTGTCCGCCCGTCCGTCTGTTTACAAAACTTCTATACCGTTAAAGATAAAGAAAAAAAATTTTAACCATGGGTAAGTCTCATAAAAAAAATAATTTTGTGGAACAAACTTTTTCATGTAGCCCCTGCCATTTCGGAGCTACAGCCCCTCAAAATTTGAAAAAGCCCTATTTTTAAATTCATATATCTTACATTTTATTTTTAAATTCATATATCTCTTATTTTTTCAATCTGAAAACGTCATACGGCATAGTATGTATTTAAATTTACCGTTATGTGAAAACCAAATTTTACATGATTTTTCTACTTTCATAACTCCGGCACGACTTTAGATAGGAACCTGAAATTTTGAGACAAGAAAGAACTTTTAGAATTAGTATAAGAAAATTTATAAAATTATTTAAGAAATTATTCCTTAGAAAATTTTTTTGCACCACCCCCTGTTTAAGAGGTATTAGAGCTGCAAAATTGAAAATTTGCTATTTTTAAGCAAATGAAACTTAAGCACCTGCAGAAATTTTTCTTCGGCAAGACATACAAATTAAAGCTCCAGTAACATATTTTCACGTGTGTTAACGTTTTTTCTTAGTTATAAAGAGTTCCGGACTTACAGCCCCTCAAAATTCCAGAAAAGTGTTATTTTCACATATTTTCTTATTACAAAAAATTTCTTAAATTTTATTTTTTAAATTTTCAAATTTTTTGGAAGTCACAATTCTAAACAGTTTGTATTGTGTTTTGGAAATGTGCGCTTTTAAAAACCGTTGGTTTACATTCTACCTTGTTGTTTTTTTATTTTAGATAATAACCAGTTTATATAAGCTTAAAAGTTAAAATATAGTAAATAAAAACTTATCAAAAAAAAACTACTACTAAAATAGAATTAAGTATATGGAAATCATCTAAAAGATAAAAATAATTAAAAACAGAAAGTAAAAATAGAATGAAATTATGATGATGAGATAACAATAAAATCAAACTAAACATAAGATTTATTATTTTAATTGCATGTTATGTTTGCAATTTTATAAGTTGATGTTGTAACCCTGCGGTATTCAATGTAGAACACATTGTTGATATAAAAAGTTTAAAATTTAACATAAAAAGTATACAAAAAATTAGGGTTTGCTACATTATCTTTTATGTCAAAATCTAGTGTGACAAAATCTTGCATACAATATCTTGCTTTCGAAAATCTTTTAAAACAAAATCTTTTTTCCAAAATCTACTAGGACAAAATCTTCCATGTAATTCAGAATGTCACATATTCTTATATATAAATATTCTGGAAAAAGCAACAAACCACCTTTAGAATCCAACTCAAAAATCCCTCCTAATTCAGAATCTCACATATACATATATATAAATAGAAAAAGCGTATAACGCTGCTTTTGAATCCAACACTAAAATCCTCCCTAACTATTTGTTTATACATACTTTAAAAACAAAGTCACAATCTATTCTTTAAAAATATTTTGCTAGATTTTGTCCGTGAAAGATTTTGTAATGCAAGATTTAAGAAAGATAGATTTTCTAATGCAAGATAACAAAAAAAAGCAAAATTTTGTCGTACGTTGATTTTGGTGTGTAGGAGGCCTAAAAGCCACACTTAGACCGTATTTGGTCCATTGTGATACGATTATCCTTTTTTTAAAACTTTTCTATCCCACTCGTTAAAACCTATTTGAGCTTTTTGCAAAGCGAAGAATGCTCTTTACATTTTTACCTGCTAAGGTTGTTGAAGAGATATTGCCCCAAATGGGTTTTCCTTTTTGCTGACAAGGCTGGGCATGAGCAAAGGAGATGGAGAGTTGTTTCCTACTTTTCTTCATCTTTGCCGGTTCTAAAATAGTCGTTAGCTAAGACAATTTAGGATGCCCTAGTGGGCAATAGCGTATAAAATACGGTGTAAATACCGAAAGAGTGTGGGTTCGAATCCCACACACGCCGTAAGAGTTATTCCCCCTTACGACATTTACAGCCACGAAAGGCTGTGTAATTTCCTGTAAATGGCCCAAATGTGAGAGGAAAAGCGCTCATAGATTTAAAATTATAATATCGTATAAGTATATATGTTTACTAAAGAATCAAATCAAGAGGATCGAATATTTAAGAGAATCTCAATTGTTTAAAAAATTCATCAGTTAAATCAAAATAAAATAAAACTATATACATCAATATTTTATTAAATCGCAGCTGTAAGTCCAGTCAACGAAAACAAAAGAAATTTTTTTGTTTTTATTAAGTTCACTAAACTTATATTGGAAAAATGAAATCCCTCAAATGAAATTTTTAACTAAACTAAACTAAACATTTTGTCCTTTTTAATATAGTTTTTTTTTTGTTTATTATTATCCTATTTTATTAATTTCTTTTAGTATTCAATACTTCTTTCCTGATTACTGACATTTGTTTTTTTTTTTTTTTTTTTTTTTTTTTAGAATATTAAGTTTGCCCCTTCTTGTATTCATTTTTCTTCTTCGGTTAACAATTTCTGTTTTCGAGTAGGGTAAGATAGAAAAATAAAAAAAAAACGATACTTATTATTTTTTTTTTTTGTGTTTTAATTTGAATTAAAAGCAGTTGCAAAGGGGCTGATATGGCGGAGGTGATTAAATCGGATGATTATTTTAAGGTTGAATTGATATTTGAAATGAAAAACAAGAGGAAAAACTTTAAATGCAATAAGTAACCCCAAAAGAACAAAAAAAAAAAAAAAACAATATATTTAAATAAAAATCTTTTTATTGTATATGTGAAAATGTGAATGAAAAAAGGGACAAACGGATAGTATTTAGGATAAAAATATTATATATTCAAAAAAATTTCAAGTTCTTAAAAACTTAAGAGAAAAAGCAAAAAGTAACAAAATGCAACAACAATAACAAAACAATTGAATAAAAATACAATGAAATTAAACATTAAATATATGTATATGAAAATGCTGTTTTTTTACTTGTAATTTTTTGTTGGATTTTACAGGGATACATCATATGCACACAGCACACTTCAATATATTCATATGGAATTAAATTTAGGTTATATACTAACTGATATAATTGACTCCTTTTATAATATGTATAATAATATATATATGCATATATAGTAAAAATGAAATGGTTAGGTTGGGTGTAGAATTTTTCATTTTGTTTAAGACAGCAGTTGTTAAAAACAGTTTTTTTTTTTTTTTATGTGTAGTATTTTCTGTTTTGTATTTTTAAAAATTGCCTAGGGAAATTAGATCGTGACGAGGGGTTGAATTTTAATGTAATGTTTTTTTTTTTTTGATTTTTTTTTATATGTAATTGGAAAAGAACAAAACAAGAAAAACTAACTATTTCGGAGTTTTCAGGAGCATTTTTTTGTCCCCTTAAATTTTTGCATTATGTCATTTATTTAACAGACATGTGCGCATAATATTTTATAAATAATAAAAGAAAGCGAAATAAAAAAAAAAAAAAGTAAACTATGTACTATATTTTATATACTTATAGTTATATTAATTTAGAAACTTTTTATTTTTAAGGGGTAAATTTTTAATATAAATTTTCCACTTTTGAATTTAACTTTAAAAAAAAACATAAAATACACGAATAAAACGCTTAACTATTGTTATTGGAAAAATTTTTAGGAAAAAAAACAAAAAACAAAAAAAGAAAACTGTGAGAAACTAATATTGTAATGTTGGATTTTTGTTTTTTTTTGAAAAGATCTTTTAAGGGGGATGTAATATTAAAATATGTACATACTTTGTAATTAAAGTGCACAAAGGACTAAAAACAGCAAAAAAAAAAAAAAATTTAACTGAAATAAAATGTATATTGAAAAATTTAAATCCGACAGGAAAAAAAAAAAAAAAGTAAATCAAATTTTTTAAGAGGATCAAAATGTAAATTAAAATGAACACAAAAAAATTTCCAATGAAAATCTTTCCGCAATTTGAAATCTTCTGAATGATAATCAAAATAAATTTATGTTTTTTTTTGTATTTTTTGAATTTTATTTTAGGTGGGAACCAGTTTTAAAAGTTGATGAAAAAGTTGTAGATTGTTTAGTTATATAAAGGATACATTAAAGAGTTTTAAAATAAATATAACGCTACAATAGCTTGATTAGAAACGCAAGGAAATATTTTATATCCTCTACACCCACCATTTCATGCTTCAATAACCCACTTCATAATCTACAAACCTAATTGATAGGAGAAAGAAACAAGATAAAATGCTTACCAGAATAAAAAAACAAATAAATTTGATTGCAGAATATTCCAATGTTTTAAAAATAAAATACGGCTCCCAAAATTATAGAAACTCGTAAATATTGAATTTAAATTTATTACCTTAATTAAATATAGAATTAAATTAGTTGAAATTTACTTAAGGAGCCCTAATTATATTGTGGAAACAGTTTTAATTAGGTCATAAAAACATAAAAATAATTATATATAATAATTAATACAAGTTTAAAACGACTTCACGAACTAACACCCAAATCAAAAATGAATCAAAGCCTAATTTTTTGTTTATATTTAAGTAATTGTTTAATTTTAAGTTCATTATATTTAGATTTTGGTTCATTTTATGTTTTTTTTATTGACTAAAAAAATTATTAGTTTAAATTAACTAATCCCCAAATCAAAAATTAACTAACATCCAAAAAAACATTTTATCATTTTTGGGCGTTAATATATTAATACGAACTAACGCCCAAACAATTTTTGCCCTCCTCATATCAAAAATGAACAAATATCCAAAAAATTACGTTCAAAAATATTTTGAAGAAAATCTTGATTTAAAAATTTCAGAAACTTAAGATTACATTTTTAAGATTACTTATATATTTTATTTAAGATTAACTATATATTTATACACATAAATACTATATTTCCCTCCAAAATATATTTTAAACGGGTACTGTACACTTGGCAACTTACACTTAGCAACTGGACATTTGATCAGTAGATATTTCGCAAAAGAGGCACTTAACAAAAAGACATTTAGCAAAATTTTAATTTATTTTTTTTTTTTTGTTTGCATTTCTCTGTCACATAAATGTGGACAGGAATGTGGAATTTCCTGTTCAGGCGTGACTGTATAAATGTCGCAAGGGGGAACAACTCTTACGACGTGTGTGGGATTCGAACCCACACTCTCTTGGTGTTTACAGCGTATTTTATACGCTCTTACCCACAATGCCACCGAGACCCCATTTAGCAAAATGGACAATTAGCAAAAAGACATTTAGCAACTATGGACATTTAACATTTGGACATTTGGCAACTTTTATTTATGTAGGCGCCTACACAAATAAAAGTTACCAAATATTTCAGAATCCAAATTTAATAAAATCCAAAAGTCGCCAGAATCCATCAATTTAATAAAATTAAAAATCAAAAAGGTTTATAAGTAGATTGTGTGCAACCCATATGTGATATAACTTAAGAGTACGTTATAGTTGAAATCTACTGCATAAATTATTTCATAAAAATATTATATTATATAAATACTATATTTCATAAAAATTTAATACTATAAAAGGGAATCCATTTTTTTCAAAAGAGCAGCAACAAATTTAGAAAACAAAAATACTGTTATTTTTAATTTGTTTCAGATAATTAAAGAGTGCATGATTTTTAATTCATATGAACAAAAACAAAAACATTAAAAACGAGCTAAAGTCGAAATTTTTTTTTTACAAAAGGTGAAATGATATGAACTTTATATAGGTTCATCATGTTATAAATCATTACTTTATTTATTACCTATGAAATAAAATTGAAAAAATATGTTGGAAACTAATACGAAATGTTAAATGTTATAATCTTGTTACTTTTTTGACTTTAAGTTTACTTGATTTATACATTTCCGATACTAATTATTTCGACACAGATTCATGCAGCCAACGAAAGATATAATGAAATTATATAGAGTTGAAAATTATATTGTTGATTGCTAAAAACTGCAAAAAACATCCTCTTGCAAAATTAACAACTTTTGTGTCCAAGTTGCGAAGTGTCAGAGTCGCAAAGTACCCAGTTGTTAAATATCATTTTGCTAACTGTCAATTTTGCTAAATGTTTTTTTATTAAGTGTCTCTTTTGCAAAATGTCTTTTGCTAACTGTCCAGTTTTCAAATGAAAGTTGCCAAATGGCCGGTTCTCATTTTAAACATCAGCCAGAATCCATCGCCATGTATATATTTACTGCGATTGTGAAAATCTTATAAGACTTAAAAAGTGATTTTAATATTTATACATAATTAACCATAATTAAAATCATAATTATTTGAACGTAACTTAAGTATCGTAGTAAATATAAATAAGTATAATTAATTTATATTTTAATTACGTATTTTTTTTTTTTTGTTAATTTTTTATTTTCATTAAAATGTAATTAAACCTCGAAAAATTATCAGATATACCAATTTATGTAATTTTATTATCATTTCGTAAATTGGTTGAATTTTAATAAGATAAAAAAAAAAAAACAAACTATAAAAAATTAATTGTACTTAAATGTATGTATAAATGTATGTATGTATATATACTTATGTTAATGTAAATAGTACAGATTATATAAGATATATTTAGAGATGTATATACAGTAAAAACTCCATATAACGAACAGTCTAAATTCACATATTTTTATTCGTAATATAGAGAAGTTCACTAAATAGAGAACCAAAAAAAAATTAAAATCTTACGTTCTTTCCCCATTCTGTAACAAATTTTTGCACCTTTTTACATAAATATTTTTATCGAAACAAATTTTTAATTTGAATTCATATATTTGACATTTAGTTATCATAAAAATTAATTTGACACAATATACGTATGTACATAATTGTCAATTTTTTTTAAAATGTTGCTAACAAGTTTTCAAAGATTTCATGAATATGTATGCAGATTTTTTAAGATTTTTAAAATATTTTTAAAATTTTTGTGAATAGTTCGTAAAATGAAGTAACAATTTTTAAACAATAGAAAACTGAATTGGTTCGTTATTAAGAGATGATGTTCGTTAAATAGAAGTTTATTATATAGAAATTTTTTTGTTCTAAAAGTTGTAGTAATGCTAATGTATAGTTTAAATTGTTCGTTAAATCGAAATGTTCGCTAAATAGAAGGTTCACTATATGGAGTTTTTACTGTATAAACAATATTAATATTAAATTACAAATAGTATAGTAATAAAATTTAAAGTTGGTATGTATGGATATATGTATATACATATTCATATAGATATATATTATATACTATTCATTAAATATTTAGTATACATATAAAATATTGTGAAAAGTTTTGCCAAATTATTACAAAATCCTTTCATAATAGAAAATAAAAAATTAATATGTGTTTTATAAAAACAAATCAAAAGTTAATTTAATCCTGATATTTTTTAAAAGGGTTTTATCCTTCTTTTTCCAGAAAATTGTGGTATTTTATTAATTACTTTTATTGTCATGTGGTAGTACATACAGACTATGTACATAATAGTACATACAAAGCTACTCAGGTGTTACAAGTCACATCTCACGAAGAAAAACGACGAAGTGTGTTTGTTTTTTTTTTTTGTTTGTTTGTTATTTATGAATTCCTATGCGATTGTAACCAAATTCTGTAGGGATGTTTCTTTAAACACCGAATATGCGGTCCACTACTTTTTTTCTGATTTATTAACCCGTTCCGACACCAGAATCTGTTAAAAATATTCCGTTTTTTCGTTATCCTATCTATATTTTGTGGAAACTTTCTTTACCGAAGGAGTTCACTGGGCTAATATGATTCGAATCAGTTAACCGCCACGCTAACTGCACCTGTCAAAAAAAATCCTATCCGTATCTTGTATTATATAAAGCCGAGTAGTTTTTTTTTGTTACCTCATCATTGCTAAACCGTATATATTCGATTGTCACTAAAAAATTGTGGGAACGTTTTTTTTAAATCTAAAAAAAAGTTCCCACAATTTCCCAGTTCCGGTGAAGTTTGTTATTAGGATCAAGCCCGGCGGTATATATCATAAAAATTTTCTATAGGGTTTTTCAGAATCCAGCTTACATAGCTTGATAAAAGATTGCAAATTAAAATGTGCCAAGTATCATTTTAGGGTAAGTTCTTTCGCAGGTTTTAAATTAAGAGGACAATATTTTTAGGTAACTGAACCCGTCTTTGGACGAGACTAAAAATAATCAGTCATTATTTCAAGAGTTATAATAGAATATTTATTTTTTCATACTAAACTAAAAATTTTAATTTTTTTACTCTACAAGCAATTAAGTATTCGGTTTCAACGTTTAAAATATCATGGAGTATATGAAGCCCTAAAAAATTTTTTATATGAACTGACACAAATTTTTTTTTTCCATGTAAAAATAATACAAGTATTAGAAAAAAATATGTGGAATGTAGGGTAGCTGTGCTTGTATTATACTAATAACACATTATTTTTTAAGTTATTAAATTTTAATAATTTTATGTTTTTATTTTCGAATAATTGAGATTTGTGATTCAACAAAATTATTTAAAAAAAAATCTTTAAAATATATAGAATAGAATCTGTCCCTTTACGTATATTTTCTTCGTGACCTTCGATTTTTCAACACTCTGTATAACATTCATTATAATGAATGAATACTATATGTATGATATGTATAATTTCACTAAGTTAAGTTTAAATAAAGACTTATTGGAAGTTAGATAAAATAGATTGATTTATCGCGAAAAATGAAGATTAAATCAAAAGATTTTAATGATCCACATCTGAAAAATGAAAAACTTCAAAAATTTCTTTGTAAAATTTATTTAAAAAGTAAAGAGTTATGCATAAAACTAAACTAAACACAAAACATTTTAGGCGAGCTGGTCATACATATTTATTACACAGATTTTAAATTTATATTCCTTTTAAAAATGTAGTCATTAAGGAAAAAAAAATTATTATTAAGTAATTACATACACAAAACTATACACTAAAACAGAGCACATACAGTTAAAATCCAAAAAAAAATATTAACAATTAATTAGTTCAGTATAAAAATTGAAGACTAGTTTTATTTAAGTTAAATTTTAATTTTTAAATATAAAATTCACTAAAAACCATTTAAATCAAGAGTTCTGAAAATCACACAAGTACTTATTTCCTATTATTATAATAAAAGGAATCAAGTAGACAAACCATTTCCAAAAAGGAATTTGGCCTAATGTTATTTGACAAAAAAACAAGACAGAATGTAAACCAACGATTTTTAAAGGCGCAAATTTCCAAAAGACAATACAAACTGTTTAGAATTGTGTCTCTGCACCAAAATTTGAAAATTTCATATAATAAGAAAAAATTTTAAAATAGGACTTTTGTGCAATTTTGAGGGGCTGTAATACCGAAACCCTACATAACTAAGAATAACTGTTAATACACGTAAAAATATATTACTGAAGATTTAATTTTTATGGCTTGACCTGTACAATTACAGGTGCCTAAGATACAGGTGTCTAAAAATAACAAATTTTAAATTTTTGAGCCCAAATAGATTTTAAACAAATAGGTCCCTACTAGATCCCTCAAACAGAGGGTGGTACAAAAAAATTTCTATGAAAACTTTTACTAATTCTAAAAGTTCTTTCTTATCTCAAAATTTCAAGTCCCTATCTAAAAGCGTGCCACAGTTATATCAAAATTTGATTTTCACATAACGGTAAATTTAATTTGATTTTGATTATTATTTATAAAGGTAAAAAAAATTCCTGTCGAATGAGGTTTTTAAATTAAAAATGTTAAGCAGAACATGAGATATACACAATACAGAAGTAATTATTAAGAAAATCAAAAATATTTCAATACTTCATTTAAATTTTTTTTTTTTTTTGTTTTTAATTTAATTTTTCATTAGTTTTTATAAAACAAAACCATACCCACACATACATACACACCTCGTACATACTTTTTTTTTTTTTTTTTTCAAATCTTTCTTAAAATATAAAATTTTTAAACTGTTCTTTCGTTAAACATATGTGTATTTTTAAGTGCGGTCAAATTATTAATATATTTTTTTTTTATTAATTAATCAATTGATTTTAATTATTTTAATTAGAGTAAAAGTATTAAAATTACAGGTGAAAACAATAAATTGAAAAAAAAAACCAAAAAACAATAAATAAATTTTTTTATTTTGTTTTTTTTTTTTTTTGTTTGATTTATTGCTTTATTTATTTTTACATTTTAAATTTTTGATATAACTAAATTATAATCATATATACCAAAACATTCCAATATATGTATAATATAGTAAACAACCTGTATTTTTTATTTGTTGTTCACTTAATTACTAAAGACAATCTAAATTTTATATTCTAAAAATATAACTAAACTTAAAGTTAAACCTATAATAGTAATTTTAAATTTATATAAATTTTCATTTAAACAGTTTTATTTTTTGGTTTTTCCAGTAGCAAAACCAAAAATTATGACTTAAAACAAAATTCATGGAAATTTTTTTTTTTTAAATATCATTAAATCGATAACAAAAAAAAATTAAACATCTTTTAAAAATTTCAATATAAATTTTTCGATTTTATACAAGAAAATTTATTCAAATAAATTTTTCGTAATAATTTTCAGCATAAAATTCTTTAATTCTTTTTATTTATTCTTAGATATGGAAAATTTTTTTTTTTTGTAACTAAAAAACAAAAAATTTATCTAAAAAAAAAAAATAATAATTCTTAAATTTTGCATAAATAATTAAAACATTAAACGAAAAGTTCCACGTAATTTTTCGTGACGTAAAATTCTTAAAAAAAAAAAAACAAAAAAAAACTAAATATGGCGGGAGGAGAAAAATTATTTTTTTTAATAAAAAAAAAAACTTTAAACTCTCTAAAATGATTTAATGACACCTTAGAAATGCATAAAACTAGTAATCAAGTAAGTAATAATAATAATAATAAACAGAAAACAAAAAAATAAACTGGTAAATGATCATAAAAATCTGAGAAAACCCATTTTTTTTTTTTGTTTTCTTTAATAAATTTTTATTACCTTACAATTTATTTATATCTGAAACTTTTCATTATATAACAGATCTAAAGTGATCTAAACAAATAAGAAAAAACAAAAAAAAAAAAAAATACATATACATATATGTATACATATATATGTATATGAAAAAGAAAAAATTATAATAATATTATTTGCAAAAAAAAAAACAAAAACAAAAAAAAAAGTCACCTTAAACCTGAACTGAAAGCAGAAATTCTTAACTAACTTTTAACTATAAGTATATTATTTTATACTTGTTAATATTTTTTTACATATATACATAATACTTAAATATATTATTATTATATTCTATATAAAATGTAAACAAAATATAATATGTGTATCTATATACATTTTGTACATAAAAAAAAAATCTATAAATTCTCAATTTATTATAATAGCGTTTAAAAAAATTTTCTTTTTTTCTTTTTTCTTTTTTTTTTTTTTTTTTTGTATATACATTTTCTATTAAGATTCATCAGAAAGCCAGCAAAAAGCTTGTTTTTTATTTTTTAGTTTTTTTTTTGTTTTTTTCGTTATACGTTTCAACTTCATCTTCTTAAAAAAAAAAATCAAAAACTTGTTAAGTTCTAATGAATATACATATATATACATTTTTTTTTTCGCGTAATTTATTATTTTTTTTTTTATTTTACTTTAAGATATAAAATATAATAATATTCTAAGTATCTTTATCTATCTATATTGATACATATATATATATATATGTATATAGATTTATTTTTTAATTTTATTACAGTCATTCACATTTACATAGTTTGACTACACGTGTAATATGAGTTAAAATATTCAAAAAAAAAAAAAAATTAAAATAAAAAAATAAAAAAAAAAAAAACTAAAAAACAAAAATAAATTAAAAAATAAAAAAAAAATTAACATCCCCACATAACAATAATATTTTTGCTAAACTGGTTGAAACTTGAAAATTAATATTTTTACATAAAAGTTAAATAAGTAAAAAAAAAAAAAAAAAAAAAAAAAAAAGTTTAATGCAATGATTATAATTTATATTGTTTACTCAATACATACATACACATTACACGAGTAAATTTATCTACTTTGTACATTAATGTGGGTAATTCTG
The DNA here is from genome assembly GCA_947095535.1 of Poecilobothrus nobilitatus. NCBI lineage: Eukaryota > Metazoa > Arthropoda > Insecta > Diptera > Dolichopodidae > Poecilobothrus > Poecilobothrus nobilitatus. Next base: position 170,352,141 of record OX352773.1, read on the forward strand.
AAATAAAGCCAAATATTCTATAAAGTTAAAATTGACTTTATTTCATTTTCTTAAATTTTTAAGAATTTTTCAAGATGCTTTTTCTATAAAAAAAAAACGAAATTTTTTTATAGAAACAGCATTGGATCCATCATGTTGGCATGCACCGTTTAATTTTAATATTTCTTTTCATAATATAGTTTTTAGCACATTTCCAAAAAAAAAAAATTTTTGAAAAAATGTGCCTAGGTATATTAGTTTTACTCCCTCTGATTACAAAACTTCTACATCGTTCAAAATAGAAAAAAAAAAAATTTTTTTAACCATAGGTAGGTCTCATAAAAAAAATTTATTGTTGTAGAACAACTTTTTCATATAGCCTATCGATTACGAAGCTACAGAAGCGAAGTTAAACTTTGAAAAAGCCCTATTTTTAAATGCATATAATCTCATATTCTGTTTAATATTTTTTCAATTCGAAAACGCCATTCGATTGGATTTTTTTTTTACCCTAATAAATCAACATTAAAATTATAGAATCAATTTTTTAAATTTATTATTTAAATTTACCGTTATGTGAAAACCAAATTTTACATGATTTTCCCGCCTTCATAACTCCGGCACGCTTTTAGATAGTTACTTGAAATTTTGAGGTAAGAAAGAACTTTCAGAATTAGTATACGTTTTCTCAGAAAAATGTTTTTGGATTACCCTCTATTTATGAGCTATTAGAGCCTATCTATTAGAGCCTAACAATTTAAAATTTGCTATTTTTAAACACCTGCAAATTAGACACATGAACAAATTTTTTTTTTTTCGTCAAGACAAAGCTTAAGCTACAGACGAGTAATCAACGGCTTAGCAAAACTAATAATTTCAGAAACTGAAATTTAGTTAAATATAATTAATAAATGACTGGCATCCAGTCCTATGCAACTTTTAGTAATGGAAAGGAGGGGAAAAAAATATAAAAATAAAGATTTTATTACATTTGGATTTATTTCATTTCAACAATATAAAATGTAATGTTTAAATAAAAATTGGTAATAAAATCAAAACTAGGATTTTAATTTATAAAGTTTTACATATTGGATTAATGTTAAATATTTGAAATGTTTAGAAAATGTTTGGTTTCATATTTATTTATTTGTCTGTTCACGTCAGTCTTTTAAAAATATTTTTTATGTGTAAACTGTGAGCCATCTCTTATTAAAATCATTATTCTAGATCTAGATCTAGGTTATTTCTATAAATATATAGTATAGGGTATGTTTTAAATTATTTTTTTATTGGTTTGGAACTTAACAGTTAACCGTTACTTAACAAATCAGTTCCATGAATATTATTTATTGTTTTTTTTTTGTATGTCCTAGCAAATAACACCAAAATATCAAAGGCATTTTTTTTTTGTCCACACAAGGGAGAATAGAGGGCTTCCATTTGACATCTGAACCTCATATGGTTTCTTGCTCCTATTTTTACATTCTTTCATGTGAGGTTGCATAGGTTTAAAAGTTCCACTATTACAGGGCGTCTTCATGTTATATTTAGACACCGCGTTTTCTACTTCCTTAAGAGTTCCACTTCAAGATCATACCACTTATGTTTTCCGATTTTCTTTTAGCATGGGGCCTTTCCATCTCAATTATTTCTTTCTTTGCGGTTTTAGTATGAGTTCCTCTGCTGGTAAGTCTTGATAGATATCTTCGTCCTTATTGTAGCCGGCCAGAATGTTCTGCATATGATACGTATAGACAGTGGTTAGTGAAAACTTGAAAAAGTAAGCAACAAGGCATTTAAAATTTTATTAATTGAAAAATACGTTCCCTTCCCATATATTATTTTAGTTGACTATAATTAAGAATAAATAATTTGAAAATCCTCCACTTTTAAGATACATAACAAACATTTACAAAATTTCTAAAACAAACAGGAATTTATTTAAAGTTACATAATACAAAGTTGGCATGTGTTTAGAATTTGTTTTATCAGAATTTCCATGTTTTTATTTTTATTAAAATATTAGAAATAAATAGGTAACTTTCTGCTCAATTTCTCGTATCTAATTCATCATTTCACATTTGCTACAATCAGATTTCATACGGTTCTTCAAAATAAAATAAAAAAAAAAACTAAACGTTCAATTTTTAAAAAGAGAATAAAACTTATAAGTAAAAATTTTTGCATGTACACACATAGTATGTTGTTATAAAGCTGGTATAATTATGTGAGCACTTTTAATTTTAACACTTTTTTTATTTTTTACTTTTATTATATTATTAAAATTATCCACCAGTAACAGAAGCTTTAGAAAAGTTAAAAATAATAAAAATAAAAAAACAAAACAAAAAAAAATCATTTTTCATTATAAAATTCTAAAATATTTTTCAAAAACAAGTTAATGTTTATATAAAAAAAAAAAAAATAAAAAAAAAAAAGAGTTGTAAATGACAACTCGGTGGATCGAGAATGATTTAATTAGAAAAAAAGACGATATTTAAAAGTTAAAGTTTTTCGAATTTTAGACAAATGAATGTTAAATATATATCATGAATACAAAATATTTTACATTAAAGTTTTAAAAAGCGAGGGTTCTTGTATTTACCCTCCTGAGTTCTGACCCTCTTTAACATTCATATCATATTAGGCTTATGATACGTATCACCGAAATTTGGTATTGAATTGGGGTTCGAACAACGGAGTTATGCGTTTTATTTGGGTACAAAAAGCTAAATAACTATGATATGCTAAAAGTTCTGCAATTCGAGTTTCAATTTTGTGACAGGGGGCCTCGATTAGGTGAGTAAGAGCGCATAAAATACACTACACCAAAGGAGTGTGGTTCGAATTCCATACACGTCATAAAAATAATTCCCCCTTACGACATTTTGCAGCCATACCGAAAAAATAAAGACTAGAGTAATTTGCTTGTCACATTTATGTGTCAGGAAATAAACTAAAAATAAAATTTGGTGACAAATTTTGGGAGATACTTATTACAAGTCTAACATAATATATTATAGTTAGAATCGTATTTACTTCTATCTACTCTTTCTCGAAGGTTGGTGTAGTTGGGAGTAGAAAAGAGTAGTTTACTCTGTAAAAGGAACGCAACCATTGATGATATTATTAATATTTCGGCCAATAACAGCAAGTTTATAGGCATGATAATTTATAATCAAAATTAAAGATTTTCTTTTCTTGTTTTCAGAATTTTAATAAAATAAATGAATGAATAATATTTTGATCAAAAATTCGATTCAATACTCTAATTTAATTCGGAACACTTAAAGTTCTGTCATAATGTAAGAACTATCAGAGAATATGACAAAGGTAAAAAGGAACCTAAAATTTTTAATACATAAAGAGAGTTTTTCTGAAGCAGAGTTAATGTATAATATATATAAATATAATTAAGCCTGGACTCAAGATAAAAAAAAATTGTAACTTAAAGAGCATTTAACATAAAAATTACCGTTAACAAAAAAGATTGAAAAAGAAAAAAAAACAAAGTTTAAAATATCACATTTTTTAATTGAAAATTACTTTACAATATATTATTTAGTCACGTGATATTTTCAAATAATCAAATGATAGATAGCTCATAATTTTACTTTGTGCATATATATTCAACAAAATGTTTAATAAAGTTTCTATGTTAATAATAGTTTAAGAACTTTTAATACTTAATTATCTATAGAAACATGTTTGAAAAAGAATTTTTCTCTTGTAACAACCATCCTACGCAGGGGAATCCACTATTAAAATTAACCAGAGTACAACCACTGATAACATTTTGATAAATAAATTCACCACAGTTTCTTTTTTTGTTTCCCGTTACAAGTTACACACAAAAAGTGTAACTTGTAACGGGAACATTACATCCTGTGACAAGTTACACGTTAAAGTTATACATTCGTTTTTTTTATCGTCAAGTTTCGTTCTTTTTTCGTCAAGAGATTTTTATTTCAAGTTTCGTTCTTTTTTCGGCTTGCTTAAAAGAAACTTATTTTGCTTCGAGATATTAATATTTTCCGATAAAATTGATTATTCTTTCCGATGCTGGATGGCTGCATATAAAACAACAATCAATAATTGTCGTTAACAATTTTTATTATAAAACCAAAAAAAAAAAAATCAATCAAATATAATATAGTCGAACTTTTATTAAATAAAACGGAACAGTTTTTTATTTTAAACATTAATATAAACGTATCTTGGGAAATTAATTCCAAATGTATGTACCAAAATAATAAAAATAGATTTTAAAGATGGTTGCAAAATTAGTATTTAGCAGAATTTTAATGCGGCACACGCCAAAATCTTAAATACCATACTTTGTTGTTGAAATGTGTATGAAAAAAAATGTAATTAGGAGTGATTTTAAAATTAATTACAAAATCAGTATTTCAATCATTTTTTTAGCAGGGGTTTAGCAGAACGGCAATCGTCAATATAAATGCTTTATTGTTTAAATATTAATATAAAGAGGTATTTTTAAATTGATTGCTTTCAAATAAATATTTTGTAAGGGCTTATTTACTATTTTATTTAAATTAAGAAATTTTTTTTTTTGTAACGCAAGTGTAAGAAATAAATGAACTAACGGTTTTTTTTTTCTAAAACAATTCAAATGCGAGGTAATCAAATATAGAGGTAAAATCGAGAAAAAAAACTTTAATTTCATTTTTTTTCTTCGACTTTTTTTTCTTTGACATTTTTTTTGACATTATCTTCATTCATTATTTTTTTCTTTTAAAAAAATAATGATGAAAATAATGTCATAATAAAAAAATAATGAAAATAATTTTAAAAATTATTATAATTGAACCAATATGAACCAATAACGCTACCTGACCAAAATCCACACCATACAGTGACTTTTTATGATTTCATTGGTTTTTCAAACAATATTCTAGGATTTTTTTCAGCTTAAATGAGACAGTTTTGTTTGTTGAAATAGCTTCATTCGTTGAAAAAATTCTCATTTTCTTCTTGTTTTTCTATTGCCTAATTAACGAATTAGCAGAGAAGGTGTGTGTGTGTGTGACATATTTGAATGACATTCTTTTTCATCATAAACCAATGTACTTTAATTCTAATAAAAAATAAATAAAAATTTTACACAATTTATGTTTTTTATTTAACATTTAAAAAGATACATCAAATTTGAACATCTTTTATATGTTTTTATTGTTCGACATAATATGTTTTGACAAATGGTTATGCCAACATGACGAAAAAATATTATATTTACATAATATGTCCAACTATATGTCATTTTGGTTACCGTTTTAAAATGACTGATACACAGTTGTGTGTATAATAACACCCTTTCAAATTTTAATATTTTTTTTATTTTAATTATTTTTTTCATTCAACACATTTTTTTTTTGTTTCAACATATTGAATTACAAGCTACAACTCAGCCTAGAACTCTTTCAACATCATGTTTTTATTTTCTTGCCACTCCTAAGAGAAGTACAGGGCACCCAATAAGTCATTTATTATTCATATTTGATTAAAGCGCCGTATCCACTATGCTTCATGTCTGACATACATGAGTGACGGCATTCTATTTAGCACAGTGGATAGCGTTGAATAAATGTATGTCACGCATGATCATTAGAATAAAACTAATTTTGATTCCAATTTCGTCACTCATGTATGTCACGCAAGATGAATAGTGGATACAGCACTTAAGCTTCAGTTTCGTAAATCATTACCTTCACTAAGCCGTTTATTACTCGGCTGTAGACATCATATTACAGAAGATATATATATATATATATTTTTTTTTTGTATTTTTCAGCATTAACATTCAAATTTTCAATTTTATATTCTCAAGTTCTCAAAATATATTGCCATTTATTATTTTTCAGTAATTAATAATTAATTTGGGGGCTTCGGTGGCCTAGTGGGTAAGAGCGTATACAATACACTCTAAAAACACCGAGGGAGTGTGGGAGTTCAAATACCACACACGTCGTAAGAGTTATTTCCCCCTTACGACATTTATACAGCCACGCCTGAACAGGAAAGGCTGTGTAATTTCCTGTCCACATTTATGGGACAGGAAAACCAAAAAAAAAAAAAAAAAAATTAATTTGGTTTTATAAACGTTAAATTTAATTATGAATACTTATTTTATTTTTATGTTAATCCTTTTCATAAAAAAAACAAAAACTATAAAAAAAAAAAAGCTGTAAGCGATGATTAATAAATAAATTGTAAACTTTTATGTGCGATGTACATTTTGAAATTTATATGCTTTTTATTTTTGTTTTTTTTTTTTTTATTTTTATTTCTGAAATGTATTATATTTAATTTGCTAATAAATTATAAACATATGTATATACATACATACATGCACATGTATGAGACATAAATGTGTTACGAAATTATATCATTAACAATGACTGTTAATAATTTTTTAACAAATATGTACAAAATGCACAAATTACAAGTTAAATATTAATAAATATATGTACATACATATGTATATGTTTATAGATATATTTAAAACGATTAAACAAAAAAAAACAGAAAAAAACAGAAAAACTTCTCACATCAATACAACCTCAAATATTAAATATAATTATTAAAAATTTAAATAAAAAAAAAATTATGAACATGCAAATTTTTATTTAGGAAAAATTATTTAAAAGAAAAAAAAAAAAAAAAATTTTTTTTAAAGTTAAAAAAAAAAATAACTTTTAAAAAGCAATTCTCAGAGCATGTTTAATTTTTATATTATGTAAATATGTATGTATGTATATAAGAAATAAATATAGGTATTATTAAAGTTCTGATGATTCAATAATAACTTAGAACTTATTTTTGTACTAATGATTGATTGATGATGATATAAGTTAAAATATTGGGAAAAAAAAAAAAATCATTTATTTATGTAAAAATCACAATTAATAGGTGTAAATTGTTGATTAATATAAAAAGAAAAAAACAGACAAATTTTAAAAAGATTTATGAAGAAAAATTAATTAGAGGTTTTTTTTTTCTTTTTTTTTTTCCTTCTAACTATTTTTTTTTTCCATTTATGATTATTACACAAAAAAAAAAAAAGTTTGCAATTATAACTAATAAAATATTACTTTGAAGAATAATCAATTAGAAAATTTAATGATGCTAATTTTAATGGGGGGAATTGTTAAAAAAAAAATTAAATAAAAAACAAAAACAAAAACAAAAAAGAAGAACATAAATAATGAATTCTAGATTTTGTAAAATTGATAAAAAAAAAAAACACAAAAAAAAAACGAGGAAGAGTGCAGTAGAGTAGACTGTGTCAACTCTGGCATACCCGTATGAACATAATATATCCTGTTTCTATATAACTTGATCATCTATTAAACAATTTCAGATGTTTTGGTGGTACCGACGTTATAACTGCCGAGATATATTTATGTAAATTGTGAAGTTGTATAACAGCTACCCAAATCTATTGCATGAGCACAACCAAATTTTATAGAAGTTGTTGCCATAAAATCATCATTTGTAAGATTGTAGACGTCTAGCTTCATTAAATTCCAAGAGGTGCAAAAAGTCTGAACCGGCTGCTCTAGACCAATAAAATTTTAAAAAAGTTTTTGGCATGTAACTCGACAACTCTTCACTAAATTTCAGATACCTAACTTCAATAGACACTCAGTTATTTTCATTTGAACAGAGAAGTTGTATGGCAGCTACCCGAACCTGTCGCACCAGCACAACCAAATTTTACAAATGTTGTTGTCCTGTAACTCGACACAATTTTGCAAAATTTCGGATACCTAGCTTTAATAGATATTGGTGTTATTTCCATATAAAGAAAGAAGTTGTATGGCAGGTATTCGAACTCGGCGGCCGAAAAACTGGATTTAAATAACGAAACTAATAATTTTGCAAAGGTGTTGTAAAAAAAATTTCAGCTTCCTAGCTCCATTAATTTTTGAGTTATTGTGTGGACGGGCGTACATGACCTTCTGAACCGATCCATACCTTTGACACTATATCTAGTTCAACTCCTTTAAGATGTCACAAACGTAATGGCAAATTTATTATACCCTTGAACGTAGTTCATACGGGTAGAAAAATCTCATTTTTAAAATTAATTTCATTATTAGAAAGGTATCAAAATAAAACAATTAAAAATATCTTTGACTGCTTTAACTGTAATGAAAGGAAGAGGAACTGTAATAAAGGTAGAGGCAATCAAAATCAAAGTACATATATCTCAAAGTATACTTATATATACCATTTTTACTTTGACTGAAGACATTTTTACTTTAAGTGAAGTTTTTTTTACTTAAAGTGAAGAATTTTTTTTATCTTAACTGAAAATTTTTTACCTTAAGTGAAGACATTTGTAATAAAAATTAAAGTAAAAAATACACATATGTAACAAATATATACATACGTATATATGTATATAAATATCAGATTCAAATATATATATATATTAAGTAAATTAAATATTATTATGTATATTAAATATTTATATTACATAAGTTATTGAGTAAAGATGCTTCATTTAAAATAAAAAAATCTCTTTACTTAAAGAAAAAAATTTTCACATATTATACAGTTAAAGTAAAAAATATTCACTTAAAGTAAAAAAATTTTCAATCAAAGTGAAAAAAGGTATATATTATAAGAAGTAGTTTAACTTACCATGTGACCAAAAAAATTTCTTACTATTCCACAGATAATATATGAAAAAATTTATTGATATTGTAAAAAGTGAATAGTAGGTAATAAGAATTTTTCATACAAGTAAAAAAAAAAACACAAAAACTAAAAAGAAAAAATTATTTGAAATTGAAACATACTAAAATTCAAGTAAATTGAATATTAATTTGGGTGGCCACATTTCAATTTCAGTTATCCCTATTATACCTAATACATTAGATATACTCTATCGTAAACAAATTCAGTTGGGTGTCATTTAAAATTACATTATAAAAATATAATAGTGTTGCTTTTTTTTTTTTATATAACTTTGCCGTAAACACAGTGGATGTGAAACAAAAAAAATGTTTGTTAAAAAAAAAATGCGTTAGGATTAGTAAAAAAGAATAAAACTATACTTCCCAGTAGAAAATCGGAGAATTGGTACTCTAAATAAATAGTTCTATAACAACTCTTTGATAACCAGTTTTAGAACTGATATAATTTTTGAAAAAGTAAAGCAGAAGATAATATTAGGTAATTTTCATTGTTTTTTTAAAACTCGCGGATACTAAAGTTATCAATAGTTTGTGAAAATACTAAAAAAAAAAATGAATATTATTGTTTAATATATTATATACAGGGTGTTTCCAACTCGATGGTTTTCTTTGAAATGAGTGATCGGGCCATATTGAGACGAACAAAAATTGTATTGGAGGGGGTGGTTTATTCTATTCTGGACCCGTTTCGAGATAGGAGGGGTTAAAGATGTACTAATGATCCCCATATACCCAATAGTTACAAAATTATAAAGGTTCAAAGTGATTTAAAATGAAAAAAATATGTTTCGAACTCAATTTTCTTTTGAAACACCCTGTATTTGAGTTACTGTATTTGGGATATTTCGAATCAGGTTTTTAAGCCCTATAATTAATACCTAATAACATTTTCTCTATCTCTAACCGTTTTTGAGATATAAAGAATATAAAAGTGTGTTATAACACTGAAAATAACACACTTTTCTATTGTGATTGAAAATAATACAGCGATGGAAAACAGCATTCCTTTCTATTCTTTATATCACAAAATCGGTTAGACAAGAATATGTCAAACAGGAATAGTGATTAATCAGAATATAAAATATAAAAAATATTTGTATTTGGTTCACTTTTAAAAATAATAGGGGTCTTCACGTAAAAGTGCATCAAAGGAAAAATTTTCTACTTTACGTGAACGACCCGAAGCAAAATTTAAATTGCAAAACAAAAAATTTGCAGATGACAGATATGTTGATTGATTTAGAGAAACGTTTATTGGTATCTTTACAGAAATGTTGATTGGTATTTTTAAAAATGTTAGTTATCTGTTAGTCCATCTGTTATATTATTATATTATTATTTGAATAAATTTTTTGAAAAACTAAAATAGTTATAAGTTTTGAGTTTTAACTTTGTAAAACAAATAATTTTTAAAGCATTTTTATAGATTATTTAGTCGGACGAGCTATTTTTATTTTATGCACTAATAAACTCCAAAACCGAAACCAAATAAATTCTAAAAACAAAATGTCAAAATAACTTTAAAAAAATATTCTCGACTTAATTTCCTCGAGCAAATAAGAATATGCAATAGGATTAAGGTAGAGGATATTTTAATCTAGGAAAAATATGTAAAGGTGCACCAATCTTTTAGAGTAGTGCACATTTTTTAGATCCTCATTGTATAAATGAAACAACAACAATTTCTGTCAAAAATTCCCTCTAGTTTGCGCTTTTATGTGAAAGACCCCGAATATTATTGATTATGTACCTATGTACCAAGTTTATTTTAAAAAAAAATATTGTATCGGATCATCTGATTATAGAAATATTAGAAAAAAATTAAATATAATTTAAAGTATAAAATAACAGCAAAAAAAAAACAAAAAACAGTGTAATAAACTTGAAAAAAAAAAAAGGTTACCCTTGTTCCGTTCAATTCTAAAATTTTTTCAAATCAAAACTGGAAAAAAAAAAGAACAAAACTTACTTTTTCTAGTATGATTTTTTTTAGTTTTGCCCTTTTTTAGGTTAACATTTTTTTTTTTTTTTTTTTTCATAAAAGAAAACTCTATTAGAATCATATGATTGAAATTTTCAAAATGTTACACTTTTTTTTCACATTTAAAATATTTGATGGTAAAACATACATTTGAAATTCTTGGATATTTTTATGAAAGATCTTTAAGGTAAAAATATAATTAATGATCTATATAATGATTTTATATTGATATAATTATATTAAATTGTGGTTGGTAAATCTGGCATGTTGAAGTTTATAGATTGGGAAATAACTTAGAATTGCTCTGACAAGGTTGGAGAAAATGAAAAACGGTGAAATACGTACGTAACACAAACAAAACTGCTTCTATAAAATAAAAATTAAAAAATAAAGAAAATAATAAAAAGCAGAAAAAAAAAATAGTAAATTTATTAGACTTAAGAATAACAAGAAAATAAATATAAATTAAATTTGGAAAAAACTTGCGAAAAATAATTTTATTTTTGTTATAATAAAGTAGGATTAAAAATGTCAAGATTTCGTACCGCTCCTATTTAAATTTCATATAGAAAATCAAATTATTACTATTTAAAATGTGGTAATTTCCAATTTATTGTCGCAAAGTTATCAAACACTTTTGTCTTTTAGTTGAGTTGAGAATATGCAGTATAAAATTATTTTCTACTTCTAAGAGTTCTGCAAACTTATTCCAACTTCAATGATGAAAATTTAAAAAGAGCCCGTACTAATTTTAGTAAAATTTTCGTTACCAACTGCATTTTCACTAGATAGAAATTTAGAATTTAACGTACGTAAATAAATTTTCATTATATGTATATTTAAATTAATATATCACAAAATTATTTTTAAATTTTGATTTTACCGAACATTAAATTAAATTAACAAAATTTAATAAATTAATAATAATTTTTCTTTTATTTTAACAAAATAAATTTTTAATAATAATTCAGCAACTGGCATCAGATTGTAAATAATGAATATGATGATACCTATTATAATCATTTTCAGTATTTTTGAGTAAGAAAACTCTAAGAAGCCACGAGGATCATTCAAAAAGATCAGATTTATATGAATGAACACTCGTGATCTGTATAATCATTTTTAATTATAAGCTGAATACAATGGTTCTTGTTATGTTTAATAAGTGATAATTTTCTATTATTTTAATTAACTATAACAAATCTGAAATATAACTTTTAACTTTAAGAAAATGTTAAGTAAATGTCTGACGCAATAAAATGGAAAATTTTTAGGAAAAAATCTTTTGTAATTGTATAATTTATCATTGCAGATATAAAACAAGTAATGAAAAAACCAAAGGTTTTCAAAATGAACATTTCCAAAATTAAAAAAATATTCCATAAGTTTTGGGTAAAAATACAAAAAGTATGTATGCATGTACATATATTGAAAAATGAATTTATAATATAAAAATTAAAAAAAAATTACTTCAAAAAACTTTGGACAGATGTTAAAGTCACAGGTGTTTAAAAATAGGGCTTTTTCAGTTTATAACTCCTTACAGCTCCTAAACGAGGATACCCACAATAATATTTTTTGAAATGACTCATTACTTTCAAAAAACTCTGCTCAAAATTAACCTAAACCATTCGGAAGATGGAAGTGATAAAAAATTTTAGAAAAATTGGGTTTCACATAACTGTTTTAGGCAAATACCGTACCGCAAAACTTTTTATTTATTTTATATATATTTAGAAAGCTTTTATATAAGCTGCTATCGTTTGGCGTTTGCAGATTGAAGATATATTTTACAGAGCTTCTGTTATAACAATTTAAGCTCTGAAGCTCCGTAACGGGTGGGGCTATAGAAAAAATTCTTTCGGGTACTTATCCGAAGTTAAAATTTCATTACTTTATTTTAAAGGACATAGAAATTTTGTAAACACTCAGATGGACACACAATAAGCACATTTTTCAAATTTTTTTTTTATTTATTTATTTATTTTAATATTACAAATTACAGGATATTGCAATATTATAAAACCATCGGCTACTAAGGCCATAGATCGAATAAATTTATATATTAAAACTATATTTGGTAGCAAGGACGATTTGTTTTCAATTAATAAAACTTGCTACTTGTGCAAGGATTTGAACCCGCATTCTCTAAGTAAATAAGCTACGAACTTAACCACTAGGCCACCGCACCGTCCCTAAAAACTTTATTTGAAAATATATTGGAAATAAATTTTTAACAATTTCGTGGAATAAATCAAAAACTCTTAGTTATTTAAGCTAAGGAGAAGCAATTACAAGAAACTGGGATAAGAGGTCAAGAAAATTAAAAGCATCATTTTTATGTAATTGTTCAGTAATCGAGTAATAAAAAAATTAATTTGATTAAATTAAATATTGCTTTAAGAATATTCATTTTTAAATTATCTTATTTTGGAATTGACATACATACATATGTATGTATTTGCGATCTTAGTTTTTTTTTTATTTTTGTAAAACTCTCGGTAAAAATAAATTATTTATTATCCTTAATTAGTTAATTACTGTTTGAATTCCTTTTATACGAAAAGATTAGTTAGGAGTGTTTTGATAAATGAAACACTAATTTAACATAACCGTATTTACTCCTGAGTTCTATCTCCTCTTTGGCAAAGGCTAAGTAGTGTAGTTAGGAGTACAAAAGAGTAGTTTATTCTGTAAAAGGAACGAAAACACTATTTGATAATTTCATAACTTCAAATAAGAAACAAGAAAAAAAAAAAACATTCTGAATTGGATGCAAAATTTCATATTAAAAGTTAAAAGTAAAGAACTGTACAAAAAAATTTATTAACATATGTACATATTTTGCAACATTATGTACATACATAAGTATATGTACATATGTAAGTTCAGATTGCTTGTCTTAACATAAAATTCCAGATTTGTAATTTGATATATTTTTAAATACACAATTAGTTTTTTTTATTATTTTCAGCTATAAACTAAAAATATATATTTATTTATATTTATATTTATGAATTAAATTCATATTTTGTAATCTAAATATTAGAAAACCGTTACCTACAATAAAACTTATTAATTATTTATAAATCAATAATAAACAAATCTAGACAATTTGCCTTCAAGCGATTTTTTTTTAATTAAAAATTTAAAAAACAATGATTTTTTTAGTATTTTTAACAAAAGAATATATTTTAAAATAATTAAAAAAAAAAAAAACTTACATTTTATTATTCTCCTTAATCAATAAAATTAAAAATAAAACATTAAAATATAATTTGTTAAATATGTAAATACAATTTTTTATATTTGTTGTTTGTTTGTTTCTGTTATTTCAATTATTTTTTATAAATATGACGCTTTTAATCTGTCAACAAAGTAATGTCACCAAAAAAGTTTCCAAAATACATAATAGATGTCGCAAATAAAATATGAAAAGATGAAATTATTTCCCTTAAAAATAAAACATAGAAATATATGTATTTCTTTTAAAAATAAAACTTATTATATAAAATTATTAGAAATATGGGATGATTTTGTTCTGTTTTAATTTATTGATATTAATTATAGTTTTATTGTTTTTAATTTTAAATAATTTGATTTAATTTCCTGATATGAATTTATTTTATTATTTATAACAGATGTCGCGATTATCGAAATTTAAAAAGATTTTATAAAATATATATGTACATAGACCAGATTTTAGAATTAAAAAAATTAATACATACATATTTATTTATTTTATTTTTTAAATTATAATAATTACAAGTTATTCTTCTCTTTTTTTATTTTCAAAAAAAATTTTAATAGAAATTCAACTTGCGGCAAATTTTATTATGAAATAATCAGCTTCAGGCAAAATATGCATAATCATGTATGCATCTGAGAAATTCTATAATAAAACCAGATAAAACATTAGTAAAAACATAAACCAAAACTCTTTGCTTTAAAAAGCGACACCTATAAGGAAATAGAAAGTGTATTATATTCGCAGTATTTAAATAATTTATTTTCGAAGTTATAGACTATTTCTAAATTGCTTAAATAGAGTTAAATTTAATTATAAAAGTTTTGTTTTTAAAATTTTGACAAAAAAGACCAACAATTCCACACATGACACAATATCTTTAAAATATTTTTACAAAAAAAGAAAAATAATAGGTCTCTCGGTATAGTTTACCATATAGTTCACAGTTTAACATATACAATGTGATGAGGAAATAAATCGAATAGGGAAGGGATTTGGTTACCGTAATACAGTACAAACACAAAGTCCACGAAATATGTGTATACATAGTTTTATGTTGACGAAAACGGAGGAGCTCTTGATTTTTACGCTTTTTTAGAAAATTAGATTTTTTGCCAAAAAAAAAGCAATTTAGCTTTTTATCTTTTACATAAATGTTATACATAGCTACTTTAATTTATAAAAACAGAAAAAAATACATAATTATAAAGATATTTAACTACATGAAGTCGTTGAAAAAATTGAAACGCAATTAATTACGTTTATTACAAAAACAAAAGTACATATTAATATTACCTTCATAGGGCCTTTCCACACGAGTAGTGTCCTCTTTCGTCATTTTTTACTTTTACCTTCGTTTCATACCCTCTTGCCTATAAACTAAATTTGTGGTGGGGATTTTTAGGAGTAATTTTTTAAACCAAAATTTTAGAGTTTAAAAATTTAGTCCACTAACACAAACAAAAACTCAAATAAAAATTTTTATGAGGGTCAAAAAAATTTTATGTGTACATACGTTTCATTCTCGTTTGGAAAATTAAAGAAAAAAGTTTTTGAAACGGTCGCAGCAAATTTTTAAAAAAGTAAAGTGATTTTTGATCTTTCACTTGATGAAATTATTAAAATATATTCTATTGACAAAAAGAAATTATGTGCACAGTACAGAGTTTATTCTATTTCTAAATTCTAGGTACATACATATATAATATATATTATTTAAAAATTACAGGCAAAAAAATCTTATGTTACTTAAATACAAAAAAAAATTTATTTGTTTTATGCGTGCTTTTTTTTTATATTTATTATCTACCTCTCGCAACAAATTTTGTTTTAAAATGAAATATTTACACACACATATAAAAGTAACGACTATCGAGAGGAACAGTGTGGAAATAAAAAAAAGAGGAAAGTAGTCTACGAAACGAAAGAGGACACTACTCGTGTAGAAAGGCCCATAGATATATTAGAAGTAGATTCGAAAAATTGTGTAGTTGTCTCTTTTCTTCTTATGTGTTTTCCTAATTCAATCAAAAAATACACTTAAAATACATATATGTGTTCTGGTATTATGTAGTTATGTACATCATTTGTTCACACAGCTGTTTACCTTTATGAAAATAATGTAAAGCAGTTTCTCATAACCGTTTCCTTTAAGAAATTTTAAGTTGTTAGTTTACTTAATTGAAATATTTTTGTGTTAATAAACCGTCTTTAAAAAGTTATCAAAAATTTTAAATAGCTGTAAACTAACAAAATAAAAGATAAAATTCTTAAAAAAAAATTAGAAACCAAACTATTTCAACTTTTAGGAAGCTATTTCTGAAGAAACTAAAGCAATATACAAGCACTGGTGACTCAGCTGTTTCTCAAAATTGTCTGAAAATATTTTCTATATTGCCGATCTAATCTAACATATTTATGGTTATTATTATAAAGCTAAAAACAGAATTAAAGCGATAAATCGCGACAACTGTATCTTTAAAATAAAGTTATAAAAATTACAATGCTAAATAACAAAGTGAACAAACTTTGTAACAAATTACATACAAGGTATTTTCATTGTCTTTTTTTATTTTAAAAAATAAAATATTGTTAAAATAATTAATTTCGATACAAGAATTTTTTTGTATGCATCAACATTTTTGCAGAAAAATTTCATAAATAAGAAATCTTAATTTACCATTTAAAAATTGCCATATCGTTTGTCTTAAGAAATAGTTTACGTATTAAATGTAAAATGCAAATATATGTATACCTATAAAAAAAATATGCATATATGTAAATTATAAACAAATATATGTAATTTTCTCTTTTTAACTGTCAAAAAGTAAAAAGTTTTTAAAAATTTCAACAGGAAACTTGAAAGACTTTTTAAATTTAAAGTTTTAAAAATTTTTCGCATACCAAACAGACTTGTAGCAAAGTGCATTTGCAAAGTTATAAGATATGGTCAAACTGACAACCATTTTTTTGTATTCTTATCAAACTGTAATAAAATTGAATTAAAAAAAAAAAGGCGTTCTATATTGAAGAAAGAAATTGGCGAGATACAATTTTTTTTATCCCCAGATATCTCCGAAATTTGGAACTCTCCACAAATTATTTCTGCAAAAGTTGAAAAGAATAAAGATGATCAAGAATTAATTATTTTTTTTTTTTTTGTAAATGTTCGAACTTTACAAAGTTAAAAGAAAAAAGTTCCCACATATTTCCTTTTGAAAAATATTCTTCGTTTTTCTAATTAGTATACATACATCATTAAAATATAGTACTTTGTCCAAAGCTCCCAATGATTTAATTAGAAGAACACAGTTGTGGTGGGAATAACAGTCTTTTTATACCATGTATGCATATACTACCCATCTGCCGACATTTGTACACCTACTATTACCTACCCATCTGCCTAAATTATGAAAAAATCATACATTACCTTTGCTACTTGCTAGCTACAATTAAAATGGGTAGGTATACTCATGTTTGTACATACATACATATGTATTGAAGTAAGTACTGTATGGACTAATAATTATTGCTACTTAATTTAAACAATAAAATACTTTAACTTATTTATTACATCAATATTCTGAATTACCTATACATAATATGGTATATATACATATCCATGCATGCATAAATACATAGGTACAATATAAATATTCGATTTTTCTTTTAAAAATTTTCATAAATTTTTTCTTCTCTTTTAAAACATATTTGCGTTTAAAAACAAATACATAAAAAAGTTAAAAAATATCGTCAATGAAAAATGTACTTAAAAAAAATTAATTTTTCTCTAATCTTTTTCTTTTTATTAAAAAAAAAAAAAATTTTCATTTAAATTTTTTTTTATTTCCCCTTCAAATATTTTTTTTTTCATTAATTTCATTCTTCTCAATTTTCTTTTTTACTCTTTTATTTTTTTTTTTTGTTTGAAAATATTTTTTCCTTTTTTGTACCTCTTTTTATTTTTACATTTTCTATACAACTTTTTTTTTTTTGTTGTTTTACATTTTTGCTGCTTTGTAAAAATTTCTTACCTATTATTCTTTCATACGAATCATGTGTGCACAGCAACAGCAAAATCAACTGGAATAACATTTCACAAACATAATTTTTTTTGATTGTTGTTTTTTTTTTATCTAAAATATAAATTTTTTTTTTTTACCTCTCAATTCAGTCAAATCTATATCTACAAACCCACATACATATGTACATATATAGTTTAACATTTATTTTATTCTGTTATCTGTACTTTATACATGCATACAAAATAAAAAATATATTTTTTTTTTTTCTTTCATTTTCTCTTTCTCATATTTTTTTTTTTAAATTTAAAATAAAACACAAGTGTGTTTGTGAATGAATGTATAAAATAATAAAATACAAAATTTACTTTGCTTTTTTTTTGTTTAAAAAATAATTTTTTTTTTTTTTAATAAAAGGAAACCAAAAAAAGAAAACAAAAGCAACAAAAAAATTCAGACAGTGAACTACACGTACACCATTACCAACCAAACCAACTGAAATAGACGACAAAAACGTTGAAAAAAAAGTAAAAGATAAAAAAAAAAAAAAAAAAAACAGAAACTGAGTGAATAGAATAGCGAAATATCGAATGTACTGCTCTGCTTGTGTCTACTGCTGAAATTTATTAGTAAAAGAGAATTTAATAAAAATTGATGTGCAAAGAAATTGAGACGTCGTCTTCGTCGTTATCGTCTGTTTTTTGTGAGTTTACTTGCTTTTTTTTTTTATTTCCCTCAAAAAAAAAAAATAATAATAATAAAATAATCATAATAATAATAATAATAAAAAAAAAAAACAATAAAAAATTAAACAAAACAAATAATAATAATAAAATATCTCAAGTACGAAAATACGAATTATACAAAAAAAAAAAAAATAAAATAAAACTTAAAATTGTTTTGAAAATACAAAACTGTAAATTTTTGTTTTTTTTTTTTTTAATTTAATTAATTCCAAAAATTTAAAATAATTAGTAGGTAAATATAATTAATTAATGATTACCTACTGTAATTACAAAGTGATTTCAAAAACATTTTTAATAAATGAAATATGTATGTAATATCAAAAAAAAAAAAAAAAAAAGAAAATAGTTAATTAACGGAAAATTTTCCATGTAAAAAAGTTTTTTAAAAAGAAAAGAAAAAAAATGTGAAAAATTATTATTTTTCTATTTTTATTTAATAAAATTTTTTTTTTTTTTTTAGTGCGACAACCTTTGAAATTCTTTCTTTCTCGCTCTTACATACATGTACATATGTATGTATATCTCTCTTTTCATTCCATTCCATTATTCTCAAATTCAATGTTTAAAAAAAAAGAAAAAAAAAAAAGTTTTTTTTTAATATTGTAGAATTTAGAAAATATAAAAATTCAAAAATTTGTTTTTAAAAACAAAACTAAAAAAAAAAGTGCATAATAAAAATTGTTGCAAAATTAGAAAAAAAATAACAAAAGAAAAAAAAAAATAGAAAAAAGTGTCCTAGAATTAAAGTGTTGTGTATTTATTATTATTTGTAATGTTATATTTTATAAATAATTGTTTCTAATTAATTATTGCAAAATTAAATTACAATACATTGAATATAATAAGAATAAAAAGAAAAAAAACAAAAACAAACAAAACAAGAAAAATCCGTTCTAATTTGCGCGATTTTTTTTTTTTTTTTGTTTTTCAATTGTTTAAATTAGCGGCCAAATATAAAAGAGTAATTCAATTACTCAAAATGTTTTTTTTTTTTTTTTTTGTTTTTTTCAATTACTTGCAAAATATAAAAATATCCAACATTGATATTTTATCTATACAATACATATATACAAATACAAAACAAACACATTCCATTCAGTTTCACATATTTATTCGTATGCATAGCCAAAATATCCGAATCCGATAATAAAATTTGTTTTGTTCTATACGTTTTTACTATATTTATAAAAAAACATACACATGAATGTATGTAAAAAATGAAATGGATTGAGAATTGGAATGGGTGTACAATGTACAAATTATTATACTATTTAAAAATTAAATGTACGTGTGCATATGCATTTGAATAAATGTATAATACATCCATGGATATCTATATCTATCTATTCATAAATATTTCCCCAAACAAAATATAAAAATGTATGTATGTGTGCATTGCATACGTATATAATTTTACTTCAAAAATAAACTTTTCATTTTTTTTTTTGTTTTTGTAAATCTATAATATTGAAAATAATAAAGTGTGCTATTTTATATAATATATATAGACATTATATGTATGGATGCATATATGTATTAGTTTAAAATTAAACCATGGTGTTTGTGTATGGCATGTATGGCAATTCCGTATTGAAATTTGAAATTCTATAGAGAAGAGAAAAATAAAAAATAAAAAATAAACAACACAACACAACACAGTACAATCCATAAAAGAAAAACAAAACTACTTTATTTACATACATATGTACATATATCATTCAAAACCTATCACTATTTGCTACATACATATGTACATATAATCTTTTACTATAGAAATAATAAAACAATGAAAATTTAAAACTATAAAAACACATAGTTGACAGTTACAGTACACACTACATCTAACTAAATCAAGTATGTGTTTATATGTGTGTAATGCATTGTATTTTTCAGTAATAAGAAAATATCATTTTGGTTTTTTTTTTTTTTTTTTTTTGTTTAAATTTAAAAAAAAATAAAATTCACTAAATAATATTACAAATGCAAACAATATAAATGTACTTCCATCCATTATACATCCGTACAGTATAGACAGAAATATATGTATGTGTATTGCAACGAAAATGGGAATATGAAATAAAATCAATAATAATAGAAAGAGATAAATATAGTATTTTTTTGTATTTTTAATAAAAAATCGTATGGCACCATACATCAGTATAATATGTATATATACATTCATACATTCATATGAAAATTCATGCGCTATAAAATTAAAAAAATAAATTTTGATAGACAATAATATATGTATGTATGGATTTTTTCTTTTTAAAATGTATAGAGATCCATATATATATGTATGTATATGTTACTTATAATTATACTCCCATACAAAATGCATATAAAATTTTGTATAGATATTATATCCATATATAAAGCCATATGTATAGTGTATGGAATGAATAAAAATTTAGACAAAATATTTTGTTTTTATTTTATAAAAAAAAGAACAGTATAGAAGAAGAAAGAGACAAGAATAATGCAAGTGTTGTATAATGTAATATACCCATCTCTATGCATCACATCACAAACATTTTTACAAATAGAATGAGAATTTTTAGATTTTAATAAAAAATGTTTTTATTTTTCTTAACGTACAAGTGTATGTGGTTGTATATAGATTTATAGATGTATATGTTTGCATTGGATAAAAGAAAAAAAAACAAATATTATTGTATTGAGTTGAGGAGATTTTGAAAGAATTAAAAGAAATAAAAATTTAAAAAGTAAAAAATAAATAAAAATTTTATAAAAATTTATTTATTTTTTTTTCTTTATTTTCTTTTAAGAAAAGAGAACAAAACAAAAAGAAGAGAACAAGATTATTGTTTTTCATAGATCTGTCAAAAATCAAAATAAGTATAAAACAAAAATAAAAAAAAAAAATCTTAAAAGAATCCAAAAAACAAAAAAAAAATATGTAAATTAATTTTTTTTTTTTACATTTTCTTTTCCACTAAAATATTTTTTTCGTTATTTATTTTATTTGTGAAAAATTATAAAACCAAAAATTGAACAAACAAACGAAGAAAAAACAAAAAAGAAATAAATAATAAATGTTTTATTTAGAAAAGGAAATATTAAGAATTTAAAAAAAAAATATATAAAAAAAAGTGTTTAAACTCGGGGAAAATTTTTGCGTTTTATTTTAACTTCTATATACCTATTTTTTTTTTTTTAATAGGTATAAAAATGAAATTTGTGAAAATATATAATTATTAATTAATTACCTACATACATTTGTATGTGTGTTTGTATGTATATTTATCTAAACTAAGTAAAATTACCTATAATAAAAATAATAATGATAACACAAATAATAGATATTAAAAAATAATAAAATGTATAGAATAAAAAAAAAATTATTATATTTACATACAAACATACAACACTAATATAAAAACATAGAAAAAAAAAAAGATTTTTAGAAAATAATAAGTAATAAAAACTTAAATAAATAAAATATGGAAAACAATTTTTCGAATATATTAATAGGTATTATAAACTATAATATATTATAATCCATGTGTGTATATTGGTATAGACTATATAGTGTACATAATATGTAAGTAAGAAAAAAACAAATCACAAACAGTGGATATTTCTATAAAAAAAAAAAAAATTGTATATACCTATCTATGTACATATAAAATTGTACATTCATAAATAAATAAAATATATATATATATACATAAATATTTATTGATGTATTAAATATAAAAAAAAGGAAATTGAAGAAGAAAAAAAAAAGGATAAAATAGATAAA
Source organism: Poecilobothrus nobilitatus (assembly GCA_947095535.1). Lineage (NCBI taxonomy): Eukaryota > Metazoa > Arthropoda > Insecta > Diptera > Dolichopodidae > Poecilobothrus > Poecilobothrus nobilitatus. The sequence continues at coordinate 170,374,608 of OX352773.1, forward strand.
TTTTTCTCAAATCCAACCAGCCTATATACAAAAGGAGAAAAACAACATTAAATTTAGTAGGCAGACAAGGTATGGACACAAAATAAATATGTATGTATATAAGTATATCTATAAAAGTACATACACATTATATATGTACATTTAATATACATAACTAGGTATATATTTCATAAATATAACAATTTAATAATTATAAATAGGTACCTAAATATGTATATAACATACATATTATGTATACAAAAATTTCATTTATATGGACCTATATATATATATATATATTATATGTATGTAAATAAATTCCTATTCTTATAAAATCTCAATTCTCAAAATATTTATTATAAAAGTATTTTTTCTATGTGCCTATCTATTTTAGTTCCCGAACTAATTTTAATACAGTAGATATCAATTTTATTTTTCAAGTAAAGAAATTTATTTAAAAAATATTTTTATTTTTTTTTTTTTTTATAAAATTTTATTGAAAAACCTATTAATATATATATAAATATATGTACTTACATATAGTATATGTACTGATTACTGAGTATAGTTTAATAAAAAAAAAAAGTAATTTAAAATTGAAAAAATAAAAAAATAAGTATAAAAATTATAACTTTTATGTTTTCAAACGGTAATAAATAAATTACAAAATGACAGATTGGTGTATTTTATTTTCCATTTAAAATTCAAAAAAAAAAAAAAAAAAAATTATAAGTACTTTTAGTAATTAAAGTACTTTTTTTTTGTTCATACAATTTAATTTTAAATTAAAATTTTAATTTTAATTGAAAAAAAAAAAATAAATTAATCCTACCTATAATAAAATTAAAAATTAAATAAAAAAAAAAAAAATTAATTAGGTAATTGTAGAATATAAAGATTTTTTTATAAGAAACACAAAAACAAAAAACTAAAAAAAAAATGTTATCAATTATTACTAAAGTGATTTTAAAAAAAGAATTATTTCAAAATATTGATATCATGATAAGGAGAAGTAAAGTATATAAAACTTTTTTTAAAATTTTTATTAATAAATTTTTAATAAAAATTAATTTTTTTTTTTTTATTTTTTTTTTTGTTTTTTTAAACATTATTTAGTTAACTTAGGTATGTAATATACGAATTATTTAATTTTTGGGTGTAATTTTATCTTTATATATATTATATACATGTATATAAGTACACACAAAATATAATATACATATATGTACCTATCTCTACATTAAAAATTATGATTTAAAAATTTTCTTCTAAAAAAAATTATTTTATGAAAAATATTGAAATAAAATTACATTCAAATATCAATTCAATTAATTTATTAAAGTATATATGTACCCATAATCAATTGAATTGTATAACTTGTACAAAAATAAATTAAAAAAATTTTTTTTAGTAGGTAGGTACGTACTTTGATACAAAATAAATTTCCAAAAAAAAAAATTTCTATAAAAATTGAACTGAATAAAATGAAATTTTTTAAATTAAAATCTAGACACAAACGCAATGGTTAACACCTTAAAACAAAAATATATAAATTCTCAAAGAAAACAAAACAATTAAATTAAAGAATAAATAGTTAACTTAAAATATAATTAAGAATAATTAAAATTTAATATTTTTTTAACTCTTTTGATTTACATAAAAAATTTAATATATGTAATTGATTACAAGTAATACGAGTACATAATTTTAAAAATTACAAGTTACACAAAACTTTTTAATTTTTTAGTAAATATATTTTAAGAAAAGAAACTATTTTAGGGACACTGTCAATAACATTATCACTTTCCAAAAAAAAAAAAAAAAACAAAAAAAAAAAGCGCGAGTGATAATAATACAGAAAATACTATACTAGACACGAACACACTACGAATGAATGATTTCTTTTTTAAACCTTCCATTTTTTTTTTTTTTTTTTTATAATATTTGTTTTTTTTCGAATTTTCTTTCATTGTTATTTTCATATCTGTTTTTTTTTTTTCCGCTTTTCTTTTTTTTTTGTTTTTTATTTCGGACTGTTGCATATTATTTTTTTTTTTTATGTTTTTAACAATTTTTTTTGTTGTTTTTGTTTTTTTCTTTTTCAATTCGCCAAAAATCAGTTTCATTTGACATAGTAGAGTACAGTTCGGCAGAGCAGGGTATTGTTTTGATTCTCAATAAAAAACAAAACAAAAAAAAAAAAAAAGGAAAAGAATCAAAAAGTGAACACATTTTTTCGCTCCTTTTACTTTTTATTCCCTATTTTTTGTATTTTCTCTGTGTGAGTTTTTTTTTTTTTTTTTTTTGTAAATTTTTATTTTAATTTTTTTTTTTTTTGTTTTACATTTTTGATTTTCATTCTTTTTTATTGGCGATTCTGTTGTTTTGATCGTCAACATTATCATCATGAACAACAATGAGCAACAACCATAGTGTAACTGTGTATTACTTCCGGCTTTTTTTTTTTTCCCTCTTTATTTTTCTTTATTTATTTGTTGTGTTTTTTGTTGTTTTCTTTTTATCAATTTGTTTGATAAAAAAAAAAATGTGTTTTTATTTTTTTTTTTATTTGTTTTTTTATTCATTGTTCCGTTGTTTTTAATTTTCTTTCTTTTAAAAGTTAATTTTTTTTTTATTCAAATTTTTATTTTGATTCAAAATGTTTGAAGTTAAAAATGTACATACATACTTTACATATCTACATATAAATTTAATATGTCTTTTATTTAGAAATAAAAAATAACAAACGCAAAAAAAAAAGATTTTTTTTCCTTTTCTACTTATTAACTAAATATTAAAAAAATATTAAAATATTATTTTTATCTTTTTAACCCTAAAGTGCAAATCGTGATTTTTCCCTTCTTTAGAAGTTTTTGTCTTTTGATAAACTAATAGGATTTATTTTTCTTTCAATCGAGAATTGTCACCATTTCCTCGAAAAATGTTGAAATTAAATAGGTATGTAATTTACAATAATGAATTCTGAAATTCAAGATTGGAGTTTACATGGACTCTCCTATATTATTTTATAGTTTTTAATTGATGATAGAATTTTTCTCCATACGTATAACCATTTGTCTAAAATTCTAAATATTTGAGTAAATTGTGAATTCATGATTGAGTACTTACTAATTCATAAATTTTTTAGGGTTTGCAAAAAAAAAAAAACAAAATTGCTAAATTTATTAAATTATAATTAAAATAAATAAGAATAGAAATTTCAAAAAAAAAAAAAAAAATTACATATATATTAAAATTTGAAATTAAAATTTATAGGTTGGGTATTAGGTACCTATAATTCTAAAATAAATTTTTTTTTTTTTGGATTTTATTACCTTTTCTTTTTTAATTTAGAAAATAAGGGTTTCTTTAAATATTTTGGTTAAGAAAAAAAAAAAAAAATTTCATAATATTTTAAAGATAATAAATAAAAATTAAAATATAATTTTTAATTGAAATAAAAAAAAAAGTATAAGAAAAAAAAAATAATATCAAATCAATTCAGGATTTAAAATTTAAATAAAAGTATATTTAGATAGTATATCTATTATATTCAATATTATACCATAGATGCATAACTATACATATTTTTTTATTTATAAATGTACAATTTAGATGTTATAACACATACGTTTATACATCTGTATTATGTTTACAAATTTTCTGATACAGGATGGTACAAAATTTTATAACAAATTCAAGTAGTTAACTATAATGCTAATTGTAACAACTACTTATATAAAATTATTTTTGTTTTAATACTAAGTAAGTATATAAGTCAGAAATTGTTCTTTTTATTTCGATACCGTTATAACTTATATGTTCAGATAGAGTTTCAAATATTTCTATATTTAATTACTGTTCTTAAAATTAATTTTATCTAATTTTTCTATTTCAAATTTGAAATGATCTTTTTATGTTTTTTTCTTGGTCTGTCTCTTTTGTTTGTTTGTTCTATTTAAATTTCACACTTGTACCTATTAATTAGGGGAGCGGTACGAAATCTTGACATTTTTAATATCGCTCTTTAAAATCTCACTTTTTTAAAACTCGCCTTTTGAAAAACAGAAAATTTAAAAATATTTGCAATTTGAAAAATAAAAATTTTTCGATATTTTTTGTTATTAAAAAGCGAGATTTAAAAAAACAACATTTTAAAAAAGTGAGATTAAAAATGTCGAGATTTCATACCGCTCTCCTAATTAATAGGTACAGATGTGAAATTTAAATAGAACAAACAAACAAAAGCGAGATTAAAAATGCCGAAATTTCGTACTAGACCCATTAATTAGCTTATGTTATAGAAAATTAATACCCAATAATTAGGTTAGGTTCTTACTTATTTAGTTTTTTCGTAACAAATTTTATAGAAATTTGCCTATTTAAGAATGACTAGTTGCAGACATGGAACTATTCTTGTTAGCAGTTTTCTATATTATAATAAGTAGTCAAAAAATAATAATAAAAAAAAAAAAATGGTAAAATCATTGAGAAAGAGAAAGGAATCCGTAATAATAAGTTAAAAAATATAACACACGACTTAATTGAATTAAATTTTCCATTAAAATTTAAAACGTATTTTATTAATTAAGATATTCTTTTTGATTCTTAAATTATGTATTTGATTAATTTACAGTTATTTTTTAATTACCTGTCATTTATTTAGCTTTTTAACTGTCAAAATAAAAATGGATATTGTAAACGATACATAGACTATTCTAGATTCCATCGTAGAGCTAAGTCATAGAGAATCTACGAAAATTTCTCAATTCCTAAAAAATTTTTCTAAGCTTTTTTTTTCGAAGTTTCGTAAAATAGCAATTCTCAATTCCAGCGTAATGTATAATAAAAGTCTACGACAGAAATATTCATTCGTAGTAGTGCCTTTGTTTAGTTTTGTTTGAAATTTTATTTAAATTATTTGTTTTTTTTTAATAAAAATTTTTTTATTTACTAACAACCATTACGTTGAATAAAAATATTTGAAATCTTTTGTTTTAAACGAGAGATTAAAAGCTTAATAAGGTGATAACTTTTAACAAATTTACACGTAGTCCTTCCTATGTAAAAAAAATAAGGGGCCAACTATAAATCTTGAAATAACATAAAAACCATTTATTTTATTCAATTTGTTCCAAAGAGAAAATTAAAGTCGCATCTTTTTTTTACATAATTCATTAAAGAAAAATATTTTAAAATATAATGTTTTCATTCATAAATATGCATTTAAAAAATTGTCTTCCTTTAAAATTTTTATTGTCTTCCTTTAAGATAAATTGCCTCAAGTATACGTCGAGACTACTTTCATACTTTAAAATTTTGTACACATTTTTATGGCTATAATCGAAACTCACATCAATTATCAAATTATTCATACGCGCTATACGTCAGAATCGATTGCAATTCTCTCACAACTATATTCATGTGTTTTCACTTCTTGACCGGTTTCAAAACGTATAATTTTTAAACTTCGAAAAAAAGTTGCCATTGAAAATTAAAATTTATGGAATGGAATTTAGAATAGTTAAAAATAGTACGTCGAATCGTAGCTAATTTTTCGTAGACATTTCACGATGGAATTTAGAATAGGGGTGATAGTTAAATATTAGATAAAATATTATTTAAAAATTGAATCAAACAAAATATAAAAATTCATGTTAATAAATAAAAATTTGTTTATTAAAGTAGCTATGTACTTTTATTTATTGAGTTATTATCGTTCTTGATTGTTTTTTTATTTTTTTTTTAGATATGATGACACTAAAAACAAAGAATTTTTACGAATTTTGATTAAAACTACATAATAGTAATTTTACAACGACCACTTTCCTGTTCTAGTCTATTTTTGGACTAAATGTACTTTTTCTGTTGAATTTAAGAACAGGGTCAATTTTTTAATTATTTTTTTTTTTTTAAAACTTTCCCTTACCGTTTTTCATTTTATAAATTATGATTTGAGAACTAGACTTTGATTTTGATTTGATTGAGCCAGAGCAATAGGTGTGTTCACGGGCCAATTGGCGAACATGCGGCCAGATTAGGTATTCCATTCAACACATTATGCCGCAGTTGTGGTCAAAAAAAATTATAAATAAACTATTATACACTTCATGTGTAAATGCCCAGCGCTGGCCAGAGCCAGAAGAGCAGCACTGAGTAGCCATGAATTTAACGATCTTAGCGATCTAGCGTCTAAGCAACCTGTAGATATGGTAAGGTTCGTAAATGCCGCGAAATGGATCTGAAATTAAATCCGTTATAGCTTAAACATAAGCCTTGTGATCACGGAAGTGATAGCAAAACGGTGCTAACGCGCTAATTGTGGTCTTGTCATGGTTGACAGGACCAGCCACGTAAACCAACCAGACTTTGATTGATTTACCGAGTTCTAAGAAATTTTTTTTTTTTTTTATATTACATATTACTAACTACTAACTAAATTTATGGTTTAGTATAATAAAATAAATTTCTCAATTTCTTACCAACCTGTTTTTTTATTTTTTCTTTATATATATGTATAATAATATATTTGGGAATATAAATAAATTTAAATGAAATTGGTTAAAAGAATTTTCAAATATTTAATAAAATATTTTTCAAAAATAAAAAAAAATAAAATAAAAAAATAGGAAATGAAAAAAGAACTAAAATTATTTGTCTAAATAATTCAGTTTTTAAGAAAAGAATTGTATCACTACTATATATATATATATATATATATATATATATATATATATATATATATATATATATATATATATATATGTATACCTTTTTCCTGAACAAAAGGATATAAAATTTGAATTTCATGTACTTAATAAACAGAAACAATTCACAAAAATAAAAAAAAATATGCATAAAAATACACAAAATATGCATAAATAAAAATTATATTTGTATCTTAATGTACATATATATATAAGTATATATAATATATACTTATTTACATATATTTAATTTTATAATAACTAAAAAGCTTGTATAAAGAATCAAGGATTCGATATTAAAAAAAAAAAAACAAAAAAAAAGAAATTAGATAACGAAATAAAATATTTTTTTTTTTAAATTTTAAATTTTTTTTTTGTTTTTTGGTTTTTTTGGAAACATTAATAAAATAATTTTTTGTAATTATTATTTTTATCTATACTTTTTTTATTTAATTATTTTATTTTTATTAAATATATGTATATATATCTACTACTTACAAGTAATTTTTTTCTTACTTAGATATACCTAAGTATATACATAATTTATGTTTAGATAATTTAAAGTATCTACAATCTACAAAAGGCCACTTATTCCTTTTTAAATCTATACTTTAAACAACATTTGAATTGAAATTTTATTCTTATTATATATCTTCTTAAGCAGATCCTGTTACAATAAAATTTTTAAGAGGATTTTTTTTTGTTCAGGTAAAAGTGTTTTGAGTTTAGGTGATAAGAAGAGTCAAATTAATTAATTAAAAAAATCAAATGGATATGTTGTCCATGATTTTGAAAGGAAAATATATGTATAAGTATATAGGATTAATTAATTAAATAATAATTTATATTAAATATTTTCTAATACATACAATTTGCAAAATACATACATACATAGTTTAAATCTCATTAAATATATTAAACTTAAAAACAGTTGATCTATTAATACAGACCCACATTTATCCACTCCATTGTTCTTTTTTAAGTAATATAAGTATTTCAAGACATTTTATATATTTAAGTCTTTTATACAATGTATATATATATATACTTATATAATTATATTGTATATTATGTATTATGTATACATTGTTTAAAAGAAAAAAAAAAAAATATTTGGTTCAATGAGCCTAAGGCCAGGAAATTTTATTCCACAAAATTTTTAATATTGGATAAGAAGTATAACATAAAAAAATTTTCAAGTTTAAAAATTGCTTTTGTCCTTACAGTTTTTTTTATTTTTATTTTAACGAATCAATATTAGTATTTTTAAGACATTTAGATAAGTATTTAAAAAAAAAAAAACTTTTCCATATTAAAGTCAACCTTTTCTGTTTGAAATGAGAAAATGGTATTTCAAAAATTTTAACAGAATTTGGGTGTGATTTTCCTTATAATTGTACAGGAAAAATCCTTTACTTAAATTATTATAAGATATGTTGGAACTTTCAACATTTAAAAAACTGACCACATGTCTTTATAGGGTCTGTAACGAAATCCTGACCTTTAAAATCTCGCCATTAAAAATCGAGACATATCAAAATCCCGACATTAGTGAAAAATTCCGCTTTTTATCATATTTTATATTTTTTTAGAGCTATTTAAAGTTTAAACTGTTATGATTCCAAAAGATAGGTCTATAAACCAGCTTTAAAAACCCTCATTTTCTAACAAAATCTATACTCCCTCCTAATTATAGTTTTTCATACATATTTCAACATCAAACTCCTTAAGATAGTGGCGGCTGCTGACCAAGCTCAACTATAAACTCAATCAACTATAAAATCTCTCCCAATAATTTTTGTTTCATACATATTTCAACAATAACACACTTAAAATAGTGGGAAGTACCGTCCCAAACCCCCGCTAAACAAAATATTGAAACTCTGATTTTGTAACCAACTATAAAATCCCTTCTAATTATTTTTGTTTCACACATATTTCAACAATAACACACTTAAAATAGTGGGAACTACCGCCCCAAACTCCCAACAAACAAAATATTCAAACTCTGATTTTGTAGCCAACTATAAAATCCCTTCTAATTATTTTTGTTTCATACATATTTCAACAATAACACATTTAAAATAATAATAAACCCCCGCTAAACAAATTATATATACAAATTCTGGAAAAAGTGTATAACCTTGATTTTGAAACCAATTCTAAAATCCAGTCCTAATTATATTTTTTACTTACATAGTCCACAAAATCGCATTTGACATAAGTAGTAACATTTTACCATAACTCAAAAACTAAGAGGCCTAGAGTAGCTACTAAGGGGTTATTTAAAAGAAACGAAAGGGAAGAAAAAAATTATTCACGAAAAAAAGTATGTACAGTTACTTCTATAAAATTTTTTCAAAAAAAATTCAAAATGTGTAAATTAAAAAAAAATCTCTGTTTTTAAGCATCTTGCACTCAAATGGGAGATGCTGTACTAATGATATGTATATGGTCTTAAAGTTGGTTTATAGACCTATTTCTTGGCATCATAACGGTTTAAATAGCTCTAAAAAATATGAAATAGGATAAAAAGCGAGATTTTTCATTAATGTCGGGGTTTTGTATGGCGGGATTTTGATATTTCGGGATTTTAAATGGTGGAATTATGACCGTCGGGATTTTGGAAGTTCGGATTTTCAACGACATCCGTCTTTATATTCTTTTATCAGTATGATATCATACTTTTTCTTTTTTAGTAAATTATAGCTCTGCTAAACTGCTAAAATACAACTATTCGTAAAAGTTTAGTTTTAAAATACACATATATGTATTATGATTATGGAATAAGTACAAAATGAAGAAACAATGAAATTAGAAAGGATTTTATAGTTGGATACAAAATCAGGATATTCCCTTTTCCGGAATATTAATTATAAATGTTAGTGTATACTTATGTGATATTGTGAATTAGGAGGAATTTTAGAGTTGTTTAAAAAAATTTTGTTGACCCCACCAAAAAAGCCTTAATACATCACTGATGTCAATATCAATTATGAACAAAAATTGTTGTTTAAAAAACAACAAACATACGCCTAAATTATTTGGTTACAGAAAAACCTCGTTTATTAACACAATTTTTGATTCAAATTGCATATTATATAACTAATAAGTGAGTATTATACTGTAAGTACTACTAGAAAAGATTATTATAGTACTTGGGTAGTAAAATTGAACAACAATTATCACTTTATTTATTTATAAAACTTCTACACCGTTTGAGATAAATCAATATAACTTTAATTATTGCTAGATATAAAAAAATAATTGTCGTAGAACAACTTTTTAATGTCAGCCGCTTTTATTACGGATATAAAACCAAAATTATTGCGCAAAGTTTTAACAACTACATGTACTTAAATATAACTGGAAAGGTTATGCGCAAAACTTTAAAATTTCACACACGTCGTAACAGTTATTTCTCCTTACGACATTTACAGCCACGCCTGAACGGAAAAGGCTGTGTAATTTCCTGTCCACATTTATGTGGCAAAGAAATGCATTAAAACAAAATATTTCTATAAGTAATCAATGGTAAATATTTTGATTTATAAAAACCGGGTTTCCTTAACAATAAATTTATCAAAATAAATAAAATGTTTATGCAGGCATGAAAGAGAGGTGTTACATTATTGATATAATATGAACCGGACAAATTTTTTTCAAACTGATTCCAAACTGATTTATTTTCAATTCAATTCAAATGATTGCTCTACCACAGATCTACCATAGAAAAAAAATACATACTTATATCGTGTAAACAGTCGCTAAAGAAAAATTTACAGCCTTACGAAAAATTTCTCTACCCAAGTAGGATAGGGAATTTTCTGTAGAGTCACACTTTTATGTAAGCATATTTAAAGCTAAGTACACACAAGAGAGTAAAAATGATAGAGTTGCGATAAAAATCTCGGTAGAGCCATTTACATGTGTGTGAAGAACAGTCGTTAGAGCTCTACAGTTAAACACTACATCGACTCTATCAGAGATTTTTTGTTAGATATTTCTTTAACGTATAAACACTTTCAAGTAGAGACATTTTTTTGTCTACAATCACTCTACAAATCTACAAACGTGTTTGTAAATCTTTAGAGACTTTTTCGTAGATTTTAATGTAATTCATGAATTTTTGCATTTTATATTGTTATTTAAAGTATGTACGTACTATGTATGTATGTATGCTTCTATAAGTAATCAATGGTAAATATTTTGCTTTATATAACAACCAGTTCCATTATCAATAAATTAATCAAAATAAGTAAAATGTTTATTTTAGTACTTTTTGTAATATTAAAAATTAAAAATTAAGTATAAAATTAAATTATTTAATCTGAGTTTGTTTCTGAGTTGAATAGTGAAAGTTACGTGATTAAATTTAATTAATTTAAAGAAACGTTTTTTTTAATAATCTTCTTTGAACCCATTCTCGAACTCAATATTTTCAATATTTTTTTTTATGATTTTTTCTAATAATTAAATAACACACGATAGCTGCCGCAGCTTTTAATTGTTCTGAACTCATTTTTTAAATAACTATTTACAAAAAATTAATCTATTTTCAATTCAATTCTATTTATTGCTCTACCATAGATCTATACCATATACACAAAAAATACGTAGATTGTGTAAACAGTTGCTAAAGAAAAATCTACATCTCTACAGGAAAATTTGTCTATCAGAGTTTTCGTGGAGCGAATTTTTTGTAGAGTTACACTCTTGTGTAAACACATTTGGTAGAGGAAACTTTTGTTTCCCTAGAGTTCTGTCAAATTTTAGTCTTTACGTGTGTACTTGCCTTAATAGAGGAAACTTTTGTTTCCGTAGAGTTCTACCAAATTTTAGTCTGTCGTGTGTACTTAACTTTAAAAATCTTTAATTTTATATATTAAGTACTTTGTTAAATTGCTAAATTAAGAAATAAAAACTTTAAATTTTAAACAGTTTTTTTTTTTTTAAGCTTTAAGTTATAGACTCTGTAACCCTCTTTCTAATTTACTTAATTGATTTAATTAACAATATTGTTCATTTACGTATTTTTAATTTCATTATAGTTTAAAAATATTTTATATTTTCTTTTGTTTGTTACTTATCATCATCAATCGTATTAAGTTTTATTTAATTATAAATACGAAAAAAAAAAAGTAAAAATAAAAATAAAATAAAATTGTAATAGTTAAGTATAACAAATCTAATTTATTTTTCTCCCCAAAAATACCCCAGTTTTTAGAAATACGAATAGCCTTAAGTAGATACATAAATTGTACAATAAATATATTTAATCCAATTTCAATCACCATTTTTTATACACTGACAATTTAAATTGTTACCCACTGGCCACTATTATTGACTTTAGTTATGTTTGTAGTTATGTACAATTTAGATGAGTGGTTTTTTATATGCAAATATTAAAATTAATATTTTTTTTTTTAAACTTTTTAAGTTTGTATTAGAATATACAAATAAAAAAAAAACAAAAAAAAACAAAAAAATTAAATTTATAGATTCCTATACTTAAGTAATATAAATAAACTTTAATTATTTTTTTTAAAAAACAACAAAATACTTTTACATATACAATGTACATAATATTATATACCTACCTAAATGTACATATTCTTGTACATTAAAATTAATATTTTTTGTTTTTTTTTAAATAAATTTATTATTGATAAATATTTATTACTTATTATACCTATTACATACCTATTATATTTGTTTTTTTATATTATATTATATCTACTTTTTATTATTAAAGATATATTTTAATATGGAAATATGGAATATATAAGATAATATAGTGCAGTGATTCTCAAAAGTTTGTCAAATGTCAAATTTAGTGAAGTTTTTTTTTTATACGCACATATATATAAAAGGGTCTTTCAAATTGAGTTTTCAAAAGTAAATAATTAAAAGACATATAATTTGAATTGAAACTGGAAAAGTTTCAGAGAAAGAATTCTAACGGTGTCAAATCACATGATCTTGAAGATCAATTCAAGTCACCGAATCTGAAAATAACACGGTCTGGAAACTTTGTATTTCAGTAATTGCAGTGTTTCTCTGGCTGTATAACACGTTGCTCCATCTTGTTGAAACCACATGTCCTCAGTATCAATCCAGTTTTGGACATAAAAAAGTTGTGATCATATCGAGATATCTGGTACCGTTAACGGTTATGGCTCTTTCAGCATAATTTTCGAAAAAGTACGGGACCACTCACATCACCAGATCACAGCGCAAAACTAGAAAAAATAGGTTTTTTTTTTGCACTTTTTCAGGTTGAAACTTTTTTTTCAGAAAATAAAACGACATAAGTACCTATAATAAAAAATTAAATAAACTAAGTGCATAAAAATAAGGTATATTTGTATACATATATATCTTATATATATAGATAAGTATATGTATCTATATACATATATCTTTTATATAAAAGATTTACATAAAATAAATTTAACGTTACAATATTTAATATATTTTGCATGAGTTTATTTTAACTACTTATGACTTATGATCGCATTGTTAATGTTAATAACAATCTTTTTGACATTTATGTTTTAACACACGCCACTTTTTTAATTGACAGATGCATTTTGGGAAATTTCATTGTAATGTGTAAATAAAATTAATTTTCCAATTTATAATTAAATCATTTTGTGTACTTATTGTAGAAAAAAAAAAATGTGACACTTTTTGAAAATATTTTGTTAAATTTTCGTTGTTTTATTGAAATGTCAAATTAAAGCAGAGACAAATTAATTATAGTTATAATAAAAAATATTATTGAATTATTTGAAAGACAATCTCCTTCTTATTTAAAATTTATAATTTTTTTCTTTTTTGACACTTGACGGCGACGTGCATAACAACAATTCGCCACCTATTAAGGAGTATAGTAAAAATATATTTTTTGATAACCTAACTAAAGGTACATATTTATTTCGAAGAAAGTAATTTGCTAATCGAGACGCATGGACGCAAGTAAAATAAAAATCTTTCATATTTTTCCTTATAAATTTGTTAGTAATTTAATTTTCAAATTAAAATTATGTTGATGTATCATGAAAATGTTGTATCATGAAAATGAAATGTTGCTGAAAAATGTAGCTGCAACATGAAAAGTACCAAAATGATGTTGTTGTATCAAGAAAATGTTACTGAACATTGATGCATCATAAAAAAGTTGCAATCACTAAAATTTATATGGAAAAATATGAAAGATTTTTATTAATTTTAAAGAGATATACCCCCCTATTCTGAAATTAAAAAATTTATAAGACCTTATAATCTTCCAGCAATGGTAAATGAAATGGTATTGATGAATTTTCTTCATCCAAAGGTGAGAGCATTTCTATTATTTCCAAGCATTTGGCTTAAGGCATATGAACATTTTTGCAAAATAAACTTTCAGATATTGTGAAAGGATTATCATTATCTCTCAAACTTCTCAAAAAAATCTTTTGAATTCGCTTAAAAAAATTTAAAAACTATACTAAGTACTTGTATTTACATTTAAAATTTAAAAAATGTATGTATTTACTTCTCTTCAGTTTGTTGGATTAATTCATTTAACTCGAACAATACGATTAAACAAACTGTATTTTCCATTATTATTCATTATTACATTTTAAATTTTTATATTATTTATATTTATATTTTTTTATTATTTAATGAAAACTATAAATATTTATTTCAATTCAAGAGTATATTAGAGTAAGTTAAAAGATAAGGTGCTAAAAAATTTCTTTTAACTTAAAAGATTTTTTAGGTTATTTTTGTTTTATAACTTTTTCTGCAGAATACTAAAGTCTTAAATGTTTTTTAAATTGCTCATCATTCACTACTTAAAAGATCATATGTTTTTGAAGTCTTATAGTCTTATAAAAATGTGTCACAGAATATAAATTTTTTATAACTTTCTTATACAACTCGTAGTTATAAGGTTACAAGATTATAATATATAATCTTAATTTCAGAATAGTGGGGTTAATTTTCAAATTAAAATTATGTTGATTTATTTATTGTTGATGAAAATGTTGTATCATGAAAATATTGCTGAAAAATGTAGCTGCAACATGAAAAAGTACCAAAATTATGTTGTTGTATCATGGAAATGTTGCAGAACATCGATGCATCACAAAAAAGTTGCATCACTAAAATTTATTTTTATATTTGTTTGAAAAGGCTGATACGCATAGTCTGGATTCTGGATCACCCTGTATACATACCCATATTTGCAATTTTTCTTTGAATACTTTTTAAGATTTTCTAGAAAACACATTTTTTTATATTTTGTCTTTTAATACAACATTTGCATTTTTTTTATTATAGGTAGGTACTTACATATTTTTAAATTTTTCATATTTTGTGAATATTTAAATATGTCAACTAATTTTTATAAAAAAAAAAAAAAAAAAGTTTATTTTTTATTCAGATACATCATAGATATTTTTTTTCTCTATTCTTTAAATAAAGTATACTTACCTATATAAGTTTATAAGTTGAAATATAATATTCATATAAAATCAAGATATTTTCCTATTTCTTCTTAAGTTTTTATACGTGTAACTAACCTTTTTTTATTTTGTTATTAAACTTTAAACTTTTGGTCCCCATAGTAGTATGAATGGTTATATAAAACTTATATAAGTCATAAAACAATCGTTTACCGTCTAAAAAAGAAAAAAACAACAACAACAAAAAAGAATCAAGTTTTTGTTATTACCGCTCTTTTTTATTTTGTTTTATATATATAGTATATATATATTTTGTTTTTATACTTTTTTAATTTTCTTACTATTATTATTTTATTGTCTTTTGTACTCTTTCAAGGAAAAACAATAAAAAAAAAAAACAAAAAGAAAAGTTTTTCCTTGTTTTTTTAAGTTATGTAGAGAAATAATAAAAGAAAAATTTATGTTTTTTGTTTTTCATGAATTCCTTTTGTTGTATTATTCACGTCTCTTTATTCATTCACTTATTCACTTACTCACTCACTCACTCATTCACTCACTCAGTTATTCTTACTCTTTTACTTAACTATAATAATATGTACTTGTTTCCTTGAAAATTTTTACAATATTGTTTATATTTTACTTATTATTATAGTTTTTCTTATATTATTTATATTATATATTAGTTTTCGTTGTCTAGTACGATATCACATTGTCTTGTCTTTTTGATTTTTTTTTTTTTTTTTTTATTACCATCATCTATTTTTTTGTTTCTTTCTATAATATACTCCTTAAATTCTTCATGAAAAATTTAAATGGGCGACAATTTTACAAATTAGGAAACACAGCAAAATACAAAATTTAAGAAAAAGAAAAAAAAAAAACAAAACACGATTTAAAAGAACAAAAAAAAAAAAAAAAGAGTATGTACATACAATAATAACAAACATATTATTTAGAAAAATTTAAACAGCATATTTTTAGATAAATATGTACGTAGTGTGTGGTGAGTGTGTGTATCAATGATTACGAAAGAAATGTCAAAAGAAAATTTTTAACATTTGGGAAAAATGTGCAACAGAGAAAAACCAAAAAAAGAAAAAAAAAAACAAAACAATATGAGAGTTTTAAAAGAAAAATCATTTCAAAGAAAAAATAAAAACAAAAAACAAAATAGTAGAAAGAGAAAGAGAAGAAAATAAGAATAAAAACAAAAAAAAAAAAAAGTAAATAAAAAGAAACAGCGCAAAAAATAGCAGATATATATATTTTTTTTTTTCAAATATTACTAAAACGAATAAAGTATTAAAAAAAGAACGATGGATGGACAACAAAAAGAAAAGTTAGGTTAGGTGAAATATTAAATGCAAAAAAATAAACAAGAAATATATAAGTACTAATAGTTATAACTTATAGGAATATAAAAAAAAAAAACAAACTGGTTTCATTTGTTACTTTCTTCTTTTACTGTTTTCTTCTTCTTCTATTTCGATGTATTTTATAGTTTTTGACGGTGTTTCTTTTTTACATTTCATTTTTGTTTTATTTTTTTTTTGCTTTTTGATATGGTTGGTTTGTTTTGTTCCTTGGTTTCTTTTTTTTTTTTTTTTTTTAACGTTTGTTTTATCTTAAGTTTTTGTTTTTTTTTTTTTTGTTTTATGTTAGTATTTTTTTTTGTTTTTCTACTACTTGTTCATGTTTTGTTCACTTCTTTCACATACGTTAAATGTTAATCGCTACTTTTTGTTTTTCGTTGTGTTAAGCTTCCAAAAAAAAAAAAAAAAAAATCTCTTTATACAATTTAGTTATAGTCGTATCGTATGTAATGTAATGTAAATATAGCTGAAACAGTATTGAAATGAAACAGTATTATGTATTTTATTGAGGAAGGTCAAGATTCCAACAGAATTGAAGTTTATTTTTTGTGTGTTTGTTTGTTCACTGTTGTTGGTTATTGCTGTATTATCAGTGGCGGTATTTTTATACAAATCAGTAAACAAAAATCAAATTGTTATATTATGTATGTTGCAAAAATAAAAAAATAAAAATGCAAAAAATTTAAAACGAAAACAGAAAAATCAAAAATAGTGAAAATAAAAGGAATTTTGTTTATTTTTTTTTTTAAGAAACATGTAAAACTCATTTTTATTACAATAAATGAAAGAAATATGAAAATTAGTATTGCCAGAATATTTAAAAATATTTTATTCAAAGTACATTTTTATGTATTAAATTCTGGTTTTTTTTTTTTTTTATGTTTGACAAAAATTACCGTTTTATGGGTGGGTAGTTAATTTAAAAAATTTAAAATAAAAAATAAGAATAAAAAAAAACACTAAATTTCTAAATATGAATAGGAAAAAAAAGAGTTCAAAGGTATTTCTAAAGGTTGTTTCGAAAAAAATTATGTTAGTTAAAAATTTTATTTAATTAAACTGTTATTTTTGTAATATAATACTGCTAGGTACATTGACAGTGTTTTACGCCCCTTAAATTCTATTTTAATACAATAATCCGAGTAATCATTATCTCATTTCCTGCAAATTATACAAAAGCAGTATTTTCATGAAATTCCAAATGTACTAAAATACATTTGCAGTTTGTTCAAGCCTTTAAAAATTTTGCATGAAAATGTAAAAAAAATGACATAGTGTGACAGTATGAATTTTAATCAATAATCATAATTTTAATTGTATACCATGCCAATGCACCTATTTTCAAATTTTTCCTGCAAAATATACAATTTATACATTTGCAATACTGTGATAATGAAAACGTCTAAAATTGCCACAACAGAATTTTTTTTTTTGTGTTTTTTTGTCAAAAAATAGAACTTCAAATTAATAGTTAATAATTTAAAAAATTAAATTAAATTTTTCTATTTTTGTGCTGATGCTTCAATTCAGGGACTACATAAATCAATTTTCGCTTATATAAACGACAAATAGGTTAATTTGACTGAAATGTTAAAAAAAAAATCAATTTCTAAAAATAAAGTTACGTATTCGATTTCGCCTTTAAAACAAAAGGCAAAATTCGACAAATCTTCTCTTTTATTAAACATTTATAGTCATAAATTAAAAATAAAAATGGATATTATTGTGATTTAAATTACTAAAATCTTCAATATATTTACCTGTATATCATATATACATAAGAAATATTTGAAAATATGGGTTTTATAATTATGTCGTACGTCCTTCTTTGATAACTTTGTCCATAATATGTTATTCAAGATATTGAGGTTCAAATTACATGTGAAATATAATAAATTTATTTTTATGTAAATTAATAAAGGCGCAAATACTTAAAAAATACAAATACAAAAAAAAAAAAAAATACAAAAAAATGGCAACACTCTTTAATCATATCTATGAATACATTATCTAAAAAACAAAAGAGAAAAGCGCGTACAAAAACTAAAAAAAAAAAAAAAGAAATGTTTATAGACAGTGTAAAAATAAAATAATTTTTTTTTCATTTGTCGGAAAGAAAGAAAGATAAATGTATATAAAAATTAGAAAAAAGAAAAAAACAACAAAAACAAAAAAAAAGGGGATAAAAAATAAAATTAGTAATTGTTAAGAATAGAATTAAAGAAGAGAACATAGAAAATGAATTTATATAAGAAAAAAAAAAACAAATAAGAAAATATAGAAAAATGTATCTAAGGGTTGCTTTTTCTTTATCTTGTGAAAATGTTTTTTTTTTTTTTTTTTCTTTTATCAATTTCTTTTGATCCGACATATGTAAGTATAGAAAAAAATGATGTTTTTTTTTTTTTATTTTTTTATTTACACGCTAAATATACTATACATATTTTAAATAGAAAATTTTTTACTTGCGTATATATTTTTGTACAAAAAATAATAAAAAGGATAATAGAAATAAAAATACAAAACACGAGGATTCTTGATTTCGCTAAAAATTATTATTATTTTGGTTTTTTTATTTACTTATAACTTTTACTTTTCTAATTTTTATATAATATATAATACTTATGTACATATTATATATATTGTTTATAAATTTGAAGTGTGCATATATATATACATATATTTTATATTATGCACGTATTCGTATATATATCTGAAATATATTATATATATATATATATATGCATATTTTTATATTTTTTTTTTTTAAATGAAATCGAAAGAAAGACAAAATAATTTTCCCGCGTAATTTTTCTAATATTCTAGGGAGGAGAAAGTGATTCTATTTATAGATTCTTTGTACATATATATGTATATATTGTACCAAAAAGGATGTCAAAAAAGCAAAAAGAGGATATTAAAAAAAAAAAAGTAAAAATAAAAAAAAATAAAACAAAAATAACGATAAAATATATCCATGTTATATAGTTTCACGTTTATTTTTTGTCGGTCTTTTTTTTTTTTTTTTTATTATGTTCGAATTTAGGTGAATATTTCGTGTTTATATAATACAATTTTTTTTTTTTTACTGATGTGTAAAAAATTTTATTATTTTAAAGTTTTGTTAAAAGTTTTAAAGTTTGTTATTTTATTAAGTGTATATAACATATATAAAAAAAACAGCTGTTAATATTTTGCACAAAAATTGAAAAAAAAAAAGAAGAAAACGATTAAAGAATGAAAATTTGTAATTAATAAATAAATAATTGTATACTTACATATATTCAATTCAATATTAGTAAAATAAAAGGATTTTTAATATAGATATATAGATATATGGGGATATAAAATTATGTTATATCAGGACAATAGATAATATATATGTAGTTATACATATACATAATTTTAATTTATTGATCTCTTTAAATCTATTTTTGAGCATTTAAATACATACCATCTATAATGGCACTTGTATTTTTCAAATTTCGCATTTTATTGCATCCGGACCACAACAGGATCAAATTACCTGATTGAATATTGATTATTGATTGATTTGTTTTTTTTTTGTGAAATGACTAATACGCCATAGATATTCACATTATAAAAGTAAATCATATTTGAAATGTTATCCAACTGTGTTTAAAACTAATAAAATTTTCGGTTCAGATTTACGTTTGGGTACAGTTGAAAAAAATTGTTTTAAGTTGGAGTTCGTGTTTAAAATTTGAAAATTATTAAAGGTTTTGAATTTTATTTTACGTATTTGAATCTTATTTAAAAAAAAAAAAAAAACAATTCTCGGTTAATTTTATTGTCAAATTAAAAAAGTTCCAATAATAAGTTTTAAACCACTAAAGAATTTTCATTACAAATGGACGCTTAAATGTAGCCTTTCTTGTGTAGCTTTGGAATTTTTTTTTTTAACGAGGGTGCATTATTGATTTTAATTCAATAGAGTAAATGTTATTACATACAAGATATACAAAATGTAAGAAACAGATAATACTCCATTAATTCGGTTTTTTTTTTTAAGAAAACATTAAGGTTTTTCAACTGTTCAAGAATTTCTTCTTGAAATTTAAGAACTGGGTCCAATTGATTCATTTTGCTAAAAAATCACACAACTTTTAAGTTTTAAAAGTGTTAAAGTCTACTCTGTTTTGTTTTATTGTTCTGACAAATTCAAGATTTCAAAAATTTATTAATCAGGAATTTGAAGCCGACAAGATTTGGAAGAGTTTATTATGTATAAGATTTTTATTAAATCTCAGCATTCTAAGTAAACAAATTAGTTTTTTTTAATTTATTATTTGAATGCAGACACTTTTTTTAACTATTTTGCTCTGTTTTTTTTTTTTTTTTTTGTATTTCAACAAATAAATATAATAAGTATGTTAAAAATATTTCTTCTAATACATTTCATTGGTTGTTTTTCAACTTTTTCTGAAATAACTATTTTCAAAAAATACCAATATACCGAAATATCTAAAGAATAGTAAATTTTTAACATTTATTCAAATACATATACATACTATCTTTTAAATCATGTAATTATAAGTAATATGCATTACAATTAACATTTAATTTTAAATATTGTTAGTAATATAATATTGTATTTAATCGAAAATCTACATTTTGGCCTGTCCTTTTGTATTACATATTAATTTAACAGACCATTAAGTAACAATATTACATATTAAGTAACAATTTGGAAAAATAAGACAGAATATAAAACCAAAGGTTTTTAAAGACGCAAAATCTTTCAAAAGACAATAAAAAAAAAAACATTTTAAAATATTGTGTCTAATAATAATTATAGATATTATAATTTAGTAGTTTCAAGCCACACACTACGTATTATGACATTCTGCTAAGTTTTGAATACAAACACATATTTGAATATGATTTTCTATTACAAAATCTATACATTAACATAACATGTATGCATGTTTAGAATCATGATTTTTTTTTGGTTTCTTTTGAAAACAAGAAATTTTGTATCCCATACGAATTTTTTGTAACTTGGATATCACGGTATAATATACTTACACACCAACTACAGGGCGCCTAATAATTTGTAAAGTTTCTTAAAATTTCATATATATGTATAAGAAAATATTGTGAAAAATGAAGAGACGCTTTCTTCAATTTTAATAAAACCTTTTATAATTAAGAAAATCTGTTAAGCCATTGAAAAATTATAATGTTCAAGCTTTAATTCTTGAGGTTTATTTGTAAATAATTTGTATAGATCTCTAAGTTACAGGTATTTAAATTTTCAATTTTTGATCCCTAATAACTTTTAAACAATGGCTGCTATAAAAAAAATTTTTTCTGAGGTAACTTATGCTCATTCTGAAAGATTTTTTTTTCTCAAAATTTCAAAGTTGTATCTTAAAATTAAATTGCAAAAAATTATCTAACTTTGATATTGATTTACAAATAGGTAACATAAAAAAAAACATACTTCTGTTTGGCGTTTTTAGATTGAAAAAGTATTAAACAGAAACAGAGATGTACACATTTAAGGAAAATAAGCCTTTTTCAAACTTTAGAAACTGTAGTTCCGTAATGGATGGATATGGAGCTGCAATATTAATTTTTTTAAAATCTATCTATATGATTAAAATTTCATTGTTCTATCTTAAACGGTATAGAAGTTTTCTAAACATACAAACGGACAGATAGAGTAAACCTAATAATAAGCAAATTATTCAATTTTTTGTTTTAAAAATATATGCTAAAAAGGAAAGGTTGAAATTAGAAGATTCTTATAACATAGAAGATTCCACATACTGTAAAAAATTTTGCATTTTAGATTTATTTCCTCAATTCAAAGTCGAATCTAAGAAGATTTTTTCGACTTAAAATTTAATTCTTATTTACTTACACTTTGAATAGGAATTTTAGATTTTTAGAAGAGATTGTTAGATTATATTATTATTTTTTTTTTTTTTTTGCATTTCTCTGCCACATAATGTGGACAGAAAATTGCATAGCCTTTCCTGTTCAGGTGTGGCTGTAAATGTCGTAAGGGGGAATAACTCTTACGACGTGTGTAGGAGTCGAATCCACACTCCCTCGGTGCTTACAGCGTATTTTATACGGTCTTACCCACAAGGCCACCGAGACCCCTACTATATTATTAGATATTATATGTATGTTTTTAAAAAGATCACTCTCGAAATATTTTAGTAAATTTTTGCTATACATGCATTTAAATAAATACATATGTATATAATTACCCAAAAATTTATTCATGCAAGTATGTGTTGTACTTATATAAAATAAAAATAATATTTAAGAAATAAATTTCATTTTATTTTGTAATTAAAATTTGACATCTTATCAAATTTGTTATATGTATATCTTTTTTAAAGAATAAATAATTTAAAAAAAAAACTTTTATTGAACAATTTATTTTAGTTATACATATATATATCTAGATACATTTCATCTAAAATTAATAAATTTTTCTTTTAATCAAAAAAAAAAAAAAAAATAATAATAAAAATAAAAATAATTGGGTACAGAATAAACAAAGAAAATTGAAAAAATTTTCTTTTTTCAAAAAGAAAAATTACTTATATATTATGTATGTACTTATATACATACATATATTTTTGATTATATTATATATAAATATTTTATTTATTAATTTAATATTTATTTTTAATGTTCAATTAAATAATATTTTTTTATTTTTTTTCTTTTTGTTTTTTTTTTTCTTCTCTTAATTTCAGATCCCACAGAATACAATAATAATATATCATCAATATCATGTTTTTCTTTTTGGCAATATTTTATAATATGTTTAAATATAAAATATAAATAATTTTATAATTTTATATATATATATATATATATATATATATATGTGTATAAAAAAAAGATAAAATAATATATAAATAATATAAAATCATTCAAAATTCATCCTAACAATAATAATATTATATCCTGGATAGAAAATTTTCTATTTGAAAACAATATGGCTGTAAGAAGTCATCAATATTTCAGCTTACGCTGGAATAATTATCAAAATACAATGACATCTGTATTTCAACAATTACGAGAGGATCTATCCTTTGTTGATGTGACATTATCCTGTGAAACTGGTTCCTTAAAGGCACATAAGGTAAATAAAAATATTATATATTTTGTTATACTTATACCGTTTATACATATACATTAATATATTCTATATACTTATTATTAAATTATTGTATATGTATACATATATGCATGAGAATATTGTTATATATACTATATAATAATAACATATATTATTGAATATTTATATGTACATATATATATAGTTATACATATAATATGGGTAGTAATAATAATTTATGCTTATTATTTAAGTACATATATACACTTATATATTATATATATTATGTAAATAATGAATATTTAATCTAAAACTATTAGAAATGTTTTATAAATTTTATATTGGTATATACAGTCGGACACGTTTAATTGCACACACTAAAAACAAATCCGGGTTTTGTATTAATTCGAGGCCCGGATAATTGCACAAATTTGTGCATTTAGAAAAACCTTTGATAAAAGTACAAATATGTGCTTATATGCGTGTTTTTAAAATTGATTTGTTGTGATTTTAATAATGCAAACCTATTAACCAGTTTGTTACTTAAAATTCAAAAACTAATGTTAAAATTCAAAAACAAATGTATTTTGACAGTATACATATGTATATATGTATTCTATATGTAATTTAAAAATACATCAATATCATATAATATAACAGGTTTGTTCGTAAAAATTCAAAGGGTTTGTTCATAAAAATGCAAATTTTTCTCTATGGGTTCTGATTAATGAGTCGAAGATATTTTGTGCTTTTAAAAGGTTTTTACATTTAAACGAGTTGCAAATATCAGAGTAAAAATGTTAGAAAATAATGTTAAAATTTATGGTGGAAAATTTTTGCGTTCTTTTAAACGGGTTAAGCACTTAACCGGATTGTATTTACATGGGTCCGACTGTATATATATACTTAATAATATACGAGTATAATATATTAGATTTATATTTGCAGTATATATTATTATATGTATGTATATATATAGAATTTTATCCAAAATATTTCAATTCAATGGTTTATAATAATAATAAAATATATATATATATATGTGTATATGTATATGTATATGTAAAATTAAATGCAATATGCAATTTAAAACAAAATGCAGAAAAAAAAAAAAAAATAGAAGGAAATGCATAATATGTATAACTTCAAAAATTTTAAAATATATATACATATAAGTATATATATATACTTATATATATACTTATATATTTTCAAAGATTAAAATAACAAAAGTTTTTCATATAAGTATTTAATATGTAATATGAAATTTTTTGGATTAATATCTTTGAAAAAAGCCAATTAAAATTTAAAATAATATCTAAGTACTATAAATATTATAAGTATATATAGAAAATGAATATTTTATGAATAATTTTAATTTAAAAACTTTGAATTTATAGAATTTATTATATAAATATATAATACATATATACATATTACATACATATTTTTGTTAAATATTTTTGTTTTTTTTGAAATTTATTTCATTTATTTCTGCCTTTTTGTTTTTTTTTTATTTAAATTTGAAATGTTTTAGAGCTTTCTTTATAAAATATTTTGTATTTTGTTTTTTGTTTTTGTTTTTAAATACTAAATTCTTATTTTTTTTTTTTTTCTAATAATTTATAATTATTTATTGATAGTTTTATTGATTTAATTTCTAAATATTAATATAATATTAATTAATGTATTAAAGTTAAAATTATATGTTTATCTAAAATTATCAATTTTATAACAATTATTGAATTAATATTAGATTTAGTTAAGCTTAATCATATCTAGATCTAGTTAAGTTTAATTATAATTGATTGTTTTTTAAATAAAATATGCCTGTTATTTCTATTGGATTAAAGTCGACTCATTGTAAATAACGATGACTATAATACTGCCTGTACTGCATACATCTGTTTTTGAAATAACAATCGGTCATTCGGCCTTCATGATATATTTTCTTAAATCGTCCTACTATATAGGGTTATAAAATATAATGCTAAGAAACGTAACACCTAACGTAACTTTAAACTATTGGTCGAAAGCATTTTCTTTTTTTTAAGTGAAAATTTATTTTTGCTTGAATTGTATAAGGAAAATTGCAACTCAGAACTATAGATTTTTATTTAAAAAGTGAAATTTGAGTTCAAGATTATTTTTATGCATTTGATTCAAAATGTGGAAAAGCGTATTATATCATATATAAATAGACAAAGCATATTAATGTTTAACAGATCAACAGTGCAACATTTATAGTTAATTTATTAAACATATTCTAATCAATTAAAGAAAATAATTGTGCTTGTCGTGAATCGTAAAATTTTTAAACAATAACTGGTAACTGTCAATTAATTTTTTTATAAGGAAAAATTAGGATATGTTTCGTTCATTAACACTATACTGAATTCATCGGTAGACATGTATTTGCCTAGGTCTAGGATTTGGCTGGACAGCTCTTAAAATTTAAATTAAGTATTTATTTATTTTAAGAAAAGGGTAAGACCAAAAAGGTGGAATTTAAAAGATTTTTTTTTTAAAAACTTTTTTATTTTTGATTTTTTTAATTCAGAAATAAAATTCACAGATATATAATTTTTTTTCATTTATATTATTGCATCGTTACCATCAATATTGTCAATTAATGATTGACTGATTGTGAATTTTTTATGTAACTGTCAATTATGTACTATAAATTAGTATCGAGAGTGTTCGTTGAAAAATTTTTATTTTTTGTCTTTGTTAATGGAAAATTTATAGTTGATACAGTTTTTTTTTTAAATCGTTTGTTAACAGTTAATCTAGTTATTTGATTTGTTTTTTTTTTTGATAAAATGTAAGTACTTAGAATAAATGTATGTAAATTTTCATACTTTAAAAATATTGGTGTCAATTATGAGTTTTAATTATGACAATATACAAATGTAATTGAATTGACATTTCAAATATTGTCGTGGTATCAACATTTTTTGATGTCAAAAATACAAAATTATTTTATCAGATGAGATCAAAAATAATTTTACTGATACGCATTCTTGCTCACTTTTTACCATTTTTTTTTTGTGGTGTTCCTAAATCATTTAAAATTCAATTCAATTCACCATTTTTCCAAAAGTTAGCAATTTTCATTTTTTTTAGCAATTGCTGTTCTGATTGTTTCATTATACGAACAATTTTTTTCTAATTGCCTTTTATTACTGAAACATTTTTTAAGGTGATGGCCTAATGCTTACTTTGTTTCCTTTACTTCCTTCGAAAACTTTGACAGCTAAAATGAATTACATTATTTCTTATGACACTTGACCAAATGCACAAAGTGTTAAAAGAAAAGCAAGCAAAGTAAGTAATGGGCCGTCATCTTTATCTTTAAAAAAAAAAGTTAGTTTAAAATAAGAAATTTATTTTCTTTTATTGATTTTCTATTTTAATTTCCTTAGAAGTCACAACATATCAAGTCAACGTCATCTTATGGTTGACTTTAAAAATCTAAAATGTTAGAATAACTCAACTCAAAAAACATTTCCAATAACAAATTTCAGATTTTTTTTTAAAGAGAAAAAAATTCGAATTATGTCGTTGAAGAGCAAAAATTAGAATTGCCGTTCTCGAGACTACTCCTATTGAAACGATTAATAAGTACATTTTTATTCATAAAAAATTCTACATAGCTCAAAATATTGTTTGACATATTATAAAATTTTCTTAAACTTTGACAACTTTAGTTAAAGTTTCCTATATAGTTAATTGTCCAAAGCCTAAGTTAAAATCATTATATCAATACTTAATTGGTAACTTCCTTGGACGTAGAATGTACGAACAGTTGCCTATTATGTTTCAATTTAATTATGTTCTGTACACTTCGTTTAGTATATCAGAAAATGTTCCTTTTGAGAGTCCAAAGTACGTTATGAATAACATGAAATCATTAGAAAAAATCCATTTTTATTTACTTTTGTCTATTCAGTTCTCATTTCGTTCACTTCTTCGTAAAGTGACCATATATTTTATGCTGAAATCCGGGACCAGTTCAAATAAATATAAAAAAAGCTTAACGCATTCCTCAGGACATAATATTTTATTAATAAGTGTAAATATTTAAAGTACACGTTAATTAAGCGTATTTTTCTGCTGAGTGAATTTTTTTTAGTAAATCTTCATTACTAGAAATAAACTTATAAAATTCTTCACATGAATAGGAAAAATTACATTTCACTTGCAGTATCCCTTTTAATGTATCCACGCTTAATTGCGTTTTTTCAGTGGTCCAATACTTATTCACCACTGAAAATACTCGTTCGGTGGTGGCATTAGTGCCTGGTAAGCATAATGCAAAACCAACTATTTTGTTAATATTTTTGAACGGTATATTATTTGTATGAAAGTGATTAAATATTTCTAACCACCTTACATCGGTTGGAATTTTTTCATCATTCCAAGCATTTACTTTTGCTGCATCAACATATTTTTTTACATATGTAATCTCATCAAAAAGTTCTCTTTCTTCTTTATCAGCATCAAACATTTCCAAATTATGATTAAATTTTGAAATAAATTCAAAACTTTCTTGTACATTTTGCCAATTAACAATGCTTTTTAGATTAATCCATTTAAAACAATAATAATGTTTAAATAGTGATACACGAACTTCTAAATATTGAATACATTTTTTATAAAAATTATTCGTATTGGTTTTGAAGGAATTTGTTCTGGACCAACCATTTTCTTCTAAATTTCTTAGCTGACTACGGATATTTAGAGGTAGATACTGTGTATCCATTATTTCTTTTAACTTCAATTTTAAATTGTCTATTTCTGTAAAAACTTCCATAATTGTACTTTTATCACCTTCGATACTCTTCACTGTATTGTGAAATATTGCTGTCTGACTATGCATAAAATATAACCACAATTCTGAGCTGTCTTCTTCAAAAAATTTATGCAGACCTATTGGACAGTTGTCGATGGATAGGAAATATGATTTTAAGGGACCATATAATTTGAAAATTCGTTCAATGGCGGGCATCATAGCCAACCACCTGGTCTTACTGTAGCCTAGCAAGCGCATGTATTCCACCTCTGCATCTTCACAGAACTCTTTTAATAATTCAACCCTTACTGTATATATATAAAAGTGACTGTAAACTTTAATTATGATTCCTTCAATATCAATAGGAAGTTGATCTGTTGCTGACTGAATAGTATTCTGCACTATATGTGCAGCACATCCTACACCAATAATTGGCTTCTGAATATGGTTCTTAAGTTTACTATATACATTATTTGTTCCTTTTCTAAGAAGACCACCAAAGTTTGTATTACATTATCTGCGCAAACAGCTACAATTTTATTTTCTAAACGAAATTTCTTCAATATTTCTATAATTGAGTTAGCTATTATTTCCGAATTTTCACCTGGAAGAGATACAAAATCTAAAAGTTTAATTTGTACACCTAGTTTGTAATCAAAAAAACGAATTAATGACGGAAATAATTTAGTTTCTTTATGATTTGACGCATCTGTAAATATTGTAATGAAATCAATATTTTCCAAAGTTTTCATAAGTTCCTGAATTGTATAAGGTACAAATACATTTTTTATAATCGCTTCGGTTTTTGTGCGAGCGCAAGTAAACTTTGGCCAATCGAGAAGTCACTGTTACATATATCACAGTGAACATTATTTTCAATTTTGCTTTTTTTTATAAAAGAAAATTCCTTTTTCAACTCGTCAGTAAATGTACATTGGCGTTTCTTAGACATAATTCTCTGGAATTTGAGATTAATTTTTTTATTTAGAATTTATATTAGAAGTAATATACATATTAAAAATTTAATGAAAATATAAATACAAACCTTTTTGTGGACACAATTATAAAAAAAACTTTAAACTTTTCACTTTTCTTTTGTACACTTCAATTTTTTAAACTGAAATAGCAATTATAGAAATAGACTTTTTTTAAATACTTAAGCCATGTGATTTCGCTAAAAATTCATGACATACTTTAATTGAAACAGTTGAATTTTGAATTTAAATAATTGTTACCAGACCAAAGCAGTGTCATTTAATTGAAAAAGTTTCTTTACAAATAGGTAGCAATAATAAGGTAAGATGTACAATACGGGACACTTTCCAGGACAATTTTCAATGCAGGACATAAAATCCGGGGCGTATGGTCATTTTACTTCTTCGTCACTTTCATTTTCGAAATAAACAGCTACCGAAAAATTTTTAAAACAATTTTTTTTTTGTTTAGTAAGAGTTACTATCACAAGACTGGATTTCATATAAATAATGACAAAACATAAAAGTGAGGAGACCGGGCCCAAAACCTTCGCTAAACAAATTATTAAAATCTTGATTTAGGGCCTTTCCTTCACACTATACATTGCACTTTACACTAAATACAATTTTATCGCATTATTTTTTTATCCGAAAACTTCGCATAGTACGAAGTGTTGTTCCGAATTCATCGCACTTAACACTTGATTATCTGTCAAAAATTAGTGTTTTCACAACCACACTAGATGATCGCACTTATCGGAGATAATTATGGGCGATGACTTCAAATGTAAATAGCATTTTGGGAGTATCTTAATTAATTAGAAGCTGATAATATAATTTGTATATATTAAAAGCAAAATATTCCAGTTAAAAAAAAAAACTAATACTAAAAAGCTTTTATTAGACACAATCATTTTAAAAACCTTTGTATGTATTTACATTTCAATTTTTCTCAAGTTATATTTCTTCTTTTCACAAAAAATTTAAAATAATAACAAGTGACAAAATATGATGTATAAATTCAGAATTTACTTAATATTGTCATAGTCATCATAAATATTGGTAAATAATGCTTGATATTGGTAATAAAGTGCTTTTTTTTGCATGTATCAAAATAAATTTGACATAAATATGCTATAAAAATACACAGGTAAAGATGTCCTTAAAATTTTTTTACCTATCATAAATATGTAACCCGGATAGAAATTTAGTGCGATAATAAAGTATTTTCAGAAAGTACAAGTGCGAAATGCTAGTGTGAAGGTTCCGAAACACCCTTAGTAACTAAATCTAAAATACCGTAAAATGAAATACATAGTCAAATGCAAATGATAATACTTGCAAAACTTACAGTCAAATGAACACTATAGGCAAATGAAATACAGGCATATGACACGTTCCCGTTAAAATGAAAAAGTCATAAATGTCAAAATGTATTTTTTTTTAACAATCACATTCACAATAGAAAAATAATTTAACAATTTGAATTCACTGTACGGACATAATTGACAATTGATGGTGACGATAACTTTGGTCTTTTTAAGAGTGGAAAAGAGAGAAAAAAAACAATACATGTATAATATGTATGTGTTAGTTAGTTGTCAATATTGTCATATTAAATACAAAAAAAATTTTTTTATCGTTCAATAAAATTGATTTGAATATTAAATTTACTATTAACAAGTTTTCAATAATTTTTTATTAATTGATTTTTAAATTTTTTTTTTTTTTTAATTATTATTAGAAACTTTTTGGTAACACTTAAATTTTATTATTTATAATTTTTATTTTGATTAAACACTCAGTTTTTTTTTTTTTTTTTAATAATTTTCTTGTAATAGACCCTGAAGTAACTTAGTAACCATAATATGCATTTTACCATAAAATATTTTTAATGAAGTATTATTTAAATATCCTTACGCTTATATTGTTATGCACATACATAATATGTATATATATATTATTTATTTATATTTAGATTACACATATCTAATTCATATAGATTTTATCTTAAATTTTTTTTTCGTATATGCATACAAAATTCAATAAAATTTAATATCATTTCTATCTACATGAAAGTTTCTAGCTATATAATGTATATATGTGTATACATATATGTAAATTATTATTAATTATATTGTATTGAATTTATATAATAATTTCTATATAAGTAAATAAATATTTATATGCGTGTAAATGAATGTTCATATGTATCAAAATGAGATTTATTTTTTTTTTAAATAATTAAAGGATGTTTATTAGATTTGTTGCTGTTGTTGATTTCCTTAAAATACATGCGGATCATTATGTATAGCATATATGTATTATACATATATATATAGAACCTATTTGTGTATATGAATACATATGTTTTGTTTTTATTCTTATTTATATAAAATTAGAGTAGGTATAATCATTTAGTATAGATATAGAATATAATTTATATAACTTGTTTTAATATGGGAGAGGGCAAATTTTTCGTAAAATCTATATGTCAAACTTTTATTTCGACTAAAATGCTTCTTGTGCTGCCCATACACGGCGAACTAGGTTGTAAACTTGGTACACGGGCAAGTTTACGAACCATACCACACACTTATCCAACCTATCATCCAACCGTTGTAATTATGTACGTTATGTTTTATTTATTTATTTATATACAGGTACCGTGGTACATAAATGTGCCAGGTAGCTATAACCCGTGTTTCCTGGTAGGAATGTGGGGTTTACGAGATATTATGTGATATATTAAGTATTTATATATTGCGATATATGAATATTTTTTTTTTTTTTATATTATAATTATTGTACCCAGCCGGGAATCGAACCCGAGACCTCTCATTCCCTTATGAATGAGAAGCGGTGCGTCAACCACTGCACCAATGGCTGGATACTTTATGTTTTTTATTATTTTCTCAAATCAAAAAATTTCAATGTTAAAATGACATTTAAGTTGTACAACTTGCCCATACACGATACAACTCAACTACAAACCAAAGACTCCGCCCACAAAAATCAAAATTTTTTGATATTCTTTCAACCAACTTTTCAACCTTGAAAATGATTTTACAACTTGCTCATACACGATACAACTTGTCAAGTCCGCGTATCAAGTTATCAACCTAGTCCGCCGTGTATATGGGCAGCATTACAATTATTTATTTCACACATACATTTTAACAAAAAAATCATGTCACAAAAACAAAATCCAACAGTTACAATTCTATTCTAAAAATTATTTCATTATTTCTGGATAATGTTCTCAAAAGCTTCCATCTCCAATTTTCATAGTTGGTACCCGATGTGATATTTATTTATTTTTATTTATATATTTATTTGTTTAGTTCAAACATTTTTACAATAAATTTATGAAGATTAAAATTAAGTTACAATTTACAATTAAAATATTTAAATAAACTTGCATTTAGAATTACTATAACACATCATAGTTAAAATAACATAATAAATTGTCTTTTGATTGATTGAGACCAATGTATATGAATATATAATTTAAATGTACTACCCATCAATAGCATTCTGCGTATTGATTCGTTTGTGCTATAGTTAGCTCTGTGATGTGTAAGTTCGGAACATTCTGAGGCGGGAATTATTGTTAAAGTTAATTTTATTTGAAATTGTAGATGAAATTATGTTCCCATTTACTATTTCAGTTAGAAAAATTACATCAGCTACCTCTCTCCTAAGTTTAAGGGTGTTTAGGTCAATTAAGTTTAATCTATTTTCATAGGGAGGTAAAATTACGGGCTCGTTCCAACGTAAATTTCTTAAGGCAAAATGTAGACATTTTTTTTTGAATTGCTTCAATTCTATTCAAATGAATTTGATAGAAAGGGGACCATACTTGACTAGCGTATTCTAAGTTAGGTCTAACGAGACTGGTATAAAGTGATTTCAGTGTATACGGATTCTTAAATTATTTAGCCCACCGGTTTAACAAATCATAGAGCATCGAGTTTGATTTATGAATAATAGTTTCGTAATGTACCTTAAAGTTTTGTTTACTATCAAAGAGAATATCGAGATCTTTTATAGAATCTACTCTAGTCAAGTTATACTATTGTTAAGAAAATAAGTAAAATTAAAATTATTGGAACGGTGTGAAAAAGTCACGTGTGCACATTTAGTAACATTCAGAAGAAGATTATTTATGTTACACCACAAAAAAAAATTATTAAGATCAGATTGCATTAAGTTAGCATCTTCCATAATTAAGCGATATAATTAAGATGTCTTTACGACACTCTAAAAATATAATTTTTCTACTTTGTTCAGAAATTTTGGAAAATTAATTAAATTAATTATTTGTTCAGAAATTTTTCGGTCAATTTTGTGCATTAAATTTAATGTTTTTAATTTTGTATAAATTTTTGCAACTCAGAAGAATACTTTAATAAATACTTTGCAGAATATATATTTGTCAAATAGATTGTGAATTGTCTTAGGACCAAAGAACTGCTAGTAAAATAACAAATTACTCCAAATGAAAAGTCGTGTTATGTCACTTTCATCAGTGACAAACATTAGGTAGAATGTCGTTTTGCAATTTATTTTTTTTATATTTTAAATTTTTATTTACATATACACAACCAATTGATCAAATTTTTTGAATATAACAGCTACATTTTATTTATTAATAACATTACCCTTTAACTATAATGTAGTCAGTCATTCATTAGCCATACTATATGAATATTCGATAATGTTTTAGATTGTTAGTTATAACAAATCATTTGAAAAACGCGTCATATTATTAATGATTACAAAATTATTTATATGCCCACTCTCGTTTAATAATCTCGTTTTTAATGACAACGACTGATTGTTCGGACTATTATAAATGTATATAAAAGAAATATATAGTTAAAAGAAATATCATGGAAATGTTCAAAATCATATGATATCATATAGTGTACATTTAATTTTTTTACTCTCAGGAAGTTAGAGTCACACACAGATAAAGTGGTTTTTAAATCACCGGAATAGAGTTTAATTGAATCCATGAAGTTACAATTAGTGTTTCGAAAGGCCACATTTGAGTTAGCAGTGTTAACATTTTTAAACCTACTGGAGATCTAACGTAACGAGTATTACAAATGTCAAAGTATTATGAAGTGTCATTATTGTTTTTTTATTCATTTCAAATTTACATTTTGAAAAAATTTTAAACCAAATCGTTCAATGTAGTTTCAAAATGGCAGAGTAAAGTTAACTTGACATGTAAGTGTGGTATAGTTAAACGCATAAACTCTATACTCGCAATAAAAAACGAAAATCATTCATGATAGCTATAATGACTATTATAGTTAGGGATATTGTCCTTTTCAAATATGTGGTGTTTGATTGTGTAAACTTGTAAAGTAACAAAACAAAAAGATAATATGATGGTTAAAAATGTACATACTGATTTAATTATATATTTCAAATACTTCTCGATAATTGTACCTTGCCAGTTTTAGTACATTTTGTTTTTGTTTCATAAAATGTCTTTAACATAGGGTGTTTTTTTTTTTTCGAATGATAGAACTTTAAATTGAAATAAAACACATTTAAATTAAGATTGAAGTCAAATATTTTTTTTTTTTATTTGAAAGATAATTTGATGACATTTACCGCCAAACCGACTAATTTTGGATTATTTTTTCGAGTAATTCAGGTCTTATTTCATCAATAACACGGGTTATGTTGGTTTCCAAAGTGTCTATTTTTTCAGGTTTATCAGCATAAACCAATGACTTCACATAACGCCAAAGAAAATAATCTAGTGGCGTTAGGTCGCATGATCTTGGAGGCCAATTAATTTTGAACTATTTCTCGAAATAATGTTATCACCAAATCTTTCTTTTAATAAATCAATTGTGTTGCGGTAGCAGTATGCTTTGTAACACCATCTTGCTGGAAGCAAAACACTTTCGGGTCGATTCGATTCAAATTTTGAAACAAAAAATCATTGATTATCGATCTGTAACAAGCACCATTCACTGTAACATTAGCTCTAGCATAGTTTTTAAAAAAATATGGACCGATGATGCCTCTAGTGTGTAAACCACACCATATGGTACATTTTTCAGGATACAATGAAACCTGCTGAATTTTTTAAGGATTGTTTTCGCTTCATATACGGCAATTTTGCTTCTTTTCCTAGCCGTTAAATGACCAAAAATGAGCTTTATCACTAAACACAATTTTTCGATAGAACAGTAATTTAGATTTGGCGAATAGAACACTGATTTTGAAAATAAATTTCAACAATTTGTAAACGTTGAGGCGGCGTGCGTCATTCCATGATAATTTGTCAATGCTTACTGAAATCAAATTTTTATTATTAAAAAAGATAAGTATGGCTTCAATCTTAATTTAAAAGTGTTTTATTTTAATTTAAAGATTTATCATTTAAAAAAAAGAAACCCCCCGTTATATTGCTTTATACAACCATTGATTAAGAATTGTAAGATGATAATATAATGAATGATTATAACAAAAAAAAAAATTTAGTTAAAATATATTTTCTAAATAGTAAAAGCTATTTATTACATTTTCATATCTAAAAGAAATTCCCTTTGATTTTGAAAATAAATAAAAAAAAACAAAAAAATATATACTAATTATATCAGAAAACAATTAAAGATTAACTATAAGTAATACACCATAGGCAGTGCTATGTCTTCTTGTTTAAATCTTTCCCGTAATTTCTTTCCTTTTCTAACTAACTCTTTTATACAATTAGACTTCCTCATTAAATGTAAGATTCTTTTTCTTTTTTATCATAACATATGTATATGTATGTATGTATATTCGATCAATTTAATTGAGTGACAATATACGTAATATATATTTAAGTAGTTATATAATATATTTAGTACATAATAATAAATATATTAAAGATTTTTATACATAAATATATTAATATATTATATTTATATAATATTACAGGTTGTCCTTTCTGCTTGCTCATCATATTTTCAAAAACTTCTATTAGAGAATCCTTGTAAACATCCGACTATTATATTGCCTGGTGATATAATTTATAATGATTTGAAAACAATTATTGATTTTGTCTATAGGGGTGAAATAGATGTTACTGAATCAGAATTACAGGTAAGCATTTTATATATATATATATATTTTTCATATATAAATTTATTATTATATACCTATATATATAATATACATAAGTAAAATTAAATAATAATATATATAATAGATAATAATTATTGTGTTGTGTGTAAATTTTCTATTTAGATTTTATATTATATATATTTTTTTCTATATATATAAATTCTATCTATATATATATATTCCATATACAAGTATATATAAAACAATTCATATTGAAAATATTTTTGGTTAACCAAAGAAATATGCTCATAAAATCACTTGGACATTTTTATATCCTGTTATTGTATCTTCATACAAATATATATGTATATGTATATAAATAAATGTATATTATGAATATAAAATATATGTACATATATAATGTTTTTTTTTACAAAATGTAGGTATAAACAATAATTTGCATTTTGGTTTTTATATACATATATACATACATATATGTACCTATATATATAAATTTTAGATTTTTTTTTTTTTTTTAGACATAATAATAGATTGTTGTTTTGAATTTAAAATATAAGAAAATATTTTATATAAAATAATCTATATTCATAAATTACATTATAATATGTGTATATAATATAAATATATAATTTAGTAAAAAATTAAATATAGAAATATATAAAGATGCAATTTAGAATGCATGGTATATAAAACATATGAATATATAAAACAACAAAAAAAAAAAAAAATATGTTGTGTATATATATGAAAATTGCAAATTTATTATTGCGTTAATGTAATTATGTATATATTAAAAATTTATTTACATATATACATATATGCAAACCTAAAATAATATTCAAGTTGTATTTAGATACAAGAAAATATAGATTAAAGTTTATATTTTAGTACAAAGAAAAATAGAAACTTTTAAAAATTTATTTATTTATTTATTTTAATTTTTTTTTTTTTTGTTTTTTGGAACCTAAAAATTTTTTATTTTCATATTCATATACATATATTTCATGCATATATATCTATAACAATATAACATAAAAATATATATAAAGAATATATTATT
Organism: Poecilobothrus nobilitatus; assembly: GCA_947095535.1. Lineage (NCBI taxonomy): Eukaryota > Metazoa > Arthropoda > Insecta > Diptera > Dolichopodidae > Poecilobothrus > Poecilobothrus nobilitatus. The sequence continues at coordinate 170,412,161 of OX352773.1, forward strand.
ATAAATTATTGTTTTGATATTTCTAGATTTATTTAAAAAGGACACTTATCAAGAGAGTTTTTTTACCTTTGTACCTATATATGTATATTGTATAAAATTTCTAATTTTTATATTTTAAGTCTTAGGAAATAATTTTCAATTGCTTGAAAAAATATATTTACATATACATATACTTATATTTTCTTATTAAATTTATTTTCGAAATTATATATACATACATATTTGGTTTTTCTTTTTTTTAATTTAACATTTCATATGCCTATAATAAAGCCCTTAAATTTCTTTAATTTTTTTTTTATTTATTATGAGAGTTGAAAGAATGGTTTAAAGTTTTCTTTAAAATATTATTATTTTACATGTTTATGTACGTATGTTCATATATATATTATTATAAAAGTTGTTTTGAAGAAGAAAAAGTAAACAATTTTTTATTTTATTTGTTTAATAAAATTATGTACTTATTTACGAAAATTCAAATTTTTGGACTACAGTTGGACTAAACTGTTTTCAAGATTTTTGAATCCCGCGAAAAATGTCGAAATGAAAAATGAAAAGCTATTAAATATATTGGAAATATTTCGATATTAAAAGTGTTAAAAAATGGAAAAACATCTTTTGTCACAAATTACAGTAATATTTAACAATTGCGGTGAAATATCTGTATCTTAAACTTCTCTTTATTTAGTTTCTTTCTGTATAATACGAAGTAAATTTCTATTTTCCCTTTAAGTTTAAAAGATTCAAATGAAAATTGTATTTAAAATTTTAATTAAAATATAGATAAAAAAAAAAAAATTGTTTTTAAAATATTATTAGAAATTAATTATGTATAATATGTCTATATACATATATATATTTTTTTGAATAGTAATGACACAAATCTTTTTTTATCCTTTTGCTGTTTATTGTATCTGTAACGGCGAAATTAACGGTTTAAAAGCTTTTTCAATAAGTTTTTTTTAGTAAAATAAAAAAAGATTAAAAAAGATTTTAAATTAAATTAAAAAAATTCTTAAATTTTTCCTTCTTAATTTATTTGAAATTTAATTAAATGATAATGACACATTGCTTTTTATATTATATGAAACAAGGGTCGAAGCACTTAACTTTGTTTCAAACGCTTCAGTTGAAATAAAATGCCATCGTATTAAAAAAAAAGTGAAAGCATGTAACTTAAAGCGTTTATTTAAATGAAACGCCTAAAATTTGGAACAATTTACGTGCTGCGATTTTTAGATTCAATTAATTGAAGGTACATTTTGTCATTTTGTATAAAATATACGTATCGGAAATACGTAATAAAAATATACGAAAATACACAAATAAAAATAAATTGAGTATAAGTATAAAATATAGAATAAGTATAAGTATAAATATAATATGGGTATGGTAAGTATAAATATAATATGGGTAATATAAGTATAAATATAACATTTTAATAAACAACCTATGACTGCAATAGCGTAGGTTGCAAGAAGCCAACGTATTTTCGGAATAAGAAGTCGAACCGACATGATTTAAAAAATGTATTCACCGATTTTGTAGTAGAATTTAAATATAGTAAAAAAAATAAAAAAGGTCGACTTTTAAGCCAAAAAACGAACCCCAAAAATTAAGGTTTTATTACAGTATCGAACAATACGTTTTTTAAATCGCATCGGTCCGACTTCTGATTCCTAAGATAAAGAGGCCCAAAATAATAAATTTCATCATCAAAAAATATATACTTTATTTAGTCATTTACTATTGTGTAATTTAAATATAAAAGTTCATTTATCCTTCAAAAGAACACTCTCAGCGTCAACTATTTTACTACCGCCAATTTTTGTTTGTTTTAACCGCTAAAAAATGGCGTTTCAAAGCATACCTGTTACCAAATAAAAAAGAAAAGCGAAACCTAACTGGAAAAAGAACGTTTTAATGTTACGTGCTACCCATTTTAAGAAAAAAACCAAACAACATATTTGAAACAAGTTACGAGCTTCGATCTCAGTATCGTTCTCGTAAAGATCGATTTGTTTATTGTGTTCATGATATTTAGTCATTTGCTATACAATTATTTTTGTTTTTATTATGATATCAAAAGCATCTGAGCTAAACAAGTATCTATTTAGGCTCACATATTAAAGACTCCGTGGTATCTCCGGAAATAAAAAAAAACAAAAAATATAACGTGATATAGTATAATATAATGTCTACATCATAATACAAACTTGCAAATAAATAAATACATACTATAGATTTTCGATATTTTTTAAAATTACTATTAGATATTTATAGGGAGAAGAAATAAAATTTACTTAAATTCCAACTTTCCTCAATATCAACAATTTTATTTTTAACGGCTTATGCAAAAGGAAGGTTTTTATTACATATTTTTGGGGAACTCATTTTTATACCCTTATCTCATACGTTTCCAATTAGTAAATCAAGTAATTTTTTATGTACCGATTACTTAATTAATTTATCACTTTTAAAACTTAAAATAATTTAAAATTTAAAAGATAAAACGCATTAATGAGTTTTTAATAAAAAATAAAAAGGATATTAATATTTTTGAGCTTTTTAAATTTGAAAAATTTAATGAAAATAAATTTACGTTAAAAATGAAAATTTTCTCAAATGGTTTTAGTATTTGATAAAAAAAAAATTTTTGTGTCTTGAATAATTTCGATAAAAAAGTTTTTCTCGTATAGGTATAATAATATTTTCAATCTACTATTATCTGATAAATTAATTTAATATTCTTCCTGTGCTTTTATTATCTGTTTGTATAATTTTTAAAGTTTACGATATTAAATGTTATATCGTAAAATAAAAATATATTTAAACGAAAATTAATTTTTTTTTTTTTTGGAGTGTATTCGATATTAAAATTTTACGATTAAATCAACATTTTTTTTTTCGCTCTATTTTGTACTCAATTTTTTAACTCATTTAAGAATATAAAAAGAAAAAATAATCACTCAAAATATGAAATTAGAAAGAGATAGAAAAAGTGTAAAAAAGGACGAATAATATGTTTTTGTTTTGGTTTTTTTTTTTGTAGGTATTTTAAAAAAGGAAAAAAGAATAAGACAAAATATTGGTTCATATTTATAAGGCCAAGAGCATTACAACCATCGTTTTATGAAAAAAATATTCCACTGCTTAGAAATCATCGGTCGGTTGATGAAGATGGAATATTTTTTATACGACTGGTGGAATTCATCATAGGTATTTATTTATTAATTTTTTTTTGTTATTATTTAATTTTGTTTTTAAATTCGTTCTGTTGTTTTGTTGGTTGTATCTTGTATTATATTTTGTGCTATTCAATCGTTTGTTTATAAATATGTGCATAATATTGTACATATGTATATTTGGTTTATCTTTTACTAGTGAGAGAGTATAAACATTAACCATCTGACGAATGACGACAAGATTTTTTTAATTTTTTCACTTGTGAAGAATTTTTTTTTTTTTTTTTTAGTTCGCTTTTGTGTACTTACATATTATTATGCTCAATGAGAGAGAATTTTTTTTTTTTTTTATTATATATTTACAAATACCACATTAAAAAAAATTTGGAAAAAAAAAACATAATAAGAATTGATTTTTTTTCATTTTTAATGATACCGGCTTTTTAATGTTATATTTGTAGAATTGCCAGATCTGATTGGATTAAGGTTTTAAGTAAAAAAAATCTGATAATGTTTTTGTTTTTTGTCGCTTTTTGTCTGATTTTGAGTCACAATAAAAATTTACGAATTACGACGTTAGAATTGAAAAATAGATCTTTACCTGAAGAAAATATATGTAATTTAGAATTTTTTTTAAGGTATTTGCTATCGGTAAAATTAAGCTAAAATAAAAATAATGCTATCGGAAAAAATAAAAATAATGCTATCGCAAAAAATAAAAATACAGTAAGTGCTTTATCGAAATTTTTTTTTTTTTGTATATTATACCGTCTCCAGTTATAAATATCTACCGATATTTTTAGAACGCTTGCCTTAAAAGCATGTGGTAAATCTCGATACAAGTATTAAATTATGATTATATTTAATTTTTTGTTTACATTATTTTACATTCAAGAAAAAAAGATTCTCGAGGTTCCTATCACAACCTGCAAGTATTGGTCTGAAGAAAAATTCAATACACTAATAAACCGCAGGTGGTTCTCTATTAATACTATTGAACGGTCGATTAAACTCTTATCCCAAAATCGCCGTAATATTGGTAATGTGATAGGGGTTCTAACAGGTCAGTGTTCGATCGGAAGACATGCCAGAAGACTAGGACTTTCTTCACATTTTTTAAATTTATAGTTATAATGAAAAGGAATTTATGATTCATTATAGTGTTTAATAATAATTTTATAATCGTTCGTAAAATTAAAACTGTTTTGTTTATTAAATTCAAAAACTAAAAATTTCTTAAATCGTACATATTTAGGATCTTCATCTAAAAGTGCATCGCAGGAAAATGAAATTTGAAAATTTTACATTTTTTGAATAAATGCAAAATATGTAAAAAATAAATTACAAAGTAAATGCATATAAATTGCAACATAAAAAATAACAGATGACAGAAATGCATATTGCATAATCTTTCCAAAAATATTAATTGGTATCTTTTAAAAAATGTTTATTGGTAATTTCAAAAATATGCAATAGAGTTGAGGTCTAGAATATGTTAGTCTATACTCTATAAGATAAAATGTTGGTGCATATTTTTTTTATACATGAAACAACAACAATTTCTGTTAAAAATTTCCATTGATTCCTTCGATCCTACATACGATCCTACATACGATACCAAGGTCAGTTTTCATCAAGGTCCTTATTACATATGTGTTTTTTTGTTTATAATAGTACCTTAGATTTCCTTGTATACACTCATCGTATTTATATGTAATAAGTATATCAATAATAAAATATTAATATAATATTTATGTTGAAAATAAACCAGTGGTTTGTCCAAAAGAAATCATTTCATGTTTACGAACCACCTTTAAAATTAATTAGAAAACGATGGAATTTCGTTAACTGGCGACAAAAAGCTTTTGATCTATCGTGTTTTTAATCTTCATCCCATACTAAATGCGCTTTAAAATTCGATAAATCAAATTTTTTTAAGTTCTTCTTGTATTTTTAAGTCGAAATTCATCCATTTTTTGGAGGCCGAAATTTTTTTTTCTTTTACCGTTATACCATAAATTAACAATAATTTTTGGTTGATTTTATAAAGCAAAAAAAAAAGTATTATGTTAAATTTAAAACTCTCATATTATTTTATAAACTAATTATATATATCATTTATATATCTATGTATGTATATATGTGGTATATATGGTAACACTATTTAAAGAAATGAAAAAATGAAAAAAAAATTGTTAAGTCTATCTATCTATAGAACTAAAAGTTGCATTTATATACTACTTAGTGTAAAATTCAGATTTTTTTTATTTTTTTTTTTCTGAGTATGTTTACTTTTATCAATATTATTTCCAATTAGCATTTTTTCTCACGCATACCGTAACAATTTTTTTTTTTACATTTATTTATTTTTTTTTTTTTTAATTTTCAGTTGAATTTAATATAATATACATAATATACTTACTTACATATTATTATATTTTTTTTTTTGTTTCCACTCAAATTTATTTTCCTTCGAAGATAAATCTCATTTTTTTTTTCCATTCGTGTATTTTTGTTTTGTTTTGTTTTTACATCATAATTATTCAATATAAGTATGTTCAAAAAAAAAAAAATTAAATTTTTTTTTTTTAATGTGTGTGTAATTTTTTTATTTGTGTTGATTTTTTTTAAAATTTTTCTTTTTTTTTTTTTCTGTTTTTATTCTTGAGATAAGAAATATTTTTTTTTATATTTTCTCTTCTCACATAAACAATAATAATTTTTTTTTTTTTATGTTTGTGTATTATATATTTTTTTAAATGGTTTAATTACACTTGTCGTAAATCCACCCTACTGTAGTTGTACTCCTTAAATAAAAAAAAAAAATAAAAAAAACAAGAAAAACAAAACATAAAATAAAAAAGAAAAATATTAAAAAAAAATCAAATGGAAAAAAATTAAACCAACTTCCCGGGTGGTTGTAAATATATGGATTTGAATTGAATTCCTTTTACGGTATAATTATTACTTTGTTGTACTGCTGTATTTGTTTGTAGATACTTCCATATATATATATATATATATATAATATATTTTGTAATAATGTACTTTAATATTTATCCTGATATCATTTACGTTTAAATATTACTTATAGGTGAACCGAAAGTGGGATGGATGTTTGGGGACAGTTTTTAGCGAATGAAAACAAAACAAAAAAAAAAAACAAAAAAAATACATATTTATAAAAAAAATTATATTTCAAAGTTTCAATCAAATAGATATGTAAGTAGGTTGGTTGGATTCTCTTTTAGGGGAGCATTATTAATTTTTTGAAAAAAAAAAAAAATGAAAAATGAATAACGAAAGATTATAGCTGCATTTAACTATAATAATTTATATATTTACATTAATTTTTAGTACATACATGCATACATACATATATGTATATTGATATGTAATATACATAAAGAAAGAAAATATATATATATAAATAAGCATATTTTGTACGTGTACATTACTAACCAACTTCTTTTGAGCTTAAAAACTTAAAGAATTAGTTTTCTTTTTTTTTTTTTTAATATATGTATTTTTTTTTTGTTTTTTTTTTCTTTTAAATGATTATTTTTGATATGATTGACTGAGTGGTCTTATGTTAGTAGTTCTTCAAACCATCAACTATGAAGATGAAAGAAATAATAACAATTTGTTCATGCTCCATCGCCAAGAATAACTACACTCGTGTAACATAACATAGTGGTGACTGTTTTTATTTTTTACTTTTATATACTACTATACTTACTATACAACAATATTGATATTAATGTTGATATTGATAATGATAATGATGATGATGATGGTGGCGATGACGATGGCAATGATTATGATATTGATAATGATTATAATGATGAAATAAAGAAAAAAAAAATGGGTTTTTTTTTTTTGAGTGTGTATAAGTGGTCTGGTTTGGTGAAAAAAAAAAAAAAATGGATTTTTTTTTTCGTATATATATGTATATATGTACCTACGTTATTAAATAACGTAAACACATGGAGATTTTTTTTCTCTTCAATTTATTTAGTTTCCAATTATATATATAAAAAATAAAAGGATATTTTATGAAACTTTTATTATGTACATAATAATAATATGTGTATTATTTGTATATAGACAAGTTTTTATTTATTTAGTTTTTTTTTTTTTTTTTTTTTTTTTTGAAATGATTATGGAATTATTATGAAATATTAATCTGTAATATATAAAAATTTGTATGTATTTTATAATTAAAGAAAAAAAAAAAAAGGAAAAATTGTTGTGGGACAAAGCACGGAAAGTATAATAATTGAAGAAAGACGGTAAATAAATTCGATAACTATAAATAATTATTGTATAATATATATAATGAATTATATTGAACTTAAAATAAGGTGAAACAATTATTTAAAATAAAGTTTGTTCAAACCTTGGATTATCAAACATCACTTCTAAAGATTTTTATAACCTAATATCCTTTCTACATTCATTCTACGATCTCGGTCAAGTTAAAAGCCTTTCTTATTTAAAAAAAAAAAATTTTTTTTATGTTAAATTTTATTATTTTGCGGGAAATTATTTTAAATTTGAAAGATCTTAGTGGTAAATAAATAAAATTTAGTCAAATTGAAATTTATATAAAATTTTGATAATTTTTAATAATTATAGGCATTTGTTAGCAAATTTTAATTTAAGATCTCAGTCAAAATAATTGTCATTAAATAATTTTATGTATTATTATGTATTAAAATAATTAAAATAAAATATATTTTATGTATTAAAATAACTCAGAATACTATACTTAAAACATTCTTTATAAATTATAATTTTTAATTTGAATATCTTATATACATAACAAAAAGAAAAATAAAACAAATCTAATGGAAATTTACGAAAATATAATTATTTTCAGCCGAAAAGTATGCAAACAAAACTTGTCTAAAATTTGGATGATATTAATGATTATTTTATAATTTTATTCAACTGCTCCTTAATGCGATTTTTATATATACAACAAGTAGATTCAAGTATGTATGCACAAATTTTTAATATATGATGGGTCTCAGTACCTGTAAGTGCGAGTTCAAATATTTGTACAGGTCGGAAGTATTTTTATTTTTTCTTATGCATAGTTTGAATCGGAATTTTCTCTGTTAATAAGCTATGCGCTTAACTAGTTGTGTCACCAAGATTTACAGCACAGCACTTAAATTAATTTTATATATAATAAATGCGTTGTAACTAAATATATAATATATTATGATATAGCAAGTATATAAAATAAATATAAGGTATATAGATATAAATTAATAATATTGTTTAATCTTTAATCGTCTTAGTTGATAATAATTTTAAGAACATAAATTCTATGTGATTTAAAATATAAAAAAAAATAAAAAAAAGAAAGAATAAAATAATGATATTGAAATTTAATAGATGACAAGAAACTATTAACTGAACATATTTATATTTTTTTTTTATTTTGAAAATAATTTTTTTTTCTTTGAATGAATTTGTGGTAGATTTTTTTTTTTTTTTTTTCGTGTCTCTCTCTTTTTTTTCTTTTGTATTGGATTGGGGCGGCAATGGAAAAAAAAATTTTTTTTGTTTATGTTTTTTTTTCATTTTCTTTTTTTTTTTTACATGGAACATTTTTTTTTTTTTTTTCAGTTTTTTTCTTGTACTTTTTGTTATTGTTTTGTGTGTTTTTTTTTTTTTTGTATTTTTTCTCTTCTGTAATGTAATGTTGTATATTAAAAAGAAACGAATCTCGAATGTTGAAGTAAGAAAGAAATAGAAATACAAAAAAAAGAAACAAGAAAAGAAATTCACTTTGGTGGAACCCTTGAATAGAACGAAATTCCCTTTCATTTCAAGTTCGACCTCGTCCCGTACCGGTAACAAATATATATAAAAATTCTTTTTGTTTTTTTTTTCTGTTCAAAAATACCAAAAAAAAAAGACTTTTTTTTTTCTTTCCTTATATATGGAAAAAAAATTGGAGAAGAAAAAATCATAATAACAGCAAAAGAAAAAAGACAAAAACTTTTTTTTTCTTTGTCATTTCTTACATATTTTTATTTTTTTTCCTTTTACTATTTTTGCTTTATTTCGGAAAGAAGAAAAAAACTTTTTTTTTTTCGTACATATTCGTCTTGATGGTGGAATTGAACTCTTGTCAGTGTTTAAGCTGAAGCCGTTAACACAGCATTTCTTTACAAATTTTTTCATTTTTTTTTTTTTTTGTAATCATTGTATTGTCATAATTTTTGAACAAAAAACAACAGAAAAAAAAAAAAATAATAATAATAATACAACATTTATAATAAAATACAAAATACAAAAAAAAAAACAAACGTTTTATTAAAGATAGTAAAAATAATAAAAATAAGGAATTAAATAACCAAAAACAAAATAATATATAAATATTATTTTTATTTGATAAATAATAATATTAAATAAATAAAAAATATATAAAATTAAAAGAAAAAAAAAAAATTTATTTTTTAAATCAAAATATTTAAAGTGACAGCGGCGGCGGCAGCGGCGACGGCACACAGTATTTTATTTATATATAAAAATAATAAATAAAAATAATAATTTTAAAATAAATAAATAAATAAATAAAATTAAAACCGATTACTAAATGTCGAGTATAATAATATATATATATATATATATATTTATAATAAAAGAGCAGTGCACTCTTCTAAATATAAATAAAAAAAAAAAACAAATAAAATCAATTATTTTTGTTTTATTATAATTTTAAAGTGATTTATTTTATATTATTTATTTTTTGTTTTTGTTTTTTTTTTTTTAAATAATATATTATTTAATAAATTTTTTTTTTTTAATTTTCATTCTTTTTTTTTTTTTTATAAATTATCTTATAAATATTTACCATTAAAAGTTACATATTTTTAATTTAATAATTAACAGAAAATTGAAAAAGTTATAACAGAAAAACAAAAATTTTTTTTTTTTTTTTTTTTTTTACTTAAAAAATTACTTTTTTATTTTAATGTACAGTGAAATAATTAAATTAATTATATTGGAAAAATTTAATTAAAAAAATTCAAAAATAAAAAAAAAAAACAAAAAAAAAAAAATACACCATATTTTATAATATTGAAAATAAAATATAAGGAATTACTTTAAAAAAACGTTTATACGTTTATATACCAACATATACAAAACACGCATATATGTATATAAAAATATAAATAAATAAAAATAAAAATAAACTCAGGGAAAAGAAATATATATATTATATATATATATATATAAAAATAATATAAATAAAATTATTTTGTTACATATGTGTTCTAGTAATCCTTTTAACATACATATATGTATGTATATATATATATATATATATATATTGTATATTACAATATTAAATTCCTTTACACACTTGAATATTATATATATATATATATATATATATATATGTACATTATAAAATATTCTTTGGGTATCGTCGATTTATTTGTCGTCCTCTAATTGTATAATACCGTATAACTTAACAATTATGTATTTTTAAGGGGGCAAAGAAGAATATACACATTTATAGATACATGTGTACTTGTAGATATATTTTTTCTTTTTTAGTATTAAAAAAAATATAACTTTAAGTAAAAAATATATTTAGTAAAATTTATTGAATAAAATTCACGTTGTTTTAGAATTTAAAAAATAAATAACACAAACAAACAAACAAATAAATAAATAATTAGAGTTTTGTATATTATTAATATATATAAAAAAATTTAATTATTTAATATATAAATTGAGTATATATTCCTTGTAATTAATTCAATTAAAAATGTAACCTTTTTGATCTACGGTCGGTTGAAATGAAATAAAAAAAAAAATTTTTTTTTTTAACTCATTTTTAAAATTAATTTTTACCATTATTATTGTTTAATTTTTTTTTTAATATTTTAAATTTTTTTCATTCATTCTGTTGTAAAAATGTTTTTTTTTGTTAATAAGAAAACAAATTTTCTTATTGGACAGAAAACAAAAAAAAAAAAAACATTTTTAAAGTTAAAGGGTTAAATAATATTTAAAATATTGTACATGGATATTTTACATATATTTATTATAGTTTTAAAAAATTTTTTTTTTCAAATATTCCATATTAATATTGTACTAAAGAAAACAATTTTTTAAAATATAACAGGTTAAAATGATATAATAATTACTTACATACATATTTATGTATAAATTTAATAGTCATCTATTTAAGATTTTTAGTATTAATTAATTGTGATTTTTAAATATTATTGGGACCTTTTTCTATAACTTTCATATGTAATTAAATCGTTTGTTTTTTTTTTTTTTTTGAGTTTTTTGTTGTTATTTATAGTTATTATATCAAAAATACACATAATATGTATGTTTGTACGTTTTTCAGGATGTTAATTTATTTTGTAAATTCTATATAGGTACTAAATATATTTTATTGAATTTTATTATTTAATTTTTAAAAAAAAGAATATGAAATTAACTTTTTGTTTTACCATTTAAATTGGATTTCATGCGATTAATATTAGATTTAAATTATTTGTACAATTTATTACATACCTATATCTATATATATATAAAAATGTTTAACATAAAATTTTTTTAACCGGTGATTACACGAAAACTTGATTTATATAAGTCCTATTTCATACATATTCGTTTTGATGATCCTATATTGGAAAATCCTATTAATATAAGCCCTATTTTAATTAATTATATCTTGTTTTAAAGGTAATGTTACAACCGGCTCGGAGGTAAAAATTATAACCGTATATCTGTTAGATCTAATAGTTTTTAGAAATATACATATTTATATGATGTTATGATTTCTGTTTATTCTATCCGAATTTTTAGATTTCACTAAAGTTGCCTAAATAATTTTACCGTTTAGGCTAATTTTGTTTTAGATATAGAAACATCCTATGTAAATATAAATTTGTATATCGTTTTATTTTGTATTACAATTTTATTTTTAAAAGTCTAAAATAAGTCTAATATAATCATAATATGTATACATACATACATATATTTTTATGTAGAACCAAAGTAATTTCCAACTAAAGTAATTTTTATTTTTATTGGGGTGGCGATTTGTTTTTTTTTTTCTTTTTTTTTTTGCGAGCGATTAATAACGATTTTTATTTTTCTATTGTTAACGTTTTAAAATAACAAAACGTTTAACTTTTTCTTATAAAAACGGTATTATTATTATATTTTTTTTTTTTTTGAAATTAGAACGACGATATTTTCTTTTTTATGTACTCACATAATGCACCCAAGATATTTATATTATATACATATATGTATATGTATTTTTTTTTATAAATTAAATTTATTTATTTTTTTTTTTCCAAATTATAAATAATTAATTAACTGTATATATTGTTTTTTTTTTTTTTTTTTTTATTGTTTTATTTATACTTGATATAAAAATCAAAATATTGTTAACAACAAAAAAAAAAACAAAAAAAACAAAAATATAAAATAAAAAAAAATAATAATAAAATTAAATTAAGAGAAAGATTAATATTAACTCGTCGTATATTATAAATATTGAAGAAGAGAATGAATATAATAATATAAAAATAAACAAACGTTGACCTCCTCTTATTTATTATTTATTTCTATATTATATAAATACATATATATATATATACTTACATTTAGTATGTGTACATATATATATATTTATTTTTAGGTTTTAAAAAAATTTTTGTTTCTTGTTTTTTTCTTTTTATTTAAGAAATTCAAAATTAATATTCATATATACTTCTTATACATCAAAAAAAAAAAAAATTTAATTAATCATAATTTAATAGAAAGTGTATTTTTGTTTTTAAAAATAAAAAACAAAAAAAAAAAATTAAAGTTTACTTTTAAAACTAAAGAAAAATAAAACAGCAAAAAAAATTAAAAGAAAAATAATATAAAAAAAAAAAGTTATTCAAATTAAAAAAACAAAATTAATAATTATTAATTTTGTAAAAATTCAATCATAATAATTAGTTATTAATATAACTAATATAAATTACATACAGATATACATACATAAATATAATATTATAATAGGTATATTTTCTCTTTACAAAAAATATATTTTATTTAATAATATTTATTATACATTATATTTTGATTTAAAATATTATTTTTCTCAATTATTTACATATTTATATATATATCTATATATATATATATATTTAATATTATTTACTTCTTTATTTTTTAACTCTTATTCCTATTATATTTTTTATTTTTATATTTTGTTTCTTTTTTTTTTTTTTCTTATTAAGTTTATTGGAATTTCAAAAGAAAAAACAAAAAAAAAAAAAAAAAAAAGAAACAGAAAAAGTGGTGAATTCAACGTTACGTTATTTCCTGTTCCTTTTTTTGTGGTATTGTTTCCTTCCGGTGTGTGCGAAGAATTATATTATTTATTTTTTTTTTTTATAATTTTTATTATTATTATTATTGTTTACTGCTGATGATGTATGCGTATATAATATATTTAAATACTATATATGTATATATGCAATATAATATATTGATACCTGTTTTATATATACATATATATATATATAAAATGTATCATGATATTATATTATATATTAAACAAAATTTATTTTTATTTATTTATATATATACATATACATATATCTACGTATATAATAAATATTTATATATATAATAAAAAAAAAAAAAAAAATTTTTTTCAAAACAAAATCCATATGTACATATAAAATCATATGTTTATTGAGGAATTTTCGAGTGTACAAAAAGAGCCTCCCTATAATAAGAATATTAAAAAAAAAAAAAAAAAAAAAAAAAAACAGACAAACACAACCAAACAAAAATAAACTGAAAAAAAAGAGCACACAAAGGAAGAAAAATATTTAAAATTGAAAAATTCCAATAAGTTTTTTGAATAAATTTTACTTTATTTTCAAAATTACAAAAAAAATATAATAATAAATGGGTCTTTAAATTTTTTTTTTTACTACTTTAAATAATAAATGAATAGGTAAAATAAAACAAAAAAGAAAAAAAAGAAAATTAAATTTAAATTAAATACATATTAGTTAAAAGATTATTTTAAAAAATCTTCAGGTTAATGTCGACATTACAAGTATACACTGGGGGGGATACTGATAAAGATTCTAATTATGCATTTTCATAATTTTCATAATTTTCAAATTTTCGAATTTTCTTTTTTTTTTTTGTTGTTTCTATGCATGCACCGTTTAGAAGATCATTCCACCTTTTATTGTTTTTTTTTTCTTGATCAAATACATACTAACTTATAACACATTTATATGATTTATACACGCCTATGTATAATATATGGTGACTATTTTATTTCACTTAAATTTTTTTTTTTTTTTTTTTGTTAGTGAACATAAGGGTATTAAAATAATAAGTGTTGTTATTATTTTTATTATACTTTTAAATTTCATATTGGAATGTGTTTAATTTTGCCAAAGATTGCCAAATCATTTTCTTTTTTTTTTTTTTTTGATGAAAAAAATATTTTTCTTGTTTATTATCTAAATATAAATTTTCATTTTACTTTATAAAAATATTTGTACATTTTTCACTGTGGTTTTGAGCAAGAGGACATTTTTGAGGAAAATTTTTAATTTTTATCATATTTTTATATACTATATAAATATATTTTATATACTATATAAATAAATTTTTATCATATTATCATACATACTATACTTAACACTTAAAAATGTTCAAGATGAATATTTTATAATCGCTATTGACTGTCTTATTACACTGTTTTAATTATTAAAATCTGAATTAATTGAATTTAAAAAAAAAAATAATAATAATTTTAATATTGTATATAGAGTTTAAAATTTTTTCTCAAATAACTGACTAAAAGTAATCAGGTGTATGTATTATATTATATCATAAGTAGATATTTATTTAAAATTTTTTAATATTTTTATTTAAATCGTTATTTAATGCTGTGATTCATTGTACGCCTGCATTATTCACAACACTATAACTTTTTCAATCAATGTATAACACTTATATACCAGACTTCAATATAATCAATAATATATAAAATTAGTAAATTTTTATAGCATAATAGTATATAATTCTAATATAATATATTTAGTCTGTGATATATATGTATGAATTAAAATTGTTTATTTATATTAGATAGGTGAATAGGTAGAAAGGTGCTATAGCTGTACACTTCACTTAGGCAAGTTTAAATAAACTTAAAAATTTTCTAATCTTTAAATATGATTTAAATCTATTCGGTATTTTTGTTACGACATTCGACTGTAAATTTTCTGAAAAAAAAAAGTGTTAAATTTGTTTTTTTTTTTTTAAGTAAATAAAAACAAATATAATTAAATTGTAATTTTGAAATGTGTGTAGCACAAATATATTTTTTAAATTATTTAAATTTATTAATTTTCCATCTTAGAAGTTAAAAGTTAATAAAGTTCTAAAACAGAATATACAGTAAAACACTTTTAAAAAAAAAAAATTAAGCTCGTGTTATAAAAATGATTTAATCAAATTCAAAAAAAAAAAAAAAAAAAGAAAAGCTATCAAAAAAAAAAATATTCTTAAATTGAGGATTCATTTCTAATACAATTTCTATAAATAATATCTAATATATTTCCATTTTTTAAATAATTTTTATAGTCGTTTTGTAAATTTGATAAAAAAAATCTGTCAATTGTATTCTAAAAACCAAAAAAAAAAAAAAAATTTGCATTCATAATAAATTGTTTTATTTTGAAAACTTTTTTTTTATTATAATATTTCTTGTTTTTTTTTTTTTTTTTTTTTTTTGTTCAGAAAATTAGGGTTTAAACCCTTGAGATTAAAAAATGCTAAAAAGAAAAATCTATACAAGAAAAATAAAAATCATAAAAAATAAAAAAAAAAACGAATTACAAAAATGAGCAATGTAAAATTTAAATTGTATATTTTGTACATATATATTAGATATGTATGTATATTTGTGTTTAGTTGTTTAAAATAATAAAATTCAGGTTTCCACACAAAATTTTCTTTTATAGTCCTTTCAGCAAAAAAAAAAAAAAGTTTTATTTGCTTTTGTAATAAATTCTCATTAAAATGGAAATTTCATATATATATATATATATACAAATATATATAAATAATAATAAATCATGACGTATATTTATTAAATTTAATCAAAATGTTTTAAAAGCTTTAAGGTTTAATTTTATTTTTATTTTTTTAAAAAAAAAAAAAAACCTAATTCTTATATTTATAGAAATAAAACAAAAAAAAAATATATATTACAATATTGTATATGAACTTTTTTTAAAAAATTTATTTTAAGATTAGATTAAATAATTTTAATAAAAATCAGCTAAATTTAACAGTTTAAGAATTCGATATGACTGACTGAGGTTTTCTTGTTTTGTGTTTGTTTAAAATTCGTTTAATAGTCGAAGAACATCTAAAATTTCAAATTACACGAAAAAACCTATCCGGTCTCGGATATACTTATAGTTATAGTTATAGTTTTTGAAAATGAAAAGGATCTAAATCTAAGGGAATTTTTTGGTTGTTTTCTCTTTAAATTAAGTAAACTCTGACCCCGATTTACGACCAGCATGTGTTCCCAAAATGATGGATGTAACAAAAAAGAGATTTAAATCGAAATGAAAATTCATAAAGTCGTCTTCAACGTCACGTTAGTAATTTTCAATTCAATTGATTGGAAAAAAATATTAACGTAAAATGAAAAATTAGCTTAAATTGAAAAATAATTGACAATAAGAAATTAAAATTGAAATGAAAAAAGAGGGCGTAAAATAAAAAAACAATAATGTCAAGTGGACTCAAGTGGTGTAAATCGAAAATTTTTAAATTGAAATGGTGTAAATCGGGGTCCGAGTGGCTCAAAAACTTCTGATTTTTTACATGAATCTAGGTCTTTTAATAAAATCCTATCAGCAGTAATAGTCAGAACCGAAAATTCATAAACTATACTGTGACTTTAACTGAAATTTCATAAACCACAAAATTTAAATCATTGATATGCGAGTCAAACGTCAAAGTAAATTTTTAAAAATAAAAAACAAATTCATAAACTTCGATTGTCAAAAATCATATGATTGCACTGTGATTACAGTTTTAGTACAAAAATCAATCAGCAGATCGTGCAATATTGCATTGTCATACCGCCAGTTTACACTGGTTACATTATTTAGTAGCAACTTTTTCTTTTTATTTCTCACTTCCTCGCTTCTTCCAAAAAAAAAAAATTTAAAAAGGAAAAAAAAAACGACGAAAATGCGTAAAATTCCGAAAACTTTTATTCATTTTTATTAACCAAAATTTAGCTGCTTTAGCTGTTGCAAGTCCCCAGTTATCAGGTCAAAAAAATAAGTTATAATATTAACGCACACGCAACATTAACGCATTTTAAATACAAGAATGAATACATCATTGCATACAGAAATGTTAACAAGTGTAAACAGGGCCATAAGGATGTTTATTAAAAGGCCTTCTTATGTAAATTTCAAATTTTGTTAGTTATATTATTTATTACAAATCAGATTTTCCTTAAATAAACCCTTTTCCTTAGATTTTCAGGAAAACATTTTGTACCATTTTAAAGAAAAAAAAAATGTGACAAATTACAAAATAGTTTTAATTTTTAGGCTCAGTATTTTTAAAACTCTTTTTTTTTTTTTTTTTAATTTACGATTTTTCAAAATCAGTTTAGCGTATAAATAGCATCAATGGTTAAAAGGAACAATTTCTAAAATGAAATATGTAACGTTTTGTTTTAAACTTTTCGGAGAAATGACGGGTTGTAAGACAACATTTTTATTTAAAAAATTGGCTTACGTTAAATTTTTATCTTCTTAAGCCTTATATCATTATTCATGAATATTAATAATTATTATAACCTAAATCTGTTTAAGTTTCAAATATTTATTATTTTTTTGTGCCGAATTCGAACATAATTCTGACCAAAGCTGAAGTATCGATCTTAACGATAAAGTTTTATATTTAAAAAATTTACCTATGATTTGTTTTTTGTTTTTATAAAAAAAATTTCAATTAAAACTTTTAAATCTTCATTGATCGTTGTTGATTTTATTCAGTATTCAAAAACTTCAAAAACAAATAGAGAGTTCCTATATTTATTTTTCTAGATTTTTTTAGATTTCAAATTCTAAAGCTACTCTCAAGATTTAAATTAATTTCAATAATCTGTAAAAAATTTAAAATAATTTTTAAAGGATTTCAAATATTAATATTGAAAATTAAAAATATATAATCATTAAAATATGCGATCGATCGATCGTTCGATCTTCCACAATTAATTTTGATAGAGAAAACAAAACAAAAAATTTTTAAATACCGAAATACAAAAAAAAAAAAAAAAAACGACTAAAGAATTATTATTATTTATTAATTCCCGCCATATATAAATATATGACTGAAAAATTTCCAATTTCCTTTTCCCTCTCGGGTTTGGTTGTTTGCATACAAATATTTTAATTATTACAAGTTATGGTTATAGTTTTGTTAGTTATATTTAATAGAAATATTTTATGTTTAATTTATAAATTTTTCTTAATCCTATGTTATTAAAAAGTATTGTTTTTAGTAAGAATATAAATATCTTTTTCTTTTTTGATGCTACTTAAACTGCTGTTTTCATCTTTGAAGGCTATCCCAGATTTCAAAAACTTGAAACCTTTTGCGAATCTTTTGTATATCATCTTTCTGTTGATATTTAAGTTTTTCTATTGATATCTTGATCATTTGGTTTTGAACATTCCAAGATAATATGCATGATAGTCAGTGTTTGATGATAAAATTCACAACAAGGAGGATTAGTTCCCTCAATATATTAATAATGTTTTTAACTAATATGAAAATTTGAATTTTATAAAAATCGCAATAAAAAGGTTTTAGGGGATTGTGTTGCCTAGTGGGTAAGAGTGTATAATATATGCTGTACACACAGAGGGAGTGTGCTTTCGAATCCTACACACGTCGTAAGAGTAATTTCGCCTTACGATATGTACAGCCACGCCTGAAAAGGAAAGGCTGTGCAATTTCCTTGTTACATTTAAAAAAAAAGATTTTAAATTTGTTGTTTTTTTTTTTTGTTAAAGAGATCAATATCTATCAATATTTTACCAATATTTTCTATCAATATCTACCCAATATTTTATTTATATACAATATGAAATTTTTATTATTAATTTTTTCCCCCCTTACAAAGGATTAAATTAATTTATTTTAAAAATGTTTTGCCAGTATTGCTATAGACTGTTGTATATGACGGTAGAACGGGTATTTGGGGTAACGATAATAAAGTTCTTAATCTTTGTAAATTTTTTTCATTTTTAATTCAAACCTTAATTCATTTATCGACAAAATTTATCAGAATAAGATTGATTTCTTTAGAATTTAATAAAATATTTTTTTAATTTTTTATTTTGAAATGGGTTTAGTTTTATTTTAATGGGAAACAAAAAAAAATCAAATGTATAAAGTGAAAATAAATAAACATTAATCTTAATTATGAATTTAAATTGATTCAACTTAATTAAAAATTAATATAATAAATGTAATTTACTTTTATGCAATTTATTAAGTCAATTTTATACCACTTATTATAATTTCATTTAATATTAATGTAATTAATTAATTAAAAAAAAAAAAAAAAAAAAAAAATAGAAAAAAGTAAAATTACAACTAATTAGTAAAACAAAAAGAGAGACGGGGGGGGGCAATTAAAATAATTTTATTTTCATCTTCATCTTATTAAAATTTCAATTTCTTTTAAGAAAATATATATATATATATATATATATATATATATATTTTTTTCTATTCATATATTGTGTGTCCAATTTTTTTTTTTTTTTTAAATAGCATCAATTAGGATATTTTTCTTTCTATATAAAATTAATCAATTAATTTTAAAGGATTTTTAAAACCCTCATTTTATTTACAATATATTGAAAATTTTACATTTTTTAAACGGGGCAGTATAAGTGTATTTTATGATGAATTTATTTTTTCTAAGGCAAAATAAAAATAAAAACAACAAAAAAAAAAAATTTAAAGATCCACTTATAAAACAAACTTTTAAATAAAATTTAATTTTTTTTATTTTATTGTTTTTAATTTATAAAGTATTAATAAAACTTATTGAATCCTTTCTTATTTTTTATATATATAGTAATATCCTAACCCTATAATTTCTATCCTATACTCGAACTACCCCATCCCACCTATACATACACCTATATATATTATATTTTTCAGCATATTTATTAATTACTTATTAATGAGTATTATTTTTATTTTTATTGTTTTTGGTTTTTTTTTTTAAATAGATTTAAATATTCGAATTTAAATAAATAATAAAGTTTATAAGAAATAAAAAAAAAAAAAAAAGTGCAAAGTAATTAATTAAAAATTACAAAAAAAAAAAAAGAAAAAGGAAAAGGAAAAAAAAAAGCATTCAAAGTTAAAAGAAGTTTTTGATAATTTTTTTTTTTTTTTTTGTATTGTAAAACAAAAGTAAATTGATTCCACAAGAAATCAAAAAAAGAAAATAAAAAAACAATAATAATTTGTAAAAGAAAAAAATATATATATATATTTATTAAAAGAAAAAATAAATCACTGGAAAATTGAAATTTGAAAGAAAAACTGCAATAATTTAAACTTCGTTTTATAATCATTTCTTGTAATTTTCTTATGCCACACACCATTATTATTCCAAAATATTGAACTGAACTTTTTTTTTTTTTTTTTTTTTTTTACATACAATAACAAAAAAAAAAAAAAAATTAATATTTAAAATAAAAGTAAAAGAAAATATAAACATTAAAGAAAATAAAAAAAAAAAAAAAAAAAAACCTAGATATAAAAGGAAAAAGGACGAAAGAAAGATACAGAAAATAAAAATCAGCTTTCTTCCTTATTCAAGTGAAAATCACTATTTTAATTCTATTTTTTATTTTTTCGAATTAATCTTTTTTTTTTTTTTTTTGTTTTTTAGAGAAATTTTTAATTATTATTATTGCAATCGTCAGCAGCAAAAAAAAACAAAAAAAAAACAAAAATATATAATAATCATTACTATTATTATTATTATTATTAATTGTGAAAAAAAAAAAAAAAAAACAACGGAGAAGCAAACAAACAAAATAAAGAAACTAAAAACCAAATAAATAAACAAATAAAAACAAACAAAAAAAGAAAAAGTAATAATAATAAGAATTAAAGAAAATTTCTTACTGATATTAATATACACATAAGGAAAAAGAAAATTTATTTTATTTTTATTTTTTTTTTTTTTTTTTTATGAATAAATTTTATTCTTAATAAGAAGAAAACGAAAAAAAAAAAAAAATTAAAATTAAAATTTTTTTTTTTATCCTCTATATATACCTATATATATACATATATATATAGTTTTTTTTATATATAAATACATATAAAAATATAACATTATCCTGAGAATTTTTTTTTGAAGAAAAAATTCAACATTTTCGTAAGATTCTTTTCTTTGTTTTTTGATTTTTTTTTTTTTTTTTCATATTTTTCATATTTTTTTTTATATCATTTTCTCTTTAATAATAAAAAAAAATAAAAAATAAATATATATATATATATATGTATATATATTATATAATTCATTATATTTAAAATAAATTTTATAATTTGAATACAGTATTGGAACTTTATTGAAAAATTAAATAATTCCAAAAAACAAAGAAAATAAAAAAAAAGAACAATGTAGTAAAAATTTAAAAAATTTGTTACAAAAAAACAAAAAAAAAAAAGCAAATACATTTAAAATAACAGTAAAAACTTTTAAAAATTCATTATTCAAATCTTTTACGTATACGTATAAAGGTATACGGTGTATGTATAATATCTTAAATACAGCGACTTAATCTTAGAATTTTCAACTATTTATGTACATACATATACATATATGTATATTCATTACGTAAACTTTTCTGTCTCTGTGCTTTTAATTGAAATGTACTAAGTATAATTTTTTAAGCACACATTAGCTGTTTTTTTTTTTCTTTCTCACTGAATAGCGTATCCACTAAGTCCTTTATTAGCTTCAGTTTCGTAAATCATTAATTTCACTAAGCCGTTAATTACTCGGCTGTAATGTGTTGATTACTCGGCTAATGTGTGCTATACACAGTACAATTTGCTTTGTTTTGCAGCAAATTAATAATAGACTTTGAATTTTACTATGTATGTATTTGTCTCAGCTGTTTAAAAAATTCAAAAAGACATAACATTTATTATCATTTTAAAATTTAAAAATTCTTAAGAAGTCTGAAAACGAAATGGAAATTTGATAATTTAATTTTGTGGATACCTTTACATTCTGATTTTTTTAATTTTTTTTTTTTGTATTAAAGGTATTTAATGTGAAGTGATTTTAATGGCCTGTTTTTGTAAATTGACAATAATTTAAGTAAATTAATTAAATACTTCATTTATCTACAAAGTGACATATAGTCAATTATATTTTCATTATTTATTGTCAATTATTGATAGGTATATTTAATCACCTGCTAATCTATATGTCAATTTTTTGTCATATTCCTTATTAACTTATATTATTGTCAATTAATTGATAAAATAATTGACAACATGTCATTTTATGATGCACAGGGTTGTTTTTTTGAAATATTTTTTCGAAAAGAATGTTTGAGTCTGCTTTTGAAAAGTCTCATTTAAATATTTTTAAGTGATGGTCCATATTTGTGATATTAGAACACAAAGTAAGTTTCCATATATTGTATCTATTTATTTACATATGATTATTTAAGAGTGTTTTATTGTAAACAGATAAACTAAATGGTATATTAAATTATGAAATTATTCTTTCTTTATATGTATGACTCAAATGTATCATAAAAATTGACAAAAATTGACTCAAAATTAACTGAGAAAAGTTTATAATTTTTTTGAATTTCGTATACGTTATAAAAAATAAATTGTTTTGAGTAGAAAAAATATTATTAAAATTAGTTTAGGCGTGACTAGTCATACTTAAAGCAACTTAAGTAAATGTCAAAATTTTGTACGCTCTTATGGGATTAGCATATAGCTTAAGTCAGCTATATTTAAGTTTTCGTTAAAAAATTTACTTTTCGTTCAACATTAGCATGTACAATCTTATTTGTACGAAACTTAAGTAATAAAGTAAAATGACATTTAATTTTTGCGTTATGAGTGAAGCATAATTAATCAATTTTAATATGATAAAAATAATTGCATAAAAATAAATTTTTTTAAAAATATTTTTTAAAAGTTCAAATTTCAAATAAAATTAATATTTCTGCTGTCAAATTTGCGACTGTTAAATGTTAAATTTTAACGTAAATTTAAAGACCTCGAAAGAAAAATTAAGTTGTTTTAAGTATGGCTATGTCAGACCTTTCAGTTTTTTTTACTCATTACTTATCTTTTTCTACTCAATTTCGTACAAGCTGTTATTTAAACAAAAAAAAAAAAAATAATCTAAATATATTTTTGAAAAATGAATGTCAGTTTGATAGAAAATAAAACTTTTTTTTAAAACCGTTAGAAATCTTGAACAAAATAATTTATAAAATTGTTAAGCTATACAAATAGGAATCGGAAATTAAACCTATCACAAATCATTTTCTTACTACATGAGTTCTTAACTTTGTTGATTATTTAAGTAATTGGATTTATTACAGATTTTACTTAAGTTATTTTAGTTTTAAATCTATATGTACCCCTACTACATTTATTGTATATAATCTCTACTACAAATTAATTTATATATATAAAAGTTCCAACACTGTTTTCAAAATAAATATTTATAACATTTTCGTTAATTAATTTTAATATTTTTCTCTTTTTTTGTAACCATTTCAGAGAGTATGAATTCATTTTTAAATATTATTATTATTATAATTAAAAAGGAAAAAAAAAAATTGTTTTTTTTTTTTTTCTTTTTATTTCTTAATTTTTTATTTTAATTAATTTTTTTTTTTTTTAATAATTTTTTTTTTTTCATATTTTTTTTTCTATTTTTTTCTATTCATTTCTTGTTGTTTTTTTTTTAATTTTTTATTACATATTCTTATGTTCTTTAAATGGTTTTTAATTTATACATAAAAAAAAAAAAAAAACATTTATTTTTTTTTCCAAAACAAAATTTTTTGTTTTTTTTTTTACTTTAACGAATTTATTTTAGGCTGAGAAAGAGAAAAAAATAGTTTATATAGAAAGAGAAAGAGTAAAGTTATAGTCTAATATTATTCGGTGAAATTTGCGCGATAACGGCGATTAAGATATTTTATAAAGAAGAAGAAAAAGAAGAAGAAAAAAAGGAAGAAAAAAAGGAGGAAGAAGAAGAAAAGGAAGAAGAATAAAAAAAAAAAAGAAATTATAGAAGTAATAGAGAAGAGGTAGATGAAATTATAGAAGAAGGATAAAACAAATATAAAGTTAAAAAAAAAAAAAAAGAAAAAAAATTAAGGAAATAAAGAAAAAAAAAAAAATATAAATAAAAAGCCAAGAAAGGCAAAAAAGAATCTTATATATATTTTTTTTTTTTTTTCTTTTGCTTGTACTTTTTAACATTTATTTCGCTGAATTTGTTTAAAAAATAAAAATAATATATATATATATATTTTTTTTTTTATATTCAATTTAGTTTATTATTGTAATATTTTTCGAAGTCTTTATTGTTACTATTTTATTGGTGGTCAGATTGGTTAATATTTTTGAACGTCGAAGGAATTGATATAGTCAAAGTTATTTTATTTTCCATATTTTTTATTTGTATTTTTTTTTTTTTTTTTTTGGTTTTTATTCTGTGTGTTATTCTTAATAACAATATTTGATAATTTTTTGTGTAAATTACAAAATTTCTATCTTAAAATATTGATAGAAATTGAATTTTTATTAATTTATTAATCAACAATATATAGATATCATATATAGATAATATATATACATATATATATATACATATATATATATAAAGATCATAATAATATATTGCTAGTTGTTGCTACAAAAGAACAAAAAAAAAGAAAAAAAACAAAAGATTGCAATTTATATATAAATTAATTGCAACCAGTTTTTTTTTTTTATAAAAAGGAATCTTTATTTCAGGTAAGATATATATATATATATATTTTTATTTTGTATTTTATATATTTAAATTTTTTTAAATTTATATTTTATTTAATAATTAAATTTTTATATAATAAAAACAAGTAAATTAATTTTTTAAGTATCTAGTGTTTGATCAATGTTAAAAAATGAAGCCTTTCTTCTTTCTTTCTAGAATAAAAAATCATTTTATATTTTCAAATGCAATTAATTATATGTCCTTTATAATTTATAATGTCCTTATTTTAATTACATGTTTAAAATTTTAAGGTGATAACTTTAAATGAAACTTTTTAGTTACAAAACAACAAAAAGTTATTATATAATAAGCATCATATATAAGTGTAACTTTATTTGATCGATTCAATTAAAAGCCTAAATAAGAAAAATTTGATTATTTTTTTTTAACTGCTTCGTATAGTTTAGTTCTTATAATTGAACAATTCATAAGAAAATAATTACCGTTAATATCTTTTAATTGCTAATAATTTTATTAAATTATTAATTCGAGTCTATTACGAAAGTCGGTCTACTGTAATCCCAGTTTTATCAAAATCCGATTTTGTAAAATTCAATTTCTTAAATTCCGATTTTTTAAAATTCAGTTTTTGATCCAACTTTTTTAAATTATTCTTTTTTTTTAAATGTCAAATGAAAAATATTTTGTAAAAAATATTTACAAATACATATAAATTAATATTGTATATGTATATTATCGTTTATTTAAGGCTAATTTTCATGAAAAAAAATATCGGCGATATCTGTTAGCAGTTAGAGCATAGGCAGAAGATACAAAAACACTACTTGTGTGACAGAGAAAAAACATAAATAAATATCGGATGAATTAACAATAAAATTGTATAAGCGTTCAGAAAATATCGGAGATATGCCATAATATCGGATGAAATTCAGCTCACTGTAGCTAAATTTTCTATAATTATCTCCGATATTTTTAAACACATACGCACACTACCAACATTCTTATGGATACATGACATATTAATTCATTATTTTTCTCCCTCTTTCCTATTGGTAGTATTAAGTATAGTTTACTCTTTCTAAATATCGGATGAAATTTTTTCCATGAAAATTAATCTTTAATTTTTTCTATTATAAACTTACATTCTATTACATACATACAATTCGAAATAGTGAGGGCTACCTCTCTCAAATCCCCACTAAACAAATTATTGAAACCCTGATTTTGTAATCAACTCTTATATTCATTATAATTTAGTACCTCGCATATATATACGTATGCATATATATATAAATATTTAAAAAAACAGAATTAGGTAGAGAGGCTTTAGCAGTGCATTATGCTATTAATGGAATTTGATTTGTCTTCAGTTTGTGTCCTGGAAATAAGAAAAGTTTTAATTTTACATATTTTCATATATGTATAATTGAGAATTGTCGTCTCTTTCGCTTAAATCACTCATAAAATTAAGGAGATCTTATATTCGAGTTTTCTTATCGTCGGATAGTTGTACTTCCTATTTAATGGCGGATATGGCGGATGGGCATTTTCTCACTTGTAAATATATGTTTTGTACGTTATAATAGTGCATTATAACAGTTTCTGGTATACCTTATCCAAAGATCTCCTGTTTTTGCAATTATGGTACGTTTAGACTTATTAATGACTTATTGATGGTGATATATGCTAAACGATGTGAAATATTCAAAATTTTCTTTCATCTGTACTGAAAAGTGAGCATTTTATTATCATAAATTACAAACTACTACAAATATACTACAAATACAAATCTTTTTAAATAATAATGTGATCATAATTCGCTTTACCTAAAAAAACATCACATCAATTAGTTCCGGCTTTGGGAATTTGAATTGCAAGGCAGATTAAAATAATTACACTGATGCGAAATTTTGATTAAACGTTTGTCGGGCAAACATATTTTTTTTTTAACTTTAACAAGTTTTTAAAAATTAAAACATAATAAAAGTAATATTTAGATAAAAATTTTCAATTGTTTCAAGATTTATAAAATTAAAGTTTCTATTTTAAGAGATTTCATTCATTTCTCGATTTGTGTTATTAATTGAAAATTGAAAAATGTCTTAAAACAATGTAATTTTCTTAAGTATAATTTTAATAATTTCCATAAAAGGACGTTAGTTAATTTTTCAAAAAAAAAAAAAAAAAACAAATTGCTGTGCATCTAGAATTAAAAATTTTTCGTCCATTTATGACAATTTGCGTCGTGAACAAAAATTGCTGTTACAATGAAAGTTTATAATAGCAAAGAAATGGCATGTAGTTTTGTGTTGAGATTTGTTTTGATTATAAAGTTTATATATTCTGAAAAAAATTGATATAATTTTTTTTTTTGTGCTAAAAGTGGATTTACGTTTGACTTGATAAGATAAGATTAATTTAAGAATTCAATTTGTATGAAAAGAATAGTAAATATCATTTATCAGGTGTATTTATTCTCGATATTGGAAAATATTTGGTATATTTTCTAAAAATTGGAGATGTTTTAATTTTGTCATACAATTCAAGGAAGTTTAATTTTAGAATGACATGAATATTTTTTCTATATCGGCAGAAATTGTCTCGATTTAACCTCTTGAAGTGTTACGTTTTTGACATTTTATGTTGTTTTTTCGTACAGTAACATTCAAGAGTAATAAAAATTAATTTTCACTTTTTAAAATAAAATGGAAGAATTAATTTGATTCATTGGTTTTTTTTTTTTTTTTTCGTTTTTCAAAAAGAAAAGTATTGAAAATAATAAAATGCATTTTGAAATGAAAGAAACAAATGAAATTTTAAAATCGAAACAATGATTGTTATTTTTTTTTTTAGAAAACTTCAAAACAAATTTTGACATTAATACAAATATTGCTGTGAAAAAACAAAATTCCCAAATATAGGGTGTTCAAAATTGAGGTATCATTTTAATTTTAATAAAAAAAGACTTTTTTTTTGAAATATTAAATATATTTTTATTTTAATTTATTACAAATAGGTTCCGGTTAATAATGAAAAATTATGTCGGCCAAGTGGCCCCTCTACTACTTCGGCAGGCTTCCAATCTTTTACCAAAATTCTAAATCACGTTATTCAATAAACTGTTCTCAATGGTTGAAATCTGCTCGATAATGTTGTTTTTAAAAGCTCTTGAATTGTTGTGGGATTATTGCTGTACACTTTCGATTTCACAAAACCCCACAAAAAAAAATCCAACGGTGTCAAATCGCACGATCTTGGTGGCCACATCACTCCTCCTCTACGAAAAATAATGCGATCTTGGAACTTTTCCTTCAAAAGATCCATTGTTTCTCTTGCTGTGTGGCAAGTGGCACCGTCCTGTTGAAACCACATATTCTCTACGTCCAAATCATCAATTTCCCGCCACAAAAAATCATCTCCCTGTAGCAATTTCCATTGACCGTAATCGCATTTCCATTTGCGTTTTCAAAAAAATATGGTCCGATGATTCCTCCTGAACACAAACCACACCAAACCGTAACTTTTTGTGGATGTACTAGTTGCTCTAAGATAACCCTTGGATTCTCTTCACCCCAAATGCGGTAATTCTGTTTATTGACGTAGCCATTGAGCTGGAAATGAGCTTCGTCGGTGAAGATTATTTTGTTAAAAAAATTCTCATTTTCTTCTTGTTTTTCGATTGCCCAAGAAACGAATTGCCGACGTAATGCATGGTCAGTTGGTTTTAATTCTTGCGTCAGCTGGATATTATAAGCCTTTAAATGGAGATCACGATGCAAAATGTTGAATAATGTGGATGGTTTGATGTTTAATTGCTGCGAACGATGACGAATGGAAGTTTTTGGATCTTCTTCAACACTTCTGCTCACAGCTGCTACATTCTCGGTTGAACGGCTACTACGTTGATAAATGTTGCCTCTGTTATCAAGAACAGATCCAGTTTCTAGAAATTTATAAATTATTAGCTTGATGGCACGATTTGTTGGAGCATTTTCTCTACCAAATTTTGTTCGAAATTTCCTAATTACATCTTGAAAACTTTTACCATTTTCAAAAAATGTTGTAATAACAAAAACACGTTGTTCCTTCGTGTAACGTTCCATATTAACTAACCGGAATGTACTTAGAATATACCTAGAGAAACCTTGTATACCTAGAGAAACCTCGTATATATTTCCAGGGAGAAAAAAAATGGCGGCAAAATCAAAATGATACCTCAAATTTGAACAACAGAAACTATAGAAAACAAGACATTTTAAGACCTATAGAAACAAGACATTTTTTAGGAAATTATATGCAACCATCTATTTTTCTCTTTCAAGTTAAATAAATATACTATCTCTCCTTTTAGATCCTATAAATTACAGCGAAATCAGGTGGAATTACATTAATACTGCATGTTTCTTCTTCAATTAATTTCTCTCTGAAATTATTTTTTTTTGAGAAAACAAAAAAAGAAAATAATTTTGAAGAACAAAATTCAAATTAAGAATATGAAATATATATGTATGTATGTAGTACAAATGAATATTAGTGTCAATAACAAATAAAAGAACACAACAAAATTTGATATTTCAAAGAGCGAATTAAAAACGTAAAAGTTAAAAGTTGATTCATTTTTTTCCTTAGCTGAAACGAAATTCCTAAAAAAAATTTCAATTTTCAAAATTTCAAAAAAAAAATTCCACTTAAAAGAAAATTCCAAAATTCAAAACTATAATGGAGAGCAGTTAAATAGCTCTAAAAATACTTGCTAAACAAAAAAATTGGGAGTCTGATTTTGTAACCAACTATAAAATTCCTCCTAATATTTTTTTTAGATACATATTTTAAAAACAAAGCATTTTAAATAGTGGGGACTAACACTACGAAACCCCTCTAAATAAATTATTAGGACCTTGATTTTGTACTATAATATATTATACAACTATAAAATCCCACCTATTAATTTTTTTTACATACATACATATTTCAATATTAATGTTTTTAAAATAGTAGGGGCTGCCGCAATCCGCAACTAAACCCTCGCTAAACATATTATTGAAACCCTGATTTTGAAACGAACTATATAAAATCGCTTTTAATTCTGAATTTCACATATACATTATTAAAAATATTCTGGAAATAACGTTTAACTCTAATTTTGAATTCAACTTTAAATTTCCTCCTAATTGAGAATCTCACATATACATTTACATACAACATTATGAATCCTGTTTATACATGTTTTATGTAAAAGGCGTGTAATCCTGATTTTGTAATCAACTTTAAAATTCTTTCAATTATTTTTTTTTTTCCAACATATTTTAATACCAATTATTGTTTGGATTTTTGAAACTTGCGTGTTTTTTTTTTTTTTTGGAATTATGATACCATCCCGTAAACGTCAATGACTACATTAACAATTGTAGCATCTTCCATACATAATTCAATACATTTTAACGTTTTTTGAAAGTACTTGCGTCATGGCTCTCGCAAAATCATGTTTGATTTTAGCAGTTTGAAATTGTTTCGATTTTTTTTTATTTGGTGATATTTTGAAATTAATTTGGATTTAAAATTTTTATTTTTTTTTTTTTTTTGTGAATTTGAAGATCAATAATTAGATAATTTCCAATTTGAAAATGTAAGTAAAGTTTACTTTAACTTTATTTATGACATTTCTGTAAATCCTTTCCACTTTTTTTTTTAATGTATTCTGTTCTGTTCTAAAACTTTTAATCTTAAATTGTTTAGTATATAGAGAAAAACAATAAGCAAATTAAAAAGTTTTAAGTTTGTATACCGTTAACATAAGAGTGAATTACGTAAGGATTTATTTTTATTTTATTTTCGTTAGTTTTTGTTTTTTTTTTTTTTTTTTTTATTGTTTTGTAAATATTATATTTGTACACATGTATGATAAATATAAACATATTATACTATTTAAATATATGTAAGTCGATATATATATATGTATATGTATAATTTAGATGTTTTTTACGTTCTTCTGTCAAAATGGATTTATTATTATTGTTATTATTATAATTTTTCTGTTATCCTTTATTATTATTTTTGTTTTTTTTTTTTTTTTTTTTTTTTCTGAATTTTATTGTATAACCTATATAGATTTGTAATATTTAACTTACATACTATATACATATATATAATATATATATATTGATACATTTATAAACATAATAATATGATATTAAATATAAATATAAATATAAATGTATATATATATACATATAATATCCTTTCGATCAAATTATACTTTGATTGGTACTAAAGATTTGAATATCAATTTTTTAGATTGATTTTCTTACTAAAATTTTTTTTTTTTTTCATTTGGTTTTTTTTTTTTTTTTATTATAAAGGAAGTCCTTTGGTATTTTGCAACAAAAAAAAAAATAAATAACCCTAAAATAAAAGAAAAAAAATAAGACGAAAAATGTTGATATGTAAACCCTTTTTATTTTTTGGGAAACTTTTTTTTTTTTTTTTTTCGGAGACAATTTTCTTATAACACTGGGAGAAGTAAAAAAGAAAACAAAATAAAAAAAAAACAAAATAACTTGAAAAGAAGGCTCTAATTCAACTTTTTGAAATATAAATATAATATTTATATATAATAAAAAATTCACAAATTCATTGTAAAATTTTGATTTTACATTAAATATATATATATATATATATAAATATATAAAGCGAATTTTTTTTTCTTGTAAAGTTACATATTAGTGTTGCCATGTTTTAAGAATTATATTCTATAACTTTTCTGTCTCCTGATTTATATTTAAATGAAATAAGAGTTATTTTTTAGTAAAATGTTTTTTTTTTTTTTTGTTGTCTGCAAACGTAAGCTGCAAACAAACTAATCCAACTAATAATTAATTTCCACCGTTATTAGTTATTTTATATTAAATTTTTATTTCAAAAATAATTTCATTAAACCTATTTATAAATATTATAAATCATATATGAGGATTTCGAAATATTCCTTAAACCACAGACTTCCATATTAGATTGAAATATTATTTAATTGAACTTGTGAAAATTACAAAAAAAACCGAATCTCCCTTACAATTATTATTAATTTACATATATATATAGTAAATATTATTTATTTTGTTTACATTATATATTTTGCTCGGTTATAGGTTTTTAACGAAAATTATATTTTAAGTCATTTTCCTTCCAAATGAAAAGTTCTTGGCACCTGTGCAGGATTTCAAATCGAACTTCTTCGATTAATACGCTATGTACTTAACCATTTCACTGTCACCGAGGTCGAAGAAAGAATTTTATAAAAAAAAATAAATTGTGCATATTCGCAGGCGTAAACGCATACATTTTGATTTCTATGTGATATATATTTTTAGATAGGTATTGTAAACTTCTGATTATTTTATTACATTCACTTTTACTAAGAAAATTTTGTTGTCAAAGTTTCAAAAATAAAAAAAACCAGATTTTGTAATTTTATAATTGAATACAGGTACTTTTTTTTTAAACATTATATTCTTTCAATTTTTTAAAATATATAAATGAATATTTATGAAATGTGTAGTTACCAAACATATTTAACATATTTACCAAACATATTCTCGAGGATAAATTTATGAACTGTACTGAACTAAGGATTCTGAAAGGATTCTTTTCATTTTAATACTTTTGACATATTTAAAGATTTCTGGCACGAAAAATTTTTTGTTTTTTTTGTTTTTGTTCTGAAGGTGTTAAATTTTATTTGTAAACAGACAAATTAATACCACAAATTACTTCTACCATTGATCTGATGATCTTTCGATTTATTAGATTATAAGTATATAAGTACTAAATATACATAAATAATAAGTGTATACTTAATTAATAAATATAATGAAAGGTAACTTTTATTTTTACCTATTAAATGATTTTACATAATAAATTGGCAACACTAATCGTATATATGTATATATATATATATATATATGTTCAACGGGTAGCTCCCTAAAAGTTTTTCATTTTTATATTTTTTTATTTTATTTTATTTTATTGTTTTTTTTTTTTATTTTTTTGTATTCGAAATATTTGGTATATTTTATTATTGTTTTTTTTTGTTTTTTGTTCTTTTCTTTATGATAATTTTTTTTTTATTTTTTTTTTGTATTATAATTGCTATCGATGTATTTGTAGGACGAAGAAGGGTTTGGCACAACACAATCATTTATTTGTTGGCTTTTGGCATAAATTTCTCATTTTCATATTATTTTGTTGCCTTTAATAATATATATAAACATATTATTATATATATATATATATATATATATATGTATATAAATATTATTAATATATATAATGTATATTTGGTGCTTTTTGAATGAATGGTTGGGGGTGCAAAAGGTTTGAATAATGAGCTTGGGTGTGTTATGATCATATTTGATTAGATTTATATATTATTATTATAAATTTTTTTTTTTTTTTATAATTCTTTAGAGAAGAATAAAGGAACAACAAAAACAAAAAAAAAAATTTGTACATATATAAATACGTACATACATTTATATTTAAATATAAATTTTATACAAATATTATGAAGAGAAAAAAAAAAACAAAAAAATAAGAATTTATATTTTTATGTGTTTTTGGGATGGTTTATCGATTTGTATTTTAAAAAAATGTAAAAAAAAAAAATAAAAAAAATTATATTAATTTTTGCAAACGTCAAAAAAAAAAAACAAACCTTCATAATTAAAAATGATTTAGATTGAATTGCCATGCTAAAAGCTAAATTAAATATTAATGCGTTATGATTAGTGTCCGAAAACTGAAAAAAAAAAAAAAAATGAAATAAAATAAAAAATTAATAAAACTAATTGATTTTAAATTCTCCGTAAAAGGAAATTTAACTAATTGGATTTTAGTGATTATAAATTTTTTTCTTTTGTTTGTTTTTCATTAAAGTTTTTAATCTGGATAGCCTAGAATGATTTTCTCTGTCAACTCAATAAGTTGTTATTTATTATTTTCTATATGTATATATATATATATATATATATGTGCTCCTTTTTGTTTACTAATAACTTTGCAATATATCTCTATATTACTTAACAATTGTTAATCCTTCAGTACTAGTGCATTTGTTTTTTCATAAGTATACTGGCGCTGAATCATATTGGCCCAAACTTAAAAATATATAAATATGTGCATTAATAATATAAGATATCATCTGAATAATAAAATATTTACTTATTATATTTAATTAAATTTATTTAACAAAAAAGAAAAAATCAAAAAAAATGACAAAATAAAAACATGCATAAAATATTTTATACTTATATTTGCATTTTTGACACTTTTTGTTGCAGCTGCTGTAAACGTACACCCATAATATTTTACAGTCTATGATAAACTGATATTTCTTCAATACAAAGTTATACAAAGTTATACAATACAATACAAAGTACCTATATTTAGAAACAAAAAATTCAAAATAAAAATAAAAAAAAAATTGAAAATTAACTGACCTAAACGATTTTTCACATTGTAAATATGAATAAAGTTTTCAAAAAATTAACAAGAAAATTTTAGTTATTATTTCAGAAAATATTAAAACACTGCTTAAAACACGGGGAAAATGAAGAGGATTATACTTAAGGAAAAAAAAAAGTTATTGGCTTCTAAAAGAGATTTGGGTCGAAAAGATCCGTATGAGAGTACTAATTGAGGGTTAATTTCTTCCTTATCGGAAATGCATTTGCGATGTGTTTAACACATTCTCTCATGATAAAAAAAAAAATTTGACGATGTGTTATGACCGAAAATCATTTGACAATGTGTTTGCGACGTTGTAAATACTGAAATATCAGTCAAATTAAGCATTCAATATTTTCTTTGTCAAATATCAGTCAAATAAAGCATTCCGTTTCGATTCTTTGTTATTTTGAGTTTTTTTTTTTTTGTTGAATAATGAACGAATATAGGCAAGTTTTGATGAATATAAAAAAAAAATAATTATTTATTCATTTTTAATTTGTTATAAACTTCAACTTTAATTTCAATTACACAAATGGCGGGCATCGCATAATTTATAATCGATAACGTCAAATAAGACATTGTGTTACTGTTGCATTGTATCGATAATTTAATTTTTTCGATTTTGATGAAATCAAATATATTTTTTTTTGACATTTCCGATAAGACTTTACATACCCAACATCAATTAATTCTCTTGTCAGAATCCTTCTGAAATACATTTAATATATCATTAACTTAAAAATAGAATAATCAGAATAAACACTTTATAAAAATAAAAAACAGCAAAAATTTAGCCAACTTCAGTACAATAAATAAAAGACTGTTTTGTATGTACTAAAATTCAATGAAGTTTAAGCAGTTGTCAACCAAAATTTGTCGTTAAAAAAAATTTTTTTGTTGGCTTTTGTAATTTAATAATGAGGAAAAAAAATTAAGAAAGGCAACTGATCTTGAATAAGCCAACCACAAGCCCGCTCGATATTAAAACGGTAGACCGTAAAAAAAAGACAACCGGCTTTAAAACATTTAAATAAACAAAAAATAAATAGAAATTTGATAAGAATTTAGCTAATAGATAAGTATATAATCAGATATAAAGAAAAAATTAATATTAGCCGTGCTATAAAAGGAAAAGCGTATTTTAAAAAGAATATAAAGGTTCAAAATATTTTAATTTTAAACCAGAAATAAAGAATTTAATACAAGAACTAAGCAAGTGTTTTAATATATGCTTGTAGCTATGGTATAATGAACAAATTATTGAAATTTTTTTTTGTGTATTTTTATTATATTAACCCATTAGAAACTATTTATTATCAAGTACCTATTGTTTTTGTTTTAAATTAAAATGAAGTGAAATCAATTGAAATGTTTTTTGAAACGTAAATCAATAATTGATAATTATTCAATAATTATTATAAGAGCGAATTATTCAAAGAGGCATTAGTGACTCGAAAAAGTAAATTTGATAATTTTAAATTTTTATCTCACATCTCTGTAACAGCTCTCTTACAAATAAACAGAAAACAGAAACTCTACATATTTTACTTACAGTTTTCATTGATAAAATATTTCTTAATAAATTTATTTTTCGAAAAACTTTAGAACTGTAATCAATGTTTGGACATTAATGGGTTAATAAATAAAACTTAAAATTCTAACTAAACATTGATATTAGTTATTTTGTAAAAGCAAAAAAAAAAAAAAAAAAAATATTATTTTATATTATTATAAAAATAATTTATTAAAAATTTAAATATATGCACTTAAATGTTGATTTTTCGTAACTTGACCCTAACAAACATACATAATATATATATATCTATATATGTATAATATGTATATATTAAATTTAAATTATTCTATTTATATTATAATAAAAAATTTCAATTTCTCTAATTAAACTAGGTTAATAGACTTTTATTTAAATTTACAAATACATATTATACATATATGTACATACATATGCACATATATACTATGTATATATATATTTTATACCAATTTATAAAATATGGACTAAAATGTTAAAAGGATAATAATATGTGTTATTTAATCCTTACTTATAATATTGTAAAATTATTCGAGAAAAAAAAAAACATACCAAATAAGAACTTGAGTTTTTTTTTTTGTTTTTTTGTTTTTTTTTTTTTTTTAATATACAGTGTGGGTGTTGTTATGTAGTAAATTTTTAATGGTAAATTTTCATGTTAAATTAACATTATAATTTTTATTTTTTTTTTTTTTTTTGTCAATTCTAGGATTTATGATTCTTTTGGCGATATGGGTTTTAAAAAATATTGTCATAAGTTTGTTTTTAGGTTAAATGAATTTTTTTTTTTTGGTTTTTTTTTTTTTTTTTATTAATTATAAATTTGCAAAAACCTAATAGATTGAAAAATTTAATTAATTTAAAAAAAGAATTTTTTTTTTTTGTTTTGTTGGTTTTATAAATTTTTTTTCTCCGAATGCTTTTTTGACAAATTATAAAAAAAAAAAAAAAAAATACGTCTTATTTAATTATCTTTTGCTTGAAAGATTAGAAAAATCGATTTTAAAATCAATCTAAAATTGGAATTTGACATATACGATTGATTTTAATAAATGAAAGATTAGGGTAAAGTGTACAGTTATTATGCAAATGGAACTATTAATTCAATTTAATTAACATTCAAATTTTAATAGCAATTTTTCAAAAATTTTTTATTATTTTTTTTATTACAATCAAAAATAAGTGATTTTTAATTTTATCTTGAGGAGGTCAATATAATTCTAACCGTTATAAGTTACTATTTATATATAAATTATATATAAGTTATAATTAAAATACGAAATACAATATTTTTTTTATTTTTATGTTGCAAACTTAAAATAATAATATTTTTTCGTATATTTTAAGTTTTTTTTTTTTTTCATTTATAGAAAAATTCTTTAGATTAAAATAAGTTTTTTGTTTTTTTTTCTTTGAGAAATGGTTTTTTTTCTTCCATTTATCTTATAGATAATTTGTGCTGTTGTTCTATCATGACAATTTTTTTTTTTTTAATACACCTTCAATACTTTTTAAAATATTTACATTTATTTAAATATTCATACCTTTTTTAGTTTTTTTTGTTGTATTTGGTAATTTGTATTTTTACTTATTTTTGTAAGTAATTTTATATATATATATTCACAACAAAAAAAACAGAAAAAAGGACACACCCGCGTTTTTTTTTTTTTAAATCAGTTTTAAAACTTACTGCGAAAAAAAAAAAAGAGCAGGATGAAAAAAAAATAATAAGAAAACATTTCATTTACTTGAAATGAAATGTGATTTCAAGGATTATTTCGTCCGTCTCTATTTACCCCCTTCCTTATTTAAAAAAAAAAAAAACAAGAAAAAAAATGAGAAATTTAAGACAAAGTGAAAAAAAAAATCCTAAGGGTTCGTAATCAATTTTTTTTATATTTTATACTTTTTTAATTTTTTTTTTTTTCTTTTTTTGAATATAATGAATCTTAAGATAAATTTTTAAGATTTTTTTGATTTTATGTTTTGTTGTTTTTATTATCATCTTCAATAATGACCGCCAAGTTAAAGAAAATGAGAGCCACATAAAGATTTTTTTATACATTGGAAAAGAGAGAAATATGACCGGTGGGTGAAGACAAAGAAGAGGGACAGTAAAAAAAAAAACAAAAAAAAAAAAAAAAAAAAAATGAGATAACAGGAAGAGAAAAAAAAAAATAATAATGAAGAATAAACCTGGAAGAAAGTATTTTATACTCATTCCTCCCACTAACCAACACAACACAATTCAACCATTTCATTCGCCACCCTCCCTTTACGGAAATATTGTTTCCGAAAACTTATCGAAATGGAAAAAGTATTGAGGAGGAAAAAGAAAAAAAAAAAAAATTTTTTTTTTTTCGCCTTTATTTTTTTCTTAAAATTTTTTTTTCTCAAGTAAATTTTTTTTTTTTTTTTTGTATTTAATATATACACTTTTTTTTTTATATTTATAATGGCATGGTATATAGTAGTGTAAATTACGGCCAGTGTATAACCAAAGCAATTCATCCACCCTATCCTATATATTCTTATATCCGATATTCATATATTGTATTATATACCCTTCTGTTGATAAACTGTACATACATATATATAAATAAATCGTAAGGATCTATTTTTTTTTTTTTTCTGTTCAGTTATAGTATTGTATCCTTATCCTGCTCAACCCACCCATTCGATATCTTTAAGTTGTCCTCTTTTACAGGAATATATTTTTATATACAAATATATATTTATATATATATATATATATATATGTATATTTATATAATATATAGTAGGTATAGAAAATTTAAGACGACGCTAAATGATGATTTCTTAAGAAAACATTCATTTTCAGGCGTCTTTTTAATTTGATGAGAGTTTCTTATATATATCTATAGATAATTTATATTATGTATGTTTATTATATTTACTTTTACTTGTTATGTACGATTTTATATTTAAAAAAAAAAAAAAAAAAAAAGAGAAAAAAATGAAGAAAAAAAAAATCTAAATGAATTGTGAAATGAATATGAGTGAGTATAAAATAAGAGAAGATGAATGCCGCCATTGTAGAAGATTTAATTTTTCGGCAAAAATTTTTTGTATTTTGATTTTTTTTTCTTTTTTTTTGCTTTTTTTTTTTCAAGTGATAATGGTGTGGCTGTATTTATAGTTTCAAGGAGATTTTTTTTTTTCGCAAAAAAAACACAAAAAGAAAATTTTCTTTTTTTTTTTTTTTAATACAAAATGATCTAAATTAAACACAGTAATTTATGGAATTCGGACAGAAAATGATATGTAATAAGTTTAAAAGAAAAAAATTAAAAAAAAAAAAAAGAAAAAGTAAAACTTTTTTAATTATGTTTCTTAAGAAAAAAATATAAATTGTTATCTAGTTTTTCTTTATACTACGTCTTTTTGTTTTTCTCTTAAGATGTACTGATTTTGTGCTGATTGTTAACTTCTTTTTTTTTTTTTTTTGTTTTTATGTTTAATGTTTCTCTTCGTTCCAGAGATTCGTTAATCGTAAGATTGAATTTCTCTGCAATTTCAATTATATATTGCTGCAACACTTGAACACTGGACTGGACTTATTAAAGCATTGTCCAAGATATTTTTCATCCAAAATATGTCTCTTTTTGTACAGTTTGAA
Organism: Poecilobothrus nobilitatus; assembly: GCA_947095535.1. Lineage (NCBI taxonomy): Eukaryota > Metazoa > Arthropoda > Insecta > Diptera > Dolichopodidae > Poecilobothrus > Poecilobothrus nobilitatus. Next base: position 170,452,195 of record OX352773.1, read on the forward strand.
TTTATCAAAAAGAATTCATCATTATCATTACGTGCCTCAAATTAGTCAATTTTTTTTTATTTTTTATTTTTAATGAAGATAGTTTATACTTTATATTATAAACATATACATATGTACATATATAAAAAGTAGTTTTAATACATCATTGATTGGTATTTGTTTTTAATTTTAATGATGTATTAGAATTTAATGATTATTAAAATTCAAAAGTATTTTACTTTTTAAAAGATATTGAGAGTTAAAATATTTTCTGTCTACAGTATTTCTAACAATGGCTTCGGATGGAAATTCGAACACACCATAAGCATGTGTCGTATTGAAAGTGACTCTGCACAAAATATGCATAAAGTTTGTGGTTGTGAGGTGAAAAGATGTATGGATGTGTTCTTAACATGTTTTTAAAAACAATCTTCTTTAAATCTGGATATATTTTTTTGACTATTGCGTTATTATGGTTCCAGTCTATTTGTTTTTCTATTGATTTATAAAGTTTTAAAAATTTCTAAAACTTTTTAGCTTATTATATTCATCTCGTGAAAATTAATAGAATATTTACCGTTATTGATTTATACAGATGAATTTCATATGAAATGTTTGCAAATGTATTCAGTAATGTAAAAAGATTGTATGTATTCAGTTGTTTAAAAGATAAAAAAAGTGAGCGGCCCTATTTTCAAAATCTATATTCGCAACTGTTATTTAGCTTAATACAAAAGGGCCTAATTTCTTATTTCACAAATTTTACTTTAGTATAATGATCATATTGCACATAATTTATTTATTTATCAAATCAAAAACAATAAGACACATCGTAACTAATACTTTTCAATCCAACAATCCACTTAATAATTACAACAATTAATAATTAGTTGAGAGGGATTTTAGAGTTGATTACAAAATCTAACTCTGATAACTCCGTTTTTCCATAATATATAATATTTGCAAATTATGTTATGATTGTCAAATGTCTTATTGCGAAATGTTTCATTCACCCACATTATGTTAGACTTAAGTATCACCGAATTTTGCGGGTGACTATATCAAGGAGAAAGTAGAGAAATGTCGTCCTTTTTACCAAATGGAAACTTGTGAAATTTTGTTTTTGTAAAAAGATATTAGACAAAATGCTATTTTATAATTTATGATTCGAGTAACTGTACACAAATCGAAAAAAGTTCGTTTGATTTCATACAATGACAACGTTAGAATGTGCACAGAGGTGGAAAATTAATTTTTGAAAATCAAAAGCTAAGTTGACAAAATTTGAAACAGTTGAAGGATATTTTGGATCTAAAAATAGGGAATCTTCAATATATTTTGATGCCAAAATTGAAAATAATAACTCCTCTCAAAAATTTCAAGATCGTGACTAAAAGAGACAAGAGAAATCGTGATAAAGAAATTAAATTTTGAAAAATTATCATTTTACATAACGGTAAATTTAAATATCAAATTGCAAAAAGTGATGTTACTTTTAAGGCTAATTTTCATGACAAATTTCATAAATATTATTGCAATTTTAAAAAGAGAAAAAAAATATAGTGCACTACCAATAGGAAAGAGGGAGCTAATTTATACGATATTCAGCTAATTTATGGACGATATTCAGCAAAATAAAAAAATCCTTGAACGATATTTTTATAGAGTTTTCTCTTTTACATACATGTCATTTTTGTATCTTCTGCTTATGCTCTAATATTTTCGTGGATATTTTTTTCTCGCGAAAACCAGCTTTTATATTGATTTATAAAGTTTTAAAAATTTCTAAAACTATTTAGTTTGGAGAATATTAAACAAAACTTGAAATATGTATAAAATAAGATTTTTCCAACTTTTAAGAAATGTGACTATGTGTTGGGCGAGGTTACATAAAAAACTTGTTCCACAATATCAATTTTTTCAATTTTCATTTTGAACGGTGTAGAATTTCATTTCCAAAAAAATTTTGAAAAAATGTGCCTATTAGTTTCACTCTGTCCGGCTGTCCGTATGTGCGTTTGTTTACAAAACTTCTACACTGTTAAAGATAGAGAAAAAATATTTTAGTAGGTCTCAGAAAAAATTAATGTTCTAGAACAACTTTTTTCATGTAGCGCCATCCATTACGAAACTACAGCCCCTCAAACCCTCAAAAGCCCTATTTTTAAATGCGTATATCTCATGTAAAATTTTTTCAATCTGAGCCCATTAGACAGGAATGTTTTTTATCTTTCTAAATCAATATCAAAATTATACTATTTTTTTTTTTTTATATTTAGTATTTAAATTTACTGTTATGCGAAAACCAAATTTTGCATGATTTTTCTACCTTAATAACTCCGGTACGCTTTTAGATATAAAGTAGAAATTTTGAGACAAGAGACAACTTTTAGAATTAGTAAAAGTTTTCTCAGAAAATTATTTTTTACCACCTTCTGTTTAAAAGCTATTAGGGCTCAAAAGTTGAAAATTTTCTATGCTTAGATACATGTAACTTAGGTACCTATACAAATTTTTTTTTGGCAAGACCTAAAAATTAAAGCTTAATATATTTTTAAGTATATGTGTTAGCGGTTTTTTTTAGTTATATAAAGTTTCAGACTTAAAGCCCCTCAAAATTGCAAAAAAGTCTTAGTTTTAACTTTTTTTTTTTATATGAAATTTTAAAATTTTGGTGCAAGTCACAATTCTAAACAGTTTGTATTATTTTTTGGAAATTTGCGCTTTTAAGAACGGTTGGTTTACACTTTGTTCAATCAAAGTATCACTAGTTCAAACATCATTGGTAATGAATGGTGTTTATAATAATAAATAAACATAAAAAAAAAAAAAACAAAAATTCTTGTACCAGATAATAGATAGCGCTCAAATAATATAACAATTAATGACTCATCGTATTTTTTATAATCTATTGCTATACATAGCAGAAAAATTAACCTCTTAGTGAAATTAATGATTCAAAAAATCAAACAAACCTTAACTAAAATTGAAACATAGACCTTGGAGAATCCGTTATGTTTTTTCAAGGCCTTAATTTGAAAATATATATATATATATATATATATGTACTTTGTAATATTTTATAACTGTCCAAAGTTAAATAAATTTTAAATTAAAAAATAGTATTAGTTGTACCGTAATAATACCAATTAATATTACCTACATGTACCTACATAACCTTTTTTTGAGTTTTGCCCTTCTGATGACTTTCTGGGTTAGAAAATTTGAAATTTCTTACATTTGTATTTTTTAATATATTAGTTACCTATATTGTAGATATATTAAATTTAAATTGATAAAACCTACAAACAAATATACATATATTCATTTATATATTACATATTAGAAAATTATGTATATGCATTATTGAAAGGGAAAACAAATAAAAAATTAAAAGACAGTGATAAAAAACAATAAATGTAATTTACCTAAATTCGTTTGAAGAATGACTGGACATTTTATATATTTTTATTTTTTAAATGCATACATACATATCTTCACATATATACATTTGTATATGTATATAAAAAAATTTTTTTTTGAAATTAAAACTCCTTTAATGATTTAATATAATATTGTATATTGTTAGTAGACGTCTATGTTTTCATGTGTATGTGTGTGTGTGTGTGTGTGTGTGTGTGTGGTTAAAAGAAACAGGTTTATCAACATATTTATACATTACATTGCTACATACTTGATACACTAATCCAGTGTTGTCCTGTTTTGATTCAAAAAAAAATTGTTTTTTTTTTTATACTGAGATGGTATACAACTAACTGCCACTTTTTGGTACATATAATATTTTATTTTATATTTTTAAACAAACATTATTACAAACCTATATATATTTACTTGTATATTAAAGTAAATATGTACATACAAACATATATATGAGTGAGTATAAAGTTGATAAATTTTGATTATTAAAAAAAAATATCGTTTTAAAGAATCTTTTAGACTTCTCGGCATTTTTATAGTGAACATATATAGTAGTAAATTTCAATTCCAGTTTCCTTATTATTCAGTTTGGATTTTTTTTTTTTTTTTTTGTTTTTCCTGTTCTTATTGTCATTTTTATTGTTGTTGTTGTATAGTATAAAAATTGAAAAAAAGGGTTTAAGGTTCTTTAAATTTGTTATTTTTTTTCAATTTTTCTTCTTAAAGATCGTGATTATAATTTTTGTGAGATTTTTTTTTTTTCATTTTTGATTTTTTAGATTCGTGTTCTTTGCATTTTCAAGTTCTATTTGATCCTGTTGTTGTTTTTGGTATTCGTTTTTAATTCGTGATGAATTTTTTTGAAGGCAAATAATAATATAAAGTAAAAAAAAAAAAACGAAAAAAAAAACGAAATAAAAAATAAATTCAAGGTTAAAAGTTTAAAATCGCGCTGTCGTTCGTTTATTCGTTGTCGACGGAATAAAATAATTTGATTTTAGTGGTTTTATTCTTTTTTTGTTTTTGTTTTTTGTTTGTAGGGTTTCTTGTATTGCTTCTTTTTTAATTTTTTCGTTGTCTAAGGAAAGTATTGAAATCGTTTAAATACGTTCTGTATTTCTTGTGTATTTTTTGATTCTCTGAGTAAAAAAGAAAATTTTGAGGACGCTGGATTTTGGACACTGAAAATCTGGATGAATAGAATTTGATATTTGATTGGATTGTGTTCAAAAAATGTAGTTTTCAATTGATTGGTTGTATTTTTTTTTTTAATAATCATAAGTAATTATTTTTGTATCCAGTCAATGGTGTACCGGCATTCCATACGAAAGGTCTCGGGTTCAATACCCGGCTAGGTCATATAGATTAATAAAGTATAATAGACATTTTTCTTATGATATATAATTAGTATAATATAATTAAATTAAAAATAAGTATATATATTGTCCTATAAATTATAATTAATATCATATTGTAACAGCTATATAATAAAATAATAATAAACCATAATTCGTATATATAAGATAATAAATGGCGTAGAAATAAAAGAAACGCCTCATAGTATTGCACGACAACTGCTACAGCCGAGTAATCAACGGTTTAGTGAAATTAATGATTCCAGAAACTGAAACTTAGTTCAAATATGAATAATAAATGACTTAGAGGATGCTCTATGCTTCCTATAAGAGTGGCAAGAAAGAAAAAAAAAAATATTTGCAGATCCTAAGTTCTTATACCGCCGAAAATTCATTATTTTGAGCACCACAACATTGTAGGGAAACAAAACTGAAGATACAATAGAATGTATACTCGTATATATAAATACATATTTATATTTAACATTTAATTTAATATAGAGCTTTTTAAAGGGATTCAATAGTAAAAATATTTATTGTCTCTATAAAGATTTCACGACAATATTCTTACAATAATTATTATGACTATGCGAAAAAGTCAAGAGGAAAACTGCATATTCATTTGTTTTTTAGTACTGAAAAAGGGTCATTAAATCTTAGGTTTCTTAACAGTCAAAAATCGAGAGAAAAAAAAAAGAAATTAAAAAATAATTAAAAAAAAAAGAACATTCAAATTAAGGTTAAGGTATTTTTAAAAATTTAACATTTTTGATTTAGAGTTTTTGTTTTTTTTTTTTGTTTTTACTTTAAAATGGTTGGAGTTTTGGAATGGTTTAAGATTAAATTTCATTTTTCGATTTAGAAAATTGAGAGTTTTTGTTTTTTGTTAATTAAAAAAAAAACCAAATTAAGAGGATCTAGAAAATTTAAAATTAAAAAAAAACAAGTTAAACGCTTCTATTTTTTGATGGGATTTATAGTTAATCAATATCATTATTGATAATGATTGTTAAAATTCGAAAAAAAAAAATTTGGAATTTAATGTTTAAAGCTTTGAAAAAACTTTTTTTTTTTAAAACATGTGTCCTCTTAAGTTACATTACATAAGGTTACTTTGGTTTCTTATAAGTTGAATTTTATGTACGTATATATGTTTTTTAAATAAAAACTAATGAAAACTTGTCGAATCCAGTAAAGTATATAACTCAAAGTATTTTATATAGAAATTGGTTTTTTATTATATAAAAAATGAAAATCGCGTAATCCAAACACATTGTATAAATTGAAGGATATACCTGTATAAATAATGAATATGCACATTATTATAAGGTTTTTATATATATATATATATATATATACCATATTTTAAAAGAGTTATTCTGATGATAGTCTAAAAGAAATCTTTACTTTATTTTTTGTTGTGTTTTTATGTTCTTGTTATTGTAACCCTTTTTATATTGAATTATATGCAAATTGACTTTTGTGATAATATAATGATGATGATTGATGATGATGATGACGATGATGAGGATGATATATGATATATGTATATACATAATATATATGCTTATATTTATACATAGATATTATTAATGATTATATTATTATAAAATATAAACACCATGTTAAGTTGTTAAAAATATATTTATTTTCTTTTTTTTTTTTTTGTTTAAATGGCGGATGATTCGTTTAAGTATTCGAATTCTGTAAGAGATGCCAGTGAATTAAATAAAAAATTTGTTTTTTTATAAAAAATTTTATAGCATTCGATGAGTTCACGGCAAATTCCAATGATCAAAATGCGGTAAAGTGTGGTTGGATGATGTATTTTTTTTTTGTTGATCTGTGAAAATTCTTTTTATATTTTCTTCTTTTAATGTGTTTGTGTGTTTTTTTTTTTTTATTAATTTGCAATTCGCTTGATTTACTTTGTTAAATAAAATATTTTAATATTATGTTAAATATTTTTTTAATTTTTAAATATTTGTATATAATATGTATATTCTTGATAAATTATATATGTACAAGATGTTCCACAACATTTTGAATTTTATTTGGACAATAAAATAGAGGTAAATAAATTAAAACTAAATCTGGTAAAATAAATCTCTGTATGTTTCCCAAAGGATATAATAGATCAACTTATCATGTATTATCCTTTGGAGATTTAAGCTTTTAAAATTATTTATTAGTGCTCAACCTGCGTACGGCGCATATTTTGTGTCTAAATAATTTTAAACACATGTATTCATATGAGAACAACCGAAATACGCGACGTGTACAGTATACGTTGAGTTTTTAAAATTTAAAAATTGACAAGGCGTACAAAAAATTTGTTGTGGTTTTTTATTATTTTGACAATTGATATTATTTGAAGAAATTTAAGTGCTGTGTAAACTTGTTTTTTTTTTTTAAATTGTATTTACAAATAAATTTAAATTGAAAAAAAAAACAAAAAATTTTATATTTTAATATCAATATACAAAATCGGAAGTATTCGTGACATCCAAATTGCATAAAAAAAGAGTTTGGATGCGCTACATATACACATAAAGTTTTTAATGCATTGTAAAACAGATGTTTCGCGTTTAAATGCAATGTAAATGTAATACAATTTAGAACAACTTTTTCGACGGTTAAATAACAATTCAAATTCACTATCAAATTGTCAAAGATAAATTAAAAGTGTCCAGAAAATTTTAAATGCAAAAATTTTAAACAAACGTACATCGTAGGCGGTGTACAAACTGTCATAATTCAATTTGGATCTTGATACTTTGTAAAAAGCTTTTGTTTTACAATTTGGATCATAATACTTTGCATCGGACGCTTTTTTTATACAATTTGAATGTCACGGTATATTGTAGATATTTTACCTTTAAATAGATTTAGTCAAGATTTTTTTATTAGCTAAATAGTGAAAAGTTAATTGAATTGGTATCGGTTAATGAATGATTGTGAAAGAAATCGCATGTGAAATAAAAATATATAAAATATAAAGAAATAATTTGGGAAGAAATTGTTACTAATAATCTTTTGAATTGTTCGTAATCCATATCGATTTGAAAAACAGTTTTAAATTTTTTAAAATATCGAACTCAGTATTGCAGTACCCATACTTTTCCCGCGATTTTTAAGAGTTCTTTGTTATATTGCGCTCTTTTTTTTGCGTAACAATCTAATAATCATTAAATCTTCTAGCACTTCAATATCGTCAAAATTTTTAATATGTAAACAGTGACATATAATAATGATTTTTTTGACAAATAAATTATTATGCGAGCGTATCAATTTCGATGTACGTCGACGTATCAACGAACAGGCGTACAAAATTTGTACGCCGTACGCTTTTATTTAGGTTGAGCACTAAACCTGGATCCTGGATTTATAATGAAACTTGAAAACTTGATTGCAAATATTGTTCCACCCACTGTATTATGATTCCGATTAAAATATATCGAAAAAGTTCAGAAATTCCCTATTAAAAAATCCTACGAGAAAATTTAAATTAAAAAGCATTTTAATTTTTCCGTAAGATTTTGTATTACCAAAACACTTAAAAATTTGTTTGTGGTAGGGCCAATACATAATAAAAATATTGAGTGAGAAATTTTCAAAAAATGACATATTATGGAAATTTTTAGTTTTCAATTCGAAATTTTAAATATATTTTCCATTTTTATAATTTTATATCGTAGACATTTTAAACACTCACAAAATCAAATGAGAAATAAAAGCTTTTTTAAGTGACAAAGTTTTTTTTTTAATAGAAAATATTAAGTTAAATGCATATTTCTATATATTTAACAAAGCAATTAAAGACAATTTTGTTTTACTAAATGATGTGAAAAAGATAAAATGTTGCCAGATCCTCTTTGATAAAATTGAAAGAAAAAACAATGATTTTGCGTTACTTAAGGCTTGTAAGAGGCCTATACCATATTTTTTTCATAAATTTTGTTTGAAAAATAGGCCTACTATTAAAGTTTTAATCTTTGTGCTTAATAAGCTTCGATAATTATTATACTTTGAAATTACAAATGTCATTGGAAAAATTTGACACTTCGTTATAATGTCAATTAAAATATGTAGATATAAAAAAAAATTTTTCCCATTAGAATTCGCAATACAAACTTTGATCCTAAAGAAACTTTTTTCTTATCCAGTGATTGTCATCGAAATACGTGAAAAGGCTATAATTTATAAAATAAAAAAATATAATAAATAAATAAATAATAAATGAATCTTCACTGTTATATTTTACCAATTACTGACAGCTCATCTGAAAAGAAAGAGGGATTCTTTATATTATTTTTATAAATAATTTAATAGTTATTTATTTTATATTAAAATTCTTAGTAGTTATTTCTATTTGCAAATAACTCTCATTATTATGAACTTTAGTTTTTGGATCACATTGTATATAATATTGATTTATATTAAATGGTTTGTACATACATAATATATAAATTATTTTTGATAAATTTTTAATTAAAAATATAAGAATAACATAAAAAAGGAACTGTTGAAGCGTTGTTATTATAAAATATATATATATATATATATATATATATATATGTATGTATGCATAAATTTTGAATTTATTAAAGATTGTTATAACAATAAGTATTGTATTGATTTTTCTTTTGATTATTTTGTCGTTTTATTTTGTGAGGTTCGCCTTAAGGGGATATCAATTTTTGTTTTTTTTTTTTTTTTTTTTTTTTTTCATTTTTACCAAAATAATTTAGCATTAACTCATAAAGAAGGAACACAGTTACTGATAGATTTATTGCGTGTAAATTTTTATTTATTACTTTTTTTTTTTTTTTTGTTTTTGTATCTGAGATTAATTTTTTTTAGTTGTTTTATGAAATTTAAAATGATAAAAGTTGTATTTGTATAAGAAACGGACTGATTAAACCGCAAACAAATGTACTTTTTAATAATGTTTTTTTTTTTCTTTTTTAGAAGCTTAAAATGTTTGATGATAACATTGATATGGGTGGTTATGTTTTTTTTTTGTTTTTGTATTTTGTCATGTAATTTCCTGTTCAAAAGGTAAAAAGAGTCCTTCAGGAGCTTATTTTATATAATTTCAAGAATAACGAAATTTTGAATTATTATTTCCTAATAATTATTTTTAAAAAACGTTTTTTTTTTTTTTGTTGGAATTTCATTTCAAAGTAATTTTTAACCATATTTTGCTGGAACATTTCAATAGTTTATCATTATCATCATATTATGTCACTTGATTGAGGTGTATATAGTTTTAAATATTCTAAGAGGAAAGATTCTATCTAGTAGAATTTAGCGCCAATATCTTGAGATTTTTTCTTGACGAAAATTTAGAATGCGCTGTTTCATTTTCTACTATTCATTTCATAATTGTTTTTTTTTTTGTTTTTGTAAAACTTTTTTTTTTTTTTTATCGATTTAGATGATCTGCGGTTCTGATTTTCGATGCCGCTAATTTTACAGGGTACGTTTATTGTACAGTCAAGCTGTATTTTTATATTTAACAATTTTGTATTTTCTTCTCACAAACAACGTTTTAAGAAAGTCTCAATTTTCTCCGTTATAGATTAGAAGTGAGGAGTCAAGTTTCGCAACCGGATTGTATGGTATAGGTTTTTCATTGGCATTAAAAATTACGAATTTAATTGTGCAAACTTAATTGAGATTATAATCATCACAGTTGGAGATTTTTAAAAATTTATAGCTACAATTTTAATTTTCTTCAGAATTTTGAAGAAAAAGTTTAATTATAAAAAGTAGCATGAGTTTTTTTTTTATAAAAGGTTTCATGAGCAAAGGTTTAATTATTGGTGTAGCATAAGTTTTATTAAAAAAATACTTCTAATCAACTTTTTAAAGACCTTAAATAATTTTGCAAAATTATTGTTTATATAATTTTAAAATTCAAATTTAATTTTTAAATAATAACAATAAAATAATCTTATTAAAATAAATTTATTTAACAGAAATTATAACCATTCGATTTCACAAAACCCCACAAAAAAAATCCAACGGTGTCAAATCGCACGATCTTGGTGGCCACATCACTCCTCCTCTACGAGAAATAATGCGATCTTCGAACTTTTCCTTCAAAAGATCCATTGTTTCTCTTGCTGTGTGACAAGTGGCACCGTCCTGTTGAAACCACATATTCTCTACGTCCAAATCATCAATTTCCCGCCACAAAAAGCTTCGGATCATCTCCCTGTAGCGATTTCCATTGACCGTAATCGCATTTCCATTTGCGTTTTCAAAAAAATATGGTCCGATGATTCCTCCTGACCACAAACCACACCAAACCGTAACTTTTTGTGAATGTGCTGGTTGCTCTAAGATAACCTTTGGATTCTCTTCATCCCAAATGCGGCAATTCTGTTTATTGATGTAGCCATTGAGCTGGAAATGAGCTTCGTCGGTGAAGATTATTTTGTTAAAAAAATTCTCATTTTCTTCTTGTTTTTCGATTGCCCAAGAAACGAATTGCCGACGTAATAATGCATGGTCAGTTGGTTTTAATTCTTGCGTCAGCTGGATCTTATAAGCCTTTAAATGGAGATCACGATGCAAAATGTTGAATAATGTGGATGGTTTGATGTTTAATTGCTGCGAACGATGACGAATGCAAGTTTTTGGATCTTCTTCAACACTTCTGCTCACAGCTGCTACATTCTCGGTTGAACGGCCACTACGTTAATAAATGTTGCCTCTGTTATCAAGAACAGATCCAGTTTCTAGAAATTTATCAACCATCATCTTGATGGCACGATTTGTTGGAGCATTTTCTTTACCAAATTTTGTTCGAAATTTCCTAATTACATCTTGAAAACTTTTACCATTTTCAAAAAATATTGTAATAACAAAAACACGTTGTTCCTTCGCGTAACGTTCCATATTAACTAACCGTAATGTATTTAGAATATACCTAAAGAAACCTCGTATAAAAATTACGGGTAGAAAAAAAATGGCGGCAAAATCAAAATGATACCTCAATTTTGAACACCCTGTATAATGATAATTGAATATATGTACAGTATTGGTCGAAAAATTTATTACAGTTAAATTTATTTTAATTTTTTTTTTTTTATTATTAATGATAACATAAAAACTTTACAATGTTAGACTTATTCTAGCAGCATATAAAGAATTGTAAATTACGAACACTTGTCCTCAGATAAATCCAGTTTTTTTCTAAGTAGGTATTTGATTGAATTACCCGAGTTTCGTTTTCAAATGCGCTTAATAACTAATTTAAAACTAATTTGAACCTAATTTTTTTTTATATAAATGCTACATTTTTTTTTTTTTTGTGAAACGCGTATGTTATCTAAAATGAGAGTTGACTGTAAAATTTCTTCTACTCTATTCTATTAGTTTATAGATCGTGATAATTTAATTAGTTTTTTTGAATTTGAGCATATAAAAATAATTAAATTATCACGATCTATAAACTAATAGAATAGAGTAGAAGAAATATTACAGTCAACTCTCATTTTAGATAACATACACGTTTCACAAAAAAAAAATAAAATGAATTTTATTTGAGCATATAAAAATAATATATACTTAAAAGGTTTTGTTCAATACTATTTGAATTAAAGGATGAAAAGGATGAAGGATGAAAGGATGAAAACGAGCGGCCAATAATCTTATCTATAAACAAAAAAAAAAGAATTTTTTTTTTTTAAAAAACTACAAAAAAAAAGAAAAATCTTTCTTAACTTTTGTTTTGTATCTTTTAGATATCTTTTTTGCTTATGCCATTTTTGAAATAATATTTGATAATATTTTGTTATTTGATTTTAAGTATGTATGTATGTACAGTACAAATGTATCTATATATCTATATATCATCAAATCAAATGTGTGTATTTGGATTTAATATTTAAATAAAAAGGAAAAATACCTATCTAATAACCCATCGACCCATCAACCTATTGGTTTTTTTTTTTTTTTTTTTTTTGTTTTCCATTATTTTGTTTTGAATGTCTTTTTATTAAAATTTATGTAATCAAAAAATTTCGTTGTTTCTTTTTTATTTTATTTTATTTTTGATAGATAAAATGACAAAAAATACAAAAGTATAAAATATTTATAAAGGAAAAACCAATCCCATCATTATTGAAAAAAAAAGACAAAAAAATTAAAAAAAAAAAATATTAAAAAAAAAAAAAAAAAATCAAAGAAAATGGAAATGAAAAAAATAAAAATAAAAAATGTTAATGGTGTGATAAAATGTTCATTTGTATTGGTAATAAATAAGTCAAAACTAAACCAAAAATATTTGGTTTAAAAAAAAAAAAGAAAATGCAAACAAGTCCTTTTATATTCTGATGTGGTTACAATGTTGTATATTTTCTTTTTTTTTTATTTTCTAGTTTTTTGTTATAATAATTTTATGATATTTATGTGTGTTCTAAGGACATGCTAAAAATAATATTATGAATATTTTTTTTTTTTTTTTTGATTCTTTACTCCTTTGACATTTTTTTTTTTTTTTTTTTTTTTTTATTATGAATTCATTAAGGTGCGTTTTTTTTTTTAAACTTTAAATATAAAAAAAAAGCATAGATACTTTAATAAATTGACCGAGGACAAATAAATTAGAACAAATATAAATTTATTTTTTTTTGTTTTTTTTTGTTGTACCTTTTTGAATTTTATCACTTTTTTAAATACAAATAACCATTTTGTTAAATATTGTATTTAATTAAATAATTTGATTTATAGTTATTTTTTTGCGAATTATCATTTTATGAATTGAAAATTAATCATACTATAAAATTTTTGCCAGAATTTAATTACTTATAAAGAGAAGAGGTGTGTCTATAATACAATTGAAATATAGAACTTGAATTTGAATCTTTTATAAATATCACATTGAATTGAAGAACATAGATTATTTTCTTATTTTTTCTAAAAGATCATAACTAATTGTGAATCTTAAATACAAACATATGAATTATAAACTGACTAAGTCGAAATAGTTAAAGATCACAAATGTATGCTATCGCCTAAGATGATTTTACGCTATAAACAGGTTAATGAAAATTTAAAACGAAAAATTTTCAAACTTTTAAGATAAATTTTAAAAAGGATGTCGCTTATTGTAATCTTATTAACATTAAATGCATGTAATTTAAAAGTTTTGGCGTAGAAAAGGATTAAAAATATGTATAAAATCTTTTTTTTAATTAGTCAAAAAAGACAGATAAGAAAGGGTTGTAGGTGCACAATTAGGTTAGTATAGGTTATTTAAGAATAAATTCCTCAGAAATTTTATTTTTAGAGCAAGTAGTTGGGCATTTACACAACATATAAGAGATTGATTTCTTCTCCTTTACAACTTTGTAGCTTTTGTAATAGTCATATAAGGGAAGCGAAAAAAGTGTTAGCCTTCTGGCATGTCTGTCAACCGGACAGTGTTCCATTAAAACTTCTATTACATTACTGATATTTTGGCGATGTAATGATAAGTGTCTAGTTATTCGTTGAACACCTAATGTAGGACAGGTCTGTTTAGTAGCATTGTAAGTACTAATAGAAAACCACCCTTGATTTCTGAGTGTATTGGCTTGATGTTGAGTCCTATATTTACAGGTTGTAATTGGAATCTCGAGATTCTTTTTTTTGGAGAATGTGAAAGTTTATACCGCTTCTTGTGAGCTCATTAGGTCTACAATTTTCTAGTAGTTTAGGTATCCAGATAAGATGGGTTTCACACTGTTAATTTAAGGATGAGAGTCGACGAAAATATAAATGATGTTATAAATGTTTAAAAATGAGTAGGAAATTACAAAAAAAATCAAAAATTGGAATTTTAAGCCATTTTTCTTATATTTAAAAAAAAATTTTTTTTTTATTGTACATAAATACCTAAATGAAAATACTATCAGAACGGTACTTAAAATCACTGACCATAATCTTATGAAAATCATTATGGGATTATTAAAAAATTGTAACCCTCTACTGGAAAAATTTAAAAAACCAGGTAAAAATACATATACCCCTTAGTTTTATGTGATGTGTATAATAAATGACTTAAAATGATCAATGCAACACAAGAATTAATTTTTTTTGAAATTGTTTAAATATGATTTTTAAATATTAGATCACTAATAATTGCAGTGAATTAATGAGGTTTTTTTTTTTTGAATTTGTGAAACAAAAATATTCAATTCAAATACATATTCACTACTTCATTTATATTTTCATTAAAGTTTTTATTTTTTCTAATAAAAATTTGTATAACTTCAATTTATTCATTAACACGTTGACTACCAACTTTGAGTGAGTATATACTTGTAGTTGAAGTCACTATTGTCAGATACGAATTAACTATATATATATATACATATATATATATATATATATGTGTGTACGAATTCTAATTAAATATTCAATTAAATATCTCTACACAACCTGCTCTTTAATTAACCATATTTCATCAAAACCCATTTAATATGTAGCAAAAGGACGTCGATTAGTGAGTAAGAGCATATAAAACACGCTGTAAACACCGAGGTAGGGTGTGTTCGAATCCCACACATGTCGTAAGAGTTATTCTCCCTTACGACATTTACAGTCACGCCTGAACAAGAAAGTCTGTGCAATTTCCTGTTCATATTTATTTTTTCCGTTTCAAAATGGTTTTTTTTTTATTGTTGGCATCACTGTACTGTAATTTTTCAAATAATTAATAAAAATTGTATAATGTAATTTAAAAATTACTTGTAATTAAAAAATCTTTAGAATGAAGAAAAAAACAGAAATATTTTATTCCTTGATAAATATAATTAAATTAATAAATTAAAATAAATCGAAATATTTGAAATCGCATCCTTCTTTTTCAATCTGTTATTTAACTATCAATTGTAACACTTTTTCTAAATATTTGGTTTTTTTTTTTTTTGAAAATTAAAACACGTTATATACATTATGATGATATTACATGAAATTAATATAAAAGTGATAAATATCTATGTATATATATATACTCGTATATAGAACGAGTGTAAAATTCACCTTATATTATTCTTTACTTTCTTTTAAAATCCTTCGAAATTTCCCCCTTGGGTTATGGAAAATATTTTCTTATCATTGTTAAGTAAATGCACGTCCAAAATTATATTTCACTGATTTTTCCTTTTATTTTACGTTACTTTTCATTCATTTTTCTATGTGTTAAGTTACAATGGCCAGATATGGTTACTGTAATGTTTAAAAAAGGGACTTTATATCTCTAGAGTAATTCATTTAAGATAAAATTATCCTGTGGGAAAAATTCTTTTAATATAAGATAATATTTTTGATTTTGAATGTGTTCTCAGTTCTCGTGATGAATAAAAATTTTGTAAAAAATTGAAAAAAAAAAGGAATTCATTATAAAGTTTTTTTTTTTTTTTATTTTAAAATTTGAAGTAACTTTTATTTAGATTTTAGTTTTAGGCTAAAGTACAAGTCATAGATTCTATCGGGATGTTTTAGTTGAATGAAAAGGAAACTTTTATAAATTTATTTGCAGTAGCAACCGCTGTTAAATAACTTTGGAAAAAAAAAAACTTGCAACAAACTAATTTTGTTTAAATTTTTTTAGATCACTATTCATTACTTTGAAAATAAATCCTAATTACCCCATACAGTTAGATAATTACCCCCAAAAACTATGATATTAAGGTATTGATTCCAATTAAGGTATTGATGAAATAAGTGATTCAATTTTTAACTTTATAAATCAACACTTTCGCTGTAATGAATAGAAATTTTGTCATTAGCTTTTAGAACTTAAGATTCTTTCTTTCTTTCTTTAATATACGAAATATTTTAATATGAAACTATCTTTTAGTATAATATACTTTAAAACAAAATCTTATCAAATAAATATATTTTTTTTTTTAAACACAAAAAGAAAACGAAAAATTAGGTGATTCTAACTCATTGTTTTGTAACCCTTTATAACCCTTTCTAACAATTAGGAAAATAAAAAAAAAAAATTTTCAAAATGCAGTGCATATTAACATTGTGACCTTTTTTAATATAGATCTATTGTGCTTCCCCTATTACTATGTGTTGTGAATTTTACCTCCGTTTAGAATAATTCTGTCTGCCCTACTATCTCTACGAAACTAAAAATCTGTAAAGTGTTTATTGTTGGCAGTAAAGCAATATGTTCTTAGGTGGACATATCTTTCTTGGAGTAAATCTCCAGAATTTTTCAGTATATGTCTTTGAGATTATTCTTCTTTTTGACAGAATTTGCATGTACCGTTATTCTGCCTTTAATCGACAACAAACATCGATAATTTTCATCTTGTTTTTATTGGATCCTATGATTTATTCATATTTTTCTCGGTTACAGTTTTGCCCGAAGCTCCTTAAATTATCTGAGCCCGGATTGTTTCACATCATAGTTTCCACCTACTATAACCCTTGTCATAATATACAAAATATTCTTAATATATCCTTAATACAAATTGCTTATATGATAATTTCTATAACAATGATTTGTCCTTTTAAATAAACAATCAATTTGATTATAATTTTCTTTTTAATGGAAAAATATATTAGTTATTTTCCGGAAAGAAAATTCCATTTATTATTTGAGATACATATATATTTTTATTTTCCTTATTAATTCAATATTTATATAAACAACTATACATAGTTTTAACCCTGATCGGCAACAAAGTTAAATTTTAATACCAACTTTTGTAAATTAATATTTTTTTTTCGATTTTTAATCAAATGTTCGAATAGAGGGAATTGTCGAATTGCAGGGTTTTGTTTCAAAAAAAAAAAAAAAAATAACGTTTTCATTTCTCTTGAAATATGCTAAAAAAATTGTTTCAAAGTTCTTGGAGTAAATTTTAGTTAAGGTTGGCAATACAAGGTTTAACTTTTCAACAATATTGTACATATAGTATATAGTAATCTTTTGGAATTTATTTTTTTTTTCTTTTTAAATTATTTATTAATAAATCATATATTAATTTTGCATTTCTATCTGTTAAATTAAAAATCTAAAACAAATTACAAAAAAAAAAAAAAAAAAAAAATAAAAATTTTACCTTGTTTTGTTTTGGTTTGTTTTCTTTTTTTAATTTATGAAATATTTAAAATATTTTCCAATGCAATCACAACAATGAAGTAGAAAACAAAAAAACAAAACACGATAATAATAAAAGTAAAATATAGCAAAAAAAAAAAAAAACATTGAAAAAAAACTGAAAGAAAAAATCATCATAATAATAAAAAATTTATGCGCTTGCCCTATTCAAAAACCAATAATTTTTTTTTTATTTTTTTTTTTTTGTACTAAACAAGGGGCTAAATACGGATTTTTTTTTTTTTCTGTTTTATAATTCTCTATGGTGTATGCAATACTAAAAAAACAAAGCAACAACAATAATAGCAACTTACAATAAAAAAATTAAAAATATTCAAGAAAAAAAAAAAAAAAAAAAAAAACAATAATAATAATAAAGGAGGAAGACCAATTGGTAAACTTATTGCAAGGTTGGCATAAACGTCAAACGAAATGTATTGAATAATTTTTTTTTTTTTGAATTACATTTCAATATATATATATATATAATATCTATATATATATATATATATAAGCATATCTTCAAATTTCTAAGGTATATATATACTTATAAGAAGAAAAAAAAAATTAAAAAAAAAGAGTATTTAAATACTATTAAAAGGTGGTTGAGGGAGGATGAAATTATATATATATATATATATATATATATCTATATCTATACTATGTATTAATATATATTAATTTTACTACCACACCATCCTTCACCACTAAACAAAAAAAAAAAAAAACTGTAGTCATTACAAATCCAATTTTAATGTCTGATGTATAGAAAAAGCAAAAAAAAATTAAATTTCATTTTTACCTCTTGCAACCTACTTATGGGAAGCGAATTTTTTTTCTTTTCTTCAATAATCTTTAAAACACAAAAAAAAAAAAAATTGAAAATAAAAAAAAATAAAAAGTGAACAAATTTAAATATACAACCAAATAATACTTATTACAATGTGGGAAGATATTGAACAAATGTTTTACATATATACATAAATAAAGAGATAGAAAATCATTTTCATTTAAAAACCAATTATTTGACATTTTTTTTCTCAACAAAAATTTGATTACAAAATTTCTATAAAATTTTGTTTTGTTTTTTTTTTTTTTTTTTCTCTCTCTTTATAAGTTTCTAATATTTCTTTCAGAATGTTTCTTAATTATAGAAAAAATTAGGATTGTAAATGAGCCGACTCATTTTGGCAAATACAACTCACTGACCAACTCAAATAATTTAGACCTTTCATAATTTGAGTGATTCATATACGCTCATAAGGTTGATCGGACTCAAGTATGACCGAACGCCAACGTGAGAGATCTCAATATTTGAACGAATTCAAAATTTAAGTTGAGCTACAAGTTGAGTGACGAGTTGAGCCGAAATTTGAGCTTTTTACAACACTGCAAAAATTATAGTTATTTGTTAATTTTTATATATGTATATTTCTTCATGTATTTTTAGTCAGTAATTCTAAACTAGAAAAAAAAAAAAAATAAGAATCTTAATTGTACATACTGACAAATAATTACAGATAATATATGAGCTCGGGCATTATAAATGAAAGAAAGATTGATAGTTCAATATTTCAAATGTGTGTATATATATTATTTTAAACTTTCATTGGAAAAAGATTGAATTATATTAAAAGAAACTATATAGGTTCCATCATTTTCCAGTTCTACTGGTATAAAAATTGTAATAATACCCAAAAGATTACAATTTTCGGAAATTTAATGCATGATGAAAGGTATAGATAGGTTTTAAAATTTTTACAATTGTCATAGTATAAAAATTGTTCTATATCCAATTTTAAAACACTCAGTTAATCCATTTACATATCAGAGGGTATACAAGGAGAACTTAAAGTTCTTTTAAGAGATTGTTAGGGAATTTCAGCAATACGCTGTATTATATAAAATTTATTTATCCATTTTTAAATAACATTATAACAAAGTTGTATTGAAATTACATATGACGATTAAAGGAATCTCTTTAAGTAATTTTAATTGAAGTATTAAATTTAGTTTATATCGATATTCTTATATGCCAGCTATTCGATACTTTTTTTTTCCAGCGTAACTGAATGTAAATAGAGATTTAATTTTAACTGATTTTAAAATCTATTTTATAACTTAGAGTTTTTTTTTTTAACATGATAGTATATTGTTTAACATTTTTCTTCACAACCATATTTAAATGCAAAGAAGAAATTTGTTTCAATCAAATTTTTAATAGCTTTTATAATAACTAACGATTTTTTTTTAAATGAGTTTTAAATGAGTTAAAATTTAGGTTCCACTTTCAAAAAATTGTTACTCATCCTTAAATAATTTTTATACAGAAGATTTTAAAAATGTACCGGATGAATAGACAACAAGTTTATTTAATATCTAATCTTGTTAATTTATTTTGTTTTCTTATTGGCAAACAATGTCGGAAATATTAATATCATCAATTTTTTTCCCAATTTTTTTTTATTATACTTTTAAGTAAACTCAGAATGCTTTAGCAGGAGGAAATTTATATAAAAATATACACACATGAATGATGGATATTACAATGAATATAATATGATTATCTAATGTTCTTTAAATCTAATTTAATCTAAACCAATCCTTATCAGACAATTCTAATTAAAGTGTATAATTAATTTTAAAACATCCTGTAATTTTTCTTTTTTCCTTTTTTTTTGTTTTTTTTTTGCTTTTTTTTGAACATATTTAATTTCAATTATTTTTATTTTATGTTTTATTTTATTTTATTTTTTTTTTTTTAATTTTTGCGCATTTTTAAAAAGAATCCGAATCAACATAAAATGCTTAAAGCTATAAGCTAGTAGCTAATAGCTATTAAAAATTCCCTCATATATATATATATGAATGGATATATATATACATATATACAATATAATAAAATATACTTACCTTTATTATAATACAATGTATAATATATTATGTATAGCTCTAAATAATAATATAATATGTGATTATATACATATGTATTTAAATAAATGTATGTATTGATGTATGTATATATATATATATATTTTTTTTTTTTACATAATCTAGTTACATATCAATAACCCACCAAAAAAAAAAAAAATAAAAATAAATGGTTCCTTTTAGCAGCCAACCTTTTTATTTCATTTTTACTTTTTTTTTTTTTGTTTTTTTTTTTTTATTTATTTTTGATGTTTCTTCATTTGGTATGGAGTTATTCCACCTTTTTCTTTTTAAGGGGGATGGGAGGGGGGAAGGGACACAACTACCACAACTGAACAGTTTTGATTTCGTTATTTAGAAAAAAAAAATAAAAATTTTCACCAATATTTTTTTTTTTCCTTCTCAATTTTAATTTTTTTTTTTTTTTTTTTATTTCAATTTAAATTTTTTTTTTTTTTTTGCTGTTTGGTTTTGGATCGAATTGGTTCCAAATAATGGCAAGAAAAAAAAAAATCGAAACAAAAATTAAAATTAAAATAAGAAAAGAAAAAAAAAATATATATATATATAGGAGGACTCCTTCGCCTTTTGTCTTTCAATTTACAGTTCTTTGTTTTTGGGATCTGCATGATTAAGAGCGAGAAAAAAAAATTACGACACCCAATGAGCAAAATTTATTTTCCCATTTAGTTTTCTTTTCTTTTTTTTTCTACTTTTCGATATTTTTTTTTTTTTTTTTTTTTGTTTTCAGGAAGAATGTAGAAGTGATTAAAAAATCGAATTGGAAATTAAAAAATGAATCACATAATATACAACAATGTATTCATATGTTTATTTTTTTTCTCTGCTTTTTCTGCTTATTTGAGTCTAAGTATAGTATGTATAGTTGTTGTTTTGAAGTTGGTTGTATTGTAATATTAAGTTAAAAAAAAAAAAGAAAAATATTTGTTTAAAACGAAAAAAAATGCATATAAACTATTTTAAGAGTAAAGTAAGCATATACTCGCCTGAATTTATATGCAAGATTTGCAAAAAAAAAAAAAAAAAAAAAACAATCATTTTTTAAAAAACAAAAGGAAAATTAAAAACATAAACATAAGAGCAAATTAAATCAAAAGTCTAGAGGATACTTTAGCATGCTCACTTGTCAATATCTTAATGCATGTACATACATATATATATATATATTTTTTTTTTTTTTTTCATTTATGTATATATCTATATTCTATATATCTATATTCCTAAAATTAACATATGTATATAATATCTAAATATATGTATATATGTGTATATATAAATACAGAAACTGGGTTTTAACTATAAAAATATTGTTGCAGATATAAATATGCAGATATATTTATTTATTTATATTATGTATATTAGTTATATATTATATATGGTATATATTATGAAAATTCGTATATGTAATTTATAAAACATCATAATATATCAGATATATTTTGAAATTCAGCACGAATAGCACGATTTTGACGACGACGACGACGACGACGACTATATGGTCATCCTCATTAAATATACTCCAGCTTTACAATAAAAAACAAAAAATTACAAAAACAATTGTTTTTTTTTTTGTTTTAATTGTTAATTTTGTTCCTGTCCTTTTTTTTTCAAATACATCTTTGTATATATGTATATACATACATATGTTTAAGTATATAATCTTAAATGTTAATTTATGTATTAAGAAAGGATTAAGGCCGAATAACGAATTTATATAATTATTATATAAAGATATTTTTGTATGAAATTTTTTTTTACATTTTTATCTTTTTAATTTATTAATCCTACAGTGCAATTTACACTTGTATAAGATAAATAGATGGCATAGAAATAAAGAAATATTTACATCTCATAGTTGTTGTACAATAACTACAGTTGAGTAATCAACGGCTTTGCAAAAAATAAATATGATTAACTGAAACTGAAGTTTAGTCAAATAAATAAATGACTTAGCGGATATCATATACTTCTTAAATAGGTGTAGGAAGGCAAAAAAAAGTGAATTCTTGCTATTCTGTAAATTGAAGAGAAGAGAATCTGTAAATTGAAATTAAAATTATTTTAAAACCGAACGAGAACTAACATTATTTTTATTAAAAATTTGATGTTATTTAAGTTTTTTGATCTTATTTAAAAAATTCAGTAGAAGAAAAATTTTTGGTTTAATTTAAATGCAATTATAGGACCGATATTGAGGTATAGAATTGATCACAGACGATTGACAATTAGGAACTTTAGGTATAGAATTGATCACAGACGATTGGTTTTTAATAAACCTAATATTGTTTATTAATATTAGAATATGCGAAGATTTTATGTTATTAAGGTAACAACTACAAAACATAGTCCTTTTTCAGTAAAAAAAACGTTAAGCGAAATGTCATTTTTCAATATGCAATTTAATTAACGGTGTGCATTTCGGTGTTTACAGTAGAATGTCGATATACATTATAATTTGACTGCATAATATAAACATTTCTAATATTTGAATTATATTAAAAATATTATAAAATTTACGTATACAATTAACCCTCCTACATAGATATGAAAAATAAAAATTCAAATACAGACGCATATTCGTATACGCATATAAATAATTTAACGTAAATTCCTCTTCATCATTGCTAATTATGAGAGAATTACGCGCGAACGTTTTTGTGACTTTTTAGTTGTACGTAACGAACAGTCTTACTTTAAAAAAAAGAAAAAGAACTACTTATAAACGTACTCGTTACAGAAAAAATTCGTATTTTATTAACTACATATGTTGTTGAAATGTTGCATTCTAGAGGGTTTTACTATACTTGGTATATAATTTTAATTTTTTTTTTAATGGATTTGTCTACCACATAAATGTGGACAGGAAATTACACAGCTTTTCCTGTTCAGGCTTGGCTGTAAATGTCGTAAGGGGGAATAAGTCTTATGACGTGTGCGGGATTCGAACCCACACTCCCTCGGTGTTTACAGCGTATTTTATATCCACCTAGGCCCCATAATTTTAATATTAAAGCATGAATTAATTTTATATTATTTATTAAAATAAAATATAAAATATAAATTTTACTAATTTTATTTTTTTTGTTTCTTTTGCAGGTATGTGTTTCTCTTAAATAAACTTTTTAATTGTGTAAGTAATAATAAAAATATAAAAATAAATATGTATGTATACTCAAATTTCAATTTGCATTGTCTTGATTTTAGATTCATCATTACAATTGACGTGTGTAAATTTATTTGTTTTTTTTTTTATTTTATTTAAAAACGTAAAAAAAATCATAAAGAAAAATAGAACAAAATTATTCCGATTTGCGTCGTTTTAAATGATTTTTAAATTTCTAAATTTTTTTTTTTTCTTCAATTAACATCGCAAATAAGGGGTTTCGGTATACAATATTATAAATAAAAATATGTTCTTCTATATATGTTTTAAATATATACAAAATAATTCTTTTCCTTATCAACATTATTGTACTTATCCCTCGGTTTACAGGTTTTATACTATATACAAAAAATACTTTGAAAATATGTAAATAGCTTTAAAATTAATACGTATGTATTATGGATATAAAAAAAAAAAGAGTGGTTTCAACCAAAAGAAAGTTTGAAAGATCTTCTACAAGTGATGACTATTAAATTAACAATATACAGTATATATTGAGTGCATAAAAGCATATTTAAAAGAATTTAATAAAAAACATTTTATTTAAACATAATATAAAAGATGATGATATAAATTTTTTTTTTTTCTTAACATTTTAATCATTCGCAAATTCTTTCTTTTATTTCTCATAATTCGATTAACGCTCCTAACAATAAGAAAATCAATTTTTTTTTTGTGTTTTTTTTTCACCCCTTTCAAAATCCTTTTATATTTTTATAATTTTTTTTTTTTTTTTGTTTTTACCTTTTATTGTTTTGTCTTTCTATTAAGAAAGAAAAGAAAGATTTATTCTGAAAAAAAAAGAAAAAAAAAAATCAAAAATTAGAAAAAATTGGAAAAGAAAAAAGCAAATTATTGAAAGAAAATATCCTGACGACAACTACTACTCTTTAAATTACAAAAAAAAAAACAAAAAAAAAACCGTAAAAAAAACACTTTTTCTTGTCTTTTCATCTCAATCTAACAACAATACGAATTGTATTACAAGAATGCTCAAAAAAAAAAAAAAATAGCATTTCAGTTTTTTTTTCGATGTTCATATCATTTCTCGTCCTTAAACACATTCCACCTACATATTTTCTGGTATTCATATAATATTCTAACATACATACATACATATGTAAAATAGATTTATAATTCATTCATTAATTTTGTTTTTATTTTTATTTTATTTTTATTTTTCATCTTCTAAAAATAAACGATCTCCCTCTTACTCCGATACTGTTTTTAATTTTTTTTAAAAATACAAGTAGGTACTATAAAATATATAGCTATATTGTAATTTGGTATATAGGAATATATGTAAATGTATTGTCCTGTTTTTTTTTTTTTTTTTTTTCTATGCAATAATATATGTATAATGAACATACTTACATACAAAGAGAAAAAAAATTATTTGATTTTTATTTTTGTTCTTGTAAAGTATAGAAAAAAAAAAAATGTGGAATACAAAAGAAATTAATTCCATTTTTTTTTTTTTTTTCTTACTTTCATCTCATCCTCTTTTCCCTTTTGTTTTATTTTTTTCTTCTTTCTCTTTCTCACTGTTTTTTTTTTGGCCTTTTTTCTTAGAATAAATTTTGAAATGCTATCAAACAATGTTCTCCTTCAATTTGTATTAATTCATCAACCCCCCAACAACAACAACTATAATGTATAAACCAATGGTGATTTATTCATCATAGCCTTATTACCACCCTCAACCCCAACCACCACTATCATCACCACCGCCAGTACTTCACTCTAATTCTAAATTTCTCTTTTTTTTTTTTACATACCATAGTTTGTAATTTTGTTTTTTCTGTTTTATTGTTTCTGTTGTCGACGCCGCCACTTTATGCTGCTTTCGTCCCGATTTAAAAAAAAAAATTAATGTAATGTTATTTTAGTTTTTGTTATTTTTTCTCTTATTTAAGGAAGGGGGGGGGGACACTTTGGAACTTGGGATTTTTTTTTTTTTGTTTTATAGGAATCAAATGAGTTAAAATTATTAAAGAAAAAATAAAAAAAAAAATAATTCCCATAAGGAGTTTCAAATTTTTTGAAATAAAGATTTTTCAATTTCAACTGGACAATTTCAGAAAAAAAACAATAAAAAATTTTCTATGTGTATAATTGTATGTAGTGGTCATGGTTGCAATATTTAATTTTTTTTTTTTTTTTGTTTTACATAATTATGTAACAGAACAATTTAATACTATTATATTTATTACAAAAACGGATATGTTCATATGTGTGTGTAGTAATTTTTTTCCTTGGTACAAGAGAATTTTTTAAAAGTAATGTTGAATGGGCGAGTTGAGTAGGAGACAAACAATAATATGGTAGTATGATTTTTTTTTTTTTAAATATCATTAAGATTTATTTGAAGATTCTCACTTTCAATTTTTCCGTATTATTTTTCATCCTTTCTTTTGAAAAAAATACCGTTATTCTATAAAGAATTGCTTGAATTGAAGAAAATTGTAATAAAGAAATAAAAAGAAAAAAAAGATGTAAAATAAAAGGAACATATCATTTTTTTAATTTTTTCTTTCCTTTTTTTTTTTTTGTGTTCTTGAAGGACGAAAAGAACAATACTTGTCCAGAAAAAAGAAAATTGAAAATTATGATGGTTTTTAATTGTAAGAATTTTTTTTTAAATTTTTTTCTTTTTTTTTTTTCTAAAAGTTTTGTGATTTATAATAGAGGGTTTTAATTTATTTCAAAAATTTTTTAAATAAATAGGATCTTTAGATAAACTAAAAATATTTGAACAGTTAAAGATATAGATTTTTTTTTTCTTGAAGTACTTTTTCCTTAATTTGATCTTCCATTTGCATACCATGTCTTATATTTATTGAAATTGAAATACATCCTGTATGTTTAAAATGTCCTATCTAAAAATAATTAGAGATATATTCGAAATAAAAACAAAAATAAAAAAAATAATAATAATGTTGCTGGCAATATGTATCCTTTAAAATTTAAATGATATCGATCTACGTTACGAGTACATACTACATATATATATATCTCGTAACATAAAAAAAAAAAAAGAAAAAAACGGTTTATTTATTTCTTGTAGTATACAACAAAGAAAAACAATCCATTAGATAGATCTATTTAAAATTCTTTAAAATAGTAGGTGATATAGAGAATAGTAATGGTTATTGTGTGTACCAAAGAATGCGGGCGGTCAGGCGAAAAAGACAGTGATAACGAACAGTCTGAGAACAGCTAAAACAATTAAAAATCAAAAAAAAAAAAAGAAAACAACCATGAAACATAAAAAACATTTTTGAGTGGATGAACTTTTAATTTTAGATTTTGTTTTAATTTTTTTGTTACTCTTAAAATGGCTGGACACATCACTAACAGAGTAAATTTTACATTTAAATGAAGAGAAAAAAAAAAACAAACAAAAAAAAATAAAAATAAAAATTATAATGTCCTATGAGACATATTCAACAGAACAAAGCTAAAAAAACAGTGTATAATAATTATCTACATTTATATATAATATGTATATAAGTATGTAACAATTTTTTTTTTCATAATAAAGAAATAAAGGACAACCAAAAAAAACAAAGGAAAGGAAAGTAAAAAGGATGAATATTGTTGTTGCGACAAAATGTAAATTCATTCAATTAAAATTCGATAAGAAATCATGAAATGTTTTTTTTTTTTTTTTTTTTTTTTTTGTAGAAGTTTTTCTTGGAGAAAAAAAAGATTTTTTTTTCTAGATTTTAGCAAAACAAAAAAAAACATTAATGAAAAAGAAAAGAAAAAAAAAAGAAAACACTTTTCTAGTATTTTTTTGTTTTTGTTTTTGTTTTTTTCATTACAATTTTTGTATTTTGCACAAAAATATGAAATTATGTTTTTTCTATTGTACATTTTTATATGTATCTATGTATATGTTCATATGTATATGTAATGTGTACTAAATAAAAAGTAGAAAAACAAAAAAAACTAATGATGAGAAAAAAAATGATATTTTTTTTAAATATACATAACTTAATAAAAAAATTTTGTATCATTTTTTTTTTCACAATTATATCCTTGTTCTGTGATTGTTGTTATTGTGGGGGAAGGGAATGTTTTGGAAATTAAAATGGCCGAAACTAACAATATTTCATTATACTTTACCTAAAGTTTTCTACGTATATAATATATACATAATATATTATTAAATTTATATATATATATGTATATATATATGTATGTATATAACTACTTATATACATAATTACAATTACAAATAATAACAATAGTATACAGGAAAACATTAACTGTTACAATTTGTTTTTCTTTAGGCTTTTGTTTCGTATAGGTGTAGACAGAGAAGACAGAGGAGATTTAGATCTTTAGACAGTTATATAAGCTATCCGAATATTAACTGACACAGTTCAAATAAAAGCTTCTTATAAATTATAGAATTTTTAAATTCAATCAAATTGCCTATAAAAATGACGTTTTCCAACACTTCCCCTTTATTTCCATTTTGATGATTATTATACCCTACAGCTAAAGTATAGTGTATATTAACTTTGGTAAAGTGTTTGTAACCACCAAAAGGAAGCGAGTTAGATATGGAGATGTATATATATTCTGAATCAGGATCACCTCCTGAGTCCAGGGATCTGTCTGTCCGTACGCACAATAACTCAAAAAAAAATGATGCTATCTTAATGAAATTTATACTGTAGGTTAACAATGACTAAAGTAAGGCGGAGATTACAAATGTTCGAAATCGGACCATGGGTTCGGGTACCTCCCATACAGCTCCTCTGTATGGGAGCATTTATTAACCGAACAA
This sequence comes from Poecilobothrus nobilitatus, assembly GCA_947095535.1. Taxonomy (NCBI): domain Eukaryota; kingdom Metazoa; phylum Arthropoda; class Insecta; order Diptera; family Dolichopodidae; genus Poecilobothrus; species Poecilobothrus nobilitatus. The sequence continues at coordinate 170,481,003 of OX352773.1, forward strand.
GCATATCTTCGAAATTAATAAAGATAGAAACTTCAAATTTGATAAGAGGGTGCTGTTTCCTGAATCCCTGATTTTCCTAAAATTTGAGATGAATTAGAGTGGTTGTTCGAGTACGATTCTAGTTCGTAGTAGAAAAACGATCAAAGCTTCTAATTGGGGTCTAACTATAGTAGTTATATAATATTAGTTTCCTACATAAAAGTTACATATTAAACAAAGATACAAAGATTATACTTTGAGACTAAGAAAATGGCACAAGTTAACTTTAGCAGATCAGAGGAATTTTTTATTTTCAGAAAGGATATTTTCAGGAAGGATAAGGCTTAATTCAGGTGTTAGGAATTTTTATTTTTATTATAAAAAAAAAAAAAGTCGGAACTCTATGTAAAAATAAAATTCAAGAAAAACTTATTAAGTAGACATTTTTTTTTTTCAGGTTTCGAATAGCATTTTTCAAGTTATGCGGAATTAATTAACCGTATATCAAAAAATCCAACACATGTGTATCAAAAAAAATTTAAAGAAATTGTTGCGAATTAATCAAATATTGGTTTTATTATAAACTGTCTGAATAGAAATTTATATACTGATTTACTTTTTATTTAAGATATAATATGTAAATAATATGTATATAATAATATACATATATATATATATTATAACGTCTTAGTTTTAGTGCAATTTCAATTATATAAAAAATATATAATTGTTTTTGTTGTATTTTAGTTATTCAATTTTGCTGGTGATTTTTTTTTTCTATTTTTGAATTTTTAATTGGATTTTAACGAAATGCAAAAAAAAAAAATTAAAAAATTAAAAGAAAAAAAATTCAAATGCATATGCATTTGACAATGGAAAATTTTATTTAGATATTTTTTTTTTTTTTTGTATTCAATTTCGAACAAGGGTGTATTGTTTTGTTGTTTTTGTGTTATTGTTTTTTTTTTCTTAGTAGATACTAAAATTAAAAATTCATTAGAAAATATTTATTATATATATTATTATATACATATCCGTATATACAAATGTATAGGTAAAAAGAAAATTTCTTTAAAAATAACTTTTATTTAAGCTGACTTTCATTTCATTATATAAATACATAATAGTATTTGACATTTTTTGACATTCATTGACATTTTTTACTTAAGTACTAATTGTTTCAAAAACTGACAAGGTAATGAGTTGAAATTTGTTTTGACAATACCAAATAATTCATATGAGTATTGTTTTTTTTTCTTATTTTTTTTTTTTTTTTTGTTCATTTTTAATGTACCTATACTTAAAACAACGGTGGAATAATTTACCATTTAAAATTTTTTTGTTGGAACTAATGTACCCTACCCTGTTCTGAATGATCATAATTTTGAATCTAACTATAAATGACACTAAAAGTGACACTTTTCTGGGTTTATGAAATCAGTTAACAACCTATTTAGTAATTTGCCGTGTAATTTGGCCGCAATTAAATAATTTTAATATTAAACATTAGTTTTCAGACATATTTAAAAACAAAAACAATTAAAATGTAGGTAAATTTTTTTTAGCCATAAAATTCGTTTAAAATATTTAAAAAAAATAAAAGAAAAATATGTACAAGTATCTTATGTATATTATTTTATTTATATCTGTGACATAAAATTTTCTACAATTTTATATTCACGTAGGTCTTCAATTTTCAATACAAGAATCACTACCAACTTTATAACCTAATTTTTTTTTTCTTTTGCCCTCCAGTCAAATATAAAAGAAATTCAACATTGTACAAAATACATTTTTTTTTTTTTTTTTTGGGGAAGTTTTTTTTTTTTCACGAATTTCACTTTAAATATTTACTCAAAACAAAAACAAAAAAAAAAATACTTTTATATTGAAATTTATACGAATATATATATGTATGTATAATGTGTGTGTATAAAAATTGTGAATGTAATAAAAGAATAAACAAAAAAACACAAGAATAAAATAAGGCAAAAGTCTTTATGTGCAGTTTATGTTATGAATTGACTAAAACAATTTTTTTTAATTTTAAACATGTAACAAACATTTGACATTTTTTTTTTCTTTAAACATTTATAAAAAAAAAAAAAAAGAAAAATCGAATTTTTTAAAGTAATTTTTGTCCTATATTAGGTATATATTTTTAGAAATCAAATCATTTACATAAATATTGATTTATTTTGGGTGTCATATCAGTACTAAAATTTTAGTACAAAAGTATGTATGACATACAAATTAAATTAATAAAATTTCATTTATTTTTTTTTTTTTTAACAAAAATGTTTAATTCTTAATTTACTAACTTTTTTTTTTATATATATTATGGTATTGCTATAGCAAGATTTGATGTTTGATCGATGTACGATTTATCGATATCGATATTCTTTATAATTTTTAACAATAGATGTTTTAAGTTAGACACACAATAAGGTAAAAACTACAAACTAAAAAATTTGATAACTTCAGAAATATTGTCACTTTATTTAATTACTTTTAAGATGACACACACACAATATCGCAACTTTAATAATAACAATTTGAATTTTTTTTATTCTTTTTATTTTATTTTTATATACCCGAACTAAATGAACGTAGATATAATAAATTTAGTCATTATGTCTGTAACACTTAAAAGAAGACGAAATAAATATGGTAAATTATATGTATTGTTTTTCAGAATCGAATTCTGAGTCGATTTAGTCATGTACGTTCGTCCGCATGATAACTCAAGAAATATTGGAGCTAGGATTCTAAAATTTTTACTATAAAATCGCATCTAATAGCATACCTTGTGTTCGTACATGTTCGTACAGCTATCCTAAATTTAACATATTAGTTAACTATACATTCTTTTTGTTTTATTTTTTTCTTCAGGGAATGTTTTGCTACTTAATTATTTTGCATTCGTTGTTTGCAGTCAAGTTTTCCAACTATGACATTTTAGAGTTAAAAATTGTTACCTTATTGTTGATATTATCTTTAAAATGTCTAAATTAAAATTGAAGCGATATTTTTTAAGAAATTTTACCATTCTGTTTATATCATATTGTTTCTTTTTCGAAATAAGATTGTAAAGTTGAAAAATATTACAGAGCACTAGTTGTGTACTAGTTGTCAATATTCTTTTGACTCAATTTTATGATAATTACAATTACTTGCGAACTCTTTTTTTTTTTTTTATTTTTAACAAATTCAATTAAAAATTGGTGTTTAGAAAATTTTTTTGTTTTAATGATCTTAAACTAAGCTGTCTGATCTCATAGATATTTGTAATATTTATATGTTTAAAATTTCAAAAGCTAACAAAACAAACAATTAATTAAGAGATTATTGAAAAAAAAAAAGAAAAAAAAAAGAAAACAAATTAGACAAGAATTGGGAACAAGTTATGTAGGAAAAAATATTACAAAAAAAAAAAAAAAATTCTAATAAGTGAAAATTTACGAAAGTTACGCAAAAAATTCAAATTTTATTTTTGATTTACATAGAAAGAGCCTACCATTTTTAAAAAAAATTTTTTATAAAGTATTTTATGTCCTTTTATTATTTTTATACCCGTACGATAGGATCGGGTATAATAAAATTACTCCTCCGTTTGTAACACCTCGAAATAAGCGAGCTAGATATACCTTCAAAGGTATGGATCGGATCAGAAAAAAATTCTAAGACTTTTGAGCCATGTCCGTCCGTCCATCCGTCCGTCCGTCCGTCCGTCAGCACGCTAACTCAAAAACTAAGAAAGCTAGAATCTTGAAATTTACACAAAATATTCTGGGAGTAATTTGTAGGTTCCCTATTTCTTTTGGTTGAGTTTGGACCAAGCCTTAGGGTAGCTCTCGAACCCTAACTTTTAGATCCCCACATTTTTTTTGCAATAGAGCTATGAAATTTTAACTACTGATAGATCTCACAAAAATATTAATTTTATTTTTAATAACTTTTTTTTGTAGCCCCACCCGTTACGGAGCTACAGCTCCCCAAAGGTTCAAAAAAGCTCTATATTTAAATTGTTATAGCACAAGTTGTATAAGGTATATCTTCATTTTGAAAACGCCAAACGCTTACTACTTTTATTAGCTTTAAAAGTATATATACAATAAATATATATTTGTGGCATACGGTGTCTTAATTGACCGTTATGTGAAACTCAAATTTTGCAAAATCCTTCAACCCTTCTATCTTCTAAACGGTTTAAGTTGAAATTTTGACAGAAGTTAGATCTTAGATCTGAAAATAAGTATGAGTCATTTCAGAAATTTTTTTTGTATCACCCCCCGTTTAGGAGCTGTAAGGGGTCAAAAACTGAAAATTTCCTATTTTTAAACACCTGTAACTTGAACACCTGTTAAAATTTTTTTGAAGTAATACACAAAAATTAAAGTTCCAACATTATACTCTTATTTCTGTTAACAACTTTTTTTAATAATATAGGGTTACTTTATAATTGACGAAAGTGTTACTTGATTTTTTCAAATTTTCTAACAAATTTCTTCAACAAATTTTTTGCAATTTGTTTTACTCGATAATTTGAAATTGTTGAAGATATAATGCGTAGTACAAAAAAATGTAAATAAATAAACAACATAACGGTTGCTTGAAGAATTTTTATTTATATGATATTGATATATATACATACTTATATAATATCATGTTTATTTACATATCGTGTATGTCACTAGTCAATGAATGATAAGAGTATAGATGTATATTATATAGCGCCGTATTTACATACATATATGTATTTTATTGTACTTATAAGAAATTATTCTGTCAATGGAATATTTAAATATAATATAATATTTAAAATTATATTTATTATTTTATACTAAGTAAATTTAATATACATTTACCGCTTAGTATTAAATGGTACTATAGAATATTTGAAAAAGTTTTGGATTGATAATCGTTATGTGGAAGGTTAGAATCTGCTTTTGAAGAATGTACATATAAACATATAGTTTGAATATATGTACAACCCATAGTTCTAGAAATTATAAAATTTACCCAAATTATTTTAAAATACTAAAATATTAAAAAAATAATATTGTGAGCAGAGTGACAGGCTGTGAACATACTAACGGTTCGTACGGGTATCTAAGAGTTGACAAAGGCAACTGTATTCTTCCTCGTTCTTTTTATTTTTAAATTAACTATTTTCTATTCTTGAATAAATTTAGTTCATGAAAAATTTTGTACTTTTTTCCCCCCAAACTTTTATTTTACTAAGAAAAATTTTTTTGGTGGTTTAATTTTATATTGTTTTTTTGTACGTTTTTTTTTTTTGGATGAATTTTAATAAAAAAAAAAGGAAAAAAAACAAACAAAACTTTTTTTTAAATAATTTTACATTATTTACTCAATAACATTATATTAATAATGTTAGAAATTTTCTTTTTTTTTTTTTTGAATAACTACAACCGCACATACAACCGCATTTAAAGAAAAAAATTACACGGCGTTAAATCTACACTTCTAATATAGATGTCAATATTTAGGTGTGATGTTCATTGATTTGAGAATTAGTTATTTTGTAAATCATTTTTTTTTTTCTTCGGTTTTAATTTTTATTTTATAGTATAATGAAAATCACCGTAATTACAAACGGAAGAGGTAATAATTTTCTATGTAACCCATGTTGGCATTGCCTCTGAACTTTTACAAATCCTATTCTAAGGTTTCGATTGTTTTATTTAATTTATTTATTTTTTTTTTAGTGACTTTAATAATAATATTCAATAAGCATATATTGCTTTACAATCCTGCTATGTACTACTTAAACTTTTAAGTATACGCTTGTACAATATTAATAATGAGAAATTTTTAAGGAATATTAAGGTTCAACACAAAACATTTTCAAACTGTTTTATCTAAATCTTATAAGAAATGTTTAAATTAAGTTGTGTTCAACTTCTTTTTAAGATTCCTGATTTTCTTATCGTTTTCTTTTTAAAATGTAAGTTTTATTTGACGATAAACCATAAGTCAATAAAACGGATACGTGCGTAATTTGAAAATCCTTATATTAAATATAATAAATTTCTCACAAAAATTAAAGGATTTGATTTGAATGTAATTGAAAATTGTAGTAAATTTCAAAATTAATTAATAAATATCTTGGGAAAAAAACTTTGTCGAAATTTTTATAAATATAAATCTGAATAATTTTAGATGAAAATTTTCTTCATAAATTTTCTAAACAGCCCAAGTTTGGATAGGGTATAGCAAAATTTATTTGATTATAACTTATTAAAGATTAAAAATTATAATGATTTCTTCAGTAGTAGGGGGAGTTAAAAAAAAAAAAAATGCTAAATATATAAATTAAGTAAAAAAACAAAAAAAAAAGGTTTTTCTTTGTTTTTTAATTTAAATTAATTAAAATTCAAATGATATTAAAATAAAAAATTCCATTTACTTTAGAAAACAACAAAAACAAAAAAAAAACAAAATATTAATTTTTTCTCTCTACTACGATTTACATAATAATCTTAAAATTACCATTTTCTATCGCGTAATTTTTTTTTATTTTTTTCATTTTTCTTCTTTTTTTTTTTTTTTAATATACACAGAATTAGATTATAAACACCTATAAGTATGTTAAAGAAAAAAAAAATGAAGTAGTAGATAAAAAAAAAATTCTAGTATTTTTTTCTGCCCATAACATAACCATCCCTTTAACCATTTCTCTTCTTTTTCTAATTTGATATCGCTTATAACTTCTACTTTTTTTTGTTTTTTTTTTTTTTATTTTATTTTATTTTATTTTTGTTGCTCCACTTCATCTTCATCTTCAAATCGATTGTACTTCTCTTATAAATTGTGCATACATGTATTTGCCACCTATTTGGCACTGAAGATTGCCAAATAGGTAGAAAAAGGATTTTGCGAAAAGGGACGGAGGTAGAGAGTATCACATGATTTGTGAAACTAAAAAGAATAGACTATTTCTAGATATATTTATGCGCTTTTTTTTTTGTGTTTTTGTGTTTTGTGTCGAGCTATATAAAATAATAACAACAGGAACAACAACAATAAAAATAATAATAACTACAACAACAGTTATAAAAATAAAAAAATTTCCTCATATACTCTCATGGGGTTGGCTAAATGAGTTGAATTATCATTTGGAATGAGTTCGAAAAAAAAAAAAACAAAAAACGAAATCATTTTTTTTTTTCACTTCAATAAAAAAAACACTGACAAAAAAAAAAAAAATATAGTAATAGGAGCACGTATAATAGTACCAGTAGCAGTAACAGTAGTACCATTCAGCATCATCATCATTATCATCAATACTAGTATAGTATTATAGTTGAGTAGTAGGAGGTAAGGAAAATGTTAAAAATAAAAATTAGAGAGCAAAAAAAAAATCAAACAATTTTTTTTTAAACAAAAAAAAAAAATATAAAAAAATTCTAAAAAGGAGTTATTTCTCTAGAGTGGTGTTTAGGGCAAGCACAGAGACACAAAAGGAATAAAAAATGTAGCAATTCTATAGTGTTATAAAAAAAAAAAAATAAAAAAATAAAAAAAAAACGCTGAGAAAAATAAAAAAATAACATACATATATAAAGGATCCACTTTGTGGAGAGAAAAAAAAATTCTTCTCAATTTTTTTTTACTTTTCAATTTTTTACATTTTTTTTTTTTTTTTTGTTTTAATTTTTTCTTTTGTATTTGTATTGGTTGGCTCTGAAGAGCAGCATAATGTTTATAACAGTAAAAATAAAAGAAAAAAAACAATGAAAAAAAAAAAATAAAAAATTTGAAAAATAAAAATTAAGGAAAGAAAAACTTTTTCTTTTTTTTTTGTTTTTTTTTGTAGTCGACATCTTTTCACATTCTTTAGGTAAAAGGATAACGGTAAGAGTAAAAGGATGAATTAGACGGATGGATGCCACCCGGTTTCCGTTGTTTTAAGTTTTGTTCTTTATTTTGTTATTTTTGTTTTTGTAGCATTGTTTTTAGTACGCTCTGCTGGTAGTAGTAAAAAAAAAATTTTTTTGTTTTGGTTTTGTTTTTTCGAGTTTTTTATGAAGAAAATAAAAAAAATTATCCAAGGAGACCCTCGTTTGTTTTTTTTTTTTTTTTGTTTTTCATTTTCATTTTGCATATTATATTTGTTATTGTTTTTCTTAAATAAGAAGTGTGGAGGGGGACATGAGGGCTATATAATTACATAAGTTCGTTTAAATTTTTTTTTTTTGCATTTTGGACCTTTGCAAATGAAGAAAAGTAAAAATTCAAAAAATAAAAAAAATAAAAACAAACAGAATCCTGAAACGGTACAATTTCCCTATTAATGTGTAAAACCGAAAAAATGATTCGCCCGGGAACTTTGGTTGAGAATTTCCTTTTTGTTTTCTTTTGTTGTTTTTTTTTTTTTCGTTTTTAAACAAAAAAAAAAAGAAAAAGCAAAAAAAGGCTAAAAGAATTTTAATTTTTTTTTTTCTTTTCATTTTTATAGAATCTTTATTATTATTATTTTGTTTTATTTTGCATATTTTTACATTGTACTTGATGATTATGATCATGTTCGAAAACTATTACAAATTTAATGTTAATGTTTGTATTAAAATTCAATAAAAGAGTTAACAAAAATTGAAATTTTCTTAAATATAAGAAATGTTACTGATTTCCTTTTACTTTGTATTCAAAAACAAAGGCAATATAGCTGCTGATATTATACAAAAGGATTAGCTTTAAACTGTTTGTGTTGATTTACTTTATTTTACTGAAAGAGATTTGTGTTATTCAACGTAAAATTTTTTTAATAAATTAATAAAAAATTTTTCTGATAAGGTCTATATAATCATTTATTGCGATCTCTAGCCATATATAATAGCGTGCGATGTGTGGTATAACCATATAAAATGAGTGTTGTTGTTTAACCACTTAATCAGAGAAATCTAAGTCTTGCCAGAAATTTTTCTGGTAAGATCTATTAATAGTCCCTTAATGGAATCTTTTGTTGTATAATGGCACTGTAGCTGTAGTTCTTTAATCACCTGATCAGAGAAGCTTAAGTCTTGCCAGAAATGTTTCTGATAAAAGGTCTATATAGTTACTTATGGGATCTCTAGCCATATAATAGCTTGCAATGTGTGGTATAACCATATAAAATGAATGTAATTGTTTAACCACTTAATCAGAGAAGTGTTAATCTTATCAGAAATTGTTTAGGTAAGGTTTATAATCAACTATTGGAATCTCTAGTCATATAAGAATAAAAATGAAAATAATACATCAATACTTAATATAAAAAAAAAACTATCTGTGCCCCTCCTGTTACATTTCTTTAATTTTGCTTTAAGAAAAAACTTTAAATATAACAATCCAATTTAAATATGAAAAGATATTTAGAAAGAAAATACATTCCAAAATTTCCATTTAAACCCTTTTTTTAAATTTAAATATATAAATATGCTGCTTAGGGGCAAATATGTAAAATGATCTTAAAGTAAAAAAATTTTTTTTTTTAATTATTATAATTATTATTTTCCAAATTTTGTAACAGTTATTTATTAGAATAAACAAAAAAAAACTTTGAAAAGTTGGTCTATAAATAAAAGGCAATAAAATTAACCACTAAAAGTGTCTAATAACATATAAAAAGAGGAAAAACAAATAATATTGATATATAAAATCTAGGGGGTAAAAGTTTTTTTCAATATCTAAGTAGGCTAATCAAAAACGATTCTGCTAAATCTAAGAACTTTAAATATATACGAACCACATGAACCATATGAATGTGTGTAAATCACATGAACCATATGAATCATATGAACCAGATAAACCGAAACTCATTAAATCGATCGGGGAATACAACAGGAATTATATAAAATCCATAAAGAAAAACTATCGCGAACAAGCAATAAAACAAACCGAGAAATTCCTTCGGAAGCAAATATAGAATTTGATGAGATCAACATAATTAGGAACAATAAATTGGGGGAAAAGTTAAAAAGGACAAAAAAAAAAAAAACACTTTTTATAAAGTTCAATATAAAAACAAAAATGTCAAATAATTTTCTGTTAAACCAATTTTTTTTTCCATATTTTCATTTTTTTTCTTTCAAATTAACATAAAATCTAATTGCTAATATCCTATAGTTTATTGGACTAACCAACATTTATATTACATTTTTCTCTTAATTCTTTTTTCTGCTGAATATGAAAAAAAAAAATAAATTAAAATAAAAAGTTTAAAAAATGGTTGAGTGAAAAAAAGTATTTAAAAGATTTAATGGTAAAATAAAAAAACAAAAAAAAAAAAAAAAAATATATAATGAAAATTAGAGGAAAAAAATTAAAAGAATAAGAAAAATAAAAAAAATGGGGATGAAAAATAGAAAATTAAAATGACAAGCAACCACTATACACCACCTTCACAAAGACTTAAAAGGATTTTATTACATTTTTTTTTTTATTATTTTTTCGTTTGATTTTTTTAAAATTTTTTTTTCCCTGCAGCTTTTTTTTTTTTTTCTCTTTCTGACAGCCATTAAAGGATTGGGTGGCTTTAATTGACCTTTTTTTTTTCTATATATTGTGGATGTAAGAAAAAATAAAATTAAAAAGAAAAAAAAAAATTTTTTTTTTTAACATAAATGATAGAGCGAGAAAGAAATAAATGATGGAAAAGAAAAGAAAGTTAGACCAAGAGTCCAGTTACAACCCCCTCTTGTAATGAAATTTCATTTTTTATTTTTTTTTATTTTTTTATTGTGTTTGTTTTTGTCGTTTTATTATTATTTTTATTTCTAGAAAATGCAAAATAGATATATTTTTGAATTGAAATATGTAGATCTATATATACATTTTTTTTTTCATTTAAAATACATAGAAATGTATATGTATGTATATAAATATGTAAAAAAAAAAAAAAAATTAAATTAGAGATTTGAAATTTATTTTTTCACAATTTTTTTTTTATTTTTTTTTTATTTTTTTTTTATTTTTAACTCTTAATGTATATATTATATACTATTATCTGAATATTATACATATTTCTATATTCTATATACAATATTGAAACAATAATAGAATAATAAAAATAAAAAAAAAATTAACTATTTTTTTTTTTTTTAATTAATAATAGGAATACATAATATGCATGGGTATATATAATATAGTTATATAATATGTACTCAGTATATCCTGCCCAGTTTGGTCAGTTTTTCTATATATAACATTTACATATACATAGACATATAATATATATTAATAAATGCACCGTTATTTGATAAATTTAAATATTATATAATATAATATATTATATCGATTAGATACATTGTACCTATATAAAAAAAAAATAAAAATAAAAAAATGAAAATTGCAATTTCCTACAATTTCGAACATAGTTTTTTTTGTTATATGGAGGAAAATGTTGAATTTTAAATTACGAATTCTAGAAAGAAAAAAAAAAAAAAAATTTCCAAAGTTAATTTATTACCATCAGTAATGATATTGATCATATTGATAATTGATTATAATGATAATGATCATTATTTTCATTTAAAAAAGATGAATAAAAATTTGCAGCAAAAACAAAGAAAAAAAAAATTATAGATAAAAGTTTCAAGGAATTTGAAAAAAAAAAAACTTTTTTTTTTTTACTCCAGCGCAATTAATATTTAATTAATTTTTTTTTTTTTTTAAATAAAAAAAAAGCATATTGAAATATTTCGGTTTTAAATTTAATTTGTTTTAAAAATATGTTGAAAAAAACTAAAAAAAAAGAAAAATGCTAAATATTATCTTTTTAGTATCCTTTACTTCTCTATGAAATTTGACTTAGAAAATCCTTTACTGCTTTATAAAATTTTTATATTAATTTCTTAATTTCATTCCTAAAAATCTACTACTGTACTATGTCTTTATTATATCGTTTTTTTAAGTAATTTTTAAAAATTTTATTTCAATAATTTGTATAACTTTTTTCCTTAAATTTTTACAGCGGATTTTGGATTTTATGACCGTTATTTGCATTGCCAATAACTCCTTAATTTAATTTTAAAGTGCAAGTAAACAAAACTATAACTTTTTTTTCACTTTTATTGTAAATCTGATTGTAGTGCTAAGTTTCGTAGTCAAACTATGAAAATTTCATCCTCAATTTTTGACGTATAGAATTTTTTTTTCAAAATTTCATAATATGCCAATATTCTCAATCCCTACGTAATGTATAAAACAAACGTCAAAAATCTATGAGAGCAATCCTCATTAATTCGTAATAATGGTTAGTACCTTTGTTTAAATTTTTATATTTAAAATCTTTGCTTTAATTTGTTTTAAATTATAATTATATATTTATACATAGGTACGTACCTACAAGCGTTTTTTTTAATAAGTAAACATATAGATATTTTACAAAAATGTTTATTTTGAATTTCCTTCTTCTGAAAGAAAATTATTTAATTTTTTCTTTTTTCTTCCCTTGACATTTTTAACTTCGATCCATAATATAGATATTTTTTTAAAGATTTTTATGCAATTGCTAAACAAGTTTGATTGAAAAATTTAATTGTACAATAGCTATTTGAAAATCATTTCCAAGTGTTGGACATGGAACTTCATTTAGCGCAAAAATTTACCAATCTATATGTAAAGTATTGAATCGAAAAGATTTAAATGGGTCTTTCATATCTTTTTCCATTTAAAAGACTGTTTTGTTTACTTGAAAATTTCTTTTAAATCTTGAGATTTTAAAATGGTATTATATGGTTAATACGTGTTATTAATTCAATAAAATTAAATGTTAATACGTTCGTAAATATATCTAGAGGGCCTCGATGGTGTGATGGTTAAGACCGTAACAAATACACTGTAAACTTCGGGAATAAGTCGCACCACCAGTCAGATCTGAAAAGGAAAGGCTATGTGTAATTTCCTTGACATATTTATGGGCAATAAACTAGATTTAAAATTTATTATACATATACAACCTAAAAAAATTTAAATTTTCTACTAACAATAATCCCTTATTTATAAAAAAATTAACCTAAACATTTGATTTTCCAATATTTCAATCTAATTTTGAAGCTTCGAAAAAATTTTACCACTGCAAAATCCTCGTATTATTCATTTATACGATAGAATTCAGAATAACTGAAAAAATGTTTGGTCATATCCTTATAACCAAAACCAAAACCGTTTAATTTCGTTGGAGATCGAATTCAGAATAAGAATGTTCTTTGTGCCAAAAAATTTATCAAAATTTAAAATACTTTTACTAAAAAGGGATAGTATCTTATATCTGTATCGAAATCTTCCCTAAAATATTTCCTAATTTTCATTCTATATTTTATTAACAATTTTATAAATGAAATATTAAAATTTTTAATTTAAAAGGTCGAAAATATAAAATTAAAAGGGCCAAAATATATGAACGTTTATTAAAATTGAATTTATAATTTATAAAATGTTTTCTTTTAGCAACAAATTTATAGGCGCCAATATATGTGTACCTTTAATTTTAAAAGTATAAAATATTTATTTAAATATGTATGATAAAATACCATATAAATTTGACAACAATAATAAGGAAATGATATAAAAATGGAAATATGTCATAACTAGAATTTCACTATGATGGAATTTACAAAGAGGTTCTGGAACAAGAGATAGACTCAGAATGACATGAGAGCGTATACTGTTCTCGAAGTAATATAAGTAGATTCGATTTGTCTTGGAACATAATTGAAAAGAAAGCTTTAAATAAAGCAAAATGAAGACTTTAAGGAGAAGCACTATAGCTCCCTATAGTGGAGCAGGAAAAAAAAAAATAAAAAAAATAAAAATAGTATAAAGGATTTTCTATTTGTTATACAAAAATTATTTGGTAACCATTAATAATATATAAAAGATCATATATTTTTTTCATTTCACTTATTGTACTTTTGCCTATAAAAAGTGTTAATTTTAAATAAAAGTGAAGGTGGAAGAGATTAAAAAGAAATTGTCAATATACCGTATGATAAACGAACGCTCGTAAAATTAATTTTAATAAAATTAAAATACATACAAAATATAATAAAATTATTAATAAAATTAATAAAATATTTTTAAATAATATAAAAATAAATTTTCTCTATTGCGTGATTTGTGGGTATATTTATTAATAATTTATTGATTTCATTTTACTTTTATTGATAAAATTATATTTATTATAATTAATTTATTTTAATTATTATTTTTTTTTTTTTTTTATAAATATACGAGTATATATACAATTTAATCATGCATTTATTTTATATTTATTATCTATTTATTATAATAAAATATTTTTATATTTATTTTTTTATTTATTTTTTTTTTTTAATTTCATATTTTTTAAACTTAAAGATAAGTGATCGATAAGAAAATTAATATATATGTATATAAGCATTTATTTATTAATCTTCATGTATATGTATGAAATATTAAAATTCTTTAAACTTGTAAATTAATAAATCAAAGTTTTCTTTTTTTTTTTTTTTTTTTATTATTTTTAATATAAATTAAAATTAAAAAAAAAAATCCATTTTTCCATTTTTTCCGAATCCAATTTTTTTTTTTATTGAACATTTATATAACATTTAAACAAAATATGTATGTTATATTAAACAAAAGAAAAAAATAAAAAAAGAAAAAATTGATTTATTTACTAAATACATGTAATAAAAAAAAATTCATTTCGTACAGAATTAATTTCTTTGCCAAGAACACAAAAAAAAAAAAAAAAGAAAGAAATAAAAAAAATTTTTTTAAATGCTTCAAGGCAATATCGATAATTTTATTCCATTTTTTTTATTTTTTTTTTTAAATATATTTATGTATGTAAGAATAATTCAATAATCGATATATTTTGATTTGTAATTTTAAAATATTTTAGGTTTTTGTTCCCCTCCCCCCACTTCTATTTCCACTTTTAACGAAATCTTTAAATAATTATTTTTATAAACTCACGGATAAGACGGGTATTATAAAGGATTCATTTTAGATATTGTAATACGGTTTAAATGTACTTATCTTTGTTAAATATAAGGTTTCCTTTAAATAATATTTGTATATATGTATGTATGTATATAGTCAAATCAAGGAATGTTTATATACATTTCAATGTATATATACATATATATATATGTATATTAAAATAACCTCGCCCCAGGTTATCAAATCATTTACCTACCTAAAAGTATGTACTAAAATTTGTTTTTTTTTTTTTTTTTTTTTTTTTTTTTCAATTTAACAAAGAAATGTGAAATAAAACTAAAAATCAAAATGATTAAATAATGTTTTTTTTATTTTTAATAATAATAATAAAAAAAAAAAAAAAAAGAATTCCAATATTTACAACAAAGAAGTACCTATATAAAAACTAACCAAGAACAACAACAACAAAAACAATGTATTAAAAAACGAGAAAAAAAAAAAGAAAAAAAAAAAAAAACGAATAAAAATCAATTCGAATCTAAATGATCATTCAACTTTACAGAAATTATTATTATTTATTATTGTGTTGTTTTTTTTTTTGTTTTCTGCACGATCGATTTATGCCGATCACAATTTCAAAAACAATATGGCGATTTACTTATTCGATTATAAAATTTTTATGTATACATATATTGGTATATATATATGTATATATATTATGGATTTAAAAGCTTCTTGAAATTATGATCATTTTACAATTAAATAAAAATATCCAAAAGAAAACAAAAATAATATCAATATTCAATGAAAAATTATGTTTGTATTGTATATATTACCTATGCATAAAAAAAAAGTATTATAAGTTTTTAAATTTTTTATTTTCTATACATGATCGATTATAGTGTTAGGACATACATTTATTATGAAAAATTTTTCAAAATTGTCGAAACAGAAGTTTAACAAACAGATTTTTTTAAACAGAGTAATTCATTTGTTTTTAAAATTCAACTTTTATAAATGTTTTCATGGTACATCTAGATGCCTTACTTCATCTTTGTTAAATTTTGATCAATCAGGTTAAGTTTTTCAATTGAGAATCAAGATTTATTAAAAAAAAAAAAAAAAAGTAGTCAAGAGAAAGATTTTAAAATTAAAGATTAATCATTTGAATTGAAATATTTTTATTTTTTTTCTATAGTGAAAACGATAATATGGCATTTCTAAGCCTTCGTTTCCGAAAATATTTACTTATTTTTATTTACATATGTATTTGATAACATAGCTCAACATTTACTTGGCGATTCTCTATAAAACTCACTTTAAATAATTGCTAATCGTCTGTACTCTATACCAATCTGAATGTTAAACTTTGTTAACGCTAGAGTTAAACAATTTTTAAAATGTAATACTGAATACTGTGATATGTGCAGGACAGTTTTATACTTTATTTATACTTTAAAAATTTTTTCTTGTTTTGAAATCAAATAAAAACTGACTGACAATATAGTTTTTGATGACAGTATAGACCTTTTCATAAAAATGCTGTGACTATGCAGTAGTCAAAATTACAAATTTATAAACCACTGTGACTTTTGATGTAATTTCATAAATTACAAAATTTAAATCATGTCATGCAAACGTCAAAGCACATTTGCAGTAGCTAACTCAAGAGAGCTGTGAATGCGTATTTTTTTGTTGTATGTGTTTAACTTTTATTTTGTTTACTTGAAAACTGCCTAAATAAATAAATAAATGTATATAGTATGTATATATACATATATAGGTTGTCAGTAGCAATTAAATTATTATTTGTACATACATGCATGATTCAAAATTCAAAATTTTTAATTGCAATAAAACAATTATTTTCCTATTATGATTGAAATTTTAACACAATGACTACAGAAAAAATAAAATGAAATTCATAAACGTCGACTGTCAAAATTATATGATATGTCAATATGATTGCACTACTGTGATTATAGTTTTAGTAGAAAAATCAATCACAGATGGTGCAGCAATTGCATTGTCATAGGATGTTTATTAAAAGGCATTATTATAAACTATACCAAACTTTAAATGGTGGTGGGAACCGTTTTTTTTTTCTTTTTTTTTTTTATTTAAGTTCAAATTTATCGCTAATGTCAACATTATTATACATATGTATATCGACCATAAGAGTTCTTTATCTCAGACTGTTCTAAGTTCTCAAATTTTTAAATGCACATCATCTTTAAAATTAGTATAGGTATTATAATTTTATTTAAAGATTGTTTTTTTGAATGTTTTGAACATTTTAACGTGTAGTTACAACTCTGTTAAAAAAAAAAAATCAAGAAAAACAAATGACTTGTACGTTTTATGATCGATTTTGATCAATTGTGGTTCAACATCGATAATATGAATGAATTTAAAATGAACAATTACATAAAAAATAATAAATAAATAAAAAAAAAAATATTGAATAAAATTTAAATTTTTTTGTAATGGTTTTATGTTATATTAACTTTTAATTTGATAGCGGCAACAGCAACAGCAGCGGCAGCAGATGTTTTGTTCTGGATTTATAAACAATTTTTTTTTTTTTTTCAATATTCATTTATTTTGTATGTATATATGTATGTTCTGAATTTCTGATGTATTATTTTATTTGTTCCAATGATTACATTTGTAATTGGTAAGAAAAAATTAAAAAATATATGTATATTATGTATATATACTATATATACCTTATATTATACCATAATATATATTATATACACTATGTATAGTTGCATATGAATAATCGCTTTAATTATTTCATTATGGTTCATAAATTGCTAATTTACATGTGTTTGTAGGTATATACATACATACATATATGCATATTAACTTTTTTCAAAAGTAATGTTGTATTTTTTTGTAAGTTTTTCTTTTTTTTTTTTCTTATTATTATTGAGATTAGAGTACAAAATTAATTTTTGCAGCTTTACAGCAGGTCAATATTCGAACTGTAATAACCGTGCCATATTACCATTAAATACAATGAAATAAACAAAAAAAAAAAAAATTAAAATTCAATCAGAAATAAATAAATAAAGATGATCGAAAATAATTAATTTTTATTGTATTTTTAAATTACATGTAATGTAAAATTATTTTTTGATTTATGTACATATATATTTATGTATGTAGGTATTAGGTACCTACTAAAAAATCGTGGTACAATTAATTAATTATTTCAGGAAATAAAATTTTTAAATTAAAAATTTATTTATTTTTAATATTCAATACAATTTTTTAAGAAAATGGAAAAAAAAAAAAAAATTGGTCTTTATTTACATAGGTATATGTATATGTATATAATATTTATATAAGTACTGTAGAAATTGTTCTTTTTTTAATTAAATGACAGTCAAACTCTGAATTTATTAAGGTTTTCAAAAGTAATAAGTTATAAATCATTCACATTATAATCTTTTTTTATATTTAATATGCACATACATACATATATATTTATATATAATATCTCTCTCTTCGGGACTGTTTTCTGTTGTATGGAGTAGTGTACATATTTACTGGTTGTATAATAAAAATGAGACAAGCCGTCTTTCGCAAAATCTACATGTCAAACACTATGTTTAGTCTAATACAATTTGATCTAATGTCTTATTTCACTAATTTCACTTTTGCATAATAATTATATACATATATATTTTTGTTTTTCTTGCCACTACTATAAGCATTCATTAAGTCATTCATTATTCATATTTGACTAAGATTCAGTTTCGTGAATCATTAATTTCTCTAAGCCATTGATTACTCGGTTGTAGCTATTATACAAGATTGAAGTTTCTTTTTATTTCTACGCCATCTATTAACTTATACAAGAATTATGGTTTATTATTATTTTATTATATAGCTGTTAGAATATGATATTAATTACAATTTATCAGACATACAATACTTATTTTTAATTTAATTATATTCTACTATATTATAAGAAGTATAATCTATATTATTTTTTATTAATCTATATGACCCAGTCGGGGTTTGAATCCGAGATCTTTCGTATAAAATGCCGGTGTCTTAACAACTACACCAATAGTTGGATTAAGAATTATTAGTTAGGAGAGATTTAAGTGTTTGTTACCAAATTAATGTTATACGCTTTTTCCAGAATGTAGGTATATTATATTTGCAAAGTACTTACATGCTTATCAAATATCTTTTTGCAAATTGTTCCATTATGTCAAACAAACATTTACAAAATTTGGTAAGTTGCGAAATGTCTGTCTTGTGAAAAAGTATTAGACAAAATGCCATTTTGTAATTTAAGATTCGATTAAACTGTACACAAACCAATAAATATGTAGTCGAAAATTTGACAAATGTCAAAATAATATTTAAATTAATGTCATATCTTGGTAATTTCGTGTATGTACTCATAATATGTCAAAGCCATTTATTTCATAACTTATAACTAATACATTATTTTAGTTCAAAACCTGTAATCAGGTCTTATAAAAGTTAATTTGTTATTATACAAATTAATTATTATATATAATATAGCAAATAATTAGTGGGACTCATGAACGACCAGCATGAAATGAAAGTCCAGCTAAAAGGTTTTATGAAATTTTTTTATGAGACAATCAGAAAAACTTATAAAAAGTGAAAATGAACTAATATTTTTTTTTGTTTATACGAGGGTAGATAAAAATCATAAGTCCCAACCCCCCTTATCTGTTTAAAATCAAACTATATTTTGAAATCTCTGGTAAAATTTCTTTTGTAAATCTCCACTATTTAAATATATAGAATAATATTTTAGGAGAACAAGGGTTTGGGATTGTTTATTTAAATGTAACGTGGCACATAAAATGCACAAGGTAGCTATAATCCTTGTTTCGAATTTGAAATGTGAAGAGTTTTGAGATTGTTTAAGTTATAATTAAACGAATAGAAATGAATAAAAAGAAGAGAAAAATGTTTATGATCAGAATAATAAGCAAGCATACATCAGAATAATAAGGGACAAACTTATAATGTAATATACAAAAGAAAATCTTTAGAAATTCATTTAAATTCCGAAAGTTATAAAAAGGACAATCAAATATTAATTTTTTTTTTTTGTTTTTTTGTTTTTTTTTTGTAGTAGAAAATAATTTGATAATTATTGCAATTTTCCAAATAAAAATTAATTTTCTATATTTGAAAAAAAATTAAAATAAAAAAATGTAATCAGAAGAAAGGAATTTTTTTTGTGTGTTTTTTTTTTTGAACTTCGAAAACAGTTGTCACTCTGGCACTCCCTATAAATGATAAAGGAATAATTTATGTATACATATATACATATACATATATATTTTTTTTTTATAATTTTGCTTTCACTTTAATTTATTAATATTTTTTATATGTACATTAAATTTTTTTTTTTTAAATATATTTTATTTCTTCTCGTATCAGACATTAAAATGTCACATTATTATGACAAACGACCTTCATTTTATGATGATATTATTTTTCTTTTATAATTTTTTTTTTTTGTTTAAATCTAATTTTAGAAAAGATTATTAATTAAAATATCACATATAAACACACATATATTTTTCTACTCATTTAGTATGTATACATACATATACATACATATATGTGGGTATCTATCTCTATGTCCATCCATTTTAATCTTTTTTTTTTTGAACAATATGGTGGATTCGTGTATACATGTAATTATAAAAAAAAATAAAAAAAAAATAAAAATTCCACTTTATAATTAAATGCAAAATTTAGAATTCTATGATGATTCATCGAATTCAATGTAGTATAAAATGAATAGTAAATCCTCTTTAAAGCTTATCCAAATATTTAAGGACACTAGTAACTATATATATAATCTATAAATACATTTAATACACATTAAGAAACAAATGTACCTAATCTAGCACTGTGAATTATGCAAATTTTTGTTTTTTATTTTTGTTGTTTTTTTTCTAATTTAGATAGAAGAAAAGATTTTTCTTTTTTTTTTTTTTTTTGCCAAATGCGTTATGCTTCGATTTAGAAAATTTAAAGATTAAATGTCCGCTTTTTTCTCAAGGTAAGCTTTTAGGCTCATGCAATTTAGGTCAAACTAATTGTCATATCAAAATTTTGTATTAACTAATGAAAATTTTAATTTTATATTTTTAAATTCACATAGATATAATATACGTATAGGTTTTAAGCGTTAAAAATTTAATTCGAAGTTCAGAAGTTTTGTTTGGTGTAATATGGATTAAATTTAATCCATTCTATTCTTCTCGTTTAATTTTTTAATTAGAAAATTATAAAATTAAATAAAATATTATTGGGGGACCTCGGTGGACTTGTAGTGAAGCATGGCGCATATTAACTAAGATAGTGCGGTTACAAATCCTGCACAGATACCAAGTTTTATTAATTGAAAACAAATCCCTCTTGCTACCAAATATAGTGTAAATCTGTAATATGTAATATAAACAAAATAAATAATAATAATAATGTATAAATTAATAATAGTATTCGGCCTATAATGGCCTTCGTAACCGATGGTCTTGTAATATTACAATATCTATGTGTGATTTGTAATATTAATATACATATATAATATAATATAATATAATATAATATAATATAATATAATATAATATAATAGGGGCTTCGGTAGCCTATTGGGTAGACGTGTGGAGTATTAACCGAAGAAGTGTGATTTCGATCCCTGCACAGATCGTAAGTGTTTTTTTCTTTACATACCCCCTTTACGACCAAATATAATGTAAATATATTGTATATAATATAAACAAAATAAATAATATTAGTATATAATTTAATAATAGTATAAAAAAAACCTATAATGGCCTTGGTAGCCGATGGTTCAATAATATTGCATTACATTTATGTATGTAACATTAATATAAATAAATAATATAATAATGTTTATTTAAAATGTAATAATATCTATGTACATATTTATAAAATAATACAACACAAATAGTAGTCTTAACATTTTGCCTTACTATAAAACGACAAGTTCAAAAAAAAAAAAAAAAGAAAAAGAAAAAGCGAAATTCATATAAAAACATAAAATTATTAAAAATTGCATATCTTTAGGGGTGATTTGATTAAATATTTAAAATATGAATTAACCGTTACGACTTACGGTATTCATTTTTTAGAAAAATTTTCAAATAAGTTTAAGTTCTTATTTATTACTTAAATTTATATTATATTTGTTTGTTTTATATACACGTTCTGTCTCGTTTTACGTGCGGTTTCAATTTATACTTTAGATATTTTTCTCAATGAAACACATTTACCATAATATATGCAAATAGTATATAGGTGTAAGTACTTTAGTATAATTTAATTTGTTTTTGAAACATTTTAAGCAATAAAATATACATATATAATATGGTTATACTGGTTTCGGACAATTATACCCTTAAAAAAAAGATAAAAAAAAAAACAAAAATTGAACTGTTATTGTGATAACGATATAAATATTAGAAAAAAAAAAAAACATTTTTATAAAATTTTAAACAGACAATTTTTTTCAAATTAATTTTAAATTTATTTATAAAATATATAGGTACATATATATATATGTACATATAAAATAATTATTGTTGTTAAAATTTATTGCTATTATTGTATTATAGCTGTTGTTATATTATAGACATTTTGTTAACATATTATGTATGTACATAATATTTATATAGTTATGTACTTATTACATACCAATATTATAAAGTCTTAATTTAAAACTACATGTGTATATACTAAAGCTATTAAAATATTTTTTAAAAATCAATTGAATTTTCTTTATTATATGTATATACAAGATACATACATACTTATTTCTTGTCATTTTTGGTTTCTTCGTGTATATTTTTTTTTGTTTTTGTTTTTTCTTATATTATAATCTAAAAATAATTTTTAGCTAGGCAATGGGCCATGTTTTTTTTTTTTTTTTGGTTTTTTTTATTTATTTTTGTTTTAGTTTTCAATTATCAATAATAAGTTTTTATTTAATTTTTTGTTTTTTTTTCATTTTTAGCGATTTATTTCGGTTTTGTTTGGTTTTATTTTTAATTGTAGTTGTAGAAAGTTATATTATAGAAATTGACTTTCTATATTTTTTGTTTTTTTTTGTTTTTGTTATTTTTAATAAATATATAAAATATAAGTATGTTTTATATTATGTATATATACATTATAGAAATGAAATATAAAACATGTGATATCAATGTGAAAACTGTAAAATGTATAAAAATTAAAAGAAGAAAAACAAAAAGAAAAAAATATAAAAGAAGAAAAACATGAATTAAAACCTTTCAAGTGCTGTTAAGAGACTTACAAATGATGCGGTAGGTTGCACATTACAAGTCTCATTTTGATTACTACATATTATTATTATTATTATATAGTTAGCTCATTATATTCAAGTACATAATATAGTATTAATATAAAAAAAAAAAATTATTTTGTTTTTTTTTTTTTTACTTATAGATACAATATATTAATATTATTATTATTATGTTTTAAATATATAAATAAGAAATAAGAAATATTATATCGTATATAAAAAAAAAAACATTTACGAGTATATACAGTGACTCTCTCAATATTAGATTTAAAAATAAGAAATAAAATTTTTAAATTTATATTTGGAACTGTTCGTTAATTATTTTTTTTTTTTTTTTTTGTAATATTGAAAATAGGTACCACCATATTTTAGAAAATAATTTAATATAAAATTGATACAACCATTAAAAAAAAAAGGAACTCCAAAAATTATTTTGTATTTTTTTTACTTTCAATTTTTCAATAATTTTCCAATAATTTTCCAAGAAAAAAATCTTGTAGTTTATTTGTTTCAGTATCTCAAAGATATAGGAGAGTAAGATCTAAAAGATTTACTTTTGACTTTTTTTTCTTCGCGGTTAGATAAAAATCATAGAAAGCCCCTAAACAGAAGCCGTACGAGCACGAATGCATGATTTCTCACTTTAACACATTAAATATCACCGTTCTTTTTAATTATATCATAAGTTAAGAGCTGTTTAATATCATTGTAATATCATTGTATATCATTTATTTATCATTTGGACAAAGAAAGATTCTGCTATGGAATAATCAAAATAGGTTTTAAAATTTGTAGGAATATGATGAACGAAAATGTTGCCATTGTACTTAAATTTTCGTAAATTGAAAATTTAATCATTCCCAATTTTAGAAATCAGCATTCGTGATGTTCGAGTCAGTCAATATGCTGAGTTATAGTACTATCCAAATGATAGGTAGCTATAGGATTATCATTCTCTTTTAGTTATTGAATAGTTACTTATACTGTTCGTACAATATTAAGAAAAATATACATATAGTTTGTAATTGTAGTTTTTGCAGTACAAAAGTTAAAAATCAGTTGTTAACTTTTATGGTTTTATGCAACTTTTCATCACAAAAATTATTATATAATTTTTGACGGTGGTTAATGGGAATCATCGAAATACGCTAAAGCAGTGCTATTCAAGCATAATTCCTATATTAACGTATAATGGACGGGGACTTCAATCCATTAAACACCTCTTCCCCATTTTGACAACCATAGATTAGACTGTTAGGGGACTTTTAGTACTATTATACTCTATGGGCAATAGAAGATATTGCTACAAAGTAAAAAATAGGTCTAAAATTAGTAGCAATGTGATGAAGAGAAGATGTTAACGTTCGACTTAAATTGAATATGTAATCATTCACAGGTAACATATAAGTTGGAAGATGTTTCAACATTCGTGATATTTGAGTCACAAACAAATTCTAATAGGACTGAGCCATCTAGGAATTTGAACAATGTAAGGATGGGCAGCTAGGAGAAAAATTTCCATTTAGTTTCGGAATCATTGCTTATAGTTTGTATTATACCAACAACAAAAAAAATATTTAAGATACAAAATTTTAAATTAACCACGTGCTTTTCAAAAAAAGAAATTCATCCCACTTTTTTCAGTTATTAGATAATTTTCCCACATATCTACAATGAACATTTATTTTTTTACTGACGAAACCAAATAAGTATGATAATTTTGAAATTTGGCGGTATTGGAATAGGTACATCTTTAAAATTATATTTGCCAATACCGTCATATATACAAAAAAAAGATAATTTTAATGAGCAATGGCAGTACATTATATTATATTTAAAATAATATTGAAAAGTATTTATTAGAAATAATTAAATTGTATAATGATTTCGTCAATACTCAAGATGCCCATTTTTTAAATACAAAATAATAGCTCTCTTAACTATATTTACAGTATTGGGCCCCATGCTTTTTTATCAATTGGCCAACAAACTCTTTCATATATTATGTATTAATTGTATGCACAAATAAAAAATAATAGAATAATAAATATTTGAGTAATAAAATTAATTTTTTTTTTTTTTATAATATATTACATATCATAATATAATAATAAAAGAATACCGCCACTGTATATTATATTATATATATCGTATATTTATTTTTTATAAGAATATAATAAATAAATAATTTACTCTAAATAAGAACAGCAGCCAGTCAAAGTCATTGAATTTTAATTTTGTATGGCCAAAATGATAACACCCGAGACTGATATAATAAAAGAGACTCTCTTAAATATTTTATTATTAAAGAAAATTTATTTATATATATAAAAACATATATGTATGTATATAAAAACATTAATAAGACAATAATATATTGTATTTGTATGTGGAACATTTATATATTTGCACAACTTGGACAAATGTTATTTTATTTTTTTTTTATTTTTTTTTGTATTTTTTTTTTGTTATAGATTGTATGTTATTTTGTTTTTTCATTGTTTGATGATTGCATTGCAATTTCATTTTATATACATATATATGTAAATGTATATATATATATGTATATATATAATATAATATAAAAAAAAAAAAAAAGGTCAATGTAACGAAAATCAACGGATATTTAATTTAAGAAGTAGTGTACAAAAGAAATATATGTATATATATACTACAATATATATATACGAGTATATACAGCAAATTACAAAAAAAAAAAAAGGAAAGAAATTAATATTTTATATAAAAAAAAAAAAAAACATTATTTATATTATTATTTTTTGTTTTTTTTTTTTTAAATGAAAGTTGTGATAAGGATTTTCTGATTCTGTTGTTAATAATAAATAAGTATTTATTTGTTTTTTTTTTGTTTTTTCTCTTTTGTTTGTTTGTTGTTTTTTTCTTTGGGAAGAAAATTATGATAAGAGTTTTAAAAAAATTTGATACTAAATTTATTTATGGATTTTTTAAATTCACGAAGAAAATATTATGATACCGTTGTGTTTTTTTTTTTTTTTTTTTTTTTTAAATGTACAAACATTTGTGTTGTTTTTTTTTTGTAATTATTTTCAAATAGTCATAATAAATTTAAATATTTTTTTTTAGAATTTTCTTTAGAATATTGAGTATGTAATTTTTAAACCTTATATACTTTAAATTCAATTATTTAATTTCAAATTAATTTTTCAATTTTCCAATTTTTTATTTATTTTTTTTATTTTGAAAATCCAGAATTGTGGTTGTCTTTCTTTCAAGATAGTTCTGCTTTAAATTGAAATAAACAGCTTTTTAATGCTTTTTGATATTAAGTACATATATACATATGTACATATATACATATGTACATATGTATTTATAGATAGTTGATATTTATTTTTAAAATGTTGTGAAAAATGGTTATAATTTCTGTTAAATAAAATTTATTTTGATAAGATTATTTTATTGTTATTATTTAAAAATTAAATTTGAATATTTTTTTTATATATTTTAATAATATGTACATATATATATATAAAAATTTGACTCTAACACAAAATGTAACTTATATTTTATACAAAAAAAAAAATATTATTTTAATAATGCAGTTCGAAAATTATTTTTATTGAGAGGCGTTAATTTCTATCTGTCAGTAATAAAAACTGATATTATCATATGACAGCACCAGTATATGTACATTTAATGAGGACAAAGCTATTGCGTTTCATGGTTATTTCTAAAAATTAACATTTAGTTTAGTTTATATTAAATATTTTTACCTTTTTATTATTTCATAGAAAATATTTTGTTGTTCAAAAGATTAGTTTGGAATTTTTTTTTTTTTTTTTAAATAATTTCCAAGAGAAAAATCGCAAAATATTTTCTTTTTAGTTTTTGTTTTTTTTTTTTGGACTTTAATCAACCACAAAAAAAAAAAGGCAACAACCATTTATTTTTTATACCAAAGAAAAGGATGGGATCTTTAACATCAAATACATACATATATGGTATTTTTTGTTGAATCAAAGAGAGTTAAAAGGATTTTTTTTTATATATGATATAAATGTTCATATACATTGTTATTTATTTTTACTAGATTCATAGATTGTTGAAATTTAGATTTTATGACAATTAATTTTGTATTTTTTTTCTGGAAACAATTTTGATGCAAAATATCATTATTTTTTTTTATTTTTTTTATGCATTTCTCTGCCACATAAATGTGGACAGAAAATTACACAGCCTTTCCTGTTCGGGCGTTGCTGTAAATGTCGTAAGGGTGTTTACAGCGTATTATACGCTCTTACCCACTAGGCCACCGAGGCCCCTAATATCATTATATGTACTTAGCTTTTATTTTCAAACAAAAAAAGTTTTCAATTTTTTAATGTTAACCTATAATAACATAATACTGAGATAAAACGAACCATAACAATACAAATTTTCTCTTTAATACTAATATATATGAGAAAAAGAGTTGAAAATATTTTTTATCTTTTCATTTTTCAAGTGCTCATTTCTAAAACTATGGAAATTCTTATGTGATTTAAAACTGGTTATGAAAAGTAATTTATTGTGAGAATCGCTAAAATGTGACACATGCTTCTATCCAATGTGTTCCCGTCTGATAGAGATATATAGTCCATTATAAATAATTTGCAACTTTTAAAAAGTATCTGTAGATTTTCGTTTTCAAGTTACTAAGTTACTTAACTCTCTCTTATTGCCTTATATTTATTGCCCTCTATTTCGTTCCAATTCCTTTACCTAATCCAACATTAATTTTGCATAAAGGAATCCTTTTCTAGAGTTTCAGTAGCGTGATAAAAAGCTGCTAACCTAAGAGTAGGCCAAAACTTGTAGTATATTTAACAGCCTTTTTTTTATATTTTTATAAGTTAAAAAGTAAAGTTTTTAAAATAAATTCAAGTATGAATAATTTAGTTTAGCCTTATAAAAATTATTAGAACTAAAAAATATATTTTAGGCTAATAGAATAGAAAAGGCTTTTAAACCTACTACAAGTTTTGGACTACACTTAGGTTAGAGACTTCTTCAATTACAATTCAAACAGATGTTTAAAAACCACCATTATTCGTTACTGATTAATATTAATAATAAAGATTTAATACAAGATGCTATTTTTTTCAAAAAAAAAAAAAATCCCTCAGGAAGGGAATACTAATCTCTATACCAAAATCCCGCAGGAAGTAACTTGGTTTAGAAATGTACCTCCTTATCTATCTTACGTTGGGAGTGGGGTGAAAACTAGTCCCGTTTTTGAAAGGTTCATACTCTTCATACTCTACCTAATTTTCAAGTTTAAAGAATCTACCTATTCAGGTATTTTAAGGCGGACGCAGTGAAGCTAGAAACCTCAAATTTTGTGTTCTGACGCAGTAGCGTATTAGATCAGTCCGTATACCAAATTTGATTGAAATTTTTGTTTTTGTCTGACTACGTGGTTTTTCAGAACAAATCGTATTTTATTCGAACATTATGAGGAAGTTCCACTACAGTTTCCGATTTCAACGCTTTTTTTTTGTTTTGGAGAGGTCCTATTCACAATACTAAACTCTATACAAAATTTCATTATGAATGAATTCTGGAATTCTGAAATTAAATTAGTTATGCTGATAACAAGTTTTTGCGGACGTGGATGCATAATTTTCAAAATTAATTTTTTTTTTTTTTTTGGAATTTACAGCCTTAAAAACGTCCACAAAATAAATTTCAGCGAAATCTAGTTTTTTTTTTTTTTAAAACCATCACAACACTCAGTATTTATACTAGGAGTGAAAAATTCAATTAGCTTAAAGTATTTCGTGGGGATTATGAGGTAAAAAAAACAGTGACTAAAACAAAAAAAAAATAAAATAATGCCTGCGTTCATTTAAATAAACGTACTATATTTATATAAAATTTTTATTTTTAAGAATTTGGTCGGATTACATTTTTATTATGGTTTTTTTTTTTAAATATTGTATAATATTGTGAATTAAAATTTTTAAACCGTATTTAAATTTTCTTTTTGTTTGCAAATAGGTAATTAGTCAGGAAATTAAGATATTTTCTTATATAATTATCTAAAAAACTAAATAATTTCATGCTGTTTTTTTTTAATTATAAATTATAATTGATATAAGGATATGAATTGTCTACAACTTTACCTTACTTCCTTTTGAGACTACACATATATGTATGAATAAATAATTATGGTATGCATTTAGAAAATTCCAACTGAATTTGAATATGTATAATATATGCATTATATTTAAACAAAAAAAAAAATTTTTAATATAAATTTTCTCAATAAAATCGAATAAAAGTCGAAGAAGCCCTTATCAAATGCAAAAAAAAAACATAAATTGTTACAATTTTAGTCATATTTTATTTAATATTATAAAAATTTAATATCTTTTATGGATTTAAAAAGACTTAATAAATATAAAACAATAGATTTTATTTTAGCATATATCTGATATATAATGTATGTATGTAAGTTTTTTTTTTTTTTTGTTTTATTTATTAATGATGATGCCTTAAATTGATTTTGCATAATCATATATTATATACCTATTCAAAGAAAACCGAATGTTATCATATTTTTATCATTCAGGATTCAATTTTGAAAATTTGTAATAACAAAAGTTATATAATATCTGATATATAAACATTTAAGTATATATATATAATATTATATAAAAATATACGTATATATATTAATACTGATTATTATTATTGATATTGATAATGATAATGATTATTATATATTATAAATGATAATATTCTATATATATACATGTTTATATATTGTATGCATAATTTACGTATAATGCTTAGACTTTAATGTTAAGTGCATTGACGTTCCAATTTGTTTGATGCATGGATATATATATATATATATATTATGTATATACATACATATGTATATATACAAAATTTATGAATTTAGTATGCTGTTTTTATACTTTAGATATTACATAGTATATATGAACATAATATGTGCATAAACTTTGTATATCCATAATATGAATGTTTGTAAATTTTAACTTTTTTTTTTTTTCAAAGGTATCAAACAATTGAGTCTCCAGACATAAAAGTGTAATTTTCTTTATATATATATATATATACAGACATACATATAAATATAATATTTATATTTAAATATATGTTGGATATTATAAATATTATATATTCATTTAATATATGTAATATATATATATATATATATCTATGTAATGCATAATATATAAATGTTTATATTTCAGATATATACATATATGTAGATATCTGAAATATATATAATTAAATGGGGTTGAGGTAGCCGGAGCACATATAAGTGCAGATCTTATTTTGTGTGTAATACGTTTTGTTTGTTTTTTATTTTTTTTTTTTATTTTATTATTATTATTAATTTTTGTTGTTGTGAAGCCTTTGGAGTTTGTTGGAGGTTCCATGTTTATTTAAATACCTTGTATATTTATTATATATATATATATAAATTTATATACATATTTATGTATGTATGTCTGTACTTAAATATAAAAACATATTTTATTTATAATATTTTAATGAAAATGTATATATATATGTATATGTATATAATTTGCGTATAGTTTTACAATAAAAATATATTGTAATTAAAAAAAAAAAAGAAAAAAAGAAAGACGTAATATGATTCTTATTATATTTACGTCAATATATACGCGCATACATAATAATGGTATATTTAAATATATTTATATATATTAATATAAGTACATATATATTATTACAATTTTTAAAATTATTCAAAATACATTTAAAAAAAAATATTGTTTTTTTTTTTTTATTTAAAGATAATTTGTATCTAATTAAAAAAAAAAAAGAGGAATTATACAATTTCATGTAAATTTTCTATATATATATAAAAGTTGTTTTTAAAAGTATGTACGTTATATTTATTAAAAATTTTAATTGTGGCTACTAAAAAACTAAGCTTTTAGTGGATTAAGATTTGCATTGCTTTTCAATCATATAATATTTTTATTTACCTATTCTCTTTGGCATTATAAACCATCTATTTATATTCTTGTTTTGTTTCTTATATTTTTTTCCTAGTTTGAAAAATAATTTTTGAGTATATCCAAACCATCAGAATCTCATATGTTGTTTTTTTTTATTTGTCTTTTATCTTTCATTTTTATATGGAAATTCTTAAATAGCTCGTAAAATTCTGTATAAGATGGTGTTTTCTTCAAACTCCTTCAGACCCTTCCATTTAACCATACAAAAAATAAAACTATATAGATAGGATAAAGAAAATTTTAAAAACTAATTATTATTTTTCAATATTTAAATTTAAAAATAACAAATTGTTGAATATATTGAAAATTACATTTATTAGTTATAAAAATATATTTTATAGTTTTTCCTTTAAATGCTAAATTGTTTGTAAGATCTTTCAATTTTCTTAAGGTTTCTTGTTTTTAATTGAAGATATGAGATTTCTATTATTTATTTATTTATTTTTAATGCTGAAATTGATTTTTCAGCCTAAAATTATTTTCCTCACTTTAAAATAACTATTTTTTAATATAATTTTTATAGTTATATCAAATCTGAACAGAATTTTCTAACCTTTTCATATATATGTACATATATATGTATATATGTATGTATATAAACCAAAACTCAATATCGAACTAGATCTCGAAAAGATTTTTATTATAATATATATATATATTTTGAACCGGGATTCTATAATTTTAAACTTAAATTCATTTATTAGAATATCTTGGCAATATCCAAGTATATTAATACAATTTTTATTAGAATCTAAAGATACTTTACAAAATAAAATACTTATTCCTCGGTTTTAATGGTTTTATAACATTTAAAAATTTATATTTGTTTGTAATTTAATTAAATTTATTTTTCTTTGGAAAAATCTAAAAGGTTCGGTTTGAAAAAAAATATTCATAATTCATAACGATTTGAAATTACTCCGTATGGTTAACATATTTTTCATTTAATGTATATATAAATTTTCTAACTCAAAGGATAATGTATTTACATTTCATTAAAACTGAAAATATCCATTCAATTTATTATTAACTAATGATTTATTTTCTACTTAAATATGTAGAAAATATCTTTAATAATTAAAATAAAATCAAAAATTAAGAGAAAAGGAATTTTACTCACACCCTGTACATACACAAAAATAAAGAAAAAAAAAAAAAAGGAAATAGCCAAAAATAAATATCATCTCTTTTTTAGGCTTTTTATCTTCAAAGAGAGCAAAAAAAAAAAAAAATTGAAAAGAAAAGTTATAGAAAAGAAAAGGAGACAAAAAAAAAATAAAAACAAAAAAATACATACTTTTGCAATGAGAAGTCACGCTTCAGTAAAATTTCTTTATTTGTAGTTTTTATTTTCTTTTATTTTTTATTTTTGTCTCCTTTGAGGCGATATTAAAAGCATTTAACATGTGCTTGCGAATTATGATATCGATACTTGTTCTATATGCCATAATACATGAATCAAGATATACATATAGATTATATATATGTATGTACATAATATATGCATAAATAATGCTTATGTATATTAATTTGTATGAAATGTTGTTTCATTTAAAATGAGACACAAAAGATATATATATATGTACATATAAACATACAAACGCATTAAAACATAAAGCATACAATCAAAAGTTTCTGCATGAACTGTAATAGAAATTACGGCATCATCTCAAGCCAAAAAAAATAAAAATAAAAATAAATAAAAACAAAATAAAAAGAAAATTATTTTTAACTAGAAATTTTAGTACTAAAAGAAAAACAATTACAGATGTAGGTACATATATATATACGTAAAATGAAAATATTGTATATGTAAATGAAAATTTTCCTAGAAGTGAAGGTGGTTATAAAAAAAATTTTGATTAATATATATATGTATATTATACACATATCCACATATATGTACATATTTCTAAAAGATTATGCAAGCATGAATTCCTGAGAAAAGGACATTTAGTTTTGTTGTTATTATTTCTCAAATTATACTGTTTTATTTCTTCTTTTTTGTTTTTTTTTTGTTTTTGTTGTTGTATCTATTGTTTTGTATGTTTTTCTATGTTTGTTATTCTTTAGTTATCGTTGCAATATGAATTGTTTTGTTTAAAGATTTGTAATACACATTTGCTTCAATGTTTTAGCGGGTTACATTTAAAAAAAAAAAAAAAAAAAGAAAAAAAATTGTTGGCAATGATAAACAAGTACCTAATCTGTAGGAAGTTTTTTTGTTTTGTTTAAAAGATAATTCTTGATAAAGACGACAATCAATTTTAGAAAATATTGAAAAGAGAAAGGATTAAAGTGATAATTTTCTATAATAAAATGTTTTTTTTAAAATGATACAAGGATTCTCATTTTTTTTTTTTGAAATGTATTGTTTGACGAGAAATTTAATAAAAAGGATAATTATGTATATAAAAGGTTTTTATCATATTAATTTTAAATATAACATAACCTTAAATTACTAAACTAAACTTTTAACTTTCGAATAACACATGAAATTTTTTTTTCCACTGTAAAGTTTAATCTATTTGCAGATTTTGGTTTATAATTGATTTACCATTTTAATTTTTAACGAGTATTCGGTGTTGATTTTCATTACTCATTTATACTCAGCTACGTGAAATCTAAAATAATGAAATTCTTGTTTAATCACTTAAAAAATTTTTTTTTTGGATAGGTGCTTATTCCCACAAAAGCATTGCAAACATCAAAACGATAAGTAGAAGGAAAAAACTTAAAAAAAAAAAAAAGAAAAATACCATATACATATTATAACATGATTTATTAAACTAAACTGCATATTAATTCAATTAATTAAAACATATATATATTTTCCTAAAGTAGATATTCGTTTTTTTTTTTTTTTTTTGTTTTTTTTTTCTAACTTTAAGAAAACTTATTTTGTTTTCTATAGTATGTGCACGATTTTCCGGAAACAAAATGTTAAATCCGAAATATTAAAAATACGTGCACAAGATATAAAATAAAATCCTGATCTTTTAGAAAAATGAAACTGCATCATTAGTTCAAATTAAAAATGAACAACCCAAAAAAAAAAAATAATTGAAAAACAAAAATAATTTAATTTTTTTTTTTTGTCATAGACATTGTAAAAAAAAAGATTGTTAACCAATTAAATGTGACCATCGATTATATTTTGACTATATCTTATGTTTTGTTTTGTATTATTGTTATTGTTTTTCGATTGATATACACCCTTTAGGTGTACGTGATTAAAAATCACGATCTTTATAGATAATTTATCTTAAGTAAAAAAAAAAAAAAAAAATTTCTTATTTTTTCTTAAACTTTAAATAAGAATTAATGACATAGTAAACAAGTATATTATATATATGTACTTAATATAGGTAAAAATTTATCCTTTATGAATTTATTTAAAATTTATTCCTAGACAATCTTTATCTCTAATGATATATGAATTTTTTTTTAATTTTTTTTTTTTTAATGTTTTGCCTTTAACTTATACTTTTAGAATAAAAATTAAAATCTTGAAAAATAAAATAAAAAATAGCAAAAAAAAAATATTCACCTTTCTTTGACTTGAATATTCTTCGTAAATTTTGTGGAAAAAAAGAAAAAGAAAAAAAATGAAAAGAAACAAAAAACAAAAAAATCTATCTGACAATAATAAAAACATCATGAACTTTCATTCAATTTCCCATCACAGACAGCAGTCTAAACTAATATAATATACATATAGTATCTTACATACCATACCAATATAACTATAGCAGCAATAGACAAAAAAAAATTTTCTTAAATCAAAATGATGAAAACTTTTTTTTTTTTCCATGGCATTGAAAGTAAATGAATTTTCATATCGTGATGACAACCTAAATACACTTACATATATACTACATATTTAAATATTTAACATATCATTTTCTTATTCAGGCATACTTTTAGGTTAACATTATTATTTTTTTTTTTCTTTTTCTTTTTTTTTTTTTTTGAAATTAGACATGCTGGTGCACTTTGACTCCTTTTGTTTTTTTTTTTTTCTAGCTTTTTCTATGAAAAAATTTATGTCTAGCTTTTTTTCTTTATTTTATTTTGTTTTATTGCTTCTTTTTTGTTATGTTTGTAACGTTTTGTGCCAAAAAATCTATTGAAAGAAAAATTTAGTTCATAAAAATGAAGAAAGGGGAGGAAGGAGGGTGCGGAGTATTCTATATGAATTTCTCATAATGTTAGTTAACATTTTAACTCTTTAACAGAGTTGAGGAATTTGAAAACTCTCGTTGAAATTTTTTTTTAAGAGAAAAATTTTTATATGCTGGAATTCTGGAAAGTTTTACGATCAAAAGTCAAATATTTAAATTTCACGTTCGAATAATCAACGTGACTGCAAGCACTTTTTGATGAGTTAACTAAAATGAAACAATCAATAAAATTGAAATGTCCGAAAATTAAAAAAAAAAAAAAATAAACCAATTTTGAAATTTTAACTTTAAATTCTTTGCAAGATGGTAAGAAGGAGTATGATAAAATAAAGTAGAAAGGAAGTAAGTCTAGAAAAAAATGTCTTCAAAAAACGAACAAAATATTTAAAGTTCGATTTGAATACCTTTCAAAGAGGTTCTATTACAGAATGTTAAGAAACTGAAATTTATATGGTTATGCTGAAATCCGTCGAAATTTTTCGATGAACAAAAACTCCACATATGGTCTGAATCAAAATTTTATTGTGTATCCGTTTTTTTTTTGTGTGTTTTGAGGTCCGTCCAAATGGAAAATGAATGAAAATGAATGAAATTCTTTTCGATATAATTAGTCATTCAAAAGCAAGCAGTTGATGAAAGAAATATTATATAGTGCAAAATAATTTTTATTTTTTAAAAGAGAAAAAGTAAAGATAATTTTTGTTTTGATAATTTTTTTTATTTTTTTAACTTATAAATTTAAAAATATTTTCTTATAATTAAAATTTCGAAGTAATTTTCTTCCCAAACGCAAATCCTTTGACCTATCCACTTCTTCATTTCCCAATTGTTCTAAAGCCGTTACAAAATTTATCATCGAATGAATCATATTGAATTATTTCTTTATACTGAACAAACACAAAAAAAAAAAATTATTTACAAAAAATTACTAAATACAAAAAATTTTTACGAAACATATGACTTTGACATTTGCCAAAAGTGTTTACAGTCGAATGGACTTTAACATACCAATGTTTTCGAATGCGGAACGGACTTTTTCATTCGAACGATTTTTTTACGGGACTTCAGCATAATCATATTAATATATTTAATTTCGATGTTTAACTTTTGACTCTACATTTAAACGTATCCAACCAAATCTATATCTATAATATATAAATACATATTTTATATGATTCACGCATTTTCTTTAAATGTAACTAGTTATTATCTTGAAAAATTCCTATTAATAATTTTCCTTATCAAAAAAAAAAAATTTTGTCTATCTACTATTTAGGGTGTCAAATTGTGCCTACTATACCCTATACATATTTTCATTGATATAAAAATTCACATAATATAATACAAAAGTATAGAAAAGATTTATATGAATAGGTATAGATAAAATTTTACTAATATAAGTTTCATAAATAGAACAGATTTTTTTTTTTTTAATTCAGGAAACATAAAAAAATTAGAATCCTACCGAACACTTTAAAAATATTTACCATCTTATTAATATAATATATAACAAAATAACAGAAAAAAATTAAATTGCATCATAAAATAATATATAAAATGTAATATATATGTAGAATAATATTGTTATTTATTTATATTCATGCATACATATACTTCTACATATATTATTATTTATACGTACAAAAAAAAATTTAAGTTGAACATGAAAAAGCACTTGGATACCTTAAACTGTCAAAACATAAACGACCATGTTATATAAATTGCACTTTACTTATATATACATAGGTACAATGTATCTACAAATGTATAAATATTTTTATTTTTTTTTCTTTATTTTATGCATTCATATGACGTGTATTGTATATTTGTATATATATATATATATATATATATAGATATGTATATATATGTACATATATATTAATGTTCATATCAGACATACATTAAATAGCGACCTTCGCCACTAACTTTAAAATTGTCAAGCTTGTTGTTGGTTTGGTTCATTCGTTTGTTTTGTCGTTTTATTCGTTTATTCGTTCATTCGCATTTCATTTTATTCGTTTATAGTCTGGCTGTGAATCTGTGAATTACAAAAAAAAAAAAAAATGAAAAACAAATAAAAAAAGGAAAAATCTCAGACGTAAAGAGAATTTTTTTTTCTTTTTTTTTTATTATTACAATAGCACAGCAATGATGATTATGATGTTTGACTAAATGATTGATTTTTATTATGATGATAAAGTTGAGGTTGTTTAACTGCATAATTTCCAACAAAAATATCAGAATTTTATGATAACTAAATAAATTTTGTATAGAACTAGATATTTATTTGTATATGTATACGTATGTAATATGTGTACATACATATGTATGTATACAATATTTAAAGAAAATAACTTAGTAATTTATTTAAAAATTATTTACAATTTAAAAATAACATAAAAAAAAAAATTCTATAGAAATAATTAAAAATGTGTATTTTGTTTAATTGATTCAAATACAATGTTTTTTGATTCATTAGAAATTTAATGGAGTTTTGATTCATTGTATGTATTATGAATAAAAATATTACCTCTAAAAAAAAATTAACAAATAAATATCAATCATTTCTAAAATAATTTAATCCATAATGAACAAAATCTGACTATTAGTTCATAAAAAAGGAATTGAGATTAAAATATCCATTTAATAATTGGATATTTACAAGTAATCTACCAGGTATTACTGTTTTGCGATAATGTTTGCATACCTTTTACACAGAAAAAGAAGTTGTCTGTGTGAAAAAGTTGTGAGTAGTTGGTGAATGAGGGTAATATAGAGGGAGCAGTTTGGTAAATGGAATGCTAATTTAACATAACAGTATTTATATACTCGTTCTCAAAGGCTGGTGTAATTGGGAGTAAAAAAAAGTACCTAGTTTTTACTCTATAAAAAAAAACGCAAACAATAAAAAATTATTTATGAATAACAATTTATAATTAGGTACCTACCTACTGAAAATTTAGAAAAATATTTGCTAAAAAAAAAAAAAAATTTTTTTTGAAAATTCAATTTTAATTTTATTTTTGAGTTATTTATACATAATAAGTACTTACTGATGAAATCAAGTTGTGAACCGATTATGAGCCACCGAATTATAATATTATCATAGATTTTTCAAATTTAAATTAAATATTATTTTTTCCATAGAAATTAAAATTGAATCTAATTTGTATTACTATTACCTAGTCTGTATTTTGTATTACTAAAGTAAATGAATATGATTCACTTCATATACATACATAGGTACCAATATTGTAATAATTATACTGTAGTTGATCCGCCATGATCCGAGTTGATTTTAAATAAAGAATTACTACCTATACAGATTATATCTGATCAGTAGCTAACTATAAATCAATTATACTTGATTAGTGTAATAATTCATTTGCAATAGAAAATTATTTGTTACTTTTTTGCATTCTTTGGAAAATTTCATACGGTAAAAAAGTACACAAAAGCTCAAATCTTTTTAATATAGTTATGTAATTATATGCATGCATAATTTAACATAATTTTCACTCAATGTATGCATAATTTAGCACATACATACATACTTATGTATTTTCTAATCTAATAATATAGTATTTAATTATGATAATGCTGGATTGGTAAATACATAATGATGTAAATTAAATGATTCAAGTCTTCTTTAATTTGTTTGTTTAAACAAAAAGTATCTATATAAAATTAATTGTGAACCATTAAAAAAAAATTTTCAAAGAAAATTTAAAAACTGTTTAAATTTCACTTGAATCATATTAAATACATATTTTAGAAATGATTATAGATACCTATTTGCAGTATAGGTACATACATACATTCATATTATTTATGAAAATTTACAATTTTAATCATCTTAAATTATGAGATCTTAATTTTAAAATTAAACCGGTTAAATTTCTTTGAATTAATAATAACGGGTTTTTATAAATTCAATACTATATTATGTTAAGTTAATCAAAAGAGAATCACTATAAGAATCACGAACATAATATGTACATATACATATATGTATATATTATATAAAAGCATTTTTTTTTTATTGTAAATATGTATGTATGTATGTAGTTTAAATAAAATAGATCAAATCACTATTATCATATTGTTGTCATCACCTAATGTTTTTTTTTTTTCAACATCAACATAATATCAATAAGATTTTATTTGGTGATGATGATTGTAAATGATGATATTGTTGTGTATCTCTAGACTATAATTATAGGTATATGGTATTCAGAAATCAGAATGCATTTTCTGAAATCCTATTTGTATAAAGTAAGTGTGTATATGTATTTAATATATGTACATATACATAATATTTAAATATAGTAACGACTAACGATACATTAAACCAGTGAGATTTCAGTTTATAGAATTATCCATCAATATATGAAAGGTAAATATTATGAAGTTAGTCGGCCAGCGTTTTGGTTTTTTCTGGTTTTTTTTTTTTTTTTTGCTAGGTATACAAAAAACTGCATCAGCAACAAAAATTACTCAAATAAAAAAATAGAAACTATGAAAAACTTAAAAACATGTAACAAACAACAAAAACTTCTGATGCTTGTTTTTCTTTTTTTTTTTTTCTTTTCATATTTTAGTTGACTTAATACAGTGTGACGACGAGGACAACAACATAAAAGACAGATTCTGGTGAATTGTTAGCAGTAGTATTGCTTTGTTGGAATTTTGTTTTCAATGTAATTCAAGAACTAAATGCCAGAAGAATTGAAAAAGGGGGGAGGGGGGAAAGATTTAAACAAAACCAAAAAAAAAAAAAAAACTTTTATATGTCGTGCTTTTCGTGTATTTTTTTTTCGTTTTTTGTTTTGTTTATTCTTTCATCTGGATTTGGTTGATGTTTCGTGTTTTTATTTTGTTTTTTTTGGTTTTTTTTCTGAATTCTGTGTCTACTTTACCTTTTGGATAAACAAACACTCATACATTCATCCATATATTCGTACAAAAGTGCACATTAAAAACAACATAAAAATAAAAACAAAAACAAAAAATATAAGCGTTCACATAGATTTTCATTTTTTATTTCGATTTGCTGTTATAGCTGTTGCTACTATTCTGAGAGTTCTTTTTTCTATTTATTTTTTACATTATTTTTTTAATTTTTTTTTTTTTTTTACACAACTTTGTTGTAAAAAACAAAAAGTAGAAGAAAAAAAAAAAAAAAGTGCATTGCAACGTGCAACGTGTATCGCGATTGAAATTTGCTGCTCAAAAATTCTAGTATTATAGAAGAATACAACAACAACAACAACAAAATCAAAATAAAGTAATGAATACAAATAAAAAAGCAAAAAAAAAAAGTTGTCGACATTTTGTTTTGTTTCTTTTTTGTTGCACATTTTATTTGATTTTTTGCTTTTTTTTTTTTTTGTATTTGCGGCAACAAAATATTAAAAAAAAAAAAACAAAACAACCTTAAGAAGAAAAACGAAAGAAAAAAAAAAAAAATAAACCAAACTAAAAAAAGATGAAAGAATGAAAAAAATGAAGAACGAATCAGTAGCAGTGGCAAGAAGTGTGAGTGAGACAAAGATAAGAAAAAAAGAAAAACATAAAAAAGGAACGATCAACTCAAGTACAGGTTCAAGGTCTTCTCAAATGATTATGATGATGATGATGATATTGATGTTAATGATAATAATGATGATGTTTGGTAAATGGCGTTGATGATGGTTTTATGTGATTTTTCATTTTGTGTTTTTCCTTCCTTTTTTTTTTATTGAATTTTTGTTGTTGTTTTTTTTTTTTTAGGATTTATTTTTTTTTATTATTATTTTTCTCGTTTTTCATATTGTTGTCGCTGTTGGTTTTTCCTTTTTGTGTTGTGTATTATTTTGGACGTGAGGTGAAAAAAAAAAAAAAAAAAATTGTTTTTTATTGCCTAATGTTTTTGGTTGTAATTTTTTTTTTTTTTTTGTTTTTCCTATTTTCTTTATTGACCGGCTGATTTTTACGGGTAATTTTATATTTTGGTGGGAAAAAATGAAAATTGTTTTTATTTTAGGTTTTTTTTTGGTTCTTTTTATTTATTTTTTTTTTTCTTATTTTCTTTTAGTCTAGCAAATAAATGGGAAATATGATGTTGTTTTGTTTTTTGTTTGTGGTATTGATTTACCTACATTTAGTATAGGAAAAATTTTAAAACTTTTTTGCACCAAAATTGCAATATTTACCTTTAAAAAGTTTTTCCTTTAAAGTTTTTGGTAAATCTTTAAAAAAAATTTTATAGATTCAGAATAAAAACGTTTCTTTTATGGTGTTTTATTTCCTTTTCTTTTTGTATTTGCTTTATTAGAAAATGAAAGTGTTCATTTTGTTTATATTTTGATTTGTTGTTTGTCAACTTAGAATGTAACAGTGAAAAGTTAACGATTCCTTTTCATATATGTGCATACATATTTATTTTTTCAAATAGAATATTTTAAGGACATATTTGTTTAACAAGGATAAAAAAATCTGAAATTTTTCGAATTAATGCATAAAAGTCTAAAAATTATTCGAGTTAAGAGTTAAATGATGGAACATTTTTATGTACGTATATTTTTTTGTGATGGTAAGATATGTATATAAGAAAGTGAAAAACGGCATATTTCGTAACATAAGAAATTTAATGAAAAAATCCTTTAGAGTAAGATGTTAGCTTCTAATAGTATAAGGAATCAAAATTGGGTTATACAAGATTTAAAAAAGAATTTCAATAAAGTCAAATAAGTTAAAGTTAAAAAGCGAATGAAAAGAAATTTGGACAAATAAAATATAATTTTCTCTCGAACCCATTATCCTATTTTAAAGGCTTTCGGCTATAAAAATTAGAGAGGCTATAAAAATATAGCAAAATAATGTATTGTTTGCCTCAATTACAATATTACATATAATCAAATTATTAATTTGTAGTATAAATTAAAAATAAACTTCTATAATTTAAATTCCATTTTATTATTCCACAAAACAAAATATTTTGTCAATAAATATATGAATAAATTATTGTTATTTATTAATGCGACTGACTAATAGTGTCTTTTTTTATAGCTCTTTTTTATTACACAAATTTTTTAATTTATGTTTTTTTATTTTAAAGATTATTCAAGTTTTTTTTTCATACAAGTGATCCTTTAATATAGAAAATACTTCCTTACTGTTTATAATACCAAAAGTCAAGATTGGCTGTTTTTTATAAGTCTTCAGCTGTTTGAAGGTCATATTTCGCATAAGCGTTGTATAGAGATTGCAATAATTAAGTCGCAATATTAGCCAGAGTGCTTTTTGATATTGAAGATAATTTATTAATTACTCTGCTGAATATTATAGCTTGACTCCTCCTAAAACCGTTTTGTAACCTTGTAAAAACAAAAAAATAAATATTTTTGACTACAACATAATTACATTTGCTTAAATTGATTTTCACAAATTTTAATAAAATGGCAAGGAAGTTTGGTAGAAACTTTTTTTGAATAATGATTATTAATCAATCAACACAATTTTTTTTTTGTTATATTTAAATCGTTATTTTACTAGTTTTTTTTATTCCTAAGGAAAAACGTGAGAAATTTCCAAAGATACCACCAAGAATACTCCGCTGATATTGTAGTCACATTCTTATTGAGCAAACCCAACTTTCCCTTGAGCCAATATAACAGGATGAAACGCCTGCTATCGCAGTATATTAGCTATAGAGAGTAGGAATAAGAGAGAATAGGACAATGATAGGACGATAGGAGAAAATGGAACGGAAATTTTGAATTGTGAATTGGAGAACAAAAAATGAGCCTATTATTATTATTATTTGGCTATCAATGACGAAGTAATTAAAAGTTATCGATGATGATGAAGAAGACATCACATGTTGTATGCAATAGTATAACCTTCCTGTATGATGAAATAATTGAAAGTATAGTTTCACTGTCACTGTAGCAGCTATTATTAAGTTCAAGTTGAAAACGATATTAATCAAAAGAAAATTTCTTTATTAAATTAAAAAATAATCGATTATTGTTTGCAATTTGGTATTTAAATTTACTGTTATATTAAACCAATACTTTGAAAAATTTTTGACACCTGTTTATCTTCTAAATTTTGTAGAACCTTTAAGAATAAGTAAAACATTTTTGTATTTCTTCCCG
The DNA here is from genome assembly GCA_947095535.1 of Poecilobothrus nobilitatus. Lineage (NCBI taxonomy): Eukaryota > Metazoa > Arthropoda > Insecta > Diptera > Dolichopodidae > Poecilobothrus > Poecilobothrus nobilitatus. The sequence goes on from OX352773.1 coordinate 170,524,654, forward strand.
TTTTTAATGGTTATAAAGAGGTCAGAAATATGAAAATTTATAATTTTAGACAACTGCAACCAAAACATTTTAGTGGAAATTTTACAAAGTTAAAATGTAAATATTGAACCCCAAATATTATACATGTTTTAATTTATTATATTACATATTTAGCTTCTTTTATTAATATAGAAGTTGTCTTAAATGAATGAAAATGTCGCTTAGTTTTAATTTATTATGCAAAACTTATTACAGTTTAAGAATTTATTTTTGAATTGATTTTTTGAAACTGTGGGCCTTTTAAAACATGAGGTTCTACTACTGCCTTGGTCTTTTTTTTTTTTATAGCTGCTTGCCTTGAATTATCTTATTTCGTTTTTATTATTAGTTTTTTTTTATTATTTTTAGAAATTAATATATTGTGTAGGCATGCATTAATGCAATAAAACAAAAAAAAAAAAAACAAAAATTGTATATTTAAATCGTATAAAATTTTCTTTTAAAACTTTTATTCAGTATCTTTTCGAACAAAAACAAAAGTAATCTTTATTATACCTATAATCAATAAAATTTTATAAATATTTTATTTATTTTTATATTTAATTATAAATCTTTAAATATAATCTAATAATATTGTTTTTTTTTTTATTTTCAGGTAAGAAATTTCATTATATATGAAACCATCTATTAAATAAGCTTCCAAAATGTTACCGTATGTATGTATGTATATATAGTCAAGATATTTGGCGACAAATTATTTTTTAAATAAAAAATAAAAGAATTTTTTTAAATAAAAATAAGATTTATTTGTTTATTATATAAAATCTACAAAGTACATAACTAATATACATAATAACATAACATACATATTATGTACTTTTATACATTAATTCTTCGATTTACATATAAGATATGAAAAATTTACACAATTTACGTGAAAACGTAAACAAGTAAATTACAAGCCGTAACCAATATTCCGGATAAGAGACGAGGGTACAGACTACAGAATTTCGTCCCCTCAAAAAGATAAAGATGTATTTAGATTCTCGTCCCACATACAAAAATATTAGTAATATTGTTCAGATGTAAACAGATAAGTTTTGTGCCAGAAAATTAAAAGTAATTTTTTTTTTTTTTTTTTGTGATATTCTCTTTGTAAATAAATTTTTTTATTCAATTCAAAAAAAAAAAAAAAAACTTGTTCCACCATGAGCTTAATACGTTTCGAGAAGAAATTTAAGTCCAAAAAAAAAAAAAAAATATAATTAAAACCAATATTATGGTGGTTTCAATGTAAGACAATATTTGAATCACGATTATCTATACATTGGGTGACTAAACTATATGTACTACCATCGAAAATATTTTGCATCACGAGTATCTATACATTGTTGATGTCTAAACTACTATGATCCAAAATGTTTCAATGCATATGACTTTTAAAATTTAAGCAAGTAGTCTTTTACTTATATATATAATCGTATTTCTCTAATCTAAATTCTTCCCATCAAAAAGAAGGGGGTGCGTTTATTGAATAAAATTTTGGACAAAGAATTTTTGGTGTATTTTGAAGATAAGATTATCTCTCATAAAAAATTGCAATTAAAAAATAAGAACTTTAAAAAAAAAAATTCTACAAAAAAATTTTAAAGAAATTATAAAAAATTTAAAAGCTTACTTTTGGATCGAAATAGAGGAAGTAGAGGAAGAAAAAACTTTACAGGGTAAAAAAAAAAATTATTTATTTTAATATCTGAATTTAATAAGGAATTTTATAAGTTGGTTAAAAAATCAGGGTTATATTTATAAGTGACGACAGTATTTTGTGTAAGGTGGTATATGTATGTAATATGTATTGCGTATATCGCATAATTTTTCCTGAATATTAAGTATGTACATTTATGGCGTACTGCTACTTTCGCCTAAAAAAATCCTTAGAAATCACTTAGAAATACATTCATTTCGCCTAGTAATTGAAATACTCTCGCTTGAAAATCGAAAATCGAAGAGTTGGTAAAATTACCTATGCTTAGGAATGCTTGTTGTATTTTCTGGCAAACCTTAACCATTGCTGTACTATAAATTGTTTGTCACAATTTCATATTAACTTTTAATTCAAAATATAATATGCATAATATGTTGTTTTAAGGTTGAAATATAGAAATCTCAGAAAAACATTAAACTTTGAATGTGATATACGTACATACTTTGTTATTGGTATAAATTAAAATTGTAACGTTTTTTTTTTTTAAAAGAAAATTCAAATATATTTATATAAATGGGTAGTAAGTATCAGATTAGAAATCAAATACTCAAATTTGTTACCTTGTTTTTTCTTTTTAAAGTATTTAGAGTTTTCAATTTAAGAGCATTTATAAGTACTATAAATTAAATTTATTATTTTTGTTACTTACATACTTAAGGAGATGATTAAATGCTTGCGTCGCTTTGACGTTTAAATAGCATACATTAATTTAAATACGACTTGACCAAATACAAGTACAACGGTTAACGGTGCTCATATGGTTATACAATTTTTTACATAATATGTGGAGTACAGATTTTGAATTAAGAGGAGGCATTATTCTATATAGTTGATTGCAATTCAGGGTTTTAATAAATTTTTTAACAGTGGCTTCGGTTTCCAGTATCATAAATGCTTGGTGTTTGTAATATGTATATGTATAAAAAATTATACTTTAGGGTATAATTCACAATATGTAATAATATCATAGGCAAGATTTTAAATCAAGAAAATCTTTATAGTTATCAAATTTGAATATTTTTTTTTTTGGAATTAATTATAGGCGGTATTTTGAAAATAGAATTTTTTTTTTTTCGTACGCAACTAGCAATCACATACGTCGTACGCCGTACGGATGAAATATCGTACGCAACTGGCAAAATTGAAAGTAATATTTTGCCAGTTGCGTACGATAACTCTTTTTTTTGTATTTTCTTTAATTTAAGGATTAAGGAAATTATAAATTTTTTTGTTTTTTTTTTTATATAGGTACTCATTTATATTATGAAATATTTAAATAAAACATTTTAAAAAAAAAAAGTAAAAATTCAAATTAATATTTAATTTTGTACAACCCACTCCAAACTACCACATAAAAATTAATATTAACTGTTAAATTTAATTTTTAAATATATGCGAAAATGTTTAATTAATTATTAATTTTTTTTTTTATAATATTAATGTAAAAAAATAAAATTATACAAAATTTGAATTTTAAACTTGAAACAATCTGTGCAGAAAATCATCGGATTCATTCATGCTTGAAATAAAGTGAAAAGAAAAAAAAAAAAATATTGCGAGAATGAAAGTACGTTGACCTAATCTTTATCTGAAATTTTTTTTTTTTTAAATACATATATATATATATATATATACATATTACATTTAAGTACATTTACATATATTTTATTACTAAAAAAGATTAAAAAAAAAAAAAAAATGGAGTTTGTTTTATTTTTTTTTTTTTTAATTTAATTTTTCTGTTGCCTTATTTATAACTCGCATATTATTTATTTATTTTGTTTTTTTTTTTATTTTATTTTATTTTTTTTATTTTATTCATTGAAAGAAAATAATTCAGGGCATTGATCTATAAACATTTTACAAAGATTATAATAACTAATAATACTATATGTACTTATTAATATCACGAAAAAAAAACAAAAAAAATAGTCAGTAAGTGGCTACTGCTGTAATTTACATTATAAAAAAAAATTAAAATTGCGAATTTAAAAAAAAAAACAACAACTAAATATGTACTTTGTTTCTTAATTATAATTTTTATTTTTTTTTTATAAAGTGATTTTTTTTTTTTGTTTTTAATTTTTATTTAAAAAGTTTAATTATCGGTAAACATGTAAGGTATGTTAATTATTAAACAAGTATGTAATAACAGAATAAATTCTATATTTTATACAGGGTGTCCGCTAATTAAATGCACTGTTATATATATCGCTGTATAGACCGTTACGTGAAAGTAATTTACTATAAGGAACACACTGCTATATACCGTTGTATAGTAAATTACTTTCACGTAATTTAATTGGGTAGGTGAATTTAATATTTACTTTCACGTAACTTAATTAGGAGACACTCTGTATTAAAGAAAATAGTTAATTTTTTTTTTGTTTTTTTTTTTTTTTTAAATGTTATTGTTATTATAAATTTTGTTTTTATTATTTTGATTATGATCATTCAAATTACAAATTGTTTTTCTTTTTTTTTTTTTATTTAAATTTTAATTTATTAAAAATTATTTTATATTTATAATGAAAATTAGTTTCTATATTTAAGTATAATAAAGTTCTTTTATTAATTACAAAATTTAATTATTTTATAAAAAAAAAAACAAGTAAATGTAACAGTAAGTTGATGCAAATGCAACCGACTTATTTATACCCTACACATAAAAAATTCAAATTAAATTAAAAATCCATAAGTTATTTTAGTTAGGTATTTAATAAAAGATAAAAAAATAAATGCTTCTACAACCTTTGTACAAAATATTAAGTTTCTATCTTTATTAAATTCGAAGATATGCTTGTTAGGTCTTGGGAAGTGTGTGAAGGTACCCGCACCACCACCCCAATTCATCTCAAATTTTAGAGATATCATCAGAACAATGTAGAACACTCTTATATCAAATTACAAGTTTTTATCTTTATTAATTTCGAAGATATGCTTGTACGGTCTTGCGAGTTGTGTGGGAGATAACCGAACAACCATTCCAATTCATCTGAAATTTTAGGCAAATCAGCGATTTAGGAAACAACACCCTCGTATTAAATTTGCAGTTTCTATCTTTATTAATTTCGAAGATATATGCGGGTTCGGTTTTGGGAGTTGTATGGGAGGTACCCAAACAAGCACTCCAATTCATCTCAAATTTTAGGGATAACAAGGATTCAGGAAAAAACACTCTCGTACAAAATTTTAAGTTTCTATCTTTATTAATTTCGAAGATATATGCGTGTTCGGTTTTGGGAATTGTATGGGAGGTACCCGAACCCATGCTCCGATTTCGCCCATTTGCAATACCCGCCTTTCTTTACTCATTGTTAACCTACATTATAAATTTCATCAAGATAACATCATTATTTTTTGAATTATCGTGCATACGGACGGACGGACGGACAGACATCGCTAAATCGACTCAGGAGGTGATTCTGATTCAGAATATATATACATGTCCATATCTATCTCGCTTTCTTTTGGTGGTTACAAACACCATAATAAAGTTAATATACCCTACACTTTAAGTGTATGGTATAAAAAAATATTTTAACTTAACCCAGTACTGCGTGTACGGGTTTTTTCCACCCAAATCTATTTTAACAGCCAATTACCGTTTTTTTTCTTTAGCATAATGCTTTTGGTTTTCACAATACCTGGGTTTTAATATTTTTTTGAAACAATAACTGTCATTATTTCATTGTATTTTTGAAAACTAATTTACAATTTCCTAAAATCTTTATTTGTTTTTATTTTAAATTTTAGTTTCTAAACCCTATTAAATTTTGTATTGAAGAAAAGAAGAAAATGTTTATTATCAAATTTTATATAAGACTTCTAAAGTTTCATAATTTTAGTGTACTAACGTTTACTGCAGCTAAAACAAAACGGGTCAAAATTGCAAATACATATATACATACATAAGTATAAAATATTTTATGAATGTTTTTATTTTGAACACTTTTTAAATTTTTCTTTTATGTTAAATAAATTTAATTAAATATAATAAGTAAATGTTTTATTATTTGTAAAAAAAACTTATATGTATTATCTGAAAAAAAAAACAAAATATTCAAATGATATATTTATATATTATTAACGCACATTTATGTATTATTAATTTTGGGTCAATATGACCCAGGGCGAGTACATATTCAAAAAATACTGCACGAGTACTGAAGGGTTTAAATAAAATACATTTAGGCATTACAAGAATAATTTGCTAAAATACGGTAATAATAATAAATACGAGTATAATGTGTGTACAATTATTGCTCAAAAAATAACTCAAATCAAAGTTCGGACAAAAAAAAATTTTACCCACTACATTTGTATATGTGTTCTATCTATATCATATACATAATATAACATAATTTGAAAATTTCATTTTTGTTATTAATGCAAAAAAATTTTAAAATTAAAATAAGTAAATAATATCAAAAGTATAAAAATGTACAAATCATGTATTCGGTCAGTTCTTACCATTGAATCTTTTGGTGAAATTTGAGTACTGCTAGGGGACAGGTACTTAATTTTCCACTACACTAAAAATTATTTTACAACATTAATTCCGCTACCCAAAAACGACACTGGCAAATATTTTATCTATTACAATATATAAATAAACACACTCAATTATAAATATGAAAAATGTTTTATTGCATTCTAATAAAAAAAAAAAAAACTTATTTTAAAAAAAAAAATTAAAAAAATTAATTAAACTTATTAAAACTTTACTAAAATAAATAAAAGAAATTTTTAATTTAAAAAGTTATTTAAAGAAAATAATTTAAAAAAACAGATTACATATAAATTACAATGAAAACGACTTAACAAATTTCTATATGACAAACCAGTAAACAAAAATATAATTGTACTTTAGACTTTAGACTAGAATACAAACAAAGATTTTGAACTTTATTAAACCCATTTTACACTAACGAGTAACTATATCCAATAAACAAGTTATAGAGCGGTCAGCAAAAGAGTTATTATATAGAACGGAATTTCGTTCATCAAAACCGAACAACACCACAGACTATTTTTACATATACGCTTCCAGTATTTGTTATAAAATTCCAAATATTTCTTCTGAAAATGGAAATCTTAAGACTATTTTAGTATTTTACTTTTTTCAAATACGTATGAAAATAATCCTTTATTTTATAAAACTGATAATTGTCCAAAATCGATGATATATTGTTATTATGGATAGTCATTTTAATTTAATTTTTTTTTTTTCAAAAGTGTTCAAATAATAATAACGTTTAGTTCCTTGATGGCCAATGATTATTTTGGCCATCAAGTTAATTATGTTTAACAGACAGTTATAATTAACTTGATGGCCATTATATTATAGTTAATTATGTTTATCAGACATAATATGTTACATATGTAATTTGTCATAATTGAAAGCTCTTCACGGACATCAAATTACTTCTATTTCATAGAGTCTACTCCAATTACAATAATTTAGTTTATAACATTATCAATAGTATTGCCATATAGTAAATAATACATAATTTTTTTCTTTTTATGGTTTGTTTAATTATTATTTTAAAAAATGGTTCACGTTTTTATTAGTTTTTCCTTTATAAATTAGTTCATAATAGTTGATAGAATTTAGTTCAGTGATAATACGTGATAATACAGTGATACTTTTAAATGTCATTCACGTCAAAAACGATAAATGTAATTTTCATTTATATTTTTTATACCGTAAAAATATACCGTATATTTGGATCATTCTGTATTTACAACAGGCTTAACTTAATGTCACTAATGTCATGTGTTAAATTCAAATATCTACAAGGATAAGATATTTTGCACGATAATATGAATTTAAGTACAAGTGTTTTTTTGCATATGTAAATACATTTTAGTTTCGTAATATGTTAGGGAAAAAAGCCTAGTTCAGATTGAAGTTGGTTATGCCCGCATTTACATATTAATAGAAATTTAACTTCATAATTTTTCTCTTTTAATTATAATATTACTTAGGAAAATATGACAGCAATACATATTTTCCTAAGAGAGTGAGAGAGTGAGACAACAAACAGGACAGGTATATTCAAAGAACTATATTGAAATTGAAAAATTCTGCAAATTTCTGATTCTGTAGAATAGACAGGTGTACATGTTTGAATCATATATGCTAGGAAAATGGCAATATTATTGATAATGTAAGGAAGAGGGAATTTATTATGGGAATATATTCATATTAATAGAATTTATTTAAATTAATTATCACTCACGTATATACATTTTAAATAATAATATATTTTTTTTTTCCATTAATTTAAATCCAATAACAAATAATTTAAATCCTAAAAACAAATAAATAAAAGTTAAATGTTTTTTTTCCTTATATATATTGGAACCTTCCAAAGACAGCAAGACACTATCCCCTTGGTAGTGTCCGATTCTTACTGACTAACCCTCCCCCCCTCTCTTTTTGGTCAATATAATAGGATTGATATAGTGAATATTATAGATTCAAACATGGCGCCCTAAAATGTCAAACACTCTAAGTGATGCCCTATTCAACCGTTAAATTTATAAATTTAAAATGAAGGGCATTGCAAAAGATAGCATTTTAAATAGGAATTTTTTTTTTTTTTTTAACCTTGTTAAGAATTTAAAAAATCCTTATAAAAAAAATTTCAAAATCTTCCGTTTTAAAATTAGTTTTACCAAATTCCATGTTGAATTTTATAAAATTTTCGAATAATACAAATAAGACTCTTTTTATTCGATGAGCCTTCAGTACAATAATTAAGAGAATAATTTCGTAATTATATTTTCTCTTAAATTGATTTTATTACAAAAACGATATTACATATTTCCGGTCCTTATTATTTATATACATATATATACATGTACATATATTATAAATTTTGCCAAAACTTGTGATAAATAAAAAAAAAACTTTTTCAAACACAAAATTTCCATTTTAAAATTTTTAAAAATTTTTCAGAGCCTAATTTTTTACTTTTGTACATAGGATAAATTAAAAAATTCTTTATACCTGAACTTAAAAAATATTACAAAATACATTAACCCTTTATATGTAATTTATATATGTAAATATATCATAATATTCACATCTATATAAATATACGAGAATAATATGGATTTATTTTAATAGCTTGTAAATTCTTTACCGCGTTTATTTGTAAAATTACTAAAACAGCTTTGAGAAAAAATATATATATATTTTTTTTAACAACCTGAACAAATTATCGATTAAAGACCCAACCGGGCCGCCAAATTCTGCCAAAAAAAAAAAAAATAAGAAAATTAAAGGAAAGAACCCGAAAACAAAAAAAAAATATGTAAACGAATTTTTATGTAATTCACGATGTACCTTTTAGCATTATTATTATTATATATTGTATAAAATATATATATTATTTATATGTACATATATATAAAAATTCCTTTCTATCTATATACTTTATATGTACATATATATAATTTTTTTCGGTTAATTTATTTCATTTACTCTTTTGTTTTTTTTTTTTTTTGTGTTGCTTTTAAATATATTATTTTTTTTAAATTAAAAATAATGTTATTGGAGTAAAATGTTACTGTTTTGGCAAATGAAGTAGTTTAACTACTCCGATTCAATTTTTATAAAAATATAGTTTTTAAATAAAATTACATATTATTTTTTATTTTAATATGATATTATATCTCTAACAGATTCGGCTATTTGTTTTAGCTTTTTCTGATTTATTTTCGCTTACTCCTCATATGAAAGCATAGGATTATCAACTTACCTTCATTGGTCTCGATAATTTTGCGATGACTTTTATTTTCTCTCAAGTTTGTTGGGTTTTCTTTAGTTCGGCCGTTATTGCGTCTGCTTAAGATCTAAAAATTTTATTGGAAAGTAATTATTGAAATCGACTAATTTTTTTTTTTTTTAATTCATTTCTCTGCCACATAAATGTGGACAGAAAATTACACAGCCTTTTCTGTTCAGGCGTGACTGTAAATGTTGTAAGGGAGAATAACTTATACGACATGTGTGGGATTCGAACACACACTCCCTCAGTGTTTGCAACGTATTTTATAGGCTCTTACTCACTAGGCCACCGAGACTCCAAAACATGACTAATTTAATTTCTTAGATCTTTCTTTTCTGTTGACATTTGTGAGGGTAGATGTTATAATAACAATAATTATAGAATGATATAAGGGTTACTTTTTTTTGTAAATTTGGTCTTTAATAAACTAATAATTTGTCCTCCTATGTTATAAACAAAAACACGACAATACTGATAATAAAAAAAATAAAGAAAGCATAGAAATTTCTGACAACTCGCGTATTGCACACATTAAAAAGAGAGCAAAAAAAAAAACAAAGTGTGCATGTTATTTTTGCTTCCTTACTTTATATCTCATGCGATTAAAAATATTTTGTTCGGATCTTTTTTTTTCTTTGAATGTTTTTTTTCTTTTTTTTCTCTCGTTTTGCCTTTTATATATTCCAAGTGATGATCTCGCCAATTTAATTTGCACAGGACAAGTAAGAAAACGAAAATAAAAATTAAACAAAAAAAAAAGAAAAAAAACAAACAAAACAAAAAGAGATAGATAGATATGAAAAATTTCAGAAATTTTACAAACCACCCGAACATGATTTTATGTTCCTATTTTTTCTTTCCCCTTCTGGTTTTAATTTTTATTTTTTTTTTTTGGATATAAAGTAAAAAAAAAATTTTTTTTTTGTGTTTAAAATTACAACATTTTTTCAAAATGAAAAATTCAATGTGTTATGAATTTCTCTAATTTTTTCAAAAATAATATGTTAAAAGTATACCTATTATAAAAATTATCCTTCAAAGTTCGAACTGTAGTTTGGTGTCAGTATAAATTATCCTTTTGCTAGAATAAGGAGGACGTTTAATCTTCTAATTTTTAAGAACGGTTAACATAAAGTTGTTTTGTATACTAAACTATAAAACAGTATACTCAGTATGGCTCATGCTGATCAATAATACTTCCTCAGTATATCTCATCTAGTAATCTTCAACTTTTATAAGCAAACTGTCAGAAAATTATTAGAAATCGTTATGGAACATGCGTATTTTACAACTAAGGTAAAAAGAGAAAATGCTATAAAAAAGGTAACTTGTTTCTGCTATTTGTATTCTCTAAAATAAAAGTCTAGAGAGTAGTCATAAAATCCAACTATGGTTAAAAAGTTCGAAAGTGACGGGTAGGTATTTAATTAAAAGAGTGATATAATTTTGGAAGATAAATAATAAGGATATTTTTTGAATTTATTAATTTTTTTTTTTTATATTAAATATGTGTCTGAATATATATATATATATATATATATATAGATGTTCCAATTAAGACATCCTTTTTATTTCAGTTACTAGTTTGATTTAGTTCAATATTTATATTTTATGGAATTCCATAATGCATTGATATTTGATTTAAATTAAAATTAAAGTTTTGCATAAATGTACATATGAACTCAAATAGTTGAGTTACATTAAAAGCCATTTAAATATTTTTTTTTTTTTTTTTTGTATCTTATCTATAGATGTGATGTGCCGCCCAAACAAAAATATAAATTTATATTTAAGTTGTTGTGGAATTTATATGTATAGTACCTAAATTGTTCATCTAGAATCTAGATAAAATTGTTAATTGGGATTATTTACAAGCAAAATTTAAGCTTTAAAGCTAATCATCATTATTACGTGCTATAAACGAAAAAAATATCACTCAATCTGACAATTTTCGGTTTCTTTTATTTCACTAGAAAATTAATATTGTGTAATTTTCAGGATTCAAGAAAAAAATTTCATTTCTATTGAAAATCTCGATTTACGTCGTTTTCGTTATACCACATGATAAATATAAGTATTTAAATTACAATTTTATCTTTATCCTTATAGTTATCCTGATAAATAATTAATATACATATTATGTAATTTATTTCTCATTTAGTAAAATTTTTTTTATTTATATAATTTTTTACATTTTTCTTTTTGTTTTTTTTTCATATAATTTTTCATAAGACATATTCGTTTTTATTTGAATAAAATGCTTGGGATTGTGTGTGAGAATTTTCTTTTTTTCAATTTTATAATTTATATATACAAAATTGTATATATATATATATATATATATAGAGAGAGAGTAAATAATATTATAGTAATGATGGTGTCGGGAATAAAGTTAGTTAGTAATAACAGGAGCATCGGCAATGAGCAATAAGTATTGATATTTTGTAATATGGATTTTTTTTTTCTGTTTTGAATTGCCAATAAAAAAAAAAAATTTTTTTGTTTTAAGCGACTAAAAAAAAAAAGAAAAAACTTGCATTACATCCGTATATATATGTATCCGTATTATATATATATTGATTTAACAAAATACTCACATATATATATAATATAAATACATATGTATGTATATGTATTATTTTATTTTATTTTAAAAAAAATTATATGAATTAAGGAAGATAATAAATTATTCTGGTCAGTTAAAAAATTATTATTAATGAATTTATTTCGCGTATTTTGTGTTCATTGCCGAATTTTATATTTTTTGGACTTGTATTTTGTTTTTTTTTTTTTATTTTCGCTATTTTTAATTTTTTTTTTTTGGCTGTTACATTAAGGGATTCATAATCGGTAGAGAATTTTTGTTAAATGGATTTTTTTTTATTCTTTACTTTCCTTTTATTTTATTTTGTTTTTTTTTTTTTTTTTTGTTGGATTGGTTTTTGTGGTTTACGTGATATTTTTTCTTTTAATTTTATATATGTATATATATATACATATATATATGTATGTATGCACATATTTTTTTTTTAAATTTTTATTTTATTAAATTCTTTTTTCTTTATCGTGTATATTTTCTTTAATTTTAGTCCATGCTGTGTGTCAATTTATGACTACTTTTTATTTTAATTTTAATTTCAATATTTTTTTTTTTCATTATTTTTTATTTTTTTTTATTATTTTTGGTCAATTTAAGGTGGACAGGATATGTAAAAATTTCATAAATGTTATATTGTAAAATAATATAAAAACGTATTTAAATAAATATTATATTGGGCTAAAACGATAAAAAAAAAGAAAAAAAAAATAATTTTTTTATATATTTTTTTAAATACGATATTAATAAAAATTATATGTAATTCATTAAAAAAAAAAAAAAAAAATCTATATAGATATATATTTTATATATGTATATATTTTACATATGTAGATATATATATATATAAATGCATAATTAATTTTATTTTTAATCTTAAAATTGATATAATGAAACCAATTTGTAGGAAAAAAAGAAAAAAAAAAAAACAACAAAAATAATAAGAAATTAAAAATAAATAAATAAACGATAAAATATGAAATAAAATTAAATAAAAATAAATTAAAATTAAGCGCATTTTTTTTTTACTTAAATAAAAATGAATTTTTAACCAAAAAAAAACATAGGAAAAAAAGAAAGGGATTTAAAAATTAATTGAAAGTAAGTTAATTTATAACAAAAAAAAAAAAAACAAATTATATTATATAATTTATATAAAGTCAAAATTAATAGTTAATACCTTAACTCTAATTTTGTATAATTAGTAATTCATCAAATTTAAGGAGTGTTTAAATTCGTCCTACAACATTGTGTGCCACTTGAGGTCTTCAGTAGGCTTTGTAATGTTCTATTGCCTAGTTAATACAACATCTGTTTTAAAATTTTTGAGTAGTCTTATACTTATATGAAATTTTATCACAATCATCTGCGAAGTATAAGATCAATCAAAAATGTTTTATTTTTGTGCCGTATAAAAATTAATTGATTACCAAAGTTTTGTTTAAAAGATACAATGTTGACATGTTATCAGATTTACATATGTATCAAAAATTTCCTAATTAACCTAGAAAATATTTGCACCAACTCGTATATATTTATTCCTATTGTAATTTTATTAAACTTCAGCCAACAATAAGGCTTGAAATTATTAAATTATTTTGTTTTCAAATCTGATTTTATTTGTTAATTTGATTTTTTTTTTTTTATTTTATTTAATTTAATTTAAAAATTATATTTCATTTATGTGAAAACTAAACCTGACTTTATTCTAGAAGATTGTCAACTATAATAATATATATTTCATTTTATTTCTTGGGTCTAATTTTTAATTTTTTTTTTACTGACTAAACCCACCTCCCTCTTTTAGCCAATAGAATGGGATGAAACCCTTACCTGCGAACGCAGTATATTGGCGATATAAAAGTACTACATATTTTTTATTTATGACCTGACCGGGGTTTGAACCCAAGACCCTTCGATTGAAAGGTTGGCGACTTAATCACTGCGCCATGAGTCAGAGATAAAATTAGTAAAATTAGTTAAAAATTATTAAAATTAGTTCTTTGGTTATTCTTCACTTAAATTTTTATAAATATTCGTTTTACGCAAAGTTTTACAAAAAAAAAACAACCCCTTCGAAAATTTCTCATTTGACAAAATGTGAACACTTTAGAAAAAAAATCTTTTAGCAAAAAATATTTGTCAAAAATATATTTAACATATAAAGGAGATTTATACACAATATATACTTAAAAGACAATTAAATTAGTCTGGAAAAAACGAAAACAATAATTTTGTGCCATACATGATACAACTCTTATACTCACAGTAAAGTTTCTTTTGTTATTTTTTTTAAGCGTCGTCTTTAAGCGAAATGAAACATGTCGAGTAATAGCGGATGAATTTATTTCAAATTATATCTCCCTTTTCCAAATCAATTGAAAATATCAAATTTTTGGAAAATCGAAACTAACTATCTACTTTTATAAAACAAAATTATTTATGTTTTTTATTTCGGTTCCCTCACGACCTAAAATGTAATAAGAAATAAATCAACATTTATTTTTAAGGCGTAGTTGCGGGACAAATATTAAATTATATAATTATATTATGTATATATATATTTAGTATAATATTTTCTCTTGCTCGGAATTTGAAACCGATATCTTTCACCTGAAAGACTAGAAAACTTATGTACTGTGATATTGATCAAATCCAAACAAAACTACTATATTCATATATTTCAAATTTGTATATATTTGTACAATACTAACATGCATCAAATATGACATTTTATAATGTAGATTTTTTTATTCAAAATGTCCATTTTGCACAGTAGATACATGGACATTTTGTACAGTAGATTACATATTATTTTCAATTTGTCTATTTGTACAGTACTGCTAAAGTTGCAACTGTCGCGTTTTATGCACTAGTTCAATCAAAGTTACAATATGGTATAGTTTTCTGGGATGGTGCATATTTTAATAAATTGCATAATCTTCTAGTAGCACAGAAACACGCCATTAAAATTATATTTAAAAAAAAGGAAATATGATAGCAGCTTTTATTTATGTATTTCAAATGTTAAATATTCTTCCTATTCGAAATTTGTTTTTATTTAAGACGTTAAAATTATTTTTTTTTTTTTTAGATCAGGTCACTTAAATGTGAGATTTACAAAAAGATACAATTTTAGGATTAATAGCAAGAATTTTATTAATGTGCCTTCGTTTAAAAAAGTTCACTATAATCAATTTTTTGTAAAATCGTAGCACCCAGAGTTTTCAATAAAGCATCATATGAAATTAGAAATACTAGAATTTACTCAGAATTTATTAAAAAATGCAAAGTTTCGTTATTAGATTTTAATTTTGATCAAATTGAAAATTTATTGACAGTTGTAACTTAATTTTGCGTGTTCTCAAATGTTTTATTGTCTTGCTACTTACTCATATATCTTTCCTGCTCTTCTGCTTTTTTTAGTATTAGAATTAGCTGTAATAATTTTTTTTTTTGCTATAATATAAAATTTTTTGAGTAGGCACCTACATGTCTCCTAGAAGGAAATCCGTAATATTCTGATTTATATTAAATTTAATTTTTTGGAATTTTTTGTTTTTTTTTTAGTATTTTTATATTTGTTTTCTTTTCTTTTGCTTACCCCATAAGCAATTTAATACGATGTAAAAATTTGTAATTTAAATTTTTTGAAATCATAAATTGTTAATTAGCCATTTGATATTTGCCCTAGGCTGTAAAGTATGACTGAAATGTAATACTTACAAATAAAATTTTTTTTATGAATTATGTAAATTATGAAAATAGTAAATAAATAAAATAAAAAATAAAATAAATGTCCTCGAAAATTATATTTGTAAAATTATGCAACGTCCTCCAAAGAAAATGATGATATACGTTTGTTTTTGAGAAAGAAAATGATGATAGTGTCCTCTTGGCATAATGTCGTTTTGTGTTATGTCATTTTTTTTAATTTACAGTTATTTATTTTGAAATTAAACTTTTTTTTTTTTTAATAAATTTAAAATAAAATCTTGTAAAATTTTATTTTTTTTAATATTTTTAATGTTTTAATGTTTTAATTTTAATATATAAGCAATTTGTGCTTTCTCTAATAAAAAGCGTGTTAATTATATTTGAAAGTTCAAATTAAATTTTACAAAAAACTCGATAACAGTAGTGTTTTTTTTTTTTTTTTGAATTTTTTTTATAATTTTGATGACAATTTTTTTTTTTTTTTTTTTTAACTTTCTCAATTAAAATCAAAAATCAAAAAAAAAAAAAAAAATAAAATAACTTTAAAAAGTATCTTTTATTTTTAAAGCTCTAATGAATTTTATGTTATTTTCCATGACCAAATCATTTCAACATTTCTTTTTTAGATTTGTTATTGTTGTTATTGCTGCTTCTTTAATATATACATACATATTTACATTAATATCTAAAGAGAATTTCATCAATATATAATATACATACGTATCTAGTTAGAAAAAAAAAAAAAAAAAAAAAAAAGAAATCAGAACCAAACTTCAATTGGGACAAAAATTGTCTTACATGACAATTAGGTTTGTGTTCTACTTTTATGTTATTGTTGTTATTGTTAGTGTTGTATTGTTGTTAAATTCTGCCAACTCTTTTTTATTTTTACTATTTTAAATAGAATACATACATAGTAAATAAATAAATAAATAAAATAAATATATAATAGATTAATTATTGTTTGTTCCATACCACGTCAATAAAACGCCTTAATCAAATTCTATATATTGTATTTTTTTTTTTTATATTTGTTTGTTTGTATAAAAAATTTTTCTTCACACCTTTCACAAAAAAAAAAACAAAAAAAAATAAAACAAAAGAAATTAAATATGATAGAAAAAGACAAAAAATTATTAAAGTAAATGAAAAGAAAAAGGTAAAGAAATATATAGTAAAAAAAAAAAAAAAAAAATGGTTAAAAAGTGGTTAAAGAACATAATTTACCTTTAATTTTAACCATTAATAGTTTATAAGTTTATAAACGACGCGTTATAATAGTTAATAATGATAATAATGATAATGATGATGATGAATAGAAAAAAAAAATCAAAAATTTATAAATAATAGAGAATTATCATTTTGTAAGTTACTTAGTATAAGTAATTGTAATAATAAGTAACTGAGTAAAATAAGTTAAGAATAATATGAGTACATTGTACTTTAATAATGAATTTGTAGTTTTTTTTTTGTTTTGTTTGTTTCTTTTTTTTTTAACTTTTCTTCTAATGAAAAAAACAAAAAGGAAATATTTAAGAATTCAGGTGTGTTTTTAGGTTTTTTTTTTTTTTTTTTTTTATTTCTTACTTTATAATAACTGGCTATACACAATTTAGTTAAGGTGATAGTTGATTATTGTATGGTTCGGTGATCTTTGCGCTCTATAAGAATATAATATTATTCTCATTATTCTTCTTAATAGGTGGTCATCTGAAACTGAAAATTAAAACTTGAAAAAAAAAAAAAAAAAACAAATGATGAAAATTTTAAAAGGGTAGAAGAAGTTTTTATTATTTAAATATAAATATGTATTCTATTTGTATGTACAAGTTTGGATGTAAATTTATAAATAGGTATGTTGTTACTTAATAGACAATTGTTGCTATTTATGTTTATCTTTTCCCTAAAAAAAAAAAAAAAAAAAAGTTTTTTTTTTTTGTAAGTTATTTTTTTTAATAACAGGGAGTTGTGGCATATTTTATAAAGTACTTATATAACTTGTTAAAATATTCAAAATATAAATAAAAATTTTATTTTTTTATTGTTAATAATAATAAATAATATCAGGTTCTTTTGTTTTGGTTGTAACTTGTTTAATTAAAATTCATATACAACCATAGATTCAACAATATAAGCAACAAAATAGTATTTTTAATTTTTCTAAAATAATTTAATATACATATATGTAAATAAATATGTATGAATGTATATATAAACATAAAAGTTTGTTAATATATCCATATTAAGAAAGTATACATGTTTTTATAGAATAAAACATTAGTAATTTATCAAAAGTGAAAATAATATTTAATTTTATAATAAGTATTTAAATAGTAATAATAATAAATCTTCAGTTTTTATTTATTTCATCGTTATAAAATAAATAAATTAAAACAATTTTATACAAATGATATTTATTAAAATAATGAGTCAAATTTGTGTCGGAACTATTAAGGGGTTAATATTTAAATTATTTATGTTACTGTTAAATATCTTTTGAACGCCTTAATTCATACTATCGATTGATACTTCAGTAATTTTGACAAGCACATGTCAGACTAAAAATGACAATATAACATTAAAATTTGTTTATAATATGGGGGAATTCCAGGAAAAATGAGCAAAAGCCGAAAATTTAAAAATGAACTGTATAATATCTTATACGGTTTTCTAAGGTTGTTTTTCTTTTTGTGTTTCTCATCAGAGCAGAGTCAAAGTTGTCACCAAAACAAATTTTGTTTCTTTTTATGCTCCACATTATCCAGATTATCCATTTTGTGTTTCTTTTTTTTTTAACTCGGAATGTGCTCGTAAAAATTTCTCAGATTTCACAGAGTTTGTTAAAAAAATAAAACGTCAATTAATTAAGAATAAAATAATGAAAACGTATTATTACATTTAAAATAATGAAATAAAATAGAAAATAATTTGCATAAAAATTGACAATTTGTTTTCTGAGCGTTTCTTTTTTAACTCAGAGCGGTCAGAGTTCAGATAAAAGTTTGCTCTGAGCATTTTTTGTTCGTTTTTTTCATCGACATCTGCTTTGAGCATTGATCTGATGAGAAAAGAAAAAACGCCCTAAGATTCCAATATTAGATATGGTGAGTATTAATTTTATCCGCAGCCTTCATTTGCTTTCCTTTCTAAATTGTGTTTTTAAAATCAAATCTATTCAAAACCATTCTTGAGGCGGAAAAAATTTTTTATTAAAATGCCGATTGACCTGTTGACAAACCCATTCTACTTTCTTATAATTTTTACAAGTCGTAATAAAAAGCCTACTAAGTCGCAATAAAAGCCTCCTTTTTTTCTAAAATGTCAAAAAAAAAAATTCTTTGATTATTAAATCATTTTATTTGATTTTTTAATTCCATTTATTTTTTAATTTTAAATAATCATATAGAAATTTAACATTGTTAACTTATTAAATTAACAAAGTACATGATTTGAGACATGTACATATGTATGTATTTGTTATTTTTGACAAACTGCTTTGACATAAATTAGTTGTAAAAAAAAAAAAAAAACAAATCAACAAGATAAGAAATTTAAAGTGAAGGCAGCCTATTATTATTTCAAATCATAATGCCATATTTTCAATTGACATTACTAATAGCACTAATAGTATATGTATTCACACTTTTACAAATTATATCATTGCGTTTTTTGTTTTTAGATATTATAAAAAGTTGAAAATTTTTAAACTTCAACAATAGATTGGGATTGTTATGTACAAATTTTTTTTTCCTGAATAAATACTAAATTAATACATTTTTTCGCAAACTGAAAGTAAGAAATTGTAGGGAAAATTTATATTTAGATATATTCTCCAAATAATAGTTTACAATCGAATTAATTTATACAACTAAAATATATTTCAAATTTTTAAAACTTAACGGTAGAGTTTAAATCTATTTTCGTAGACGGAGAGAAAAATTCGGCCATTATTTTTAGTCTTTTTGATTTTGTTCTATCAATCATAAACTAATAACGGTCAAAACTAAAATAATTTATGGTCAAGTACATTGATTTACGCTGCATACAAAAACTGCTGTCACAATGACAACTTAGAAGCTAAGAAGCGAATTAAATTACATACGTTATTTGTCTGTTGAGTTTTGTTTTGTTTGTGTGAATGTGAAGTTTCTAAATTCTAAAAAATTGAAATAAATTTTTTTTTTATTTATATAATTCTAGATTTTACTTCTTCAATTAATTTCGCTCTCAAATTCATTTTCTCTGAGAAAAATTCAAATAAAGAATACGAAATATGAATATTATGAATATTAATGTGAATAAAAAATATGACAACACCAACACATTTAACAAAGCGTATTGAAAACGTTATTATTAAAAGTTCATCAACTTAGTTCATTTCTTAGCTGCGTAAGTTAGCGTCATTAGTACATTGATTATTACATTTTTCTTACAATTTGATACATTTTTAATTTTTTTTGAAAGCATGTGCGTTATCGCTAGGGAAAATCATGTTTGATGTAGCAGATTAAAAAAAATCTGTTATTTCCTTTATTTTATTCTTTATTTATTTAAGAGTTTCTTTTTATGTTCAATATTTTAACAAAATATTAGCATTTATTATATTATAATATATATATATATAATAAATCCAACTGTACACCTGCAATCTGTTTTTTTTTTTTGTTTTTGACTAACAATTAAACAAACCCCATTTTTTTTTTTCACCTGCTTGTTTATAACTTTCATCAAAAATTATATCAAAATTATATTGATGTCATTATCGTTTTATATATTCCATAATAATTAACTAATAATCAAATAAAAATATTATAAAAGCAACTATCATAATATTTAATATAAAATAAAAAATAATAATGGGATATTTATTTTCTGATTGTAAATTCTTAAATTTGAAATTTGAATGTTTAAATTTCTTAATCAAAAATAAAATGCAAACATTTATTTAACCCTGAAGTGCAAAATCATATTATTAATTACCAATTTTTTATAAGCTAATTCTTAAGTTGATTCCGTAAAATATTTAAAAATTAATCTTTTAATTTCGTGATCATATATAAGCAAGTTTCTGGATAAAGTAAAAAAAAAAACATCAGAATTTATTGAATTCATTGATTATTCGTTACTTCCAATTAAATATAGAAAAGAAAATTGTAATTATAAAATACATATACCAAAATATATTAACCTTTGATGCTATGCGACTATGTTCGGAAACTGTGCTGACACACAATGGCTGTGATTGTCAATTCTGTAAAGAAGAAAAATATTTTCAAGACACACTCAAAATCTGTAAAGGTTAATTTTGTAAAGCTTTATATGTGTAATTAAGAGCATATTACTTTACCGAAGACGAACTACCAGTAATAAACTTCTTACAGATCATCAGTTTCTTAGAGACAGTAGGGCTAGTAGAAGTAACTATTTATTTATTTATTTATTTATTCTAACATTATCTCAAAAGTACTTATTCATATCATTCAGATCATAGAGAGTGAATGAAATATTTCATCTTATATTTATATATAAATTATGTTATACATAAAAAATTATATAGGGGTGGCAAAATCTACAACACAATAAATAATGTCAAAAGGTCTCAGTGTTATTTAGATTCCTTAAATAATATAATATAATCTAATTTAACCTTATGATATATATAATTAAAATCTTAAACAATATCTAATATTACATATATTTATATATACATATTATTTAAAATATACATACATACATATATTACAGTTTAAGTTCCTACAGTCATTTATTGCATTTAAACTCTGTAAAGATGATATTCATTTAAAATTACATAAACAATATTAAGGAGATAAGCTATAATATCTCTTATACTGTTACTTCATAATTCTATTCTACAACAATATACATACATACCTTCCTCTATTTACTATTATTTTGAAATTGTTAATAAAAACATTCATTTTACTGTTTTCAACATCATTTCTTCAAGAAATGTAAAAGCATAATGCATTTACCACTTTAGTATTTCGAAAGCTTCAGTGTAAATTTAATACAAAGTTAGCAATCAAGGGTTAAACATTTTTTTTTTTTTTTTTTTTTTTTTTTATGAACAAATATAATATAATATGAATCGGAATCGGAATCGGATACGAATCATGAAAAGTAACGTAAAATCTTTAATACATAATATAATGATTCGTTTATCCATCCGTAATTATTATTTACTCAATTATTTTTTTTTGTTTTTTCTTCTTTTCCAAAAATTCCCAAGATAAAATATTGTTTTTTTTTTTTTTTTTTTTATCTTTTTTCTTTCATTTGTAAATTTATTTTCGTTTAACTTTCTGGAAACTAATATTCATTGTTCATTACCATACCACCAATAACGAATTATATATTAAAACTTATGTATAACTACCATTCAAAATACAAAAAAAAAAAAAACAAAAAAAAAAACAAAAACAAAATAAGTAATAAAAATTACAACTTTAAATTGAATTTTTATTAATCCCTATCTTGTTTGGCTTATATATACATATCTCTATCTCTTTCTTACTTTTTGAACAAATTAAAAACTAAAATAATTTTACATTAAACAAAAGAAAAAAAAAAAAAAGAAACTAAAAATTAATTCAAGCTTTAAAAATCAATTTCCTTAAAATTAGTATTCAACAAATCCGAAACGCATTTATATTTTGATAATTTTAGGTTCTGAATCTGAAATCTGAATCTTAATAAAACAAAAAAAAGAAAAAAAAAACAGAAAGAGAAAGAGAAAGAGTCAGACTAAATTTTTTCTTTTCTTATTGTGTATTTTTTTTGTTTTTTTTTATTGTTTTTAATATAAGAAGAAATCGATCATGACTCTGATTAACAACTGATCAGAAATTTTTATCAGGTTTAAAAAAAAAAAAAAACCCTATAAAATATTTTTCATATATGGATGTGAGTATGATAATTTTTCATTTTTGTTTGTGTTTGTGTATAAATATATGTATGCATAAATGTTAAAATATATATATCTATAGGTATTCATATACATATGCATATGTTTCATATAATATTTAAAGTATACAATACATAAAAATTAAGAGTTCAATAGTTCATAATGAATATAACATATTTTGTTTTTTTTTTTTTACATCAGGATTTTACAGAGTGATTTCAAATAATTTACGTATTCATTTAAATATTTTTAAACAAAATATTTTGTTTTTTTATTTAAAATTTAATGAATTTTGTTATAATACTGGATGTGTTATAATGAATGGGGGGGAATATGAAAACACATGGAAGTATATATAAATAAAAGAACAAAGAGTGTATTTCAAACTGTTTTAAAAATAACTGAGCTTTACAGATAAAAAATTTCTGATTTTTATTAATTTGAACTGTTAATTTCAATTGATCAATGCATTTTAAGTCGACAACCTGTATATATAATGCTCTATAGTATTCTTAAATAAATTGATTTTTGTTTTTCTTTTTTAGTTTATTCCCCTGCCACATAAATGTGTATGGATCGTGAGATTTGAATCCATTCATTTTCGGTGTTTACAACTTGCCTCTTATACCCACTAGACCATCGAGGTCCCATTTGATTTTGTTTTAGATCCAATTATTATTTCAGCATTACCTGATTCCTCTACTAGCTAAGTCTTTCTTTTATATGGCCCTTTTAAAACCTGAATTAGACCGTTAATTTTTTTCCGATATTCTGTAATTCGGATATCTGAAATGTGTTCGAATTTATGTACTGATCTTAAATTGACAAAGATATACATTATGATTTAGTCATAAAAAAGGGTGAATTTGATTATGACCATAAAAAATTCAAAAAAGAAGGGGAATTGTATTGTAACCATTGATAGATCAGAGTAAACTTGTTGTAAAAAAAAATTCTTTTTTTTTTTGAAATCTCTCAAATATTTCCGTTAAAAAAAAAAAAAAATGTTTTTTTTTTTAATGCATTTCTCTGCCACATAAATGTGAACAGGAAATTACACAGCCTTTCCTGTGCAGATATGGCTGTAAATGTCGTAAGGGGGAATAACTCTAAACGACGTGTGTGGGATTCGAACCAACACTACTTCGGTGTTTACAGCGTATTTTATACTCTCTTAACCACTAGGCCACCGAGACCCCAAAAAAATAATTAATTAATTATGGAAATTTTGTTTTGATCACAGGGGAGACTAATTAAATTTGTTATTTCATATTTTTACAGTATTAAAAAAAAAATAATTTAATTAACTTTAAATTACCCTGCATTGCGGCACGTAAAGAAAAACAAAAATCGAAAAATAAAATTTAAATTTAAATTTTACAAAAATTAAATCTGTAAATTTCTTATAAATGGTATACATAATATATGTATGTATAGACTTATGTAAACGTAAGTTTTTCTTTTTTTTTTTTTTTTATTATTGAAAATTGTGATCCTCATCGTATTTGTAATAAATGTACATAATATTCTGTGAATCATAGCCGGCCGGACCAACGAACAACGAACCGTAAATACATACACATATAAAAAAAACAACGAAATAAAAAATCAAATCTCTATAAATCTATAGTAACTCAGATAGATTCGTACTGTTGTGATTAGTAGCCTCCTATTGATTTAGTTTTATTTAAATTAAAAAACAAAAAAATCATTATGATTATCATCATCATATAATCATCATGAATTGTAATATCAATCATATCGTTTTTTTGTATTGAAAAATTTGACTTTAGAAAAATATGTAAAAATAGTTTATTGTTTTCAATATCAGTTCCAATAAATTGAAAGAGAAGTTCGTTTTTTAAAAACTTTGTTAATGAGATTCATTTTTTTTTTGTTGTCCTTAAGTACACACAAATTAATAAAAAAAAAGCCTATGCCAGTGTATATGTGAATGAATTCCAGACAAAAGATAAACAGAAAAAAAAAAAAAACAAAACTAAAAATTTTAAAGTCAATATTACAACAGGTACAATTTTTTTTTTTTTTTTGTTACCTTATATCTTCTAGGATATTCAAATACTTACTTACTTTATATTTTATAAATTTTAATAATGACCTTTTTTTTTCTGTTTTTTGGTTTAATCCTTTTGGTAACATTTTTGTTTTGATTTCGTTTTTGTCTACCAAATTTATTAATATGAGTAATTTGAGTATGATTATAAAAAAGAGAATAAAAATCATAAAATTTAATTAAAAAAAACAAAAATTAAAAAAATAAGTATCTATAGATTTTTTTTTTCTGTTTAACTTTTTTAGTCGTTATAAGTATATCTTTAAAATTTAAATACATGCATTAAAGATTTATTTTAAAAATATTATGACAAGTTGATAAAAAAAACAAAAATAAAACTGTCATTTCGAGGTCATTTAGGTTAGCTATAGGGATTAGGGCATCTAATTGATTTTTAGTAAATTTGAAAAGGATTTTAAATTTCAAAATACATATTTTGGATTTTATTTTGAATTTATTTTTAAAATTTATGGTTTGAAAAATTAAAACACATGATAAAATAAAAATGCACTTTTTTTTTTTTTTTTTTTTTTTTTAGAAATTGTGCGGGTTTTTTGTTGAATATTTTGTAAAATATTTTAGATTAAAAAATATTGTTGGTAGGTATCGTATAGATACTTATGTAGTATTTTATTTTATAAATTATGTAACTATATGTTAAAAGTTATCTGATAATTTTTTTTTTGGTTATCGCTAAAATTTTATTGTTTTGACCACCATACGAATGATAACTGAAAACACCAAATTGTGGTGTTTTAAAATGTTGTTTTTTTTTTTTTTTTTTTTTTTTATTAAATATATATTTAAGAGTTTAAAATTGAAGATCATTTTTAAACAATTTTTTAAAAATTATCAACAAGCGTTTAGCAAAGCTAAAATAACTGAATATATTTTATTTTTAAAGGAGTGGTTGTAATACCCTAAATTCATTAATCATTTCTAGACTCTTTTAATAATTCTTACTTTGAATATAAATGAACCTTGTTTTATATCCAGAATAATAGGTTCAACTCCTTACATATATGTCTATGGATCAGCGAAGTGACTATTTTAGAAAAAAGAAATATTTAATGTTAATTTCAAATTGAAAATCTAACAAATAATAACTAAAGGAGAATGATTCAGCGTCTAATACGGTTAAACTACGGCATATACGATTCCCAGACAATTTCTAAAATGACAGTAGGTATATTTCATAAATATTTTTTTGCTAATCATATTTTTATAGTTTTTTTGAAACCATTTGTTACGGTTAAACCTTCTTTTGATCTGTTTTTTTTTTTTTTTTTTTAGAAAAATAGGTTTTTTTCCCCTGAAATTTTCTTAATTTTAATGATTTAATGTTTTTTATAAGGAAAAGGATATTTTCCTCAAAAAATTCAAAAATGGAATTAACATTGTTCTAACCAAGGGTTTGATAACTACGAGTATTTTTAGTAAATTTTATTAATCATAGTTTTAAGAATTAAACAATATGTATACATACATATGTATACATATCCTGAAAAATAAGATATTCACCGTTATTCTGAATTCTAATGTAGATTTACTCCAAAAGAGTAGCTATGTTACCAACAAAAATTTTTTGTTATTCTAAATTCTGTCGTAGACAATTGAAAATCTGTACCTAGGCATCACGTTTTTCTTGAAAATTCAAAACCAGATTTTCTGTCTAGTTTTTTTTTTTTTTGTAAAGCGTACTGAAGTTTATTGAAAAAGAGTTTTAAATGTTAAAGGGACAAAGGAAATTTTTATATATTGAAAGTATTTAGCTAATAATAATTTTAAAATTGTAAAAGAATATGAATTGCTTCATTTAGCTAAATTTTTATTAACATTCAAAATAGCTCAAAAAATTTTCCATATTGTTGGTGTTTGAATATAGTTTTTATTCTTACTTACATTTTGTATTTTGAAATTTTTCAATTTTTAAACAATAAAATTGTTTTGAACCGAAAAACAACAACTAATTACTAAGAAGTAAGAACAAGATATGTCCCTCTAAGAGCATATTACTTTGCCTAACATGAACTGCCAGCAATAAACTCTATACAGATCTTTACTTTCTTAGAAGCAGTAGGACTGACAGAATTATTATAAATGGAGTGAAAATTCGCATCACATAATAACCAGAGGAAGCACAATTTGATCTACATCAAAAAGTCACAGTATCATATTTATACCCCTTAAATAACAATCTACAATGAAGTAGGAATAAATATTTCTTTTGTAGATTTTTGACGTTTATTTTACATTTACACAGAAATTAAAAATTAAATTTTCGTAATTTCTACGAAACTTAACACTTGGATGGAATTTAGAATAAGTGTGATTGTTAAGTAATTTTATAAAATAATTATACTCTTATGAATCAAACACCATATTTATTGCGAATGAAAATAATAAGACTATAGACTATAAAAGAGATTAGCCATAATAAGGTTCACAATAAAAATTTTGTTTGGGAGTTCAGGGTTAATGTTTGCATTTAAAATAATTTTGTTTAACTCAAAAATATTTTTCTAAAGCAATTATTATAAATTCTATACCATCATGCAATTAATTAATCTTTTTAGATAAATCTATCATAATCTTTTCAATTTACATTTAATAATAATTATTTGATTAATTTAAAATATTAAAAATTTAAAAGTATAACACACTATTTATTTTTGTTTTTCTTTTTTTTTTTTTTTTTATGTATATCTAAATTATACATTAGTATATTTGTTTGTTGTACAACTTTTATTTTTTACCTGTATAAATTTATTTAATACCTGTAGGAATTTCTTTTAAAAATTTATATCTACACAAAAAAACGTGTTACACTCATACATACTTAAAATAATGATATTTAAAATTTACAAAACTGAAAAAGAAAAAAAAGTCGACTATTCAAATACAATCACAAAAAAAAAAAAAAACAAGCATAAAACTAGAATGTATGTTATATTGTTTGTATGTAAAAAAAAAAAAAAAAAACTTGATCGCGATTTTTTCACCATTTTTACCATTCTTAACCTACCTACAGGTACAGGTACAACAAGTCTGAGGTTCTTGAAGTTTTTTTTTTTAATTTTTTTATTTGATTTTATGGTATTTGTTAGTTTCTTTTTTTGGTTCATAGTTTTACGTTTTTTTTTTTTTTTTTGCTTTTATTTTTTTGATTTTTTATATTTTGTGTGTTGACTGTTGAGTTGTTGAAAAAGCAAAAAAAAAAAATGTAGTTTTAAAACTGGTTCGGTTCGTTCGATTTAAAAATCACACAGTGTTTCATTTTTGGTTTAATCTTTTTTATTTTTTTGTTTCATTCTTTCTTGTTTCTAAAATATGTTAAGTTGATCGCAGACTAGAGCAGTTAATTTTTTTTTAAATAAATGTAAAAATAAAAAAAAAAAAGTTAAAAGAGAGAAGAAAAAAGAAAAAAAAAAAAAAGGAAGAACTTGAAGAAAACAAGAAATATTTTGTTAAAAGAAAAGAAATCACCGGTTTGTTATTTTTTTATATGCGTTTAAAAAAAAAAAAAATTATTTTTGGTTTTATTTTTTGTGTGCTTTAAAAGAAAAAAAAAAGAAAATAAAATTATTATCAGTGTCGTCATGACTTTTGTCACTGTTCTTATATACCTATAGTGTGATTTTTTTTTCTTTATATACTAATAAGTATTTTCTAAATTTTTTTTAGTGATTATGTTTTATTTTTTATTTTTTTTTTGTTCTAATTGTTAATAAAAGTTGTCATATATTTTATATATAGTTTAGGCGTTAGTTTAAAAAATCTATAAATTCTTTATTTAAAAAAAAAAAAATTTTTATTTGTTTTTGTTTTGTAAATTCTTTAAAATTTTATCATATAAACATACATACATATATAGCTAAGTATATATATATATATATATATACAAAATCAATTAATGTTTGATTATTAAATAAAAATTAAATAAAAATAAATCAAAAAAAAAAAAAAAAAAAAGAATAAGTATGTATGTATGTATGTAGTTTTAAAAACTTAAAATTATATATCAATATTTGAATACGTAACGTTAAAATAAAAAAAAAAAAACAAAAAAAAAAGAAAATAATTAAAACAAGAAATAAAAAAAACAAAGCTGTGTTTAATTTTTTTTGGACTGTTGAAGTTCTGTGCAATTTAAAAAGTTAACCATTTGTTAGTTGTAAGACGTTTTTTGTAGCGTATAAACCTTCGTTCAATATAAAATCAGTGACGTGTAATATACAGAAAGAAAAAATAAAAAACAAAAATACACTATCTACAACCATTTTTTTTTCTTTTCGATTGAATTTTAGTTACGGTTCGTCGGTTTTTTTTCAAAATTTTAATAAATCTTTAAATTTTTATTTAAAATTAAATATGAAAAATTAAGTGATGACAAGTTATTAGAGGTTTTTTTTTTTTTGAAGAGAATTGTACCTATCCATATGATGCCTTTTTAGGTATCTATATAAAAGTTTTCCTTTTGATCGAAATTTAAATAGGTACATAATATCTAAATTCATTTGAATATTAATTTTAATTTGAAAATTAAATGAAAAAAAAAAAAATTATTTTTTTTATTAAAATTTATTTTTGAAAAATTTATTAATGAAAAATAAAACCAAAAATATTGTTATACAATTCTTTTTATTTTCATTTGAATGTTTGTTTTTATCGTAAAATTCGGTGAAATTCTAAATAAAAAGAAAAACCAGCTCTATATATGCACAAAGAAGAGAAAATATATAAATAAAAAAAATAAAATATAAAAAAAGGAAAATAAAAAAAATTACGAAATAAATAAATAAAGAAATAAAAGAATAAAAGTAAATATAAAAAATAAGGAAAAACAAAATCTGTCTGACATTGAAAATATTAAAAAAAGAACAAAAAAAAAAATAAATAATAAAAACAAATTTATAAATATACCATCTATATATATATACATATACCTATAATGTAAAAGATATGGTTAAGAGGAATTTTCCAATTTTTCTTGGAAATTTTTCTATTATATAAAATGTGAATAAATCTTATGGAATACTATTTGTCATTTATAGGAAAGTCTCTTAAAAGATTTGATTTATAGTTTGGGATGGAGTTTATGTTACAATATTTAAAAGATATTTTTTTGTTCACATTTCATTCCCGTTCTCCTCTTAAAATTTGAACTAATGACGTTAGTGCTAAAGGTCGTTATATGTTATAGCACTGCTGTTAAACTAATGTTTTTATTAACTATATGTATTTTGTTAAATTATAGGAATTTAAGGGGTTAAAAAAGAAATTTCTATGTAATGTTTTAAAATGATTTGGGCGCGGGGTTTTTTTTTTTTTTCACTTATCTTACGTACCTACATATGTGTTTTTCTATGATGATTACATTTTCTTATATTATATATATAAAAAAAATATATGTATATAATATTAATGTGTAAATATTTGGAGCTATTTCTTATTCCTCTTCTCTTTACATTCATTTTAACATATATACGAATATATATATATATATAAAGAAAACATATATATGTATAATAATACATTATATATATACGAATGTGTGTTTCTTATGTGCATTTTCGTTTTCTTGAATGAAAGAAAAGATTTTCATTAAAAACAAAAAAGCGCAAAAGAAAATATATACAAAATACAAAAAAAAAAAAAAAGAAAAAGGCAAAAAGGAAGTGAAATAAGGAGGAAAAAAGAAAACTAAACAAAAAAAAAAATAAAAAACAAAGTGAAATAATAAAAAATGAACAAAAAATGTTAAAAATAACGTAACAAAATTCACTTTCTTTTACTCTTTATAACAGTGAATTTAAGGTGCTTTTCTTTCATTTTTTCCTTTTTTTTTGTTATATTTTGATTTTTCTTTCTATTTTTTTTTTTTTTTTTTGTATAGGTAAAAACCACATTATCATTTCTATTTTTTGTTTTTATTATTGTAATATAGGAAATCTTTGATACTATAGGTATACTAGGTTAGGAGAAGTAAAAATAAGTGTTTTTTCTTTGTTTTTGTTTTTTTTTGTATGAAAGAAAAAAGAATGAATTGAATAAAGAAAACAACCTTAAAATATATTATATAAAAATAATATGTACATATATGTTTATCAGTATAAAATAATAAAGGCACACATATCATAAGATACAAATAAGATAAAAAGAAAAAAAAAAGGAATAGTATAATAGAACAGAAATAATAGGGTATTATTAATGAAGAAAAAGAAGTCTATATAGGTATTATGTATATATACATTTATATATATAATAAAAATATCTGTTAAAACAAATTGAAAAATAAAAAGGATTTAACATTGTGTTCTTTTCTTTTCTTTTCTTTGTTTTTTTTTTTTTTGTTAAGTGAAAAAGTCAAAAAATTATTTATATATGTAAAGAGGATTTTGAACTGATTGGTTTTATAATAAAAATTGGATTTTGTTTGCTTACTATAAAATTTCAAAATAATAACAAAAAAAAAAAAAATAAAAATACAATTGAGAATAAACTTAATAATGGATTATTATTTTCTTTTATATTTTTTATTTTAATAAATATAATAGAAAATGAGGTAAGATATTTTTTTGTTTTTTTTATTTTAAATTTATTTTATATTAAAAAAATTTATCAATTTAGTTATATATATGTATTACAATTTAATAATTGATTATATTAAAAATAAAATAATTTAATCTATTATCAACCATCACGATAAGAGGGTAATAATTATCTGTAATTGGCAAAAAAAAAAATTTAATATTTTCTATTTTTGATTTCAAGATACTATTTTTGAAGTTAAAGACATTATATTAAAAATTGCATTACAGCACTTATAAGACAACATACCTGCCTTAACTTAAGCCTATCTATTCATGGGTTTTTAATAAAAAAAATAAATTTTAAAATTAATGAAGTAGATATAAAAAAAGAAATCTTAAAATGGAAATTTTTTAAAACTTAGCTTATAATAATGCTTAATTATAACACCTGTTTACCTAAAATCCTTACCATTGAAAATTTCATCATATTTTACTGTTCAAGAATCAATTTAATTTTGAAAAGAGTATACCTTAAAATTTTGCTTTACTTTTCATATGCATAATTTATTTTGGGTATGGTATCATAATTCAAAAAAAAAATTCCAAACAATCAAAAAAATCCATAAGACAATGTTTTATTCTATAGGCTATATATAATTACATAATATGTATGTAAAAAAATAATTAAAAGGTATTTTATAGGTGGTTACAAAATCAGGATATTCCCCTTTTCCACAATATTTATACTTATATATTATATGTAAGTGTGTATATGCGAGTTCTAAATTAGAAAAGATTTTTTATAGTTGGTTACAAAATCAGGCTTTTAAAAATTTGTTAAGAAGGGGTTTTCTTGTGCTGGTCATTTATATATATAATATATATATTTTTTTTGAAATTATGTAAATGTTATTTTGAAAAAAGAATTTTTTTTTTTTGATTTTGGTACCCAACCCTTTATTTTGATAATCTTTTTCTCTGATAATTGAGTTTCCCTTAAATTTTTTTAGTTTTAGTCTATTAACTCACAGGAGATTTCTGTGAATTTTTATATATATAAAGACTAGCCAAAACGTATAATCAGTTTCAGTAAATTGACTCTTTGGAAGACTCTTATTTTAACTCCCTAATTCTTTTATTAACTCCTAAAATAATGCTTTTGCTCCCGAGAGCTTTTTTGACTCTTTCAGTCTATTTTGACTCCCAGTTTAACTCTCTAAAACTTTGAACTTCTAAATTATATTTTCCATTGCAATTTATCTATTACATAAATCAAATATTTACACTACGATTGCTACTTTACACATTTTGCTACTACAATCAAATAAAAACGTGCCCATTACTTGTCAAGTTGTATACTTGTATTCAAAACTACACAGTCAGTACGTTTGTATTCAAAATAAGTGTTGTTTATGTTTTGAATGCATTCAAAAGACTGTTTTCCATTTAATGCAAAAAATTGTTTACATTTTCAAATTTGTTTACGGGGCTTCGGTAGCCTAGTGGGTAAGAGCGTATAAAAATACGCTGTAAACACCGAGGGAGTGTGGGTTCGAATGCCACACACGTTGTAAGAGTTATTCCCACTTACGATATTTACAGCCACGCCTGAACAGGAAAGGCCGTGTAATTTATTTATGTGGCAGAGAAATGCATTAAAAAAAAAAGAAAAATTTGTTTACGATTGGATTGGATACCTGATGAAATCATTTTAGATTTAGATGAAATCTCCACGTTAGATATTAATAAATAATAATAATCATATCTTGGTGTGAAGATTATAAATTATAATAATATAAAGGTAACAATTTGGAAATTTGGGAGTTGTCTATAGGACAATTTAACATTACATGCACCTATTGAAGAGTTCAGTAGTGTTAAAAATTGAAACAATCCCTTTTGTTATTACTTATATTATTGATGGTATACCTTAGTGTTGGTTTAAATTTCTTAAAATTATTTTCGTTTACTTTAATATTTCTTACAACATTCTTCTATCGTTTATACACATAAAATAATATACTCGTACATTATAGATTTAATTAAGCAACAAAGATACTTTTTTTTTTTTGCTTATTGAAAAACAAAAAAAAAAAAAATTGAAATAAAAATAAAAAATTGTCAAATAACAATAAACATAAAAGAATTACAAAAAAAAAAAACTCAAAAAATCGAATGATCAAAATTAAACCATAATATATCAAATCGAATTAAATTAATTTACTATAAATCTTAGAAAATTTTAAAATCGTTTTAATGAAAAAAAAAAACAAATTGTACTTTAAAAAAAAAAAATAGCAAAAAAATCAAAGTGAAAGTCCTAATTTTTTGTGCAAAATTTTTATCATGCAAAAACAAAATGATACCCACAAAAAAACAAAAAAAAAAAAAATCCTATGACACTTTCAAATCAAATTTTGCAAAATTACAATTTTAGGAAAAAAATAAAACAATTTTTTATTTTATTTATATTGTATATATATATATATATATATAGAAATTATATTGTACAACTTTACTCACTCTATATATATCTTAAAGATTGAATTTTTTGTTTTAGCATCACTAAATGTAAAGTATCTGTTTGTTCATGCAATTTTTTTTTTTCTTTTTTTTTTTTTTCGTTTTACGAATGATTGAATGATTCAAATCATTCATTTTATTTTATTTTATTTCAAAGAGGTCAATAAACAGCTCTTTTTTTCTGTTATTTTTTGCTAAATTTTTTTTCCTTATTTTTTTGCTAATTGTTTTTTTTTTATTTATTTTTTTTTTTTCTTTTCTTTTGAAACAGTGTTGAAAGAAACACAAAAATAAAGATTTTTGCAATTCTAAATTAGAAATTCAATTGAAAATTTAATTGTAATTGTATTTGAAAAAATCAAAAACAAAAATAAAAAAAAAAAAAACAATTTTTTTTTTTTGTTTGTTATTTTTTTTTTTTTGTTTTTTTAATGTGTTTCACTTTAATAAGAAAAAATTTAACCGTATCGAACCGGAAAATAAATATTCCGTAACGGTTCCATCGGTTGATTTCGGTTTGAAAAATTATTCAAAAGAAATTCGATATTTGTGTATATATATAGATATATATATGTACATATAACTAAGTATATATAATAAATATGTAATAGATATAAATATGTACCTATATACATATATACATGTACTTAAAATTATATTTTAAAAGTGAATGAGTAGGTATTAAAAGAAAAAGAATTATTTTTCATAATAATATTTAATACATATTACAATTGAATGAATTATACTTAACAATATAAATACTTGTAGTCTTGTAATAATAATATTTATATATACATAAGTATATACATACATAAATGTATTGTGTGAAAAATGATTAATATTAATATAATATATGTACATATATATGTACAATTAAATTTTTTTTTTTTTTTTAATAAAAGAATTGCCAGATTTTTTTTTTTTTTTTTCAATTTATTCTTCTGTCATATAAATGTGACAAGGAAATTACATAGTATTTCCTTTCAAGGCCACTAGACCATTCAGGCTTCGAAATTATCTTATATTTTGATATTGATATGATTCTATTTTTGTGAATTTAAATTGTCCTTTTATTAAATCATATGCACAAAATATTTTGTTTTAAATAAATAAAACTAAAAATCTAAAATCAAAAAAATAAACACTAAAATTGTTCTACTTATAAAAGGGATTAGATAAAGAAAGTGTTAAGTGATTTTTTGAAGTCTCGAGAAAAATTAGATTTAATGTTCTTTTTCTTAATGCGTATTATTGTTTATTTAGTTTTGTATATCAGTATAAGATTAAAATTATTGTTTTAACATTAGTCGGTGATATATTTTTTATTTTTTTTTATTTTATATATAACTTCAACACTTTCGAACAACACTGTAACACTGTAACAACTGTAACAACATCGATACGATTTTTAAAAAAATGTCACTTAACATCTTCTTTATCTAAATCCTTTTTTACTAATCGTAATTACACAACATTTTCAATTCTCTTGAATTTCTCTGACTGAATTCGCCTGACTGTACATGTCGTAAGAGGGAATAACTCTTAGGATGTGTGTAGGATTCAAACCCACACTCCCTCGGTGTTTACAGTGTATTTTATACGCTCTTACACACTAGGCCACCGAGGTTCCTTTTGATTTTATTTATCTTTTATTGAAACCAATATGATCTTAGACTAACCTAGGAAAAGTTAACAAAAAAAAAAAAAGGTTTACACTCAAATCCATTTAAATATTTATAACTTCTGAGTCCGAAATTTATATATGTGTAAAAAAAAAATTGCATATATTAAGGAGCAATGAAAATTCAATCAGTAAAATTAATTTACATCTTGAATTATTTACAAATATAAATAAATATCCTAATGCAAGGGGGTTCCCTCTTACATTTTTTATTTTTATGAAAACTTTAAGAACAAAATAAGATTTTGAAATATTTCGATAATATACAGAAAAAATTATCCTGTGTATAATTTAAGCTTGAAACAATTGAATTTGGACGTGGAATGGAACAAAAAATTTCAATTAACTGTACTGACTTATTATTTACTTAAAACTAATTAACATTCAGTTCCAAATTTATGATTTGTATATCAAAACTTTATCGATAATTTTCATTGAAGATATAATTTTAAGTTTTTATGGTAACTCTATATTAAAAAATAATTAATTTTCAAATAAGGTAAAACAGAAGAAAAAAAAAAATATAAAAATAAAAAAAAAACATGGCTATCCCCTCATCATTTCCATTATATATATATATATGAGATTATAAGAAATGTAAATTAATTAAACATTAAAATAACAAAAAAAAAAAAAAAAAAAAAAAAAAAAAACGAAAATAAAAAGAAAAAAATAAACTGATATGTATGCGGTGACTGTAATGATTGACATTTTGGTATGTGTGGTATTAAATTAAAATTAAAAAAAAAAAAAACTCTTAAATTATAAATTAAAAATAAATAAATAAATAATAATGTATTTATAACTTTGTGGAGGTTGGTTAAATTAGTTCAAAAAGTGCGGAGGGAATTCAAATTTTTAATTTTTTTTTTTTTTTTTTATATTTCTTTCTTATATGTTAAGTAAAATTAACCATTCATATCACGTTTCAGAAACCAAAAAAATATCGAAAAATGATTGATTTTTAAGGAGGGTTTTTAAAATATTAATTAAAATAGTTATTTTGAAATAATATATTCATTGAAATTATGGTATCTGATAAATAAAAACAACAACAAAATTTAATATTTAAATTAAAAAAAAAAAAACTTTTTTAGATTTTTATATTTATATCAATTAGATAAGTAGTGTAAAATTAAACTTTTAGTCATTTAATACATTTTATATTGTTAAAATGTCTTAATATATGTATTCATATTGATTCGTTAAGTAAATAATAATTACTATATAACTATTTATATAATATATAAAAAAAATATGTATATAACAGTTTCGAATATATGTATAAAGCAATAATTATAATGTGGTGGTTATGTTTGAAACTTTTATTATTAGTTCATGTCTTGTTTTTTTTCTTTTTTAGCCTTCTTTAATTTTTAATCCACATCACTTTTTTATTTTTGTAAGGATTATCGATTTTTAACTTATAAACGTGTTCAATTTTAATTGAATAATTGATATTTTATTATATTAAAAATGTACAGGATGTCCAGTTAGCGTATTTTCAAAAAAAAAATATGGTTGATTGGATGTCTCAACACAAGAAAAATATTGTATCGGAGGGGAGGTTTTATTGTTAACCATTCAAGAGTTACGGCGGGAGCTCTAAACAATTTTATTGTGAAAACATTTCATTTGTATCATTTTGGTTATAACTAGAGTCCTAATTATCTTGGCTGTAAGATAAAACAATTACCCTCGTTTATTTATTATAATTTCTAAGTCGACCGACCTATCATGATTTCCACTAAATTTATTTTGAAAATTTGTAGATAAAAATAATTATGGTAAAAATAATAATGGAAAAAATAACTAAAATCTTGACTTGTTCACTACCTTTCGATTCACCATATGTTCATAGCCAAAAAGATTGTAATTTTATTCAAGACGGGATTAAAAAAAGCTAGGATTGGATGAAAGCTATGGATGATTTCGTTATTCCTTTATATTGTATAATAAAAACTCAAAAAAATTGGTATTTGTTAAACAGTTTCGACCACCTGTTAACTATGGAATTATTAGGTGAATGTGGTGATAGGTTTATGAGCAATATTATTTTCAAAAATTTTCCAGTAAGTCTAAGAGTAATACTAGAGCTTTAAGCTTGAATTGTTGATAAACAAAAGTCATTAGAAGAAATAGCTTAGGATGAAATTTTCAAGGAATATGGATATAACATAGTATTAAAAAGAGCTTGCAAAGCGTTATAAAATTTAGATGCGACGTGAGACTATTTGGCACACAACAAAATATATTTTTTTTTTGTGTAGTTGAGGACAAAGATAAAATTGAAAAGAGTGACGGAGTTGATGATGAACTAATCGAAGTCGTTTACTGCACAATAAAAATAAATGAGTCTACATATATCGTTATTAAAGCATAGTTCTGTTCACCGAATTTTCTTTTTTGAAGTTCTTTGATTTTTAAATGACAAATGTTGGAAATATGTGTATAAGTTTGATTAAACCATGAATTAAACTACGTATTTTAATAATCAGTTCTAACAAATTGTACTAGATTTGAACTATTAAATAAATTAATAAATAATATGTTCTTAAGTATATAAAGTAAATTTTTTTTTCTTCTAAATTTAAAAATTAAATAAATTTTTACTAAAGAATTGTACATTCAATATTGAAATTTCTTCCTCGTTACTTTTATTTTGAATACGTAGGTATATGATATTTTTTCGGCTTTGAAAATTAAATGTCACTTAAATTTTAATGGAATTTTTTTGTTTTTTTTTTTTTTTGAATAAAAATTTGGTTGACAGTTTTTTTTTTTAACAATATTCCATCAAGTATATACGTATATATTATAATTGTTATTTATTTCGCCTACGGATCTCCTTAATAATTTTTAAAATTTTTTCAGAGATTAGTAATGTTCTGCGCCTTAAAAAAAAAAAATAAAACTTGAAATATGAGTATGTATTTAGTAGTTTGCAATGATATCAATGATTAGTTTTGAAATCAAGAATTATTTTATTAATATTTTATTATAAATATTAGGTAGATACTTATATATTATATTGTATATATGTACATATATCATTAGTAAAGTGACCAATTGTACTTTTTTTTTAAAAGTCTTAAAATCCGTTTATAATTAACGTACTTCTTTATTTAAAAAAAAATGGATAAAAGTATCTGTAGGTAATTAGTCGTTTTAATTAAGTACATACATATATTTGAAAAATATTAATAGTGAGTTGACATATAATTCAAAAATAAAACAATTTCTAGTATTTTTTTTACAGCTAATGCACAAAAACATTTTTTGAGGGGTATGATATTTTTTTTTTTTCTGAATTCACTTATGATCTTTAACTTTTCTCTGGAATTACCAAATTTCATACAACGGCTTCAAGGAAAACTAAAAATGTAAAAATCTACATAAAAATGACAAGTAAAACGTCATTTTTTTTTTTTATGACAGATGAAAATATTGAAATGGATATGAAAGGTGGGATATATTTTAGGGAATTACATATTTTTATATTTTGAAAATCAAGCATTTTTTCAAGAAATTTTTCTGTTGGAAAATGCAATATAATATTTCATTGCAACAAAGGTTTTAAATATAGAAATTATAGTGCTATACTTATATACTTATATAGAATATTGTAAAAAGGAGTATATGTACTTCATTAAAAATATAAATTATAATTTATGCTAAATTGCTAATTTTAAATAAATTATTTTATAACTTTTAAAACTATCTTTAGAATTTTTTTAATTTTGAAACTAAACATTTTAAGTATATCTATGCATTATTAATAATTTTATTTTTTTTTTATTTTCAGGTATGTTCAAAAATTTATATGATTAATTATTAAAATAATGTAAGTAATTTTTTCAAAAATATTAATTCTCCTTTTTAAACGGAAAGAGGTACGTTAGATACTATTAGAAAATTGATATTCCAATTTTGGAAAATCGCTCATGACAATCAAAAAACAAGAATTTTTTATTCAATAAAGTCTTTTGAATTAATAATTAGAAGTACATATGTAGGTAGTCGGTTCCCTGTAAGTTTTCCAATAAAAATGGTATATTATTTTCCTCTATGTTTTGTCTCTCTATATACATACATATGTATATACCTATTCGGAATATAAAAAAAAAAACCCGAAAGTAATTTTCTTCATTACAAAATTACATTACTTTTAACTAATTTATACTAAAGTAATATCTAATTAACTTTCTTTTTTTTTTTTCTTTTAATTTAAAACGTTGTGCTTTTCACTTAACTAACTTCCGATTTGATTTTTTCGTTAAGCATCTAATTTAGTTTTTTTTAAGGTAATTACCCTATTTCTTTTCTAAAAAAAAAAAAAAATACTTACCTACCTATTTGCTTTTAAATTACGTTAAAACAACTAAAAGAAAACTTATTGTATTTAAAATAATTTTAAATTTGTTTTTGTAAATGTTTTCCTAAGGTGAACATTAAAAATTCTG
The DNA here is from genome assembly GCA_947095535.1 of Poecilobothrus nobilitatus. Classification (NCBI taxonomy): domain Eukaryota; kingdom Metazoa; phylum Arthropoda; class Insecta; order Diptera; family Dolichopodidae; genus Poecilobothrus; species Poecilobothrus nobilitatus. Next base: position 170,564,712 of record OX352773.1, read on the forward strand.
AAAGTTAAAAAAAAAAAAAAGTTAAAAATTAAAAAGAAAAAAAAAAGTTCCCATAAATATTATGAATGCTTAATTTAAAATTTGATACTATGTATGTATGAATGTATATATGTACCTAAGTACGTATGTATGGTATATTTTTCTCCTATAATACGTTCAGTGTTCATAAATTCAGACTTTTTTTAAGTTGATTTTCTTTCGATTAGAATATTCTTTCTTATTAAATATTATATATGTATGTATGTAGATAGAGTAGTAGTGTAAGTATGTATGGGTTTGTGTTCATGAATTAAAATCATGTATTTACGTATATATATCAAAATTATAATGATCTTTTCACTATATAAATATAGTTCACCACATCAATATTTAATAATATAATCATCATTATCATCTTTCAATTCAAACAAGTTAACCCAGTAGTTAGCTATGAGCTAAATCTCAATTTCATAGTCTGAATCGAATCTAATGAAGAACCCCCCATTTAAAAAAACTTAAAAATAATCAAAATAAAAATAAAAATTACATTAAAAATATAATTTGACATAGAGAACATTTTTACATTTAACAACAATATGAATAATAAAATACATACATATGTATGTTATACATGCATCAATAAAAGATAGTAACAAACCTACATATATGTATATGTATGTAAATACATAATTTTAAGTTGATTAAAAATAAATTGTTTTATTTTCAAATAACCTTTTGAAGAAAAAGATCTGATCACACAATTTTTATTATTTATTTTTTCAAACAAGAAATTAAAAAAAATCAGAAAACGAAAAAAAAAAAATATTTTATTTCGTTTTTTTTTTTTTTGTGTTTTATGTTGTGTTTTTTTTTTTTTTTGTGGCCATCACCATGACTTCTTTGAGGTCAACAAACAGCTGTTGATCTGTTTTTCTTGTTATATCATTTGATGAGAATCAACATAAATTCTGTTCACATATAACTTACACCTAACGAACCTATAACAGCTAAATTATACATACACATATGTATGCATGGATGTATATATAATCTTCATATTTCTTTTTTTTACTAATACATACATTCATTGTAATGGAATTTTCAAATTAAACTTTTTAAGTAAAGTTTAAAAGTTTTTTTTTTTTTTTTCAAACTGGCAAAAATCATAAAAGGTAACATAAAAAGTTGGAAAAAGAAAATAAAACATTAAGTAGAATTTTATTAGCATATAACCCGGCGAATAAGTTAAATGTATGGTGTTGTAGATGAATGCATACATACATATTAGGTACATATTTCTTCTGTACAGCATTGCATTAGTATAATATGAATAATGAGCAGATCAGCAGCCTCTAAATTAAAAACGTTTAATACTTGCAAGACATTATATTATACATATATTATGTACCTATTCGTTGTATATAATAAATAATAATATTGTATTATAGGTAAATAATATGCTCACTTTACACATATTTCAATTTGTATAATGGTGTGTTTTAAAATAACAGCAAAATTTATACAGTATTTTTTTTTTTTTTTTTAGGTTTTGTTATTTATTTATGCTAAATAGCATTTTAATTTTAAGTGTATTGTAATTGTACTGTTGTAGAGAACTTTCTCTTATTTTTTTTTTTTTGTTCTGCTGTTAGCTGTGTTTCCCTCTCATATTTTCTTATATTCTCAATTTTATAAAAAAAAAGTTTAGTTGATCTTCATTAATTGTACCTATACTAAATAATTAATATATTGTATTGTTATTTTGAATAAAATATCTATAGATAGATTATATTATGGGGTATTTATACAATCATTGGTATAATATTTGAAACTTTGTTTGTACATTGATACAGCAGATTTACAGTCAAAAGAAGAAATTACTGTACATATTTGTAGAAAACCGCTTAACTTAATTTAATACATACAAATGTACATGTATATAGAATATACATGCATACATAATGTTTTTAATTCGGGGGGAATCAAATAAATAGGTAGGTATGTAGAATAAATTGGCATGTGACACAATATAGTTTAGAGTAAATTCGGCATCCAAGAAAAAAGTGGGGAAAACAAATAAAATAAAATAAAATAAAAAACGCCAACAAAATCTTTGTGTATGTATATGTGAATATATTTATTTATTTATTTGTTAATTATATTACATATTTACCTTTTTTTTATTTTGTTATTTATTTATAATTTAATGAAATGGTGTAGGTACTCTGTATTTTTTTTTTTTTTTTTGCATAAATAATCATATTAGTTATTACGATTTAATTTCATTTATTTTTTGCTTTAAAGTTCGAAACTTTTTTGAGTAGTTTTGTAATTTTTAAAAAGTGGAGTAACGAAATTAGTCAATAATATAAAAATGTTATTTTAAATATTTAAGAAAAACTATTAAGAAGTAAAAATAAAGTTGGCGTTTTCAGTGTTTTTATAATTATTATATTACATACATATATTTTAGTATTTGAATACCTACTCATACTTAAAAAAAAAATAACATTATTTAATTGTGTATGCGTGTTTACATATATATGTAGGTATGTTTAGCATGAGAATTATGTTGAAAATGCGTGTAAAATTTTCTATTGTTTTATATTGTATGTAAAAAAAAAAAAAAAAATTAATTTATAAAAAAAATTATAATTAAAATTTAATTAACAAAAAAAAAAAAATTAAATAAAATTAAAAAATAAAATTTTTGGGCGACATTTTTATACATTCATACATATTTAGTTTTTTTTATAAAATTATGTTTATTTATTGATATATTGTAGGTAGGTATGTAGATACATATATGTATATAATATTATGTTATAGGTATGTACCATTTTTTTTAGCACATACTTATATTATAAATTATAATACATACATTACATTATGTATGTTTGAACAAATGCATTATTAGGTATGTGCCAAATTATTTTTAAAATTATATTGTTTTGAATAAAATTTTTTAGGTATATGTATACATACCTATACCTATTATGTAATTACATATTTTAATTAATATTTTTTAATTTTAACTTAAAATAATATTTTTAAATTAAAAACATAAAATTTTAATTCAGTTATTTGTAATATATGTAGATGAAAATAGGTGTGTATGAATGTTGTGCTAACATATAACGGACAATTAATACATACATACAAACATACGTAAATCCTCTATATGTACATACCTACATATATACATGCATATATGTTTAATTATATGTTTAATGTTTGTAATATATACATATATAGTATAAATAACTGTAATTTGTAAATATAAAATTTTATTAATCATGTATCTGCTAATTGGTTATAAATTATAATAATAGATTTGTTTAATACATTTAAATCAGAACAAAATAGAACAGATTAGAACACATCATACCATTAAATATCTCTAATGATCATTTATATATCTGTACATACTTGTTTATTCTCAAATATTCGGTTGTTAAAAAATGACAAATAATTTTAGGTACTTTCAAATATTAAACAAAAACAAATAAATTAAAACCTCAGTCAAAACCTCTGTCACAAAAAATGTCTATGTATGTATTTATGGATGGTTTTTCTTTTTTAGTTCAGAGCAGAGCCAGAACTGTCAAAAAAAAAAATTTGTGTTTCTTTTTTCACTCTGAATGATCAGAGTTTATCTTTTGAGTTTTGTGTTTCTTTTTTCATTCAGAGTTATGATCTAAATATGTTCGATTTTCATTTACAGATATCGTAGAGCATTTAAATTTAAATGTCAAAAATTTTATTTATATAATTTGACACTTCTGATAGGTTAAAGCTTTATTGTGTTTCAAAATTATTTCGGAGCGTTTAGAGATAAAATTAGTGTTTAATCTGTTCAGAACGTACTCTATGTACTTGATATCTGTTCAGATCACAAATCTAAACTAAAAAAGAAAAACACCCTATGAAATATATAGTTACATAATATAAAAAATTTATAAAAGTCTTTTTTTTTATAAATAAACTATATTTAGCTGAAAAAATTATGAGTAGACATATAGGTATAGGTAGAGGTAGAGACATATAGGTATAATAGTTTGTAAATTTGTAATTACATACATATATCTTGTATTATATATTAAGTATAACTCGTAATGGTTGCCTAGTTTGATGTCCTATAAATCATTTATATTAAATATTAGGATTAATTATATAGTTGGTACCTATTATACTTTTTAATTTTTAATCAGAGTGGTTTAAATCAACACCTTACCCTGGATCAAATCATAGTTTATATTAGAATTACATACTTACATTTATTTTACATATTTTTATTTTAAGTACTTACCTTCTGTACCGCATTCAATGTGATAAAGGAGTGAAGTTCGTTTGTCCTTTGAATCGCAGGTGCGACGGGATTAGATTTACTTACAAATATATATGTATACAGTAAATAACATTGTTTTTAGCGCATACAAAATATTATAAGGTAAATTTCAGTTTCATAATAGAAAAAAAATTTTATGAACTAATTTCATTAAATACTTAATGTCTATACATTTAGATTTTAAAATTTTTTTATCTGATGAATGATGTAGTGCATAATTCGCCGGTCTGTCACGGTTAGCTAAAAATATTTATTATACAAAATATAATGTAAAAAAAAATTTATATACCTAACTACACTACACCTGAGAAAGAAAAGTTGATTTATTTCCTCATCACATTGTAGGTATGTGCTAGGGGAACCTAAAACAAAAAAAAATTTAATTTAATATAATATTTAATCTTATATAATCAACACACTTAAAATATTTTTAATTTTATAATTGCTATGGTAACGTTGATCCATTTAATATAACAAAGCTTTTAAAGTTAATTAGGTATATAAACTTAATGTAAAGTTCAAATTATGTACAGGTACACTATTAAAATAATCATTACTATTTTTATTAAGATTGTATGTAAGATAAAAAAAAAAAAAGAATATTAGATTGTATATAATGAAAGCATAAATTAAATCATAATTAATTAAACAAATTTAGTTCATTTAAATGTAAATAACTATTGTTACTTACTTATACATGCTCAATTATAGATACTAAACAATACATACATACATACATATATATCTAAAACTATTGTTATAAATGAATTAAAATTTTGAATACGTCAGCATCAATATTTTATTCAAAATAATTTAATTCTGATTATCTTTAATTATCCTAATTTATTTTATATTAATTTTTTTTTTTTTTTTTAAATTACATACAAATTAAATTCGTCACTTATGTTAGTAGATATTATTATATTAGATTAGATACATATATAGACTTGTCATATATTTAATATGTATCTTCCTCAATGTATTTCCTTTTAAACTGATTTTAAGTACATTTTTTAAAATATTTTTCATTTGAAACAATTTGCTTATTATAGTTTCACGTTGTCCGCCGCTCCTTGTTTTCAAAACTGGTAGACACCGTTTACGATAGCACAATGCAATTTTAAACATAAATATTTAGTTCTATTAACAAAATTCATGTTGTAGAACAACTTTTTTTTTATGTAGCCCTCATCCATTACAGAGCTATAGTCTGTTAGCATTTGAAAAATCCTTATTTTTAAATGTGTATAAATGTCGGGTTCATATTTTTGGAACCCTTTTAGATAGAACCTTGAAATTTTTGAGAGATTTTATTTTTTTTTTTTTGTAAAAAATTAAGCTTGTAAGGAAGATGGAAAGGTAAATAATTTGAATATTAAAGTTGCCTACATTATTCGTTAACAAACACATACTTAATCATAAAAAAATATTTATTGAACAGATACATAGACAAATTAAAATAGATTTCGAACATGTTCAACTGATTTGAAGATCTTTGCTTTAATGAAAATATGTACATATAACATAAAATATCTAAAATGTATATTTTATAATATTTCTATTAATTTTTTTTTTTTAAGGGACCATAGAAATAAATAAAACGTTAGATTAAAATATGTACATATACTTTGAAATCTTAGCCATGTTATATATATGTTAAACATACCTACATACATACATGATTAAAAATATTTAGTTTAGTTATTCAAGGAATTAAATTACCATTTTGATATAAAATAAAATTACATTTTTTGTAATATTGTTGGTATATAATCGTATATATACAACCAGTGCCAGCTCAAGGCCTATTTCGAAACGAGTCATTTTTAGTATGTTGTACCACCTTTTCTCTTTTTTATTTTAAGTGATATGAGGTAAAAAAGTTCAAATCCGATCTTTTATCAACTTGTATTATATTTACAAAAAATTTATAATTTAATTTAGAACAATAAAAAATGTGAAATTAAAATTTTTGTTTGCGAGACCTTCATTAAAGTAAATTTATCGGTTAAATTTTTTAAATTTAGCTTTTGTACGATATCGCTCTCAATTTAAATTGTAGCGAAACTATCCAATATCTTATTATGCGATTTGTCTGATTGTCTGATACGTCTTGATCAATTTTAATTTTGAAAAATTACGTTCTGCACTAACAATTCGTTCTGGCTGACAAAGTCATGAAAATTCTAAAAGTAATAAACAAATTTGGCAAAGATGAATTCATTTTAATCCCCATTACTCAAATGATTTTCAATATCTACACATTTTTTTAGATAGAAGTCCTCTTTAGCAAGCATAAGTATTTGTATAGCGCCTATTTCGAGTATTTTTGACTAATTTCGGTTCTATACTTCTAACTCCTATGATATTTTTATGGTTTCCTTCCAATACAATTTTAAAATTTTCAACGAATTAAGCGTCTGCGATAGTTTCAGAAATGTACACGGTTATATGAGATTAGCATATGTCAATTACAGGAAGGAGTTAATAGTAATTTGAAGAAAAAAGGAGAAAAGAATTGACAGACATGTTTGTTTTGTTGTTAGTTCTTTCATATTTTAAAAACTGAATTAAAATACATAACATAATTTAAAAAAAAAAAATTTAATTTCTATTTATTTTTTTTATACATTAAACATGAACTAGAAATATGTTCCTTTGTACAATGTAGTTGTGTAATCCCATCCTTAGTTGTGGATAAGGATGGAACAAATTAGGATAAGGGGCAGATAGGGGTATAAATGAATGATGAATCTGTCAAGATTCATCTTTAATTTAGGCAAATTGTAAATTTCAAAATTGTCAACTTTTCGGAACATATTAGATGGAAGTAAGTGTCACATTTTTGCAGTTCTGACAACAAACGAATTGTTATATCGAGTAGAGTATCATTTAGGTAGGAAGATCATTTCAAAGTAAGAATGAGCATTTGTAACCCTGGTAGCATCTGGTTGTACGTCGGAATTGTTTGCGGCATCATTGATTTTATTTCGACTGAGCAAGTGCCCATTTTTTTTTTTTTCTCAAGTCCTATTTATTTATTAAAAAAAGGAAAGGGCTTCAATATTATGACGGATATCAAGAGAAGTAAGAGTATTAGTTTTCGCAGGATCGTCAATAAGACGAATGACACGTTTTTCAACTCGGTCAAGATAACACAAAGAAGAACTAGATGATTTGTTTATTCAAAATTTTTGGCGCCTCATTAGTTAGCTCCCTAAGCCGGTAATGTTCATATACATAAATAATACATTAACATATTTCTTTACAAAAAAACTAAATATAGGTACACAGCACAATTACATAAAATACAAAAAAAATATTAAAAAACAAAAAAAAAAATAAATAAATAAAACCTAATAAGTCATTTTAAGTTTTAATAAAAATTCAAAATAAAAATAAAAAAAAATTATTATGATGTTATAATACTAATGAAGGGTTTCCTAATAATTCTGACATAAGTACATACATTATGTACATACATCATTTTCTTATGAACTTTAAACATTATATTGTTTCATATTATATTTAAAATACATTATTTATAAAATAATCTAAATAGTTTTATACTCACAGATAATTAATACACATATACATATTATATACATACATATTTTAATTTTAAATTAATGTTTAATTTTAATATGGTATAAATACTTAAATACTAGTTATAAAATATGAGATGGCAAATGCGCAAATATAATTGTAATACTAATAATAATTATAATAATAATGATGATTATTATTATTTTTTTTATATACCTATATTAAACTACAATATACATACATATATGTACTTACATAACAAATATAAATAATGTATCTACAAATTATCTGTTTATACTTAAATAAATTTTTTTTTTTTTTTGTTTTTTTTTTTTACCAATTTTGGAAAAATTCTGAATAAACGTGAAAGAAAATATTTTTGTATAAAATAGGAAACTAAATCAAGACCAAATTAAACAAAAAAAAAAACAAAAAACAAAAAAAAAAAAAAATAAAGAAAAATCTTAAAACCAAAAATGGAAATTGAATACTTAAAGTTCAAATGTGGCTTGTTGTTTGTGTTTCTAGTAGTAAATTTTTGTGTTTCATCATCATTTCGATGAGATCTATACTGGCTTTGTGACTTGGTGTTCTAGAAATATTTTTAATTTGTTTTTTTTTTCTCATTTTTCATTTTTCATTATCTTTTCTTATTGTGATACATATTTTACATTTGTATTACTATAATATTTATTATAATGAAACCTGTATTTTGTTATAAATATTATTATGAGTTTAAGTATACTTTATATAAAACAAAAGAATTAAAATAATTTATAGAGTTATAGTTTCACTAAATATATATATATACTTAAAGGTATATACATATATATACTTACTTATACTAAAGTATAAATTCAAAGAAAAAAAAAAAAAAAACAAAACAGAAAAAGGAAGATTGGATGATGATTATAGATATTAAAGTACTAAATTAAAGATGAGTTTTAAGATGAGTTTTAAGATGAGTTTAAAGATGAATTTATAGAAATTAAAAGATAAATTTTGTGCTCGATTTTCCTTTAATGGTATATGTTAAAAGATCTGATACATATATCTATTTATAATTTTTTTTAAATAAGTTTTTTTTTTTTTTTTTAAATATAAAAATTAATCGCATTTCAATATGATTTTATATATATTAAATGAAATTTTTTTTTCTTTTTTATAATAGCATATACATTTATTATATAAGTATATAAATTGATTATATAAAATATCTGTATTATGAATAAATAAAATTTTCTCTTCCTAAACTTTTTTAATTTTTTTTAAACAACATAAAAACTTCCTAAACATCAGTAAATTAAAATATCTAAACAACTGCAACAATAACAGCAACAACAGAATAACAACAGGGTTATTTTAAAATTAAAGATAATTCATTTTAAACCCTAAAAACAATAAACTATTTACTTTTACGTTAACATACAGTTAAGTGACTGTTTTAGAGTCTGCTTGTCTGAAATATATGAGTTTGGTACGAAGCTTTTTTTTCAGCATTTTGTTCTGAAATTTTTTCGAAGTTACAATAAATATTTAAGTTTAATTAATACATATTATAAATACATAAATATATTACGGTAGGGGGACGTAAACCCTTTCCAAAATTTCGCCAAGACAAAAACCCCGCTTTTTTATTTGTTATGAAGATTTTGTTTGTTTGTATGAATTTGTTCTTTTTTTTTTAATTAACAAAGTATTCCAAATAGTGAGGCCTATCGTCTCCAAAACCGGTTTATTTTTAATTGCGGTTTACTTATCATGTTTCCCTATAATAAGATTATTTTACTTATCATTTTTAGGTAAAGCATTTTTTTTTTTTTACGAAATGCTTTAATTAAGTAAATATAAATAAATAAAAAATAAAAACAAATCAAATTACTAAAAAACGGGATTTTGGAAAATATATCTATGTATTTAAAATATTAATTAAACATAAATATTCATTGTTCAAAAGGGCTGCGTATCAAACTCATATATTTATTTCATAACTTAAATATTTATTGTAACTTACAAAAAAGTTCAGAACAAAATTGTTAAAAAGGGGCTCTGTTGTGGTTTTTAAGGGTTAATGATTTCTTTCGATAATTAACATTAATCATTCAAAATTATTATATTCAAAGAAATAATTATAAGCGAACACAATATTAAGTATAACTGTTAAAAATCTAAGTGTATCTACGTATACTTATATTTATAATTGATAAATAAGGTAAATGTGTCCAAAACTGTCTTCTTCAAAGTTATTTTTAACTATTATTATTTGATGTTATACGATTATATATATTTTTTAATTTATTTTAAATATTTATTCTAAAAATTCAATTTTTAGTGACTATTATTATTACTTATATAATTTTACATGCAATTTTAATGTACAATCAAAAATTTTTATAGGGATTAGAATTGAAAGAGTTTGGACAAAATTAGAGACATGAAATGAAATTAAATTGTAGATGGTTCTTAAATTTTTTTTAAGTTATTTAAGTTAATGTTTTTTTTTAAATACTTTAAATTTCTTATAAATATAATTATACATAATAAAAATATATATATGTTAATAAATTTAAGCAATGGTGTATGGTTATAACACCGATTTTCCATTCAATTTAAAATTATAATAATTTTTGGATAAGATCGTAGATGGCGTATAAATAAAAATATTTGTGTTTCATAGTTTTAAATAGAATAGCTACAGCCAAATAATCAGCGGCTTATTGCAATTAATGATTCCAGAAACAAATTTCAGAATATGAATAATAAATGACTTTATGGATTACCCTATTACTTCTTCTAGAAACATAAAGATGAAAAAAAAAAACGAAGAAGTAAATGTATGTTACATATTTTAAAGCAAATTTTAAGGTATTTTAATGTACTAAAATTTAATGTACTAAAAAAACCAAAAATCAAAATTTATTTTAGTTCTGTTATTCATAACAGGTAACGTGGCTTTTGACAGTTTATTAATTTTTTTTTTATATTATAAAATAAAAAATATAAAACCAACAAAAGTTAATATAAAACTAATTTATCATATATATGCATACTTTTCATAGCTTCTTTAATCTTCATATTTACAAGTTATACTATATATTCAAAGGGAGATTTACAATCAAGACTTTGGTCTGCCATTTTTACAACGTTAGAACAAAAATTAGTACTTTAGTTGTAATCATGTATTAGTACTTCAGTAGTACTAAAATTCTTTAGTGTAGTAATCAAAGTATTCAAATACATATATAAATTCAAAATTATGTATATATGTACACTAAATCCTCGATTTACGTCGGTTTTTATTATATCTTAAGTAATATTTATTTAACAACATGTAGACATTTAAAATAAAATCTTAATAAAATCAAAAAATTTTGAAAAAATCTTGGAATATGAAAAAAAAAAAAAAATAGAAAGTATCTATAGTTATTTTTAATATATAATTTTTTATGATACTGTTAAATTTTTCAGTTATTCTATTAATTTTTTTTAATTATAAAATTTTAACCTCTTGTTCAAAAATTATTTAAATCTAAAGATATATTTTTTAACGATTTAATAACTATGTATTTATTTTCATTACTTTGAATAAAAGTATGACTTTTTATTATCATTTAATTTTAATTATTATTTTTTTTTGTTTTGGTTTATTAATAAAATCACCCTGTTTTTAATGAAATTTTATCGAGTTTTAATCAAACAAAATCAAAAAAAAAAAAAAAAGTAATAACAAAAACCTTAAGTATTTATAAAAAAAAAAAACAATAAAAAAATACATTTTTAAGGTTTCAAAAGCACGACATTTTTTAAGTTTATCTTTATATGAACTATACAATATAAGGTAATTTACCTTCATTACTAGGATTACCATCGGTACTACTAAATTATACTATATAGCTAATAATTTTAATTTTAAACATAATTAAATTAAAATTTTTTTTTGTATTAAAGTATTAAAATGTTTTGGTTCAAGGTTTTTTTTTTTTTTTTTTTTTTGTGCAGAATATAAAAATAGAATGAAGGGTTTCTTATTTTGAAGGTTTTTAAAGAATAATTATTCTGTTATTCTGTTATTGTAAGAATGTTATTTATATATATAAAGAATATTATATACATTAATATTTTATTGTTTGTATTAGTAACACTGCCCATTTTTATTACAAATACATATTACATTTGTTTTTAATTAAAAATATTTGAGTTAAAAATGTATTCAATATATATATTTCTGCTTCAATAATAGCTAATAATAGCTGCTACAGTGGAGCTATCTTTGATTATATCATGCGGGAATTTGTTATATAATATATTACTGGACGTTGTAATCCCCTGATGGTCCTGACTCTGTAGTAATTAATAATAATTTAGTCATACACTATCAAGGCGGAATGCTTGATGTCTTCGGAAGAATTCCACCTCTCTTATAGGAAAAAAAAAGTATATTTAATTTTCCTTAGGAAAAGGAAACCCGTTTTAATCAAATATCGTATTATTCGGAGATTTGAGTATTGTAATCGAATATAGAAAAACAAATTATTACACTTTAAAATATCTATCAGTCTTCTTACAAGAAATTTATAATTTTGAAAGGACTTTATAGATTAGACAAAAATTTCATTTGTAATGTAAAGCCATTGGACCATAATTAATTTTAACTTGTAGTTGTATAGTTAATACTTTTTAATACTTGTATATGGTAATCTTAATTTTTTATAGGTGCATATTTTAATTTATTATTCCCTTTTATATATAATCCATTTATATATATATATATGGATTTATATCGATTTATATATATATTTAACTACTATAGTCTAGGAGTACACTATACCAATATTCATGCTCTTCATAAAATCAGAAAAAAAAAATAAAAAAAAAAAAACAACCTAAAACGAAATAAATTAATATTAAAAGGTTCCATAAATAAATTGAAGGGAAACAAATCTCTGGGAATAAATCAAGTAAATAACAACAAAGAATTACAAACAATATATTATTATGCATTATATATTTAATATATATGTATGTATATATAATATATTATGTATATATATATATATATATTGCAAGTAACAACTATGAAAAAAAAAGCAAAAATAAAAAAAAAAAACCTTTAAATAAAATTTCATGTGTATCAATCTATCTTTTAGATACTATTTTAATATTTTTATTTATTTTTCATATTATTATTAGTAACCATATTACAATGGATAAAGTTAAGTTAGTTTATATATGTATGTACTTCAAATATTTATTTCCTATATAAGTTTTTTTTTTTATATAAAAAAAAAAAAAAAAAAAAAAACCAAAAACAGTTAAAAAAAAAAAAAACATTAAATCAAAGCGATTTTTTTAATGATATTTTAGGAATATCCTAAAATAAAATCACAACTTAACAAACTTTTAATGGGATTTTGTTTTGGTGCAGGGTAAATTGAACTGAATTTTATTTTGTTAAAAACTTTAATTTTTTTTTTTTTTTTCTGTTTTTGATTTTTCTTGCTTTTTTATTGTGATCGAAAGTCTATGAAATTCAGAAAAAGAAGAAGAAGTAAAAAAAAAAAAGGAAAAAGAAAAGAAACAAAATATTTTCAGTTAGTTTTTTGTTAACTCTATATATATATTTTTTTTTTTTTATAACCAATCAGAGAATTCGTGAACCAGAATAATTGCTTATTGGCCCTAATAAACTTTTTCTGACTGACTAGTTAAGTTATACTTAACGATAGATATTTTACTGACATTTTTTTTTTTTTTTTTTTTGATTATAATTTTGTGTATATTTTTACTTAACATAATAATATGCTTGTCTCATGTCTAGTTTATGAACCTAAAAACAAGTAACTTAAAAAAAAAAAAAACAAAACTGAATAAATTTAAAAGAAAACAAAAAAAAAAAACAAAAACGAAAAAGAAAATAGTGAATTAGTTACCTAGGATATCTTTATGTAAATTTATTTTTGCAATAATTTCATGCAAAAATGTAATTATTAATTTTTTTTTTTTTTTTTTTTTTTTTTTTTGTTTTGGTTTTTTTTGTTCACGAAAACTCTTTAAGGTATTCAAAGAATGGAGAGTACATAATTACACAATAAATAAATAAATAAATATAAATATATATTGTATTATATAAAATATTAAATATACAAGTATGTATATATGTATGTATGCATATAGTCTAAAAATCGTCCCTCTTATAAAGTATACATGTTGACATTTACTTAAATTCATTGTTTAGTATTTTTTTTTTTTATTTAATTCCTTTACTTTTGTTTTAATTTTTTTTTGTTTGAATTAAGTATATATATATAACATTATATATTTATATTGTTATGTATATTGATTTTTGTAATTTAATAAAAATTTCGTGAAAATGTGAAATTTTTAATTGTATTAATTAAAATAATCAAGAAAAAAAAAATCTAAAAATGGTTTTAAATCAAATAATTGATCTAGTAAAAAGATATAATATGTATGTGTATGTATGTATTATGTATTAAAAATATATATATATGGATATGTAAAATGTATGTATATAGATTATAAAGTTTTGATTTTAAAAACACGACAATATTTAGTATGTGCATGTATAACATTTCAGCGAAATAATTTATAATGAAAATTTAAAATAAAAAGTTAAATTTTACTGTTAGGTGGTTGCCATATTTTTTTAAGTTAATAGTTAATTTGAATCGGCTACTATCGGCTACTATCGGCTCAAAAATTGATCAATATAATTTATTAGTTTTCTACTTTGCTGGTAATTACAGTTTCTTGATTTAGCTGTTATTTCGACTGAGAAGTGAGAATTCATATAGTTACGGTAGTTTTTCAGGGTTAGGGTATACGAATGTTTTTTTTTTTTTTTCTCATAAACACTTTATTTTTAATTCTCATCTCTTAAAATGAACTTTTTTTTTCTTTATTTTATTTTTTAAATAGAAATTTAGGCGACTCAAATAAAAAAAAAATTATTTTTAGAGGATTTATATCCATTCATCCACAAATAGCATCTTACAAAATTAATAGAAAAACAACTTATAATTCGAAATTTTCACAAATCTTGGAAAAATTCCAAAAATTATTTTGATCAACAAAATTAATTTTCACGGTTTTCCTAACTTCTGCACAATTCATATATTTTAGGATTAATTCGAACTGTCGTATTAAACATTCGCTAAATAAATTATTGAAATTGAATGCATGTTAGATATTGGGTATTTTCAGAGTTCTGTATAGAAAAACTCTCAACCATCAATTATATTGTTGATGGAATTGAATATTTAACTATAGTAAGAAAATATTATTACTTGATTATAAAAATATTACCGAATGAAAGATGGAAAATTAAAGAAAACCAAAGTCTTTATGACTTAATGTTTCATTATGACTTATGATTTACAGAATGGTTTTCTTTTGCATTTATATTTTATGGTTGAAAATACAAAATATTGTAACATTAGCTTTAGCCAAAATTTAGATTATTACCCAAAAGCGTCAACAAAATTATTTAAGTCCTTGATTTTATTAAATTTCGATCTACATATTCTGAAAGAGAAAAGTGATTTTGAAAAGTCGAAATTTTGAAAAACAAGAATTAGTAGAGCTTTTCAGCAGTTCAATTATTTATAATATTGAAACTCGTTAAGTCAATTTGTACTAAATTATAAGTAGATACAGATACACATATTTTCTAGTTAAAAAAAAACCGTTTCACGAAACTGTTTTTATTCGAAATAGCACGTGACAAAAATAATTTTGAATTGATACGAAAAATTTTAGTTTAGTTGAATAAACATATTATTAAGTATAAAGATATGATATTATTAAGTATAAAGATACGGATATTAAGTATAAAGATGAAATATAGACAAGATATATATATGTATAAACATATGTATAAATCTATAGAAAATTTTAGGTAGAATACTGCCATGAAATCCCACATAAAGTAATTACAAAAAATTTCGCTTATATTAAATGCTTTAAGTGTTAGCTCTTCCACTCTATTAAGTTAATTTTTCAACTTATATTCATTTCTTAAATTAAAATTCTAAAGTGAAATGATGAGATTGACACTGAACTTGCGAAACTGAGACTGAATTGGTATGTTGGGAATTAACCTTTATATACTTATATACGTATATAATATTTAATTATTTTAATAATTTTATACGAGATAAGATATAAAATTTTCGTATATTTTATAAAATTAATTTTTATTTTCAAAAAATAATTGATTCGAGCCAAAACCAATATTACCTATTTATTTTCATTCATTCCAGCTATAAAAACTCAATAATTATTTTGTTGTTGGATATATAAGTATAAATATAGCTTAAAGGGGTCTCGGTGACCTAGTGGCCTAGTCGATAACAGTGGTATAATTAAATACGCTGTAAACATCTAGCGGAGTGTGGATTCAAATCCCACACGGCATAAGAATAATCCCCCCTTATGACATTTACAGGCTGCGTAATTTCCTTCTCAAATTTTGGCTAGGGAATGAATAAAGAAAAAAAAATAACTTAAATAACTATTTAAAATCTATTTTTTATATACTTTTTAAAGTATAAAATTATTATTTGTTTAATATAAGATTTACTTAATCTTAAGTATTATAATATAACAATCAAAGTAAGAAATATGTATATTAAAATTATATAATCTTAAAAAAAAAAAAAAACGTTTTAAAAAACATCAAAATATTATATCATTAATAGTTAATTTTATTTTATATTAGTCATAAAAAAAAAAAAAAGAAAACAAAAAAAAAAAATTATTACCTTATAAGGCGTCACTAGGATTATCACTAAAAAAAAACAGAAAAAAAGAAAAACAAAAAAAAACTAAATAATAATCTGGCAATTTATTTGTTTCATTTTTCTTTTTATCATATTTTATTTTCCTGTTTTTTTTTTTGTTGTTTTTTTTTTTTTAAATTTATATCCTTAAATAAAATACATTGTTTCTTTTGTTTTTTTTTTGTTTTGTTTTGTTTTTTTTTTTTATATCCTGGTGATAAATTTCGTTTTCTTGAAATCATATTTTATTTCATTATTTATTATGCTATTTTTGAATACATGTATACATACATACAATATAAGATAACAATTACTTAAACGTTACATTATGTATGTATATATACTATATATTTTATATAAATACATTTAAGTGGAAAAAAAAAAAAGAGAAATACTCCTGTCTAATCTGATTTTATATTTATTGTTGGTGATCATTTTTCTTTTATATCATCGTAAATTAATTCCCTATCAAATTGGAGTTAAATCAAAACCCTCAAAAATAGTTAAAAGATTTGTTTTTTTTTTTTTTGGTTTTTTTTTTTTTTTTTTTTGTTTATACTACCGTTTAATGATTTGAAAGAGCTGTGACAAATATGTTGCATATATACATATACTTATATGCATTCTTATATTATAT
The DNA here is from genome assembly GCA_947095535.1 of Poecilobothrus nobilitatus. Lineage (NCBI taxonomy): Eukaryota > Metazoa > Arthropoda > Insecta > Diptera > Dolichopodidae > Poecilobothrus > Poecilobothrus nobilitatus. The sequence goes on from OX352773.1 coordinate 170,582,023, forward strand.
TAATAATGTCATAAAAATTAGTTACGTATGTACATTTGTATGTATGCATGTATGTATATAAATTTATATGCCTAAATAATAATATGAATTTTTGACAATCATTTTGCAATATTCATTTTCCTCAAACTTTTCTTTTTTTGTTTTTTTTTTTTTTATCTAAAACCGTGCTTTTATATTTTCTTTACCCTATGTTTCTTCTTTTTTCCTATAAAAGTATATATAAATTTATAGCTATCTTCTTTTATTTTGTATTTTTTTATTATTATACATACATACATACATACATAATATATAGTTGTTCTTATTTTAGATTTTCAAGTTTATGGTTTGATAGGTAGTTATTGTTATTATATAGGATCTTAAAATTTGATAATAACATTTGATTTTGATCTTAATAATCATATGTATATAATATAAAAAAAAAAAAAAAAAAAATAGAAGAAAAACTGAAATTGTCTTATTTTTTTTGTTTTGGTTTTTCCAAAGATTTTAAAAATTTTCTATTTTGTAGTTTTTGTCATACTCATACACATATTTTGTTTTTATATACATACATAAATAGTTTATGGCTAGAAATTATATTTAAATTTTATTACATGATTATACATATATATACATATGTATTTATTTTTTTCATGGTAAGTTATATGTACTGTATATATTACATACTCGTATATATTATATTTGTAATTTGTATACTTAATATGAACACATATGATTTTAGATTTTTGATGGTTTTTCTTCGGAAATCAAAAAGTATTAAAATGTAATAAACTTTTTTTTTTTATTTTGTTATTCTTATATTTTGGTTTATTTTGCAATTTTATAACTGTTATGAAGATTATTAAAAAGCAATTGATGAAAATTGATGTAATTTTTATTTGTTTTTAAAGGAATATTATATTGTAAATAAAAATAGAAAAAAAAAAAAAAAAAAAACCCAATAACTGTTTCTATTTTTATTAGGTATTAAATTTACTATACATAATATAATCATATTACATACTCTTAAATTTTTATTCAAAATTAAATATCTGCGATGTCTTGATAGTAAAATTAGAAGCCTTAAAAAAAAAAAAAACCCATATGTATTTTAGAAATTGATTTTGACTGTTTTTTTTTTTTTTTTTAAAAAAAATTTTTTAAAATAATTTTGTAAAAAAAAATATGCATAAAAAGTAAATTTTATTTAACTCTTATATTAAAAAAAAATAAAATTTAAACCCTTGACAAAGTTGTTGAAGACTACCCTTTGTTTTTTTCTATTTGGTTATTTTCTCTCCTTTGACCTGTCACTCTTTCACCCATATTCTTGAAAACTCATCACTTACGTGATGAAAATATGTATCACATCATGTCTATATAAATTTGTAATTCTCGAAGGCTCATGATGAAAATTTTTGTTATGTTGATAGTAATTTACTGTCAAATGAAAAATTTTGCCATATTTAAACGTTCAGCTAAAATTAATTTTTAAAAGAGGTTTGATTTTTAAATAGTAAATGAAGACATATATTCATAAGTTGCAAGACCCGTCGTATCCTGCGAACCAGAAGTCGGATCGAAGTGATTAAAAAAATCTAGTCCCCGATTCTGTAATAGAAATTCTTCTTCATTTGTTTTTTTCTTCATATTTATTATAATATTTGGATGCTTCTTACAAAAGTTGCTTCTTCATGTGTTTATTTATTATTTTCGTTTTTTTTTTTTAAGCTTTTTTTAATGCATTAATGTTTAAGTAGGTTTAAACACCAGTGTTTTGCGTTATTATGTATAAAACCGTATTAGATGATAATAGGTGAAATGTACATATGTATTATTATAACTGTCTTTCTGAGTATTCTACACAAATTAATTTCTTACAAGTAAACTAGAAAAAGTACCAATTTATTACATATTTAAAAATAATGTCTTTCAAATTAATGATTATTCCGTAGACATTTCTTATTCATTTTTTTTTCGGTTTTGATATAATATAAATAAAATTTGCATAATATACATATTTACTTAAAAAAAAATATGTTTATTTTTAAATATGTTTAAAATACTATATATAAAAAAGTCATGAATTCATTATCTACTTAAATTTTGTCCTGTATTTGATTTTTTAATCTTAATAGGTGATTAATATAACTATTATTTCTATTATGTTAAGGAAAATTAATGTATTAGGCAGTTTCAACTGTACATTAAATGAGAGGCTTAGAGGTATTTTTGGCTGCATATGAAGCTTTTCTGATTTCAAATAAAAAATTTGCCACTTGTGGCTTTTTTTATTTAGGTACTACGTACTTGCCCATTTGCCTTCATAATTTCGAAAACTATTAAACATAATTTGAAATTAAAAAAAATTAAAACATGATAATAATAATTTAAATTTAATTTAGTAATAATAATAATAATAATAGCTGATACAGTGGAGCCATCTTTGGTTATATCATGCAAGACAGGTATATACTGCTGCACGTTGTAATCCACTGATGACGCTGACTCTGTAGTAAAATAATAATAATATTGATAAGAATACTAATTACCAATAATAATAGCCGCTACAGTGACAGTGGGGGCCTTCAATAATTACCTCATGTAGTACTATATACTACTACTACATGTTGTAACTGTTGTGACGGCTTTAGTCACAGTTAGCAAAATAGTAATAATAATAGGCGGATTCATTGTTTCCTTACAGTCCCACTCCCAATTCCTATCCTTAGTATCCATTTCCTATCCTTTCCTATCCCTACTCCCTAGCCAATATACTGCGTTTGCAGGTAAGGGTTTCATCCCATTATATTGGATAAAGGGGGAGGTGGGTTTAGTCAGTAAGAATCTGACACTACCAAGGGGGAAATTCTTGGTGTCTTTGGAAGATTCTCACCTCTCTTACGAAAAAAAAAAAAATATTGCTAAATTTTAAGATGAAACACTTAATATGCAAAAGATCTCACATTTCTATCCCATTTGCTTCGTACTAATTTTTTTTTTCTAAGCCCTAGCCAAACTCTAAGAAACTCTGCCTTTGTATATTGTTGGCGTATAGGTTTGACTAAATATGGAAGGAAGTGAGGAAGGAAAATAGGACAAGGCAGAAATTAGAACGTAAATTTACGAATATACGAATTTGAAAAGATTCTTTTTTTTATAAATGCAAATATTGTAAAATGAAACATTGTTAACAGAGAGGGACACTTTTTGTGAGAACATGTTTCACATTTCAGCACTTTTCACAACAAATTAATTTCCATAATCAGTTTTATGTATATATACATATATAAGAATTTCTACTGTGTAATATGGACAGTTAATGACACTCTTGTGTTGTGTTGAAATTGTTTGAGTACTACTTTTACATTAATCTTCATCCCGGATATTTGTTTAAATTAATATATGTATTTTAATAATTGAAAAAGTTTGCAACATTACTTTGTTTCATTTTTACTGAATTAAACTTTTCCCTTGCGGTTTTTTTCGTTTTTTCCTTTATTCATATCTCATACACCACATTCAGTGAGGGGATACACTTTTTACCAAGAAAACATGTTCATGATTCAATTCTTTTATTCATAATATTAAAAATATTGACATATATCATTATGTACATTAGAGAATAAACAGAGAAAAAAATAAATTTCCCAACCAAAAACGAAAAGAAAATTATTTAAACTTTAGTAGTATAAAATACTATACTATTTCAAGGGAAGTGATGGAAATTCCATTCATTAATATCGAAAATCTGTTTCATCAAATTAGACCAGACCTCTTACCCAAAAAAAAATCTGTCAAGAAGCAAGAAACTTCAGTTTTACAAAATCGATGATAAGTTTACTGTTCAACTATAAAAATACCTGATTTACCTGAATAAAAATAATTTTTTTTTTTGTTGTTATTAAGAAAAGCAAAAAAAAAAAAACAAAATAGTAATGATAATATAAATAAAAGTTAATAAAAGGCAATAATAAGAATGTGTTAGAATAATACTGAATGATAATAAAAATCATAACAATAATAATAACAATAATAATAAAGATAATATTCAACAAGTTGTTCTATCTGTATTATAATATAATATTATTTACTATTTATACTTTATTATTATTATTATTATTATTGTTTTTTGTGTTTTATTTAATTTTTTTTTTTTGTATTTAGTCTATAAACATTTTATTTACATTATTCGTATAAACATATGTATATATACATAGATATCTTTATTATAAAAAGAAAAAATTACATTCAATTTTCATGCTTCTAAAAATCATTAGACAAAATGTCAATATACTCTCTTTTATTTTGATATTACACATATGCATGCATATAATATATACTCATGCCCATCTCTTGTTTTGACTCTTGTTATACTTTTGCATGAAGAGGATTTTTGCCTTTTTTTTTTTTTATTTAATAACGGTTTTTCTTTTTTCCATATGTATTTACATGCGACTCTCAGCTATATATAAAAAAAAAAAATTTAAATGAAATGTTATAGACAGTACTAGAGTAGAATATGTACATATGTATATATAAAATTATTTTTATTATTTTTCTCTTTTTCTATCTCTTTTATTCCAGTAGTAAAACTGTTGGTTTAAATGTTATGTTGATTATTATTATTATTATTATTTTTTTTTTCTTATTATTTTTATTGCTGTTATGTGTGTGCATGAAATTTTCCTTTACAATTTGTGTTGTTTTTTTATTTTTTTTTTCTATTTCTATGAGAGTTGTGTTTTTTTGTTTTTGTTTTTTGTATTGTGAAAATGTGCTTTTATATTCTTCCTATTTAGTTTTTATTTTTCTTCGTCTCTTTTTTCGATTTTTCTTTTTTGAAATTTTATTTTTGTATGTACATGCATATATATATGTACATTTTATAAATATGTATATAATGTATATGTATATTAGTGTGTAAAATTTTTCCATAAAATATTTAACGTTTTTTATTTAGTGTATGTTTTTTTTTTTTGCTTTTTTATGTTCAGTCACTGAATCGTTGCTTCATTCGGTCGCTATTTTTCCTATTTTGCTTTTCACTTTTCTTTATATTTATGTTTTGTTGTTGTTGTTTTCCATATTTTTTTTTGTTTTATTTTTCATTTTTGTTGATTCAATATTATTAGAGTTACCGCCGCATCGCGTAAAAATATAAGTCGAGTGTTGAGTTAAGTTCACTTATTTTTTTGTTTTATTTATTTATTCGTTTTTTTTTTTTTTGTTGATGTCATATTGCTGCTGCTGCTGCTATTATTCCTGTTGAAAAATATTTTGTATGTTTGTTTGTTAGTTAATGATATTTTTGCGATTGTTGGTTGCTCATTTTCTTTGACTGCGTTTTTTTTTTCGCTGTTTTTTGGTTTTATTGAATTTTTAGTTTTCCTTTTTTTTCTGTTTTTGGTGTGTGGATGATGAGGAGACAAACAAGAAAAGAAATTTGTTTTTTGGTTTTGTTTGCTTTTTTTTTTTTTTACACTTTTATTCTGGATTTGTTGATAATAATAAAAACAAAAACAAAAAACGCAATAAAAAGCGAAAAAAAAAAAAATTTCAGACAAAATAGAAGAAAATAATAAAATAAAAAAAGCAACCAAAAATAAATAAAAATAAAATACACAAAAAAAAAAAAGGCAAAAAGAGAAAAAACAAATTGAAGGTCGTTTATACCAAGTACCAAATAATATGTTTTTTATTAGGTGTTTCCTCTATGATGTTGATGATGGCTTTATTTTATATTCTGATGTTTTTTTTTTTTTTTTTTGTTGAATTCTGCTATTTTTTTCTGTTTTTCACATTTTTTACTTTTTGTATTCGATTGTTGGTGTGTGATTTTTTCCTCTTCCTTGTTTGGTTGGCTTATTGCCTGTGTTTTGGTTCCGTTTACTTTTTTTTCTTTGATGTGTTTTGTTTTTGATTATCTTTTATTTTCTGTTTTTATATTTTTTTTTAACTTTGTACGATTTTTTATTTCACGTTTTGTTATACTGAAGAATGAATATATACCTATAGTTACTCAAAATTACATTTTATTCATTCCTTTATTTTTATCGTCCTCCACAATTTTTCATATGATATATATGTATAATGTTTTGGTGAGTAAATGAATATGTTGTTATTATTTGTTATTATTAACTTTGTTTTAATTTTTTATATTATTTTCCTTTGTTTTGTTTTCTTTTTTTCAATTTCGTAGTATTTCACTTTTTTTTTTTTTATATTTTGTATACATTGGTTTTTTTGTGTAAATATTTTGAATTGGTTTTTGTTTTATTTTTTTGCAATTATTTTTAGATTTTTGATCAGGTTTTTTTTACGTTTTTCAATTTTATTCCTTTTTTTTTCTTGCTACGCACTTTTTCTAGGTCATCAGGATTTTCCTGTATTATATTTAATATTTTTTTGTTGTTAATTTTTTGTTATCTGTTTTTCTTCGTTTTTTTTTTTTTTTGTTAATTTCTTCTTTTTCTATGTCATGTTTTTATTCTGTTTGTGCTTTTTTGTTGTTAATGTTTTTATAGTAAAAAATAATAACAATAAAAAAACCTTTCAGTTGAAAATGTTTATGAATGAATTTTATTTTTGTTTATTTTTTGTTGTGTTTATTTTTAGTCACAAAGAAAAAAAAATAAATAAATAGGCATAAAAGAAAGGGGTTTTTCCGTATTTTTTTTTTCTTTTTTGGTTATTATTTTAATTTTCATTGCCTATTGTTTTTATGTTAGTGATTGTTTGTAACATTTATATTAATTGAAAGTTATATAATAAAGTTACTTATAAAAATATACATAAGAAAAGATATAAGAATAGGAAATTTTAAAATGAATTAATATTTTGTTGTTTAATTCGAGCATTGACGAGCTTTTCGAGCTTTATTTGATTTAGCGTTAAAATATCTTTTTGTTAATTTGATAAGTATGAGCAATATTTTCGTAAATATCAAGTAACAATGAGCAATAAAGAAAATTTTTTTAAATTAAATATGATTCTGTGTTTTGTTTTGAATATATTTAAAATATTTTTTTATTATTATCAGTATAAACTTTTTAAGAATACCTATTACTCTCAATTATTCTTATTATCCTTACGAATAAGTTTTATTTTAGAAGAGTTTTATTTTTTGTTTTTGAAAAATTCTATTTTTCTACATTCAAAATTAAATTTTATTGCTTATTGACCGCTCTTACGTTAGGAGAAATTTTACTATCACGAAAGGAGCAGATTATGTACTAGAATTTATAATTTCAAAGTTTGTTCTCGAGTGTATAATTTATTCATCTTTTATTGAACTGTACTTATTTCATTCAATTTAAGTTTTTTTTAATATGCATTTTGATTTTTTTTAAAGAATTTGAATTTTTTAAATTTTCCGCCTTAAAGTATGCATTTATTTGGCGTTTCTAAATGGTATAAAATTAATATTCTTTTAGAATAAAAATAGGTTCTTTCAGTAGGTACAATAGGTACAAAATATTAATTCTTACAGTACATAGATACAAAATAGGTTCTTATTCGCTTAAATAAATTAAAAAATAAAACATAGCTATATAAATAAATTTTAAAATAAACCAAATTATATTTATATAAAACAATTTTTTTCATTGACTCAATTATAAAATGTTATAAATTTAAATTAACACTTCAAAACGAACGTCAAAAAATTTTAAATATGAAATGAAAAATTTTTTTTCTTTTAAAATTTTATTTTTAATTTATAATGTAATTTAATTAATAATGAAATTTAATGCGATAACAGGATGTTGAACCTGAAAAAAGAAAAAAAACATTGAATTATTAAAAGTTAAAATCAGGGCTACAAATTCGCGAAAAATTGGGTTCGGGTTCCAACTGGGAAATTTTATTGGATTCGGTTCGGGTTTGGGTTTAGGTTCGGATTCAAATTTCTTAATTAAAATAATAACTTCATAAAGTCAACAAATATAAAGTGGGTATCAAAATTCGAGCACTACAAACTGTGTATGTATATGAATTTATTAAAAAATAAATACTTGATATAGTAAAAGTTATTAGCCTTTATAAATTTTATGTTTTTCTGAAACTCAACAAAATTTAACATTTTTTGCTTTTTTTTATTTGCAAGCATAAAGGAATAGAAATATCTTATCTGCATTCTATGTATGCCAAAGGAGATAGTATTTGTATAGATTAGAAATAGAGACAAATATCATATACAAATAAAAAAGCAAAACAAATTAAATAAAAAAATTGTTAACAAACAAATCCATATGTTGTTATTATTTGTTTGTTTGGATGGATATACAGTTAGAATACTTACCAAAAAATATTTGTAGTTATTTTTGCAAATTTTAAGAAGGTGCTAGTAGTAGATACTAGATACATATTTTAATTACTTAGCATAAAGCAAATTCGTCTTTTACGCTATGTAATGTGTGTAAGTATTTTATTTTCTATTTTTTTTTTTTGTTCGCAGTTTAAATTGAAAAAAAAAATTGTTGACTTTAATTGCATTAAAAAGAAACAAAGCAAAAAACGCAAAAGTAATTTGCGAACCTGAACCAAGTGCAAATGTTTAATGGGTTCAGCTTCAGGTTCGAGTTCGTCAAAATGCTTGTTCTGGAGTGGGTTTTGGGTTCAGGTTTGGGTACAATTTGTATCCCTGGCTAAACTATAGTTTAGCGATTTTATTTTCTATGGTTATTATTTTGCATACGCGGCGCGGTCGTCATTACAATATTTGTTTTAAGGACGTTTCTTCCGATGCAAAGTTAAGATTTGCAGTTGCTTTCTAACGATTAATGATTAATTTTTTTTTTTTTATGAATTCGAACGTCTTACGAACCAACATTATTAATTGGATTATTTTATTTTTATTTTACTATAATTCAGTTTTAATTAATTCTTTAAGCTTATCTAAATTTAATATTTTCTTTGTATTTTGTTTTTATCTAATAATAAAAATTATCTTTAGATATAATATCGCTTACTTGCTTAATTATTGCTTGTTCAGTAGTTAATAAAGAAATTATCAAGATTTTTGTATTAATTAATCTTATATTAATACATATGTATGTACATACATAAAAAAAAAAATGTGATAAATAATTTATCGAAATTATTATTTTTTTTTTTTTTAACAAAATATGATTGTAAAAAAAAAATTACATTAAAAAATGCTTAATAATTTATTAACGTTAAGTGGGCTGATCAACCAAATTTTATAATATTTTTATAAATTATTTCCAATATTAATATAATAGATACCATACATATGTAATAAAAAAACGGTCCATTAAATTTTTCGAAAAAAAAAACATAAAGTTCTCAAAACTATATTTTAAGATGAACCATGAACAGAACAGGATAAAATAAAATAAACAGATTCGGAATGAATAAAAAAAAAATATCGTAAATTTTTTAAATGAAAAACACTTTATTTATGTTTTTATTTAAAAGAGCAAATAATATTATATTAAATTGTCGAAATAATTATTATAAATTTCAATAATAAATAACAAATAATAAAAAAATATAAATGAGATATAAAAAAACTACAAAAAAAAAAACGAAATAAATTGGTAAATATTATTTTTTATAGTTTTTCTTTACATGATAGTATACGATAATGTTTATATCGTAAAATAAAAAAATAATAAAGAATATAAGAAAAACTTAAATTAATAATAGAAATGATGCAAAAAAAAAAAAAAAGAAAACAATAAATAAAAAAAAAAATAATAAAAAATAGCACATGTATTTATTAAACAATTTTCATTTTATTTAGATAAAATATTATGTGAAATTTTTTATGTAATAATACCATATGTTTGATTGCGAGTTTGATGTTTTTTTTTGTTTCTTTTTTGTTTTATTTTATAAAAATGCGTTTTGTTTTTTTTTTTTCTTTATTATTATTTAAGTGTTTTTGTTTTAGACCGACAAAAACTAAAAATAAATTTTGAAATATTTTTCTTTTCTTATTATTATTTTTGTAATTTTTATTGTTTTTTATATTTTGCATTTAATAGTTTGTTTGTTTGTTTGTTTGTTTTTTTTGTTGTTGCTTTCTTTCATCCTTTTCAAGTTCAGTTTTATTATTTTAACTCATTTTTTATGATTTCGTTTACATTTTTAGAGTTATTTTGTATTCTTTGTATATTTTTATACGAGTAGGTATGTTGGTATATAATATTTTTTTTTACTTTGCTCTGTCTTCTGTCTTAAGTGTTTCATCTTCCTCTTCTACGTTTTGTTTAGTTGTGTTTTTTTATTTTTTTTTTTTTCAATGATTGCCTTTTTGTTTTTTTTGCTCTTACTTTATATTTATTATGCTGTTAGTGTTTTATTCTTTGTTTTTCATGTGTTATAAAATTGTGTTTCTTATTCTTTACTTGTTTCATCTTTTTATCTGTTTTGTGTTGTTTTTTTTTTTTTTTTGCTTTGCTATATTTCGAATATTTATTTTTTTTTTGATTTTTATGTTTTTTTGTTTTTATTAATATTATTGCAAGTTTTTCTTTATTTTTAGTTTTTTACAACAATTTTCTTTTCTTTTATATAAAAAAAAAACTAAAAAATTCTTGTTGTTTCTTTCAATAGGTTTGTTTGTTTTTTTCTTTTTTGTTTTTTATTTTACACTTTTTTTTTTCATTACAAATTGTTTTTATTACTCTTGGTACAATTTCAATTTCATTTTTTCGTTATTTCTCGTTATAAAACGACGTTTTGTTGAAATAACCGTCAAATGAAATATTGAAAATATGGTGTTAGTGTGTATATTTTTTTTTTTTTTATATGTTTTTCATTATTTTTACTTTTGGTTTTTATATATTTTTTTTGTTTTGTGTTGCATTAGTTCTTAAATTTTTTTTTTGTTTTAACTTTTTAACTATTTTTGTTTTTGTTTTGTTTTATTTGAAAAAAAAAAAAAAAATGTGTAAAATTTACCGCACATATGACTGAACTTAAAACAAACCTTACAAACCATTCAAATAACCTTATATCAGTTTAAGAAATTGGATGTGTTGGATGATATGATATTGGATGAATTGTGTATGATAATGGTAAAGTATGAAGAGAAAAGCACAAAATATAAGAAAAACAAAAATAAAAAGAAAAGAAAAAGAAAAAAAATAGATATTCAAGTTCGTGTGTATATATTTTTATTTTCTGAAATTTCCCTTTCAATGTGTCCTTCGTCGTAGTCGTCGTCGTCGTCGTCATCATCATCATCAGTTTTTAGTACTTTTTTATTATTATTTCTTATGTTTGTTTTGTTTTTCTTATTTTTATTATTATTTTTAGTCGGCGGAAAAGAAGGAAAAACCATTATTGTAAAAACGGTTTATTTTATATTTTTTTTGCTTTATTTATTTTTTTTGTTTTATGTTTTTACTCTTTCGTTTTATAAACGGTACGTAAGTATTTATACGTAAATATACGTAATGTTAGAAAAAGATAGAAAAATATTGGTGGCCGGCTGTTCATAGGAATATGTGTATATATATATATATGTACATATGTCATTTATTTATTTTTCAACCTAGTTACCCACATTTTTATTCATTTTTATGTAATATTTATGGAATGTTTTTTTTTTTTGTTGTTTTTGCGTTGTTCTTCCGATTGTTTTTTTTTTTTTAATTTTGTTGTTTTTCGTCTCTTTTTTATATTCACTGTTTCTTTATATATGAGATACTTCTTTTTTAATGTTTCTATTTTCTGCGAAATTCTTTAGTTTTTTTTTTTTTTTTATGGTTAGTTTTGTATCTTTTTTATACACGTATATAATAAATATATTATCATATGTGAAAATTGAGTATGTACTTTTATATTATTCATAGGTACTTTGTGTTTTTCTATATGTAAATAGATATATTTGTGCGTTTCTTTGCAAATAATAAGTAATAAGGAAAAGATGATCAATTTCTTGAATATTTCCTTTTTGTTTTGTGAAAATGTTTTTTTTTCTCGAGTGCTTGTAAAACATTAATGGTTTGATATTTATTTTCTTATTTGGTTTAAATATGGGTGAAGGATTTGGATATAATGGAATATACATAAGTATGTACATATGAAAATAAAAATATAAAAATGTTTTAAGAATGGACAGTAAAATTAAATAAGCAGTTAAGTAGGAGAAAATAATATGATAGTTATTATATAAATATAATATAAAATAAAACTAAAATTGTTTTTTTTTCTGCCGGAAAATTTAGTTCTTTTTTTTAATTTTGTTCTTCGTTTTATGATTGGACATACCATTGATAATGTTGTACTATTATAGGCTTCTGTCATAAAAATTATTAAACTAATCATAATAAGTTTTACTAAACTGAAGATAATACGATAGCAAAACATTTTTCTACATATAAATTCTAGATGAATGCGTATTGTAACGCTAACATAGTTTAATAAGAAAAGATACTTAAGATTTATTTCTTTGTTTCATGGTATTAAATTATTGTTTATAAACAAAATTTTGTTTATGCACATAAGATATATTGTTTTTTTTTTTTTATGAATATTAATTGCATAATGTATGTATACCATAAATAAGTATATGAGTCTCAGATTCAAACACCTTATAATTTATATGCGTTTTAATTATAAATTGATTACAAACAGAAGTTTTTTTTTAAGCGATTATAATAGAATGTAATTGCAAAAATGAATTCTCTATTGAAAGGAATAAAAAGGACAACGATTTTTTTCTTTTTTTTTTAGTCCTTTTCTTTCCATTTTTCAGGACAATAAACTAAAAATTTGGATTTTTTTTTATATACATACATATATAATAAAATAATTTTTAGTTTGAAATTTTTACTACAAAAAGGAAAAAGGATATTACAAAATATAACAAAAAAAAAAAAAAAAAACAGAAAATTGTATATAGTTGTTTGATGATTAATGTCAGATAATCGAATAGATTTGTTTGTATTTAGATAGATTAGATTTATATTATATGATATTAAAAATTGTTAGAGATTTTTTTTTTCTTTTTTTTTTTAGTTATAATATAGTTTTTTTTTTTGTTTTCTGTTTTTTTTTGGTATTTTTTTTTTTTTTTGATATTTAAGTCGAAATATGGGCGCCATATAAATACTATAAATAAATTTTCATTTGTTAGGTTTGATTTTTTTTTGTTTTTTGTTTTTTTGTGCAAAAAATTTTTTCTTCAAATCTTTTGTAATAAAAGTAATAATATTTGTTTGTTTTTTTTTTTTTTTTTTTATTTGATCGTAAATTTACAAGTATTTTTTTTCGGTAAAAATAGTAAATATAATATTGTAAAATAAAATGAGAAATAATAAAAAAAAAAAAAAAAAAAACAAAAAAATATGAAAAAAAATATCTATAAATTTCAAGATATTTGAATTTATTTGTAGTTAAAAGTAGAAAAAATAGAAAAAAAAAGAATATTGTTAGAAGAAAAAGTATTTTTTGAAGGTCGGTATCATTACTATAATATTATTAGTTCTAAGTTTTGTTTTAAAATTGGAAAAAAAAAAAAGAAAGCGAATATTACTAATAAATTCTTAAGGACATGTTTTTTTTTTCTTTTTTGTGCTTTATATAATATTATTTTTAATTTTAGTTTATTTTATGTTTTATTTTGTTATAAATTGTATATGTATGTGTATTTTGTTTTTTTTTTTTTTCAATTTAAAAGTTTTTTGAGTTTTTTAGTTATGCTTTTTTTTTTTTTTTTTGAAAATAACTTTCAATAATAGCTATTATAAATAATATTGTAATAAAATTTTATGAAATATTATAATTTTAATGTTTTTAATTTGAAAAGTTTTTTAATTTATTTGCTACGTATATTTTGTTTAATGTTAAAAATGAATTGGTTTTTTTTTTATTTATTGATAAATTGTTTTTTTTTTGTTTTTTTTTTTTGTTTTCCTTAAAGAATTGTGATAGAAAGAGATGAAGGTATATTAGGTTTTATTATGTAACGTATATACAACTGTAAAATTTATATGTATGTTATAATCCTTTAAAATTTTCTTTTGAGTTTTCTTCATTTTTTGTTTTTTTGTTTGTAATAAAAGTTATTTATCCGAAGAATGAAATAAAAAAGTTTTTTTTTTTTTTTTTTGTTTTAAATAAATTTAAAATAAAAATTATAAATTCTTCATATTCAGGAATTTTTTTTTCTTTTTTCCCCGATATCAATTTAATTTCTAAAGCTTAATACCACCTTATTACTGATTGTCTCTGTGTTCTTAACTCTGATTGGCTCTGCGGTACTTATTATGTTTTGTATATTTATACATAAGCTGAAGCATACGATTTTTAATATCTACATATATTTAAAATTTTATTTTTTAAATTTAAATTTCAAGGTTATGTTATTGGAGAATTAAAAGTTGAGTTGTTCTTGTTCATTCTTTAAAAACCTTACGTTCTCTAATACTAAATTTTATTAATGTTATTTTTAAATGTTATATAAATTTAAAAATTTATTATATTTACATGTTATAAAATTATTAATTTTTGCTTTTTTCTTTTTTTTTTTCAGGTGAGTCTTACACTATATATATATTAATATGTTTTTATATTTGAAATGATTAATTTGAATTTGAAACAGTAAGTATACATAATAATAAATATTTTCATTATTTGTTATGGAAATGAGAAAATTAAGGAGGACCATTTTCATAAATTTTTTTTTTTTTAACTTATAGAATATTATTTTAAAAGAACATTTTTTCTTTTTAAATAATGGGCTCTTAAATTTCAATAGCATGATTATTTCAGGCCTATTCTAACAAACTAAAATGTATAAAATTAAATAATAAAAATGGGATAATATGCAATAAAAAGTCTAATTAAATTATGTTTTTACATACATGTATCTCAGAGTATTATAAATTTGTCATTACTTTTGTGACATCTTAAAAGAGGCAAGAAATGCAAAAGCTTCCCCAATATCGAATTCTTAGTCGATTTAGACATGTACATCCTTTTCGGACGCATATTCCTTACGATAACTTAAATAATAATGAAGTTGGAATTCGGAAATTATTACTATTCCGTTTTTACCAGTTAGTTTTGCTATTAAAATTGAGTAAGTTTGAACGGCGAATTCGAGTAGCTGTCAAACAACAAATTTATTTTATATATGAAAATATAGCTCAATATCTTATTGTATCTGAAATTTTATGATAAGAAGTCAAGTTTCATGCCAATAACTTCTGTAGAATTTAGTTACTCTAATGCAAAGGGGTTCGAATAGCTGTTTTCAACTCCAAAATTTACATAAATTTAATATATATTGGTATACTTAATTAGGTCCTCCAGATACCTATCTGAAATTTTTTAAAATATGATTAAATTGTAAGGTATCACAATTTTTATTCGTCCGAATATCCTAGAGTTGATACAGTCAATTGTATACTCTTCCAAAAATTTTTTTTAATGTTCTTAAGTAGAAAAACTCGCGTATTTAATTTTGTTTAATTAAATTAAGTTTAATTAATTCGAATTAACTTGAAATGATAATTAAACTTAATATTGTTGTTGTTGTTTTTTTTTTTTTTCAGCTTTTAATTAGTTTTATTTGAATGTAAACTTAAATGTTTTAATAAATTATTTTTAAACTATTTTAGAACTTTTTTTTAATATTTTTTTGAAAAGTTTAATTTTATAAGTTGTGTATTTTTTTTTGGTTTGGTTACGACTTAGTTGTAGGTTTTATTTGTCTATCCTAATTTTTGAAAACTAATGCGAATGTTTAGTCACAAAATGGTATAAATTTGCATATATATGTATACATATGTACAGTTAATATCACTTATAACGACACTTATATCACTTATAACAACATACCGTTTATCATACCGTTATCACTTATAACGACATACCGTTTATTAACACAAATTTTAAAAGTCCCGATTTGAATTCATATAAGTTAAAAAAAAAAAATTATATTGGTAATAACGACATCGCAATTATAAAACGACATATTCATCATAACGACTTATTTTTATTAAAAAAAAAAAGGACAAAATGATCGGACAAAAAGGACTAAGAAAAATAAAAAGAAAATAAAATCTTAACCTTATAATTCTAATAATTTACTAAGAAAAAAAGAAAATGATGTCAGTTCTGACTGACTGACTGGCTAAATTGTGGTGGCTAAACATTTTTATTTCTGTTATTATTACAGATTTCATTATTTTAAATATGATCATATCTATTGGAATATAAAATGAAAGAATATTTGCTCATAGTTTAGTATATATATTATATAATAATTACTTAATTAAGTAATTGAAATTTTTCTAGTTCATTACTCATTTTTTTTTAGTAAGATACCGAACATATTTTTTTAGGTTTTTTGTTAAAAATTTGAACATTTTTTGATTGCGCAATTAATTTTGGTAATGCTTGCCATGAGGTCGACATACTTTTTTCTGTAATTTGTTTCTTATTTTCAACATTTAAACGACATATTTTTAAATCGGGCTAAATTTTAAGGACTCATAATGAAATTAGACTCGGCCATCAAAAATGATAGTCAAAGTATCCTTAAATTTCTAAATTGTAAAGTAAAATATTTTTGTACTAAATTTAATACTTTGAAATAAATTTATCCTAAAATTTCTTTATTATATTTTTTTAAATTTTACTTTTTTTTTTTTGTTTTTTATTTGTAATTTTTTGTTTTACCTACCCTGAAAACAATGCCCATAAATGTCAAACCAATATATCGCGGGGGAAGGGGGCTTAACACTCAAAATCCTATTTCATTTGTACATAAGTGATATGATATTTGAAAGGTAAAGTCTGACAATTGGCTTCTTTGTATAAGTAATATGGTATATATATGCTAAATATGGCAGTCAATGTGTTAAGGTTTATGTTAAAATGAAAATTTTATTGCTTTTAACAACCTAACGAAAAGATATAATAATTAAAAATCTAACGACGAAATATAACGACTTAACGACGACATATCATTACGACCTAATGACGAAATATAATAATCAAATTTGTTGATTCCCTCAATGTCGTTTTCAGTTATAAGCGATATTGACTATATATTATGTATATTTAATATACATATGTATACATATTGTGTTTGTATAAAAGTAAACTTAATTTTACAATTTAATTTTGATTAATAGTAGTAATAATTAATTATTCTTTCATTTTCTCAACATTTTATTTTATTTTTAATTTAGTTTTTAATTTGCTTAAAACCGTATTTACATTTAATACCGTTAGTTTCAAATTTTTACTATTTTGACCCTACCGTCTTAAAATGGAAGTAAAAGTAGTATTTTTTTTTTTTTTAATTTCTAACTGTGTCTTAAATCATTTTTGTTTTTTTTTTTTTTCTCAAAAATAAAACTCAATAAATTAAAAAAAAAAAAACCAGATTAAATATTTTTTGAATTTTTTGAAGTACATAGGTATATACTTTATAAGTACATATAAAACTTAGTTTTAAATCTAATTTAATTTTAACAAAAAAAAAAAAAATGAAAACATGTTTTAACAAAATATTTAATAGGTACATTAATGATAATTTAAAAATCATTTCTAATTTTTTAAATTAAATATTTTTGTTTTTGTTGTTTTTTTTTTTTTTTTTAGTTATACATCCCATAAACACTAACACAATATTGAATGTATTTTAAACATTAACATGAATAATTAAATATTTCTTTTTACTTGTATGGATGTGAATTTTAAAAATAAAATAAAAATGTTTTTTATTTTGGCTTAAAAAATTAATGGATTTAAAGTTAATCACCTTAAACATATGTATATGTATGGATGTATATTAAAATTTTTTTAAAAATTATAGAAAAAAAACAAAAAAAGGTAATTACTCTCACTCAATATCTAATTAACTTGTTTTCCTGCTTTTTAATTAGAAATTATATATGTACATATGTACATATGTATATATATATAAATATCTACTTTAATTATGGGAAATTAAAAAAAAAATAAAATAAAATTTAAACTTAAAAGTTAATAACCATTAAAATAAAAAAAAAATTTCTTCTAATGAAAAAACAACCAAAAAAAAGAAAACAAAAATTTTAAGAAAAAAAAAAAATTGACAAAATTAAAAAAAAAAAAATTTCAACATAAAATCAAATGTTAGTAAGTTCATCATTATTTAGTTTGATCTTATAATGAACTCCGATTTTTGCTAATTTAAATGGCACATTTCATGATTTTAATATTTTTATTCTTCTCCTCCCTATATAAGAAACCAAAAAAAAAAAAAACACACAGAAGCATATATGTATGAATGTGGTAGTGTTTTTTAATTTAGTCAATATTCATATTAATAATATTATATTATTGGTAATATTTAGTAAGCTTTTAATCAGAGTTGTCGCATAAAAACTAATTTTCAAAAATAATAAACGCTAAAAGATATCAAAACAATTAATTTGATACAAAAACAAAAATTTTTTTTTTTTTGTTTTTTAAGAGAAGTTTTTAACAACATTTTTGGAGAAGTAATGAAATTTTTCGATAACCCCTATTCAGTATTCTGTATGAAACTAATCAAAATGTATGCCTTAGTTATAATTGTGCTACTATCACAACCACGGCTACCAACTACCTTGTAGCACTACTAGTTATAATTACGCTGCCAACGCGACCAGGTAGTGCTTTATGTCACTTTAAATTGTATACATAAATAATTTTATTGACAATTGTACAAATGTCGACAAAATATATTTTAAAAACAGCAGAAATTAATTATTTATAGCTTTTTAAAGCATATAAAAAATATGAAGAGAAAAAAAAACGGAAACGCTGTAGATGTGGAGATATTATTTATAGATAGTAGGCGTAAATAGATAGACATTATTTACATATATAAAATATACTGATTTGCTTTGAAACTTACCATCAATGTTTAAAACTTTTGCAGTTTCCTTTCAAGTATTTTTTTTTAAAAGTATATTTTTATACTCTGGATTATTTTTGTCATACAAAAAATGGTTTCTCTCTAATCCTTATTCTATTAATTTATCTAATTATTTTTTTTTCAAATGTTGTTTACAGGATATAGATTTTTTGACAATCTTACGTTGACAAATCAAAAATGTATTAAATTTTGACACTTCTCTACTACAGCTTCAAAATTTTTAAAAATCAAACTACCATGGCGGCTAGGTTACCGTCAGGCAATTATAATTCAATCAATACATACATTGATTTAGAAAGGTTTGAAGTTGGTTGCCGTAGGCTGTTGGTAGCTTGCCGTAGTTGTGGTGGTAGCGCAATTATAACTAAGGCATTAAGTCTTAAGCATACTACAAACGGAAAGACATGTAGCGTAACCTATAGGTTTGAAATAAATGTTTTCTTAAGTTTTCTTTAAAATTTAGTGGATTGTTAGTAGTGAATTGATACATATTGCGATACATGTTTCTAAAATATTAAAATATTTCGATTTTTGATAGATGTAAAGAAACATGTATATTTCGTTTGTATTGTAGTTGATCTTCCTAGTGTGGAATAGAACTTCATTTTAAAACTTTACAATTTATTATTTATTTTTGAAAATTGTTGATTTTTATGTCTTTCGAAAGAATTTTTTTTATTAATTATGTCTTTTACTAACAATACGACATTTTGGTGAGAATTTTTCGATTTATTATGACGCTTTTAAAAATAGAAATGAAAAATACAAGACATTTTCATTCATAAAATTGTTTTTTAATATTTTGACGGACTAATTTTTAATTTTTGCCCATGTTTATATACCATTTTTTAAACCAAATTTTTAGTTTTTTTTTTCCATTTCAGCGCCTTTTAAATTTTCATTAGTATCACTTTATATCTGTTGTAGCTAAAGAGAAAAACATGTAGCGCTACATGTTTCGCTATATCTACATGTATCACCGTCTGCAATATTTAAAGTTTTAAATTGTATACATATACACAAAATTTAAATATTCCAAACTACTTTTAAAATTTTAATTTTTTGAAGTTGAAGAAGGGAACAAACTCAAGTTTGTCTTTAAAATTATAGTTTAAGTGAATGGGAAACTAAATTAATTACAAAATGTAATTAGTTTTCAATTGTCTTTTGTACGTTGTACTTTATATTAAGAAGTATTTTTTTGATAAGACAGTTTCCATATTTTAGAACTTCTGAATTCTGAATGCATTAATTGCTCTTACCACTCAGTTCAAATCAAATCACTTGAGATTTTTTTCTACAGTTAAGAAAAGAATACTTGTAATTTCTTAAGTTTTATGTTGTAACCTCTATAAAGAGAGTGTCAAAAAGATTAGATTTAATTAATCTAGTAAGTGGGTGATACTGTACTATTATTAATAATCAATCATTACGGTAAATTATATGTCAAATAAAAAAACTTGCAAAATTCTAACCTATACAATATTATAATCTACAATTTAACTTTTACATTTAAAAAATAAGCGTTTTAATTCGGATTAAATTCTTTTTGGTAATTTTTTTTTTTCTAATCGCAGGAACAAAAGCTAAGACAAAAATTAACAAAGCTTTTACTACAATACAATTGTATTGAAGTGACAACTCTGACTTAAAACTCTTTTTCATTACTTTTTTTTTTTTGTGTTTTGTTTTTGGAAAGCTTTTCATGTAAAAATTTAACTACGTTTTTTTGTTTTCTTTTATTTTTATTTTATTTCTTTTAACAATCATTCATAGTTCAATGAACTGAACTGAATACTTTGTATTCACGAAATGAGTAATCAGTTCGCTCTGTTATTATATTATGTACATATTTATGTTTATTTGATTGTTTATATATGTAAATAATAAAAAAAAAAAAAAACCGGCAAAATAATGACAATTTTTTTTTTTCTGCTTTTATTATATAGTTATGTTTGTATATAAGATATTGTATTTAGAAATTGTATAATATTATATATCTTACCTGGAAGTATCTTTAAGCTAAGATTTTTTTTTTTTATTTTTTTTATTTTTAATTCGGAAAAGTTTTCTTTTTTTAATTTTAAGTCTTATTCTTTTTATTATTTAGTTTTTTATTTTTTATTTTTTTAATGATGGTGAGTAATTGAACTTTGCACACCCAAAAAAGGTTTGTCACTTTTTAAATCAGTTTTTTGTTTTTTTCACCTTAGTTTTTTATGTAATGTTCAATTCCAAATTTGACTTTCTAAGTTAATTAACTATTGAAAATATTATAACTTTTTTATATTTAAAAAAAAAAAAAAAAAATTTTTAATAGAAATATAGCGGAAAAATACATGTGGGGAATTAAACATGTTTTCTTGAAATGGAATAGTTTTGAATCGTTTTCTAATTAACCCTTAATTGTAAAGTATAATTTTTACTGCTGTATTGGATCTTCAAAAATTGTGTTCAATATAAGTTTCTCTATTACTTTATTATTATAAGTAGTTATATTTAATTGTTGGAATGGTATTATTTTTATCTAATTAGTGAGTAATTATTATTTTTAACAAATGAGTGAGTACATTTTTTATTCAGTTTGCATATCCAATATAATATTGGACAAAATAATATTGTTTCAACATAAAATTGTTTAATAAAATTTTAAAGCAAAATTATAAATTAACTGCGTAAATAGGATATCCTTTTTATTCCACTTTTTTATTGTATATCCTTTTGCATTATTTATTTATTTATTTTATGAATATTACAAATCACATAGTTTAATGCAATATTACTAATCCATAGGCTACATATGATCGAATACCATCCATTAGATCGAATACTATTATTAATATACATATGTAGTAATTTTATTTATTTTATTTATATAATGTATATTCAATTCAAAATTCAAAATGACGCATATATATATATATATATATATATATATATATATATATTAGATATATAAATATTGTAGATAAAGGTAATATCATAATTTTGAATCCAACTTAAAAATCACTCCTAATTCAGAATCTCGCATATACAAATTTTTATAATATTTTTGGAGAAGGGTGAACGCTGATTTTCTTTTCAACTATGACCTTCTTAGACTATTACTTATGATTCCAACTAGATGCTTATCCCTCCTAATTATTTTTTCATTACAAAGCACTATTACAAAAAACAAGGCAGCTTTGACAAGTGACTTGCAGCGTTCTACTAAAGCTCTTAATTGAAAAAAATGCACTAACCCTCGCAAAAAAAAAAACAATCACCTAATTCCGAAAAAAATTTTTTAATTTTTTTGTTTTAGTTCATACGAATTAATCCGTCAAGTTAAGTTTTAACAAAAATAATGGAGGTTTGTTCTAGCGCCATATATTATTTATTATATACACTATATTTGGTATCAAGAATGATTTGTTAAGAAAAACTACTTTTTCATTAATTTTACTTACAATAGAAAATACTTACTACATTCGCAAGATTTAAATCCTCACTTCTTCGGTTAATATACCAAATGCTTAACCATTAGGCCAACAACGTTCCTATTTTTCATCCATACCTTACCGTAATATATTATTTTATAATGTTTGCATAACTATAGGCGAACATTAAGAAAAAAAATATAATTGTACCATTAAAGAGCAAAAAGTTACATTACCTTGAAAATAAACCATTTTTGCCAAAAAAAAGTTTTATATTTTTATTTTAAAATCTTTAGCTTCCTTCATGTTCTAGTTACTAATATATCTCCAATATATAATACATATATGTATATGTATATTTAATATTAAATTTAGTTGATTGATCGTAACGTATTCAGCCGAATAATTAAAACGTCTTAGTAAAACTAATGATTCCAAAAATAAAAACTTAGTCAAATATGAATAATAAACAAATTAGTGGATGAATGGATGACCTATCTGCTCCTTATAGCAGTAGAAAAGAGAAAAAAAAAATAAATTTATTGAAATCAATCAACGTTAATCAGCCTGTCTGTTTTTTATTTCTATATTTATAATTTCTTTATTTCTTATAAAATTTTTAACATTTAGATCCTTTATTTATTTTTTTGTTTTTGTTAAATAAATCTAATGGTTTTAAAAGACAATATTTTAATTATTTCAATTTTAATATTGATATTTATTAATGTATTATGTATTATTATGGTAACAAAATTTATTCATTTTAAATTTATTTAATAAAAAAAAAAAATTGTAATTTAATTTTTGTACCTATTTAGTATTAATAAACTTTAATAAAGAAAATATTATTCAGAATATATGTAAATTAAGAATAAACTTTGTGGAAGATAATTAAATTCGAAAATATGTATATTTAGTTTTTTATATTTTTATTTGTTTTTTTTTTTTTTTTTTTTGTTTATTTTTTAACCAAACATTGACCTTTTATGCAAAAAAGTATAAAAAAAAAAAAAACATTTTTAAATAAAGTTTATATGGGAGCAGAAAAATAATATTCGAAAATAAAATTGAAAAAAAAAAAAAAAAATTATTTTGCGCAATTGATTATAATTTATCTGAAACTGTAAATTATTTCAGTTATCGACGATCCAACAAAAAGCAAAACAAGTAAACAAAAAAAAAAAAAAATTAAAGAATAATTTAAAAATAAAATCATTGTAAATAAAATTCTAATCATGTTCCAAATGTATTTAGTAGGGACCGAAACTAAAAAAAAAACAAAAAAAACAAAAAAACAAAAAAAAAAATTGGAATTGAAATCGAACTAAATTAAATTCGTATCATCACTTAACAAACAAAAGTAATTGAAAAAAAAAAAAAAAGTTAATTACAATTCAAATGAAAGAATTTCATTAAATATATATATATATATATATGTACCTATACATATATGTACACATATATCTACATATATATATATTTTTTTCAAAGTGAATTCATTACCAAGTAGCAGTGAATAGGTTACCAACAAGAATAATTATTGTTCTATATATATGTACATACATATATGTATCCTATACATTTCTACATACATACTTGCGAACCATATAGATTTATATATATAAACATTTATATATTTATAAATATATTTAAACATTTATTGCGTGAAAAATAAATAGGAAAAAACCATTAGCTTTGACGATTTGAAAAATATATACATATGTTGGTATGTACATATATTTTTTTTTTTTTTTCAAAATGAAACATTCAGTATTTTATATAACAATAAATTATATATATGTACATTTATATACAATGTACATATTATATTAAATAAAAGAAAAAAAAAAATCAACTTTAGCAACTTAACACTTCTGTTTGCGTTCTTTTTAATAAAAAAAAAAATATACGCAAAATAAAAAAACATAAAAAATAAAAAAAAAAAAAAAAAAAAAGGTGAACATTACCTGTTTAATATATTCTAAAACATGATTATGCCGTGTGTGTTTTTTAATGCTATACAATTTTTTTTATTTTTTTTTTTTTTTTTTTATTTAACATTTTTAGTTTTAATTTAATATTCGCGCAAACGGTTAATGAACTGTTATATTCACTAGTTTGATCCAAACGGATCACATATTTATTATTATTATTTCATTATTCTAAACGGCATATTAATAATATGAATGTACATTCATACCTACATATTGATGTATGTGGAAACATACATTTACTTTCATATACATACTACATATATACGTATACGTATATTTATGAAAATATGTTATTCAAATTTTAATTATGTATGTACATATGGATATGTGTATTGAATTATAGTTTATATTCTGTAGAGTTTTTAATAGTTGTCAACCACCATCTTTTATTTTCTTTTTTTATTTTTTATTTTTCTAAATTTACTTTTAAATTAATTTTTATTTTTTTTTTTTTTTTTAAGTAAAATTTGCTATTACTTTTATTTTGTATTTAGTGTACATAAATAAAGTAATAATTTACAACAAATGAAATACAAAAAAAAAATGGTGGATTTTTAGCAATTATTATTATTTTTTTTTTTAAATTTAACATATTTTAAATTAATGAGATATTAAACACGATTAACAAAATGTCAGGGGACTTAAACTCAAATAAAATGAAAGAAAACACTCCTAATTTTGAAGAAGAGTTTTTTTTTTTTTTTTTAAATAATTTTAATGACAATTTTAAATTATTAAAAGATTAATTTTGGTTTTCAATGAAATTAAAAATCTTGTATAGTAACGGTGAATTTATTTTGAAATTATTTTAAAAATTAAAATGTTATATTGAAAATTTTTTGAAACTTATTTTGAAATTTTAACTACCTATAATATGTATTTTAAAAGTCGCTTAGTCAAAGCTATTTATAATATTTAATATATTAAATTAACCCTGTATTACCAACCATAAAAAAAATTCCTTGAAAAATTGCTTTCACTATATTTTACAACTGTTTAAAAATAAGTTAACTATAAAGTATACATACAACTATACAGTAATACAACTTTCTAAAATATTTAATTTTTTGAATTGAAGCTTAATTAAAACACACAAGTTATATTTTATCTCTTAGTGCGACAGCTGTTTCGGTTTTTTTAATTAATCATTTTCGAAAGCTATAAATCTAATAATTAAAATAACAATATTTAAACAAAAAAATCACGAATGGATACAAAGATATGGTGTTAAATTATGGGTGTGGAATGGGATGGTTCTATTTTAGAAATAATTCTAAAATTTGTATTTGTGTTGTTTTTTAAGTTGAATTATTTCAATATTTTAGACTTTTAAAGTCTAAACGTATTTTTGACATTGACTTGATATGCTATGAGAAGATTAAAATGGAAAATCAAGAAAAGAAATGAGTTAATTTTTTTTTCTGATTTTAAATTTATTTATTTTTTGTAAAAGAAAAAAAAAATATTTTTTTTTTGAAAAAAAGTAAAAAATGTTTCAGTAATAAAAGGTAATTAGAAAAAAATGACAAAACATTTATTACAAAATAATTTGATTTTTTTGACATCAAATATTTAAAACGTCAATTCTATAAGCTATTACATTTTGTACACTATCATAATTAAGTGACTTTTCTTGTAGAGTTTTGAATTCTGACATAGAACAAATAGAAATGCATACATAATTCTAAATTCATAATTGTCACCTAAGTTCTGTTTTTTAATAGTTTGGCTTCATCAAAAAAACTTAAATATTTTAGAAAATTAAAAATCTAGCTCAAGAAAAAAAATAAACTATATAGTTAACTATAGGTATATGTAGTAAAATTTATAAATTCAGGAATTTTACGAACCTAATAATTAACCTTAAAATATTTCTAATCTATTTTAAAGTATACATATAGTGAACATGAGTAGAAAAATCGTGTAATGTTGTTACTGCAACTCTTAAAAAACAGTAAAATTCGGCTTAAGATAATGCTCGTATTAACAAGTGAGCTTAAAGTTCGATGAGCAAATTATTGACGAAGATTATTGAGGGTTAATTAAAAATAACAAATAATAAAGAAATAATTAAAAAAAAAATATCAGAGTAAATTTCAGGGTAGAAGATTTATAGCAAAACGGGAGTAAAAATTTTCTGTTTCAAAATGTTTCTTTAAAAAACTCAAAAAATTGATTTACTTAGCCGTTAGACGTCAACTGTTTATACCTTTTTTTTTTTTTGACTCAAAGCGTCACCATTTAATACCTGTTTGTTCACAATTTTTCAAACTGACAAACTAACTTAAAAAATGTTAGATTTCTGTCATTTAAAAAAAAAGTAAAAATAAAGGGGATTAGAAAAATAGATAGAAAAAATTGACGTTTAACCACCGCCAAGCTTTGGAAAATTTTTGCATATCATACATATTACACATAAGGTATATAATTAATTTCTCTTTCTAAAAAAAAAGTTAATTTAACTTTTAAGAATAAATTTTATGGCAATTTTACCCAAATTGTTCAGGTTTGATGATTGATGTAATAAATAGAAAGATTTTTATAAAATTTATTTACCTAGTTATTAAAATTTGATTAAAAATAATTAATTATTTAATTTTATAAAACATTTACATTAACATTAAAATAGACAAACAAAAAAAAAAATAATTAAAATATTAAAATTTAAATCAAAGTTAAATGTCAAAATTTTTACAATCAAATTAAATGTCAAATGTCAAGAAAAATTTTTACCTATAATTTTGATAAAACGATAATAGCATTTAAATTTTAAAATTAAATGATATTTTGCTTCAAACTTTATTTTGTTATTATTGACCTCAAGGGGTTAATGACTTAGTTCGTCGTTAAAGTGTGAGAAATTAATTGAACAAAGTAGCACTCTCAAAAAAAAAACTTCCGAAGGAAAAATATTTTTTTTTAATCTGGTTCTGGTTCTATGTTTTTTAAGGGAGCGTGTCATATGTCATATGTTTTAAAAATCTGGTTCTATGTTTTTTAAGGGAGCGTGTCATATGCCTGTATTAACATTTGCTTGTATTTCATTTGGCTGGATTTTATTTGACTGGTCATATTTCAACAATAAGTATTTAAAATAGTATAGCTATGTAAAAAAGATAATTTGGAGAAATTTTAGAGTTGGATTCAAAAGCAGGGTTATATACGCTTTTTCCAGAATATTTATATATATGTACATATGTATGCGAGATTTTGAATTACTAGAGATTTTAGAGTTGAATAAGAAATCAGAGTATTCCCTTTTTTCAGAATATTTATATAATCTATATGCAAGATTATCAATTAGGAGAAATTTTATAGTTGGATTCAAAAACAGGGCTATACCACGCTTTTTCCAGAATATATATATGTATATATATATGAGAATCTGAATTAGGAGGGATTTTATTAAATTCAAAATCAAAGTTATAAGCCTTTTACATAATATTTATATAATACTCGTATATATTTTTGTATAGTATCTACTTAATACAGGCAAATGTAAACTCAGTCAAATGAAATACAGTGTTGTGATATAGTAACCCGTTTTTTAAGGCTTAACAAATATTTTCGCCCTACGGCGCCTTCTAAACGAAAAAAAAAAGAAAAATTTGAAATTATTTTATTAATAATTTCAATTCAAAAATTTAATTAATCAAAATTTTCGTATATTGGCATATTTATTTTTTTATTGATTTCCAAAAAAAAAAAAAAAAAGTATTTTCTTCATTTTTAACCTACAAAGAAAAAAAAATTGGAGAAATTTTAAAACTCTTTAAATTCTAAATCAATAAAAATTCATTTTTGTAAAGTTTTTATTATTGTAATTTCAAAAAAATGTAAATATATATTTTTTTTTATCATATAAGTGTTAATTTTATAAATGTATGTAGGCATTGGGTTTAATTTTTTTTTTTTTTTTTTTTAGGTGAAAAGAAAATAATACCATGTAAATTAGCTATAAAATGTCACATTATCATGATTTTATGATAAAAGAAGAAGAGAATAAAACTTTTTAAAAGGTTTCTAAAAAATCCAGTGAAATATCATTGACTATAAGTACAATGAATATTTCTAAATGTATATACATATATGTATATAATATTATATATGAGTGGTAATATGTGTGGATTTGAGAAAAAAAAAAGAAGATATATTTGGTTACCACCATCATTGTAATTATATGTATATAATAAATAAAAGAAAAAAAAATAACAAAAAATGCATAAACCCTTAAAAAAAAAATCATTCTTCCTATATTATATTTATGTACGTGTATATATATATATGCACTAATGCATATATATATATAGAAAACAAATATATATACAAATCGGAGTTAATTAAAATTCAAGTGGTTATGACTTATGAATATATCATACTTAAAGTATATATATGTACATATATATACTAAATAATATATAATATTATATCATATCATACCAATATGTAAATGCATTTTATTTATTTATTTATTTATTTATTTTTTTTTTTAAATTTAAACGTCTTTAAACTTTAAAAGGTAATTTGAACGCATATAATGTAGAATTAAACCAAGCATTAGAGCATAAAAAATGTTGAATGTTGAAAAATTAGCAACAAAAAAAAAAAAAAAAAAGTGTTTCCTTTCAGAGAAACTGTCATATTTTATTGCTTGTAACATTCCTTTCATATACTTATATAAGTTGAACCGGAAAAGCTTTCTTAAACAAAAAAAAAAAAAAAAAAAAAGAGTAAAAATACAATAATAAAAATGTTAAATTTAAGCTTCGTTCAACTTCAATAGTACGGAATTAAAGTATCTAATAATATAACGGATTTGTTTCTTTGTGTTTTTTTTTTTTTTTTTACATTTGTAACGTTTTCTTTAACCATTATATCGTTTTGTAAGAGCGTACATGTTGTATATCTATGTATCACTGACTTAACACACATAAATTGGTTTTAAAAAAGTAATATGAGACTTAAATACTAGTATTTTTTTTAAGGTACATTTAAATTCTTTTTAATGTAGGTATGTAATAATTTAATAAATATTTTCTAAAGTTATACATTTACAAAATTATCATACAGATCCATAAAGGTTAAAATTTATTTCGAATTGTAAACATGATGTAAGAGAAGAGTTCGAAAAAATGTTCACTGTATAGTCTATAATTATTTTTTACAGCAGATTCTTTAATAACTATTGTTTGTCTTACTTAATGTACATTAAACCTATAGTATCTTACAATGACGTTAAAAATGTCTGCCCGTATAGTTAAGTTAAAGTAGAAATGTTATTGTTCCAGTTTTGTATAATAAATACATATTTTTAAAACATTATCGTTGACATTTCTTCCCAATTTTTCTTAAAATATTTTTTTTGTTTAATTATTACAGCTAAAACGGTTAGTTAAACCTTCACAAAATAGTTTGTAATCATACACCATACTATACATAAACCTACATATTCACAGTCTTTTGAAAAAGACTGTCATTAAGAAATGAATTTTTTTAATAATAAAAAGAAAAAACAATTACATATGTATATATTATATAGAGCTACATATTATTATATATCCAGTATATTTAAAATTGTAAATGCACCTTAATTAAAATTATCTCACATTTCACAATAAATTTATACGCTTTGAATAGAAGCTCATTAAAAACCTCAGTACATTTAAAGTGTACCGTTTTCACATTTTTTTTTTTTTTTCCTACTTTGTGATTTTCTTGTTTTATATTTCTTTAGTGAAAATTCTTTGGTATAATATTCATTTTCTCTGGACCAAAATATAAGATGATTTTGTAGTATATTAAATAAAATGATACCAACAATGACATACAATAATTTCCGTTTTAAAGTTTTCAAGTTACAAAGACCTTTCTCCACTTCTTGGATTCACTATTTTAATTTTCGGATCATTTAAGAAAAAGACAAAAAAAAAAATAAAATTTTGTTAAAAGCATGAAAAATTAAAAATAAAAAAAAAACACAAAATTTAAAGAAAATTTTTTTTTTTTTTTTTAAATGGCACTCAAAATTTTACGTTCATTGGTGTGTTCGTTATTTTTTTTTTCTTTTTTTTAAGTAAAATTAAAGTTACCAGTCATGCTTACACTACAAAAAAAAAAAAAAAAAAAATCATTTATTTCATGCGTTCGTTCATGTCATTTTAATCGTGATCTGGTTTTTTGTTTTGTCTTTTTCTGGAATTCACTTGATATTACCAAAAATGGGACCAAAACTTTCTTATCCAAAAAATGGTAATATAAAATAAAATTTTGCAGCAAAGAAAAATAAAATAAAAATTGAAATTATTTTTTTTTTTTTTAAAAGATCGATTGATTGAATTGTAATTAAATAAATTTCAAAATTAAAAAAAAAAAGAAAAAAAAAACAAAAAAAAGAAAATATATCCTATAGTGTTACAGGAAATTATAAAAATTTGAACTTATGATTCGTTTCGGTTCACAAATTAAGTTAACTTTTTTTTGTTTTTGTTAATTAAATTTTAATTATTTTCACATTTAATTTTTTTAAATTTATTTGATTTGTTTTTCCTTTTTGAGATAATTTTTATGTAATTTTTTATCAGATATAAATTTATATTTGAAATTTTTTTTTTTTAATATTTTAATTTACTAACGCTTATAATTTATACTTCTTCAGAGTGATCGGTTAATTTGATCATTTCAGATGTTTAATGCCGTATCTATAACAATGCGTTATGATTTTTTAAAACAGCCTACAAAACAGTACCCACAATGAAAGCGTAATTTATAAAATCTACTTACATTTTTACTTAAAAAATGGCTTCTCTTTATTTTGACACTATTCATTTATTTGACAATTCAATACGTCAAGAAAGCCAAAAAAGTGAAGAGTTGAGGAACTGCGTTTTTCATAATTGCGTCATTGTGGCGTTTATTGTGGATACAATTTAATACATCCAACACTTTAATACAATACATACACTTTAATACAAATACATACAATTTAATACATACACTTTAATACAATTTAATACATCCAACACTACTTTGAAACTTCGATGCGGGTAAAGAGTGTCATAAGAGCATGCATTGTAGATACAGGGTAACTGTTTAAGTTTGTAAAAATATTTCTTCAAAAAGTTAACATTTTGTGGTTTTTACTAAAATAATTTTTTATATATTTTAATATGTTTAAAGCATTCCTTTTTTTTTTGATTTTTATTTTTTAAAGTTCCGTTATTTATTTGAAATTTTGCTTAAAACCTCCAAATGCAGTCAATTTGACTGATTTTAAAAATTTTTTTGTTAAAGGCCATTAGCAAAACATTTGTGGGCAAGCTTTATATAATTAAATACCTACATTTTGCTTTTTATAGATTTTGAAATAAATTATTCAAAATAATAATTTAAGAAAAGAAAATTCATTTTATTAAAATAATAAAGAAATTACATTTAATAATCATGCAATGATACGATACAATAATCAAGAGAATCAGATAATTTTTCTTAGAAAATTTAGTTCTAAAACAAGAATAAATGTAAAGAAATAAAATAATCGATAATTTGTTTTTTAACTGTAATGTAGATATGTAATATAACTGTAACTGTTATATTATAGATTAAGAAATTTAACAATAACAAACAAAAAAAAAACCTATCAGCTTTTCTGTATTTTAATATTCCATATATGTATGTAATGTACATATAACAATATGGAAACAATCCAAAAATTTTCAAGCCAAGTAAATGTATACAATTTAGATTTCAATATATTGTTCGTTAAATAGAAGTAAAGTAATGGAAGGTACAGAACCGTACACTTCTAATATATAAACATACTGAAATTTGTATTAGATGTGGTAGTGTAATATCAAATATTTTTATTCTTTTAGAGATTAATACTATTATCTATAGATAATGTTCGTATGTAGGCTCGTAAAGATTAAAATGACTTGATAATAAAGTTTAAGTTTTACATATTTTTTCTTCCATTTCTTTTTTTTTGTTTTTGTATAGATGTTTTTTTAAATGTTTGATTAATTTAGCATTATTATGGTGTCGAATGAGTTAGTCTAGTTTTCTGAATTTCATTTTAGTTTTACTCCTGTTCTTTTAGAGTTTTAGAGTTTTCCTGTTCTTAGTAGAGTTAATTTGAGTTATATTTAAAAAAAAAATAAACTCAAAAAAAAACTCAAAAAAAAAACTCAAAAAAAAAAAGAAAAATGAGTAAATTTAAACGGCTCTCTTTTTAATGAAAATTTTTAAACATATACTGACGTTTATTTTTTGTTGTTGTTGCTTTTTTTAGTGTCATTTGTCAAAAAAATAAACAAAGGTAAGAAAAAAAGTTAAACGAAGAAAGGCAGTTTCATTTAATAACATTAAATTTTAATAATATTAAATTTCATTTAATAACATTAAATACTTATATTTTATAAAATATAGGTATTTAATACTTTTTTTTCTACTTTTATAAATTAAAAAGTTTTTCTAATATCTTTTGTTTAATCGGCTTTTGAAGTAAGTAAACATAACACAATGACATTTTATGACATTTATAAAAATTTTGTAAATTTTTGTAAAAAAAGCGTTCGCGTACTTTTTGTTTTTTTTTTTTTAAATGAGAGCATTTGTTTGAAATGAGTAAATTTTTTCGAATATTCTCTGAAATTTCAATTATCCTCTCATATGTAAATTTTTGCAATTAAAAGTACGCGAACAGACCTATTATAAGCTAATAAAAAGAAGCAATTCAATTTTGTAATTAACTGTGTTAATCACTTGAAATTGAACGATATGACGTTTGTATACTATTTATGAAGTCTGAACTAGATCTTAATTTAGCTTAAGCTAGTTAAAATTAATAATATAGTAATTAACTTGAGTTAAATTTGAAATACATATTACCTTACCGTAATATATGGCGTACCGTTACCGTATTTTGTATGACACAATCGTAAATGTCATAATTGTTTCTGTCAAATGTCATTAACAGATGTATATTTAAAATGAGTGATGATAAATATGAATTTGTAACAATATCTTTTTAAATTATAAAAGTATTAAAGAAAAATCGTTAATGTTTTTCCATTGTTCAACAATATTATTTTTAATTTAATAGAAAATTTTATTTTTTAGTTAGAAAAATGTTTAAACTTTTTTTTGGTATGTATTTACCTTTTTTGACTTTTGTAAAAATATAGCGAGAGACTATACAAGTCGCAGTTGTCAAAACAATTTTTGATTACATTAATTGTATAGTTATACTTTCACTTCGGTTTGAACGTACCTATATATTATAATATTCACACATACATACATACTTTAGTATACTTAAGTGTAGTAAACAAAATTTTAATTTTCATTATATGGGACCCATACACCATAAAATTTGTTTAAAAATATTTTTCTATACTTGTTACGTTTAATCCATGTGAGAAGTGGTTTCGAAATAGTTTATTAAATTGTTTAATAAAATCAAATGTTAATTTTGAGTAGGCGAAATCATAAGTTTCTGAGTATGTTGAAAGGTGTATGGTAAAGTTTATTAACCTAAACATAAATAAAATTAGTTGGCAATAAATTTTTGTCTTTTTTACATATAAACTTTTTTGTAATAATTTTCATAAATATTAAAGACTTGTTAAATTTTTGTGAAGAATTTCCTTAACTACTAACTTAATTATGGCAAACTTCTACAAAACTTATACAAAAATAAACAATTATGAGATGAAGCGCAAAATGTAGTTTGTCTTCTATAGAAATAGCATCTTGCCTCAAAGTGTTTTGCTTTTAAATTAAAGGTTTCACATTTTCATTCTCAAATAATTCTTATAATCATTTTGGGTCTTTTTGATTAAATTCCTTTAAGAGTTCTTGATTTGAATATTTATTTTTAATAACATATTATTATAGTAAATTCTATTTAACCATTTTCTTTTTTTTTTTTTAATTTTTCTTAATATAACCTTTCAAAGCGATAATTTTATCTGTCATTTTACTGGGTTTTCTGATTGTAAGTACACATAGAAAAATACTAAAGTTTATAAACTTGTTTAAGCTTAACTTTATTAGTGTGTGGTGATGAGCTAACAAAATTTATTAACATATTTTTTAAACAAATTTATTAGACTCCTGGTGTGGGGTCTATAACTCATTCATTGATAAAATATATCCTTTTATATAAGAAGTATAACATAGAAGAGTTATTTATAATAGAAAGAAAAATGTATATAATTTATTTATTTATTTATTAAGTAATAAATTTATTTTGCAACAGTCAAAACTAATCTAACTGAAAAATTATTAAAGTAATTTTTGTTTTCAATAAAAATCAACAAACAATTTTTTTTTTTTTCTTTTATTGCATTTCTCTGTCACATAAATGTGGACAGGAAATTACACAGCCTTTCCTGTTCAGGAGTGGTTGTAAATGTCGTAAGGCGGAATAATTCTTACGACATGTGTGGGATTCTTACGACATGTGGGGAACCCACACTCCCTTGGTGTTTACAGCGTATTTTATACGCTCTTACCCAGTAGGCCACCGAGGCCCCTATCAACAAAAATAAATTCAGTAAATAAAAACAATTACAACAAAAACTACAACACAAATGACAATTGTTTAATGATAAAAAAAAAAAAATAAGATATACGTCAGAAATGTAAATAAAAAATACAAACAATTGTTTATATAAATATATCCTGATAAATATGTAGACATATCTTGTTATTTATATCACATCTTTAGAATATCCGCATTTTACAAAAAGAAAAAAAATATATGTATTCTTATCCTTGTATAAGAATAATTACAGCAAAAAAAAAAAGCAAAAAAAAAAGCACAACAATTTATTTTTTTAAGAAGCATTTCCTCTTCACCTCATTTAAAGATTCTACTTTTTTTTTTTTTTCTTTCTTATACAACTGTATCATGCGATACTAAATGTCATCATAGAATTGAGAAAATTCTTTATAAAAAAAAAAAAATTTTTTTTCTATTCAAATGGTAATCATATTTTTTTTTTTTTCTGTTTATATTCTAAAGGCATAAGAAGGATAACAAAATTTTACTAAATTTTACTATATGTGTATAAAAATAACATAAGTTGAGTTAAAACTGGCCCCTACTAAATAAATTCACTCATTCTCTATTAAATGGGCGGGTGGGTGGTTGGAGAGGGAGCGGATAGGATTACTATATTTGTAGATATGATGTGATTGATATTATTATAAATAGGTATATGACAAATTACGTATAATTTTTTCTTTTTTTTTAAATACAAAATGTTTACGTATATGTGTGTATGTATGCATATATATTTGTTATTTTATTTAACAATTTCTAAATTTGAAAAATATGAAAAAGAAAGAAAAAAAAAGAAAGAGTGAGAGGAATGAGAGGAAAAATTAAGGAATATGAAGGGAGTAAAAGTAAATTAGGGCGGCAAATGGTCTGTTCTTTGTGTTTTGTATATGTTTATATATATATGTATATATAAATATTACTATATTATATATTTTTTTTTCTTTATATAAATTATTATAATTTTACATACATACATTTTACGTGAAGTGAAAAATAAAACAAAAAGACAAAAAAAAAAAAAAAAAATATGGTACACGCTTTTGTTTGTTAGTTTCATATATTTTGTATTTGTGAACGGATGTTCATTTTTCGTAATGTTACAAAAATATTATTATTGATTTGTTTTACTAAACAAAATGTATATGTATGTAAATATATATATTTATGTATGTAGGTTTTAATTTTTACCACCCCAAAATATAAAATACATATTTCTTTTATAAGAATATAAATGGATATATTGATTCTTAATCCTTGTTTGCTGAAAACGTGCGGTGTGGTATGATATGGTATAGAGTATGATATGAAGTATGGTATGGTATGATGATATGATTTGGAATAGTATTATATAGGCATGATGATGAAGTATATTAAATGTTTTGTTTTTATTTTTTTTTTCATAGATTATTTCAATGATGAATTTCTTTTTTTTTTCTATTGCTATCTTTTTCTCTCACTTTAATCATGAAAATAAAAATTTAGTTCGTCGTGTATAAGAACTAACTAATTTTTTTTTTTTCTCTGTTTCTTTCTTTCATTGTACTTTAATTTCAATTTTTTTTTTTAAAAAAAGGATGAAAAATACAATAAGAAGAAAAGAGATAGAAGAATGGTTTGAAAAACAAAAAAAAAATGAAAAAAAAAAGAAATTATTTTGTATTATAATATGTAGGATCCACAAAGGTTTTATTCTAAAATCCTTTTCTTTTCTTTTGGCAACTTTAAGGATGATAAAAAAAAAAGAGTGGGTGGATGAAAAAGTGTTGGAATTTGACTCGTGAATTCTTTTAATTTTTTATTTTTTTTTTCTTAATATTTATTTGAGATTCTTTTATATTCAATTTGTGAAAACATTTATTCTTATATGTTTTTTTTTTATACATATACATACATATATATACATATCAACACACATATTTATATGTTTATATATATTTAAAAAATTTGACATTACCATCTGACTAAAGAAAAACAAAAACAAAAATCAAAGAAAAAAAGTTAAATACATTTTTTGTTTTTTTTTTTTTTTGGATTATTTGGTAGTTCCCTTTCTTATTTTGACTTTGTACTCTTGCACTACAATTTTTGTTGGTGTTTATTTTTTTTTTTTTTTTTTTTGTACCGTTAAATAGATCTCTATTGAAATTTTCTTATTATAAATGTTTATGTATATACATATGTTATTCTATGTCCTTAAAAATGATTCTCTTCTTTTATTTTTTAGTATAATATTTTACATATGTGTACCATAGGGTAGATGATGAACTTTTTTTTGTTTTTTTATTTTTACTGTTTGTTTTCTTTTTCATTTTTTTACTAAATATAAAATTTAAGTTTTAAGATTTGAAGAGTGTTGGAATGTCGGTGACGGTTGTGCGGTATCAATGGTGGGTATATAAGCATAAGAATTCCTTAATTTAAAAAAAAAAAAAAAAAATTAAAACAAAAAAGAAAAGAAAAATACGTATTTCTTAAAAAAATTTCAATGATGGGTTTATTACCTTCTATATAGTAAATTTAGTACTTGATAGGGAAAAAGTACAATGAGTGAATTAAAGCAAAAAAAAAAAAAGAAAGAAAGAGATAAAATATGTATTTGCTACTGCTGATGATTATCCTTAAAAATATTTCTTAATTTTTATATTTTGTTTGTTTTTGTTTTTTGTTTTGTTATCCTTCCTTATTATTTTATATGTTATATGTTAGAATGAATGTTTGATGAAAGTTTTGTTAAATATATATGTACATATAAGAATGAAATGGGTATGTAGTTAAGTTGTTTCAGTTGAATATGTATAGTACATATAAGTAAATATGAATAAAATACGTCAATCCTATATAATTTTTAACTTTTTGTGCTTTTTTTCTAAAGACACAATATTTTTGTTTTTTTTTTTACTCTAATGTACTACCTACAATTTACATACATATATTAGTTTGTTTGTACATATTATATTACTTGATTGTATAAACAATTCGATAAAATGAGATAAGAATATTTATTCTATTATTTTTTTTTTTTCTTTCTTTTATATGTATATTATTTACTTGTATCCTTTTTTTGTTTTTTATATATATGCATATTAACATATATATATTTGTTACATACATAATATACATATTGTATTTAATTTAATATTTATGTCTTACTTTATTTTCTGTATAATAATTTTTCGCGTCAAATATTTTCTGTAATAAAAAAAAAAAAAAAGTTTTTTTTTTTTTGGAATGAATGTAAGGATAGGATATGTGCATATAA
Source organism: Poecilobothrus nobilitatus (assembly GCA_947095535.1). Classification (NCBI taxonomy): domain Eukaryota; kingdom Metazoa; phylum Arthropoda; class Insecta; order Diptera; family Dolichopodidae; genus Poecilobothrus; species Poecilobothrus nobilitatus. The sequence goes on from OX352773.1 coordinate 170,620,142, forward strand.
AAAGAAAAACAATAAACAAATAGAAAAAAAAAAAAAAGAATTTAAATAATTTTAATCTTCTTATATATGATATTTAAAGTGTTTTTTAAATGATTATGTTATTGTTTTATTATACATTTTAATTTTTATTATTATTATTATTATTTTCTATTATTATTTTGTATTTTTTTTTTTTCCTTAGTTTTTTGTTTTTTTTTTTGGTAAAAAACGAACAAAAAAGTATCTTTAGTTTGAATTTTGTTTTTTGTTTTTGGGGGTGAAAACTGAATAAAAGAAATGTTAATGACCTAAATTTAAAAAAAAAAAAAAAAAAGAAAACAAAAATTTAGGAATGAACTTGAAAATATGTATAGTATATGTACATGTATGTTTGTTCATATTCTTAGTGCATACATATTTAATGTACATATTCTTACATACATATATACATAAATATAAAAGATATATAAAGTTAAATAAGAGGAAATTAATGTTTATTATATTAAAATAAGAATGTTGTTTTTTATACATACATACATATGTATGTAAATTTTATTTATACATTATATAAAAAAAAAAATAAATTGTTTAAAAGTTGAAATTTTATAAATTGTTTTTATTTTTCAATTACTTTAAAATTATGTTATAATTTTTTATAATGTTTTATTTTGCTAAACTTTTTATTTTAATTAGGTAATATTTATTTTATGCAGTTTTGTTTTTTTTTAATAAGAGTATTAAATTTTTTTTATTAAAGTTCTAATATTTTTTATTTTTAGAAATTTTTGATTATTTTTTTTTTTTTTTTCAAATAATTATTTTAAATATTAGGCTTTGTTTAATTAAGGGAAATTAACAGAAGATTAAGAAAATATTTAAGAAATTTTAAAGAAAATTGATTGAACCTTACTAATGACCTTTCACTAAGGCCTTACCATAGATTTAATATTTTACTATAACAAAAATTGTTTATTTATTTTAAAATTGATTTAAATTTTTTCAGAAATTTAAATTTTCTATTCAGTTATAGCCCACATTTTAGTCGGTATTACAATTATCTTTTTTGATTGATTTATTATATGGTTCTTTTTTATGTTAACATTTATTTATTTATAATTATTCAAATATATTTCAACATTATCATCTTTTGCCCAATGTTAAACCGAGACAAGAAAATTGTCTGCATAAAGATTCAAAAGATTTAATTAATACAACAAAAAATTCAATTGTTTTATTAATTTGTTAGGTTGTTTTTTAGGCTGGAGGAGGGTAGGGTGGTAAGGTGATTGATAACTATCATTATACCTAATCATATGATGAGTCAACTTTATGAGAGGCACGTTTACCACAGTGGTTCATCGGGCCAATCAATTGCTCTAATGAATCAGATTTATTGTCCTCTGGGTAAGCTTCAAACATTTAAATGACTTATTAACTTGTTATAGGTTATTTTTTAAAGGGGGGAGATAGGGTAGGATGATTGACAACTATCATTATACCTATAGGTTCTGCAACGAGTTGTCCACCCCTCTTATTCTTTACAATTTTTAAAATGATTTAATTCAGGATATTTGTAATATATTTTTGCTTAATTTTCATCATTGTTTAAAATATAGAGATATTGTACTACAATTCTTTCTCCTATTCTAACCGGTAAAATTAGATATCCTATAACTCCATTACTTAGTATCAAAACCTATGTATATAGTTTATTATTATTTATATAAGAATATTAAAAATTTGGATTTATTATCTTTTATGAATATTAAATGGCCCTATACTATTATTAAATTAAATTGTTACAAATACTTGTAGATATTATAGTTAAATTTTGTTAAATGGGGTTGCAATTGAAAGTTAGTTTTTAAAGAAAATTTTTTTTAAAAGACATTTGTCACAAGTATGAATCAGTACGGGTAGCGGGTCATCTCGTATGTTGCATACTATGCATAATTAAATTGATTATTATTTTAATTTATAATGAAATTTATTCTTTATATTATACATATTTATATATTTTCTAATTTATTAAATTTTTTTTTATAGATTAATTCAGATTATCCAAAATCCTCAAAAACAATTAAAAACATTATGGAAAATATGCTTTTTTTCTTCATATTATTAATTAATACTACTAACAAATTAAAAAAATTAAACCAATATGGCGTCCAAATGTCTAAATTTTTAATATTTGATTCGCTTTTATTTTTTTTTTTTTTTGTTAAATGATATTTAACTTGAGTGTTAAATGTTTTAAAAAAAAAAGTTTTAATACTTTTTAATAAAAAAAGTTTAAATGATATTTAAAAACTTTAAATTATTATATTTGAAAAACAAAAAAAAAAAAAAAATATAATATATACGTATATATATAATATATTAATTGCCTAGAAGAAAATCATTTTATATTAAATAGATTCAGCAGGCATTTTTATACAATTTTTTTTTTAATTTTTATTTTAGGTTTGTTTTTTTTTTTTCTGTCATCATTTAAAAGCATAGTTTATAAACCAGACACAACTAAGAACGGCGCCGCTTTTAACCACCCTTTGAGTCTATAATGATAAAAAAAAAAAAAAAAACAAAAAGAAAAAAAAATGATTTTTTTTCCGAGAGTTATTTTTATAATTTCTCTTTTTTGTTTTTTTTTTTATATATATATATTATGTTTTTGTGTTGGTTTATTTCTTTCGTGTCTTTCGTGTCTTGCTTTCACCCACCTCACATAAATTTTTTTTTATTTTTTTATTTTGTCTGTTAAAGTCAGTTTACCAACCTAATTTCTCCACTCAATTGAGATAAAAAAAAAAAAAAAGAAATGGATATTTTTTTTTTTTTTAGCAACAAAAGCCAATAGAGGAGAGGCGTACGGAAAAAGTTTTACAGAGAAAAAAATATTATAAATTATAGTCAAGGAGTTTAAGTATTAATTTTTGTGTATTTAAAAAAAAGTAAAAGAACGATATTTATTTGTTTTGTATTAATTATAAAAATTTAGAAATTGAATTTCGCAAACATTTTCAAACATAAAAAAAAATATAAAACTTTGATAAATATTAAAATTTCAAAAGTCGAGCTCAAAAATACGATATAAGTAGATTTCAAAATAATTGAACAGGGATGGATTTTATATTGTAAAAAATTGAGAAATAATGGACAGACATTATATATTAGACACCAGTTATAGCTATCATTGAAATGCTTCCGGAGAAAACGTTTCATTGAAAACTTATACTTTTTTCCGTATAGACGATTATAGCAATCAGAGAAAACTGTCAGTTAAATTATCTGTCAAATGGCAAATGACAATAATGAAGGCAAAATAAAAATAAATGTAATTTAAATTTAAATTGTTATTAGCGTTATTTCGATGTTTGCAAAATTATATTAATTTATATTTTATTATTTTAATTTATTTATTGGTACTAAAAAAGAATAAAAAAAGAATTTTTTATTTAATAATGACATTGGCTGAATTTAGAAGAATAAAAAAGTATACATAAATTTTCTAGAATTAATTTTTTTTTTTTACTTTTTTTGAAATTTCGATTTTTAAAACTAAACTTAAACAAAATAATAAAAAAACAATTTTAAGTCTAAACTGATTAAAATACAAAATCATAATGAAAGATATCTAGAATTGCATCAGAAGGTTTTTCAATGACAAACGAAATGGGAAGAAATGAAACATATGTCATTGAAACAATTTTTGTTTCATTATCAAAATCACTGATTAGTTGTTCAGGAAAATAATTACCAATCCGGAAAATGATAAAATTGATTTTTTTAAAAATATTTAACTTAAAATTTAAAAATTCGTAGCAGAATTTATTCTTTAGAAATTATTTAATCATTAAATCAACAGTTTTGTTAAATTTGATATGTCTTTGCTGCAAAAAAATTGAAAATAAACATTTTCCGGAAGCATTTCAATGATAGCTGCTATAACTGGTGCCTTAGATTGATGGTAACCTTAAATTTGATCAACAAGTAAAAATCAGTCGAAAAACTTGGATAGTTAAAAAATACATAATAAGTAAAACTAAAATAATCCTTCTTCTTATTATACATATATTAAAAAAAGAAAAAAAAAACAAATAAAAAGGGGCAAAACAGAGGAAAAACAGTTATTTCTTTTTTTTAGAAAGTTTAATAAATTTTTAATTAATATCTCTTTAAAAACTATCCTTTGACGAATTTGATGGGTTTAATAGTTTGTAAAAATTAAAAAAAATTTTTTATCCTTCAAACTATCCTTTAAAAAAACGAAATTAAAAAAAATAAAACAGATAATAAAAAAAAAATTCAAAAACTCTTTTTCCTAAATATTTGTTAATTTGAAATTTTTTGAAAATTCTCACGTAAATCTCCAACTATAATAAAATGTAAAAAAAAAAACAAAATAATAATAAATATATAAATGAGAAAAAAAAAAAAAAGAAAAACTATAAGAAATCATCATCCGTGAAAAGAATGAGAAAAACCAAAACAAAAGGAAGAATGATATTGAAAAAAAAAAAAAATAAATAAATTTCAAAAACTGGGCAAGTGCCTTTCTTTTAAATATGGTTTGATGTAAGAAGAAAGGAGCCATGATAAGAAAAAATAAAAAAGGATTTTTTCTTTCTGTTATACACACATATATATATATATGTTATATACTTACATTGCAGGAAAAAAAAAATGTAGGAAAAAAAAAATCTAGAAAAAAAAAATTAAGGAAAAAAAAAAGACCTTAGCAGATTTTTTTATATTGCTCCACACTCTCTTGTTCTCATTTTCTTACTTTTTTTTTTTATTAATTTTTTTTTTTTCTCATTTGATTATTTTTAACTCTCTGATGAGGGTTGTGGTAATTATTGATTTTGTGTCGTTGGCTTTTCTATTTTCATTATATTGTTTTTGTTTTTATTATTGTGTTTTTTTTTTTTTATTGTCTTATGTTCTTTTGTTTTTGTATTTTTTTTATTTATGTTTCCATACAGGAATCTATTTAAGGTAATTTAAAATAATTTGATATGGAAACGTAAGTTGAGTTACCTTTTGTTTTTTTACGAGTGTGATATAACTTGAAGAAAAAATCCAATTGTGTGTATAAAATTTATTTCGGCTTGCAAATTTATACTATTCAGCAAAATAAAAATGTGCCTTCAGAAAGATATTTTCCTTCGTATTTTGTTTTTTCTTTCGTGAATAAAAACGATTGTAAACTAATTTAAAATGGAACTTAGGTAAGCAATGGTAAACCACAAAATCCTTGCCATTCAAATTGGAATTTTTTTTTTTGCTTGATATTATTTAATTTTGACGAACTGAAGACAGTAGAACTTTTTTTTGTGAAATCAGAGCATAGATGCATGCTTCGTCCAGAACGTACCTACGCAGAGTGCGCTGAAATTATTCAAATTTAATAAAAACAATAGCGATTTAGACAAACTGTCATGTCTTATATTCATTAAACAAATGTTGGTTGAAATGTTAAAATTAAAAATTAATAAATATAAGAATTATTAATAATAATTTTTCAAAAGTAAAATTAATTAAATAAAATAATAAGGAAAAAAATTATTTTGACTTTTTGTTTAAACGAATGTCAAAATGTATACTTCTTCAACCGAACTTGAAATATTAATTTTGAGCACGTATAAAGCTTAATCTGAATCTCAGCGCTTATAAATTAAAACAAACATGAGTTTTATTTTGACAGATACCCTCTGATTAAAAGAAAAAAAAAAGACGCCTAATGAAGTTGAAAATATGAATATGTACTTTATTTATTATAAGTAATTCAAAACACACATAATTATCTTGACATTGGACAAATTCTTTATTGTCATATGACATGACACAAATGTTGCTGAAACAAAATTGTCATTGAGTTTTTTGATGTCAGATAACTTTTTTCTATCAACGTTAATTAAGAGTTTTAAAGCGCCAATTTAAAAATTTTATTAAAACAACGAGTGTATATTAATATAAGTATTGAAATATTTAGAATTTTAAAAAAATGAACGATCTTGTGCGATTTCTGTTCATTATTAATCTTTTTTTTTATGAAACTAAGAGAACTTCTTACCAGAATATACGAAACAAACTACAAACAAAGAAAGAAAAATTGACATTTTCATTTTAAAATTTTAAAGCAGTAACTTTTCATAGAATACGTAAATGCACAGACCATGGCAAGAAAATCGAGTCATTAACAATAAAAAATGAACGACACCAGCGTCAATTCGTAATAAAAATTTAAAACTTTGACAAATGTTCGGTTTATAAAAATAAAAATAATTTACGCTCCATTGTATCATGTTGCATCTCATGCATATCATATATAATCTTCTATATTTTTAAATAACTGTTTTTATATTCCTAACCCACTTTTTTTTTTTTATTGTCTTTCCTGCTAAATGTTGTTGTAATAAATTTTAAAAGTTGATAGGTACGAATCGAAAGCTTGAATATAATCGTAGTGCAACGTTATGATGGCTAATTCTCATTAAATATTATTGAAGTAAATTTCAACCTCTTAATAATATTATATTCAAATGAAATATTAAAAATATGAGTTATAAAGCTAGCTGAAAAAAAAAAAAACTTTAAATTTCAATTCTTGTCTTAAATACCTAATCATTTTTTTTTTGATCAAATTATTGTATAGTCATTACAAATTGTAAATTTTGTTTCTTAAGTTATTAAATTAATTTACATTTTTTATTTTTATGTTTTTTTTTTTTTTTTTGTCAAATGCATAATTTTGTATTTTGTATCTATAAAATAAAATGAGAATTATTTTACATTAATTAGCAGCCATTTTATAAAAAAAAAAAAGGAAAAATTAAAAAAAAAAAAATTTTTAAATGTTAAATTAATACATGGAAACGTATTACTAATTGTAATATTTTTTCTTCCTATCTCACATAACTCTCTTTTACTTTCTCTTTCTCCCTCTCTCTCTCTTTCAAAATCAAATGAAAATTAAGACAAAAAAAAAAATGGAATAAAAAATACATTAATATGTATAAAATATATATGTATGTATAAGATAAAAATAAAAATTAAAAAAAAAATTGTATTTTTTTTTTTCACACCATACATACAAATATTCAAATATAAGTGTAACTTGTAAGTTTATGTAAAAAAAAAAATGTAATGTTATTTTTTTTTTTTTGTTTAAATGTATACGTTTGAAAAAAAAAATTCTTAATTTTTACAATTTTTTTTTTTGTGCATGTTTCGATTTTAATTCTAGCTCTGGGCATTCTCAAATAATTTGTATATTTAAATGTATATAATATTTGTATATATTTAAAAAAAAAAATTTTTTTTTTTTTTTTTTTTTTTTGATAGGGAACCTGTCTTTTTCCATTCGACTTCAATTTAAAAAAAAAAACTATATATAGCAATCATCACCCACCACCACCCAGTTAGGGTAATTTTTTTTTTGTACTTTAACATTTCGTATGTTTATATATGTTGTAAGAATGTATGTATGATGTAGGTGTATATAGGCATGTATAGATAATGACTATATATGTATGTCCATATGAAGCGACAGTGCTTTAGAAAAAAAAAAAAATGTTAGAAAAATATTTCATTTTTTTTTTTTTTCTTTTGACTTTAAATGAATAAAAGTTGGTCGTGATGTGTCCACTTGAAAAAAAAAAAAACAGTTATTTTCTTACTGTTTCTTTTTTTTTTGTTGTAATTTGCTTTAATGAAGAAGGGAAAAAGATTATCAGAAGAAAGTTTAATATAGGAAGTTGTTATTAAGGTTGTTGCTGTTGTTATTGTTGTTATTTTGTATAAAAGGGTTGGGGATGTAGATTACTTAAAGATGATATGATGATGTTTTTTTTTTTTTTTATTTTTTCCTTTTGTTTTAATTTTTTTTATTCTTCACATTCATTTTACTCTAACTGAAATTCAATTCCCATCGTCCGTTCTTATCTTTAAACAAAAATCAAAAGAAAAAGAAAAAAAAAAAAAACAATAGAAGAAATAATATATAATACAAGGATTTATTTTTTTTTTTGTTCGGTGTTACAAACTAATACTATTATAATAGAGAAGGTAAATACAAAAGTTAGAAAAAAAATTTTTTTTTTTTTACAATCAAACATAAAACAAAAATATTTATTATAAAAAAAAAAAAATATATAAAAATAAAATTTTATTCAAAAAAAGGATTTGTAATTAAGTACATTTCCTTAAATTATTTTATTAAGGGGAAAAAAAAAGGATTTTAGTTATATAATAGTGTGGAAAAAAAAGATTGTATGATCAATCAATTACCAAATTTGTTTTATCATTACAATAATTTGAGTTTTAAAATGTTATACTTTCTCTGTCTAAAGTTGAAATAAGATAATTATTGGTGGGCATTATCTTATCAGTACATATGCTAAAAGATTAGGTATAAATGTGAATTTTAACTGTAGATATAGAGGTATTGACGCTATAAAGAATGTGGAGCACTTTCCCTGCACCTATCCCTGTCTGTAGAGTAGAAGGTGAAAATATCTTCGTAGTTTCTTCTTCCTTTTCTTCTTTTAAGATTATGGTGTATTTATCTTATATGAATCTGAGAAACTTTCAAAGTTTCTTGCCTCCGAATGGTAACATCTAAGGAAATATAACACAATTTCTTGTCGAGTATGTTCTCTTATTATCTTTTAAAGGTGCACTACGCATCTACATTCTAGTGGTTACAGACGTGTTTGGGCTGTCTTCATCAATAAAAGAAAAATAGATAATTAGTAGACATTCATTTAATTGGTATACAATTTCTATAATTACTACAGTCATGAATATTCAATTTTTATTTCTTTTAAAGTTTGGAAAAAAAAATTTTAAATATAATTTCTTTATAGTGAGGCGACGTTATGTGTGAAATACCACGTACATACTACGTATATAACTTTATCATCAGCATCAATAAAAAAAAAAAATAAGGGGATATTATTCTAATTGACTGACGCAACTGGGTATTGGAAGTCAAAAAGCTTTCTATCATAGGCAGGAAATTTTGATTCGAAGTAAAAGATTACGGTATTTTGTTTTTTTTAGATTTAAGATTTCATTTTAGATTTCATTTTAAACTAACAGTATTTTGCTATAAAATAACCTTAAAAATGTCACCTGTTAAAATCTGAAGACATCTTTCATTTAATTATGTGATAGTGATGACTACATTAGGCTAATCTTTCACAATATATTTACATATATGTAATCAATAAAACAAAAGTTATTTATATATCCTAATACATATTTAAAATGTTAACATATGTATGATTTTATTCTAAACAAAATTTGAAGTTTTTAACAGATATAAAAAGTTTGTTTAACAGATTTCTAAACTCTAGAATTATAATATCATAAAGTATTAATAAATTTGAATGACTTTCATATCTTGATTTATAATAAGGATCGAAATAATTTACGGTTATTAATTCATTTCTAACTTTTTTTTTTCTTTTTTTCGTTTATTCCCCCGCCATCATAAATTATGTGACAAGAAAGTTACCCAGCCTTCCTTTGCAGGTGTGACTGTAAATGCCGTAAGAGGGAATTAATCTTGGTGTTTACAACGTATTTCATACGTTCTTACCAACTAAGCCACCGAGGCCCCTTCTAACTTTTGCCATATTATTTTTTGACTTTTTTTTCTATTTTATAATTTTTCGATTCGAATTTAAATATTTCGATGGATCCGAAAAAAAAAATGAAATAGTTTTCTCAGATCATTTGACTATTAATTTATAGTTACGTATTAGTATTCCCTTGGACAGACAGTTTAAGGTGTACAAAATATTTTCTCAAGGGAAACATTTAAAAAATAAAAAAAAAAGATGATTTTTTTTTTTTTTTTTTTTAGAGAATTTATGCCAAAACACCCTCTGTGTATATATATATTAATATATATATAGTAATATCTCAAACTTTTGTATATTTATTGCTATATTTTGTATGATGAATATATAAATTATATATCTGTCTACCATAGTAGTATTTACAGAAGAGAAAGGAATAGGAACGGTGAAAAAACTTATTTTTTTTTTAACTTTGATTTTTTTTTTTTGTTTTTGCGCACTTTAAAAAAAAATAATTTTTTTTTTTTATAAATTTTTTATTTTTTTTAATGCAGAGTTTTTTCTGATATTTTTTTTTTTAACTGAAGTTTTTCTTGAAATATTTTTTTTTTTTTTTTTGAAATGGATTTTAAGATTGAGATTAAAAGAATTTTGATATTGGAAGGGTTCATAAATCATATTGTATTTTTATATAGTTATATTATATATAGGTAAAAGTCATAGTATGTTTTACAATGTATATATATGTAAGTATGTATATAAATATATATTTACACAGAAAAAAAAAAAAAAATTAAATTGTAAAGAGTGAAACAAAAAAAAAAATTTACTGCTGACAATGTTTAGAAAAACAAAAAAAAAAAATAATGGGAAAACTTTGGAGTTTGTGTGCGTAATTCTTAAAAAAGAAAAAAAATTGAACAATTTTTCTTTTTCTTTTTTGTTTTAGATTTTTTCAACATAATTTTCTTTATGTTTTGAGTAACAGATCCATTCATCATGGGTCAATATACTACAATAATATAAAATTTTTTTTTTTTTGTATAATTTGACTTTTTTTAATATACATTCTAACTCACTCATCTGAATGTCGTTCTTTTTCACTTCTTAATTTTTTTTATTTGTGTTTTTGTTTTTTTTTTTTTTAAGAACTTTTTAATTGAATTTTTTTAATGGATTTTTTAAAATTTGTTTTTTTTTTGTTATTTTTTTTTTTCTTTATATTTATGCAATTATCTAACAATGTTCATTGATTGAAACATCCCCAACCCCTTCTAAAAAGAAGAAAAATTAAAATAATTTTTTATTTTATTGCTCCCGTGTTCATTCAAAAAAAAGAAAAAAATTAAATTATTTTTGAAAATTATAATTAAAAAAAAAAAATAGATTTTTTTTATTGTTTTAGTATTTATAAAATTTCTTATATTCAAGTAATTGATTATAAGGTCAAATTGGTTAAATTTAAGTACAAGAATTTTGGAGTAGAATGATAATTTTTGCCTTAGGCGCTGTGAGACATATGGGAATCTCTTCCAAAAGAAAGCAAAATTTTTATTCACTATAAAAGCAACCTAAATCTTTAGTAAAATATAATAGGATTAAGGTCTTAACTATCTTAATTTCTTCTTTCATGTTTTAATGTTGTAAATAAAGTAAAATTTAATTATTAAAAAAATTAAATACAAATTATTTAGAAAACATTTTATTAAAAATAATTATTTAAATATTAAAAAATTACAGAAAATAAAACAGAAAAAAAAAAAGGAAAATCTATGTGACAACCACATTTAATGTCTTTTTCGTACTCTATGAGATGGCAATTGGCAACAGTGCGTGACAAACAGAAAAATGGACATCAATAAAACACGAGTTAATATATAAAATCATATAATTAAGGAAAAATTATTGGAGAATTTATTCACCAATTCGACACAATATTTTATTCACCATAAAAATATATTTTTATTCCTTACAATTTTAATACTTTTAATTGGTTGGTAGGCATAGTTCTTGCCTACAGTCGCCGGCAAAACATAAATATTTTAAAATGTAAATTTTTATTAATTTATTTATGGCCCATTTTTTTTTATAAGGAATGTGGATTAGTTTAAATACTATTATTAATTTATATAGATTGTTATTTTTTTAAAAATAAATATTACAAAAAAATGTATTGACAGTTTTCTTCCCCATATGCGCCCTATTTATTGTTTACATTGTATTGTATATTTTGCATTTTATATTTAAGGTGTAATGTGGGTTTGTTGAGGAAAATTAACTTTTCGATTATTTTCTTTTTTATGAAAAATCTTTGCAACCTATATGTACTGATGTTCCTTTACTCCTTGGGTTGGTAAGTTGTGGTTAACCTCTCGATTACCTGTACTGATGATCATTAATTGTATTTTTTGAAATATTAAATGCGTTTTACCTCAGTTGTTTCGAGTACAGATTCTCAATTTCTTTTAAAGAAGTACTACTTAGGTAGGTAGGTATGGTGGTGACCTTCACGATGCTGCTTGAAGGCCTCAATTAGCACTACATTGCGCCATTTTGATACCACTGCACTCATGTGACCCGTGTTTTTAGGTTGTTTGCGGTTTTATATCCAACCCGAGCGGTTTAGATACAAGATCAGTTCTTTGATTTTGTGTTTAGAAAGCTCGCTGAGGTTGTGGAAGAACGGCTTGCCGAGTGAGGGACGTCTGGCTCCAGCTAGGGCCGGACATTTGCAAAGAATGTGTTCTAGATTCTCACTTTTGTTTGCTTCTTTGCAGCTCCTGCATGAGGTGTTGTGTGGGAGTCCTAATTTGGCCGCATACGTGCCCACTGGCCAGTGGCCTGTGATGGTTGCTACTAGTCTGGCTATGTCTATGCGGGATTTGGATATCAACTCGATTGATTTTTTGGATATCAACTCGATTGAAGTACTACTTATTATCATCTTTTGATTTTTTATAAAGAATTTTTTTATTAACTTTTGTCGTTGTAGTCTTTCTTCTATTAGAAATTTCTTATTTATTTATTTATTATAATTATGTATAGTGAAAATATGGAAGTTTTACATACGTCCTGTGATTCAAGATCTCGTGTTTTAAAATCTAAATTTTCAAGCAAAATTTGAAAAGAAAAAATTATTTAAGAATAATAATTGTTTTAAGCGAATATAATAAAAGATTAAAGTATACTGTATAGTATATAGGTAAGATATAAGAGTTAAGCCTAAAAATCAGAGTTTCAATAATTTGGTTGAATTTTATTTTTAATCACAAAATTAGTTAACGGTTCATTAAATGCTTTATTCAGAATATAAAAACATGTATTTATGCGAGATTTCAAATTGAAAAGGATTTTATAAGGGTTGGCTACTAAATCTCGCATTTCAAAATTTCGCTTTTTAAAACTTCGCGCATCGAAATATCATGTTTTAAAACTCTAGATCTTCTCCTAATTCACAATCTCACATATACCTACATATATTTAAATATTTTGGAAAAATGTAAAATCTGGCTTTTAAAACCAACTCTAAAATCTCACCTAATTCAAAATCTTGTATATATTATAATATAAATATTCTGGAAAAAGCCCTCCTTTCAACTCTTTTTTAAACATAGAAATTTGACTTTTGTTTTTAATATTTTTTTTTTGACATTTTATTTTTAAACTTTTTTAGGCTATTCGACTTTTTTTATACATGTTTTTTTCACAATAATTTTTGTATTTTTATTTTTTCTCAATAATTTTTGTATATTTTTAATTTCGCGAGAATTTATTAAAAATATCGCTAAAACTCAAGATTTTGAGACACGCGATTTTGAAGCACGATATTTTGAGACGCGAGATTTTTAAAAACGAGATTTATAAAAGCACGATATTTTAATTCGCGAGATTTCGAATTAATATACACTCCCATTTTATAATTTGGAAAAAACGAGATTTTGAAATTTTTACCAGTAGATCTTAAGAACGATATTATGAAAGGCCGGAATTTATTAACCAATTAATGTAACACAATAATTAATAAAGATAAGTAAATTTGTAGACGGTAGTTACAGAAAATCTGTATTGTCGTTATTTCTATAGGATATATTTTAATTTTTATTTAAAAAAAATAAAAACATTCGTTGTCATAATTATAAACATCTTTCGGTTCTAGATTTTAATACATCTTCTTCTAGAAAATCTATATTTTATAGATTCATCGTCATGTTCATTTAAATAAAATTTTGTGTCTTTTAATTTAAAAAAAGAAAAAGAAGCAGTCAATTCTTACAGTAAATTAGAATCTTCAGTACTATTTTTTTTTTTTAATTATTTTGCAAGAAACAAAACAAAAAAACCAATAATATTTTTTAAATGAAGAATTTTCAGATTATTATTTTTGTTTTAAAAAATGAAAGGCAAAAAAAAAAAAAATAAATAAATAAAATGCAATCGAAAGGAATTGAACCCGGAAATCAGATTATTATTGTTTTGATCAAAGCATATCAATTTAAATCGGAATAAAAATTTATAGATTAATTTAATCCAAACCCGAATTTTCAGGTCTTTTTGAATTTTTGCTTTGTTGTTGGTGTTTTTTTTTTTTTTGTAATTTTTAAATATTGAAAATTTGTAAAACAAAACAAATAATGAACTAGTAAAGTGAAAAAAAAAAATTCACCTCACTCTACCCATAAAATTCACCACGCAAACAAAAAAAAAAAATTGAAATTGAAAATGAAAATGAACAGGAAACTCATTATAAGGATCCAAATGAACGAATTTTTGTACATTAAAAATTGCTTTTATTAATTTTTTGCTTTCTTGTCTTTGTTTTTCATTGCTTTGTGTATTTAGTCGAGCCTTAAGGATAACAATTTTTTTTTTTTTTTAAAGTATCAGAAAAAAAAAAACTGTAACTGTTAAAAAAAAAATAAGACAGTAATAATGAGAGTAAAATGACAAAAAAAAAAAAAATGAAAAGTATAATAAAATAATACGGAAGAGCCCGTCAAGGAGTTTTCGCCACTTGACTTTCTACTTCATTTGAATGGTTATTGTCGATAATATTTGAAACATTTTTCCACTCAACTTGTTTTTTTTTTTCTGTTTGTTTTTGTATTTTCCATTCTTAGCTAAGGATTAGGTGTTTGTTTCTCTTTATTATTTTATTTCACTTTCAACGTTTTCAACAGTAGTGTGTGTCTTTTTATTTTGTTTTTTATTTGATCATAATATGATGATATTTTCAACGTTTTGGAATTTTTATTCTTAATTTTCTTTTAATTTTCCTTGTTTTTTTTTTTTTATTCTCTTGCCGATTCTGTACTCAGTATTTCACAGTTTTGTTTTTTTTTTTTTTTGTCTTTTGGTTTTTGCACTTGTTTTTAAAACAGAGAAAAAAAAAATGTAATAAGAAATGACAAAAAAAAAAAAAACCGTAGAGGAAAATAAAAGAAAACTGCGAACGAACTGTTTTGTCGTTTATTATTCATATCAAATGGAACGGAATGGATATGACTCCTTATGAAGAATCATGAAATAAAAATATTCTTTTTTTTTTTTTTTGTATTATATTTTTTTATAAATAAAAAACGCGAATAATTTTTTAACACTAATATTTTTGTCCTTTTTTATATTTTTTATTCTATTTTTTTTGAATAAAATTCACTTAAAAATACAGTTAGAATAAACTTAAAATGAAAGCTAAAGAATATAATAGAAAAAGACGAAAAGAAAAGGAAAAGGGCGAAGTAATATAGCAGCGAAAAAGGACTAAAAAAGAAAATTACACGCAAAGAAAAAAGTAAAATTCTTTGAATATTAAGAATAAAAAGCAACAAAACAAAAAAAAAAAAAAATAAACTTATGTTCGACATTTTGACGCTTTTTCTATTTTGCCCTGCTGTTGCTCTTGTTGCTTTTATTATTGTGTTGTTCATTTCATTTTTCATCAAAAACACATCATTCCAAATATTTTGTATTTTGTTTTTTTTATTTTTATATGGTTTTTTTTTTTTTTTGGGGCATCAAATTGAATTTTGTCTTATTTAAACGCATGTTTAAATTACATAAAAGTGAACGTTTTTCTGGTCTTATTATCACACCATCAAGTCAAAAAAAAAAAACAGTTTTTTAGTAAAGGTCTAAATTAAATATTTGTATGGAAATTTAAAAAAACAAAAACTTCCACGGTGATTAGAATAGTTTACAACCATAAAAAATTCAATTATGGTGAAATCGTAATAAAATAATATGTAATTTATTTTGTTTGAATTTTAATTTGAATTGAATTTGTTAAGATCTTATTTTAATTTGAATTGATTTTTTTTCGGTTTTCTGTCATTGCGTAATTGTTGTCTTTATTAAAATATTTTTAATTTCAAAATTTCTTTTCAGTTTAGTTTTTTGTAAACTAAAGATATAGTATAATAGTGTACTAAAAGACACACTCTTTGGCAGCCTACAGATAAAATCAACCACCACTCAATTGAAAAACAGAGTAAAGAAACAAAATAAAGTAAAAAAAAAAAAAACAAAAAGAGATGATTTTGTATAATAAAGAAATATATTGCATATATAAACATCAGGCAAAAAAAAAAAAACTAAAATAAAAAAAATTTTAATAAAACATAAACTAACTTCCCTTTTCTTTTAGAATACCTAAGAGAACGATTTATATGTTCATTTAAAATTATATTCATACATAAATATATTTAGGTGTTTATACATATATATGTGTATCTAAATACATTATATTTAAATATAGAGGCTTACATAATAATATAATTCTTGAATATAATGTTGATTGCATATATTTAGGCGAGTTTTTTTTTTTTCTTTTTCAATGGGAATTATAAAAAAAAAAGAAAAACAACAACGAAATACGCCGAAAAGGTTTTTCTAAATTGTTGCTCCACTTTGAAATTTTTTTCTTCTGTTTTGTTTTTATTTTTTATTGTTTTTTATTTAAACAAAATTGTAGATATATGTTTTTATGTTGATTTGGTTGATTGTATGTTTTGTTTTTTTTTGTATGATGATGAGCATAAGCTTTTCAATAAGAGGATTTTCGTATTTATGCAGATAAGAATGAATTCCAGGTTCTTATTATCTATGTATGTATAAATATGTATGGATGAATATACAATTTAATATATAGGAAATATATTTAAATATATATATATCTATATAAATGTATATCGGGGGCTATATATACGCATTACAAGGTTATTTAAAGAAAATTATGCTAGCGAACTCTATATTTGTGAATTGGGAACTTAAACCGTTTTTACATTCAATTTAAGATTATTTGATGCTTGAGAATTTAAGATGAGCTGATGGGACGCGAATTTCCTTTTTCTTTTTTTACTCACAATAACAGTATGTTGGAAAGTTTTTTTATTTTATGCGGGAAAAATAAGAAAAAAAAAATAGAAAATGGGTAGTGGTAGTTAGTAAAAATAAAATAACTAAGAGTACGTAAAGGCAAGGCAATAATATGATATTTAAATTATACGCAAAAAAAAAAAAAAAAAAGAAAAGTCAAATTCCTTTTTTGTTTTTTTTATTTATTTTTGGTTCCAGTGTTTATTTTTATTTCTAAGTTAGTTAATTTTTTTTTTGTTTGAAATTTTTATTCTTTAAGTTTAGAAAACTTGCTAGCACTAGCAAAATGATTTTTTTTTTTTTTGTTTTTGTTTGGTTTCGCAAAAAATAAAATTTTTTTTTTTTTCATTTTTTGTATTATTATTATTTTTTATGTTGATGAAGCCACTGTACGAGATATTTTAACAACTCTAGAGTGTAATAGCAATAAAACCAGATAAAATGAACATATTTTTATTCAGTTACAGAAGAAAAATAAACGAAAACAAATATAAAAATAAAAAAATAAAAAAAATAAAAAAACAGATGAAAACTTTTCTTATTAAATCCCATGCGTTTTTTTTTTTTATTTTTTGTACCGTTTCCATTTCAAATGGTAAGAAATGTAACTGGTAGAAAATGTTGTTAAAATAAAATTATATTTAAATATTTCTTTTATTTGTTTTATTTTTTCTTTTCTGTTTTGTTTTTACTTCAGAAGCCTCGTTTTTATATACTGGTAATGATAAGTTGTATAATATATACTGGCATATAATGTGCCTTAAAATATGCAATTTAATTTTAAATGAAATTTTCAAATAATGAAAATTGTTTAGCGAAAATAAAATAAAGAAACAAAAAGTTTAACAAACAAAAACAAAAAAATATCCTGTCCTTAGTTATGTAAAATGATTAGACTTTAAATATGATTTTCTTTATATTCTGTAAGGGAATTTTAGTTTTTTTTATTAAAATCAGGAGAAAAATTCTTTTGCAAATTTAATAGAATTGAGTTAAAATATTTATTAAAATTGTAAAAGTTACTATAAATGTTGAATATTAACGAAAATTAAAAATAAATATATTAAGACGTATGTATAACTAAACCAATTTTACTTAAAGATAATTCAAATTTAAAAAAAATTTAAAAAGAGATTCATATAAGATATTCCTACTATAATTTATTTTAAAATATGCGGCGTATATAATAATAATAAGTGTATTATGTATGGTATATTAAATTTTAACGGTATATTTATTATTTTGAATTTCAACATTTAATAAAAGCGTCAGTTGCACTATTTTAAGTGTTTTTAAGCAAAATGATGAAATTTAAGTGTTCAATTTATTGCTATATTCTATACTCGTACATGATATGAATACATAAACTATTGTGCTACAAGGCATATTATTTATGATAATGATCTTATATATAAGCATATAATGTTTATAAACATATACTTATTTATGCACATAACGACATTTTTATAAACACAATACTGCAGAAGAATAACGTAATTTATATATAGATATTATGTTTTTGACAGTTGTATGAAAACTGCTGCTGTTTTAATCTTGTACATGTATTGAACAAAAAATGTGCGCAACTAGGAAAATTTTATTAAGTATTTATTAAGTATTATTTGGATAGAGCAAAATACATCTTCTAAATAAATTATAAAAAATATATAATACGAATTTTTATCCAAAATAAGTTTTCTTACATCAATTTACTTTCGATTTGATCAGACATTATTGGAAAAAGTAAAACAAAATATAGTACAAATGATTTTACTGCCCTTAGGAATGGACAATTGGATTATTTTTTTGATAAGTTACAAATGTTTATGAACAAAATTTTTTTGCAACATTTGTTTATGAACATTAATACTTAACACTTTTGACTTATATATCACGATATACTCTCTTTTTGAAAATCTTTAATATTATATTTCTTTATGAATATAAAATGTGTTTTTTTTATTATATACATACTTTTTTATTATATTACATAAATTTGATTAAAAATCGACTGCCATACATTGGTTAGACATCTAAACTATAAAATGAAATTTCGGAAATTTTGGATTATCAAATTCATTCTAATATAAAAAAAAAAAAACTAGGACTAGTTTCGATAAAAAAAAAATACTAAGATATTATTGAAATGATTATAGGTTTAATTAAGCGGGGGCGGTAGTAATCAATACTAAAAATATTTTAATTTATAAAATGATTATTAAATTTGGCAAATATTTAGTTTTGGGGTAAAATCAAATATCAATATTTTCTATATGCAAAATAAATTTATAGATAAATTTATTACTATAAAACTAATAAATATTTTTTTTTTTCTTTTTAATTTCAGGTAAAAATATTTTTTTTCTCTTCAATTTCCTTAAATAATATTCTATTATTATATTGGTAAGGTAAGTTTTTTTAATTATTTTTTTTTTTATTTTTAAATTTTTGAAGATCTTCTGAGAAAGTTAAGAAAATATTTATTGCAATTAAGCAATTGCAAAAGCCTGAATTTCAATACAATAACGTTAAAGAGAAATATTTTTTTATTAAAGAACCATACAGCACTTTGGGCAAAATACATTTTTTTTTTTGTGAAATAAATTGGTATAATTCCTATATGTTATTTTGGTTATCTGAAAAAAATCGAATGAAATAAAGAGAATTGGCTAAAATTTCACTTTAAAATTTTTAAATAAAGTCAAAATCACAAACTTTTAAATTTTAATATGATTTGCACTTTCCTAATGTTTGTTATATGCAAATAACTGAAATGTCTTCTTCCAAAAATTTGTAATAGAAAAGTTTCTTATTATATGTATTATATTATACATATTTATATATATATTATATTATACATATTTCGAAAAAAGGGTGAAACTCTGATTTTGTCAAACTATAAAATGCTTCCTAATTATTTTTTTTACATACATATTTCAACAATAAAACATTTAAAATAGTTCGGACGCCTCACACGCTTTTTAAGCAAATTATTGAAACGTTGATTTCGTAATCAACTCTAAAATTATTCCTAATTATTTATTTTGCATATACATATATATTTTAATAACAAGGTATTTAAAATAATTAACAGGTATTTTCTAGTTCGTTACAAATAATATGTTCCAATAATATGTCCAACAGCGTTCCAATAATATGTTTAACGGGGGGCTTGTTAAGCGGTTTTAAATTCCTTGCCTTACAGGTGAATATTTTAAACGATAAATAATAATGATTAATAAAAAAGAATGAAAATTAAAATTTTATCAAGGGCATTCCTGTTTAAAAAATATTTTTGACTTTATTTCCTTTTTAATATTGGCTTTATGTTTATATTATGTAAAAATGAAATAAAGTCGAAAATTGACTTTGACAAATGACGTTTTTAATATTAGCTTCATTCTAATTTATTTCATGTAAGTGTTATTATCAAGAATTTTGTAATTTATAATTGAATTTATAAAGAATTTGTGTGAATGCACAACCGCATAAATTTAAAAAATAAAATATTAATCTGGAGCCAATTAACAGTGTGAAACTAGAAGACATGTATGAAACTTTTATATTTTAAGAGTATCCTAAAACAAATCGTAATAATTTATTTCCTGATGCATGCAATGATTATGTATCGAAAAAAGGCTTTAGGGTAAGTTCACATGGGATGCATGCATCCAGATTCAAAAATTATTGCGGTTACATTTCGTGTATTCTTCGGTAATATTAACGAATATTTTGCATCCAATATGCATCCCTCCTTCGCGAACTGCAAAACGGCGACATTTTTATTTTGAAAAAGTTATTTAAAAGTATCTAGTAGGCTAGTATGTGTATATTATTTTGACATATGAAAACATTTTTATTTACAAAATAATGAATGGTTAAACCACAGGAAATTGTTATGTTATGTAAGAAAAAAATTTAATTAATATAAACTAAATATAATTTATTAATACACATATAAAATCAATTAATATAATAAAATTATTTATTAAAATTATATCCATTTTCAAAATATTTCAAAATATTTAACGTTTAAAATTTTTGACGTTTGATTTTACCTCTGTATTTGATGTATTGCTTCTTGTATCTTGTATGCTTCTTATAGAGGATGCAAAAAATTCAATTCAAACAAAAAATTGAAAAGTTATTTTTTGATTATTCAATTCATTGGTTATTTAAAATTTCTAAAAAATCGTTTGTTAACTTTAAATGGTGGCTCCAATTTCACTTTTTGCTATTTCAGTCATTTATTATTCGATAAACGATTTGAAATCTGACCCTTATCATAGTACTAAAAATACAACATATATTAAATATTTTCAAAGAATTTCCAAATTAAATCTAAAGAATTTTTTTTTTTTAATTTTTTAAAATTAATTTACTGCACTATTTTTTTTTTTATTTTTCATTATTTTAATGTTCATCAAACATTAATCAAATTTTCTTTTTTTTTTTTCAAAATTAATTTTATTTTGATTTTTTTTAATAAAGAAAATTAAAAAAAAAAAAAAAGGCAAACAAAAAAAAAATTAAATAAAACCAAGAACCAAAATTTATATTTCAAAGTCTTGTCCAGAAATGTTTGAATTACAAAAAAAAAAAAGAATTAGAGGAAACCTCTCCTTTTCTATTATTTTTTATCTCTTATTGGTTGAAATATTTAACTCTGGAACACTAATTTCATTTACCCTTTCTGAAAAAAAATTCCTTTCTCCCACTGTTTTTTATTTTTTTTTTTTCTTGATACATATATACATCATTGAAGACAGTGTTTTTTTTTTTCTTTTACAGTTTTAAAGAGAAAAAATATATATGTATATCCTACTTATATAATATAATATAATCTTTCAGTAAATTTACATGCATATTTATTGTAAGTTATTATACATTAAATACTATAATACCATATAGATATGTACATACATAGTACATATATATAAAAAAATAAATAAGATATTTTTTTTTGTCCTTCAGAATTTTTTTTTTAAACACCCTCGATTCAAATTAATTTTTATACCCTTCACACTACCTTTATTTGATTTGCATTTTTTTTTTCCGTTCTTCGTATTCATTTTTACCGTTATTTGTTTATCTATAACTATAAACTATCTATACAATATATAAAACGGGGTGGAAAAAAAGCCAATGAATTTCATATTAAATTCAAATGTTTGTCCAATACTTTGAAATATTTTTTTTTTTTGGTTTGTTTTAAAACTTTTATGTAAATAATTTGAAAGGGTATTACGAAACTGACTT
Source organism: Poecilobothrus nobilitatus (assembly GCA_947095535.1). Classification (NCBI taxonomy): domain Eukaryota; kingdom Metazoa; phylum Arthropoda; class Insecta; order Diptera; family Dolichopodidae; genus Poecilobothrus; species Poecilobothrus nobilitatus. Next base: position 170,642,341 of record OX352773.1, read on the forward strand.
TTATTTTTAGAATGTTTGTTTATAAAAAGGAAATTTTAAAACAAAAGATAAATGAATTAAAAAAAAATTTTTTCTAAACAAAATTATTCTTTCTTATTTGTATCTGAAACTAATTACATATTGTATATAATTGCAGTATTACAAAATAATATGTATGATATACCGTATTATATACTGCATTACATAAATGTATAGTTAATTACATAATACAGTACAGTTTGTTTCAAAAAATGTTATCTTTATTTTTCTTATTTAAATATTATTGTTTTTAATATGTGACCATTGTATGTAACTTAAAGTTTAATTTAAATTTCAGAAATTATCTTAAAGTTTAATTTTTTGTATCTTAAGATTGTTGAAATAAAGAATCACTTTTTTTTTTTTAATACATATAGTTATATATTTATTTTTTGTCCATATTTTTTGAATAATTTTTTTTTAGTATTAAAAAAAAATGCTCAGTTTTTTAATTTTCAATTTTGTATATTTTTGTTATTTTTTTTTTTTGTTTAGAATCCATACAATTAAATTTTTTTCTTTTTTTTTTGCAATGTATTAGTGTGCAAATAAGTAAATGTACGATTATATAAATTCATTAAAATTGAAATAAATTGTTGTTGTCTATGCAAGTATGCAACACTCAGAATAAGAATTTAAATTAAAAAAAATTTGTTCAAATATGAGATACACTATTATTTGAGTGGAATTGATTTCGATTCTCGAATATCGTATTACGGATTTGATATTTGTTTTTCTTTTTTAATATGAGAAGCTGAAATGTTAAAGGGCGTTCCTCTTAAGTGCGTTCGAACTTTATTTTTTTTTGCTTTATTTCAGATAACCGTTATATTTCAAAAAATTCATAATTTATATTAAAATTTATAAAGGTTTTGTCAGTAAGTAAAAGCATGAATTGAGAAATAAAATGTTAATTTGAAGCCAATTAGCTGTGTATGGGAAGCTTAAAATCTTAAAGGACTGTTATTTGGAAAAGCATTGTTTTAACATTTTAAATAAATTTTTTTTTTTATTTAATAGACAATTGTTTTTGTTAAGGTTTATTTGAGAGTCATATTCATTGTCTTTGAATAATTCGTCAGTTTAAATGTAGCTTGTCTTCAAAAATTGTCTTGAAAATTCAACTTAGCTGAGTGTTATAATTTATGAGTATAGAATGTATGCATATACATATATTTCTTTAAATAGCTATGTATATATTTAAGAAAATAATATAAATTTCAACAGAAATTTAAATTAGAAACGAAATAGATATTATTATCGATTTAGTTTTTTTTTTTCCTTTTTAGATGTCTGTCTATTAATCAGCAACACTTGTTAAACTTCAATTTAAAAGTTATTGACAATTTTAATTGACTTTAAATTTGGAATAATAATCTTATTTACAATTACTTCTTTTTAAATTAATTTTTTTTTGTAGATACACTCTTCCTAATCGTTAAAGAATATTAGTTTATGTGTATTACAGTATATTTTGGGTACTGTATATCATTCTTTAGTTACTATTGCGTCTAGAATTACATCTGAGATTACATCTGAAATTACATACAAATTTATTAATATTTTTTACTTAACATATGTGAGTTATAAGTGTAAATGAAAAATTCTTTATTTATGTATTTTTTATAATTATTTTAATTCAATAGTCTCATGTACAAAATCTTCAATTTAATTTGATAAATGCAATCAAATACTAAAATATTATATTATTATTTGAAAAAAGAAAAAAAAAATCTTTTAATTATTTATTTTCTGTGTGTATTTAAAAAAAATATTTTCTCTTCTTTTTTTTACAACTTTTAAAACGTTAAGAATTTTTTTTTTTTCATTTTAATTTACATAAAAAATGAAATTATTCTCTTATTAGGTGGCATAAAACTCTTAAATCTTAAAACCACTCTTTATTCTTCATTTCTCTTGTTCTATAATTGGTCATTTTCATATATACATACTACTAAACTCTGTATATTTTACAATATAAGCAAAAAAAAATTAACTTATTTTTCTTTTTTTTTTGTATTTAACACAGAGTAGAGAAACAATCTACCTAAAATTGTGTTTTGTATTTTTTTTTTTTGCTCTTTGGTATGAGTTTGAAGTTCAGATTAATTTTTTCACGTATTTTTTTTTTACAAATAAAAACAAAAACAAAAATATATAAAATTTGAACACCTAATTTTTTTTTTATATACTATTTAAAATAGAATGTTACCCTTAAAAACACCCACTCAACTAGTATTTAGTCATTATTTGCTTCTCTTTTTTTTAGCTTTTTGCGTTTTTTTATTTTTTTTTTTTTTTTTTATTAAATTTTACTTTATATATTCGTAAACGTTAAGAATTAATTTTTTTTTTCATTTTTTTAATTTACAAAAATTTTTTATACCATTTCATACGGTATACATATACAGATAACGTCAAATTTTAGAGCACAGATTAACACTTTACTGTACTAAATAAAAGAGACTTTATAAATATGTATGTCAAAAATTGTTTTTTAAATTTGAGAGTAAAAGAACAGATTTTACATGTTATATGCATAAATAACAGACTTGAAGTAAAGTAAATTTAAGATCGCGTTTTAATAATATCGTAATTTAAAATTATAAAACTGATATATTTTTACCAACTGAAGTTCGTTTTAGTTCTAACAGTTTTTGTTTTTTATAACAAAATCAGCTCGCACAAGGTATTAATAAATCATCACCTATACTATACATTTAAACCTTTAAACTATCTATTTAAATCTTTACACTACACATTTAAACAATTAATTACAGTATAATATAGTCTAGTATCAGCTATACGAGACTTCTGAACAAACATCATCAAATTCTAGATGATGTTTGTTCAGAAGTCTCATGTACAATGAATTTTGTAATTGTCGAACTTTTGAAAAAAAGAAAAAAATGTTTGTTCTGTTATTTAAAAAAAAATTTTGTTACAATTTATAAAAGTTTAAATATCCTTTTAGAACAGCTGTATTTTTAAAAAAAAAAAAAATTATTTTGTCCATTAACTTTTGACACTGTCTGTACATAATCTTGTAATATGTATATAGTTTCTGATTATTCAATTTAATTTTTAAATATAATAATACATATATATAAATATATATCAGAGTGTACAGTGCACAGTATGAACAAATTATATGTAGATTATAATTATATGAAAGAAGAAAGTAACCATTTTCCAAATAACCAAACAAAACAAAAAAAAAAAAACAAAAAAATATTCTGTCTCATTTAAAAAAAACTTCATTTTTTTCCGTTTTCACCTCCAAAACTACCACTACAATTACTACCCTATTTAAAAACGAAAAAATCCAAATAAAAGTTTGTACTGAAAAAAAAACAATAATATAAAATAAAAAACACAAAAAAAAAAAAAAAATTGACATTGTAAGCAGAAAAAAAAAAGATGAAAATTATTTTTTTTTCTCTCCTTTAAATGTTAAGAAAAAAAATCCCCGAATTTGCTGTTTTTCTTTTTGTTTTGCCTTATGTGGTGTTGAATCTCCAATTACTTCTCACCATTCGGACCCCAAAAATATTTTTTTTTTTTTTTTGTTTTGGCTGTTGCTACTATAGTTTGGTTGTTGTTGCTTTTTTACCGGATTTTTTTTCTACGAAAATTCATTTTAATTTTCATTTAAATTTAGTATGGAAATTTATAAAGGATTTTTTTTTTCTATTCAGCGTTTTTTTTTTTTTTTAGAACAAAAATTTTTTATGAGTGCATTTTTGGTGCTTCTTTACAACTTTTGAGTGATTTTTTTAAGGTTTTCTTTTAATTCCACAATAAGAATTAATTTTATTTTTTTTTTTGTCTTGCAATACAAATGCATTTATTTTTTCCATTTACTTGTATATAATATGTGGTATAAATACATAGATACATATGTAAATCAAGGCGGATGGATAAGGAGGGATAAGAGAATAAGTTTGAGAAAATATTTACAGAAATATATGAAAAATTTAAAGTAATTTCTACCGTTTACATGGGCTTGGATCGTGAAATTTTTAATCTAAAAAAAAAAAAAAAAAAAAAAAATAGAATGTGTATTGGAAAATGGTAAAGGCATTGGACCGATTAGACACAAAAAAAAAATTAAAAAATTTAATTGAAATCGATTAAAGTTTTTTATATAGTAAGAAAGAAAAATTTTTGATTGGTAAATTGTTGTTTTTCTTTTTTTTGTCATTGATGGGAGTTAATACCTAAAATTTAAAATTCCCAATGATTTTAAATGAAAGTATGGTAAAAATCCTTATTAGCTACTGTTTACTATGTACAAATTTTATTAGTTACTGGTATATGTACAAATTTTATTTATAGGTACCACAACAGATTATTTTTGTTTTTTCAATTTTAGTTTAGTATGGAGAATTGTATAACAGAATGAAAAAACAAACCTTTTAGAATTTCAGAATTCGGACTTGTCAAAAGTCAAAATTGTTCATACAAAATTTTGTTGTCAGTTCTTTTGTTTAAAATCTCAATTTTTATCATTTTCTTTTTATGGGATTTCGTATTAAGGTACGGTAAAATCAGTTCTATTTGATATTGTTAAAGTTTTTTTTTATAATATTTTATCACTTTACCTTTGACGGATCTTGTTTACTATAGGTACTATATTTTTGACATCTTGTTGCTTTGTAGTTTTTTTCTACACGATTATACTATAGATTATCTATTTTTGCACATGGGAGTGCAATACTTGTATACCGGGATCGCGGCTGATATTTTCCGATATTTAATAACGGTATTAGAGCAATAATTCCGCGATATTTCATTAATAATTTGTTGTTTATTTTTAACAGTTTTTTCGTAATTTACTATGTATGGTATAGATTGGATATTCAAATTTAGAAAATAATTTTTTCACTTGGAAATTTTGGACACAGTTTGGTTCCAGGTGAGAATACATGATTTTAATATAAATTATAGAATAATTTTACGATTAATTATATGAGAAGTTAATGAAATTTATAAAATTAAATTTTTCTGTTATCACGTTACAGAATTAATTACAGAAATTTTTACAGAGAAGAATAAAATATGTAAATATTATTAAAGTTATGGAATCAAATGATATTGGCTAAAAGAGATATTTTTTTTTCCCTAAGGGAGGTGGGAATCTTCCAAGGAATTTCCCCTTTGGTAGTGTCAGATTCTTACTGACTAAATCCACCTCCCCTTTTAGTCAATATAATGGGATGAAACCCTTACCTGCGAACGTAGTATATTGTCTAGGGAGTATATATTAGAGTATATTGGCAGTATATTGAAAACGACTGGTTCCAATTTATATGATTAATATCTTGTTCGATTACTAATAAAATGTTCTAAAAAATACAAAAGTTTAAAATTTGTTAACTTATGACATTAAACCTTTTCAGATTTATGGGCTCACAAACACAAAATTTATCTTTCTTTTTGAGAAAAAACAAATTATTGAACACTTTTTTACTTTATTAACTAACTTTATTTGTTACAGGACAAAATATGCACAATAATTCGCTTTAAATTAAAATATAAAAGTCTGATGATTTATGCTTTTTCGTAGCATTTGTCAAGTTTTTGAAGTGATTATAATATTTTAAATGAAGTCAAAAATGAATTGTACGATAATCATATTATTTTTGTGTTTTTGTTTTTTTTTCCTAAAAGGTAGGTGGGAATCTTCGAAAGACACCAAGAATTGCTCCTTGGTAGTTTCAGATTCTTAATGACTAAACTCATCTCCCCCTTAGTCAATATAATGGGTTGAAACCTATTTCTGCCAACGCAATATATTAGGGGAGCGTAGGGTTAATATACTAGCGGGATAGGAATAAAGTATTTTATTATGCCTTAAAAATTAATGCATTATTGAAGAATGAATATTATTTTTGTTTTAAAAATTTTCTTTTATATAAAAGTAAAGTTTTATATAAAAGTAATATATTCCGTCAATAAAATTTTACAATTTCGAAATATTGTTAATGAATTTTCTGTTCCAATATTGTACTTCTTCATCTAAACCATATTAGATTCACATTAACCATTGAGCTTCTTATTTATATTTTAATTTATTTATGCCTTAAATATAATATAGATATACTTACCTATTTATCTATTTACTTATTTATATTTGTAATTTCACGCCTTCCCATCTAATTCCTTTTTATCTTATAAGTACTCATGAATTATTTAATTACTATGTTTTATTTAATTTTTTGTTGCCTTTTAAACTATAAAGTTATGATAGTTATATTATAAATTATTACTGCTCCTTAACTCATTATTTTTTTATTGTAAAACTATTCTTGGTACCTTTATATTTATATCCTTCATAGTTCACAAGGATATTTATATCCTTCAAGAGTCAAAAAACTTAACAAGGATTAAAATGTTTACATATTTCAATCAATAAATCACCTGTTTTAATATTAACAGTGTTATCTGTTAAATTTTTAATTAAATGTTATTTTCATATCTCAAGAATATTTATTTGAAACATCTTAATAACAAAATAAATATTGGTCAGTGTTTTACATTCTCTTAATTGGTATAAGATCTCATTTGTTTTTTATTATGAGGTAGAAGGGGAAAATTCATAATAAGTGGAAAAAAAACCACATGAATAAACATGAAAATATTTAATCCAGTAAAATACTTGTTAAAATTTAAGTTTATTTTTAAAAATAAAACAAAAAATTTACAAGTATAAATTTATTTCAATATGGGTTAGTATTGAAGGACCTTTTTTTTTCGTTTTTTGTTTTTTTTTTTCATTATACCGATGATAATTATGATGATGAAATGGGATTTAATATGTCTACTGGTGATGATAACCCAATGATAATCGTCATCAACAATAATAATGGAATGAGTTAGATAAAATGTATATCTATATATTAAATTGTATATATATATATATTTATTTATAGGTATAGGTACTTTTATCTTTTTGAAGTGATTTTCCATTTCATTTAAATTGAGAAAGAGACTAAAAAAAAAAAAAAAAAACGAAAACCCATTTTACTGTTGTTTTTGTGGTTATTATTTTCCTAACGTTCATTTTTAAAATGTTATCCTGGGTCTGTTAAAAGTACGTAATAATAGAAATTGTTTATCTTGTACATATTCTATTATAGTTTTTGTCCTTTTGTTTTGTAGACAATTTGTCTACGCAGGAAACCTTCAAAAAAAAAAAAATAACAAAAACAAGAACAAAATTAACCACAAAAAGAAAAGAAAAGGAAAATCATAAAAATAAAAAGTAAAAAACAACAAAAAAAAAAAAAAGTGTGGAACAAATAAAAATAAGGACATCGTTTATTGTTTGTTTTTTTTTTTTTCGAATATGGGGGAGAAAAGAAAAATTTTTCCCAGAATTAGCAATGTTTAATGGTTGATTTGTTATTTTGTTAAATCATTTCGATCATAAGTATAAAAATGGTAATGTCTATCTATGACTGTCTATAGTCACTTTATGACCATGTAGAGATGAATGTTAAATGAAAAGAAATTATTATGAATTTGATTTTTTTTTTGGTATTTTATTTCTATTTTAATGGTGATGTGTTTTAGAAATGCTAAATTTTTTTTTTTATGATGTCTAAGAAATTGTCAAATCAAGAGAAAAATAAAAAAAAGAAAACAACAATATATACATATATATATATATAAACAAAATTCTAATAATATGTCAAACTAATGGTGAAATTATTTTGAATGTGAAAATTTCTTTTAAGTACTATTATGTATATGTATATATATATATATATATATATGTATAACAAAAATCACAGTAACTGCTGTGTTAAATTGTATGATGTGATGATGTAGCATCAGTCTCTCTATATATTGTATATAAGTGAATTTTAATGCTGTGACAGCATATAAAAATTTTCTTATATAAATTTTTATTTTTTTTTTCCAGAAATTTACAACAATCCCAGAATCATTCAATACATATTATAATATTTTTTGTTATGATTTTTTCGCTATTTTTTTTTTTTTTTTGATTTTTTGAAAATTTCACTCAAATTTTATCTTAAAGGCCATAGGAATAGAATTAAAAATTATGGATATTTTTTTTTTTTTATTATTGATAATATTTTTTTTTTCTTTTTTGCTTAATTGCGTTTTTTTTTTCGCATATTTGGTAAAAAAAAAAAACTTTTGAAAAAATGTACTTTGTAGTGTAGTTTTACTCTATTCGTCTGTCCATTCGTCTTTTTACAAAAGTTTTGATAAAAATTTAAATTTTAGAAGTAAATATTTCTCATAAAAAAATATCGGTTGTGGAAAAACTTTTTTATATAGTTCAATCCATTGCTGAACTACAACCCCTTAAAGTTAGTTGAGAAATCTTGTATTCAAATAATTATATCAACTCATATAAGGGTACATTTTTTTAATGTAAAAACACTGAAAAAATAGAAATTTTCTAAGCTTTTAAATCAAATTGAATTGTTTTACAATTCAATATTTAAATTTCGAAGTAAAACCATATATATTTGCAAAATTTTTCGAAATTAAAATTGCAAAAATTAAAGCTAAGGGCTCCACCTAAATAAAAGCGTACAATGTACAATTTTTATACGCTAGTACATCGATACATCTAAAATTGATATGAGCGTTGAATTTTATATTTCTATTTTAGTTTTTAAAATTTTTCATTTATTATTCATTTTTAAAAACAATGTCTTGACAGGGACCTCGGTGACCTATTGGGTAACAGCGTATAAATTATGCAATAAACACCGAGGGAATGTGGGCTCGAATCCCACACACGTCGTAAGAATTATTCCCCCTTACGACATTTATAGCCACGCCTGAACAAGAAAAGCTGTGTAATTACATGTCCACATTTATGTGGCAGAGAAATGCATTAAAAAAAATAAAAAAAAATAAAATGTCTTGACAACATAACAAACTTTTTATCAATATTAAAATTTTAAATACTTGACGTGCAGTAGGTACGTCGCGTATTTTGATTGCTCCCATTTAAATACATGTTTTTAAAAATATTTTGACAGGAAATATACGCCGTACGCTTTTATTCAGCTTGAGCCCTAAAACATTATATTTTTAGATTTGTTCATGGCTTTTCTTAATTATACACTATACGTGACTTAAAATTGAAGAAAATGCCTCTTATTTTTTTTTCATAAGTTTTTTCAGAGGAAAAATTCTAAAGTAGCCATAATTCTATAATACTTTTTATTGTCATTTTGAAAATGTGCACATTTAAAAGTCTTTGGTTTTACATACTGCCTTGTTTTTGTGTGTGTGTGTGTTTTTTTTAGTTTATTGTTATTATTAATGTTCAATATTCTATTGTTGATTTTTGTTTATTTGTTATATTCTTAGAATTTTATTATAAATGTTTTATTGAAATCATATGAAAGAAAAACAATTAAATATTACAATGAAATTTGATTTTTCTCTCAAAATATATCTATGCGTTATATTTGTTGTTGTACGTTTAATGAGACTGAATTTTTTTTTGTGTATATATATGTATATATATAAATATTATAAAAATGGGTATTTTTTTTTTTTTAAATAATTACTAGAGTAAAAAATGTTGTAATAACAAAAGATTAATATATAGGTATATTATGATATTTTCTTAGAATGCTAAATAATGGAACAAAATTGAAGTTTATGTAAAACAAAATTCTATGTGGTAATACCATAATTTATTTTTCACAGCACTAAGTATATAGTATATACTTACACAGCACTAAGTATATTTCACAGCACTAAGTATATAGTATATTTCACAGCACTAAGTATATAGTATATAGTGTAGATAATTTATTTATTAATTTCTTAAAAAAAACCTGAAATACTTATGAAATTAGGAAAAGATTTTTAAATATTGTATAAGAATAACACCTGATCGAATCGATTACAAGTTTAAAAAAATTAAAATTTTGAAAAGTTACGTTTGCTTACAAATTTATATTTCAGGACGTCCGGAAGTTAAAGTTCACTAAGATAGGATGTGGTTGAGTAGGTCGAAAAAAGGAAAAAAATTATTCCGGATGTGTTGTCTATTTTTAACGTTTTTTGAGATAACAGTCTTCTTTTTAAGCTTTTAAAGTCAAAATGTTTGAATGTTTATTTAAATAACTGTTTTTTTTTTTTTTTAATAAAAAACTCGTTATTAATACATATATGATTTTTATCACATTTTTTAACTTATCAAAATTATGGCTTTAATTTATATTATGTTGTTAATTTATTTGTATTGTATCTTTTATAGTTTTTAAAAAAATGTTTTTTCATGTGGAACGTAAATTACAATAAGTACGAAAACTATTTGAAATCGTTATCTCTGAAATTTTTTAAAATCCCTTTTGCTTGTTTCGATCAGGTGATGGCAGACCTGCTTTTTTCGTGATCTTCGACTTCGGAATACCGGTCGGATCTTCGACTTCGGAATATTTATTTATTATAATTATCGGATTAGTATATACAACACTAGCCGAAAATTTTAAAATTCTTTTATCTATAAGGCATGACCTTTGACTTTAAGATGTTTACATTTGAATCTTCATCAATTTTCTTTTAATTTATATCTTAGACTAGCAATATTGTTACTTTTTTAAATTCAAAAAATAAAATTAATCTATTTTTAATTAAGTAATTATTCTATTCTTTATAAGTTTTTTCGGTTCTTTTCTAAATTGCTCAAGATTTAGGTCGTATATATACGTATATAAAATATTATATTATGAGCTATTGTATAAATATTATTTATATATCAGAATCTGAAACCTTAATGAAAGAATTCAATTTTACTTATACATCAATTTTCTTTGTAATAGCAATGAAGATCTAAAAAATTCAATTATTAATAATCTAGAAAGCTATTAGTGAGTTGGTCCAAGAAATAAACAGGATTTTCTTAAAATTTGATTTATAATTGTAACAATTTAAATAATTTTTTTTTTTAATTGCAACTAATCTGCCGAAATATCTGACCAATAATTCTTGCATAAAATAGTACATCAATTCAGGACGGACCCGTCAGAATTATTTTTTTTTCAACCACTTGAGAATAACGTCTAATATCGTGTTACTTAAGCCACTTTACAGTTTTCGTTTTTTGTTGCTGTTTTTTTACACGCGCTGAGTAAACTCTAGAAAAGGATTTCTTTATGCAAAGTTTTTTTAAGTTTATATAATGGGGAAGAGAAATTGAAAGGAAATAGGATAAGTTGGCAGATAATTTGGTAATGAACCTGTACTAGTTGCAAATTATATAATAAATTATAATATCTATCTATTATATAAATTATAATTATAATTATTAATTAAATTATAAATTATAATCTATCAGACGCGAATATACTGAATGGAAGCATGTTCCACATTTTACCGGTTCTTAAAATAAATGAATTTCTATAACCAATTTTAAACCCAACTATAGGAATTTTCACGGTGTAAATTTGAGCACTTAAATTCTTAACTTTTTCATCAACCAACTCGATTTTCAAATCATTGTGAACACCATAATTTCCTATTTACAAACAAGCATCAACAATACCTACGTTTTAGAAGTTTGTTGTGAAAAATTTGTATGATATTCATTTGACAGCATTTTGAACACCCCAAATTTTAAAGACATTTGCCAATACTGCAGGTTTCAGTACCTGCTTGTACACTAAAATGAATAAAATAGTATTCAAAATAATGAAATAAGAATACTTAAGAAGGAGCCCTGCTGGTCTCTGGTTCTGTCTTCAATATTATTTCAGTGCATTCAGTATAGTTAAAAAAAAAACGAAAAAAGTGTTCTGTTATCTTTTTGGGGGCAGGATATTTTTATATATGTAATTTGGTTTTTTCGATCTATTCATTTTGGTAATTAATAATTGTTATTTATCTAAAATTGAAGTTTTATTTATTTACTAATTTACTATAATTACATGAAAATATACGTTACACGTTATTAAGAGGCTTTTCTTAAATAATAGCAAAAAAAGAAAAGCAAAAGGAAGTTATACACTTGTATTTCTAGAATAGATACATTCATTGTACTCATTATAGTAATTTCTCATATCAATTATCATCAAAAATTTTAAACTGCAATTTTTTCAATTCGTTTTTTGTTTTTTTTTTTTATTTTTTATATATTGTGATTATATTTTTTTTTTATTTCTCTTAATAAGAAAAGAAAAAAAAAAATTATCAAATTTTCTTTCTAATAATAAAAGAAAAACTCATTTAGATTACGTTCCCTTTTCCTTAGAGTTAAAAAAAAAAAATAAGTTAAGTAATAAATTGGAAAAATTTTTTTTGGACTATCATACAACGCCAATACACTAAAACAAAAAAAGGAATATTATTATAATTTCATTTTTTATGATTTTTTTCTTCTATTTTTGTTTTTTTGTTGTCATAATTTTTTAGATCTTAAAAAAAAAAAAAAACAAAATTCCCATTTAAAAAAGTTTTATTTTTTCAATCCCTCAGGGATTCGGTAATTTTATTCTTTTTTAAATATTATTTCAAAATTAAGAGAAAAATACAGCGAAAAATTTTTATTTTCGTTTTTTTTTTTTCTTTCAAAAATGGCGATTCATTCACTATTGGACATACAAAACAAAACAAAAAATGAAAAAATGTATTAATTTTTTATTTTTTAAAAGCAAAAAAAAAAAAAAAAAGAAAGAAAAACAAGGAAAAAAATAAATAAATAAATAGAAAGTAAAGTTCGTCCTTTTTATGCCCTTTCTTTAATTCGTCATTTTTTTACCGTCCTTGAAAAGTCCTTTTTTTTTTTTTTTTTATTCTATACTTTGAAGAAAAGTTAAAATTATTGTTTTAGTGCTATTTTTTGTTTCTGTTTTTCTTTTTATTGTACTTTTTCTCACTGTAATGCAAAAAAAAAAAATTAAAAGGAGTATTAATTTAAAACAAAAAAATTTATCTTTATTGTTATTATGTCAATTTGTATAGGTAAAATTTTATTATATTTTTGTCTGTTTTTTTTTTTTTTTTTTTTTTTATTCTAAAAAAGTTGAAAAACTCCTGTATTAAAATTTTTTAAATTGTTCCTAATAAATATAATAATATTTACTTACATTATTTCTTCAAATATATTATTATTTTATTTATCTGTGATGAAAGTCAAAAATAAACAAAAAAAAAAAAAAAAAGAAAAATAGAAACAGAAACAAATACTATTAGTTAAAATAAGTACATAATATGTAAAATGATTTTAAGAGGAAATTTCATACAACATCCATTGATCATAGGCAGAAAATTAAAAAAAAAAAGCAATATATATGTATATCTGATAGATAGAGAATCGTGAATATGGTGAAATTAACCATAAATATCGGGTAAACAAAATGTTCTTTGAATATACTTAAATAATTTTTAAACATTCAAACGCCACCCAAAATAATTTGTGTAGCCTAAAAAAGCGCACACGAGTGAAAATTTATATGCAAAGAAATATTGAAAAAAAATTTAAAACACTAATTACTATTGGTGATTACTGATTACTATACATTTTAATGGATACATATATCTCATATTATGACATTTGACATTTGACTTTTTTTTTGTTGTTACATTTAGAGCAATATTTTTATCGTCATATTAATTGCAAACATTTTCAATTTGATTATGCCTTTACAATATTCAATGTAATAAAAAAGTTTAGAAGCTTGGTTCTCTTCTCTTCTTCAAGATTTTTGCGACCAAATATATAATCATTAAAAATAAGGCAGTAATGAATATAGTAACGATTCAATGATAATTATAGTATAGAATTCGAAATTTTTGTAATTAATTATCATTTGACAATAAAAAATTTGTTATTAATTTATTTCTTAACTTGTCATAAAAATATGATATTTTTCTTCCTCTCTTTTCTATTTTGATAGTAAGAGACCACGGTGGCCTATTGGGTAAGAGCGTATAAAATACGCTGTAAACATCGAGGAAGTGTTGGTTCGAATCCCACACATGTCGTAAGAGTTATTCCTCCTTACGACATTTACAGCCACGCCTGAACAGCTCTGAACAGCCTGAAAGGCTCTGTAATTTCTTGTCCACATTTATGTGTCAGATAAATGCAAAGATTAATAATACATACTCCTTTCTTTTTAAAATTTAAATCCAAATAAAAATTTAACACTTAACACTTGTCTTTAAATTGATCCAATTATTATAGAATTAACTGCGTTTTTGTGATACGACTTGCTAAATAAATTTTATTTTCAACATTAAGTTGTTTAAAGAGGGAAAAAAACAAGTTAATGCTCAATATAAAAAATTATAGGTGAATTCTTATAAAAGTGTGTAACGATTTATAGCATCAAAATTTATATAAAATCATAAAGCAAAAATGATAAAATCTTGGATATAAAAATAGAATTTGAATAATTTTTAATAGTACAAAATATTTTGTATTTAAATGTAAGATCCTTTTTTTTGAAAAGATGAAAAGGCTGATTTACATGATGACAAAAAAAAAAAAGATTTCACTAAAAACTTAACTTCAATATTAAAAAATAGAAACTGAACTTAATTAGACACGTATACAAACAATTTTTATAATAAAAATTTTATCTTTTTCTTCTATAGATTTTTGCTATAAAAAAAATTTATAAACAAATTGATACATAAGAACAGTTTTATAGCAATTGACTTTTAAAACCAAAATAAATTTGTACATATAGAAAAAATTTTATAGTTATTATCAGTGAAATTTCATACATTGTTTATACATAAACTATATATTCTTGCTTACAAATATTAAATATTTATAAAATAGTTCTTTAGTATTAGTTTAGTAAAGATACAAATTTTAAATAACATATGTATACATATATGTTTTTTAAATATCCGTAGCACAAAACGTAATTATTTAAAAAAAATTTTTTTTTGGTTATGTTCATTTAAATGTCAAAATTATCTGCTATAAAATTTTACTATAAAGATTTTTTTTTTTTTTTATTATTCTCTTTTACATATTATTTTTATATATTTTGTCGTGTTTCAATAATCTTTTAATCTTTCTTTAGCCATCATGTAAATCGGCCTTTAATTCTGCATAGTTATTTTATTTAACTCAATGTGATCTAATGTAGTAATATTACTACAATTTATTCAATACTGACTTATGTTGCTCCAAAATTAATTTATTTCAAATTCTTAAAATTTAGTCAGAAAAATTAAATGAGGCCTCGGAGGATAAAATACGCTGAAAACACTGAGGAAGTGGGAGTTCAAATCCCACACACGTCGCTAAAATAATTCTTCTTTACGACATTTACAGCTATGCCTGAAAAGAAAAGGCTGTGTAATTTCCTTGTCACAATTATGTGACAGGGTAATAAAACTAAAATAAAAAAAAATAACTTGACCAATTTGATCATTTAACTATAATTTTCAAGAAGCTTAATTTAAGGATGTATATAAGGCATACATGTAAGAGCGAGAAGTGCGGTTTTTGTTTAAATAATTTGCAGCTACATAAAGGAATTTTTTATTAAATTAATTTTTTTAACATTTTAATATTTGACAGATTTCTAGGATATTTCAGGATCTTGTAGACCTAATAGAATATTTTTTTTTTTTTTTATAATAGAAACATTCAAAAATACTTCAATTTTATTTTATCCAGCAATAGATAGCGCTACAATGCATTTTATCTACAATTATATAGTTGAAAAGATACATTCCCAGCGGCTAAAAGAATCATTTTATCATTGGCTTAGTTAAACACAAAATTGAAGTATGTATATAATTGAAGTTTAATTTCTTTAACTGACTTTGTATATGAAAGAAAGGCTTTCTAAACATTTTCGAATACTTAGATATTATAGAACAAAACCATTTAAATATTACGCGTACAACATTAATACTATTTATATAATATAAAAACTTTTTGTTAATCATAATATTAAGTTTTAGAAGTTAAATAATACCTTTTATGCACACTTTTTACTTTTTTTTTTTGTTATAGCATCAGTGAGTCAATACAGAAATAAAAAAAAAAAAAAATAAAAAAAGATAATCAAATTTTTTTTTAATAATTTTAATCCACAAGGAACATTACATAAAAATATAAAAACAAAAGAAGTTTGATAAAACTTTCAATGATTACAAGTAATATTGAAAAATACCTGTGTAATAATAAAAAAAATCACCTTAACTTTTATTTTTGCGTTTTTTGCTTGAATATTTACGCGGCTATTCGCTAAACTTGTAGATCTGTACAATAAGAATAAAAGAAATTATTTAACGCAAAATAAGGGATAAAATATAAAATTCATATACGTACAAAAATTTCTATTGTACGTTATTTGTTTTTTTCTTTGTGACTTTCATTTTATCGTGAGATACAAATATAAAAAAAAAAAAAAACTGAAAAAAAAAAATAAACAAACATAAAGGTAGCCGAAGGATATTTTACCGTTATCTTTGAATTTTTTTTTTCATTTTTAATTCTATATGTATCTTAAGTCCAAATGAAAAAAAAAAAAATTCAAAGAAAGGGAAAAAAAAAAAAGTTTGTTTAAAAAATTAAGTAAATTTCTCATTTGTAATTTTATTTCTTTTCTTATAAAAAAAATTTTTTTCCCTCATCCCATCATCTTAATACGAAGTTTTTTTTTTCTCTGGGGGTAATCCATTACAACTAAGTTTGGTCTTTTGATGATACTAAAATATGGTTTTTATCAATTGGAAATCTGATCGTTTTACATGAAATTTCTATTATAAGATCTGTATTCTATAAGTATAATTTCAATTAATTGTATGAAAATATATGTTATGGTTTTTAATTAATGGCTATAATGAAAGTTTTTGTTAATTTATAATTTTAATATTTAGAAAAGAATAGAAAAGATTTAAAATTGAAAATAAAATAAAAATTACATATATATATTGGGAAAGTAACTTTTTAGACAACTGAAAAGCTGATGAATTACTATAGGAGTGACACAAATTTTCTGAAAGAAAAATTTTAGATTTTTTATGGAATCTCTAAATATTGATCTCAACAACAAAACCAATACGTTCCCAAACAGTATAGGTGGTTTGTTATTATTATCCGGTCAGTAACTAAACGGATCTGGACTTAAATTAATCTTATCTGGCGATTAACTACACTTATCCTTTAAATTGCCGTAATATCGGTAAATAATAGGGGTTTTTTAAGGGATAGTATTCTATTGATAAACATGCCAGAAATTTATAATTTTAAATATATGACTTTTAAAGAAGTTGTAAAGACAAGAGGGAGAGAGAGTGAATCATTTTTTTTTTTTTAAGTACATTTCTCTGCCACATAAATGTGGACAGGAAATTACACAGCCTTTCCTATGTTCAGGCGTGGCTATGTAAATATCATTAAGGGGAATAACTCTTACGACATGTGTTGGATTCAAACCTACACTTCCTTGGTGTTTACAGCGTATTTTATACGCTCTTAACCACTACACCACCGAGGCCCCCTGGAGTGAATCATATACATTTGTGAATATCCAGTTCTTGCTCTTAAAACTAGATACTTTCTGGAGCAATCCCTCTTAAATAACCTTTTCGATCTATCAAATTTTAATATAGTTGTTGATATACCTACAGCGCAATATGATGTGCTCTCATATCGATTAAATTAGTAGTAATCGAATTCGGGGTATAACAATACCAACCAAAATGTCCTAAGTTCTGGCCTTTTTACCTATCGTCTATCTTACCACCTACCTAAAGGTATGTTAGAATAAAATTTGATGATCAGTCTTTTCTGTTGAAAAATTTTTAGTAATATAAGAATTTGATCTAAGTTCTAGAATAAAACTGAAAAGAAAACACATAAAAAGGTTATAGGTATAAGATTTTTATAGATTGAAATCCCATTGAGGAGCTAGACTATAGAGCTTCTTTAAAATTTTTTTTTTGATAAAGTACACTGTAGTTCCATTTCTTTGTTAATTTATTTATTTATTTATTATATACGTATATCTACACTGACGAAATGCAAATCCCAGGTTACTTTAATTTGTTAATCACTTAAATAAATCAAATGGAACTTTTAACCGATTTTAACCCATACAGTAGAAATCGAAAATGTGTAGGATATTTTTAGAATTTAATTGATTTTAAGGGATAATTAGAGAAAAGAAAGCAAACTTTAGCTGATATCAATCAAAACTTAACCTCGTATAATAGTTATTAGATGAAAAGTTCATGAAGTAAAGCATGAAAATTTTTTACAGGTGTGTGAGTGTTAATTATATCGACATCCACATAGAATTTTGTAAAATGGTTGCATATTGTGTTGTATCCAATATTATTTTGTATTGTAAAATTCATGTTTTTTAAAATAGTATCTATAGATACCGCAGAAGTGCAATTCATAAGCCTCCGGTATTTTAGTCAGGGTTATATTAAAAATTTAGAGTTTAAACTTCGGTTAAATTATATCCAAATAACTATACTTATCAGGTAAAGCATCCATTAAATAGATCGGCTACTATTAATGCTAACTCAGTAAAAAATAAACAAATAAATTATAAGTTATTTTTTATAATTTAGATTTTATATATACAAAAAATGATTAATGCAATAATTGTTAAAATTTCTGTGTTAGTAAAATGCATTTAGAACTTTTAATTTGATACATTAAAATTTTTTGTTTAGAGATCATTTGTTGCCTTAAGCATTCAAAAGAGAGAAAAATTAAAGTGAAAATTCAAAGAAAAGGTAAAAGATTGCTCTTTCTGATAGCTTCAATTGAACTCAGGATACCTTTTTTGTTTAAAAAGTGATTTAGTTGCAAAGGACTCGCATTTTGTTTTTTTTTTTTTTTTTTATTTCATTTTTTGGCTTTTTAATATATCTTTTTTTTTTTTTTTTTATTTAGACTTATGTAAAGCGTGAAAAAAGTTTTGTAATTTACAAAAATAAAATTAATAAAAAAATAAAAAAAAAAAAGGCAAAGAAAAAAAATGTTTTTTTTTTTTAAAACGAATAAAAAACTAATTTTGTAAAAAAAAAAAAAAATATAAAATAAAATTAAATAAAAACAAAAAGAATGTACTAAGGTAAAAAAAAAAAAACAAAATCTTTCTTATAATTTTTTTTTTTTTTTTTTAAACAAAAAACTTTAATAATTTTTTTTTAATTTTCTGCTCATAATTAAATCGCACATACTTTGTAGAATAAGTAATAAATGAAGAAGCTAAGAAAGAAATAATACAAAAAATGAAAGATAAAAAAAAAAAAAACAGGATAAAAAAAAAAGGAAATAATTTCACCAAGAGTTTCCACCAAGAAGTAAAGTTATCTTATTTTCTGTCTTATATATAGATATATCTTTTTTTTAAGGTGGTTTAAGTCCAAACAAAAATAAAAAAAGAACTCTTAAAAAAGCTTTAAGTGGAAAACTTTGTTTTTTTTTTCAGTTTCTTTTAAATTTTTTTTTTTTTTGTTTTTTATAAATTATTTGTGATAGCATTCTTTTTCAAGTTAAAGTATTTCTTAAGATCTTGTCCAAGAAGTTCCTTGTATCCCTCAAAAAACATTGAACCACATGAAAAAAAAAAACAATAATAAGAATAAACAAATAAAAAAAAAATAAAGTTGCAAATATGCAAATTAATTTTTGTTTTTTTTTTTTTATTTCTTAAAAATTCTTTCCAAGAAGATCTTTATAAAATTTTTATTTTTGAATTTTTCAACTTGAAATTTTTTCTGGTTTTCGTTTTTATTTATTTTCTCATTTTTTTTTGTTTAATTAAAAATTAAATTAAAAATTAAAAACATTTCTTAAAAAAATAAAATAAATTCTTTATTATGTAGCTATTTTATTGTATTATTAATAAATATTCTTTTTTTGTTTTTTTTTTTTGTTTTGTTTTTTAAACTAAATTCAACATACAAATAGGGATTATTACGTACTGCTGAACAATTAAAAATCAAAGGTTTATGTGAAACAGCTGATTCAACTGATGAAAATTCAACAGATACAACAACAAATACAACAATAACGGTGCCACAAGAAACATTATTGCAAACACAATCACAAATTTTAACTGGTAGTCTTATTTCCCAAAATTCCTTACAAACAAATTCATCCCAACAACAACAACAACAACAACAAACAACAACAACTAATAATAATAGTGTTATAAATCATAGTCAACAAAATCAACAATTATTAGCTACTACAACAAGTGCGGGACAATCTGCATTATTTTCAATAGCATCATCTTCAATACCAACTACAACTACAACACAATCATTAACAACATCATCATCACAAACTCAATTAATAACAACACCAACAACAACAACACATCAACGTAAATCAACACGTGTTAGAAAACGTTCAAAATCACCAGTGATTTTAACAACACAACAAGATTCATCAACACAATCTTCAATAACAACAACACAACAACAGCAACAACAACAAGTTGTTACAGCAGCTGCTATACAACAAGCAGTACAACAGCAAGCAATTGTTATTGCAACAGCAGCAGCCGGAGGAAATCCAGCATTTAGTAATTCATCATCAATTGTAACATTAAATCCAAATACAGGTACAATAACCACAATACCAAGTGGATCTGGTAGTATAATAACAGTACCAGCTAATAATAGTTCTAATACAATAACATTAACGGGTCAGACAGGAATTCAAAATTCTGATTCATCATCAACGAATAGTTCACAACATCAACAACAACAACAGCAACAAATTGTTGTTGCAACATCTAGTGGTAATACAATAGGAACAATTGTAACTGGTTGTTGTTCAAGTTCATCAACAGTATCTGGTACTGCGACAGTAGTTAATGCAAAAGCGACAAAAGTTTGTAAAACTGAGTTAGCAACAAGTAATGGAAGTGGCGTTGTTACGCCTGGTACAATAGTAACACAAATAGTTGTAGCACGTGACGGTAAAGATAATAAAAATATGACCAGTTTAGGAATGGGAATGGTAAGTTCGAAAACTTTAATTAATTTTTTTTTGTGTAATTAAAATTAATTTTTTTTTTTTTTGTTTTTTAGAATGGAGGAATTTTGGGAGTTCCGATGGGATTTTTGGATTTTGCTCCAGAACCACCGGCACCATCAGCGACACCTGTAACTGAACATGTTGATATGAATTGTGCACCAAGCAATGATACAAGAGACTTATCTAGTAAGTACATAGTAAAGTATTAACCTTTTTATAACTATTTAAATTTTTATGTAAAATACAAAAACAAAAAGAAACGAAAAAATTATGATGAAAATTATCTGGAAATATTGCAATATCTTAAAAATATTTAAATTTAGATAAAACAAGGAAAAAAAATTTTTTAAGATATTCCAAATTTTTCAGTTCACATATGTTTTTCATTTCTTTTTTCAATTATTTCCAAATATTTTTATTTCTTTTGCTTAATGTTTAGCACATTTTCAAAATAAATTAAAAACAATTGTGATTATTAGTTTCACTCTGTCTGTCCGTTCGTCTGTATATAAAACTTTTACATCGTTTTAAATTAAGCAAAAAAATTTTAACAATTTATATATAGAGTTACAACCCTCAAAGTTTGAAGAAGCAATATTTTGAAATGTTTGTACCTCAAAGTTCTGCTGATTATTTTTTTAATCTAAAAGTAACAAAACATTTTTTAAGCTTTATAAATATAAAAGTTATAAAATTTTTTATTTAGTGATTTAATGCTCCATGTTTCCTGAACTCTTTTAGTCAGAATCTTTGAGAGGACGAAAATTTTTAATAAACATTAGTTATTTTAGCAAATTTTACTAGTGTTTCGTCCTACAACATTACTTGAACTCTTCAGTAGCCCTCGTAATGTTGAAGTTGCATTCAAAGAGAGAAAATCCAAGTTGCATTCAAGAGAATTAGGCTTCGTAATGTTGAAGTTGCATTACGATGCCTACTGAAGAGACCAAGTAATATTGAAGGACGAAACACTTCTAAAATTTTGGTAAAATTGCTTTCCAAAGTTTTTTTAAAAGATACAATGTTGAAATGTTATCATGTCTATATATCAAATCTCTCAATTATAAATTTAATATTTATTAAGGAAAAAACTATAACCTAGCGGTAAGGTATGGTTTTTTAATCAAAAAAAAAAGAAGTTATTTTATAAAAAAATGTTTAACCTGCCCCTGTTTTTAGCGCTATTAGCTATCAAAAATTGGATATTTACTATTTTTGGACACCAGTAATCTGCGCACCTGTAAAAATTATTTAAAATAAGAGACAAATATTAAACCCTCATCATATTATTGGAGAAGCTAACGACTTTTCTTAATTATGTTATTATCAGGAAAAATTGATGAAAGTGTATCTTACACAATTTTTTCTTAAATAGGAAATTTTAGGGAAAAATTAAAATTTTTTAGAATTCTAAAATGGTTTTTATTATTGTTTTAAAAATGTGCGCATTTAAAAAAGCCTTTGTTTCGTTAATCGCTTTATTTTTTTAATTTTAATTTAAAAAATATTTTTTAACCTATTTAAAAAAATTTCAGATAATAAAAAAAAAAAAAATTTTGTTTCAATGGTTTAACTAACAACATTATTTTATTAATAAAGCTTTTAAATTTGCAGACTCAACACCAACAAATGGTGGTGAAGTACGTATTAAATTCGAGACTCTTCGTTCTTTAGATCCCACCGAAACCCTTGACATTGACAATCATTTAGCCCAACATATTATTCAACGTTTAGATCAAACTCCAACAATACAACAACAAATTCAGCATCATCAGCAACAACAGCAACAACAACAACAGCAGCAGCAACAACAGCAACAACAACAACAACATCATCACCAACAACAACACCAACACCAACAACAACATCATTCACAAAATACCACCAATAATAGTAACAATATTGCCAATGAAACAAATTCAAATTTAATACAAAATATTAAAAGCGAAATAATTGAAGTCAAGCATCATATACAACCTCAAACCCATCTTCAACAACAACAACAACAACAACAGCAACAACAACAATCACAACAATCACAAGGACAATCACATCATCAGGTTATAACAAATGCTACCGTTATGGAAATTGATCCGAATAATATTAAACATGAACCACAAATGATCATAACCCCAGAGATCGCAACAATTATGAATACTGGACATATGGGTAAGCAGAGGTTTGGTCGTTTATAAGATACGCCAATTTATTTATTTATTTTTGTTTTTTGTTTTTAAGTTCCGTTTTTTTTTAAATTTAAATTTAAATTTTTATTTTTTTGCTGAAACACCTTGCAAGTTAAAAAGAAATTTCGCCGCCTATCCTCAATAAAAATTTGCCAAATTCTTATATTAGTTTCTCTAAGTATATCAAAACAATCTTGGAAAACACTCGAATAATACTGTAGATAACAAAACTTTCACGGGAAGTCATTCCTTAAATATTTCAATGAAAACTTTCCTCATTTGCGAAAAAGTATTAAAAAAACTTAGGTGTAATAATTTTCATCTAAATATTACTCAACATATTTTTACTTTATAGTAGAAAACTTTTTCATTATGGTAGCCCTTCACGATTTTGAAAAAATCTTCAAAGATCGTCACTCCAATAATCTATCTCTGGTATCATAAGAACATGTAATCTATTATGTGTTTTAATAGTGTTTTCTTTTAATTGAAACATTTTAAAGTATCATGCAAATTAACTAAAAATGATTTACTATGAGTTGTCATATTTTAAAATTAAATTTTTCTTTTTCTAAAGCTTTAAAAGAACTAATAATTTTAAATGTCTAAAAATTTTTTAATTCATTTCTAAATTCTTTTTTTATTAATTTCTTAATTTTTTTTAATAATTTTTTTTTTATAATTAAAAAAAAAAATGAACGTATTATCACCATTACTATATTTTGTTTTGTTTTTCTTTTTTTTTTTCTTTTCAAAAACAATTCTTTAAATTAAAAACAATATTTAGACATTTACAATTCGGACACTAGTGAAGACAGCCTGATGATTGCTAATGGTTCCCCGAATGACAATAATGCGGAGCCGCATTATACTAATTTGGACCAACCACATGATAGTAAGTTAAATGGCCCGAAAACTTGGACACAAGATGATATGAATTCAGCTTTAGATGCCCTGAAGAATCACAATATGAGCTTGACGAAGGCATCGGTTACATATGGTATACCATCAACAACATTATGGCAGCGTGCACATCGGATGGGTATTGAGACACCAAAAAAAGAAGGAAGTACTAAGTCATGGAATGAAGATGCCCTAAATAGTGCTTTAGAAGCTTTACGAACTGGTCAAATATCAGCAAATAAAGCATCAAAAGCCTATGGTATTCCGTCCTCAACGTTGTATAAGATAGCAAGACGAGAAGGTATACGACTAGCGGCACCATTCAACGCAGCACCAACAACATGGACACCAGAAGACTTGGAGAGAGCATTAGAGGCAATACGTGCTGGTCACACATCCGTCCAGAAAGCAAGCATGGAATTTAATATCCCAACAGGTTAGTATTTATATATACTTCTCTGCTTTCTTGTGTATATATTTCTTTAGACGAGGAATAAGAATGTTATTCAAGTTTACATGACTGCTCTATAGAAATCTATCAAAAGAATAGAATTAGTACAGAGAAAGTACCATTTGGATACCATTCCCTCGTATTTTTTTTCCATTAGTGCTCCAATTTTATTTTCGTACATTTTGGTATATGTCTAAGAAGGTAGGAAATCTCCAGATTTCCGGCCGCGCAGTGCCTACACAAGTTAGGTTAGAAATTCTTTTTTTTTCTTTTCACCTAAAAATCACATCTTTCTTGATGTTTGATGTATTGTAGTTGGTTAGACTACCCCACCTAGATTTTACAGTTAATAGAAAGTATAACTAAATGTGTCTTTCTTCTGCCTATTGAGTGAATACTACGTTTATTTCAGACACCTGCTTGATTCCTTCTCTTGCTAATTCATTTTTTTGTTCGTTATCTTCAATGATGCTATTCCCTGGAACGTTTAGCGAAGTAACTTTAGATCGATGATTTAAGTGAGGGAATGCTTCGCGAAACTCATTAATTCTCTATTTTGGATGTGATTGCGACCGGATCAATCGCTTTGATTACCCCTTGATTATCAAAACATATGACAATCTTACCAAACAGTATTCAGTTTTGTGATTCGATTGTCCATCTGTAAAATATTAGCTGTATCATGTAAATGAAGAGAATTGGCTATTTCGAATTCACTCGAGAAGACCCTGACGCCAACACTTTTGTTCATCTTCGAACCATCGGTGTATATTATGCTGTCGCTATCCTAGCTTTCCATTCATTCTTGTCGGAAACTTGACAAATTAGATTTTTTTTGAAAGCTTGTTATGAAGCAACGAAGTCTCGTGTACAATATTTTATTTTCTGTATAATAACTCTACTGAACCTATACTAAGGCCTAAGACTTTCTAATTATACAATATCAATATTATAGAAATAAATGAAAATATGTATATATTTATATTTCTCATTTTCCCTGTTTTTTTCAAAATATCCCTATCCCGTTATTCCCAATATATTGCTCTGGTACAGATCAAATGCTGATAAAAAGTACTTTTACTATATTATTTTAGATAAATTATGTTTTATTAAAAGTTTATATTAAGCTTAATTTAATTAAGTATAATTTTCGTAGGTACTCTATATGGACGTTGTAAAAGAGAAGGAATTGAACTTTCACGTTCAAATCCAACTCCATGGTCTGAGGATGCTATGAATGAAGCATTAGTTGCTGTTAGGTGAGTGGTAAAATATTGTTTCCAACAACAAAACTCAATAAAAAAAATTTGCTGAATTCGGGGATAAGGCAAATATTTAAATAAAATGTTTTTTTACAAATTTTTATTTTATATAATTTGTTTTTGTTTCGTAATTTTTTTTTTTTTGTTCAATTTTATTTAGTTTTGTTTTGTTCTTTATTTTAAGGATTATTGAAACAAAAATTATAAATATATTTTTTTTTGAATTTTCGCATATAATATCATCATTGTTTTCGTTTGCTATTCAGAACTGTTTAAATTCTGATCTTGAGGCAATAATTAATTTACAAAGATCTTTTTAAATATCAAAGCTCTATGAGATATTTCCGTATAAAAAAACTTCCCACGTACATCTTTCAGAAATTTTACAGAATTAATGAGGGTATTTTTTTATAAAATTTCTTTTTTTTTATAAAAAGTGGATTTTCCTCTTTTTAAGAAATTTCTTCAATAAGAAGAAAAAATAAATTAGTAATAAAAGGAAAATTTGAAGTATAAAAGAAATAAAATTACCTGTGCCCAACTGCTACCAAAAAAATTAATTTTTGTGCGGAACTATTTTATTTTTTATAATGCGGAGATATTTCGGGGAGAATTTTTTTTTTAAATCAATATATGTATGTATATACTTTAACGGGTGGCGTAACACTTGGTAAAACTTAGATGACAAACAACTATTTCTCCTAAGTTCACTTATCAAAAACTCACAATGAAAAAAAATCAAGTAGCAAATTTGCAATTTGCAAAATATCCATTTTTCAAAATATTAAAAAAATTTTTGTTTTCTTTTTTGGTTTGGTTTTTTTTTTCGGAAAACCATTCAAAGCTTCTGGAAAGCAGGACGGTGCTGATGTGTGGAGTGTTCAGGCAAACTAAAACATTTTCCCAGTTTTATGCAATTAAAACTAGTCGTGAAGACTAATCATTAATTTCTTTTTCATATATTGGTTGCGAGAAATCCCGTGTAGATACTCTCATTTAGCGATAAATGTCAGGAACCTTGTAGGGACCTGCATTTATTGCTAGTTCTAGCGCCTTCTGTTTTTAAAGCCTTCTACGTATTCCATCGGAATGTAGGAGTTGACCGGCTTGTACAATATGTACCCTTTAATGGAACCTTATCATTGCACAGTTTTTTATTTCTTGCACCACAGTGAGGATATTTAAGTCTTTATGCAAGTCACTATTTCGCACATACCAGGGAGCATTAACCATGTTTCCTAAAACTTTATTTTGGAATGTTTGAATTCGCTGTACATGGCTCGGTTTGGTACAACCCCAAAGTTGTATACCATACAACCAAATCGGCTTAATTATTTGGTTATATAATAGTAATTGGCAATTTGGAACTTCGACCGACGAGCCAATAAATTTCTCTATATTTTAAATGACATTTCATTTTTCCTTTTTTATATGTTCATTTCACCTTAATTTGACGTCTAATGTCATACCCAGATATTTCGCCATTTTCTCTTGACGTATATCTATATCATTTAGCTTAATAGCAACGGGATTTTGAATAACTCTTTTATTAAAAGGGGGGGGTAACAAAATTTATTTGAAGAGATTTTAGTTAATTTTAAAATCATTCCTCTTTTTCATTTGAATATGTTTAAATGTGTATATGCGAGATTCTGAATTAAGAGAAACGTTAGAGTTCGTTACAAAAAATTTTTAACCTTTTTGACAAATGCGTTTTTTTGCGAAACGAGTTTTTTTACTAAGTGATTTTTTGCAATGTGATGTTTGCAATGTGAGTTTAGATCAACTGCGCTATACCCACTCTACTGATCATTTATTAAAACTGTGGCTAAATTAAGATTTTCAAAATAAATTCCAACATCAATAAATTTTAACTGAAATGGTTAGGCTATGTTTTGATCGCGATCATGCATAATTATTAAATATTTTCATTTATAATTAGTTGAAGAACAAAGATTATTATTGTTCTCTTTAAAGTCTAAAAACAACCAGAAATAATTAAATGTGTCAAAAAAAAATCAATACAAAGCTAAAGTAATTATAATATAAAGAAATAACATAATTAAAAATAAAAATTTCCGTTACAAATTTTTAAAATAAGCCACTTTTATTAAATTTTGCAAAAAAAAAAAATACTGTTATCTTATAATACATACAAAATACAATTTTCAAATTTGTTTTTTTTTTTTTCTTCATTTTTATTTTAGTAATTATTTAACATGAATTATTTTTGTTGAACCTTTAAAAAAACAAAAAAAAAAACTATGAAAGATTCATAACTTTTCCTATAAAGTAAATAACATTTTTATCTTTGATCACATAAATGAATGGTCGATTAACATGAAAATGAATAAGATTAGGAAACTCAGAGCAAATTGCTAAATGTCCTAAAATACAATAAAAAAATTAGTACATTTTTTGAAAATTATAATTAAAATCAAATAAGATATCGTAATACATAGTGTAATGACTATAATTATTGACTGTACTAAAAAAAATTTAAACATAAAATTATATAAATTATTCAATAAATTTTAAAAGTCAGCTTTTTTACGAAAAAAAAAAATTAATCAAATCACGACAGCTGAGTGTCTTTTATCACTACGTTAAATTGGATAATATGGATACCCTTTATATAACATAATATCTAAAAACCTTGAATAGTAATTAATTAAATTTTTGGCCCAAAAATTATCTAAATAAAATTTTATAAAAAATCTAATTTTTGTTTTTGACATTTGGACCACAAATTGTAAATGTCATATAAGAAGGGCTAACCAATAATTGTAGTCATTACATTATATAAAAATAGATTGGATATAGGTACTTAACTTTAGGAACATTGTTGAATCCTTTTCAAACATACTGAGAGATACCGTAGATCACATGATGAAACGCTATATGGGTTTCACTAAGCAGTAGAAACAATAAGGGCTTCAAACAGTGATTTGAAAATGTATGGTGGAAACTTATTTAAAGAGCTGTAGCATCTGCATTTGTGAAACTAAAAAACCCAGCCAAATCTTAAACGAAATAGAAATAGAATAAAAATTTCCTTTCCAAAATATAGATGTCATAAAAAATGTACCGTTATATCGATATTTTTTTTTTTAAATTAATAAAAACCACAATTTTTTTTTTTTTTTTTTCTTTCTTAAATATCTTGTACCGATACCGTTAAATATCTTATAATGTTATACACGTCTTTGGAAGGAAAATTTTCCGGGGTTTCGTTTAAACCTTCGTTTAAGGTACGTATTTCCGTAAATGTAAAAGTTCCATACATTTTCAAATAGAAATTTTTAAGCTTTTAGCGTCTCCATTGCTTAGTTGGGTCCATATAGCGTTATATTACGTGATCTATTGAATGTCTCATAGTAAACTTTGATAAATATCGGATAATGCACTTAAAGTAAAGTATACCCAATAGTTTTATTTATTTTTTTTGTTTTTTTTTTTTTTCTTTAAACTTACTTGGTAATTCTCTATCATCAGTTCCAATTAAATTTGATTCAATTTCAGCCTTATGAATTATTTTATTAATTTTTATTTCTGGTTCATTTTGAATTAAATTTGAAAAATTTAATTTATCTTTTTTTAATAAATTTGCTTCATAAAATTTTTCCATTATTTTAAGTACATCTAATTTTGTTTCAATTTTAAATTTTGGAAATTTAATCCACATTGGTATTTCATGCATATGATTACAAATATCAAAAAAATCAATTTCTTCAAATTTATTTTGTAATTGTTCAATATTATCGGTATCATTTATTGGTAATATAACTAACATTGATAATTCATTTTCATAATAACCAGCATAACGTAATTCAGCAATTTTTATATTAAAATCATTAAATTCACCATATTTAAAATATGGTATTGTATTAACCATCATATCAATTTGAATTTTTTCACCATTTTTTAAATAAAAATCATCTTTACCATTATTTGTAAATATATCATGAAATGATACATCCCATAAAGCTTTTAAACTTGCACAATTTATTATTACCAATACTGTATTTGTTATTGTATTAAAATCATTTTCATCAATTATTTGACAAATTTTATCATCAGTTTTTTTAAAACATTCATCATTTATATTATCAAGATTTTCTTTAATATTATTAAAATTAATATTATTTATTTCAGTTTTAATTGATTTTAAATAATTTTCAATAAAATCATTATTTAATTTTTTATCATTTTGTATTAAAAATTTATTATATAAATTAAAATTAAAAAAATCTGATTTTATTTCTTTTGATATTGATGAAAAAATTTCTTTAATATCATCAATATTTGTTTTTGTTGAAAGTTGTAATAATTTTAAAATTTCTGTTGAATGTTCATCATATTGTGTTGAAATGTAAATAGAAGCTAATAAAAATTGTATTGATAGTGGTGAAATAACAATATTTTCACTTAATAATATTGATGATGATGATGATGATGATGACGTTGATATTTTTGACAAGTGTTCACATGCAATACTAAATAATTTAAATGAAATTTTTGAATTATTTTTAAAATATTCAGCCATTTTGTTTACTTCAATTAGCACCCACTTAAATGTTTTTTTCTTTTTTTGGTCTTTTTTTTTTTTATATATTTTAAATAAAATCAAACGATCTGAAAATTGATTTTTTTTTTTTTTTATATAAAAATCGGTTAAAATTTTGTTCAGAAATTGTAAATCACAACTAAAGTTTCAATTCAACT
Source organism: Poecilobothrus nobilitatus (assembly GCA_947095535.1). Lineage (NCBI taxonomy): Eukaryota > Metazoa > Arthropoda > Insecta > Diptera > Dolichopodidae > Poecilobothrus > Poecilobothrus nobilitatus. The sequence goes on from OX352773.1 coordinate 170,672,878, forward strand.
GATTGTAAAATGAAATTTTGATATTTTTTTTGTATTAAAAAATAATAAGTTCAAAAAAAAAAAAAAAAAACTAACCAGAACAATAATTATATACCAATATTAAGCCAAGTATGACGTAAAAAAGCTTTTCAAATTTGTTTATCTTTTGGCGGTATTTTTTTATGTTTAATTTTTTTTTTTTAGAGTATTTTGGTGAATATTTTTTTTTTTTATATTATGTATAAGTATATATGTACATACATATGTATGTTTTAGGTCATTGCATTAGTAATCATTTCATGTTAATATTAAATACGAGTTCAAAATGAAAAATGTTTATTAAAGTTTATTTTTAAAATAAATAAAATATTTAAAAAGATTTTTAAATTAATTTTTTCAAAATTATAATAAATGTTCACCTTATAATATTTGATTAAAGAACTTTATGGTGCCCATACACGGCGGACTAGGTTGAAAGCCTAGACAAGTTGTAAAACCATTTTGATGGTTGAAAAGTTGGTTGGAAGAATATCAAAAACTTTTGATTTTTGTGGGTGGAGTCTTTGGTTTGCAGTTGAGTTGTATCGTGCATAGGCAAATTGTACAACTTAAATGTCATTTTAACATTGAGATTTTTTGATTTGAGAAAATAATAAAAATATAAATTACATAATTACAACGGTTGGAATGATAGGTTCGATAAGTGTGTGGTATGGTTCTTAAATCTGTCCGCGTACCAAGTTTACAACCTAGTCCGCCGTGTATGGGCAACATGAAGTTCTAATAATGGAAATATTGTTGAGAATAAATTAATACCTATGTTGCTTATATGACAGATTGTCTGTTATGTATTTAACAACAGTTAGTTTCATTTCTTATTCTAAAATCTGAGTACAAGTTTATGCGTATATAAGATTAACTACTACACTCACATACAAAATTATAATTTTACTCTGTCATTTTGAAACAATTAGAGTTAAATATGAATTTGAACTGTCAAAATCAAATGGGAACAAATATTATTATTTCAAAGTCTTTAGTCTTTAAAAAATTTGAATTGAACGATTTCGTTTACAATTATTTCAATATGTAAGTTTATATGTAATATTAAAATTTGGAATAAAGGAACAATAATGAATACTTCATAAGATTTTGACATTTCTAACGTTCGTTAACTCTACTTCCGGATAGGATTAAAAAAGTTAAATGTGTTCAGCATAAATGTACATTTCGAAACGCTTTTTGTAATGTCATGTATAGTTAATTAAATTCTACTCTGGTAATTTCGGAACTATAACTTTCAACGAGTAAGTTTAACATTCTAATGTCTATGAAATGTACATGAGATGAAAAAGAGTTCCGCACAAAAAGTTAATGTTATATTAACTTTTTTTTGCAGAAATTAGAGAATTGAAATTTTTCTCTTTCACAATTCTTTGAAGACTCCTTATTTTAAAAATGTTTACTTATAGACAATAATGTATGTTATAGGTATAGTTATATAGTTATTTTATTCAAACAATTTGTAGAAGATTAATTTTAGTTTCCAAAGAGCATCTATAAAAGTATATTAACTCTTTTTAAGACATTGGCAATATAGATGCCACCATGCCACCACCATGCTTGTAAATAAAGCAAAAATAATTAATTTGGTTTGGTACTTTGATATATCTGTTAGTGACATCTGTGTTGAACTAATAAAATTATAAATTTTATTTTATTTTTATTTTTTGCTAGTTGACCTTCATTTGAATTTAAAAAAACGTCATTTTTTTGCATTATATTTTCGATTTGCTCATATTTGCTGTTAAAATTGAGATAAAAGAATTTCGAATTACAAATATATTAAATTACATTATTTTAATTCATATTATAAAAAAAAAAAAAAAAAATTTGAATAAATAGAAGTATTTTTAGATGTTGCCGTTGTACGTTAGAGAAATTTTTCATAGTATTATTTTTATATTAGGAGACAGAAATGGTTACAAAAAGTTTGAATGAAGTTGAAATTGCTGAAATTTTAACTGATTTTCCTAAAATTTCAGAAAACGAATATGAAAGTAATGATGATTTAATGAATTTGCCGGATAAAATTCATTTAAATGAAGTGGGTTCACACATGCCGAAAACTGACAAATTGAAATTGTACTTTGAATTATTAAAAAAAAATATTTTTTCTAAACAACTTTTTGTGTTATTAACAGACAATGGCATACATATTGCTACCTTACTTTTTTTCCAATTTACAGCTATTTTTTTTTTTGTATTTTGAAAATTATATATATATTTAGCATCAACAACTAACTAAAAACTACAAAAAATTTAATGATAATACCAGTGATTTCTTATGTACGTTAAAGGGTTAAGAGAAAGAAGGGTTAAAGAAAATTATAAGATGATCATAAAATCAATCAAATTTCTATCTATATCGATCATTTATACTGCATATTATAAACATTCTTATTACATATGTATGTATTAAAATAAAAATATTTTTTATTTGAAATTTTATTTTTTTTAGGTGCTATGATTAAATATGAATTCTTTTTATTTGAAACTTGTACAAATATTTAATTAAGTATAGAAAGTATAGAAAACTTGAACTTTGTAGATAAAAATCTAATGTACTTAAGATAAAGAATAACATTTTATACAGGTATAACACGCAATTGTATAATTTTTATAATTTAATATAACTATACATATGTATGACTAAGTATATTATGTACATATATATTATATACAAATGTACATAAAAAAAATACATTTAAATATGTATTAACTTTTTATTGGAAAAACTAAATAAAATAATGAACTTTTTCGAGCTTTTTTTTTATCTTATTTATTTTTGGGGTGAATAATTTTTTAAACATTTATTGTTATATGTTTTTATACATATATATATATATATATATATAAAAATAGAAAAATAGAAAAATTCAAAGCTATATATGCTATAACAATTTAAAAATAACCATTTATGAAAATGATTAATCCACGCCACGAAGTTCTTAATATAAAAATATATTTATACAATAATTTAAACATAGTATTATGTAAAATTATCAAATAAAACCCATATATAGAAAAAAAAAAAAAAAGAAAAATATGCGAAAATTAATTAATTAATTTGGCAATTTTATAATTAAAATTTTCTTTTATAATTAATATTTTATTTATTTAATAATTTTTTTTCTTTTTTTTTTACATTTTTATTTACTTTATTTTATGTTTGTTGTTCTTTTAATGTTAACTAATGAAACAATTTATTAACAATTTTCCACCGAAAATGTGTTTTTTTTTTTTTTCTCTTCTCTATTTCTTTTTGTTTTTTTTCCGACGCACTTTTTTCGCAGAGTCGGGCACATGTCAATAAATCAAGCAGCCATACATTATAATTTACCATATAGTTCGCTATATGGTCGATTTAAAAGAGCTAAATATGATACAAGTACAACATCAGCAGCAAATACAAGTACAGCATCAAATGCAAGTGCAAATAATTCAACAGGAAATATTGAAATAATTGAAAATAGTCCAGAAAATTCGGTAAAAAAATATTTAAATTTTAATTTAACCCCATTTCATGACATGACTACTGTTGTTTTGTTTTACATAAAAAAAATAAATTCTTTACAATATTACATTACTTCATATTTTTTGTTAATTTTTTTTTTTTTTTTGGTTTAAAATATGTAAATTACTAATTACAATATTATATGAAAAAATAAATTTTTATTTATACATATGTAATACATATATATAAAAAGTTGTGGCTGAAAGGGTTAAAAATAAATTATTTAATTAAAAGCATTAATAAATTTTATAATGACAATATTATTATTTTAGATGCATATGTTACATCAATTCCAATATAGTCCTGGACCATCAACAACACCACAACCAACACAACAACAACAGCAGCAACAACAGCAGCAACAACAGCAACAACAACAACAACAACAACATATTCAACAACAAAATCAACAACAACAACAACAACAACAACAACATCATCAGCAACAACAACAACATCACACAATTCAAATTCAACATCATGCCACACAACCACAACACCATCAACAACATATTCAACAACAACAACATCAAGATGTTGTTACATCATCCAGTCAAATTATACATCAACAAACTGGACAAATTCAACAGATTTATCATCATCATAGTACACCAGAGAGAAGTTGAAAAATGCTTAAACCTTCAGATAATACAAAAATTATCAGCAGGATTATAATAAAGCAAGAATGATTAGATTAAATTTAATTGCCACCAAAAATCATATTTAATCCTGTGTTATTGGTGAATTTTTTTTTTTTTTTTTTGACTTTTTTTTTTTTTTTTTGTTTTTTAAAATAATTAAAATTGAATTAAATTCAAAAATATGAACAACAAAAAAAAAAAAAACAAACAAACAAACAATATAACACCATTTTGATAAATTTAGAACAAAATAAAAAAAAAAATTAATAAAAAAAAAAATTAATAAAAAAAAAAATTAATTTTTATGACAATTAAAAAAAAATTTTTTTTTTTTTTATAACAAAAATTTCTTTGGCAAATTAATTGAATTCGAAAATAAGTTGAAATTAATTATATACAAAATAAAAAAAATAAAAAAAAATCCACATTCAATGTTGATAATAAAATAGTATATAATATTATAGAAAATATTATTGTTATCACACATTCATAAAATTAAATAAATAAAAATATAAAAAATTAATTCAAATCAGAAAATTAAAAGCAAAAGGAATTAAAAAAAAAAATAATATAAGTATCATACACAAAATTTATATTTATAATAAAAAGTGCGAAACATCAAATCCACACATCATAACTGATAAATTATTAATAATGAACATTACAAGATCAAACTTATTATAATCAAAATAAATACATAGAAATATTAATCAAGAAATATATATATATATATATATATATATATATATATATAATTTTTGTGTAACATTTAAAATAATTATATAAGTTAAAAATTATTAAAAAAAAAAAAAATTTTTAATAAATAAAACATAAAATAAATAATTAAAATCATATATACATACATAAAAAGAAAACAAACAAAATACATGAAAGTCTTCACATTTATTATTATTATTATTAAAACAAAAACAAAAAAAAAACAAATAAATAAATAAATAAATTAATAAAATAAAAATTAATGTATGATTAAAAATCAAAACAAAAAACAATTACATAAAATTAATAAAAAAAAAAAAAAAATTAATAAAATATATTAATACAAAAATAAAAAAAAAAAAATTATTCATAAAACATACATACATAATATTTATATTAAATAATTGTAATTTATTATATATACGTATAAATATTAAAATATTAACTATATATTAATATACATTATTATATATTATATACATATAAAATTATATATAAAATAAGACTTAATTTCAGATTTTAAGCTGAAATGCCGTTTCATTTATTATTTATATTAGTAATTTTTTTTTTTTTTTTCATATTTGTAATATTTTAATTTAATATTTTTACAATATTTACTATTTTATTCTATTAAATTACATATATAAATAAATTAATAAAAAATTGATTTTAACTAATAATTTTTTTGGTATATAAAAAGTATAGATAACTGTAATATAATAATTATTTTATATAATATCGCATGAAAAAATATGTATTAAAGATTTATTTTATCGCCATATAAATACGATATGATGATCTTTTTTTTTTTGCTTATACATACTTTTAATTAATTTTTATGAAAATTTATATTTTATTGGATAATGAAATAATCTGACTTACTTTAAAAATTGTAATTTTCCTTTATAACGATTTCATTTTTAAACAGTATTTTTAAATTTAATTTTGTTATGACGATATGTCCCCATTTCGTTATATATTGCTGCCTTTAAGTACTATATATGATATAAAGAGTATACTTTTGTACTGTAACGCTCTTTAGTCACGATGGATTTTATCTTTTCAAAAATTCTACAAAAAAACTTTGAAATACTTTTAAAAATATATTAATTTAAAATTTAGTTTGTTTTTTTTTTTTAGAGTTAACTTGTATAAAACGTTCAAGTTTCTAGTGAGTATATTTTAATTTTTATGACAATTCAAAATTCTTGAGTAGTAATTTAATTTTATGAGTACTTTTATGAGTAGTTTTAAATATTTTGATCAAAATTTCGGTCTTTAGAAGAATATTTCTACTTACAAACAAATCTTATTCTTATTAATATTAATAAAAATATTTTTAAATAAAATAAAGATTAATACTTTTGAAATATCTTATTTATATTTTGTTTAAATATATTACCCATAGGCGCTTCATAGACCCCCTCCAAATTCTTTTGTCAAGTTTTTAAATGTTATATAAAATATGCCTCGATCTCATGCGATTTTATACTATAAATTATTAATTTTCTTTGTATTTCTTTTGTTTTTGCTAAAATTTTCAATTTTTTTTTTATTATCTTCTAATTTTATTTTCTTAATTTTTATTTTTTTTTTTAAGTAAGAATGTTTTTCTTTTAAATTTTAATTACAAATAACTTAATAAAACCGTAAATATTATAAATAAAAAGAGAAATAATCAAAGATTAATAATATAAATGTATAGCAAATAAAAAAACAAAAAAAAAAAAACAAAAATGTAATTGTAGTGTATTTTGTAAATGTTAAAGAAAAAATAAAATAAACACAAAACAAAAAAAGAAATATATATATATATATATATATATATATATATAAAATAAATAGAAAAAAAAAAAATTGTTGAAATTATAATTAATATTATAACTATTTGTAAAAAAAAAAAAACATTACGTAACATTAGATCAGAATGAAGAAAATTTGCTTTTCTTCAAATAATTAATATTTATTTTCAATATTTAAAGTTTTTTTTTTTTCTGTTTCATTTTATTTTAGACCATATTATTTAAATCTTGTATTTAAAAAATAATTTCATTTCATTTAACCCTTGATTTTCTATAAAACCGCAAAAAAAATTTCATACCAGTTAATTAAAATTGTATTTTATTCAGTAACACATTTTAGGTTTAAAAAAAAAAATGTGTCTCTTGTATTCTATCTGCTAAAATTATACTTTGCAATACATAAGTTTCTAATTTACCATTCGTTGAATTTGTTAGGTATTATGTTTTTTTTTTGCCAAATTTTCAAATTTCATATACAGTTTTTTAATGTAAAAATATTTTTTTATGCAGTGCTTATAAAAAGGTAAATTATAACTGTATTTTTATTAATTTTTGAATCAACAACGATTTGATTTGATTTTATAAAATACATCCGAAAATTTAATATGTATAAATTTCTTATGAAAGTATATTAAAAATATATATAATCATAAAAGAATTGAAGGGGTTTAACACCTAAACTAAACTACACCTCAACTCGTAGTTTTTATTTTTCTTTTTTTGAAAAAATAAAAATAAAATTTCAGTTCAAGCTCAGTTTTATTATAAATTCAACCTAAAACAAAATTTGGTAAAAATGATTTAAAATGATTTTTTATTAATTGATATTTTAGAAATAATTTTTACCTTAAAGCACATCTTAAAAATTATCTTTTAATTTGAATTTAAATTTTTATATTAGCCTTTCTTTGAATTCTAATTTCTTTTCTCAATAAATTCCCAATAAAAACCATTTTTTTTTTTTTTTTTTTGTATTTTTCAAATATAAATTTAAATTATATAACAATGAAATAAAAAATATTTGTAAAATAAAATAAATCTGTACTAAGAAAAAAAAAAAACTTAAAAAAAAAAAAAAAAAAAAAACAGAAGAAAACAAACAAAAAAAATATAAGTTTTCTAATAACGTCCAAACTATTTTTAGAATGAAATACAGAAGAGAGAAAAAAGAACTTCTTTTTAGTAAATTACTATTAAATATTGGAATTAAAAAAAAAATAAAAATAATAATTATCTACTTATTTTCTATAAAAGAAAAAAAAAAACAAAAAAATTATGTATTTAATAAAAACTGCAAAAAAAAAAAAAAAAAAAAAAAATCATATAAAAATTCTTTTTGGCCTTTTTCTGAAAACTGAAAATAAAGAAAATAAAAAATTTGTAGAAATTTTTTTTTAACAAAAAAAAAAAATATATATATACATATATACATAATAATTTAATTATATTATTAATAAAAATTAATAATTATGTAATTTGTATAGTCTCTATATACGTAAATCAAGAAAAAAAAAAAAAAGAAAAAAAAAAAATTTAAAAACAAAACTATTAGAGTTATGCTTAAGAAATTATTATTTAAAAGTGTATACATAAATATAAAAAAAAAAAAAAAAAAAATTATATATATAAATAATAAGGGAAAAAAATATTTAATATAATAAAAGTAAAAGAAATATTAGAAATAAATAATAATAAATATAATACATATTATATTAATTGAAAAAAAAAAAAAATAAATAAAAAATAGAATAAAATAAAAAAAAAAAATAAATAAGACGACATTTCAACTTAAAGTCTCTAAAACAATATTAAAAGAAAAAAAAAAAAAAAAACAAAAAAAAAAAAACGTAAAGTAAAATGATAATATCTTATAGAAATAGGTAACCAGAAATCCAGAAATGGAAACTAAACCACATTATTAATATATAAGAAAAGAAAAAAAAAATTTCTTCCTAGTAGAAATAATTCTTAATTTTATTTAAGCTAGAAATACAATATAGGAACAAAAACAAAAAAAAAAAAAATATAACATAATATTTAAAAAAAAAAAAAAAAAAAAAAAAAGTAGTAAAAAAAATAAAAGTAAAATAAAATTATTCCAAAATTTGACTTAAATCATTTTTACATAACAAAAAAAAAAAAATAATAATATATATTTAAAAATTTTAATTTTTTTTTTTTTTTTTTTCTAATTAAAATTGTTTTGTTTTATTGTAATATACAAAATTAAATTACTTTCATACATAGTTATATTTTACATTTATTATTATGTATTCTATTACATAATTTTTTTTTTTAATTAAAGAGTTTATTTAAATTTTTATATATAACATTTTATATAAAAGTTTTAATTTTTTTTTTTTTTTTGTTTTCTTCAAAATTATTTTTGTTTATTTCTTTTAATGTTGTTGTTTTTTAATTTTTTCTTTTTTAGATTCAAATAAGTTTAAAAAAAAAAAAAAACATTTTTTATTGAAAATTATATTTCATAATATGCAATACAATTGTATTTATTTATTATTAATAAACATTAATTATGTTTCGCTGTCTGTAGTTTAAAGTCTATAGACATATTATGGCTAGATGGATAATATCGGAAATATTTCGAGTCAATTATGTATTGTGTTTATGTATTATTTTAATTTTTTCAGAAATAATTTCATTTCTAATCACTTATTTTCTTATTTTATTACGTTAACATTTTTAAAGATATTTTATTCAAACGGTTTTTTTTTAATTAAATTTAAATTTTCCAAAAAAAAAAAAAAATATTTCAATTATTAAGTTTAAATTATAATAACTTAAAATATCTTAAATGAAACTGGGTCATATTGTATCAATCACTTATCACTAATCAAATAATCAAATAATCATTTTTTTTTTTTTTTTTTTTTGTTAACTAAGTGTTTTTTACTAATCAAAACTTTATTCAGTTATTTTATTACCAAATATGGTTTTGATGCAAGAAAAACCAAAACTTATCAAAAAAAAAAAAAAAAATTATTTGATTATTTGCTTAGTGATAAGTTTTCTGATGTAATAGCGCCCTGGTTATGAGAAACTGAAAAATTATTTTGCATTGTTTGCATTTCTTTTACACGAAAAGAATAATTTAAAAGTACATAGTTGGTAAATTGAACACTAAATTTTTTGTTCAAAAAATTTTAATTAAAACCTGCATCTGCAGGAAAAGTTTTTCATATTTACTTCTATCATATTTTCTTTTTAAAAGGGTCATGTAATTGGGAATAGAAAGAAGTTGTTTGCTCTGCAAAAAAAAAAAAAAAGCTTAAAATTTATTTTCATTAGCAGAGGGAAATAAATGTATATATTATTATAAAATGCATTATGGATTTCGTTAACTACATTTTACTTTAAGATAGGAATACCTTACCATAAGATATGATACAAAAATTAAAATACCTTAAAATAGAAAAACACATAAGAAAAAGAAACTAAGAAATTGATTGGCATTTTAAATTAAAAAAAAAAAAAACCACTAATTCGTTTCATATATTTTTACCATGCTTAATGTATGAGTATCGAAAATGTTTCTTTTGAATGTTAAATAAGGAGTTCTCATATTTTCAGACATTTTTAATCAAATAAATAAATGACTTGTGTTTTATATTTATATAAAAATTTATTTAAATTATAATAACGAATAATTTCTTAAAAAAAAAAAAAAAAAAATGGATTAGCTTAAATTAAATTTAAAAACAATTTTAAATAAAAATAATTTTTTGTGATTAATTGATCCAGTATGATCAGATTTTGATAATTATAAAGTTTACATGGTAAATTATTTATAATTTTTTATAGTATATTATTCTGTCTTTGGTTGGTATATTCTCCTGCTTGTGGTTTCTTTGGTTTTGAACATTAAAACAATTTCAATTATTTATTTTAATGATAATATTATTTAAATGTTATATTTGATAAAATATGAATCAGAGATAAGAAATATAGTTTTCAATAAAATTTATTCTTTTCACTAAAAATTGCATTTCATATAACTCTTTTTTTTCTATTATATATATATATATAAAAAAATATATATTGTTTATTATTTTATACCATTTATTTTTATTTTAACTTTCTTAAAATCTTTCTATTATATTTTATATTATAAATATGATATATTTGATATTAAAACAATGACACTTATATATACATACATATATATATATATATATATATATATATTAATATACTATAAATTATTTTATTTAATAAAATATTTTCATTATAGGAAACTTATCAAATTTTTTAGTGTTAATTATTATTATAATCATTATTAATAAATTATGTATTTACAATATTATTATAAATATTTTTAATTTTATTTTTTTTTTTTTATTTTTCATCATATTATGTATTATGTTTTTCTTGTTTTTTTAATTATAATTTTTTCTACTTTTGTTTTTTTTTTTTGTTTTAATTTCTCATCCTTTTAGATAATAAATTTTTTATTGATAAGTTTTTTTTTTTTCTAATTTTAATTTTAATTAAATGATTTTATTTTAATTAAAATTCGAAAAAGAAAAAAAAAAAAAAAAAAAATCAAAAAGATTGAAATTATTATATTATATTATATTATATTATAATATTTTATTTTTTTTTTTTTTTTAATTATTAGCAATTTATTATTATTATTATTATTATTATTACTATAATTATTATTAATATTCATTGTTATTTCTGGAAATAATCCATTAAAATAAAATTAAACAAAAAAAAAAAAAAAAGAAAAAAAAATAATAAACATCCAGAGTTAAAAAATTAAATAAATTTATAAAAAAACAAAAAAAAACATAAAAAATATCTTAGATATAAAATAAATAAAAAAAAAAAAAATATATAAAACAACAAGAAATCATTTAATAGTTGAAAATAATTTTAATAAATAAATAAGTAAACTAAAATAAACTAAATAATAATAATGATAATAGATACCGAAAAAGTAAATAACTAAAAAAAAAAAAATAACAATTCAAACAAAAACAAAAAAAAAAAAAAAATATAAAACAAAATATAGAAGAGGAAAAATTTATGTAATAAAATAATATTATATTATATAATTAAATAAATATTAAAAAAAAAAATAAAAAAAAAAAAATAAAAGAAAAATAATTTTACGCTTTGCGTAAAATTAATTAATAATTTAAAAATTAATGCATTTAGTTCTTTATTTAAAATTCATTATTATATAATTTATTTTTAAGGTTTTCGGATATAGATTAGATCAAAAAGTGCTTCTATGGTGTGTCAGAGTAAAGCATCTATATTACGATATTATTTTATTGTACTTATTTGGAGTTTCACTTTTTCTGTGACATTCGATTAAATTGAAAATTGGATGACAGTAAAAATTCGTATTAATAATAGCAATGTATGACTTATAAGGTACATACGTTGGTATATTAATACGCTGAATAAAGATAAAAGGCAACAAAAAAAAAAAAAAAGGTAAATATAAAAAATTGGAAATTTGAATTCTTAACGTAATTTACGTTCAGCACTTACACAAGTGAATCAACATAAACATTTTTTTTTTTTTTTTGTGAGAGGTAATAAATTAAATGCTTTGAATGTTAAAGCAAAAATAGGTGATAGAAAACAGGGCCCTTACCATGTAAAAAAAAAACGCATCGCAAAAATGTGCGCATTTGATTTGTGATTTGTTATAATTTAATATTACTTTTCATTTTTTAACTCCTATTTCTTTCTTTTTATTTAAACCGAATTGATTAGTAAACGTAACACTTACTTTTTCTTACTACAAAAAAGAATAACAATTTATATGACAATTGTCAAAATTAAGTGAGGGAAATTAATCTATACAATAATTTCATTATGCCAAAAACAGTAATTTTTTTGTATATGTGGTATAAGACTTGCAATATCAAAATTTCTTGCAATATCAAAGTTTCAGGTGAGTGACAGTGATAAATGAAAAAAGTGACTGTGAAAAGTGAGTTTATAAACTTTATAAAAAGGTTGTTTGTCGGGTAATAACGGATTAGTAATAAGTCGTTTTATGAATTCTTTAAATTGCAATTATTTACAGTTTTAGGAAATTTTCCAGTTGATTAATTTATCATCATGTTCATAATTGCAGAAAAATATGCGTCGACGTTGGGCATATATTTTTACATGACATCTATGAACAAAATATATGTTCATGTGCGTTGAAATTTTTTCTGCAGTACGTTTTTGTTCATAGACGAGCGCATGCAAAATTTAGTTTCATGTTTTCTGACGCCATTTATTTTTGACGCTGACGTAACATCGATAACTATGAACCCTGGCACCTGCTTTTTAACTTAGCGTTTTTTTTGATAACATGCAACTATGAACAAAAAATCTTCTTTCTTGATCAAGCACGACCTCTATAAACACGCCTTATTATGCCTCATGAAAATATGTGCTAATTATAGTTCAGAGATTGTCTATACTTCAAATCTTGTAATTGTTTTGACATTATATCATTTGACATTTGCAATAAAAATAAGATACTCAAAAATATTAAATCGCACAAAATCTTTTTCAATTTTCAATTAATTCAATTCAAATAAGTTTATAAAATTTTAAATAAGAAACAAAAAAAAAAATAATTGTAAATATAAGTTATAAATCATATAAATCAAATTGTAAAATATTAATACATTTTTTTATGGCATTCGATGCGTTTTGAAGCTAACCTTTTATAAAGTTAGTATATAAAAATATGTACATTTTTTTTATTTAATTGAGTCATTAAAAACAAAATTTTATTACGACTTCAAATTCATAAAACTAAGAATTTTTTATGATTAAAACTTTATTAAAACACTTTTTATTATAAATTTATTCCCTTACCACAATTTTTATTATTTATTCAATCAATAGATAGTATGTTTTTTATACTTACATATGTATAATAAGCTTAAAAAACAAAAAATTCTTAAAAGCTAGTAATTTAAATTATGCAATGCAAAATCTACTAAGTGCAATTTATATTTAAATCATTAAAACTTTATTAGATCAAAACTAATTAAATTGTTTTTCTTAAGATTTTAATACATAAGTGATTTTAATTTTATATTTTCAAAATGGCTTTCAATTTGTTTGATTCGAAAATTTGTAAATGTATATGTATTTTATCTTCTTTTAGATGATTTTGATAAAATTTCATATTAGTATAAGACTTATCGAAAATTTTAAACTAGGAGTTGTCAGGTACAACATTACAAAGTCTATTGAAGAGATCAAGTAATACGTGAGAAAGAAACACTCCTAAAATTTGCTTAAATTCATTACTGAGACGATCAAACAATGTATCGCGCCACGACTAATAAAACAAGTTATTGCGGACGCAGAATTTTCAAAAAAAAAAAATTTTTTCGTTGTTTTGGATTCTATACATCCTTAAAAACGTCCAGAAAATGAATTTCAGTGAAATCTATTTTTTTAAAACGCATCACAACACTATCATAGCATTTACATATACAAACATATACTACGAGTAAAATGTATTTCTCTAAGACGCGTGAACAAATTTGCGTAATGTTGGTAGTATTTTCTGCTGTTAAAGTAATTAGTCTTACATTTGTAACATTTTTTAAATATGTAAGTAAGTATGAGCTGCTAAAAATACCAAAAAAATCAAAACTGATACTTATCGCTTAAAAAAATCAGAAGTGATAAAAAATGGTAAACCTCTTTGTAGAAAAAATCTTGCAGAAATATTAGATACACTTTTGACATTGAGGCAATTTTGACAGAAGTGCAGAGAGTAAAAGCTTAATAAGGGGCCAGCTTTTAACAAATTTACAGGTAGTCTTTCGTAAAAAAATAATTATTAATTAATAATAAAATATTAAAGAAAAATATTTTAAAATATAATGTTTTCATTCATAAATATACATTTAAAAAATTGTCTTACTTTAAATTTTTTATTTTAAAAGCTACTTAAGATAAATTACCTCAATATCTCAATAGTATACGTCGAGACTACTTTCATACTTTAAAATTTTGTACACGTTTTTATGGCTATAATCGAGACTCACATCAATTATGAAATTATTCATACGCGCTATACGTCAGAATCGATTGCAATTCTCTTAAAACTACATTGATGTGTTTTCAGTTCTTGGCCTGTTTACTTAAGTCTTGATTGAAGTAATAATTTTGTATTCTAAAATATAACTCAAAATATCACTATAAAACAACGGATAATATTATATAAAATATAAGTGATGTTGTCTGTCAAAATCATCAGTATGGCAATTCTGAAAAATATTCGTATTTTAATACACGATAGCAATTTTTTATCACTTCTAAATCTAAATTTGTATGCGAATAGGTATCACGGCTAAAAATTAAACTTGTTTTTTATTTTTAATTTTTAAAGTTTTAATATTCAAAATGGAAAAACTAGATAGATTGAATATGAGCAAGCGTGAATAGTCTTTCCTACTATTTAAATAATTATGGTTCGCCATAAAAAGATGGTCAAACATATATTTTTTAAATATAAAATTTTGACATGTGTTTATATTTTTAAAACTGTGTCAATTTGCTTTAACACTCTTGAAAAATTTAAAATTGTACGAGTACTAAGCTAAGTAACTGAAACGATTTAAATTTTTTCTTATACATCTTCTAATGGAGTTAAGAGATTTCTTCTCTTCATGTTTATCTTCAGAAGAATCCTGCAAAATAAAGGGACTCATTACAAACCAAAATATTAAATCTTTAAACTTTTTAATTAGTTTTTTTGTTTTGTTTTTAAAAAATCTTTCATAAAACCTCAACAACCTCAAAATTTCATTACTTTTAAAAATAAATAAATATGTTGTGACATTTTGATAATAAATGCTACCAACATAAACATAATGTTCACCGTACATCTTTCAGATGTGCCAGACATGACATTTTAAAGCAAAAGTGGCGTGATATATTTTTTGAGTAATGCATTTCAGTGATGCGTTTTTCGGAATATGGGTGAAAAACATCACTTTTGTATCTACAAAATAAACAAATGATATTTTTCGTATGGTGCTTGTTGAATCTTTTATACACATGATTGCACTTTATTTTTAAAGATAAGTAAATACTCGTAAGTATGAATTAATCTTGTTAGTTAAAGGTAAGTATTAAGTTATCGTTTTTATATTATTACGTTGGATATGGATGTTGGATGTTGGATATTCTAATAATAATAAATTTAGTTTTAGGGGCCTCGGTGATCTAGTGGGTAAGAGCGTATAAAATGCGCTACAAACACCAAGGGAGTATGGATTCGAATGCCACACACGTCGTAAGAGTTATTCTGCCTTACGACATTTACAGCCACGCCTGAAAAGGAAAGGGTGTGTAATTTCCTGTTTACATTTATGTGGCAGAGAAATGCATTAAAAAAAAAAATTTACTTTTAATATAAAAAAAATGAGTTGTTTTTTGAATAATCAATATGATTTTAATAAACAATATGATTATCTAATTTTATTCAAAATATTATTGACTATGAATTTGCAGGTTTTATGAGAATGGGAATTTTTAAATAATTTCCATTACTCTTCAAATATTTTATATCTATATGTTAACATTTAATACTTTTTTCATAATAACAAATACGCAACTAACTTGTTTTTTTTTTCTTTTTAAAAAGAAAATGAATCGTTTAAATCCTTCTTGTTACACATCAATGACTTTAATAAAAATCAATTGGTGTTAAAATATGATAAAAGAAAAACTCCTTTCACCAGATCAAGGACGAAAGAAATAATAATGAATTATTCATATAAAAAAAAAAAGTAAGTCTCTCATTAAATCTGTTCTATTTTTATTTACTGTACTTAATTAAAAATGACGCATTGAATAAGCAATTCTTACTTCTTACTTCTACAATAATTTACATAAAACTAATAAATTCAATGACTTAATAAAATTTAAATAAAAAAAAAAAAAAATAAATTTATAAGACAATTAAATTTATGGAAAGATTGGAGCTTCTTTTATTTAGCAAAAAAAAAACTTGATGTCGTCATCAATATTTATGATGCTATGTAATTGAAAGTATCTCAGTTTTATTTTAATAAAAACAAATGTCTTAAATTTTCTTTTGTTAGGAACTTAGGTTTGACATTCGACAGCAAGGTGTAATAAATACATCGAAACAACAGTGACAAAGCCTAAAAAACTACTCATGATATGCAGGAAATTAAAAAAAAAATTAAAAAGGCTGCATAATTAGCCATATCAATTAGTTTTATTGAACTTCCCGAAGAAGGGACTGAGTCTGAAGTAAATCGACCAGGAACCAAAAAATCAGAATTTATGGTAAAAATCCCTTTATATATATAATAATCGAATGTTGCAAAAAGCGGTTGCAAAATTTTAGCTTATTAGATGCTCTATTGAACCGAGATAATAATATGTTGTTGAACGAAAATACAGATAAACAAAGATAATTGAAATGACATTTAAATAAATTGAATTTAATGAGAATGAATTTTTCCAAGCTGAAGCTTATGCAATCGAAGATGCGTTCAATGTAATCTTAATAGAGAATATAGAAATAAAGAAATAGCTATTCAAGTGCTTAGTGAAACTAAATCGTTTAGGAACAAACAATAAAGTAATCCTATACGGCATCCAGTATAGGGATATGAGTATCTACGGCATCCAATAGAGGGAAATGAGGAAGTGGATCGAGTTGCAAAAGAAGTTGCTAAAACGGCCTTACAGATCCCGCGCTTTACCTTTTTGTGGCATACGTAAATATAAAATAATAGAAACAAAAAAGAAAAAAATCGAAAAGAAAAACTGTAGGAGCAAATTATAGAGTGAAAAATGCGGGTTCAGATAATCTAAGGAGCTTCTGGGAAACTATAATCTTAAAATCTATGAAAAAATCATAGGATCCAGTAAAAATAAACTAAGAATTTTAACAGAATTCCTGTCGGTATCCTGCCGACCGGCAAAGGGTCACTTAAAAAAATTGGAATAGAAAATTTGCCGATTTTGTCAAGAAGAAGCAAAGAATTCAGAATACATACTCAAAACACTTCGGAACTTTACTCCGAGCAAGATATGTGCATATCTATAACAGCATATTGCTTTTCCAAAGATATTAACTGGCAACACTAAATCCTATACAGATTTTTACTATCTTACGGACAGTAGGGCTAAGAAAAGTATTATTAGTGAAGACAAAATCCACAACACATATTAACAGGTGGAGTAAATGGACCATGACTTGAACAGTGTAATTTATACCCCTTAACAATCTAATCTAATCTAACCTTAACTTTGACTTTAAGTACTATCATTTCAGTCTTATGGTAAAGTTAAAGCCGCTTCTTAGAGACTTGGTCGAGTCTTTTGTATGGTTTATAGTAGTGTTAAGCAAGAGAAATTAGTTCTATAAATAACTGCAATTACCGATTTTTGAACAGTACAAAATGTCTATCTATATAAAATATTTTACTTATTAAATTAAATTTATTTAAATTTCACTTCAATTATCTTTGTTTATCTATATTTTCGTTCAACATCATATTATTATCTCGGTTCAAAAGAGCATCTAATAAGCTAACATTTTGCAACCGCTTTTTGCAAGCTTCGATTATTATATGTATATAAGAAGTTTAATTCATACAGTCTCCGTATATTTAAATATTTCAAATAACTAGTGCTTTATATTTACTGGTAATGTACAGTATTTTTTTTTCATTCAAAACTATTAGAAGTAAAAAATAATAAAAACTGTAAACAAATACAAAGCAAACATAAGATTATTATTGAATCTGCTAACTAATATTTTACCGTTTTAATTTTATGTCATCAACAAAAGAATAATATGCATAGATATAAGTACATTCATATGTACATGTATATTGTATGTATATTCATATGTATATAAATTTTTAGAAATATAACAAAAAACAAAAAAAAAATTGTTTATAAATTCATATGGAGTGTTATGTATGAAATTTGGATTTAGAAAAAAAATTAAATAAAAGTTAAAGTTAGTCGGATCAAAAAATGTTCTATGGCAAAGTTGTTCCTCTTTACTTGTGTAACAACTTTTTCTTAATAATTTTTCTCATAAAATTTTTCTGTTACGAAATATTCGTAAAAAACTTAAAAAATACACTAGTAAGCTACCACTTGCGGTTGTCCGATTTGGTACAAAAGCTTACCAATCCGAGATACATATTTACGTCAAAACCTTAAATATGAAATTGCTAATATTCCAGTCATTTAAGCTGTACACGCACACGAACACACACACACACAAACACTCCACACCGGAGTAGTGCATATTTGCCAAATTCTCAGGTAGAAATTTTTAGTATGAAAATAATACCTACCTTATACGTTAATGTATGCGGTCGGTAAAAAAGGTTTATATTAATATTACAAAATTCATCGGCTACTTAGACCATTATAGGTTGAATACTGTTATTAAATTATACATTAATATTATTTATTTTATTTATTTATTTATTTAATCTAATATTAATACAATAATTTGTAATAACATCAGTAAGACCCTCGGCTACAAAGGCGATTTTGGGCCTGGCTATTAAGTTTTTAATATATTACATTATTTACAATAGTATTGACATTATTTTTATATTCAACTTATCCTAAATTTTAATTTTATTTTAGTTATTTAAACATTTTAATTTTATTTTTGTAAAATTTATTTTAATTTTTATTTTAATAATTGATTTCATTGTTTTTTCATCTGACCTTTTCTTCTTTTTATTATAATGAACTAAATAGTTTTATAACTAAATGGTTTCCCATATTTGGAACAATTTTGCAATTACTAATATAGCTAATATAGCTTACTATTATAGCTAGATTTTCTGTTTTAGTTTTAAGTGCTTTGTTGGCGGTGGTCGAGTGTTTTTCAATCACCCCTCTAGCTGCTAAACATTCTAGAAATATGTGTGTTTTATTGTCATTACATTGGTCGCGTTCAGGAGAATCTAACGCTATACTGAATTGCAGTGGTGTAGCATTTAGCGCTGCATGTTTGTACTGAACGATTTGCATCAAAATTAAATAACATTTAATTTTGTGTGACATTTCGTATATTTTTATTTTATTTAAATCGTATTTTTGTTTTTTAAATCTTATATTTTTTATCTCTCAATTTATCAATTTTTAAAAAAAGCTTGAAATCCAAAAATTCTCACAAAATTTTGTAAATAAAAATTTTTGACAATAAATGTGAAGACATAAACGTCAATGAAAAGTCGCTACATAATTTAGCGTAAAATTTTTTTGCTGCAAAATTCATGCAGCGCTACATTGTAGCGCTAGATAAAAAAATCGTTCAGTAAAAATTTTATCAAGCGCTGCATTTTTTTTGTAGCGTTAGATGCTACTGAACGCGACCATTATGACAAAAAATGCAAGATGGTGGCTGAATTTTTTCAAATAAATATTTTTTGGTACTTATTTTCTGGCCTAATCTAATTCTAGCTACTTTCCAATCTAAGTTTCTGTTACCTATATAGTATAGACAGGAGGACCATTCGCCAATTACTCTTTAGAAAACCATTGGATGAATTC
Organism: Poecilobothrus nobilitatus; assembly: GCA_947095535.1. Lineage (NCBI taxonomy): Eukaryota > Metazoa > Arthropoda > Insecta > Diptera > Dolichopodidae > Poecilobothrus > Poecilobothrus nobilitatus. Next base: position 170,693,172 of record OX352773.1, read on the forward strand.
CACTTTGTTTGTCTAATATTTTGAATAACATTTTTTGCTTCCATGATTTTAGAGCTATATGACGTATGTGCAAAGGTAAATTCCGGTGTTTTAATAGCGAGTTTGGCTTCGTATTCACTATCTCATTGCCACTTATACCACAGTGGCCCTGGAACCCATAGTAGTTTAACCAGGAACTCATATTAATTTCTTTGTTGGTGTTACACAGTATATTTCTAATTGTTTTATTCAGGGGTTGTTTATTTGAATAGTTTTTAATATTATTTATTTTGTTTATATTATTTATCATTTACACATTTACATTTGGTAGCAAGGGGGATTTGTATTTAATTAATAAAAATTGTTACCTGTGTAGGATTTGAACCAGCACCACCTCGGTTAAAAAGACACGTGCTTAACCACAAGGCCCGCATCGAAGGCTCGCCCACCCGCATAATATTATAATATATAATAAGCAATTATTTAATAATTTATTTACCTGGTAATTGTCTAAACCTCTGTTAAGATTATACTATAATACTATATTTTAATATACAAAATATTTGAATACCTAATTTCTGAAATTTGAAAGTTTTTTTAAAAAGTTTTTTATACACGTATTCAATAAATCGTATATAGAACTAATAAAAGTTTATATGCATTGTGTTTAGTTTTCACTTTGATCTGGTTCACGCTTCAAAATCCAATCGCCACTTATTTGAGAAATCTTTTTTGTACCCACCAAAAAAATTATCAAGAGATAATATAGAGTCCTCCAAAAACACTTTCAAGAGATCATGAGCTCAACACAAAATGTTTTTTTTTGCTTATTTAAATTAACGCATATTTAAATTTTATTAGCTTTTAATTAAATGCAACAATTTTTAAAAATAAATGACTGCCTTTATTATATTTTACAAAAAAAAAAAAAAATTTTGTCTCTTTCAAATTGTCAAATAAATAAAAAGAAAAAATTTACAAAACAAATAAAAAACAAAATATTTCTGTAACAAAAAAAAAATTTTAGAAGGAATAAAACAAAATTTTTATATAAAAAACGATGGGTATTAAAATTATTTTAACTTTTAACACTTAAATTTTAAACTTAAATTTAATTTATTCTTTAAGCAAATAAAAATAAAGAAGAAAATGAAGTCTTATTGAAAGATATTGAAAAGAATGATGAAAAATGTGATCCAGTAAAAGTTTTGCCATTTAATGATGAAAAAGCAAAAAAAAGTTTTATTTTTAAAGTTTATTCTATATTATTGGTTAGTATCTAATATCTACATACATATATTGTTTTTAAATAAGATTCATTAATTCATTGAATAGAAGTTGCTCAATTTATCTGTCAATTAAATAAAATAAATGTAGACGGTGAAATTTGTTCAAACTGTATACATTACAAATCACAGTTTTTACCATCTTGGATCGCGCGAGAAAAATAGAATAATTAAAAGTGAAAGTCGAAATGATTACCCGCATATAATAAATAATTATATGTATATGGAAAATTGAAAAAAATTATTTAGTTATTATTTGACCGGTTATTAATAGGTATTAAGAGGCCTACGATTTAACAGTAAAATTCTCGCAATGTGAATAGATGCCTACATCTTTACTCTTATTGGTTTCTTGTTTAAAAGCACCATTACTACAGTTATATTGGAATTTTGTTTAAAGTTACTAGGTGATGGCCCAATGCTTAATTTGCTTCGATTACTTTGAATATTTTTTCAAAGTATTAAAACGAAGCAAAGTTAACAAAGTAAAGTACTACTGATTACTTTGCATTTTTTGCTGACTTTTGTTGAATTTATTTTTTCTGAAATGGATTAAAAAAAAAAATTTTGGAAATTTTATATATACATATAATAAATATTTTATATGAAATGTACAAATTTTTGTATTTAGTACCAAATAGGAGAATTTTTTGGGTTCGTGACATTATTTTATAGAAATCGTCAAATTCATGGATTGTACGGAATCACATTTTCACCTATTCAATCACATTTAATGTTTGTCAAAAAATTCAAATATCAAATGTCAAAGATTCAAAGCAAAGTACGGAATTGAAAATTTCTCCATTTTGTTACTTTGCTTCATTTGCTTACTTTGAATACTTTATGCATTTGGTCAAGTACCATAAGAAATATAGTAATTCATTATAAATGTCAAAATTTTCGAAGGAAGTAAAGTAAGCAAAATAAGCATTGGACCATCAGCTAATTGTTAAAGAAGGTTCTTTTCTTTATGGCATTTCTTTATGGAAATTTTGACATTGCTAAGGTGTAAATATCCCGGGATTCGATTTTTTTTTTCCTCTTCACGTATAATTAAAGATGAAAATCTTTTTCCTCTTCACGTATAGCACAATCCAATTTTTTTTTACAGATATTTCCCTAAACCTAATTGAATTTTTAGTAGCAATTTTAAATAAAAGATAGACTATCAATAAATAGCTCGGATTTTGTGTTTATAGACTTAATTAGGTTACAAATAAATTATTTTTTAATATAAAGTTTAAATGTGTATGTTTGTTTTTTTTTTTTTGTGTAGGTGCAAATAACAATAACAACTTTAATTGTTTATTATTTATATAAATCGGATGCGGCTCAAAAAATTACCGATGATTATCCAGCATTATTTTTTATTGCTTTAATTTTAATGTTTATTTTATTGTTTTTAATGGGAATTGTAGAAAAATTACGAAAAAAATCACCATTAAATTATATTTTAATGGGAATTTTTACAGTAGGTGAAAGTTTTTTATTAAGTATTGGATGTGTACAATTTAAAAGAGAGGAGGTAATTTTTATATTAAATAAATAAATATTAAATTTAATTAAAATTTTTTTTTAGATATTGATTAGTTTAATACTTTGTATTATTATATGTGTTACATTAATGATATTTGCATGCCAAACTCATATTGATTTTACAATATATGGAACATATTTAATGATAACAATGATACTATTATTAGTATTTGGTATTATGTTATTTTTTTTTCCAAGTAGATTATGGACAACATTATATTCATTAATTGGTGTTTTAGTATTTTCATTTTGTATAGTATATGATACACAATTAATGTTAAATGGTAAACATAGGCATACAATAAATCCATCTGATTATTGTTTTGCAGCATTAAGTTTATATTTAGATATTGTTAATATATTTTATTATATTTTATTATTATTTGGATTTTATCGTAAATAATTTTTATAGTAATTATACTGATTATAATAAACTGTTTTTTTTTTTAATTTCAACAGTAATTGATTTTTTTAAATTTATTTTTTTTAAATTGACCAGATTGTCTAAGAGACGTTATGTAAAAAAAAATTATTTCAAATACTGTAATATCTGCTAAATACTATAACAGTTACTAAAACTTGCAAAAAAAACTTCAAAAAATAAACAAATATAGAAATGAGCAGAAATAAATATGCTGTCAATAATTCGTGTTTTTTTTTGGTCAGAGACAAAAATTATAAAAACAGCAAAAAAAATTTGAAAACTTCAAGGAATAAAAATCTCTTATCTTGTAAAATCTCGATGTTGTAAAAAAATGTTTATTGAACAGGATAACAAAATTTGCGAAATACAATATTTTAGCTTGCCGGTTTATATGGGTTCACTAAAGATACAGTGGGGGTTGCCTTCAATAATTACCTCATGTAGTATAAGGTGTTATATAATATATACTACTGCATATTGTAACTGTTGTACGGGTATAGTCACTGTTAGCAAAATAGTAATAATAATAGGCAGATTCATTGTTTCCTTACACTTCCACTCCTTTCCTATCCCTAATCCCTAGCCAATATAATGAGTTAGCAGGTAAGGGCTTCATTTCATTATATTGGCTAAAGGTTAAAAAAGAATCTAACACTTCCAAGGGGAAATTCTTGGTATCTTTGCAAGATTCCCACCTCCCTTAGAAAAAAAAAATCGTCTTTGCAAAATGATTAAATATGTATGTATAATATATTATTTGTCAGTAATTGCATATGAAAAAATCCTAAAATAAAGAAAAAACACGAAAACACATGAAAAAATTTTAACATCTTTATGTTAAAATTATTTAATTAATATATATTAATTTAAGAACCAATAATTAAATTAAATAATTTGGTTCATTAAAGGGTAGTATGAAAATAGGTTATCAGCTTCGCAAAATGATTAAAAAAACATTTTGAATAAATTGCACAAAAAAAAAAAAAACAACATATTAGAAAAAAGAAATAATAATTAAATTAAATTATTTACAACCTAGATGCAAAAATGTATCTTTTAAAAATACCATCCTGTTTTTAAACATCCTTCCTATGTTCAGTTTATTTGTTCAATTAAACTAAAACAAAAATAAATTATAATTAGGACATTAAAAAAAACAACACATGGTCCAGAATAAATTCTTTTTATTTGTTTATAGATCTTTGCATATATGTATATATATATTTTCAATGATATAGAGAGGTCAACGACACATAAAAAAACAACTATACTAATATTTTTCTTATAAAAAATTCACAAAATTTTTATTTGAGGTATCACCCCTTTTGTTTTGCTTTTGACTTAAATTTTTATTTATTTACATATATTCTGCCAGTTGTATATCTGTCTGTATGACCTCATTAAAAATGGAGAAAAATAAAGCTTTTAAATAGGAAAGAATAATAGAAAAATAAATGCGCGGGAAAAAAAAATTTGGAGAAAGTATAATTTTATCGTGAACCTTATAAGCTTTTTCATCACATAAACATAAATTAAGGGTTCATTTTTTATAACATATATTTTTTTAACCAATTTGAAAAAACATTTTTTATACCAAAAAGCTTTCATAAGCTACAATTACTATGTACAGTAACCTAACCTATACAATTTTTTTAAAAGCACTCCTTTTTAAAAGGAACTAAATTAAAATTCAACTGTGTCAAAATGTAAAGTGCACTTTTGTTTTGAGTTCTATGACATTAAAATTTCTGCTATATGAAATAAAAATTCTATAAAAGAAAAGTAAAGTTTTGAAGGAGAATTATATTAACAAAATATCCTTTTTTGTTACCGTTTCAGCAGACATTTACGCGGTAAAATACAAAGAAAATTTTTTTTATTTTATCATTTTATTTTTGTGTCGTCTGTATATTTTAGTTTTGATTGTATAGTAAAAGTTTATAAATATTCAATTTACGATATTATGCTAAAAAAAAAAAAAATAAGCAAATATCGTAAAATAAACAATAGGAGTTTATAACAGAAAAATTTGATAACATTGTTTAGTCTTTTGTTTCCATTACATAAAGAAAGTTAATAGTCAAAAATTTGGTATTTCTTTTAAATATATCATAATAGTCATTTTACGAATTTATTGAACTAAAAGATCTTTAAAAAAAATATTTAATATAATTGAAATCCGATTACTTAACAAAAAATTAGACTTGATTTTTTTTATTACGAAGTGAAATAATAAAAAGGAATTAGCAAAGTTACTATGTATTATGAATAATTAAATTTATTGTTGAGTTCAACATTTATTGCAATTGCCTTTTAAATGTTTGATTATTTTATTTTGTCACAGGAGTACACGTCACACGTTTTTTAAGGAACTAAAAAAGATAGTTTAGTCTTTATATAATTATTTTTAAATTTCGAAAGTTAAGGTGAATTTTTAATTACTAAGGATCAAAAAATAAGAAATTATGATTGATAACATTCCAAATAATTGAAAAAATATTTATTTTTAAAAATATAAGAGTTATTGTAAAAAATCTTAAAAGATTTTGTAAACTTTTTTTTTATTCATTAAACGCCTTACATTATGCAATTTTTTTTTTAAATTAATTTTAAGGGTCCTGCGACATACTTAGAACTAATTAGAATGATTAGTATGACTATTTTTAAAAACCACTATACATTTTCCAAGATTATATTAAAATTTCTTTTAAAAATCCTAATTCTATCCGACCCAAAATACTAAGTCTTAATTAAAGTAATCTTTATATTTCTGATCCGGTTCTTTTTATTAAATTAATTATATTATAATAGTACAAGCAATATTCAATTATATTTAAAAAAAAATTATTAAGGGAAAATGATTAGCAAACAATATAAACATTTAGTAAATACAGTGAAAAAAAAAACTTAATGAACACTGTAAAAAAAACTAAAACTAACAGAAATAAATAAAATTAAAATTTTTATAAAAATAAAAGAAATAAAAACAGTATAGGAAATATTTCTTTTATAATACTATTTTTATTTTTTTGCCAAAGTTTTATTTAATTCATTTTTTTTTTATATTTAGGTCAATAAATTTAACTGTAATTTATTAAAAAGGGATACTTTAAATACAATGCGTAGTGTAACAATATTTACGTTCATTTTTTTTTTTTTTTTTTCGTTCTGTTACTGAAAATTCATCAAAATTCATAAAAATTTAGTGAATCGCATAAATTTTTAAATAAACAAAAAAAAAAAACAAAAAAAAAGAAGAAATAAATGAAAAAAAAAAAATTCATAAAAGCGAAAACTTACAAAGAAAGAATACTAAAATAAAAAGGTAGTACATGAATTGTTTTTATCGATGTCATAATAACCGTATAGTTAGTTTTCAAAAAATGTTTTATGCTTTCATATGACATTTCCCTGTTCTTTGAAAATATTTTCTTATCATATAATAATTCATGTACCTATATAATTCTTCAGTATGTATTAACATTAACCTATTAAGAATGAATGAAAATCATGAGTCAAGATGTATAATTCTTAAAAAAAAAGTCCTGCACCATTATACTGATCATAATAATTTATGGGCAAAATTTAATATCTAAAATGACCTAAAAGTATGCAATAAAATTACAATAAATTTTAAGAATACTAATAGCAATCTGGGGCTTCGGTAGCCTAGTGGGTAGGCGTGTGGCGTATTAACCGAAGGAATGTGGGTTCGATCCCTGCACAGGTCGTAAGTGTTGTTTGCTTTATATACCCCCCCCTTACGACCAAATATAATGTAAATATATAGTATATAATATAAACAAAATACATAATATTAGTATATAATTTAATAATAGTATAAAAACCTATAATGGCCTTTAGTAGGTTCAATAATATTGCATTACATTTATGTATGTAATATTAATATAAATAAATAAATAAATAAATAATAACAATCTAACTAGTGGAAAACTGGTCGAAGGGTCTAAGGGTCTAATGGTAGATAACTAACCTGTTTAGATTAGCTTTAATGGTATTCAATCTATAACGGTCATACTAACCAAAGGATTTCATCAGTAATATTGTTTAATTTTTATATATCATTAGAATCAAAAACGAAAACATTCAAGCCTAGACCATATAATTTTTATTATTTTTAAAATTTTTAATAATAATAAACCGAAAAATGATTTACAATATTATATTATAAAAATTCCTAGCTGTTTTTAACTATAGAAAAAACTGAGAATTTGCTCTTTGATTAATTCCTTTTAGATCCAATCTCTTATTTGGTTCATTAACTCTTGTACTCTTGATTTTGTTCAAAATATTATTTGAAAGTAAATTTTTTTTACGTTATGATTTAACACTATGTTTTTTCTTTCAATTCAACCTTCGATTATATATTGATTCATTTTTTACTATATTTTTGATAAATCTAATTTTGTACATACTTTAAAATGTATGTAAAGGCCTGTCAAGGACAGACACTAAATATATAAATAACTGTTTTTTTTTTTCTTAACCAACCAAAACATTTGATTTCGAGTAATTTTTTTTACGAAATCTGAAAATACACAAACCAATTCATCCAAAGTAAATCCTTATTATACTGAAATACTTTTGAAGATCCTTTAAATAATATTGAAAAGCGGAAAAAGTAAACAAATAAAATATATATTTATATGTATACATATAATATATGTATATGTATATAAGTATATATTTTTTTATTATTATTATTGTGAAGAAAAAACAATCAAATGATTTTACATTGTACATCAAAAACGTGCGATTTTATGGTTTGAACTTTTTAAAAAATTAAAAATAAACCAGAAAATAAAAAAAAAATACAAAAAAAAAAACAAACAAACAAAAACTACAATAAAAAATGTGAACGGAAATAGAAGAGAAGAAAATTAAAATGGCCAGAAAAAAAATTTTTTTTTTTGTTTTTTTTTTAACACAGGATTTAAAAAAAGATTTAGTTTATTCCTGTTAAAAAGAAAAATATACCTTTTAAGGTTCATTTTTTATGCAAATTTGTGTAAAAAATTAACAAATTTGGTTTTTTTTTTCTTCCGTTTTTTTCTTTTTTTTTTTCTCTTTGGTTTTTTTGTTTTTTAATGCTATTACACATTTTTGCGCGAAAATATGTGTTAATATGAAAGTTTTTTGTTAATGGTAAATAAATTAAAATCAAATTATTTTTAATATGTTAATAATCTCTTTTTGTTTTATACGTTAAAAAAAAAGGAGCTCACTCATATACATACACACTTATTATATTGTATATTATAATGAATTTTTCTCAGAATTTCTTTTTAATGAAAATTGTTGAAAAAGTTTTGTAATGAGTTTTTGGTTAAATCCAAAAGAGGATTATCTTTATAATTTTTTGATTACTGTGGATGAATTTTTTTCGGAATTGTTAAGTCTGAATTGTTGTAATTCAGTAAATTTATTTTTTTCTGTCATTTAATATTCACTTTAATTGAATTAGAATTTATTTTTTTTTTTGTTTTTAAAAATCATTTAACTGAATATTAATTAATTCACAACCCTTAATTTTCAAAAATAAAAAAAATTTTAATCGTTAGATGTTAGAATTTTCAACAAAAATTATTTAAGCACTCATATTAACAATTGCAAAATAATACGACGACGTATGAAATAAGATCGAAAGAAATTAGATTTTGAAAATTTAATAATGAAAAAGTCGCAAATGAAATAAATTCGAAAAATTTAGAAATTTTTTAATGAAACAAGTAAAAGTAACAGTAAGTCGATGTAACCGACTTATTTATACCCTACACCTAAAAACTTCAAATTAAATTAAAAATCCATAAGTTATTTTAGTTAAGTATTTAATATAACTAAGCTAAAAAAATAAATGCTTTTACAACCTTTGTACAAAATTTCAGATTTCTATCTTTATTAAATTCGAAAATAAGCTTCTTAGGTCTTGGGAAGTGTGTGAAGGCACGCGGACCACCACCCCAATTCATCTCAAATTTTAGAGACATCAACAGGGTAGAATATTCTTATATCAAATTTTAAGTTTATATATTTATTAATTTCGAAGATATGCTTGTTTGGTCTTGGGAGTTGTGTGGCAGATACCCGAACAACCATTCTAATTCATCTTAAATTTTGGACAAATGAGGGATTCAGGAAACAACACCCTAGTACCAAATTTGAAGTTTCTATCTTTATTAATTTCGAAGATATGCTTGTTCTGTTTTGGGTGTTGTATGGGAGGTACCCGAACGACCACTTCAATTCATCTCAAATTTTAGGCAAATCAGAGATTTAGGAAACAGCACCCTCGTATCAAATTTGAAGATCCTATCTTTATTAATTTTGAAGATATACTTTACCGGTTTTGGGAGTTGTATGGGAGGTACCCGAACAGCTCCTCCAATTGATCTCAAATTTTCAACAAATAAGGGATTCAGGACACAACACCCTAGTACCAAATTTGAAGTTTCTATCTTTATTAATTTCGAATATATGCTTGTTCGGTTTTGAGATTTGTATGGGAGGTACCCGAACAACCACCCCAATTCATCTCAAATTTTAGGCATATCAGGGATTTAGGAAAACACACCCTCGTACAAAATTTTAAGTTTCTATCATTATTAATTTCGAAGATATGCGTATTCGGTTTTGGGAGTTGTATGGGAAGTACTCGAACGCATGGTCCGATTTCGCCCATTTACAATCCCCGCCTTACCTTAGTCATTGTTAACCTACAGTATAAATTTCATCAAGATAGCATCATTATTTTTTAAGTTATCGTGCGTACGGACGGACGGACGGACGGACATCACTAAATCGACTCCTGAGGTGATCCTGATTCAGAATATATATACATGTCTATACCTAACTCGCTTCCTTTTGGTGGTTACAAACACCATACCAAAGTTAATATACCCTATACTTAATGTGTAGGGTATAAAAAATAAAATTATAGGTTAATTTAGGAAATGTAAAACATTACTAAGATGTACTTAGCACTATATATGAATTAAGTTCGAACGAAATAAGTTCAAAACTGAAAAAGAAAATTGAAATGTTTTATGAAAAACTTTTTATAGAAAGGGATATGTATCTTTTTCAAGAAGGTTTAAGGTTTAATTTAAATAAATTGTAATTAAGTCGAAAGATTGTATGGTAAACTTTCTGATAAACGAGGAAAAAAACTTTTAAAAATATAAGCTAATTTCATTTTGTATTAAGCTAGATTTCTTCATATTCGTTTTTTCATGACGGTATTTTGGGTATGACTTCATCATGCCCGGGATTTCAGTCTCGTAAACATTTATTTGTTGTCATATTTTAAATTTCTTAGTATGCGTGATTTTCATCACGGAAAAGATAAAGTTAATTTAAATTTTTGCCGTAACGAAAAACCTTCGCGACGATCTTTTCTGATTGGTTAATTAAACGTTAAAAACTGTCGTCACGGAAAAACGGCCGTATGAGGAAATCCAGTTTTTCACTTACATTTTTAATTTTATTCAATTTTTGTAGGTACTTATTTCATTTTTGATTTTTTCGTACTTATTTCTTTTGATCTTATTTCATACCACTAAATAATACTCTAATGGCTTTTTATAAATTTTATTATTACTATTCAATTCATATTTATGGTATTAACATATAGCTTAAAGTTCTAAAAAATGTTCCGTAGCACAGTATTCATAAATAAAAACGAGGCTACTATAGATGGCTACTAAAACAATTTTCCTCTAAAAATTTAAAAATATTATCATATAATTATAAGAAAATCACATTAAACTAAAAATACCAAACCAAAAGTAGTATTAATAAAAATAAATAACAAAATGGATCCTGGTAAGCAAACAAAGATTTTATAATGATTTAGGTGGCCTAGTGAATAAAAGCTTATGTAATACACTAAAAACACCGAGAGAGTGTGGGTTTCGAATCCCCACACACGCTGAAAGAATAATTTCTTCTTACAACATTTACAGTCACGCGTCAAAAAGAAAGACTGTATAATTTCCTTGTCAGATTTTTGCGGCAGGGGAATGAACTAAAAAAAAAAGTATAATAGTTTCTAACTCGGTGTTTATAAAATTTTGCTATTTATTATGTATTTTAATTATTATGCCTTTCAGAAAAATATTGTCAATTTAAAACTATAATGTATTTTGATATGTGTATACGATTATTGAAATGTTTATTAATTGTATTATAAGGTACTAAAGGTAAGTTATAGCACAAAATAAAAGAAGGCTGTAAGTAAAACGAAAAAGTGGTGAAAAATCAAAAGACACCTTCTCCAATTAAGGAATTAATTAAAGATATACAATTAAAGAAACCCTATCTAACTAAGAAAAAAAAACGGGTTAAAATTATAATGTTGAAAACTTAATTTTTGCGTTTTATTTCGAAAAAATTAGTGCAGGTGCTTAAGTTAAAGATGTTTAAAAATAGCTAATTTTTTAATTTCCAAAAAAAAACTTTTACTATCTTTCTTCTGTCAAAATTTCAAGGTTCCAACTAAATACGTTCCGGAAATATTCATGAAGCAAAATATTACAAAATTTTACTTTCACATAACGGTAAATTTAAATACTAAATTGCAAAAAATGTCCGGCCGTTTTTGATTGAAAATCTGATAAGCAGAACCTGAGATATATACATTTGAAAATAGAGAATTTTTAAAACTATGAGGAACCGTAGCTTCTTAATGGGTGCGGTTATAAAAAATACATAATTATAAATACAAGACTATACAACAGTTATTTTTAAAAACGTAACAATGGATAAAGTATCATTGTGCTAACTTTTATGGTATTGGTGTTTTCTAAACAGATAAACGGATGGACAGAGTGAAACTATAATAAGCAAAATTTGCAAATTTTTTTTGAAAAAATGTGCTTAAAAAATACTACTGAAATTTTAGATTTTATAAGAAAAATAAAAATTAAAAAGTAATAAAAAAATGTTAGATTTAAATATGTATATAAAAATAAAAATTAAATATTTTTCTATATTGATTTGAACTGAAAATTTTCTAATAAAACCAAATTTATTTATTCTAAACGAAACATAGTGACTCATTGATTCAATTAACAATTCATAGCATAAATATATCTTTAAGATATTTTTTGTTTTGTTATTCAATGAACACATTTTTAACTATATAATAGAGCTTTTGCTAACACAATTAAATATTAATTGAATAAAATATGTATTCATTAGTATATTAGTGTGGATATGACAGCAAATGTTATTTATCTATTTAGCATAATATTTTTATTCACCTAAACAGAATAATATACTATGTGATAAGTCTATAAACATTTTTAAAAATTGCTAAATTATTATTATTACTCTTTATCTATTTTTGCTACCAAATACTGTAATATAGCCAAAGATTAAAGGTAGTGCAAATCAGATATGTTCTCTTCTATAGATTCAACGTAAAAAATTCTTTTGTCTGTCTTTAACGTTTTGTTTTTTATATTACCAATTATTTCTTTTAGCTGTAATTGAGTTCAGTTTTCTAATTGCATTCCCATAATCAAAAGTACATTAAATTTTTTTAAAATTATATACATATATAGTCAATATCGGTTATAACGCCATTAAGCGGCCCGGTTAAATCTGATAGATTATAGGTTATTATAAGCAATATTAAGATTTTTATATTAAGTTCAGACTTATATACTTTGGTTTTTTTTTATGACCAAAAATTGTTCTCTCGAGAAAATCTTCAGAAATATGCCTTTATATGTAACATAATCGCCATCGCCATTACAAAAGTTAAGGAAATAAACAAAAATAGGTTTATTTGAAAGGTCTAATATCCATCTTTACAATGGTAGCACTTTAACCTAGTAATAGATCTCGAACAGGGGGTATAGTTCTTTGAATATAAATATTCGAAGTCAAAAAAAATCGTAAAATATTTAAACAATTTATAGGAAAACTTAATTTTTCTCGATAAAATTACAAGTTTTTATTTTATTTTATTGCATGTTTGGGGTACTCACATAATTACTACTTTTTTCTCCGATCGTTAGCTTACGAAATATTTACATTTCAAACGTACGGTCACAAGGTAATAAAAAAAATAAAAAGAATTAAAGCACATTTTTCTAAAAATGTTTGCATTAAATTTAGTATTTAAATTTACCGTTATGTGAAAAGAAAATTTTGAAAAATTTTCTTCCTTCATAACTCCGGTACGATTTTAGATAGAGATTTGGAATTTTGACAAAAAAAAAAGAACCCCCATTTTAGGAGCTGTTAGGGATCAAAAATTAAAAATTTGCTATTTTTAGACACCTTTAACTTAGGCACGTACAAATTTTTTTCAAAATAAAACGTAAATATTGAAGCCAATATTATAATTTTACGTGTGTTAATAGTTTTTATTAATTATGAAGGGTTCGCTTAAAATTGAAGGGAGTGTCACTTGATTTTCACAATTTTTCCTTACACATATTATAATTCTAAGAAAAAAATTACAAATTTCGGTGCAAGTCATCAGTATTTTAAAAAATTTTTTTTTTGCGAGGGTGGGTGGGACTATCCAAAGACAACAATGAGATCAACGAATGAATTCTCTTTGGTAGTATTGGACTTAAATCAATCAAACGCCATTACACATTAGGTTAGAGCCTATATGGTATGGTATAATGTACTGCTTGGTTTGGAGATTGTGATTTTATAATGTGGTTTTTGTTATACTTAGAGTTTCGTTTTTATTTTTGGATTGTTATAAATAATTCTTTTAATTTTTTTTAAAAATGAAAACACAAGTTGTTATAAACTATATGTCACTAATCGCTATAAGCGACGCCGTTATTTTCCATATCAAATTGTTTCAAATTATGTATTTAAATCGGGACTTTTACAATTGGTAAATTCATAATAAACGGTATCTATGTCGTTAAAGAAATTTCGTTATTAGTCACTGTATTTTAAAATTCGTTTTGAAATTACTTTTTTTTCAATTAATAGGGACTTTTTAAATTAACCAAAATACTGTTTCCATTAATGTTTTTCGGTTAAGTTTTATGTTCTCAAAGAAAAAAATAAATAAATAAATGAAATAAATCCTCTCATACAAAAAAAAAAAACAAAATTTTTAAAATGTTAATTTTATTGCCATTAAAGTATTAAATTACATTTTAAGAACCATTACAAAATATGAGAAAAAAAGACAAAAAATTCTTTGAAAATGAAAACAAGGTTAAAATTACATTTAATTAAAAGAAAAATTTTCTTAATGCCATTCTCTACCAATCACTTTAAAAATAAATAAAAATTTAAGAAAAAAAGTAAAATAATTTTAAGGACGATTTGACAATATTTTTAGGGTTTGTTCTGGCAGTTAAAGAGATACTTCAAATACATTGAAAATAATATTTTGGTTATGTAAAATAAATATAGATTTCACATTTAAAATGTATGAATATAACAAATGTTACTTCGTCTGGTCGGATATTCATTGTAATGTAAAGATTTTAAAGATACCAGAAAATTTCTTTAATTTTGCCCTCTGTAATTTAATAAAATTTAAAACTTTCACTTTTAATCCTTTGTATACTTAAACTATTGGACGTATAGTTATTTATTCGGACGATTGCTGAAATAAACAAATTTGTTAATGAAGATAATGGTGTTGGAAAAAAAAAGAGAAGAAATCTTAAATATTAGAAAATACAAACTCAGTACTTTTAAGCAATATTTTTTTTTGCTTTTGGTAAGGATGGTGAGAATCATCCAAAGATACTGTACGCAACACAGTTATGTGAGACTTTAACTTATTAAAAACATCAGTCCCGTCTTAAAGTATTAAAACTAATCTGAAAGACTGAACATTCATTTTGTGTTAACTCTTATAGATCTACTGGAATTGCAAATCTCCGTGAAGGTAATCTGCGTTTATCGCTAAATCTAGTTGCCTAGTTCTATTGGTATTTTCTTCTAAGCCTTCTAATGGAATTTTCACAATGTAGGGGGTTTGAAGCATTTTTACATTTATGTGCTCTTCTAAGCGGGGCTTATGTTTTAGTGTATGTTTTTGTATTTCTTCACTAACAGTAGGTATTTTTCGATAACCATATGTAAATCAAAATTTCGTAAGTACCAAAGGAGCACTAACCATGTTACGTAAGCGTAATTTTTTTTTTGGAAAATTTGAATGCTTTGAATATTTGTTTGTTTGACGCAACCCTATAGCTGTATGCCGTACAACCAAATAAGCTTAATTATTTGGTTATATGTATAACAAAATTTTATATTCTATTGGCAATCTAAAATTTCGACCTACGAGCCAAAATATTTGTCTGTATTTCGATTCTAATTCGACTTTTTTCTTCTTGACTTGCTCTTTCCATCTCAGCTTGACATCTAATGTCACTTCTATGCTACTGCTATTATTGCCTCGTCAATATTGAATGCTACTGCTATTATTGCAGTATCGTTAGCAAATGTAGCTACAGTTATATTGTTCAATCTTGGTAAATCGCTGGTATAAAGCAAATATAATATAGAACCCAATATTCTACTTTGAGGCACACCTGGTTTGATTTCTCTAAGTGTAGAAAACTCCTCATCCTGTTTAATTCTAAACAACCTATCAGAGTCAGTTATGATGAGAGTATATCTACATATTGTTTAGGTAGTATTTTATAAACTAAGCCTTCATGCTAAACATCTTAGAGAGATTGTAGAGCATATTTGTTTTTCTTCTAGGGCTTTTTCAATTTTATTTGTAATTCTATGCACTTGATCAATAGTGGAATGTTTTTCTCTAAATCCAAACTGATAGTTTGGAATTATATTTTTACTTTCTATTAACGGTTACATTCATTTTAATAATAATTTCTCAAAAAGCTTTGACACTATCGGTAAGAGAGAAAATCGTCTATTTTTTTTTGATTTTGATTCGTTTGGAGGCGTTGCAGGCTTAAGTATCATAATTATTTCTGCCACCTTTCAAGCATAAGCAATATAATAATATTAAAATTTGATGATTAATAAATAAATACAAAATTGGCATTATAAGTAATCTTTCTTTCTGTTATATAAAAATTAAATGTTTGGACGACCATAATACCTTTCTTGATCACATTTTTGTATTTGTATTTAAAATTTTTTCTAAATGTTTTAAAATTTCTTCAAATTTATTATATAAATTATATACTCATAGTTAGTTGATTTATTTTTTATTAGAAAAATTTTCCTTTTCGAAAAAATTATCCACAAAAAAAACTTTTGTAATAAAAATTGAAAACAAATTTTTTTTTTTTTATGATGGTAAGTATAAAAAGGACAATAAAAATTATTAAAATTTTCCTTTTAAATTGACGAATTTTTTTTTTTTTTTTTTTCAGAAAACTAAGATTTATTATATGTAACAATCTGGAATTTACATAAAAAAAACTTAAATAAATGTGAAAAAGTTTCTTTTAAATATAAAAAAAAAAATATATAACACTAAAAAACACTGTAAAGGATACGCTTTATGAATGATTTATTCATTTTGTTTTCTTTTATAGTTATTGAATATTTTTGTTATCATAATTTCTCTTGTCTTGTAACAAATGTTAATGACATAATATTATAATACTCGTACTTTATATTAATTTTTTTTTTTTTAATAATTACGTCATTTTTCAATTGTATTAAAAAGTTAATTTATTATAAAGTTTAAAGTATATAAATTTTTATTAATAGTTTAAAAACAAAAAAATAATCTCTAAGAAAAGAGCAAAAAAAAAAACAAAATAAATTTTACTTATGAATTTTTTTCAATTTTTAATTGCATAAAAATAAATACGATTATGGGTTTTAATATTGTTTAGACTTAAAGAAATTTAATTAACTAAAGATGTCATGTAGAGTAAAGTAGGAGAGAAATAGTTTTGATTTATGTTATAAAGAATATTAATATTGCAGAGTTCGGATAATGGATATACTTCCGCAGATGGGTATCGAGCTATTAAGATGACTTAGAGATATGTGTCGGCTTGACAGCAAGAAGGAATACCCATTTGGAGCAATATCTCTTCAACAACCTTAGCGATCTAGTAGGTAAAAATATGAAGAGCATTCCTCGCTTTGCAAAAAGCTCAAATTGGTTTTAACGAGTGAGATAGAAAAGCTTCTATGTGGTATCACAATGGACCAAATACGGTCTAAGTGTGCCTTTTTGGCAGCCACCTTAACCTAACCTAACCTAACCTAACCTAGAGGTATAAAGTACCGTTACGTGATGGCGTCATCTTAATAGCTTGTAACCCCTCTGCGGAACTTTTTCCTAAGTCTAAATTTAATGTACAATACATTTAATTTCGGATAGTGAGTCGATATGTTAAAAAAAAAAAGCTGTTGAACAAAAAAAAAATGTTGAAAAATCTAAAACAGAACTTTATAATAATTACTAAATTGAGCCAAAGGCAAGAGATCTCTTAAAGTTTAAGTACATGTATATTCTCTAATGTCTCTAATTTGATTCGTTTCTTTTAATTCACAGTTTAATTGAAAAATGAAATTTTATAGCAGGATTTTTTCTTATTCTTTTTAATTTTCTTTTCATTTTTAAGTTTAATCGTAGTTTTGAGTTTCTTTTTTAAAACAAATAAAAACTTTATAAATGGCACTCAGTGTGACTTAAACACACAACCTTCTGATAAACTTTTGTGTTAGAAACATAAACGTTCTATTAAAAATTAGACGTTCATAAAATATAAACATAAATGTTCTATTAAATTTAGAAGCCCTTAAACTAGTATATGTTTGTAAAAGATTTAAAATAATATTGTATTTGTATGCAGTTAGTCAGTTATACATTGAGTCATTGTAGAACTTGAATCTATTTTTAAAAACTTCTAACATAAAAACAAATATTGTATAAATATTGCAAATTAAAGGAATAAGGGGGCTTCGGTAGCCTAGCGGGTAGGCGTGTGGCGTATTAACCGAAGGAGTGTGGGTTCGATCCCTGCACAGGTCGTAAGTTTTTTTTCTTTACATACCCCCCTTACGACCTAATATAATGTAAATATATAGTATATAATATAAACAAAATAAATAATACTAGTATATAATTTAATAATAGTATAAAAACCTATAATGGCATTAGTAGCCGATGGTTCAATAATATTGCACTACATTAATGTATGTAATATTAATATAAATAAATAAATAAATAAATTAAAGGAATAAATTTTAAGCAAGGAATAAGTTTTTTTTACTTAAATGAGGTGGAAGTCTTCCATTGAAATGAATAATATTGTTTTTGCAGTGTCAAATTTTAATTCATCCAACTCACCTCTTTTTTTATCCAATATAAATACAATTTGATGGAACACCTAACTGTTAACGCAATATATTGGCTAGAAAATAGAGATTAAGTTTCAGTTCAAAAATTTTAATCTGTCCAAATATAAATTATAATCTATCCAATATTTTAAAATCTATCCAAAAAAATTACTTTTACTTCAAATCTTTAAACAGCAGTTTGAAAATGTCTGAAGAAATATAAATTCTTATGAGTTTGGTACAATAATTCAGAGTACAAAGAATTAAAAAAAAAAACTCAAAGAAAAGTTAATAAAAAATAAAATGCCGCATAATAATAAATTAAATTTAAATTATGTTCCTATCTCTAAAGTTATTTTTCGAAATTATTCTATTTTAGTACATTTTACAACAAAATTTAAAAAAAATTTCTTAGTTGTTTTACTCTTTCTGTCCGTCCGTCCGTTTTCAAAACTTATACATCGTTTACGATGGAACAATGAAATTTTAATCATAGATGGATGTCATAAAAAAATTAATATTGTCGAATAACTTTTTCATTTAGCGCCGTTTATTAAGGAGTGGAAGGCCTTCAAAGTTAGAAAACCGCCTCACTTTCAAATGTTTATATTTCTAAAGTTCTAAAACGTCAAACGGCAATAGAATTTAAGCTTTATAAATCAAAAATTATATGATTTTTGCTATATTTGGTATTTAAATTTACCGTTATGTAAAATTATAATTTTGCAAAATAATGACTTCTTCCTCTCTCCTAGACACTTTCAGGTAGACTGGAAATTTTAAAATGAGGAAGTTTTTTGAGATCATAGTATGTATAGTATAAATTAGATTATTTTAGATAGGTGTAACTTGCCTCAGGAAATTTGTCGTAATTAAAACATAAAAATTAGAGCTCTAATATATTTTTATACCCTACACATTAATATATTAATTAATATATAAACACATTATATATTAACTTTGGTATGGTGTTTGTAACCACCAAAAGGAAGCGAGTTAGGTATAGACATGTATATATATTCTGAAACAGAATCACCTCCTGAGTCGATTTAGCGATGTCCGTCCGTCCGTCCGTACGTACGATAACTCAAAAAATAATGATGCTATCTTGATGAAATTTATAATGTAGGTTAACAATGACTAAGGTAAGGCGGGGATTGTAAATGGGCGAAATCGAACCATGCGTTCGAGTGCCTCCCATACAACTCCCAAAACCGAATACGCATATCTTCGAAATTAATAAGGATAGAAGCTTATAATTTTGTACGAGGGTGTGTTTTCCTGAATCACTGATATCCCTAAAATTTGGGATGAATTGGAGTGGTTATTCGGGTACCTCCTATACAAATCCCAAAACCGAACAAGCATATATTCGAAATTAATAAATATAGAAACTTCAAATTTGGTACTAGGGTGTTATTTCCTGAATCCCTTATTTGTCGAAAATTTGAGATGAATAGATGGAGCTGTTCGGGTACCTCCCATGCAACTCCCAAAACCGAACAAGCATGTCTTCGAAATTAATAAAGATAGGAACTTCAAATTTGATACTAGACTGTTGTTTCCTGAATCCCTCATTTGTCCAAAATTTAAGATGAATTAGAATGGTTGTTCGAGTATCTGCCACACAACTCCCAAGACCAAATAAGCATATCTTCGAAATTAATAAATATATAAACTTGAAATTTGATATAAGAATGTTCTACCCTGTTGATGTCTCTAAAATTTGAGATGAATTGAGGTGGTGGTCCGCGTGCCTTCACACACTTCTCAAGACCTAACAAGCATATTTTCGAATTTAATAAAGATAGAAATCTGAAATTTTGTACAAAGGTTGTAAAAGCATTTATTTGATTTAGCTTATATTAAATACCTAAATAAAATAACTTATGAATTTTTAATTTAATTTGAATTTTTTAAGTGTAGGGTATAAATAAGTCGGTTGCATCGACTTACTATTACTTTGACTTGTTTTTTAGATGTTTTTGCAATTTTACAATGCTTTTTATTGTCTTTTTGAAAATGTACACCTTATAACCTTTGATTTTTATATTCCCTTGTTTTTCAACTCTTCATAATTTTAAATTATAACTAATTAGAAAAAGAATATTAAAGAGGTTTATAAATAATATTTTTATTGATAATGTCATATTTTTATTATCCATTAATAAGTATAATTGTACTTTAATTAACTCTATAATAATGAATTTTATATTTAAAATTTATAAAAAAGAATAAAAGCTTTCAAATTGTATAATAAAAGGTTAACTTGAGATGATACAAAGAAAATCCTTAATATAATAAAAACAACAATTTATTTTTGATTTATTTGCCAAAGTTTCTGAGAAATTTATTTAATTAAAATTAAAATACGTAATATCTTAAAGTTAGATCATTTGAATTTGGAGAAATGAAGGGGTAATTGAAATTAAAAAGAGAATTTTTTAAAAGAAGAAAAAATAAATAAAAGATTTTATAATGAATGTCTTTATTAATTATTATCAAATAATTTTTTCTTCAAAATTTCAAATTATTTTTGCAAATTTAAATTCAAAATAATTTAAACTTTGCATTGAGAAATTTAAACTTTGTTAAATGACAAAATACCTAACCCTAAATGTTTACTGTACTTTCCATTAAAACACATATACTGTAAATTGAAACCCATATAGCTTGTCATAAATGTAATATTTTTGTCCAATGAAGCAAGACTTCTTTTAGCAGTTATTAATTCTTGGCCTCCTTTTTGCCTAACAATATTGTCAATAATAACAACTCTATAG
This sequence comes from Poecilobothrus nobilitatus, assembly GCA_947095535.1. Classification (NCBI taxonomy): domain Eukaryota; kingdom Metazoa; phylum Arthropoda; class Insecta; order Diptera; family Dolichopodidae; genus Poecilobothrus; species Poecilobothrus nobilitatus. Next base: position 170,714,477 of record OX352773.1, read on the forward strand.
GTTATCATCAACTATGTAGATAACGCATTTACGATCACTCATAGTCGTACTACTTGCAACGGCTTTACAAAATTTGGGATCTTTTTAATTTATTATAACAGGACCATTTTTTTTTCTTTTCTACATCTTTAAGAAGCATAGGATAGCTATACTTACTCATTTATTGCTCACATTTGGCTAAGCTTCAAATTTTGTAGTTTCACTTGGCCGTAAATTACTCGGCTGTATTTTTTATTATTAAACTAAATAGGAATTAATGGGACAATATTCAATTTTAACATGAAAAATTAAAATAAAAAAAAAAAAAATTATTTCCAACTGTAATTGGATTCGAACCAATGACTTTAACAATCGTAGTTGACACTTCTACTAACTGCGCTATGCAATATGTCCATGTATGAACAAATTGTCCATACAAATATTACAAATTATATATAATATTATTGTGAATTATTAATTGTTGCTTCATTATCTATGTATATGTTTGGTAAAATGAGATGGCAATACAATATAAAATAACTATTGGCTTCTCTACGACAAACTAATTATTATTTAAATTAAAAATTTTTACCTATACATAAATACATTATAATTTATATGTAGATGATAAAAAATGTTTTCATAAGTAGTAGCTGTAAAAAATAGCGCAGTTTATAAGCTGATATAATTATGCATCCATACCGACATATGTACGTAGATATGTGTAGTTGTATATTATGTATGTTAATAAGCAAATAAAGCTCTTCAATTTAAATAAATACATATTAAAAATATTATGAGTAAGTTAAGTTTATAACATTCTTTTCTAATTTAAAAAATAATTTAAAGCTTTTTAACTAAACTTTTATTTTAAAAGTATCTATACTTTTGGTGGGGTTTTGGTGTTTGAAGTTTGCACTAACCATAGATATATTAACTAATAGATAGGCAGTGAAGAAAATACTTTCAGCCAATTTTGAGATACAGCTGAGTGAACCATGCGTATGTATTGCTTTAGTTTCCTCAGAAATAGGTTCTAAAAGGTGAAATAATTTCATTTTTAATTTTTTTAAGTATTTTATCACTTAATTTGTTACTTAACAAGTAGTTAAAATTTTGAATTATCTTAATTAAATTAAATTCTAATTTTAAAAACAAAATATATCAATTATTAAGAAATATAAAAACTTAAAATCTTTGAATGAAACTTGTTATGAAAAACTGCTTTATATTATTTTAATAAATATAAACAGCTGAGTGAACGAAATGTATGCGTATTATAAAATGCATATGTACTTTTTTGACTGAATATCCTAAGATAGGAAAACACATAAGAAGAAAAGAAACGACTATACCTAACTTCCCATTTATTAGTTAATATATCTATGGCACCATAGATATAATAGTACTTTAGATTGGCTATATAAAAGAAAAATTCAGTCAATTTTGATTCAGCTGTTTATTGATGCTTTTTTTGTGTAAATTTAAATTTAGTTTCTCCTGGAAACAGGACCCGCTAAAAATGGAATTTTTGGGCCAAAATTCTTTGAAGTAAAATGTTTTATAAGTAGTTCTTAAATGTGAAAATGAAGTAAAAATAAAACAAAGTTTTCCAATCGATAAATACGATACGATAAATTTTCTCTGCAATAAATCTAGATTATAGATTTAAGTACTAAATATTTAATAGAAAAAAATATTTATCCTTAGTGTAACCGTATCTGCAGCTTCATTTTTACTTGCTACTCGAGTTTGTAAATCATAAACTTGTTCTTCTAGTAATAGTTTATTACCAATACTATCTCTTAAATTTTTATTTTCTTTTTGTAATTTTGAATTTTCTCTAAATCTAGAATACTTGCTTATCGTCGTTCCAGTGACTAAAAATATGAAGTTTATATAAATTAAAAAAGAAAGCAATATTCAAATAATATATGTACCTTGGACAAAGTTTTCCAATCGATAAATACGATACGATAAATTTTCTCTGCAATTCTTTAATTTGAAATTTTCTTGTTTGTTATTCTTGTATATTCTCTTCAAATTTAGAATTTAAATATTTAAATTCATTAGACTTTTCTTCCACAGCGGAAGTTCCACTCCATTCAATTGAATTCGAATAAATTAAACTAACTAATTTAAGTTTTCAACTTTTCTTTTATATTCAATATTCATTAATTTTATATATCCAATACAAAAAATATCTAAATTTATACATCCAAATCTACCAATATCTATGAGAGAAACTGTACTGCGATTTTATAATAATTTTAATGAAATTTTATGATTTAAAAACAGTTAGCATCCAACTTACGTCAAATGAACGACATTACTTGGATGTTATATGTTTTAATTTTGACTGAAATTTCTTGTATAGGAAAATACATTAGAGTGAAAGAGAAAGTGCCAATCTAAAGTACTATGGCACTAACAAATGGCACTAACTATATAGCACTAACAATTACAAATTCATACTTCCAAAAATTATCTCTGCTATGAAAAAATTCTATTTTACATAGTGTTATAAGACAGTACATCTCTCGGTATACTGGAAAAAGTGATTATAATCATATAAGCAGTAAGCATTTATATATTTCTTTAATTATGAATTATTTAAAAAAATAATTAAAATCTGTGATATCATATCAAAAATTTATTTAATTAAAAAATATTTATAGAAATTTATTTATTCCTATTCCTAAATTTATTATTCCTGGTAGGAATGTGGGGTGTACGTGATATAATGATATATAAAGTATTTACATATTGCGATATATGAATATTTTTTTTTTTTTATATTATAATTATTGTACCCAGCCGGGATACCTATACTGTATTTAAAAATTTATAGAAATTACAAAATTCACAATTTTTTTTTAAATTCAGGCAGTAAATTTCAAAAATCAAAACACAAAAATATTTTGCCAGTCCTTAAATTTTATTTTTAATAAAATTTCAAACTTACTTACTTGTTTTTCCGTTACATGTTTCGTTTCGTACATTAAAGGTACTTAATTAGAATAATAGAAGTCAATAAGAATTCACACTTAACAGAAAATAACGCATTTTGTCACTTATGTATTTATGTTAAATTTGTCAAAAAACGAGGAAGAATACACTTGCCTTTGTCAACTCTTAGATACCCGTACGAACCGTTAGTATGTTCACAGCCTGTCACTCTGCTTACAATATTATTTTTTAATGTTTTAGTATTTTAAAATAATTTGGGTGAATTTTATAATTTCTAGAACTATGGGTTGTACATATATTCAAACTATATGTTTATATGTACATTCTTCAAAAGCAGATTCTAACCTTCCACATAACGATTATCAATCCAAAACTTTTTCAAATATTCTATAGTACCGTTTAATACTAAGCGGTAAATGTATATTAAATTTACTAAGTACAAAATAATAAATATAATTTTAAATATTATATTATATTATATCTAACTATTCCATTGACAGAATAATTTCTTATAAGTACAATAAAATACATATATGTATGTAAATACGGCGCTATATAATATACATCTATACTCTTATCATTCATTCATCAGTGACATATACGATATGTAAATAAACATGATATTATATAAGTATGTATGTATATCAATATCATATAAATAAAAATTCTTCAAGCAACCGTTATGTTGTTTATTTATTTACATTTTTATGTACTACGCATTATATCCTCAACAATTTCAAATTATCGAGTAAAACAAAATGGAAAAAATTCGTTAAAGAAATTTGTTAGAAAATTTGAAAAAATCAAGTAACACTTTCGTCAATTATAAAGTAACCCTATATTATTAAAAAAAGTTGTTAACAAAAATAAGAGTATAATGTTGAAGCTTTAATTTTTGTGTATTACTTCAAAAAAATTTTAACAGGTGTTCAAGTTACAGGTGTTTAAAAATAGGAAATTTTCAGTTTTTGACCCCTTACAGCTGCTAAACGGCGGGTGATACAAAAAAAATTTCTGAAATGACTCATACTTATTTTCAAAGATCTAACTTCTGTCAAAATTTCAAGTTTCCAACTCAAACTGTTTAGAAGATAAAAGGGTTAAAGGATTTTACAAAATTTTAGTTTCGTATAACGGTAAATTAAGACACCGTATGCCACAACTATGTATTTATTTGTATATAATTTTAAAGCTAATAAAAGCAGTAGGTAGGTAGGTATGGTGGTGACCTTCACGATGCTGCTTGAAGGCCTCAATTAGCACTAGATTGCGCCATTTTGATACCACTGCACTCATGTGACCCGTGTTTTTAGATTGTTTGCGGTTTTATATCCAACCCGAGCGGTTTAGATACAAGATCAGTTCTTTGATTTTGTGTTTAGAAAGCTCGCTGAGGTAGTGGAAGAACGGCTTGCCGAGTGAGAGACGTCTGGCTCCAGCTAGGGCCGGACATTTGCAAAGAAAGTGTTCTAGATTCTCACTTTCGTTTGCTTCTTTGCAGCTCCTGCATGAGGTGTTGTGTGGGAGTCCTGATTTGGCCCCATGCGTGCCCACTGGCCTGTGATGACTGCTACTAGTCTGGCTATGTCTATGCGGGATTTGGATATCAACTCGATTGATCTCCTTTTGTTGTATGTGGGCCACAATGTTCTAGATATGGTGCAATTGCTCAGATTGCTCCACCTATTTTGTGATTTCGCTATATACAAAGAAAGGATCCGTTCCTTGACGGTACTGATTGGGCAACTAACTCTCCGGTAACTTTCCGGGGAGTTAGCAGTAATCGTTTGCCGTTTTCAGAATGAAGATATACCTTATACAACTTGTGCTATAACAATTTAAATATAGAGCTTTTTTGAACCTTTGGGGAGCTGTAGCTCCGTAACGGGTGGGGCTACAAAAAAAAGTTATTAAAAATAAAATTAATATTTTTGTGACATATATCAGCAGTTAAAATTTCATAGCTCTATTTCAAAAAAAATGTGGGGATCTAAAAGTTAGGTGTTCGAGAGCGACCCGAAGTTTTGGTCGGAACTCAACCAAAAAAAATAGGGAATGTAATATTTTGTGTAAATTTCAAGATTCTAGCTTTCTTAGTTTTTGAGTTAGCGTGCTGACGGACGGACGGATGGACATGGCTCAATCGACTTAGAATTTTTTTCTGATCCGATCCATACCTTTGAAGGTATATCTAGCTCGCTTATTTCGAGGTGTTACAAACGGAGGAGTAATTTTATTTTACTCGATCTTATCGTACGGGTATAAAAAATGCATGAGAATGAATGTTCAAAAAAGAATTTTGCCACGAAGTTGAAATAAATTGTTTTGAAAGTTTGCTTCTCAATTCTAATACTTTAGCACAATTTGTAATGTTTTCAAAAATAGAAGGAATTCAAAATAATTCACAATACTAATCGAGGCAACTTGCAATATTTGTATCAGCAATTTGTCCACTATCAGTTTTAAAATTCTGTGTTTTTTTGTTTTGTATTTAAATTGTAATTTGAATTAATTCAATATTATATACCCACCCATTAATATTTAATACCCCTGTCCCCATATTGATCATACCCACATACAACATTTATTAAAATATGACAGTTAATTTAAAAAAAAAAAAACGTTCTTGATGGCAAGTGCGGTGTGATTTGAACACACCACCTTTCTGATAGAAACAATTCAGACGCTCTACCAGTTGAGCTACATAGCCTTGTTATTCATTTTGTTAAATATTATAAATATGTATATTCATTAAAGAAATTTTTGTATTCTATTTTTATGAAATTAACAATGAGTAATATTATTTATTGTATTTACATATGTATGCTATTTTAAATGTTATATGTATGTATACCTGCCTACGTTTGTATTTAAAATTACTCATTAGTCATTAGTCATGGCAGTTATGCTAATTTTTTAAATAAGTGGGTAGAAATGTGAATACGTTTTCTATAATATTTGTGTATTATATTATAATATCAATAAAAACTACTGTTATAATATTAATATGTACTGTTTTATTTTAGATTGATTTGTTGATTGTCAATTCTAAAATATAATAATATAAGTATGTAGGTGAGCACACTCGGTTTGAGGCTAACTCAAAAACTAGTGTTAATTACTGCATTATAAAATTATGTTGAATAACATCATAATTTTGTAATTCAGTGCACTTATATTCATTATATTATATACTCAACCCAAATCTGTCGCCTGCAGCTGATTACTATTACACAAATATAAATTTTTCCCTATCATTTCTATTTTCTGCGTTTACTCACACCATAATAAAATATACATTAGCTTAGTACTAGCAGCATCTCTTTTCTCTAATGTGTTTCCTCACCACTATTCAACCATTTTCAGCAAAAAATAATATATGGTATAATGCAAAGTCAGCTGCTTTCATTTTGTATAGTTTATGCGATAGAACAGCATATAGAACAGTTTCTTTCTTCCAAAATCAAATACACCTGACAGTGTTCGGCAAGTATAGATCAGAATAATAAATCAAATAATAGAAAAATAATAGTAAGAGAAATTATTTAAAACGAGGAAGAATACAGTTGCCTTTGTCAACTCTTAGATACCCGTACGAACCGTTAGTATGTTCACAGCCTGTCACTCTGCTTACAATATTATTTTTTTAATATTTTAGTATTTTAAAATAATTTGGGTGAATTTTATAATTTCTAGAACTTATGCGTTGTACATATATTCAAGCTATATGTTTATATGTACATTCTTCTAAAGCAGATTCTAACCTTCCACATAACGATTATCAATCCAAAACTTTTTCAAATATTCTATAGTACCATTTAATACTAAGCGGTAAATGTATATTAAATTTACTTAGTACAAAATAATAAATATAATTTTAAATATTATATTATATTATATTTAATTATTCCATTGACAGAATAAATTGTTCCAACACAAGGAAATTCCATATATTTTGAAAATCTGCCGCAATTTTTTCCCATTCCGATTCATTTGGTAACGATAGATAAAATTCACTTAATGCATCCCAAAGCACTTCAGAAGTTTCCAATCTTATCCTGCCAATTGTTGTAACTCCCATTTTAAACGACAGGGAAAGGAACTGGCGGCTACCACCAAGTGCCAAATATCTTGAAAAGTAACAGAAAATATTTATATTTTTAATTTAAAAAAGATTTTAAATCAAAAAAAATTTACATCAATGTGAGAAACAATTTACTTTCAGGAGAAATTGGTTTACGAAAAGAATTTTTCATAAGTACTTCTTTCACTAAATTAAAAAGTACATCAAAAGTAGACGGAGACATTCTTGTTGCCGTTTTGAAAAATTCTGGGTCCTGATTTCTTAATCTATTGAAGTTCAGTTCGAAGAAACCGTGTGTCTCTCTATATATAAATGCATCTTTGATATAAATTCTTTTCTTCCTCTTTAGACGAAGCTATTCCATATACATTTCGTACAGAACATTTAAACAGATTAAGACATCTAAAATTTGCTAATATCCATTTTTTTTTTTAAATTTTTTCTGAACTTTTTTTTTTTAAATTTCAATAAACTTTTTGTTTATTTTATAATTTATCATTATAGCCAAATAAAAATATTTTGAATTATATATGTATGTAAACAACTAATTAATTCAGTTTGAAAGATAACAAGAAAAAAACGTCGCTAGCATTTGGTCTTTATTTTATTAAGGACGCGACGCTAGAAGCGAGACGAGCATTGGGTCATCACTAGATCCTAGAGTAGATATAAAAATTTTTAAAAATAATGAATCATTTTATAAAAGTACCTACATTTTTTAAAATTAACTCTACATATTATGATATTGCATATAATTAAGTATAAAAATATAAATAAAATATCTACACCGCTCAAAAATTTTTATTCGCTTAAATTCTATAGACACATTCGTTTCTTTGCACTTTTTGTATACATACATCCGTACATATCAATAACAATATCTATTATTAAATGCTTCTTTTCTTCTGAGATGTTTTTTGTTTCTTTTTGTTTTTACCTTTTACATTAATTTTTCAATATACATATGTATATGTACTTACATTTTAAAGTACTTATATAGATAGGTAGAGAATGTAATTCTTTTATACTTTTGGAACCGATTCTAAAATAAAATTTACATATGCATGTATGTATATAATGTATGCTATGCATTGACATCTGAATTCTGACACGTCAAAACTCAAAAGTTCGTTTTTACTAATCTTTTTTTTTTTCAAAAATGTTGAAACAAGCTTTAAATTAATAAGCAAACTATGTATGTACATAAAAATAATATGTATGTAATTAGAAATAATTAATTTAATAAAAAAAAAAAAAAAATTAATGGCAATCCGGTGTGACTTGAACACACGACCTTCTGAGAACTAAAATTCAAACGCTCTACCAATTGAGCTACGGAGCCTTGTGTACACTTAATTGTTAAAATTAATAGTAATTTAATTTAATTTTTTTTATTTTGAATGCAATAAATAATCAGTGCGTCATAATTTTTTTTTTATTTGTTTATTATATTTACATATTATCAAATGGCGTGAGTCTGTTTTAAAATTAAATGCATAATTATTTAGACTTTTAATTCTTATTTTTATTATTTTGTGTTTTTTTCTAAAAGATAAAAATAATTAAAATTGAAAAAATTTTTGTGAAAAAAATGAAATGAAGGTACCTAACCTAAGTAAGTATAAAATTTTATAAATATCTTTTTATGAGTTAAAAAAATGTCTGTAATTTTTTTTCTATTAAAGTTGAATGATGTGGTTGCAGTTAAAGTTAGCTACATACATATGTTTTTCTTTTCTTTTGTTCTGTAATTTTAAGTGTAGGTAGCTGAAACAAAAAATCCGAAAAGCTTTAAATATAAATTATGGAAGGAATAGTAACTGATTAGTGATTACGTTTAATAGAATAATATTTATATATATTATATGTACACATGTATGTACATGCATACATATAACCAGATATAACATTTTTTAAATTTCAATGCAAACTTTTTTAATTCAAAGATTTAGTTATAGTACGTTTACAAACACTTGATTTTGAGAAATCGAGATGATTTCGAAAATTAAGTTGATTTCGTTCTTTTTTTTTCTTGATTTCCCATACATTTTTCAAAAATTTATCTGTCAAAGAAAATCAGCTCGTTACTTGATTTTCTAAAATCACCTCAAAATCACGTTGTTTGTCCATGAATTTTCCATGATTTTTTTTTCGATTTTTGATTATTTTAAAAATTTTTTCATAACCCTTGCTTTTTTGAATTTGTTATCAAAAATCAAAACAAAAATTTTGTTGATAGCAGCAGATTCAAAAAGGAAATATTTTCTATTGTGTGGACGGAAAAATAAAAATGGCAAAAAGATATAAAAAACGAGGAAGAATCAGTTGCCTTTGTCAACTCTTAGATACCCGTACGAACCGATAGTATGTTCACAGTCTGTCACTCTGCTTACAATATTATTTTTTTAATATTTTACTATTTTAAAATAATTTGGGTGAATTTTATAATTTCTAGAATTATGGGTTGTACATATATTCAAACTATATGTTTATACATTCTTCAAAAGCAGATTTTAACCTTCCACATAACCATTATCAATCCAAAACTTTTTCAAATATTTTTATAGTACCATTTAATACTAAGCGGTAAATGCATATTAAATTTACTAAGTACAAAATAGTAAATATAATTTTAAATATTACATTGTATTAATGCGCACATAGTATATTTATATTGTTATAAGTATATCGCCATACATTGCAATATTTCTTTAAAAATATTTACGGATAATATAATATATATAAATAATACGGACCTATATAATATACATCTATACTCTTATCATTCATTCATCAGTGACATATACGATATGTAAATAAACATGATATTGTATAAGTATATATGTATATCAATATCATATAAATAAAAATTCTTCAAGCAACCGTTATGTTGTTTATTTATTTACATTTTTTTGTACTACGCATTATATCTTCAACAATTTCAAATTATCGAGTAAAACAAATGCAAAAAATTTGTTGAAGAAATGAAGTAACCCTATATTATTAAAAAAAGTTGTTAACAGAAATAAGAGTATAATATTGAAGCTTTAATTTTTGTGTATTACTTCAAAAAAATTTTAACAGGTGTTCAAGTTACAGCTGTTTAAAAATAGGAACTTTTAAGTTTTTGACCTCTTACAGCTCCTAAACGGGTGGTGATACAAAAAAAATTTCTGAAATGACTCATACTTATTTTCAAAGATCTAACTTCTATCAAAATTTTAAGTTTCCAACTTAAACCGTTTAGAAGATAGAAGGGTTAAAGTATTTTGCAAAATTTTAGTTTCGTATAACGGTAAATTAAGACACCGTATGCCACAACTATATATTTATTGTGTATATAATTTTAAAGCCAATAAAAGCAGTAATCGTTTGCCGTTTTCAAAATGAAGATAAAGCTTATACAACTTCTACTATAACAATTTAAATATAGAGCTTTTTTGAACCTTTGGGGAGCTGTTGCTCAGTAACGGGTGGGGCTACAAAAAAAAGTTATTAAAAATAAAATTAATATTTTTGTGACATCTATCAGCAGTTAAAATTTCATAGCTCTATTTCAAAAAAAATGTGGGGATCTAAAAGTTAGGTGTTCGAGAGCTACCCGAAGTTTTGGTCGGAACTCAACCAAAAAAAATAGGGAATGTAATATTTTGTGTAAATTTCAAAATTCTAGCTTTCTTAGTTTTTGAGTTAGCGTGCTGACGGACGGACGGACGGACGAACGGACATGGCTCAATTGACTTAGAATTTTTTTCTGATCCGATCCATACCTTTGAAGATATTTTTAGCTCGCTTATTTCGAGGTGTTACAAACGGAGGAGTAATTTTATTATACCCGATCCTATCGTACGGGTATAAAAATTTAATTGGAATGGGAATTCCATTAAATTGTTAATTTCCAAATATATTTTAAATTTTTTCAAATATTATTTTATTTATTTACTTTTAACAATAACTTAACTTTAACAATAACTTTTAACTTTTTATTTACTTGAAACAATAATATAAACAAAAAATGTCAAATTACGTTCTTGATTTTCAAAAACGGTTTGTGAACGCTTGACATTTTACTTGATTTTGTACATGATAATCAACTCGATTTCGGAGTTTGTGAACATACTATAAGGAAATTTGATTACATTGGATACTAGTCCCTACTCAATCACAACATACCGAACCAACCGAAGTAAAATACATTCTATATGTAATTCACTTTATTAGATTTGTATTCTGAATTGAAAAAAAGATGCTAGTTTACTTTCTTATCATTACTTTATTTACCAACAAAATAATTTTTGCCTTTATTTATAATACACATCGTGCTGTTTTTTTTTTGTATAATATTTATTCGTTAATTTGAAAAAATTCACAATAATAAAGTGAAATCTGTAAACGTCAAAATTAATATGGTTTGTGTCTTTAATTGATTTCATCATGATTTTACAAATATGTAAGTATTTTTAAAAAAAAATTATTACATTATAATATCATAAAGAAATCATCGTTAGATCCTAGATTAGATACAAAAATTTTTAAAAATAATGAATCATCTTATGAAAGTACCTACATTTTTTAAAATTAACTTTACATATTATGATATTTCATAAAATTAAGTATAAAAATATAAATAAAATATCTACACCCCTCAAAAATTTTTATTCGTTTAAATTCTATTGATATATTCGTTTCTTTGCTCTTTTTACATACTTGCATATATAAGTACATACGTACATATCAATAACAATATCAATAACAATATCTATTATTAAATGCTTCTTTTCTTCTGAGATGTTTTTTGTTTCTTTTTGTTTTTACCTTATACATTCATTTTTCAATTTTCATATACATATGTAGTATGTACTTACAATTTAAAGTACTTATGTAGATAGGTAGAGAATGTAATTCTTTTGTACTTTTACGCTTTAAAAACTATAACATACTATAAGTATAAAAGAATCGAAAAGAAAATCAATTCAACAAGAAAAAATCGATTAAAATCCTGTGCTAGGAAAAAGCTATTAAATAAATGAAGAAGAATTGAACCATTGGAGATGCGATATGACAGTGTATTTACAGTGACAATGTATAAAATAATTTTCGTAATTTTCTTTTATGAGTTTCATTCTCACAACGGTATATGTATGTACTTCTATATACATTATATATATATGTATATGCTAAAAATTTATATAGGTATCTAGGTAATATTGTGATTAGGTTAAGGTTTCTGGTGTTTCTTTCTTTTTTTGTAGTAATCAATGATTGATTCATAGTATATGCCTAGGTTTTTTTTATAAAATATTGTAAATTAAAAGAAAAATTGCTATGTATATAGATTCATGAAATGAAGATAAAGATATATCTAATAAAGTCTTATAATGGGTTTTCAATTTATTTTTAATTTTCACTTAAGATATGCATACAAATTCATATAATTGAAGGTTTGATTTAGTTTAAAAAATGATAAAAAAAAAGAGGAAGAAAAAAACTAAATAGATATTTTGAATTCTGAAAGAATCTGTAATGATCTTTATCAATATTTTCTGTATTTGAGAAAGGATAGGTATTTGAAAAAAAAGTACTTGAATATGAATGCTTGTTGGATTTTTTTTTGTATTATTTCATGCAATAACAATGAACATTTGTAAAATTTTTATTGAATATAAGAATATTACAAATATATTCTTTAATTTCGCTCTTTTCAGAAAAATCTTTAAAATTTTTTTTTCAATTAAGTATGCATACTTTAATTATGGTTTATCAAGTTGTTCCTTTTTGTGAAAGTGCTCTTGTTTTATTTTTGTATCTTATGTTTTTCATCTTATGTCTACGTAATTGTTTTTACATTATAGTTTAAAATAGAAGATAAAGTTTTGAACTAATCTTAGTTTATATCATTTCCAGTATAACTAACGCCCCACTGAATTGTAGAAAGTATTTATTACCAAAATATGAGTTTTACATTAATTTTTCAATATACATATGTATATGTACTTACATTTTAAAGTACTTATATAGATAGGTAGAGAATGTAATTCTTTTGTACTTTTGGAACCGATTCTAAAATAAAATTTACATATGCATGTATGTATATAATGTATGCTATGCATTGACATCTGAATTCTGACACGTCAAAACTCAAAAGTTCGTTTTTACTAATCTTTTTTTTTTACAAAAATGTTGAAACAAGCTTTAAATTAATAAGCAAACTATGTACATATGGATGTAATTAGAAATAATTAATTTAATAAAAAAAAAAAAAAATTAATGGCAATCCGGTGTGACTTGAACATACAACCTTCTGAGAACCATAATTCAAACGCTCTACCAATTGAGCTACGGAGCCTTGTGTATACTTAATTGTTAATATTAATAGTAATTTAATTTAATTTTTTTTAGTTTGAATGCAATAAATAATCAGTGCGTCATCATTTTTTTTTATTTGATTATATTTACATATCAAATGGTGTGAGTCTGTTTTAAAATTAAATGCATAATTATTTAGACTTATTCTTATTTTTATTATTTTGTGTTTTTTTTAAAAGATATAAAAATAATTAAAATCAAAAAGATTTTTATGAAAAAAATGAAGGTACCTAACCTAAGTAAGTATAAAATTTTATAAATATCTTTTTATGAGTTAAAAAAATGTCTGTAATTTTTTTTCTGTTAAAGTTGAATGATGTGGTTGCAGTTAAAGTTAGCTACATACATATGTTTTTCTTTTCTTTTGTTCTGTAATTTTAAGTGTAGGTAGCTGAAACAAAAAATCCGAAAAGCTTTAAATATAAATTATGGAAGGAATAGTAACTGATTAGTGATTACGTTTAATAGAATAATATTTATATATATTATATGTACATATGTATGTACATGCATACATATAACCAGATATAACATTTTTTAAATTTCAATGCAAACTTTTTTAATTCAAAGATTTAGTTATAGTACGTTTACAAACACTTGATTTTGAGAAATCGAGATGATTTCGAAAATTAAGTTGATTTCGTTCTTTTTTTTTTTTTTTTTGATTTCCCATACATTTTTCAAAAATTTATCTGTCAAAGAAAATCAGCTCGTTACTTGATTTTCTGACTAACACACCACTGAATTGTAGAAAGTATTTATTACCAAAATATGAGTTTTCCAATTCGTATAATTTGCAAAGATTTAAGAAAAAGATCAACTTTTTATTTCTCAATTCCTCATTTAACCCAATTCTTTTTTTCCTTCATTACTCCACAACTATTATATTGCACAAGTAGTTAGGTTGTTTATCTTATATTATTTTGCCGACAGGGGTAGGTGGGTTTGGCATTTCACTAAAATAAATATTAAGTAAATATTTCACACTTCTAAGGTGGTCTAGAATTTCTGAATGTCTTTTAAAGACTCCTACATTTCTAAACAAAGAAAAAAAAAATTAAATAAAAAAGTTAGAATCGAATTATATACAACGGGAATTTATTTTAAAGTTTTTTTTAGTTTATTTTTCTGCCACATACTCATATAAATGTGACAAGGAAATTACACAGTCTTTTCTTTTCAGTCGTGGCTGTAAATGTCGTAAAGGGAAATTATTCTTACGACTTGTATGGAATTCAAACTCACACTCTCTCAGTGTTTGCAGAGTAGAGTATGTTATACGCTCTTATCCACTAGGATTTTAAATTTGTAAAACATTTTACAAATAAAATAACTAAAAATAATATCAAATCTTCCTATATGAATGACAGATTATTGAACAACGGCATGACAATACAACTTTGAATTTTTACAGCTTGAATTTATTTGTACTGTAAATTATTTTAAAAAGAATAACGAAACGATTTTCTTATAGATTTTTCTCTCTAAATGATATGGTTGCAAGTTTTTTTTTTTTATTAATATTATGATTTTTATAATGAAATAAAGATTACTGAACTGAAATGAACTAGCGGTAACGATTTTAACTATATAATTAATTAAAATAGCGAAAGTTCTTTAGGGGAACGTCGGTGGTCTAGTGGGTAAGAGCGCACTGTAAACGCTGAGGAAGTAACTATAATTACCCCTTACACGACATTGTCAGGCACATCTGGAAAGGAAAGGCTGTGTAATATCTTTGTCACATTTATGTGACACATGGCACATTAGGGCAATAAACTAACAAAAAAAACTTCTTTATTAGAAGAAAATTTTAATAGAATGTACCAAAAATTATTCATTCATACTGGAGTTATACATATAGCCCTCATTACACATTATAATGTTTACAAATTATCTAATATCAATATGATATTGTGTCATGCATATATTGTATTATTTTTAATATAAAAATCATATAATTTAAAGCGTTTTTTAAGAGGACATTAAAGAAAATAATTTTGAAAGGATATTTATCTAAAATGTATTTTTTAAATCTTATATTATTAAAATATTACTTTTGATCTTATATTCTGATTTCTATTTATATATGTATATATAAATACATACATACATAATAATAAAAATATGAATTTGTAAATATTGTATCAGTTTGATTATCCTAATAAAATATCTCATAAAAATCAAAAAAAAAAATTTATAAAATAAAAATAAAATAAAATCAAAAGGTAAAAAATATAAAATGATTTCTTTCCTGCAGGATATTTTATAGTTAACTTGTAATACATAAAAAGTAAGAAATTTTGTTTATTTTCTTTTTGATTCTACATCAAAACCTTCAAAAGAAAATGACAGTACCTATATTGTGTTTTGTTTTTATTAAAAGTAATAAAAAAAAAAATAAAAAAATAAGCTAAAAGACAAAACAATTTTAAAACCAAAATATTTTTATTTATGAGTCCTCCATTTTAAAATATTTCAGATTCAAGAATTTTTATTTATCTTTTTGATTTATTTGGTTTTTGATTTTGGTTATTTTTATTTTTTTGTCAAATTACGTATGAGAGATCTACAATTGAGGTGAATTTAATTTCAACATACCTACACACAAGTAAGGTAAGTATTTATATGCATTTATTTGTAAAGAAGATGTTTTTTGTGTTATTTGTTATGTAAATATTGTAAAACAGGAATAGTAATTTGTGAAATAAACAAAAAATGAAAGGAAAATAAATAAAACATATACATATGTATATATTATGTATATAAAAAAAAAAATTATAAATTATGGATATAAATAAATGAATTTCTTGTTTAAACAATTAAATTAAAGATCGTATATGTGAAAAATACATTATTTATTTTTGAGTTACATATGAGAACATTGAAATTGAAGATCAGTCCTTTAAACTAAACTCTCTCAAATGAAAAGGATCAAAGAGTCATTTCAAGAGTAAAAATATTATCTACATTTTAATTTTTTATATGCCAAATTCTTAAGAAAGGGAGCATTACTTTATCCGGAAGTCAAAAATCTTTAAAGAAAAATAAGTCAGAAAAAAAATTCTGAAAAAAAAATTTGTTAAATTTAGAATTAGTTATAAGGGAACAAATTTTGAATGTAACAAAATTATGAAAATAAAAATCTTGAATTTATACTGAAAATTTATCTCTTTTTATTAAGATTTTTTAATGTTTTAATTTTATAAACCAATTTTTTTTTTCAAAATCTTAACAAAATTAGGTATCAAGTTTGGTTTTGGTAGGCATAGGCAATTAATTTTACAATCAATAAAATTACTTGATTTAAGATGGAGTCTCATACCTCATACATAAATTTATTTCTATTTACTGATAATTTCATTTTATTTGTATTAGATTTTCAATTATTTCCACTGATAAGAAACAGATTAAAATTTTAATTTAAATTACATTCGAAATAATATTTTTGCTCAGAAAAAATGTCACTAGAATAATAACCACTAGTATCGCCAATGTTCGAAATTCGAGCAAATGTCACCAAGCGCTCGACACTTGATCGGATTGAATTTTCTTTACCACGGAAAGTGGAATTTTCAACAGACACAAAAAAAATCTTAACAAATTCATTTTTTTATTCATTAAAAATATTAAAATGTTTATATTAGGTTTTTAAAAATATTTTATGACATCAATAATATAAATGTACCTAATGTTTTTCGGATTTTTTTTAATTATACATACCTCTCGGTCTCGCTTCGCTACAATTTAAAAATGATGTAACCAAAATAACTTACATGCACATGTCTACCTACCTAATTTAAAATAAAAAAACACAAAGAAACAATTTAAATTTATTTTATAGATACATAATAATAATATGTACATACAAAATTATAAAAAAACGAGGAAGAGTGCAGTATAGTAGACTATGCAGACTCTGGGATACCCGTATGAACGTAATATCCTGTTTCTATATAACTTGATCATCTTTTAAAAAATTTCAGATGTTTTAGTACCGACGTTATAACTACGGAGATATATTTATGTAAATTGTGGAATTGTATGGCAGCTACCCAAATCTATTGCACCAGCTAAACCAAATTTTACAGAAGTTGTTCCTTCATTAAGTTCCAAGAGGTGCAAGAAGCCTGAATCGGCTGCTCTTTAGATCAACAAAATTTTACAAAAATTGTTAGTATGTGAAAAATTGTTAGTATGTGAAACTCGACACCTCTTCACAAAATTTCAGATACCTAGCTTCAATACACACTGAGTTATTTACATTTAAAAAGAGAAGTTGTATGCCAGCTACCCGAACCTGTAGCCCCAGCACAACCAAATTTTACAGGTGTTGTTGGCCTGTAACTAGACACGATTTTACAAAATTTGAGATACCTATAGCTTCAATAGATACTGAGTTATTTCCATGTAAATAAAAAAGTTGTATGGCAGCTACTCGAAGCCGGCGGCCGAAAAAGCTGGGTTTAAATAGCAAAACTAACAATTTTGCAAAAGTGACGTAAATTTCTTTTTAGCTTACTAGCTTCTTTATTTTTTGAGTTATCTTGCGGACCGACGGACGTACATGGCTTAATCGACTCAGAATTCGATTCTGAGCCGATCCATACCTTTGGCACTATATCTAGCTCAACTCCTTTAAGGTTTCACAAACGTAATGGCAAATTTATTATACCCTTGAACATAGTTCATACGGGTATAAAAAAAAAACAAAATATGAATTCAATTAAGAAAGATCACTTTATTTAATCATTTCAAATTGGGATGTTGAGAGAAAAAAAGTTGAAAACAAAGAGAGAGAAAATGAAGTTCGAGACAAATTATAAACTAATATTATTTCTGAGCTGGAATCTGGGTATATAAAATATCACATAAAAATTTAGTCAACTCAGTCATACAGATAATGAAAAAAAAATCAAAACAAAAGTTTTTTTTCTTTACAATTCAATTTAGTTTCACTTGAGTCGGCTGATTTGTTGAAAAAATTGAGCTGCAACCCAAAATGTATAGCTGTTTTTACTTGTAATATCGCGAGAATATAAAAAAACAGAACATTGTAAACTGAAGAATAAGAAAAGATTTCTTTTGGCTGTTATTTCACTAAAATTGGTTAAGTAGTTTTTGCAAATTGGTGGCGAAAGTTTTGTATGGAGAAAAGTAAGCCGATTAAATATATAGATATATATAAATATAAGTATTCATAAATTATAAGCCTAACATACCGTTATTTGCTTACAATGACAAGAAAATCTATTAAGGTATTAATATTTTCAAATGATATGTTTTAAAAAGTCTGTTTTCTAATAAGTATCATAAAGGAGGAAAAAGGAATAAAATCTACCAAATTTTTTTTTAAAGGTGTAGGTGTAGTAATCATGAAAATTGACTTAAAAACCAAATAATTTTACGTTGAGATTTTGACTCAAAAAAAACTTTAACACATTCGATATTTTATTTTTTTACATTTTACAAAATTTTCGTTTTCCTTCAAGATTTTTTCTATTGAGGTTTTTTTCCGGATGAAGTTATAAACCCCTTAAGAAAATCTAACTTTAATTTTTTTAAACAGTAATTTTAAGTTTTTCCTTTTATTATTAAAATTTGTAAATTCAAAATAAAAGATTTGTTTCTTCATGAAAATAAATTTTTGTTTAAATTTTAAATTAAAAAAAAAGAACTTTGCCGCTGAGAAAAACCCAAAGCGGTTTATATACTTTTAACAAAAATCTTTAATTGAAAAGTTAAAGTAAATAAGTATTATATTGTATAAAAATTATTCAGAATTGTGTTTTAGTATAATGGACAAAAAAAAAGGTGTAATTCCAAAATCTGAATAGAGATATTAGTAAAAATAAATTATTACAAACTTACAAACATTCATATTCATTAACATGTTTTCTTTACATTAAATCTTTCTTTCTTGAAACTTTCGTTGATTTTTGCCTTATAGATAAATCAATATAAAATAAGTAAACAAATTTTTATAATATATACTATATAATATCTAAGGAGCTTTAAGAAGCTATACAAGAAGCTATAATAAGAAAGATATGAAAAAATTATAGAATCCATTAAAAATAAACTGAGTAGACGTTTCGTCGGACTTAAGAGGCACTTAAAGAGAACATGTCGGTATATGCAAATTCTGTCAAGGAAAAATAAAGGTTTCCAGCGTACTTACTCAAAAACTGCAGAGCTTTACTCCGGGCAAGATATGTACATACTTGTTTTTCCGAAGATGTATTGTCAGCAATAAACTCTACAGTTTCTTACACATCTTTAGTTTCCTAGAGACAGTAGGGCTTACAGAAGTATTATAAGTGGAACAAAAATTCAAAACATATAAAGTAAGAGAGGGACCACAATAGATCTACATCAAAAGGTCGCAGTGTTACCGCTACCCTGTAAATAATAATAATTTAATATACTATATATAATAAATTATTTTTATATTTATTTAATTCACTGTAAACAGAAATTTACAAGGACCAAAATAATAATAAAAATTTTTTTTTTCTTTAATACATTTTAGCAATAATGTTTTTAATAAAATTTTAATTAAAACAAATATAATATTTTAATAATAAATTAAACACTTAACTTTCAAAAAAAAAAATAAACGATTTTAAATGAAAAAAGATTTTAACGAAAAAAATGATTTCATTTTTAAAAGGATTAAAAATAAAACTACTTTCACTAATCGAATTAAAACAGAAACTAATTTATTTTTCTTTTTTCACACTTTAACTTATAAATGTATTATGTAACGTAAATGTATGATTGATATACAAAATTACATGTCCATATACATAATAACGGGTGTTTTAATAACAGTATATTGCTATATAAAATTAATTGGAGAGTTTCCTCTTGGTATAGTTAGAGTTTTTGTCACAGAATCAGGATTTCGTTGGGTTGTGCATTATAGACATAGATTTGCGAACAGCAACCTCCATCTATGATGAGGTATACATTTAAATGTAAATTCTGACCAACCACTTTAAAAATAATAATATAAATTTATCTAGAAAACACGAATTAAATAGTGGGGTATATAATTGTTGTCTGTAACATTTACATAACCACATAAAGAGAGTATTATGTGGAAAAATAAATTCAGTGTAAGAACTCTTCTTGATCGATGATCAGGAAAAATAATGGTTTTGTGTAGTTCGAACTCAAACTAAAAAATACTTAAAAGATCGACAAGTTAAAACGAAAAGAACGTAGTTGCATAATTTTACAGAAACGTTTATTTTGTCTAATTGACGCATGTCTGAATGGGTTAATTGATTGTAACTAAATTAATTCATATAAATTTTTGGTAATAGGTTTTTGGTTTTACAGAATAAACAAATCTTGCAGAACATTTAAAAAAAATTCTCTTAATAAAAATTCCTTTTTTTAATAACTCAACTCTATAACTTCTCGCAAATTCAATAGTCTTGCAGAAAAGCCATTAATAATATTTCTAAGTAATACTTATTTGATATATTAAATATTAAGCTGTATTTGGAAATGTCCCACTAAGATAAAATACAAAAGCATTTGATCATCTACTTTCATGTAGTTTGACAAAAATGACAAAAATATTTTTGTCGCATTGCTGTTTAACTTTTGCATCAAATATTATTTGACGTTTATCATTTGACGCAATTAAACATAAAAATAAAAATTGTGAAATAAAATTTAGAAAAACAAAATAGAATTTGGACATTGTTGGTGAATTATTTAAGACACAAACATAAAAAAAAATGGAATCTATACTGAAAATGGAAATTTGACATTTTGCTTAATTATTTCTCAATATAGTTTTTTCCACTCTGTTGCTTTGGTTTTTTTACCACCTTAAAACGCTGATTCGAATTCCAACTTAACGCTACACAAAATTAGTGCTGCAGTGTGTTTTTCGAAGTCATCACTGCAACATAAAGTTATAATGTTTCGAAAATTTAATTAAAATGAAATCTAATTATTAAAATTTTTTATTTACTTTTCAGTATCCAATATCCATTGTGTGCGCATATATAAAAATTTTTTGACTAAATTGCAAATTCAAAACATGCAATTGATGTAAAAATGATATTTCCATTTAGGTGATTTGTGCCTCACTAATTAATTGATTATAGTGCAAAAGTAGTAATCGAAGTGTGATATTAAAAATTACGAAACTTGAATCAAACTACTTTTTCGATTAAACTAAAAATGCAGTTTACCTTATTGCGACATTTCCAATTACACCTTTACTAATAAGTAATACTCTTTACAAGTAACCAGAACATTGGTTGTAAACTTTTGGTGTATAAGAGAATAGAATAACATTTTCTTTTTTTTTTAATTACAGTTTTGTTAACGGAAGAAAATGTAAGAAATAGTTAGAGAAGAATACATGAATACTTTAGCCTTTTGAAAATATTTGATACCAAATACATTTTACTGTAAATATCCTTTAAACTATTAAGTTTCTAATATCGGTTCATATTTTAAAAGAATGATCTTGAGATCCTCATTTAAATGATATCCGTTATGTGATCATTAGATCAATTATAGGGTGATATTAAAGAAAATGAAATGTTAATTTATATTTTAAATTTGCGTACATAACGGTGCATTTTACTTTATTTTTTTTTTATCTTTCTTTTTGGGGTTCTTTCTAAAATGAGGTCCATTATTTTTCCTTAGCTATTTTATTTTCTGAGTTATTTATCAAATTGTTTGATTGCCATTTTTAATATTTTCGTTTTTAAAAATTTTTGACTTGTCATTTTTATAAATTTAAATTTTTCTTAAATATTTTGTATTTTAAGATTTTTGCTGTTGTTGTTTGGTAGTTTGGGAATTGACAACTATCCTTACTTGTAGGCCGTGTGACCATTATACCCGTAGATCCATATTTCCATAGTTTCAATTTTATCAAAAGGCGATATTAACTATTTAAAGGTTCTGACATTAATCGAGATCATCATACATTTTCATTATTTTTATTGAATCTTATTTGAGCAAAAAGCAAAATAATATCATGTGGCTTCATTTAAATGATAAAGTACGAAAATAGTTATATTTAACATAAACGACGATAACATAGATTTAACATAGATTTGACATAAATAACATAGATCTGACAAAAATAAGAGTTTTATTATAACATCCAAAATTTAATTGTTTAATATTTTAATTTAAGGTATTAAAAGTTAAACCGTACATATTATGTACATTCTTTAAGTTAAAATTTTTTTTTTTTTAAACTTTTAAGCAAATAATTTAAGAGTTTAATAGCTTTTTTCATTATTGTATATTTTAACGTTTTTGTTTTCACTAAATTTAATTGTAAGTGTTTTTACTTTTTTCTCCTAGACTTTTCATGTATTATTTTACCATACGTATTAAAAATAATATAATATAATAGCAAACAGATGAAAATAACATTAGCGATAATAATATAAGTTAAAAAAAAAATAAAAAAATAGTTGTAATAAAATACAGTAATAAAGTAGTAAAGAAGAAAGTTAAAGAAAAACTATATGTTTTTAAAAACTTTTTAATCGATTACAAAACATATTACATTACATTTAACATAACATAATAATATAATCTCCATTTAATTTAATTTTCTAAATAAATTTTATAAAGAAAAAAGTTTATTAAAATGGAAACGATAGAGCAAATCTTAAGTATAATCTTGTAGTATTTTAATGAGTAATTAACGGTTTACTTTAAGTTTTTATGTTATAAAAGATTTAATTTTAATTAATTTTTAAATGAATAAAATTTACTTGTCTATCTGTTATGATGATGGTTATTTAAGTATGTCTCTTATTTAGGTCTTTATACCCGTACAATAGGATCGGGTATAATAAAATTACTCCTCCGTTTGTAACACCTCGAAATAAGCGAGCTAGATATACCTTCAAAGGTATGGATCGGATCAGAAAAAAATTCTAAGACTTTTGAGCCATGTCCGTCCGTCCGTCCGTCCGTCAGCACGCTAACTCAAAAACTAAGAAAGCTAGAATCTTGAAATTTACACAAAATATTCTGGGAGTAATTTGTAGGTTCCCTATTTTTTTTGGTTGAGTTTGGACCAAGCCTTAGGGTAGCTCTCGAACACCTAACTTTTAGATCCCGACATTTTTTTTGCAATAGAGCTATGAAATTTTAACCACTGATAGATCTCACAAAAATATTAATTTTATTTTTAATAACTTTTTTTTGTAGCCCCACCCGTTACGGAGCTACAGCTCCCCAAAGGTTCAAAAAAGCTCTATATTTAAATTGTTATAGCACAAGTTGTATAAAGTATATCTTCATTTTGAAAACGCCAAACGATTACTACTTTCATTAGCTTTAAAATTATATATACAATAAATATATATTTGTGGCATACGGTGTCTTAATTTACCGTTATGTGAAACTCAAATTTTGCAAAATCCTTCAACCCTTCTATCTTCTAAACGGTTTAAGTTGGAAACTTGCAATTTTGACAGAAGTTAGATCTTTAAAAATAAGTATGAGTCATTTCAGAAATTTTTTTTGTATCACCTTCCGTTTAGGAGCTGTAAGGGGTCAAAAACTGAAAATTTCCTATTTTTAAACACCTGTAACTTGAACACCTGTTAAAATTTTTTTAAAGTAATACATAAAAATTAAAGCTTCAACATTATATTCTTATTTCTGTTAACAACTTTTTTTAATAATATAGGGTTACTTTATAATTGACGAAAGTGTTACTTGAATTTTTCAAATTTTCTAACAAATTTCTTCAACAAATTTTTTTCATTTGTTTTATTCGATAATTTGAAATTGTTGAGGATATAATGCGTAGTACAAAAAAATGTAAATAAATAAACAACATAACGGTTGCTTGAAGAATTTTTATTTATATGATATTGATATACATATCATATCGTATGAATGATAAGAGTATATATGTATATTATATAGCGCCGTATTTACATACATATATGTATTTTATTGTACTTATAAGAAATTATTCTGTCAATGGAATATTTAAATATAATATAATATTTAAAATTATATTTATTATTTTATACTAAGTAAATTTAATATACATTTATCGCTTAGTATTAAATGGTACTATAGAATATTTGAAAAAGTTTTGGATTGATAATCGTTATGTGAAAGGTTAGAATCTGCTTTTGAAGAATGTACATATAAACATATAGTTTGAATATATGTAGAACCCATAGTTCTAGAAATTATAAAATTCACCCAAATTATTTTAAAATACTAAAATATTAAAAAAATAATATTGTGAGCAGAGTGACAGGCTGTGAACATACTAACGGTTCGTACGGGTATCTAAGAGTTGACAAAGGCAACTGTATTCTTCCTCGTTTTTACTCTGTAGTTTATGATCATGGTTGGTTTACGTGGCTGGTTCTGTCAACCGTGTCAACCACAATTAGCGCGTTAGCACCGTTTTGCCACCACTACCGTGACCACAAGGGTTATAACCTATTTATTTTCAAATCCATTTGGCGGCGTTCAGGAACCGTACCATTTATACAGGTTGCTTAGTCGCTAGATCGCTAAGATCGTTAAATTCATGGCTACCCAAAGCTGCTCTTCTGGTCCTGGCCAGCGCTGGGCATTTACACGTGAAGTGTATAATGGTTTCTTTCTCATTCTGTTGACTACAACTGCGACATGATGTGCTGAATGGAATACCTAATCTGGCCGCATGGTCGCTAATTGGCCAATGTAAATAATAGTTACGATCATGACTTCATCATCTTATATAATAAATAAACAATATTAGAGGATTTATTATGGGAATCCCAAAAAAATAAATAAAATTTTGAATTCAAGATCTATGAAGTTCAAAATTTTCCGACACTTCCTTATACTTTGAAGCACTAAAAAAGTTCAGTTTTCAAGTCTGAATAAATAAATATTTAAATTATCAAGACTAAAAACACGTTAATTACATTAACGATTAAAATTATTTTATATAAATCTGTTAGTTTTTTATGTATTATTTAATTTAATTTTATTAAAGTTTTAAATAAGAACCATATTTAAAAGATAAGCGATTACAATATAGAATGAATTAACAGATATCTAACTTAATCTGTTAAATAAAATACAGTTATTTTTCTTAAACTATTATAAAGTATGTATTAATGTTAGTGTAATCAGAAAAGTTTTTTTTTAAACTGTGGTTTACAAATAATTCTCAAGTTAATTATAAATTTTTTTTTTTATTTTCAAAATTATTTTTAAATCCGAAATGCTCGTTTTTTTAACTCTAATAAAAATAAACCAAAAAATTAAAAGAAAGACTTTCGGTTATACTGTTTTTGATTATATATCCTATTTCATATAGCATATAATATACAAGATGTTAATTCGATATTAACGGGATGTTGAACCCATTTCATTGTCTATATAATAATAGATTTTGAAATTACCAAATCTTTAAATCGATTTTTCTACAATTTCCAGCCGCTTTTTAAAGATTTTAAGAATATTTTCATATCAATTTGACTGTTTCAGTAAGCCCTGAATATTTCCCTTAAAAATTTTAACTTGGAAAAAGAGTTATTGTGTAGAGGATCATATTTCTAAATATAAAAATGAAATCTGAAACTCATAGCTAATTTTTATTAAATTAAGATATAATATACGAGATGTTAATTCGATATTAACGGGATGCTGAGCCCATTTCATTGTCTATATAATAATAGATTTTGAAATTACCAAATCTTTAAATCGAGTTTTCTACCATTTCCAGCCGCTTTTTAAAGATTTTAAGAATATTGGTATCACATATTTTGCTAGCACCTGGATTATAATTGACATAATTTCATTTGGGTGGGAAATAAGATGTTTTACATGAGATGCTATACTTGAGGATATATTAAGGTACATATATTGGTATCAATCAAAACTAAATAGTAATTTTACTTATTTACTCATTTACTTATGGGAGATTTAATAAAGAATTTTGATATTAAAATAAGTTATGGAAATGTGGTTAATTATTTTTTTTTCTTATCACATTTTGCAACATATAAACTTTCTTGCAAAATTCAATAGAATATAATATTTAATAAAATTTGCAAAAATCAAAAAAGAAAATAAAACTTGTATTGCTTAATATTTATTATTCCAAAGATTAAAAAAATTTACGTCTGACTTGGTGCATATAACGGTGTCGATGATAAAGATGAAAAAAATATTATGAATTTTGAAGAGGAAATTTTTTTTTTTCTTTTTCTAAATAGGTTATCCTTTTTTAGAGCATATGTTTTTCTTTCTTTCTTTTTCTAAATGAATGAGAAAAAAATTAAAATCTTAATACTTTTATATCCATTATCCTGCTTTAAAAAATTAAAATTAAAATATGTTCCAGATTTTGTTGCAAAAAATTAACAAGATGTACTTAGTTGAGTTCAAATGATACTTGGAATATTGAAAAAAAAAAAAATTTTTTTTAATTAAAGAAAAAAAAAACTTTTCTTTAACATATTGTGCTATATGGATTCTGTTCATATATTTTTTTTTTTTTAATTAAAATATGATGCAGGATATCTTTGAAACTTATTTCCTAACAGTTTTTGTTATATCTATTGAACTAGATTCATTAAGTTTTGGATTAATTTTTTTTTTAAAAGTTATTAACTAAAACTGATTAGTTACTTTAAATTTCATTTGAATAATTTTTGTAAAATTGTGAGATTTATTTATTTTTTTGTAGTTTTAGAAACTATTCTTTTTTTAATCAGAGTTCTGTATCTGGCAATTTAAAATATTGTATTTCTGTGAATAAAAATTTCATTGTAATTTTTAATTTTTCTAGGTCATTCATAACTGGGATTATCTATAGATATTTTTTTTTAATTTTGAATAAAAATTTTATCCGGTATCATGTGCTCTTTTGAATAAAATGGTTTTTTCTTTTATGAAACTTTCTTAAAAAACTTCAAAAGTTGAATTAAGCTTATAATAAAAAAAAAATAAAAAAAAAAAAAACTATTGGAGCAAGATGATGATAATTTTTTCTGTTTTCTGTTTAAGGAGGAAAACAAGGAACAAAAAAAATTTGTAAAATGAAAAAAAAGTAAAAATTTATAAAATAAAAAATAAAATAAAAATGCAGGAAAATTCTTGAGACGAATTCAAGATATGAAAAAAAAAAAAAAACAAATAGAGAAAATAAAAGAAATACTTATTCTAGAAATGTTTCATGGAATGCATTTTTTATGAAATTTTTAACTTAATAAAGAATTTTTAAAAAAACATTATAATATAGATTTTCCGTTTTGAATTATGTTTTTTTACTTTTAATAACTTAGACCTCGAATGAAGGGTTTAGGTCTCAGCTGCAAAGCGGGAATTAATTAAAAAATTAAGTTTCACTTGCAATATCTTCAGATGTACTTAGTCGGTGATAAAACAAATCTAAATATTTCGAACAGAACGATTTCATTTGTACTGAAATAAAATTTTAGTAATGGATAAAATTGTTATTTGTAAAATTTAAACATTAAATTTAAATTTGAAGAAAAAGTGCTGTTTTGAAAATTTATAGTATTTTCTCTATTAACTCTTCTTTTTGGATGTCTTTAATTACTTTAAGTCATTTATTAATTTATAATTGACTAAGCGTCAGTTTTTGTAATCATTAGTTTCATTAAGTCGTTGATTATTCTGTTGTAGCTATTGTACAAAACTTAAAAACACCATTATTTTTATATTTATGCGTTATTTTTTATCTTTTCTACATTAAAATCTGTTTAAGTTGATCAACTGCGGTTCGAAAATTTTTCGACAACATTAACAGTTGATCAACCTGTAAAAACATTTTTTTTTTTATTTTTTCTCTTAATGGAGAGAAATGTCAGTTAAATAATTAACTATATGTATGTACTTTAATAGTTAAAATTGGTTTAAATCTAAGGAATTAATTTTTTCAATCTTAAAAATTAAAATCTTCAAAAAATTAAACAAAAGAAAAATAAAATAAAAAACACACATCCAAATAAAATGTGCATGCATGAGTATTGAGTCATAATTGCTTATTGCTACACTGACGTATTGAGTAATTACTTTGATTGACAAACATTACTTTGTCGAAGTTCGAACAGCGAACTATGTAAGTAACTACTGATTCTTTACGCATTAAAGATTTTACAATAAAAAAATTTGCTTTGGCTAACTTTTGCCGGCGTTTTACTTACAAAAAATTAAGTAATATAAGAAAAGAAATGGGCCCTGTCCAGATATACAGATACAATATAAAAAGCTATTTTGAATCGGTTTTATATGGAATTTTCTTCATGTTGTTATATTCTGGCCAATTTTTACAAGTGCCTATGTAAGGGTGGCCAACTTCGCAGGAGGTTTCATTGCAAGAATTATTTTTAATTTTTTTATTATATACGGTATGATATTAATTACAGTACAAATGTTGTATATACTTATTTTTTATTATAAGAAAAATCTATATATTAATCTATATGACTCAACCGGGGTTTGAAACCTTTTTTGAGAACGATTTTGAAACCTTTCGAATGAAAGGCCAATATTTTATGCAGCATTGGCTGGAAATTTTTGATATACTTCTGATATTTTTGTTATTAACATATTCTTTGAGTTGTCAAGGCAAAAATCGTATTTTGTTCTTATAAATAATTAATTTGTTTGAAGTACCTTATAAGTTCAATGTATAATAATTACAAAGTTGGTATTTAAATTAATGTTTTTTACTGATCATTAAATTTTACTTTTAATGTTTTTTTTTTCCTTTCCGAATATTGTAAATTTAATAAAAAGTACATAATACTACAAAAAAAAGTTTTGTTTTATTAATTAAATTTTAATATTACATACAGATGAATTTTAAAATTGGTTTATAGTACTTCAAATACACTTACAAATCATATTAAATAATTGAAAAATAATGCTGTATTTTTTATGCCTTTTTTGATTACAGCTACCAGTTTGTTGTATAGTGGCTAGCTATATAAGACTATATTAGCCATTTAATGACACAAATTAAAACCTTGTTATATTATGTCATTTATATTTATTATTTAATTTTATTTTTTCTATTTAATGAGTATACTTTGCAGCTTAGGTTAACATCTAGTGTCTAGTGTATTATGCTGTATTTTCGATTGATACCTCATTACACCATTTTTTTTTACGAGGATTGGTGGAAAACTCGAAAGTTACTAAGAGGAACTGCACGTGCTTGCTCAGGATAGTTTTAGACTCTAATCAACCAAAACCACCCCTCTTTTAAAACCAAACTTTAGAATGGAACCTTTAATACAAATGTACAGTCTGGTTTTGGAGATAGGGATGTAGGGATTGCACCATTTCAGTTTAGGTGGGTTTAGTATTATCCTTTTACTAAAATTAACGTGGTAAGATTTACTCTTATTAAAATATTGCTCTGATTTTCCATTTAATTGACCAATATTTTGCCACTTGACTTTTTGTAATTTTGATGCAGCTTCGTCAATACTTGACTCTACTGCCATATTTTTGTAGTATTATCACCGAATTTTCTTTCTGTTAAATTTCCTACTTCTGGTAGGGATTACTTGCATAAAACAAATACAGTATAGGACCTAGAGTATCACGCTTGAGACTCACCTGCTTTTATTTTTCGTAGTATAGAACAATTGCAAATAACAACAATTGACTTAAAGGGACGCTGGTATTTATTTTTTCATGTCACAAATGCTGTGAAGAAAAAATTATGAGAGTTATGAAACATCAACTTTACTTATTTCGCACTACAGAATTTATTAGTAGATTAATCAGAATTAATTGTATAAGATAATATATGGCGCACACAAATAAAAATATTTTCATTTTATAGACTTTTACAATAGCTACAGCCCAGCACTCAACAGCTTAGTGAAACAATAATGCTAAAAGAAATTAAAGCTTAGTCAAATATGAATAATAAAAATGGAAAGGAGAACAAGAAAAAAAATCAGAATCAACCATCTCATTTAAAACTATACCTTTTTTCTTCAGTTATAGATTCCAAGTTATTTCAACACTGTTAGAGTGAGGATAGGTCTCAAAAATATTTTTAACTAACGGAGATAATATAATTAATACTTGCTGCCAATAATTTAAATTTAATAAACATATGATAGTTAGAACTTTAAAAAATTATAGAAAAAAAATTCTAAAGATTATAACTTAAGCAAAAAAGTTAGAATTAAAAAAATTTTTGATACACAAATTTCTAATCTAAGAATGAATATCATTTTTAATGTTTAAATCCAATCAGTTCATTATCCTTACAAAAAAAAAAAACAAATAGGTTTTATTTTTCCATTTTTATTATATGAATTCTACTTCATAACAATACGAAAAGCATTTGAAAAGTATAAAAATCTTTACTTTATTAGTAAATGAACAAAACTTAGTTTTAAAGATATAATAATGAAATCAATGAAATCATATAGTATGATACAATCCCAAATACAAACATTCAAAAGAGAATAAATTGTAAAAAAGAACGGAAAAAGGAATCATTTCATTTTCATTTATTTGTCGATTTATTTTCACAATTGAAAGTTTGAAAACAGAAAAAAAAAAAAAAAATTAAAAAAATGTAAAAAAAAAATTGCCTACCTTTATATTGGATTTTTTTTTTTTTTTGCTTCTTTTACCTTTTATCTTTATTCTTACTTTATTATGCTCAAATCTTATATTATGATACTAGCTATGTATATTTTACGAAACTTTTTCTGAATTAAACACGGATTGCCTCAAGATAATAATTCCGAAACAGGATATTTCCCTTGGTTATTCCAATCAAAAAAAAAAAAACAACATAAAAAGAGAAGTAAAAGCAAAGAGGAAAAAGGAAAAATATATAGAGTTATATATATATATATATATATTTTATTTTTATTTTTAATAATAATACTGGAAACGTTAAGCATTGAACACGGATCTTATAGTAATTATTAAAAGAAAATAAGCCAAAGATAGACTGATTATATTTTATTCTTATATCATATCATATCATATCATATCATATCATACATATTTATAAATGAAAATTTTATTGTGTCTTAAATAAAAATCATTCCTGTATATAATAATATAAAATACCTATACATATACAAGAATATATAATGGGATTTATTCAATAGATTATAATTCATTCAAAAATTTTTACATGAAACATTTAGGTTTTATATGGATTTTCTATATGTAACGGAAAGTGGGGATATATCGTGCATAAATTTTATATTTTATTATGCACATGCTTATAACTCAATATTATACTTGAATATTAAATGTAAATAAATTTTAAAATATTTTTTTGTTTGCTGTTACGAACACTTTAAAAATGCAGAAATAGTATATATTGTTCTGTTGAATGCATTTTTTTCTTGTACAAAACTATAATTTGTATTGTGTTACCGTTTAAATTTAACTAATTTTGTAAAATAATTTTATAATTGTAACTTTGGTATTATTTAGCAGTTTCTAATAATTAATAATCATAATGTTGTAATAAAAATAAATTCAACACAAATCGTAGGGGTCTTGGTGGCCTAGTGGGTAAGAGCGTATGAAATACGTTGTAAATACCGAGGCAGTGTGGATTCGAATCTTACACATGTCGTTTTCCTCTTACGACATTTACATCCACACCTGAAAAGGAAAGGCTGTGTAATTTCATTATCACATTCCTTGCCACATGGACAGGGGAATACACTAAAAAAAAAAAAAAAAACAAATCCTGTTAAACACTAACCGAAGTAAAAAAATCTTTAGTTTGTTCGTATAATAAAGTGGTACGATATTAGATAACTTATCTTTATGTAAAGATTCATTGTAATTATTGAATTTAATGTGGAAAATTACGGGAAAATAAAATATTTTTACGGAAATACAATAAAAAAAAAAAAAAAAAAAAGCAAAAAAGTAAATAATAATAACGGTACAATTAAATTTTATATTATTAGGTATATGGTTATATGATTCCATGTGAATGTTGGTGATGATGCTGATAATGTAGATTGTACCAAATTATTGTGGTTGTAGTACAACAAAAATAAAATAATAAAAAACAATCCTAATTGACGTGATAAATTTATTAATAAATATAGAAAGAAATTGTAAAAAAAAAAAACAAAAACAAAAAAAAAATTTGTGCTCAGAAAGATGTTTGAAAATTTCAAAAAAAAAAAAATCATGTTTAATAGGTAATAGAAAAAGAGAAAGTATAGCTGTATGCCAATCACAGGAAGTTATTATAGAAATAGATTTTTGATTTTGTTTTTCTTTTCGTTTTTTTTTTTTATTGGATCATAATAAATTTTCTTTTTGTCTATTTTGTATGTATTGTTCATATTTAAGTGTTATCAAGAAGTAGATTTTGATTATTTACCTTTGGAAGTTTGGTAGGAAGTAACAAAAGCATCATAGAAAAGTAATTAATTTTATTATATATATATACATATATATATGTATATATATATATATATAAATAAAAAATAGTTGAAGGTTTTAATTGAGTTTATTTTGAGTTATAATTAACAATATTGTTACATTAGCGTTTAAAATGATTTTTTTTTTTTTTTTTGTTTATTAATAGAACATATAAAAAAGATTTATTTTACAGAAAATATAAGAAAGATTTATTTACAAATAAAAAAAAAAACATTAAAAAGAACTTAACTATAAAGTGTGGTAAGTTCTTACATGTGTCATCAATAATACAAGAAAATATAATAGAAAAATTTTTATTGTATAGGCTTTAAAAGTAAAATTGTTGTAAATTGTAATTTATTGTAAAATTGGTGTTAAAAGTAAAGTAAAAGTAATGTATTTTTGTATTTTGTTTGTAATTTGTAATTATGTTTTTAATCATTTATAATTTAATCAATTTTAAACATAATATTCTTGAATAAGTTAATAAGAAGTTTCTGGATATAATTATTTTATAGACATGGGAAGATTAGAAAAAAAAAAATAAATTTCCGTTAGAAAGTAAGTTATTTTGGTAGAAAGAGAGGATGCTTAGAAGTAGGTGATCTCTTACTTATTAATTTTGGTTATCCTATTAATGTCTTCCTAAGTTAGTCTTTTCTTTTATTCAATATTTTTTTTTGTTATTTTACATTTCATGATATTTTCAA
The DNA here is from genome assembly GCA_947095535.1 of Poecilobothrus nobilitatus. Classification (NCBI taxonomy): domain Eukaryota; kingdom Metazoa; phylum Arthropoda; class Insecta; order Diptera; family Dolichopodidae; genus Poecilobothrus; species Poecilobothrus nobilitatus. Next base: position 170,748,026 of record OX352773.1, read on the forward strand.
CATTTGATACTTTTTCCGAAGAGGTTGAACTCATCATCTCTTTTCGAACTAATAATTTTTTAGGTCAACATTTGTAACCTAGAATTGTTTGATTCGTTTTATCCCTAAAAGGTAACAATTTTATATATAAGTTATATATAATAATAATTATAATATAAGTCTATAATTTATAATAATTTGGCATCTTTTAGAAATTAATTTTTATACTTTGTTATTTAATTTTAGGGTAAATTGATAAGACTCAGTTTTATATATTTGGAAGCTCCTAGATGTTGTTTTATCTAAGATAAAATTATTTTATTATGTTTTTTTATAAAGAATTAAACTTCTTTAAGTTGATTACAAAGGGATTACCACATAAATATTATTAAAATTTTTTTATATGGTATGTTAGGCATCCTTTGATTATTTAAAAATTTGTTGAACGATTTTGTAAGGATATGGAATTTTGCTTTTATTATTTTAAGAATGTTTGAAAATTTCAGATAAGATGGTAGCATCCTTCAATAATTTTAAAGTTTATGTATCTCACTTCTGTTTTGTAGTCTAAATCCACTGGATAATTTTTTAAGAGAATGTTTTAAATTTATTTAATAGTAAAATGCATAAAATATCTAAAATAATTATAGAATATTTAAAATATATGAGAATAGTAGATTTTGTAATATTTTAATAATCTATGATAATATTTTCTATTTGTATTAGGAAGGAAACATTTCGATGGTCCAAAAAAAACTGCAATGTATATAGTATTTTTAGTTTCAAAATCCATGAAATTCTACTTTATTATATGTGTTGAAAAGTGTTGAAAAGTGTTAAAGTTTTATTTTAAAAAAAAGCCTATAAAGTAAAATGATATACTATATTATATATTTCTATTTATCGTTCTGGATACGAAAATATTATCATTATCTATCAACCTTTGTACCTTTAGAACAATTTATTTTAAAGGACATTGTCTTGTATTCATATCACATTCCAAGTAGTTAATGGATAACAATAATAACAAATCAAAATAATAATAAAAATCTTTTTTAGGTGTTTCTTCTTAAATAGAATTTCATAATGAAATGTTTCCTTTATTCCGGTAAACATATAGTCCTTTGAATTGAAACAAGTATAAGTAACCAGTATAAATAATTCAGTAAAAAAACCTTTTGTTCTCTTTTTTTTTCCAATTTCAAGGACTTCCTATTTTAAATTATAGTTGGTAAGGAAATGTGCAAAAAAAAGGTCCCAAACAGAAGTGTAATGACCCTTAAAAAACTTTTGTTTCTATTTCAGACAGAAAAGGATATAAAATAATATGATATTTAGAAATAGGATATTTGGTTTTTGTTTAAACTAACTGAAAAAGTTTTATAAAAAATGAAAAGGTATATAAAATGTAGGTAAAATAAAAATTTTCAAAAGTTCATGAGGCACTAAATGGCTTTTAAATTTCAATGTGGTACTATTAATGATGGTAACCCTCATTTATTTATGTTTTGTGCAAAATTTATATTTTTATTGGAATAAAGGTTACAGCAGGATTAGATTTCGATGAAAACCAATTGGAGAATGTCCTTTTTGGAAAAGAGAAGTAAATGTTTTGAATTAAAAGTACAAATTAGATACATTTTAAAGATACATTAATTAAAAAAAAAAAAATACTTATGATGTTAATAAAGTGTTTTCGTTACAAATTTAAACCTTTGTTATGGGATAAAATATTTTATTAGATTAATAAAGTTAGGGCCCGTTAAACTGCTCCAACACACAAATACATATGTTAAAAAAAAACAATTAGTACACGTATATACTAATTGAAAACATGAAAAGTTCATAGGTTAATAAAAATAAGCAAAGCACCGTGAAAAAGAGTGAAAGAATAATTTATCGGTTAATAAGTTAATAATAACAAGAGCAACAACAAAATTATACGGTAACAGATAGTTCTCAGTTTTGTTGTAATAATTATTTAAAAAAATTTAGTTTTGCCCGATTTGAAATGAAAATTGAAAAGGAACATATAGCTTTCATTAATCCTTTTGAATAGTCTTTTAATTTTACTCAACTTACTGTTTTCATCAGTGATGAGTTCTACGTGGTATCTATATGAACGATGCAGATGCAGCAGTTTAGGAATAACATTAATATCTTTCTTAAAAATCTCCTTCAAATTTTTTTACCCATCCTTCATAATTCTAAATTTGTCAAACTCCATTTCTCCAAAAACTATTCACACATCCTTTTCCTTAAAAAGAAGTTGTAGATTTATATTAAAGATTCCATCCTAAAGTCTAGTTTTAAAAGACGTTGTTTTGGTTGATTAAAGTTTAACACTAATGAAGAATAACTACCTAACCTAATTAATTAAGAATAACAAAAAATAATATAAGAAGAATAATAAGAATAAGATAAGAATTGGAAAAAGCTAATGGATCGTAACTAAATGAATGCAACTGATTTCTTTGAATGAACCGAGGTAGAAACATTTTTTTTGACCGATTCGGGTGCCGGAACGAATTAGAAACGGATCCTGACTTTATCTATTTAGCGAATTTTTTTGATAAGGAACTACGTTTTCACAAAATTTTAACTCAATCAGTCTAACAGTATAGCCATGATGATGAAAATACGAAAATTTCTTCAAATTGTCGCAGTGCAGAATAGGATTCTTCCCAAAAATTAATCAACTTTGTTCTTTAGAGCAATTACAGCAATCTGCAAAAATTAAACACGATTCGGAAAGATTTTTGTTTTTTGCAGAGAGACATGCCGCAACGGGTTAACAATCCTGACCTTATGAATTTCAGCGAACCACTTTGGTAGGGAGCTACGTTTCACATAATATGAACTCACTCGATCGAAGAGTGGGAGCGGGTTAACGGAACTTTCGAAATTGTCAAACTTGCTCTTTAACGCCATTGAAGCACCCTGCAAAATTAGAATCGATTCAGAAAATTGTTTATTTTTAACATATTTGTGTGTCGAAACAGTTTAACGGACCCTAACTATATTAATCTAGCAAACTTCTTTGCTAAAGAACTACGTTTTTGTAAAGTTTGAACTTAATCTGTGAAACGGTATAGATAGGATAACCACACCAATGAATAATGTTTAGAGAGTTCTAGTGTCGGAACAGGTTGCCAGTGAGATTCAAAAAAAAAAAAAAAAAGTGCAACGCATCTTCTGGCTTCAGAGGTACATTTTTCCAATATTTATATACAATCGGATATGCGGTGTAACAAACAAACATAACAAACAAATACACTTGCTGCTTTATATTATAGTTGTATTTAACAGAATTGCACAATGTAAAAAAAAATTTATATTCAATATTCAGTTGATTGTTTAGTATATGTAAATCCTATTCTTAAATCTTAATTTTTAATAACATTAATGTCGTATAAAAATTTTAATTTTAACGCATTTGAAAATATGAATAAATAGGTTTTTGTCGCTAATAAGGCTTTACATTTTAAATTTATTTGATTCAATTATATAAATAACCTCAGTGCGTTTAGAAAATTAAACAAATCAAAATAATTTTAATTTAAAAAAGACAAAAGTAATTTCCAAGATTTTTATAATTTAATTTGAAACTTTTTAATCCATTTAAAATGATATTTATGTAAATTTTTATTTATTAATTATAAAAATTTCCTTCTTGTAAATTTCCTCCTTCTTCTTTCATTTTGTTTTTATTTTTGCTTTTCTTTTCTAATTTTAAAACAAAATTCATTTAAAATTTTTAAGTTTTCAATGTTTGAAAACAAAGAAAAGAAATATTTCATCACCATAATAATATAAAAAAGAAAAACAATAAAAAAATTATTATTATGCAAATTTATTTAAAAAGAAAAACAACAAAAAAGAAAGAATTTATATGTATTTATAAAAGGAGAAAAATAAAATGATTTTCCAAATAAAAATATTGTGACAGTTTGAATCAACTGTTTTTCTACAATAATAACAATAAAAACAAATAAAAAAGAAAAAAAAACAAAAGGTGATGTGATGACAATGGTGTAAAACTTCAGTTCTCAAATTATCCTTGACATTATTCTAAGCTTTATTCTAATATTGAAGATAAATATTTGGAATATTGTTAGAAAATGCTGATATTAAAATCGGTTTTTTATTCTAATTTTGTTATACTTCTGGTTCTTATTGATTTCATACAGAAAAACAAAAATATAAAAGAAAAGCTAAAGTTCTTCAGAAGAAAAATGATCAAAATGTATAATCAAGTATTTAAATTCGTAGATAATTTTGATCTAGAACGATTAGTTGAAGTTATTGAAGGATATTGAATTAAAAACTAAAATTGAATTTCCAAATGGAAGATTTTCCATATGAAAAAATTGTTAATTTCGGAAATTTTTCTTTTCTTCCCTTTCTTAGTGCTACTCTTTGATTAAATTTTTCTCAAACCACTCTGTGTTTTCGTTTTCTTATTATTGAATAGTTATAAATTTCAATATTGATTTTCGTTGATTTGGCCCATCTTATTCTTGGATGAAGCTTGCTTAACTTAAATTGTCAATTGTCATGACTATTGAGAGTATCATTCGTAAAACAAAAAACATATAGGAAAAAAAAAAACAAAAAATTTTAAATTTTAAAAACAAAAAAATTCTTAAAGAAATCTTAAATTTTTTTTTCAATTTTAATATTATATGCGTAAAGAATCGGGCTATTTAGACCAGTTTTTAAGAATTTACTCATTATTTTACAAAATACTGTTTATATCGTAGTTGTAAAGTTTAATATAATATCATAATTTTTTTTTTAGTTATGGATGTAGAAAAGTTTTTTACTTTACATTTTTTGGTTTGTAAAATATGCATGATTAAAACCGAAGGATAAATTTTGAGCCTGAAAGTATAATGTTATAAGTAGTTATATATATTATGTATTTACATAGGAATAAAGTTGAGTAACAGCCAAAAAATAAAAATCAAAATAAAGTGATTTACGAGGTTTCATTAGTTGAGGAACACGAGAAAATTTTTTCTTTGGGTCTGAAAACGACTCCAGTTACTAGATCGTAAATATATAGTGGTTCGTAATATATATATTACTAGATATATGTATATATAAATCGTAAAGTCAAAAACATTTGTTTTCTGTTTTTGGGTGAGGTTCGACAACTAGGCTTATAGATTATTAACGAAATCTTCAAACTTATTTTTATATTTTTTCACCTTTTCAAAACCTATCAAAACTATATATCACATTTCAGTTCAGTATTAATTCCTTGCGATATTTGGTTATAAAACAAGAATATACGCTTTGGAAAAAGTATTATAATTTACGCTTTTTGGAAAAGGACCAAGAATTTAAATTGTTCAAATTATTTTAGAAATTTTGATTTAACAAGATTTTTTCCTTCCAATTTTAATCATTCAAAAAGGAAATCAGAATCAACTTTAAGTTTATTATTTTAAATGTTTTGGAAATATTTTACTTATTATTCAGTCTCAAGTTGTCCTTTTAATATTTTTTCTTATCCTTTGTGTATAAATTTTACAGTTTTTAAGTATTCGTGTTAAGTGTTCTTCTTATAAATAAAAGATAATAACAAAGCATGTAGAGAAAAAATAAGTTAAAATTTTTTACATATGTATTTATATATTAGATATTTTATGTATTTTTTTTTTTTTTAAGTATATGAGTAAGACAATGAAAATTTCAAATACTTAAATATATTTCCATTTGCCATTAAAAACAAGAATATAAAATAAAAATAAAAGTTGAAAAAGAAATATTTATTTTTTTAAGTATAATTTTTGATTACTATAGAGTTAAAATTAATGGTTAAAAAATTGTTTTAACGGAAAGAAAGAGGACAAATTCATTTTAAGGTGTGAAGAATGGTTTTTCAAATAAAAAACTAACTTAGAACTCAGAATGGGGTTAGTGGTGACCAATATATTTTATTAAATTGAATGTTGTTATGTATTTTATTATATTATGTAAACTAAATAATTATGTAATTATTTTTTATAGTTAAGAAAAGACATTTATTCGTATATTTCTTCTAAAATGAAATTTTTTAATAAAATCATTTATTTATCGATCTGTCTTTTGGTAACTTTTACATTTTATTGTGTGCATGCATTAAAATAGTATATATAACAAACGAAACTTTCAAACCCATAACATCTTTTTAAAATTTCATATATTATGTAAAAAAACACAATGAATTAAACTTTATCATTTCTTCCACTTCAGCGTTAACTTTAATAAATAACGAATTTGTGGACGCCATTTTTATTTTTATACATAATATATAAAAAGGATATTTCTGGTTTCATCATTTTTTATACAAAGAAAAAATGTAAAAATTATTCAAGTAACTGTAAAATTGACAATACAAAAAAAACCGCGCAAAATTATTTAAAGTAAAAATATAAAATATTTTTCATTTTAACCAAAACGGTGAAGAAAAAATTGCGTTTACTTTGATAGAAGTGTTCATATTCAAAACATTAATTTTTAACTCGTACTACCGCCCTAAAGTATGCAAATTTTCTATATGAGAATTTTTAAAAATATATTTCAATGAAGCGTAATGGCTGAGTGGTTGCTCACATATTAACAGTGGAAGTGTTTAGGAATATGTAGATAGAAAGTGTGTTTAATTCTAAGGAAACCTGCTGGTGAAATAATTAAAAGTCTTAAGGAAAACTGCTGGTGAAATAATCAAATATATAAGTAAATATTGACATAACATAAATTAATAAGCCTCGGGGCTTTGGTAGCCTAGTGGGTAGGCGTGTGGCGTATTAGCCGAAGGAGTGTGGGTTCGAACCCTGCACAGGTCGTAAGTGTATTTTTCTTTACATACCCCCTTACGACCAAGTATAATGTAAATATATAGTATATAATATAAACAAAATAAATAATATTAGTATATAATTTAATAATAGTATAAAAACCTATAATGGCCTAAAGTAGCCGATGGTTCAATAATATTGCATTACATTTATGTATGTAATATTAATATAAATAAATAAATAAATTAATAAGAGTTTCGGTGGCTGTGTGGTTAAATTTATTAACCGAAGGAGTGCGGTTTTAAAATTTGTACAGGAAACAAGGTTTTTCAAAATTACTGAAAAGTTTCTGAAATCCAAATTTCGTTACTGCCAAATGTAGTCTAATATAAGAAGAATAAACAAAAACAATAATATTACTTTATAAATGGTCTTGGCAGTCGATAGTTTATTAAAATTTCATATATCACATTTTGTAGTTCAGAAATTACATATATAATATTAAAATGAATAAATAATCAAAGCGATTTTTATTGTTTTTAAATTTTCTTTTTTTTTTTTAATGCATTTCTCTGTCACAAAAACGTGGACAGGAAATTACACAGCCTATCCTGTTCAAGGGTGGCTGTAAATATCGTAAGGGGGAATAACTCTTACTACATGTGTGGGATTCGAATCCACACTCCCTCGATGTTTACAGCGTATTTTGTACACTCTTACCCACTAGGCCATCGAGGCCCCTGTTTTTAAATTTTGAAAAAAAAATCTCTAAAAAAAAGTTAGTTATTAATACAGGATCTGTCAGAAGAAAACGAAACATGTTGCAAGTGGTACTATAATCAATTCCCTGAAAATTTCTCAAGTTTGCTCAAAAGCTAAAAATTTTTGAAATATACATTTGGTAATGAATTGAAAAACTTTTTTTTGTCTTTTTTCTGTACTAATACTGAATGACATTCATTTACTTTTAATCCAAATTTTTTTATTTTAATTTTATTTTGTTTTTTTATTATTTTAAATTCTATAGAATTGTTGTTATTAAATTTTTATTACTGTCATGACTTAATTGACAGTTCAAATTTTAAAAGTGAAAATATTGTAATAAAAAATTGAATAAACATGAAAAAAACTTGCTAAAAATATTTTTGTATTGATTAGGAAAAATATTTATTTTAAAGGATAAAAAAACTTAAATATGAAAATCCTTTTTATTCTTAAAATTGTTGTTAATGATAAAAAAAAAGACAAAAAAAAAAAATATATTATTTTTCTTTTATGGAAGTTATCTGTTTGTGAGAGAAGATGTAAAGGAGGGTGTAAAAGTATTAAAAAGAGATTTGAATTTTGATTGGTTAAATTTATTTTTCATTGCCTTTGTCACGAATTTTTATAATAATTTTTTATAATTTTGAAAGGATAAATAAGTACCTAAATAGGGATCTTTGGTGATTGTCTCAAAACAAAAATTTTTAGAAATTTTGTATTAGTCAGTAAATTTTCAGATAATAATTTGGTAAGTTATGAAAAGGTAAATTTTTTGATGGAATTTATTTGAATAAATTAAAGAGTTTTGTTTCTTTTTACATTAATCCGCTTTGTTTTTTTTTTCTTTATAATTAATTTTTTAGAAAAATTTTTAAGGATAAAATAATTGTACTATACAATATAAGAAGATATTATGTTATTATTTTTATTTTAATTTGCTTAGTTCGGCAAAATAAACCAAAAAATGGTTTATAATAATAAGGTATTGCTGGAAATTTTAAAATTCCAAAAAAAAATTTAACATTGTGATAATTAAATTTTTCAGAATAAAAACATCTTCGAATACATAATCGAATCCTATATAATTCCTATATAAGAAAATACGTTAACATATTATGTCAAAATACGATATTGAAGTAAAAATATTTTTCTTGCTTTGAAGAGATTGAACTTTGTACAGGTGAGCAAATTACAGATTACGAAAAATAAAATATTTTCAATTTGTGACCTCTGAAAGGTCCTTTCTTGCAATATTTCATGGTACTGATTAAAAGTCGACCAAAGAAATACTTTTAAACCAAAATTCATTTGTAAAGTTTAAAAAAATTTTTTTCGTTCGATATTTTCAGATTGAAAAAATATTCAGCAGATATAAAAGTTTGCAAATAAAACTTTTTAAAACTTTAAGGAGCTGCAGCTTCGTTATAGGTGGCGTTGTATAACCAAATTAGGTGTTGTTCTAGAAAATTAATTTTTTTCAATGAAACCTATTCATAGTTAAAATCCCATTCCTCCATCTGTAAAAAACGATATAGAAATTTTGTAAAACATAATGAGGAACGGACGAAACTAAATAGTAAATTTTTCAAATGTTTTTTTTTATATTCCATAACTATTTTGGAATAGTTAAATAAACGTATATTTTAAGAAACGATTAGTTATTAATGAAAAATTTTAAAATATAAAAACTCTAACCAAAATTATATGCCAAATATTTTTAAGCAAACTTTTTATACCCGTACCACGTGTAATAAATTAGCCATTACATTTTCGGCACCTTAAGGAGACGAGATACGTATGGAAAAGTATATTTATTTTTGCTCAGAAAAGAATTCTGATTCGATTAAGCTATCTATACGTTTGTGTAATTTAAAGGAGCTGGGATTCTGAAATATTTACAATTTTATCTTTGTAAAATTTATTACTTTTGCTATTGAAACCTAACAATTAGATCGACTGGTGGGTTTGAGTAACTGTCATACAACTTTTTTCTTTATATGAAAACAGCTCAGTGTCTATTCAAGCTATAGATATCTGAAATTTTGCAGAAGTGCAGAAGTTTTATTCCAATAACTTCTGTAGAATTTGATTAGTTTGGAGCAGAAGATTTTATAATCTCTTATCTTGGTACTTATAATGAATTTAAACAACTGAAATGCTTAAAAAAATTATCAAATTTTATCGACATAACTTTTATAGTTATATAAAGTTTGGTTGCTCTTGGGAAACTTGGCTTGCGTATCTTTGAACTTAAACAAACTATACATCTGACATTTTGTAAAAGATAATCAAATGTTATAAGATCAGTGAAATTTGGTTGGTTCGAGGCAACGGGTTCTAGTAGCTGTCACATAACTCCAAAATTCATATTGACACTTTATTTTTTGACACTTTATTTACAGGAGTTCATATTGACACTTTATTTACAGGAGTTGACACTTTATTTTTCATGATGCCGGAATAATTTTCTTAATTATTAAGATATAAATCTTATTTTGCTGAATTTATCTGTCAGTATGAGAAATCAAAACTTTAGTATTAAGGAAAAACCTTTTTTTTTTTTATATACTACACATTAAGTATTGGGTATATTAACTTTGGTATGGTGTTTGTAACCACCAAAAGAAAGCGAGTTAGGTATAGACATGTATATATATTCTGAATCAGGATCACCTCCTGAGTCGATTTAGCAATGTCCGTCCGTTCGTCCGTCCGTACCCACGATAACTCAAAAAATAATGATGTTATCTTGATGAAATTTATACTGTAGCTTAACAATGACTAAGGTAACACGGGGATTGTAAATGGGCGAAATCGGACCATGCGTTCGGGTACCTCCCATACAACTCCCAAAACCGAATACTCATATCTTCGAAATTAATAAAGATAGAAACTTAAAATTTTGTACGAGGCTGTGTTTTCCCGAATTGCTGATATCCCCAAAATTTGAGATGAAGTGGAGTGGTCGTTCGGGTACCTCCCATACAACTCCCAAAACCGAACAAGCATGTCTTCGAAATTAATAAAGATAGAAACTTCAAATTTAGTACTAGGGTGTTGTTTCCTGAATCCCTTATTTGTCCAAAATTTGAGATGAATTGGAGGAGCTGTTCAGGTACCTCCCATACAACTCCCAAAACCGAACAAACATATCTTCGAAATTAATAAAGATAGAAACTGCAAATTTGATACCAGGGTGTTGTTTCCTGAATCCCTTATTTGTCCAAAATTTGAGATGAATTGGAGGAGCTGTTCGGGTACCACCCATACAACTCCCAAAACCGAACAAGCATATCTTCGAAATTAATAAATATAAAAACTTGAAATTTGATATAAGAGTATTCTACCCTGTTCTGATGATGTCTCTAAAATTAGAGATGAATTGGGGTGGTGGTCCGGGTGCCTTCATATACTTCTCACGACCTTACAAGCATATCTTCGAATTTAATAAAGATAGAAACCTGAAATTTTTGTACAAAGGTTGTAAAAGCAGTTATTTGTTTTAGCTTATATTAAACACCTAACTAAAATAACTTATGAATTTTTAATTTAATTTGAATTTTGTAGGTGTAGGGTATAAATAAGTCGGTTGCATCGACTTACTGTTATATTTACTTGTTTTTTTTTTAAATATAGGTACCTATATCAACATTTAAATTTTTTTTTTTTTTTTTTGGGCAAACTGGGTTTTGAAACATTTGAAAAAAATGAACGTCCTTAAAAACTTTAAGAAAAAATAAATTTTATTACTATTTGTATATACTACTCGTGTATATAATGAAAAATATTAAAAGTTATTCTATAGTTAAAGTACCTAATTTAAAATTATTATTTCAATGCGACATTACACATAATTTAAAAAAAAAGGCATAAGACTAAAGAAGAAAGAAAATTACTTTTTTTTTTTTTAAATAATTATTATGACAAATAAAATTTATTTTCTTGAAATGTTGCATTTTAATCAATAAAAAAATGTCTGCAAAATAAAAAATTTTCTAGTAATAGTTGCCAAAAGAAAACGAAAAACTTAGATATGTCGTATAATAATTACACAAAATTACTGAAACTTTTTTTTGCTTGTTTTTTAAAGCAATACCAATTATTGAATCCTTGACATTTTCATTTTAAAAATGTTATAGTTATAAAAATACATGTAGGTGTGAAATAATTTTAGTTCATATATTATAAATTTTTTAATCAATTCTGTATATTAACTAATGTCGATTTTTATATATTATATTATATATTTTAATATATGTATATTTTGTTTGAAAAACCATTTTTGATTTTTTTTTTTTTTTTAATGTTCATTATTGTGATTCTTATCAGTTTTCTTTTATGTACTCGGAATATGCTTATTAGTGGTTCTCAGGTAATATTCGATAAATTTTATCTTATAATTTAAAAAAAAAATACATATACATATTATGTAAATATTTACTTTAATGTCATTAATGATAATGTAAAATAAATGAAATGTAACGATTTTACTCTATGTAATATGAAAAATATTATATGATACAGTAAAAATTTTGTTTTTATGATAGTGGTAATAGTCCTAGAAGTAGGAGATATCAATGATGGCATCAGGTCTAAATATTTCATATATAGTATTGGTCAAAAATCAAAACTAAAGATATGTTAATGAAAAAATAACTTTTGTGATTCAATAAGATGTTGCTGGCGAGAATTAATGAAAATTCTTTCAGTACAGAACATTATATTCACGTACTTGATTTGGATCTTAGACCATAAGGGCATTACGGCAAATGAGTCGCCAGACAATCTAATAAAGCACGGAACATAGAGATTGAGCTAAACATTGAGTAATACCCTATCTCTTCTATATAGCTGTTCAAACCAAACTTCTTTGATGTTAAAATTGATAATCAACAAGGAGGAATTTGCAGTACAATAACAGTTTTGTGGCTGGATTTAAGTTTAAAAAAAATCCAAATGTATACTGTCTTTTTCATTAGAATTGAAAGAGGACAATTAGTTAGCGTTATTGCGGGATATTATCTACCGATAATTGATATTATAGAGAGTTTGGAGCACTTTCTCTGCACCTGTCCCAGTCTATCAAGAAAAATGCATTTAAAATAATAAAGAGTTATAATATCTCGGTAGTTTTTTTTTCAAGATTTAGGTGAATTCTCTGGTATGGATGAGAGAAGCTTCCTAAACTTCTTCTATCAGAGTTGTATCATCATGGTACAAACCTAAAGAATCTTAACACCAATTCTTGTTGAATAATTTGTCCTACTTTTGCACGCTATATATCTAGAGTCTAGTATTTACTGACGCATAAGTCCAGCCTTCATCAATAAAAAATAAATTAACTAGACATGCTAAATGAGAAAAGCGTACAAAATTTTAAGTCTCACGCGTCGTTAGATCACTTTATTAAAATCTCATTTTTTAAAACTTCGTAATTAGCTGGAGTTATTAACGATATTTTAAAACAAATCAAGAAATGAATAAATAAAGTATCTAAATTTAATGAAAATAAGTATTTTGTAAAGTTATTTGTGACATTTTAATAATTTTCAAAAAATTTGTGCAGGTTTAATTTTTAGCTGCGGTTTCAGGAGTTTTCGCTTTTCTGTTGATGTTTATTTTACAATAATAAGACATTTTCTTTACTAAGTTCTAAATTTTAAAACAGTTGAAAAAAAGTTAAGTAATTTAAAAAAATATTATAATAATTTTTGATTAAGGGGATGTTTTAGTGTATGTGTGTATGCCTTAATTTACAAGAATGTATAATAAATTTAATGAATATGTTTGTATTTTATAAAACAAAAATATATATAATACGTATATGTATATGGATATGTATATATATATATAAAACCATTAATATGATGTAAAATCATTAGTTATAATACAAAAGTAATAAAAACAATAAACAAAACATTAAAAAGAGAAAAAAAACAGAAAAAAATAATCAATAAAATTTCATTATTGCTGATTACAATAATGTTTATGTTATTAGAGTACATGGTTAGATTCAATATTGACATACAATTTTAGTTAATAACAAAATGTTATTTAATTTGTTTATTATTTTGTTGTTAGATTACATTAGAAATATTTAATTAGATTAAATTAAAGTGAAATTATCTTTTACAGGGTTTGGTAGAATTTTTTTTTTTGCTTTCGCATAACATTGAATTCATTTTTATACTCGTACGAATATAATTTTAAGGGTATAATAAATTTGTCATTACGTTTGTGACACACACTGTAAAAGAAACGGAATAGATATGGAAAAGAATACATATTTTTGCTCAGATTTTATTTTGTGCCGATTTAGTTATACACGTCTGTTCGTCCGTATGTTATATTTGTCTGTCTTTCAAACCATACGTACTAAAACTTACAACATAATGGAGATAGAGTTTTGAAATTTATACCATTTTATTTTAATATAAATGGCCTTTTTTGCTGATTGTTGAATTGAACAAATTCGACCGGTGGTTACGAATAGCTGTTATACTACTTCTTTATTTTATATGAGTATAACTGATAGTCTACTGTCTAATTAAGCTAAGTATCTGAAAATTAAGCAAAAATGTTAAAGTTTTATTGTAGTAACTTCTATCAATATTGGTTGGATTGGTGTAATGGGTTCGAATATCTGTAATATAATTCCAAAATTGACATTACATTGTTTGTAAAAGACGATTTAAAATGTTTTCGTGCAGATATTATGTGGGGCGATTCAAGAGTTGTCAATTTTGTACTTTGCAAATTTTTTTGAAGGATTTGGCAAATTTTGAAAAACTACTAGAAAATTTAGAACAATTTGATGTGTAAAACCGCCATCCTGACTAAAACTATGGCAGAAAGTAAATAATTGTTTATGTATTATATTGTCTTAGAAGGTGCAACTTGTAGTATAACTATGTAGCCATGTGACCGGATTTGAGTTTAAAAACGTCCGAAATAACTCTTTCTTTCTCTAGACCTAAAATGAGACAAGTAGTCGTTTTTATTACACGCCATATAATTCTCTTTCGGTAGAAATGCTAGATGGTATTCATCTGGATTTTAATTGATTTGGTATGTGCATGTGAATCTTAATTGTAGACTTTACACAAGAATTGACACTATAGAGAGCGTGGACCACTTTTACAATTGGAGCACTTGTATTTCAAGAAAAAAGCAATATATCAATATAAAAGCGAAAATATCTCTGTAGTTTCTTTTTTGAAGATATAGGTGAATACCCTGACATGTACCTGAAAATTTTTCAAATCTTGTTCCGTTAGTTTGATATTATTATGGAATAAATCTAAGGATACTTAACATCAAGTCTTATCCAATAGATTCTCCTGCATGTTCAACAGTGTATTACCATCCTAGAGTTTATTAGTTACTGATGAATTAGTTCGGCCTTCATTAATAAAAAAAAAAAAGAAATTTGGAAAGCGGAAATATTAAGTTTGATGATATTAAAATGAGAATCTACTAAGATAGTGAATTTTCAAAATACATCCTGTATAAATAATATTATACTACAATTAAAATATTTGTTTTGTTTTGTGTATTTTTACTATTGTGAATGAATTTAAGTGAATTGAAAAAAAAACGTAGTTTGACTTAATTGGTAAAATCAATTAATAAAGAAAATACAAAAACTAGATGTATACATTTTTAAAGGCATTTATGAGGAAGAATTGAATATTGAAGTTTTTGAAGTCATGGAAGGGGCAAATTTCAGACTAGCATTTCCAAAATAAAACTTTAAATTAAATTTAAGGTATATATTTGATAGTATTACAATTTATCTAATCTGGCATGAAATGAAGATATATTAATTTTCTATTAATTAATGTATAAAAAAAAGTAATTCAAAAACTTAAATGATAAATCTTGAAAAATATATACATATACATATATATAATAAATTTATAATAATTGTTATATTACTGTAAAAGTAATATAATTAATATTTTATATATTAATAACGGAAAAATATAAACATATAACAAAAACAAATAACAAATATAAACTAACAGTGTAAACTTATATTTTATAACTCACAGATAAGTAAATATTTTGATGTAAAAAGAATTTTCTTTGCCCCTTATAACTCAAATATACAAACATACATTATAACAAAAATACAAATTAATACAAATTAATAATAAAATTATAACAAATAAATATAAGCAAATAGCAAATAGCAATTAGATATTAACATTTTAGGTAATTTTGTATGTGGTAAGGTCTAGCACTGTGTAACAGGTCTAGCACTGTGGGAAGGTCTAGCACTGTGGGAATTTTAACATATTCCCATTTCTCTTATCTATTTTTTAAAATATTTTCTCCAATTTCTTTTCGCTTATACTAATGGCTTGTATATGGATGGCTTATATACTAATGGTATAGATGGAGGATTATTATATTCCCACTTCTCTTATACATAATATTCTTTAATATTTCTTTCCGCTTGTTTTAACATGCAGCCTTACAGTTAAACCGTTGTTTTCTATGGAATTCAATTGACTTTTCTTTTAATTAAAGTATATTTTATGAAATCTGAAGTCAATATGAGAGTGAGCTTAAAATGACAAATTTTATGAGTGAGATTAAAATGATAAATGTCTGTTTATTTTTCTTTATGTTAGGAAATAAAATTAAAATACATACATATTAATACCATGTAAATTATTACTATACATTTGTAGTTATGTTCTTACAATATTTTTTTTTATATGTATAGGTTTGAAAGACAACTTTTAAATTAAAAATCTATTTTATTCTAAAATGACTTATCAATCTTTTCAAAAATAAAAGTTAAAAATTTTGACATCAAATTAAAATTAAAGGATGCGTTATAATTTATTTTAATCCTACATATATATTTAAAGAGATTTTTTTTTTATATTAAAGTTTGACATTACTCAATGACATGAATGACATTAAATATTTAATAATAGTATACATTACGTATACGCTTCATATTAAACTTAAACCTTCAAAATCAATTGAAAAAATCCCATTTTAATCCAATAACTATACGTACATACATACATATATTGAAAATCAATTTATTAAAGAATTCATCAACAATAAAACGTTGAGTGAATGAATGAAGATATTTTTTTTTTTTTAAATATTTTTTTATGCCGTTTTTTGCCCACAAATTTTTTAATTAATTTACTGAGTGATTGATAATTGTATTAAATTTATATCACAGTATGAACATATAAATATTCAGAATTATTAAAAAAACAAAAAAAGAAAAAAAAACCATTTAATATAAATTGAATATTTAAAAAAAAAATTACCACTACTATTGAATAGTTTATTAAAATTTACCACATAAATTCAATATAATAAAATAATTATTTACGTGAATGATTGTAGAAAATAATAAATTTTTTCTATAATTGTTATAAGTATTTATTGATGTCCTTTTCTGATAACAATATTAGGTTAGAAGTTATGTAGTTTTATTATAATAAAAATAAAGTTGCTGTTGATTTAAGTGTTAAATGTAATAATAGAAGTGTGAATAATTATTTTGCCTTCAACCTAATGAACTCTCAAAATTTTTAACTTTCTTTAAAAATTTTTAAAAAACCGCAGGTGGTTTTGTATTAATACTTGCCCTGTGGCCAAACAGACCTAGGCTACATTAGATTTTAAACGATTGTGTAAATTTTTATCCCTAAATCACCGAAATATCGGAAATGTAACTTGATTTTAACGGGACATTCTCCGGTCGGCGGGCATATCAGAATGGTAGGACTTCTCTCATATGACTTTTGCAGAAGCAGCAAAGATAAAGACGAAGAAGAATCAATCTTTAACCTGTTGTGTAAATATGCAACTCTTGCTCTAAAATGAAGAAAGTTTCCAGGAAAATATAATGTGTCTAAACTAGCCTAAGTGTATATCTGCATCCTCTATCTGCCTACCTACCTATGAATTTCTTTTTTCAACTAGTTTTATCCTCAATTCCCTAACCTATTTCAACAAGAAGAAATAATCAACATAATTGACCTTTCAGAAGTTTCAAAAGTCTTATCGATTTTTTTATTCTATATTTTAAGCAAACACTAGATTTTTGTTACAGATTGAAATTTAAGATTTTTCTATGCAATATCATCTTAAATTTATATATAAGGGTTATCATAAACTTACAGAAAAGTTTTATTCTTATTGATTTTTCTCAAAAACAAAAGGCTTTGTATACTAAAAAATAAAATATATAGGAGTTTTTAATGAACCTATGTTAAGTCAATTTAGAATGAAGAACATACAATACCTTAGAATGACAACGTTAGACTTAGTATAATAATTAATATTGGTATGTATGCAAGGAGCCAAATATGTCCATATTGAGCTTCATTTAAATGAAAAACAATTAATAAACTTGCTAACAAAATTCATCTATTTAATAAGTAAAATTATTTTTTTATACAGATTAAATTTTATTTTGATTTAAATTTCTAATAACCGAATATATTGATTTATTTTTCCTCCTTTTTTTTAATATGGTAGGAATGTTTCGTCTTTTCAAAACTACTATTCTTATATTAGTTTTTATAATGTTGAAATATCCTAGGCAACTCCTGAAATATGCTGGACTTCTGATTTATGCTAATACTTAAAGAATTTCTAAAGAAATCATCTGCGAGTTATTAGGATAAATCAAAAATTTTTACCAAATGGATTATTTTAATATTGAAAGAAATAAAAAATTTTTTGATTTGTCTGATGAAACTAATAATGTTGAAATGACGAAACCCTGCTAACATTACAAAATATGTAGGTTTTCCAAGCAATTTTTGAAAAAATGGCACTATTAATGTCACCCATATCCTATGCATTTATATTGTTCAAATAAATAATTTTATTTGTCTGTTTTATTTATTCTTTTTAAGTAGTAATTTCATGAGTAATTTTTTTAGTAAGAATGTCAATAATTATTAAATTTACCCTATAAGTCACCTTGAATATAAATTTATTGGATACAATTAAATAAAATATGATATGTTTTATACCGATCGCATACATGAATGCATAAGGTAGGTATTATTTTTATATCTAAAATTTGACCCTAAATTACTCAGGTGCGTAGAAGTCTGAAAAAACGCGCATAGAAGCCAGTGTAGAGCGTGATGTCTGTTTGTATGTGGCTATGTCTGTGGGTACGAGTACAGCCTAAACGTCCGAGTGAAATTTTTTGAATTTTAATATTTAAGGTTTTGATGTAAATCTCGGATTGATAAGCTTTTAGAGCAAATCCGACTACCGTAAGTGTTAGTTTACTAGAGTACTTTTAAGTTTTTTTTACAAATATTTCGTAACAGGAAAATATTATGAGAAAAATTTTTAAGAAAATTTGTTACACAAGTAAAGAGCAACAACTTTGCCATACAATATTTTTTGATCGAACCAACTTCATCCGGGGACTTATGACTCAAAAACTAAGCGAAAAATCCCTGGGAGACTATATCTCCGATCACTGAACCAAAAGTTCCCTAAAAATAAGACATAATTCCACATATAATTATTTATTTATACATTCGTCCATGCGATATTCTATATTAGAACTTGGGAGCAATTTTAAAGTTGTTTACAAAATTAAGGTTGCCCCATTTTTCAGGGTATTTATGTTTGACCTGGAAAAAGGGAATATACTGTGATTTCGCATCTAACTGTTAAGTTTCGTCTATCTGAGATTCTATATTAGGATGTATTTTTAAGTTAGTTACGAAATCAAGGTTGCCTCTTTTTCCAGAGTATTTATTTATTTATTCTGGATAAAGGGAATACCCTGATTTTGTATCCAACTCTAAAATCTTATCATTCTGGAAAAAGGGAATATCCGGATTTCGTATCCAACTGTAAAATTTATTAAAAAAATATTCAAATCAATAATTATACTTTTATAAATTTTGGAAATACAGGTAGCCCTCGATTAACGCGGTAGATTCGTTCCTAAAAAACTACGCGTAAATCGAAACCGCTCAATTCAAGAAATGAAATCTATATAAAAAAGGTCAATTGATTCCACAAAATATTTTTTATTTTTATTTAGTTTTTAAAATTAAAATGAACTCAAAATAATAACAATAAAAAAACATAAAGAAATCAAAATAAATTTTTAACACAAACAAAATAAAAAGGAAACCAATAAAAAATAATCTTTCTTCTGATTCCTAGATCTTATTCTTTTTTACAAAACTACAGCTTAGTAGCTGCCGTTTTGGAATAGTTTTTGATGAACTACGCTTCCATGTTGCCTTCAAATGAATTTCAATTTGTGTCATCAATCATGAGAACTAAACCGTCTTCAAGTTACATCAAGATCGTTAATTATTAAGTTTTCTCAAAGTATCGCAACCTTCACCTTTAAGAGAATACACAATTTCTACAATTTTATTGATTTCAGTGTTCACAAATTGAGATTCAATACCAAATGAAACTACATTATCAGGCCGCAACTTTTCCCAATATCGTTCGAGTTGTAATTTTTATTAAACTTGCAGATTGCCCAATAAGTCAACAGTGGAGTATGATGTAACTTACATATATTTTTTGTCTATGATTATATGTACATATGTTTTTGTTATGGTTATTATTTACATGTGTTATTTGTCTATCGTTACACAAGAGATTATAGAATATGCACATACTATATATTATAGACTATCTTTTCAAGGATTTTAGGAAAAAAAAAAACAAATTTTTACAAAATAGGTTGCAAATTTTTCTCATCGTAAAAGCTAAACCGCGTTATTAAAGTGCCACGTTAATCGTGGGTTACCTGTAATTGATTATTTTAAAACTGTATTATAAACATTTCAGTTTATGAAGTCATAAGTCCCAAGGAACTTTTGGCCATTTTACAGAAGTTAAAACCTCTCGGGGAGTTTTGTCTTGTTTGTTGAGTCACAAGTCACTAGGGCACTTATGGCTCCGGGACTTTTGTCATATCGCTATTAATTCATTGCGCATTATTGTTATTGAACAAAAAAATTGTTTATAAATTAATTAGATGTTATTTTGCTTTGATATAAATTATTATGTAAAAAATCTATGAAATTTTGAATTACACTTTTCATGTAATAGCAGTCGGTTCTGTGGTGGGCATAGCTGATTTTTTTTTATATTTAAAGTTTTTTTAAAGGTTTGTTTCATTTTATCAATGCAGAGAATAATAAATTAAAATAAAAATAAAAATTAAAATAAAAATAAAATTAAAATTAAAAATTATTGTATGTTGTTAAATACTGATAATTATTTAACAATGAAATTACCACAGTACTAAATATATGTTTTAATTCATACATATATTTTTTAAAATTTTTTTTTGATAATTAAGGCTTCTTTATTTTCCGCATATTTATTAAATTTATAAATTTTATAATTTTAATAATTAATTGTGTATTGTTTGGTAATTTTATATGATAAATTTCATAAATTTAATTAAATAAAATACGGATAAATTTTTGAAATTAAAACTTAAAATTCTCATATCATAATTTGGTTCAATAATTTGTGGTAATTAAATTTTTATTATTTTAAATATTATATGGGCTAAAACCAAACCATTTAGTTTTAAGATAATCAAGTGGTGTCTAACCGAAATTGAATATGAAATTAAATACGAATAAATATGAATACTTGTATATATATTTGATGTATTATTTAATATAAATTAAATTGTTTTTGTTTCTAATCAAAAATTCAGATAAAACTGGGACGTTTTGGTAAAACTGGTGAAACTGGTAAAACAAAAGAAGTTTTTCTCTGGAAATATTGAATTTATTTTTGAAAATTTAACTAAACTAACACAAAATTTGAATATTTTTACTAAACAAATTTGCTCAATATTTCTCTTGGCTGGTTGATTGGTTTATATGACTGCTCTACAAGATCAAAATCTATCTATCAAATCTATCACAAAAGCACAATTAGAACAAGATTAGAACGCAATTTTAATACCATTATCTCATATTCTTGATTGTTAACTATAGTGTTCTATAACCAGTATAGGTACAGTTAAGAAATAAAATTAGTTCTCCAGTTTTATTTACGGACAATTTGTTATTATGTCTGAAAAGATAGGGAATCCACAGATTTTCTGTCTGACTTATAGACGGATATTCGCAAAGAAAGTGATGGAAAGTATTTTCTATCCCTTTATTTTTGCAGCTTCTACACTATTTGTTATAAAGTATACCCATCCTAGCTGCAAGAGGGTTTCTATCGTCCAGTGACCGGTAATTATCGCTACGGCTCTAGCAGTATTTACACTCAATGTGTAGATTAAGGAGTTCTTTTATTTATATTTCTCTTAAAAGTTGGCTACATTTTTTTTTGATGTTTTGCAATTGTCATTTGCAGTTTTACAGTATAGTCTATATACTCTATTTAGATTTAGCAGTTGATAGGAAGTGTGAGAAAATGTGTCTTTTTACAGCTTTCAGAGGAGTATATATACTATGTTTCCCTGCATATTTTTTTTAATATTAAGAAAAAAAAAATTGATGTTAAAAATCAGAAGAAAAGTCTTAAAACAGTATTTAAAATATTACAATCATTGAATTTTATTTAATTATTGAATTTTAAATAAAAATCCAGCGCTCATTTTAGAAGTCCCACTACCCACTACAACATACAAAGTTGATGTTTTTCATAAAGAAATCAATTTTCTTCGAAAAATTAAGTTCTGGAAAAACAAATTTTTGGTTACAAAATTAGTTTTAATTAAATAATAAAAACTTTTCTTTTTTTTTTTAATTTTAAGTGTTTTGTTTCTAAATTTTAATTGTTTGAAGATATAAAGAAAAATTGCATAAAAATATTGAATTTGATAGAGTACATATAACATTTAAGATTTTATCAAAAGGATGCGTAACAGTTATTTTTGAATAAGGAAGTTAAAAAAACAACTCTTAAAGATCAACAACATAATGAAATTGAGAAAATTGACATTAATACGAATAAAATAATAACATAATCATCAAAAAGGGGCCTCGGTGGCCTAGTGGGTAAGAGCGTATAAAATACACTGTAAACACCGAGGGAGTGTGGGTTCGAATCTCACACACGTCGTTTAGAGTTATTCCCCCTTACGACATTTACAGCCACGCCTGAAAAGGAAAGGCTGTGTAATTTCCTGTTCACATTTATGTGGCAGAGAAATGCACTAAAAAAAAAAAAAAAAGTTTTTCTTATTTAATTAAAACTAATTTTGTAACCAAAAATTTGTTTTTCCAAAACTTAATTTTTAAAAAATAATCATTAAACAATTAACAATCAATCATTAAACAATTAATTAAATGTTAGATTTTGTTTTTGTTTATTCTCCTGTTTCATAAATGTGACAAAAAATTGCATAGCCTTTCCTTTCCAGATGTGGCTGTAAATGTTGTAAGGGAAAATTATTTTATCATTCGAATATGGGATACGAACATTGCGTATTTTTTGTGTATAGTTGTCCACCTTCTGCAAGTAGAAGAAGGCTATTGTTTCTGATTTTCCATTTTAGAATCTTTTGATAATTAAACCATCCTTTCCCTCTGTACTTTAAGAGACAAGGATTTCAGTCATTAGGACAGACTAGTGTTACGGTTTTATCAATTTATATGAATTTTTCTTTTAAGGTTGATATTTAAAACTGATATACATATATAATAAAAAAGCTTGAGAAGAAAACATTAAGTTATTTTAAACTTTTTGATATTACATATTACTGTACTGTTTGTAAAAAATTTCCTAAAAGTAATAAAAAAATACAATTAACTTCTTGTGCAAGTTGAAAAAAAAAAACTTACAAAATTTTCATTTTAAGGAAACCTAAAAAATATTGATTCGTAATTGTTTTTTCTTTATTTTTCCTTTTAAAACTTAAATTTCCATAAAATTTAATTAAGTTTTAAAAATTTTATTTTGTCTTTCAATAAAATAAAATAAAAACAAATTCTTGTCCATAAATGCTTTTTCTTTATAGTGTATAATTTTATTTTATGAAAAGTTTAATTAATTTTCAAAATATTTTTATTTATTATTATTTTATTCGTATTTTTATTGAAAGTTCCAATCAATTTATTGGAAAAAAATTATATTACTTTGTTATTTATTTTTTTTTTTTTAAAAAAACTTTTTGAAACCCTTTTTTTAGGTGGTTGTTGCTTTTTTTTGTACAATAAATTCTTTAGAAATATAATAATTTGTTACTTTTTGAATTTTTATAATTAATGTAAATATAAAAATTTGTCAATTTGTCAAATGATTTTTCTATTTGGTGAAAAACCTAAGCATTTTATTTATGAATTGAAAGTCTTCTCAATAATCAAAATAATTTTTACGAAAAATATTTTTTTAAGATAACATAATTTTAAATAAAGTATATAAATAATTATTTTATATCTGAAATAAAATAATATTTTATATATTTCTATATATTTTATGGTATTTAAATTGAATTAACGTTAAGCAAATTTAAACGGTTTTTATGCTAATTACTTTTCATCGTCTTTTAGTTAAGTCGCAAACATTTTAATTGAAGCGTCTTGGGTTCAAATCGTGGCCAGATCTTATAAAAATAAGTAGAAAGTAATTTTATTTCGTTATAAAGAGTATCGGTAAACTAATAATTATAATAATAATTAGATCAGTACTAAAGTAATAACTGATAGAGTAAAGGTGATTTCGTTATTACCTCGTGCAGAAAGCTGCTCTATGCTACTGCATATGCTAACTAATTGATAGCTTCATCTCTGTGACAAATCAAATAGATAAGGAAGAAATTCTGTTTGTTTGTTTATTTGTTTGGGCCGGATTCACGTAAAACTACCAGTCCGATTGCAACCAAAATTTGCACAAATATTCTTCTTAGCTTTAAGGTTTCACCGGGAAAATTGTTTACAATATATTAACCGGATTCGAACCGGCGGGCTTCCAAAAAAAATGTTGTTTCCGATTTATATCCAATTTTGTATGGCGGTTTTATGGTCTGAAAAAAAGCCTGAGACAAATTTTTAAAAAGTTCCAGGAACCCGTTTGGGCACGAGAGCCGAACACAGTTCATTAAATTTTTTGGTTGTATTGCTTAAACGGTTTAATCAATTGATTTGAAAACTCGAAAAACTGTTGCTCTTTAGCAGAAAAGCTCACTAGGGTAGTTTGGTTACGATCCATTAACTTGTTTCGGCACCAGGGTTAAGTGAACTTTAGTAATTTCTTTATTATCGAGCTTAAACGATTCCACCAATTGAGTTGAACATTTACACAAGTTTAGCTCTTTAACACAGAAACTCTCTAAGTTGATTTGGTTACGATACATTAACCCATTCCGGCATCAGGGCACAGGCACCATTTCAGATTTTGTATGGTATGTATGGTTGTATGTTGTAGGTATGTTGTATGTGTATAATGTATTTCTGAAAAAATATCATTAAAATATGTAGGTACGTACTATATCTATAATGCAACGTATAATATTCACCTTTCAGTACAGTTTATTTAATAAAAAATCAGTACATTTGTACATATCTTAAGAACAGAAAACCTTACACTTCTTACACATATTTTTAGTCTTATTCAATATCCATTAATATGTATTTGAAAAAGTGTAAGTACAAAAATAATCTACTGTATTACGCAGATTATCATTGATTATCATTGATAATATTAATTTATCAATGAAAAAAATAATAAGAAATTTGCCTATTAAAACCACAATATAATATGTACATATGTATGCATATGTATGTAATTACTAATATCTATCTGTAAAATCAAATAGAAAATTCCTATTACATTATTATTATGTACTTCTTAATCTTTATATTTTTAGAAATCTATTTTGCAAACTTTATTTTTGATATTCAATTTTATTATTCAAACAATCAGAATTCAAAATACATACATATGTATGCACATATCTATTATCAAAAATTAGTACCTATTCACAAATTAACTATATACAGAAAAATCATCCAGTACAAATTTTATAATCGTTTTATTTTGCTTAAAATAAAAATGAACAAAATAATTTTGTTATATAAGTATGTCTCTATAATTTTTAAGAAAAAAAAATTTAAATTTAACGAAATAAAAAATCGTTTCACCAAAATCCATACATACTAATTTTTTAAACAAAATAAAAAAAACAGTTCTCTTCATTCTTATTTCTCAGTTGAGTTCTCACTATAGTTTATACCAGTGTTGATATAAGCTACATTTGAAAAAGTACCGAAAATACTTTGTAAAAAATGTGCCAAAACTTGAAAAATAGTACCAGAAAAATAAGTAAAACAGAAAAAAATTAGTAAAAATTAAAAAGAAATTTTATTTCTTTGTTATTGTATTTAACATTGTAAAAATTATATAAATTATAAAATCAAAACAAATGAACACATATTGTACTGCAGACTTGTGTATAAAAAAATTAAATATAAACATTTTAATCCAAATCACCTATCTCTTTAACTAAAACATTGTAACCCACCAGTGTTGTTATGTAAAAAATTTGAAATCGTCAAATTTCTGACCAAAAAATCGTCAAAATCGTCAAAAAAAATTTTCAGTACATGTATTTTATGCACGAAGTATATTTGACAGGTAAATAATATAAGGGTATCTTTACACTGTTAAGTAAAGATTGGGTAATATAAGAAAACAATCATGTTTTATGGTATACTAGTATACTAGTAATAGTATACATTAAATTTTTATGCTTTTAATTTTTATAACTAAACCTAAAAAGTTTAAACAAATAAAACAAGAATATTTTATTTATACACATCTGTAGAATTATATTTATTTATTAATTATTTTGCGACTGTAATATTATAATAGGATGTATTGTTATATCTTAAATAATCTTTAGTATATATAATAAGAACGAATAAATTTTGGACGCTAAAAGTATAGGTACATAAAATAATATGCAAAGTGTAAAATAATTTGAAAATAAAATAATAGTCGGTAAAAATTACTTTGGGATTATAGCAATCAATATCTACAATATCGATTGTCTCTGATTCCGAGCTAGTTTCTATCCTAGCAGAGCTAGTGCTGACCACAGGAGAATCAACAGTCTCCTTATGCTTATCCACTATTAGAAGTTATTAGTTAAGTTATTTTTTTTATATTTTTAAATCAATTAACTTTACCTGTTTTAAAGAATCTTTTCATAATTTCTTACTTTCTTAAAATTTACTTATTTTTTAAAATTATTGAATACTTTATTGAATACCATTAATAATGGCAATTGGGAAAATTATTTTGAATTTTTTATTTTGAATTTGACAGTTTGATTTAGAATTTATTCCCCGTAAACAACTAATAGTAATAAAAAAATTTAGAATGCCCTATAAACTAAATTATTTCATTATCCCTCAAGAGTCTAAACTTAATATTCCGTATTTAAAATTTTCAAGTTGGAAGTGAAACAGAACATTTCAAAATAAAAAATTTTCATAACAATTTCAATCAGAAATGGAAATCGTCAATTTAATAAAAAAGAAGCCTAAAAATTGTCATGTTGCCATTTCATCTAAAAATCGTCAAAATGACGATAAATTGTTAATTATAACAACACCGTAACCAACTAATAACTAAATGTTTTTCAAGGGTAAGCGTACATCAAAATCGTCATTTCAAAGAAATTTTAAAAAAAAAAAATACTGCAAGTATCTAAAAATAAAAAATTTTTTTTTCTGAAACGTACAGTAAGTAATACAGTTGTACAAATAATACAAATCGTGATGTTTTCAAAATATTATTAAAGTAGTACCAAAAACTGTAATTTTTCATAAAACCGTGTAGTACACTAGCTGTGAAAAAGTATCAAATTTCGCACTAAAGTGCCATCTATGCCAATACTGGTTTATACCGATCGGCTCGCTAATCGTAATTGATTGTTGTTTATTTTCTATACCGAGACTCACATCAATTATCTTTTACTTAGGTTTTGTCTATACTTATACATATACATACATAATATTAGCACGTAATATTATACATATACATAATATTAGCACGTTGTTGTTACCTTTTATATAGCATACAATAATTTATTAAAATCAATAGAGAAGTGCGAACTAATAATATTTTGTTTTTGTATAGGTATGATAATTTTAAATAAATTTAATGTGTTTGTACATATTATTAAATTAAATATTACAAATTTAATATTACAAAATATAACATACCATAATGCAATATACTAAACGAATCGGCTAATAAGGTCATTATAGATTGGATAATATAATTAAATTATATATGTATATTACATACATACTAAAATAATGTACTTTGTTTATATTATACTATTATATTGTACTATGATTATAAACGTGAAAATGATTTTGAATGTACCTAATTTTATACACTGATAGTTTTCAATTACACTTTTCATGATTTTTTTTTAACATAGGAAAATAAAAAGAAAAAAATAAATATAATGACAAAAAGATTTTTGGATTTATTAGGATATGGGAATTTATAAAAATATAGAAATACATACATATGGTACTTATGAAAATTTCCATTTGTATGTAATACATATTTTGGAAATTTTAATATAATATTGTAATTCTAATCGTAAAAAATATTATGAAACTTAATTTTATATTCAATATAAGAAAATAAGAATGATATTTATATTTAAATAATAAAATTGATAAAATAGATTTGCATCGTTGCCGAACTTTTTTCTGGTTAGAAAAAAAAAATGGTTTTATTGGTAGATTTTTATTTGAAAAACTAAATTCTGTTGTACTTATTAATGAAATTTATACATATGTATGTATGTACATATATATTATATATTAGTTTAACAATTATCAAAAAATATAAGGGTTTTTTACGCCAAATGGAAAATGAATACTTAAACCGATAATTATTAATAATTTCCACTTGGCTTTTTTCCTTTTTAAAACAAAAATTCAATAAGAAAAATTTAAAAATGTTTTTTTTTATCAACCTATTTATCTACACACTGCTACAAAACTTTTTAAGTTACAACGCAACACACAGTTGAGCAAAGAAAATAATACACAAAAATTAAAAAAAAAAAAATTGTGCTAAAATTATAGCATCGCACAACTTACGCACATTATATTCATTACATAATTTATAATTATGTATGTATGTATTTATTTTTTCTTTTTTTTCTTACCCGTAAATATGTCAGTAATAAATTTAATAGTTTAATTTATATCTTATTCAATTAAAATATCGAATTTAAGTTAACTGTTAAAATTAGTACCTATTATTTTAACACTTTAACAGAGAAACTCCTAAATCAAAATTTTTATTAAAAAAAAAATAAAAACAAAACTATTTTTAAATTAAACAGTCAAAATAAATAACGCTTGCATTTTTTTTTGGCTTTTCTTATGAGATTTTATCTGTTTTTTGTTGTTTTTTATTATTTGCTTATTTTTGCTTGACTATTCTATAAAATAAATTCGCAAAGGTGATGACCCAATGCTTGCGTCGCTTCTAGCTTCGCGTTCTAAATAAAATAAAGATCAAATGTCTAGCGCCGTTTTATGACCAACAACTAATATAAAATAAAAAAAAACCAAACAAATTTATTGTTGAAAGTTGCTCTACTGTAGCGTCGCTTTTCTATTTGGTCAAGGTCCATTTAAATCAATGTATTCTACTTAAATGTCAAAGCGACGCTGGAAGCGACGCGAGCATTGGGTCATCACCTTAAGAATTACATTCTTATTTTTGTTTTTTTTTTTTCTCAATTTAAAAAATAATAAAACTGTACTGTTTGTCTTTATATGTGTGTATGTATGTACATTATTTAATATTGTTAATTTGAATGGTTATTGGCTTTTTAAGGCTTTGGCTTTAAGTTTCTATTTTTTTTTACATTAGATGTTATTTGATTTTGTATAAATCATTAAAATATTTAAGTCAAATTTTTTTTTTGCTAAAACTATTAATATCACATTTAATATATTCCGAACAATTATAGGATATCGTTCATCTATTTTAGAATAAAACTATGAAAAATAATTAATACTTCTTATTTTCAATAGTTATTGATTTTAATTTAAATTTTTTAAATATTGTAACATAATGTATTAATTCATATTGATATTCGAACCATAATTTTTTCTTTGGAACTCTAAATTAACTAAAATTTTATCCAAAATGTATTACAAACCTAAATAGGATTATAAAACAAAAGTTTTCTTAAAAAAAAAAAAAAAAATATCAAAACTCTTTTTGAAATAACGAATGATGCTTGCATTTTTCTCTATGGACTCTCTTTTTTTGTGCGTTTTTTATGTCGTTTTCATTTCGTTTACTTCTCAATCTAGGTATTGTCCTAATTGTTTGAATTGGATAAATAGAAGTTTAAGTGAAAGAAAGTGAGAAATTTCTATTAAATTAAATTTA
Organism: Poecilobothrus nobilitatus; assembly: GCA_947095535.1. Classification (NCBI taxonomy): domain Eukaryota; kingdom Metazoa; phylum Arthropoda; class Insecta; order Diptera; family Dolichopodidae; genus Poecilobothrus; species Poecilobothrus nobilitatus. Next base: position 170,777,965 of record OX352773.1, read on the forward strand.
AAAAATTTTTTTGCTGATAATAAATTATTAAAAAACAATAATAGATTATATTGCACTAATTATACAAACACTCATATAATTATAAATATGAAATATTATATTGTAATTTATTAAAATAACTACATATATACATACATATATATACGAGTATTTATACATACTAGACTGTATAATATATATATGCACATATGTATGTACTTACATACCATAAACTACATAAATATCAAGGCCGGAACAAGATCCCTAAGAATGTATTAGTGCAAAATTTAAACATGTATTGTGAAAATTGAGAGAGTTTTGACAGTTTCTTTTTTTCATTTTTTTGCTTAGAAAAAAGTAGAAAATTAAGAAATTTATGTAGTTTATGGTACATACATAGTTAGATAAACTATATTATAGACAGTGTTGTTATAGAATTTTTTTTCAAATCGTACACTAAATCGTTTCAAAATCGTATTTATCGTATTTTGTATTTTGCAATGACTACCAGTGTTGCCACTTCAAAATTTTCAATCCGGTCAAATTTGAACGTTTGACTGGAAAAAATTTTAAAAAATCTGGTCAAAAAATTCAGTCAACAAGTTTTTGGTGTAAAATCCTGTCAAAAAACCGTTCAAAATAAAAACTTTATTAAGAAATCTGTCTAACCTTTTATTGCTGTATTTATGAAGTGGTAAAATACTTAAATAAAAGAAAAAATAATTTTAAAAATAATATATCTTTAAATGTAAGAACATAATAAACAAAAAAATTATTTCATAAATAGAAAAACGTACCTTATTTGCGAGAAAGTACGTTCTACATTTGCAGAAGAATGGGACAAGAATAATAAATAAAAAATAAATTTTGACATCAACGGAAATGAAAACTGCCCATCATTTCTCTTAATTCTAGAAATTTGGTTCCAAAACTCTGTAACCCAATTTTTTCGAGAGATTCGCCAAATATATTTACAAAATCAAGATTTTTAATTTTCAGAAATCCTGAATTAATAGTTTAAAAATCTGATGGCGAGACTAGATTTGGAAATAAAAATAGATGCATACCAACCCTTATTAAAATTTAGAAAATAAACAATTTTTGACATATTGAAATATTGAATTATTGAATATTGATGAAAATTGTATATTATATAGTTGTAACTTGTAACAATATTATTCTAACTACATATATATATACTATGTACATATTTTTTTGTTTTGGGTCAAAATCGTATTTTTTTCTCAAAATAAGACTAAAAATCGTACATCGTATTTTGCCTTTGAAATTCGTACAAAATACGATAAATACGACGCTATAACATCACTGATTATAGAAAAATCAATGCATAAATAGTGCATAAATTATAAATTATATTATTTGTATGCATATGTACATATGTATATACATATGTATATATAAATTTATACATATTCATTTATACATACATATATATATAAAATTTATATATATTCATATATATATATAAATTCAATACATATATACATATATTGGGTGTTAATAAGTTGGAAATTGTTACCTTTGCATTAAATACTTATATTTTACTTTTTGTGAAAGAAAGTGTGAAATTTCTATAAAATTTAATTTTAAAAAATTTACATACATATATTTATATATATATGTATATTATATACATATATATTAGGTAAATAATATAATATGGATATAATATTATGTATAAACATATGGAGATATGTACATATTGTTTTTTATGTGTTACTTATATTTTTTTTGTGGGCAATTTTTCAATTGTAAATTTATGTTTTATTTTTTTTTATTTTAATTTTGCTTTTAATTTTTGTTCTTATGAGTTTTTTTTATAATTCTTTTTGGACAATTTTTTATTTTAAATTCTAATTTTTGATTTTATTGAATATTTATTGAATATTTTATTTTTATTATTGTAGTGCTTTTCTGTCTTTTTATAAGACAAATTAGAGATAAGTGGTTAAATCTAAATAAATAAAATATTAGATATGTATATGTATGTAGCTGGGAACGGAAACTGCAGCCCCAAGAAGGTATGTAAGTCAAAATTTGTTATTTTCACAAATTTGTAAATTTTATATTATTGTTTACTATTAATTTTTTTATCTTTAAATTTTAATAGTTAAATTTTTATTTATAAATTTAAATAACATTTAATAATTTAAATACAAGCAATTTAAACGGAAATTTAAGTAACATTGGTTATTTTTTAAATTATTTTATTGAATTTTATTTTATTATGTTTTCGTTTTACAAATTTTTTGTGTTTTTTTTTAGATATAGGTGTACCTAATATATTTTTATTATAAAATATTTTTGAAGTATTTTCTTACTAAGTGTTTTTAATAACATTTTTAAATTTTTTTTATCTTTGAATACATAATTTTATAAAAACAAACATATTTTTCATTATATTTATGTAATTTATTAAAGAACGAAAATCCGTAATTTAAAAAAAAAATTTTTATAAAGGTACCTTATATTTTTCAATAAAGTTTTTCAAAAATGCCTCAAAGACGCTAATCTAATTTGCGCAAAACAACATCACATAATACAAAACGCTCCATAACTCGCGGAGCCGAAACACCAAACCGAAGAAGAAAACGATTAGCAGAACAACGATTGCGTCAAGAAAAGTTAAAAGAAATCGCAACAATAGAGCAGATTATTGCAAGAAGAGAAATCCAACGTCTTAGACAAGCAGAGTTAAAAGAAATTGAAACATTGTAGAGACGGAGGCAAAGGAAGGCAGCGCAACGCAGACGCCAACACGTTTTAAGAGCAATTGAAACGGTTGAAAAAGGAAGATTAAGAAGGGAAGTGCAACAGAAATGTCAAAGGGCAATGGCAGTAAGATAATGGCAAATTTTAGAAAATAGGGCCTTTAATTACAACCCTGTAGAGCACTATGAGTCTTATAATATTTTGAATATAGGCCGAATGGACAATGTTTGTACACATTGTTGGGCTGGTATGTGCTGTTTAACAGGAAGGGTTCGTTTAGCACCTCTCCAAAATCTCCTTAAACCACTTTTCTCATTAATGACTGGAACCACAAATCGATCTAAAGAATTCTTAAAAAATATCAAAAAATATAACTGCTTCTAAATGACTTCTTTCGATGTGACAAATCAATTTTTTGGACAAGGCCATATGCCAACATTTAAAGTACAGGACCAAATTTACCATAAAATTGGATCTTTATTTCCACTCGTTAATGAACAACCAAGATTTCTTCAAATTTATTTTACGGGGAATGCGCATCAAGAGGTTCAACATCGGTGTAGTATAGCTTCTGGTACCAGAAGAGACATTGTAGAGCAACTACAAGAAATGTACAGGCACAACAATTACGTGAACATTTTTAAGAGTGCTTTGCAAAGAATGCCTTCTGACGACTATAGAATTGTTACTCGAGCTGATAGAAGGCCGATTGGGCAACACGAACGAGGTTTTAATGAACCTTTGACACACGAAATCGCGATTGTAATTGTAGGGAATGAATTTGACAAAAAAGATATTGTGTTAGAGAAACACAATAATGAGCTTTAGAGAGTGGCTGAAACTCATCGGTCTTATGACGCACTGTAATATGCTCTTATTTTTTGGGGAGCTCAAGACGGTTACCATTTCAATATTAGTCTAACCCTATAACCCTATAACATACCAATTAGCAATAAAAAATTATCCGCAATTAATTTTTATGCGCACCGAATTATGATGCGAGATGAGAATTTTAATCAAATTCTCAAATGCAGACAATTATTTCACCAGTTTGTAGTAGATATGTATTCTAAAATTGAAACTGGGCGTCTTATATACATATGCTGCAATCAAAAACAACTTAGGGTTGACGTCTATAATCATTTAAGAGACTCTTTATGTAATGACAGTAACGCAAATATTTTGGGCCAATTGGTTATTCTTCCCTCTTCCTTCAATGGAAGTCTGCGGCATATGCAAGAATATACCCAAGATACAATGACCTACGTTCAAAATTACGGTCGGCCGGATTTGTTCATAACGTTTACGTGCAATCCGAAATGGGAAGAGAGAACTGCTGCCTGGACAAACATATTATGATCGACATGACTTGACGGCGAGGGTATTTAGGCAAAAGTTGATTATATTTATGGATACAATTGTGAAAGGTCGTGTTTTTGGAGAAACGAGTTGTTGGATGTATACCGTCGAATGGCAAAAAAGAGGGTTACCGCATGCGCAGCTTTTATTATGGTTAAAAAAGAAAATTAACGCCCAATCAAATTGGCGAAATAATTAGTGGGAAAATACCAAATCCTGAGTTAAATCCCCTCTTAAAAAATTTTGTGGTTAAACATATGATCCATGATTCTTCCGATCTGATTCTTGTGATCAGTGCCAAATGGGAAGATATATAAACAAAGCGGTCTGGCGGATATTAAATTTTTCCATGCACGAACGGCATCTGATTGTGATACATCTTGCAGTACACTAATAGAATTGTCAACGCATTTATTTTACAGAAGAGAATCTGCAAAATGGAGTTAGTAATCCGCCAAATAGAGTAATAATCAATATAGTAAATAATCCGCAAACTTTAACCGCATTTTTCTTGCTTTGCCAGCAGGAGGTTTTTGGTAAGACCCTTCTCTATTGCGATGTACTAAAATATTACACCTAGGATAAAAAGAGGAAATAATTTAAACGTCGAGTCCAAGGTATGGCAGTCCCCGACTGGGATGGTATTAAATCCACCGCTCTCGGTCGGGTTTATATAGTGCATCCAAATAATTTCGAATGCTTTTATTTACGCGTTTTGCTTAATTTGGTCAGGGAACCTACTTCATTTGAAGATCTTCGAACTGTTAACGGTCAAATTTATGATAAGTATCGTCAAGCTTGCCAAATGAGAGGTTTGCTTGAAGATGATGGACATTGGAACACCGCAATGTTAGAAGCTGCGCCATTCAATCATCTTGATTGAGGTAATTATTCGCGTTATTAATATTTATTTGTGGAGTATCAAATCCAAAACAGCTTTGGGAGTTCCATAAAGAAACTTTGACCGAAGATATGTTATTGGATGCACGGTGCGGAAATTCAGAGGCCAATATTGATTATACATCTCATATGTTTAATGAAACTTTAATTTTACTTGAAAGGTTGGTGTTTGGAATGATAGGAAAAAGCTTTAAACAAATAGGTCTTCCTTCTCCAAAAAACAAAGAAAATAATTGGGTCACAAGCTAGATGTTGAAATAAGTTATAATGTTGACGAGACGAATGACTTCGTATCCCTTAATGAGCCGCGTTTAATACCAAAACAGAGAGTGGTTTACCAGACCTTATTAAACCGAATAAACAATAAAACTGGTGTTATATATTTCCTAGTTGCTCCTGGTGGGACAGGGAAAACATTTCTTATCAATTTACTCCTTAGCAAAGTTGGGCAACAATCAAAACTTGCCATTGCTATGGTCTCTTCTGCAATCGCCTCTACATTACTTCTTGGTGGTCGAACTGTGCATTCAACATTAAAATTACCTCTTAATCTTGGTCTTTTAGAAAATCCAATATGTAACTTAAAAAAGGTGCAGCTCAAGTTTTACAAGAGTTTACAAATATTGAAAGTAACTATATGGATAAAATATGGCTGTGCCAACGAGCTATTCTTGCCCCTAAAAATGATAGTGTTAATTTAATTAACTTCGATACAAGATAGGTTAGGAGCATTCTAATTCTTTTTATTCAGATCTGCATCTATCAGGCAGATAACTATCCCATACAATTTTTAAATTCTCTAGAAATTTTCGGAATGCTACCTCATCGATTAGTATTAAAAATTGATTCTCCTATTATGTTCTTCAGAAAATTAGACCACCAAAATTATGCAACGGCACGCGTTTATGTGTAAAAAATTGTATGCCACATGTTATTGAAGCCACTATTTTGTCTGGGTGCGCTAAGGGGGAAGATATTTTTTTTACCTTTCATTTCTTCGGATACAAACCTTCTTTTTGAGTTTAAGCAACTTCAATTTTCCGTTCGATTAGCATATGCTATGTCAGTTAATTAATCTCAAGGACAAAGGCTTAATTATACTGGTGTTTATTTGGAAACCCCCTATTTTTCTCACGCTCAACTTTATGTTGCATGTTCAAGAGTTGGGATAAGGAAAAATCTATTCATTTATCTTTTTTTGATATTTTGGGTTTTTAACTTTTTTCTTTTTTGTGTTTTTACTTTTTGTATGTTCCTTGTGTGTTTCTTATACCCTGTCTTTCTATTAGTCTCTATTTTTATCTATTTGACATTTTGTATGTTTGACTTTTTACTATTTTATTGCTATGTTCTTTTACTTATTGTATGTTTCTTCTATACTTCTAAATATCTTAATCTCTGTCTCCGTCTTTGTTTTGTCTCTGGTTTTTTCAGTTCATATTTTAGATTTTACACTTTTTCCTTTTTTGTTTTTTTACCTTATGTATGTAAATTGTTCTTGCATATTTCTTACATCTTGCCTTTGTCTGTATCTTTAATTCCTGCCTTTGTCTCTGTCTTCTTTAATCTCTAGCTTAGTCTCTATCTTTTAGTTTTTGTTATATTATATTTTTTACTTACACCCTTTTTTTATAGTTATAGTTTTCCCATAATAAAGTTCCATTGCGAGGGGTGATTAAAACCCCTTTGTATTTCCATAGAGGGGGTGATTAAATTCCCTCTGCATTTCCATTGTAAAGGGTGATTAAACCCCCTCTATAAATAAGATATCCATTATAACTCTTATTTTTTTAGTCTTCGTCTCTGTCTTGGAATTGATCCCTATTATCTTTAATTTGCTATTTTGTATTTATAGTCTTCTTGCTGTTGTAATATTAATATTAAAAAACAATTTTTTTACAATATGCATGCTTATTTTATAATAAAGGATTATAACTAACATACCTCCATATTTTAAAAGACGATGAATATCACTGAAGTGATGATTTTATATTCTCAAAAATCTAAGACGCAACAAAATTCATCAAAAGTCAAAAACTATCATGTCTGGAATTCTGGAAGACTTAGAATGCGACGCGATAGAGATTTTTTGTAACTTTAAAATGTACATGCAAACGTGATGTTTTTTTTCAATTTTTTTCAAAAATTAACTTAATAAAATGGAAACACCTAGCTCTAATGCTCATAATAATATAGTATAACCAATCGTATATATTATATAAGAACATTTTGTTTTGAACATTTGAAAGATCCCGAAAAGTACATCTTTTTTTTGGGGCCCCTTTTTTCGACTTAGAAGTAGAACTTTTTCAAATTCTTACTGCTATATTTAAGTTCTACTCTAAAATCTCTAAGTATCTTTTTCAAATCAATCATATCGATCCGACTTTTGGTTCTCAAGATACGGGCGCTTCTCGAAAATAATAACAAATACTTTTTACATAAAATCTCATATAGCAATTGTGACAACATTCGGTTTTTACTATCAAGCTGTGCTGAGAAGCGAAAGCACAATTTATTTACAAAAATGCTTTTGTTTTCATTTGCTCGGTGAAAATTTAATAGCATAACATAGCAAAGTTTTATTTTTTTTTAAATTGAAATGCTGTTGCTGTACATCCCCCTCTCCCCTTTTCTCCTTCTTTGATAAGTTAACTTAACTTTCAACTTAACAATGGGGAGAACCGATCAAAATTGCATTTTAATGCTAATATAATTTTTTAAAATATCTTTGGGGTATTTAAACCCCACTTTTCATACCCCGAAATACTTACAATTCTAAAAAAAAAATGGGTTTAATGTATACAGTTTATCAAGGAGTGTGAAAATTATTTTTACTTATAATGGCGTTGGTAATTTGAGATTTTCCTTATTTCTCTTCTTATTGTATTTTATCAAATATTACCAACATTAAAAAAAAACTTCATGCCTTTTTCAAAAATGCCAGGCGTGATATAAAGTATACAAGACATGACGTGACATATTCTTACATCACTTCAGTGATTCAGTGTCTTTCAGAATATAGGCGACAGTAAAAGTTAAATGTTAATAACCCTAAGAAATAGTACTTCATTAATTATAGAAAAAGTAGAAATGGGAAAGTTGTTAATACTAACACTAAGAAATAAGATTTAATTAATTAAATGTAGAAAAAAAATAACATAACGCATTATTTAAGTACGACTAGATATACATATATAAGTTTTGAACTAACGTAAATGTAAGATTTAGTTTATTGTAAAAAAATAAAAACATTAACTACCTATATGTCATATTTTTGATTCTAACATACTATAATGGCATATACTCATATAGTTATATACTAATATAAATTTTATGATCTGTAAACTTTCCCTCATCAGTTCATAATCAAAATTAATTATTAATACAATTTCTTAAAATTAAGTTTTGAAAGTATTTTTTTCAAAGCTTTTTTTTTTCCGTCTCTTAATTTATGTTTACTATAATTTCTAATATTTTTAAAATTACTCTCCACAATATTTCTAAATTTAAATATTATTCTTCTATAAAATAATTCATAAAACTTTGAAATATTTTTTTTTTAAATTTAGCCCAATATAATCTAAAAATATTGATAACATCTAATATTCTTGGAGTTACTCTCCACAAAATTTTACAAGGGAGATGGTTTTGGTGGGTGTGAATCTCACACTATTACAAAGATCGAGCGCGGATTCTTTGTTTTGGTTTTAAAACTTTCCACCTTCCTTCGCCAAAACAAAAAAAAAATTGCCAAATATATAAAATATATAGATATTCATCCATAAAGTTTTTGAAAATTTGATATGATTCTGACATGATTATCATACCACGACTTACTTTAAAATTTTTAGGATATATAAAAATTCTGTTTCGATCTATTTAATATGTATTTAATAATTTTCTTCTAAAATTGTTTAAAAAAAAGATAATTTTAAAAATTTTCTATTTTCTATTCTATGTTGGGTAGCTCTGCTAGTAGTAATAATAATAATAAATCATAATAATTAATATTAAAAGCAATAATAATAGCTGTTATATAGTCGTTGCCTTCAGTTGTTTATTATATATTACTATTTGCCAATTCAAAGAATCTGCATCGCTGTGCTATCTCTTTCAAACTCTACTTCTTCGCCATTATATTGTGTAGCGATTTCTTATATTAATTTGAATTTCTTATTTCGGTTACAGGGAAAGTGGGATAAGTCAGTAAGAATCTGACATTACCAAGGAAATATTCTTAGTATCTTTAGGAGATTCCCCACCTTCTTTAAGAAAAAACATTAACCCTTTTTAAATTTTTCAAATCATTTGTTTCACATAAATTCAAAAGAATCGAAAACTTTTACAATATTTTACAATAAATAAAAATTAAAAGTGTAAAAAAAAAAATTGGGATTTTTATTTTTTCATAAAAAATTCTTAAAATATTTTGCTAATAAATAAATCATCATAATAAAATTAAAGTCATTTTTAAATATTCCAAAAATCATTCTTTAAATTAGTAAAAAACCAACAAAAATTATTTAAAAAAAAAAATGTTGACAATTAAAATTTTTCAGAATTTTCTTTTGAAAATAATTTAATCAAAACTATAAGAATACGTCCTGTAGAAGCACTTTAGTTTGAAAACAATTTTTTTGTTTTGTAATAATAGATTTTAGCGTAAATTCTCAGAAGAGAAATCCTTAGAGAATTTTTTTACGTCTTTTCTGCAAAAAATTAAATTAAAAAAAAAACAAATTTAATTTAATTCCCCCGCAAAAAGCAAAAAAAAACAAGTTACAAAGGACTATTAAGTTGTTTTTTGTTGGTATATACATATTATTAAAATAATAACTATTGTTTTTGTCAAAATAAAAGTCTTTGTCAGATAAAATGTTAAAGATTTTAATTCTATTTTCAAATGAAATCCTTAAAAGTTCACTAGACCATTTGTATTGTAATTTGCCGCATTGACTCAGTTTTAATTATATTTTTTTCGAACAGATTTTCACTTCGAACAGTTTTCAGATGACGAAATATCTATGTTCAGTTTTTCAGATGACGAAATATCTATGTTCAGTTTTTCAGATGACGAAATATCTGTCATCTAAAAGAAAATAAAGTGGTATATTTTATCATTTCACTGAACCCGAAGAGAAATTATAGCAGGTGTGCCTCAATGTAGTATCTTCGGTTAATATCGGTTACCAGATTTAGCAAGTTTAGAAAATATAACTGTAGCTATATTTGCTGAAGATACTGCGATAATGATACTAAAATCCAATATTGACAAGGCTACAGCAAAATTACAAAAAGGTTATGTGATCAAGTTTTTTGTGCACGAACAACTCGAAAATTAAACTAATGAAATTGAATTTGTGCTGGAAAAATTTCTAATAAAATCATATAAAATCCTCCAGCGGTAAAATTAAATGTGATATATATACACCAAGAAACAAGATGAAATACACAGGAATGACATTAGATGCCAAGTTAAGGTGAAAAGAGCACGTGAAAAAGAAAAACAGTCGATCTGGAATCGAAATATAGGGAAATGCATTGTCCCTTAGATCAAAGCTCTAGATTGTCAATAGAATATTAAATTACTTATATGTTATATGAACAAACAATTAAGTTTATTTGGTTGTATGTACCGCATACATTCTGTCCGTTTAGATGGACACATCAATTTAGAATCTTTAAAGCTCCAGCATTCTGAAAATGTCAATTAAAGGTTTGAAAAAACTATAGGTCTCTTGATTTAGTGACAAATGCAGATGACATTCACGGAGATCTACAACTGCAATAGATCTATAGGAGTTAATACAAAATTAATAGTTATTCTTTAAGACTAGTTTAAATTTTTTAAGACAAGACTGGGTTGCGGACAGTATCGTTCGATGATTCTCATTATCCTTATCTCAAAGAGAAAAATATTTTGGTACATATAGTAACTGTGTTCTTCGGTAATAGTATACATTTGGTGACTTTATAAAGAAATTGTGAAGTCTGATATTAAATTTTAACATAAAGTGCAAAGATAATTTAAACGGATTGGAGGGCGTTGGTGTAAGTGTAGGTTGCAATCCTTTCTTCTTAACAAAAACTACAAAAATGACGAAGTTTTATTCAAAATTTTTCCTATTTGAATTTAAAAAGTGGAAGAAAAAAATTTAAAAGATTTTTTTTATACAATGATTATAAATAGTGCGATATAAATTAAAAGAAAGTACATTTTATATTTCGGATATGAAATTCAAAAGAAATAGGAAGAAGAAATGTGTTTTTAAGAATTAACAAATTATTTTTTACTTTTATTTTACTGCTTACATTGCCAGTAAAAAAAGAAATTATAAATATATATATAATGACTTAGTGTATAATATGAAAATAATTTAAATCATCAAAAGGATTTTCATATTTAATTATACATAGTTTTTAAATATAATTTTGATTATATTAAAAAGTGCTTTTTACATAAATATTGTGTTTTTAAGTATATCTTTTTGAAATTTTAAAATTACATAATTTCTTTTACAACTTTAATAAATTAATTAAATTAATTAAGATTAAAATACATAGTGTTTTATGTCGTGGGTGATAGAGTGGTTGTTAGCATATTTCCAAAAAAGTTTTGAAAAAATGTGCCTATTAGTTTCTCTCTGTCCGTTCCTACACCGCCAAGATTTCCACACCGTTAAAGATAGAGCAATGATAGAGCAATAGAACAACTTTTTCATGTTCAGTAATATATTTTTTCGTGTGTTAACGGGTTGTCTTAGTTGTATATGTTGAAATATATTTATGTAAGACAGTTTTTTAGACAATACTGTACTATTACTTTTTGATTGGAATGTACATTACAGTAAATTACTTAATTTGAATTATTTTAACAAATGATTGTAAATGTATTATATTATTTTATACTTGTATAACTACTCGTATGTTACTTTTTCTTTTTAAAATAATTTTTAGTTCGTTGAATAAACCTGAATTGTACACAAGCAATTCTTTTTCTTTATTCTGTTGCCAGAATTAAATTCCTTACAGTATACAGGGTTACAAAGTTACAGCCCCTCAAAATTGCAAAAAAAAAGTCCTATTTTCACATCTTTTCTTATTATATGAAATTTTCAAATTTTGTTGCAAAGCCACAATTCTAAACAGTTTGTATTGGCTTTTGAAAATGTGCGCCTTTAAAAACCGTTGGTTTATATTCTGCTTTGTTTTAAGTTACTTATAAATTTTAATTTAAATTTTATGTTTTATTTAAAAATTAAATTTCTTTTAATTAATATTTCTTAATAAAAAAAATCCTTTCTTAACGCTTTAATCCTTCCTAAACCCTTTGCTTAGTTTAAAAACGTTTTTTGACTTCAACTACAATGACATTTACCTTACAACTTTGATCTTTTAAGTTTAAATTAAATTTAATTGTTTAAGCTATGTTATGAAATATTATTAATTTTCCTTTGCAATAATATCAAATATTTCAATTTGTATTTAGATTCGGTAAGGATTTGATATAGACAACAATTAAACGCACTTTTAATATAATGAAACTTACGGTGGGCCTCGGTGGTTTAGTGGGTAAGAGCGTATACGCTGTAAACATCGAGAGAGTGTGTGTTCGAATCCCACACAAGTCGTAAAAGTTATTCCCCCTTATGACATTTCGCCTGAACAAGAAAGGCTGTGCAATTTTCTTGTTACATTTATGTGACAGGGAAATGCACTACACAAACAAACAAAACGAAACTTATGTAGCACCACCCATTACGAAACTACTGCCCATCAAAATTTGAAAAAATCCTATTTTCCTATCTTAAATTCTGCTTAAATTTTTTTTAATTTTAAAACAGTTTTTAAAACGCCAATTTTTAGCTTTATAAAATAATTAAAATAAAATAATTTTTTTCAATTTAGTATTTAAATTTACCGTTATGTGAAAACAAAAAAACAGCATACTTTTAGTTAGAACCTTGAAATTTTTTGTATCCCTATTTTAGAGTTATTAGGGGTCAAAAATTAAAAATTTTCTATTTTTAGGCACCTGTAATGACACTTGTTTACATATTTTTAAAATAAAACGTAAAAATTAAAACTTAAACAACATATTTTTAATAAATTAAAAGTTAATAAATTTTCTTAATTATAAGGTTTCTTAAAGTGTTCCTTAATTTTTCAAATTTTTCTTATATCTACAACACCAAAAAAAAAAATTACAAATTTCTGTACAAGTCACAAATCGAAACTGTAGGTTTTATTTTTTTTAATTTTCATGCGCTTACAATCATAATTTTAATAATACTATTAATGCGATTGTCAAATATTAATCTGTCATACATGCCTCCGTAAAAATAAGAAACAACATTAATTTATAAAATTTGGAAATATTTCATCTTTATTAACCCAGTTGGTGTTAAATTAAGATATGGGTTATAAAATTCCAACACAGTATTAAATAATATAACTCTAAATCAATTTCAATTTTTAAATTGATTTCCAATCTTCCTGGTTTATTGTTTTCTTAATTTTGAGATAAATCAAAATTATTTTTGATCCATTCTACAAACTTTTGTATTAATCTTATGTTAATGCTTCACAAATTTATGATTCATTCTGATTTCATAAGAACTATTTTATAAATATTTTATATTCACAATCAAACTAAATGGTTGAACTAAGTGAATTTCTTAAAAAAATTAACAGAAAATAAACAGAACATTTAATTTTATTTATTTATTATTAAAAAATTGAACAAAAAAATAACAATAATATTTTTAATTACAAATTTTCCGCTTATTAATTTTCAATTATTTTTAAATATAATATTTTAATTGGAATATTTACACTTAGTTAATTACAAAATGAATATTTTAATTAATTTATTTTAAAATAAATTTTAAATAACATAATTACAAAATATGGTATGCATCCAGCCATTGGTGCAGTGGTTAACGCACCGCTTCTCATTCACAAGGGAATGAGAGGTCTCGGGTTCGATTCCCGGCTGGGTACAATAATTATAATATAAAACAAAAAAAAAATTCATATATAGCAATATATAAATACTTAATATATCACATAATATCTCGTACACCCCACATTCCTACTAGGAAACAGGGGTTATAGCTACCTGGCACATTTATGTACCACGGTACCTGCATATAGATAAATAAATAAATAAAATATGGTATGGTTACAATGGCTATTGAAAAACCATAACTAAAAAATAATAAAATTTTCATTACATTTGTTCTATTAAATATTTGTTTTTTATTTTTCAACTATATCAAGAATTAAATATTTATTAGCTTAATATAAGTCATAAGTAATATCTTATCACTGACTAATTTAAACTGAAGATAATTCAATTGGAGAATACGCTCTTTAAAGTTTTTGTGTATATGGTATAATACATCAATGGAATGTCTAAATTTTTTCGATAAAGTTGATTTTTAATAATTATTTCGTTTTATGATTTGCGCATATAAACACGGACGCCCTAGAGATATATGAAGAAAATGAGGAAGCGGATTAACTTGTAACTCTCAGTAAAAATAAACTGATTATTTTCATATAAGAATTTAAATAGGCGATGGAAATGAAGGCTATTCAAAAAATCGTTATATTATAGATACATGTACCTATGTATAAAAATATATACATGAAGATTTCAAGGTTTCATAAAAAAAACTTTAAAATTTTTAATTAGCAAACTTACTCATATAGTTTCCTAAAAATATCCTTGTAGTTTAAATTAAATGTAAATCTTTTGTAAAGCTTCTTTTCTTTTTAATAATTCAATTGAAGAACAATAATTTTAAGAAACAAAGATATTTTAGTATTATTAGCCACAAATAAAAGGAATAAAACTTCAAGTTATTATTTTTTTTTTACATAAATTTTTCTTATTATTATTATTATTAGAACAAAAAAAAAATTAATTTATTTTTACAGAATAATACAATATTTTTTATACTTTTACTTATAAAAAATGGAAGCGTTACGAATACTCGTATTTCAAAATCTTGTTTTTTTTTTCAGAAAATACAGAAAAATTAAGAAAAATTTTAATTTTCCTCAAATAAACAGTACAATTTACAAATCAGGGTTTCATTAATATGGTTAAGGGGCGTTAGGACGATGGGCAGTGGGACAGTGGGAATGAAAATTTAAGCGTTGGTTAAAAATATTCTTTTAATAAAATAAAAAAATAAAATATAAAAGCAAAAGATTTGAACCATAAAATCAGGGTTTCAATAATTTGGTTAAAAGGGGGTTTGTGAGAAGATATAAATTTTACCTAATTAATCTGGGACAAACCAGTAAAGCTATATTCAGCGTTTTTTTACACCCATACATAGTAATAATAATTTTTTTTTTTTATATTATGTCGTTCAGATATAACTCCCTGCCTATATTTTTAGGACTCTTTTGCCTTTAGCATGTGGGCCATCTCGGTACAAGTATTCAATTACAATTACAATTTATTGAACATTTTATATTTAACATTTTGTTTACATTATTTTCTTCTTCTTCTTCTTATACATATTTTATATATTATTTTTGACCTAACCAGGGTTTGAGCCCTAGACTTTTCGTCTGAAAGACCGATAACTTACGCACTGTACCATTGGTCAGATAAAATAATAATTTTGTGTAAGAAATAATTCATTTCCAAAATATAAAAAAAATTTTGCTCGCACTAATGCAATGAATTGTAATTATGCGAACGAAATTAATTTTTAAGTTCGTATTCAGTGAACGGAAAATTTATTTTAGGAATTAATTTTATACATTTTTAAAATTAATTTGAAAAATACTGAAAATTTATTTTGTTGATCAAAGTTTATTTTTATATTTTTCCGGATTTTCCGGATTTCATATATTCTAACTTGTAAATTTTCGAATTTGGTATATCCGGTTTCTGACAGTAATCCCTTAAAACCCCTTTTTTTTTGTTTGTTTTTATTTGGGGCGGTTAAATTTAATTTATTCTTGATTTTGAATTTGTTTAAATTTTAAATTAAAAAAAAAAAAAAAGAAAACTTACGAAAAAACTATCAAAAAAAAAATTTAAACACAGCGAGATTTTAAAAAAACCAGATTTTAAATAAAAGTTAGCAATCCAGTAAAAAACTAATTCTTGAAGTAAATAAAAAAAGTCAAGATCTTAAAAAAAAAGAAAAAAAAAAAAAGAAGAAGAAAGTGTCATGGCTTTTTCCCGTTGCCGATATAACAGCATTTTTTTCAGAATTCATACAAATAAGGACAATAGGAGCTAAAATGAACAAAAAGGAAAAAAAAAAATAATAAAAAATAACGGAATAATAATGTTAAAGAAAAAGAAACTATATAAAAATCTTAAGAATTTATGTAGTGCTGAAGGATATTTGAAAAGTTTTTAAAAAGTTAACTGCCTTTTATTTTTGTTTTTTTTTACATTGTTTGATATTATTTGTAACTCATGAAAAGAGTTAATAAAGTTGAATTGACATTACAAATAGTATTAATCTTAGTATGGTGATAATTGAATAGTGATTATTTTATTTTTTTTTTCAAAAAGTTTTTTTTTTTTGTTAAGTGTGAGAAAACTTGTTCATGATAAAAAAAGAAAAAAAAGTAATTTAAAATTCAATTATATCTGTTGAAAACATAAAAGAATGGTGTCAATATTTTTTATTTTAAATTTTGATAAAAAAAAAGTTTTGTTATTACAAGCGATTTCGTCTGTTGGTTTCCTTTTATTTAATGGAAAAATTCTACGAGTAAATTTGTTTGAAATATGACGTACATTTTTAGAATTTTATTATTTTTCTTAAATAATTTCCGAAAAGTGTTTAAAAGTAAAAATGTGTCCATGTATTTATTACTTCTTCTTTTGTTGTTATTGTAATATTAGGGTTGGTGACTAAATCTACAAACCGAAATCCATAAATAAAAATCTAAAAGCCAAAATCCACAAAGAAAATATCTACAAAAAAAATCGACAAATTCAAAATGTGGGGGGCCTCAATGGCCTAGTTGGTAAGAGCGTATAACATACGCTGTACACACCGAAGGAGGGTTGGTTCAAAACCCACACACGTCGTAAGAGTTATTCTCCCTTACGACATTTACAGCCACGCCTGAACAGGAAAGACTGTGTAATGCAGAGAAATGCATTAAAAAAAAAAATTCAAAATGTGGAAAAAATATTCTGGAAAAAGTAAAAAACTGTGATTTTGTAACAAATTTTAAAATTGTTCCTAATTATTTTTATTGCATACATATTACAACATCAAAAAATATAAAACAGTTGTGGCTGCCGCCTCCAAGCTCCAGGTAAACAAATTATTGGATCCTGATTTTGTAATCAACTCTAAAGTCCTTTCTTGTAATTTTCACATACATTCATATTTCAACAATTTAGTATTTAAACTAATTGTGGTTTTTCTTTGTGGATTTTATTTTTTGTGGAATTTGAGACTCACCGATAATATTAGTTAATCTTAAGATGAACTATTAGATAATATTTGCTTTGATTCTCACGGATTTTATTTGATTAGCTGCTATATAAAAAAGATATATGACTATAGTTTTGTAAATTTTGTTTATACCCTAATGATCTCTTCTTCATTTGTCCTTTTTTTCTATTAAGATATTATTATGTTCCAAATTTAGATAACGGTTTAGTTTTAAATTAATTAAAGCAGCTCATATCACAGCTTTCGCTCGATATTGTAAATGGTTTTTAAAGACACATTTTTATTAATATACCGGTACGAAAGTATTTTTCGTAGGCCTAAAGGCCATAAATTTACGATAATGTTTGTGACATCTTAAGGAAAAAGAGATGCTCTGGATTAAATTCAAAGTCAATTTATAAAAATTTTTAGCATCTTAGTCATCAAAATTGTTAGTTTGACCAGTATAAAAAGAACTCAGTGTCTATTGAAAATAGGTATCTGTAATTTTGTGAAAAAAAGTTAAGTGTAATGTCAACGAATTCTACAAATTTTGCTTTTATAAAAAAAATTTACATAAATATATTTTGGTATTTAATTAAGAATGTTGTAAAAGGTGATTAAATTTTGTGGTAACAGCATTACTAATGTTAGTATACTGATAGCCTATACATACTCTTCCTTCATTTTGTATATTTGTTGTTACTTTACAATCCAGGACTTTATCATTTTCCAAATATGTCAAAATTTTTTAGTATTTTGAGAAAAGAGGAAACCTTCACTCTAAATTTTGATGGAAGAAAAGGTAAAAAAAAAAAAAAAACCGTTATATTTTAAATTTTTATATCACATAACAAGAAATTTATGTAAAGACGACCTAAAAACACTATAAATTATATGTAAAAAGTTTTAAATACATTTTCATTGTCATTCTTTTTTGTATATATACCAAATACTTGAGACATGACTTCATATGAAGAAATTTTAATTTAACAGACATCTTTTGTTACATATATAGTCTATTATTTATCTTTTTAACTAGGAAAAAAAAAAAAACACCTGCATCACTTGTGCAACTTATTTGATGGTAGAAACAATTTTTTGGAAACGCAACATTTTCTTAAGAGCCAGCAATCATATCAATTATAATATTTCTATGAGTAGTTATAGTTTTTTTAAGGTATGTAATACACCTTTGCTAGATTTAAATCATTTTAATTTTGGAACAATAATGTAAAAATTTTACCCATACAAAAAAAAGCTATTAATTTATAAAGTGGGTACTGTAATAAAAGATACTTTATTAATTAAATAATTTTGAAGTTTTTTTATTTTAAAATTCATACAATGATTTTAATTAAATTTATATCTAATACTTATTGATTTTCATTCATTATTTTTTTGTATATATTATGTACTATATAATAACGTTTTAAGGAAAAAAAAAACTTTTTTTTTCTAGTATAAAATTCTGTTAATTAACAAATTTTTGATTAAATTTTTTACTTTGTAACCGTGATTAATTTAAAATCCTGTAATCTTTTCAAAATCCTTTTGAAATACAATCGTAAAACATTTTAAAATTAATTAAATAGGTAGATCTGAACGTGAATTTATATTTATGTACACAGCTCGTGATTTTTTTATTTAAAAAACCAACACTATCATTACGTATACATACATTTGTACATATTTTATATTATAACGAACATGGAGCGGAAATTATTTACATACATTTTATATTAACGTATATTGTTATAATATGTATTTTAGATTTTTATTTTGTTTAATCCAAAAATGTTGTAAAATTGTTTTGGAATATTTATGTTTAAAATTGTAACCAGAATAATCCTTAATGCTAGGTTTTTCAATTCAATTTAATATTTTTTTTTTTAAATTTATAACTATGTATTTAGTTAAAATTTTTTTTTTATACTTCCTGTAATATAAATTTTAAGAAGCCGAGAAATAATACTCCCATGGCGTTATTTCTTATTGCTAAATAAAAAATAAGACCCCAGGTTGTTATTTCTCTTTCAATTTAATCTTCGACTTCTTGAGAATTAAAGCTCGGGGGTGTTATTACACCTGTATGAACTATAACTATGTTCAAGGGTATAATAAATTTGCCATTACGTTTGTGACACCTTAAAGAAGTCGAGCTAGATATAATAGTCGACTAAAATCGAAATCTCGCTTAAGTTTCTTAAGCCATGTACGTCCGTTCGCACGATAACTCAAAACATAAAGAAGCTAGGAAGCTACCAATTTTTTTACGTTACTTTTGCAAAATTGTTAGTTTCGTTATTTAAATCCAGCTTTTTCGGCCGCCGGGTTCGAGTAACTGCCATACAACTTCTTTCTTTATATGGAAATAACTCAATATCTATTTGAGCTAGGTATCTCAAATTTTGCAAAATCGTGTCAAGTTACAGGCCAACAGTACCTGTAAAATGGGCAACAGGTTCTGGTAGATGCCATACAACTTCTCTTTTTAAATGTAAATAACTCAGTGTCTATTAAAGCTAGGTAACTGAGATTTTGTGAAGAGGTGTCGAGTTACATGCTAAAAACTTTTGTAAACTTAGGTTGGTCTAGAGCAGCCAGTTAAGGCTTTTTGCACCTCTTGAAAATTAATGAAGGTAGGCGTATGAAATTTTGCAAATGATGATCAAGTTTTATGGCAACAACTTCTGTAAAATTTGGTTGTGGTGGTGGCCATACAACTTCTCTGTTTAAATGAGAATAACTCAGTGTCTATTGAAGCTAGGCACCTGAATTTTGTGAAGAGGTGTGTAACTCGACACCTTTCCAAAAACTTTTGTACAGTACATATGAGAAATAAGACCCCGGGTGGTTATTTCGCAATTACATATTATGAGAAATAACACCATGGTGGCATTATTTTTCAGGCACTTATTGCACAACACCAATTCTAATATTTTTAGTTTTAATTTTTGTTACTTTAGTATACTAGTAAATAAAACTAATAGATATACCTGAATTTTATATAAATAGCTTGTCTGTAGATATAAATAGGAAACAGAAAATAAAAAGGATTATAAAAAAAATTTTATATTTCATTTTCCGCGAGTTAAATATCGAATCCTTTTGAAACCCTTTTGAAATATTTTTAATAAACACAAAATTACATCGTATTTCAACATAGAAATATTTCGAATGTGATATATTTTTTTTTCTTTGTAAATAGTTTACGGGTTGCAACTAAAAATTAAAAATTTTTTATTCCCCCGGAAATAGATATTATTTGTGAGGGTTTTGTGCTAAAAATTTTGTTTTTTCAATAAATTTTGTTGAAAGTAAATTACAACTTTTAAAATGTAATGTACTATGAAATAACTTTGTCCTTTTATTGTTATTGTATTTGTAGTAAAATAATTTTCTTTTGTGTTTTATTTTATTGGTAATATATTGTAGAAATCAGAATAGAAAAGCATTTTATTTATCAGACCAATTGGGTGTTAAAAATTTACCAAAATTTTAATAAATTATTACAATAAGTAATAACAAATATAAACAAGGTAGAATGTAAACCAACGGTTTTTAAAAGCGTACATTTCCAAAACTCAATACAAACTGTTTAGAATTGTGACTTGCACAAAAATTTGAAAAAAGAACATTTTTGAAATTTTGAGGAGCCGTAAGTTCGGAATCCTATATAACTAAGGAAAGTCGTTAACACACGTAAAAATATATTATTGAACCTTTAATTTTCATGTCTTGCCGAAGAAAAATTTTTACAGGTGCCTAAGTTCAGGTGTCTAAAAATAGCAAATTTTAAATTTTTGAGGCGTAATAACTCTTAAAGAGAGGGTGCTGCTAAAACATTTTCTGAGGAAACTTATATTAATTCTAAAAGTTCTTCCTTGTTTGTAAATTTCAGGTTCTTATCTAAAGGCGTGCCGGAGTTATGAAAAAAGAATTTTCATGCAAAATGTGGTTTTCACATAACGGTAAATTTAAATAGTAAATTACAAAATATTACATAATTTTGATATTGTTTTATATAGATAATAAAATGTTCGATCTTTTGGCGGTTTTAGATTGCAAAACTATTACGCAGAGCCTGAGATATATATATCTGAAAATGGGCCTTTTTCGCAATTTTGAAGAGCTGCAACTTTGGAATTCTTTACAACTAAAATAAACCTTTAACACACGTAAAAATATAGTACTGTAGCTTTAATTTTTATATCTTGTAGAAGTAAAATGTGTACATGTTCCTAAGTTACAGGTGTTTAAAAATAGTAAATTTTCAATTTTTGAGCCCTAAATGCTCATAAACAGGGGGTGGTCCAAAAAAATTTTCTGAGCAAACTTTTACTAATTCTAAAAGTTCTTTTTTGCCTCAAAATTTCAAGCCTCTATCTAAAAGCGTGCCTGAATTATGAAAGTAGCAAAATCATGCAAAATTTGGCTTTCACATAACAGTAAATTTAAATACTAAATTTAAAAAAATTGTATAATTTTGATATTAATTTACAAAGTTAAAAAAAATACCTGTCGAATAACGTTTTTAGATTGAAAAAATCTTAAGCAGAACATAAGATAACATAACATAACATAACATAAGATATGCATTTAAAAATAGGGCTTTTTCAAAGTTTGAGGGGCTGTAGCTCCGTAATGGATGGGGCTACATGAAAAAGTTGTTCCACAAAATTATTTTTGTTATGAGACATACCCATGGTTTAAATTTTTTTTCTCTATCTTTAACGGTGTAGAAGTTTTGTAAATAGACGGACGGACGGACGAACGGACAGAGTGACTAATAAGCACATTTTTCAAATTTTTTTTGGAAATATGCTAAATATGAAATTTTTAAATAAGAAAAAAAAATTATATTTTTAATAAAATTTACAAATTTTCTATAAACCGTTAATGATAGTTCCAAATCTATGAAAGGAAATATGAATATAAAGCTTATTTAGAGTATCTGAACAAAAAAGAAAAAAAAAAAAACTAAAATTTATAAATATATTTTAAATTGCAAAGCATCAGCTTGAAATAAATTACTTGTTATTAAACCAAACAAACATTCATTTCCTTAAGCCAAACGGAATAATAAGAACATATTTTTTACAAAAATAATATAACTTGAAATTGGGAGTCCTTTTTCTTTCACAGATACCCAACAAAAACATTCTGAACGAATTTTTTTTTTTTTGTTTTCAATTATGACGCCTACATATCACAATCTGGTGAGCAAAGCTAAACAACGAAA
The DNA here is from genome assembly GCA_947095535.1 of Poecilobothrus nobilitatus. Lineage (NCBI taxonomy): Eukaryota > Metazoa > Arthropoda > Insecta > Diptera > Dolichopodidae > Poecilobothrus > Poecilobothrus nobilitatus. Next base: position 170,800,618 of record OX352773.1, read on the forward strand.
ATATCCTAGTTTTTTTTTTTTTTTGTTTCAAATTTTAGCTTAAATGTATTATCCTTATATCAGGATAATAAAGTAGTTTTTTTTTTCATTTTTTAACACTAGATTTGTTATGTTTTTCTTTTGGATAAAAAAAAAAAAAACAAAACGAAACAATCAAACTAAAAGATGAATCTGACAAAATTTACATTGAAATATATAAGATACTGTCGTCACTTATAATATTGTTGACTTGTTGTAGAATATATAAACCAATGAATATTTTATTTTTATATCCTGTGTATGTATATATTGTTATGGAATGCCTTAAAAGTTATTTATTTTATATTCATATATGTATCAAGGTTGAATTATAAATAAATATATAAGAAATAAGATACGAAGTGTGTGTATATATTATAAGTAATTTAAGTGATTCAAGAACGTGTAAAAATGTCTTTCTTTACTATACTCAATATATGGTATAAAAACAAGTAATCCAATGGATAAAAATTAATAAAACAAAAAAAAAAAAACAAGAAAATTATCATAATAAAATGTGAGTTATTTTTTCTGCTTTCATATATATTTAGTAAAAATTAGAATTGACAGCAATAGGCACGAACTATGCATAAATATGAATAATATGAAATTAGCATATAAAAAATCTTTAAGGATGTAATAAGAGTCTAATAAAAGTTATAATTGATCGCTGTTAATTTAAAGTTTTAAACCTATTTAATCTAAGTACATATTGATTAAAAAAATGGAAACAATTCGAAAGAAAATACTTAAGTTTATTAATTGATAATAATTAATATTGATTAAGAAACTCTTAAAAATTATAAAAAGAACATAACATATTTTTGAATAAAATATTCTTTATGGATTAATTAATTATTGTAAACGTCATTTCATATTTATTTTGGCTTTTCCTCAAACTTGAAGTTACGGCATTGAAATATTTTAATAGAAGTATCCAGATTTTTGTTAAAGTAAATCAAAATCTATTTTACTATGAGATCTATCGTCATCATGTATCATCCTTCTTCTAATTTTCTAAATTTTATTTTTCAATTTTGAATCATATTAACGTTTTCATTTTCTGCTAGGTCTTATTATTTTAAACGGTCAACTATTATTATCTATTATTTTTATTATAAGACTCAGTTATAATAAAAATAATAGATAATATTTTCTATAGGAGAAAATTATTATATTAAATTAATTATCTTTGTTTTAGATGAAGTCTCCTTTTTAAAATAAAGTTATCGATTTAACTAGATTTTCGAATCTTTTTTTTAGGATGTACTTACATTAGATCTTAAAGCAAAAATTATTAGATTTCTCGAAGGACATAAAGTAACAATCCGTGGGTTGCTGGTTCTTAAGAGCATAAATACGAGTCTCTGGATCTGTTTTCGGTATTCCTTATCTTAGATTTTTAAGCAAAAATTACTAGAATTTTTGAAGAACCTAAAGTAACAATCCATGGATTGCCGCTACTATGAATACATTTCTTAAGATCATAAATACAAGTCTTTGGGTCTGTTTTTGGTACTCCTTACCTTAGACATTGAAGCGAAAAATATTAGATTTCTCGAAATACCTAAAGTAACAATCTGTGGATTGCTGGTACTATGGATAAATTTCTGAAGAGTTTAAGTACGAGTTAAGTAAATAACAAAAAAAAAAAAGAAATGGGGTAATTTATTTAGTTTATTATTACGCAATTATTTTATTTTTAGTTTTCCGTACTTAATTCTGTCACAGTTTATTTGTAGCGCCATAGGTTGTCAAAATATTTCTTTTCCACATTTAATGCATACAATTTTAGGTATATATCATCAATATTTATAAAAATACAATTGCATGTTTTAGTATATAAAGGCACTAAAAAAGGTCCTATTATTAGCTTTTGCGATACTGTGGTTTCTAATAATATTAACGCTTTTATATTATTTCATTCAGTTTTTAATTTAGAAAATTTATATTTAGTCTCGCATTATTTATATTTAATTTTTCTGGAAGGATTACATTTACACCCATATAATATTAAACATATGATACGTATCACTAAAAATTTATCATTGAATTGAGTGAGGTCCGAACCATAGATTTTATTTTGTACGCATATACAAGCTTAATAACCATGCAAAATGGCTTACTGTGCCAAAATAGAATTAACTCTATAATACAAGCTATAATTTGATGACAAATTTTGGTGGGACTTATCATAATTCTAACATGATATTTTTATTAGTATTTATTGTGATAACAGGATAACTAATTTAAATATTTAAAAAAGAGAAATACTTACCTTAGATCACTTTATACAAAATGTTCATAACTTTTATTGATTCTGCGGTATTTGTTAAAAATTGTTTGTATCAGAAATACAAAATGAATATTATTGAAAGACTTTTTTTTCATCTATTATTAAATTTTTAACCATTTTAAAGTCATTAACACTTAAAATCGCATTTCCTTCTATATAAAATATTACTATGCTTTAGTTTTTAATTATGCACATATTTCTTTTAATTCTTTACCATTAAAGACCAAAACATCGACTATATAAATGAATTATGCAAAAACTTTGCACACTTAATATAGAATATCCTTTAATTGCCTTAGAACAAAAAAATAAAAAACAATTTACCTCATATACCTAAACTGCAATAAATAAAAAACATGTTTACGGAAACAAATAAAACCAAAAGTTCCTCTAATGAGATTCTAAAATTTATTTGCAATATGTTTTTATTGAATAGTCGCCCTTTTTTATACATCCATACTTTAAGTGGAATTAGAGCCACATGAACAACCACAAACAATTAAAATTCAAGGGAAAATTAAATAAAAAGAAATGTGTAAGTACAAGGGTAAAGTGATAATTTTTTTTAGAATTTATAATATATTCAAGGGTTTGAAAAAGTAAAGCCGAAAGTATGTTGGAACAAAAAAAAAGCTCTGCTATGCTGTTGTTTACTTGGCTTTCAAAGTATATTGTCAAAATCTATAATTTCTATTTTAAGTACCTTTTAAGTACTAAATAGTAACACTTTTAGAAATTTGTTAATAATATCTAAAATAGAAAAATAAGTTACATTTTTTGATTACTAGTTTGAGGTACTATTTAAAAGAAAGAAATTGTTTGGATTTCACCTATTTTTGAAAAATGTTGGCTTGTTTTCAATAAAATAGTTATTTAAATTATTCTTTAATTTTCTTTCTAATATTCTTGATTTAGCCAACGCTGTCTTTAAGTCTTTCTAATGAAAGTAAAAAGAAGCACTGAAATTTGAACAATCTTAGGTTAAAATATTGAAACAGTTTATAAAAAAAATCATAGCATCCCGAACAAACTGACATTTCTTCCTGTTGTGATACTGCCAGCTAAAGGACAGTATCACGACAGCTATTTAAAGAAGATTGAAATAGAGAATCGCGGTACATGCAGGTTCAATTAAGAAGGAGAAGAATCTTCAACATATATTCGAAAACTGTGGAGCTTTACTTGGAGCTAAATAAGTGCTGTGAGATAGTTGCGGTGACAGAAATATTATAAGTGGAAGTAAAATCCACAATACGTAGTAATTCGCCCCTATTTATTCTATATATCTATGCCTCTAGATCTACAATAAAGCGTGGCAATATTGCTTATACTTCTTAAAATAAAATAATCTAGTCTAACAGAATATAACATAAAAATTTATAAAACATGTATTGCGACCTTTACTGAATTGAACAATTAATTATCAATTGAATTCCGTAAATTGAAAATTTTTTTTCTATTACGTTGGAAAATTTTCTTATATTTTAGATGTGAAGTGTGTGATATTTTACAAATATGGTTGCACTAATATAGTCAAATCTCTTTTACTTAGGATTTTTTATTGAACGTACTGGATTAGATTTGCTTTTTTTATTATTTTTTATTTTTTTTCTTTTTGCACTCATTTCCAATTAATATACTATAAATTTTATGGTATTTTTACATATATAAATATATATATATGTATAGCAGGTGTTTAAGGTGTTGAATGTGTGAAAAGTAAAACTTACTCGTTTATAGAACGTGATTGATTTATTTAATTTTTTTTTTTTTTAATTGAAACAAAAAGAAGGACACTATTTAGGTTAGTTCAGCTTTTCAATTGAATGACATTAAATAAGTTTAATATTTTGATATATAGTAGTACCAATAAAAATTTTCTTTCATAGCAAGCATTGATTTTTAATTTCCAGTAAACTGACAATGAATGAATGTTTCGTGACAATGATTTTTTTTTTTATTTTTGAAAATTAAACGCATATCCAGTTAAAGTTAAACTCGTAATCGGGATTGGTGAAATTTAAGATTTTGAAAAATAGTTTAATTCAGAAACTTTGGAATTAAATTGTTAATTTAAAAATTAAAGAGAAGGTTAATGAGTTTTCATTTTATTTCTTATCATCTTCTTTTTGACAATCATATAAATATGTTTAGTAGAAAGCATAACTTTGGTGCAAAAAAAAACAATAAGGGTCTTCAAGTAAAAGTGTATTGAAGCAAAACTAAAATCAAAAAATTGTACTTTAGCTGAACGACCCAATCTAAAATTTATGATATGTTTGGTATGTGAAAAGTTTTAAAACTTTTTAAAACTTTAAAAAGTCAACTGTTCTCTTAGGTATACGAACATTTTTCATTTTTTGACAGTTAAAGAGAGAAAAATGTGGCGTGAGAAAAAGAATGAAAAACAATGTGGTGAGAAAAAGAATGAAATGTATTGTTGTTGCTTAGTTATCAAAATTTTTGAGTTTGAAAATCAATTGTTTAATGTTAAAAGGAAATATACTTAAGATTAAAAAAAACATTTATATACAAAGCTTTTAGCATCTTTTTTAGTGTTATTAATATGATAATTTAAGAATGTTTTAATTTCTTTTTTTGAATGCGACATTTTTTATTTTAGAAAATTTAATTTTGAAAAAAAAGTCAAAAGTTTAAATCAAAATAGGTAAAAGTTTTTGCAAAAACAGTGTTTAATGTATTTTACTCGCAAATGATAATAAATCATAGTTTTATTTTTCTTTTTTTCGTGTACCGGTACATTTCTCTCTTTTTAAAGGTTTTGCATTTGTAAGTTTAATACCAAATATACCTAAAATAAATTGCAAAGTAAAACATTGCAGATTGCAGAAATATTGATTTGTTTAGAGAAATGTTCATCATTTGTTTGATATTAAAACTTTTTAAAACATTAAAAAGATTTTAAAGTATACAAACATTTTGTACTTTTTAACAGAAAGAAAAAAATTTGGCGTTACAATGATATATGCTCTTCTATTTAAAAATTAAAAAAAAATGAAATTTTCTTCTTTGATAAAGAATGAAAATTGTTAAAAGTTATTGTTGGTGAATTGTTAAAAATTTGTAAGAGTTTGACGTTAGAAATTAGAATAAAATTTTTGCTTATAGGTACCTAATTACAATAAAGTAGAAGTAAGGCTCAGTTGTGAATTGACCATAAAAAAGCAAAATCTAAATTTTTGGGGTATTTACTTAAACTAAAATTATTTATAAATCTAGTAGTATTTACTTACAAATCAAAAAATTTTTTTGCACGCAAATTTTATATTTAATTTCGAAAAATCATTTTTTTGTTACTATCAAATTAACTGTCAATCATTTTTTAACGCCATTAAATACGTTACACAAACTTCAAACAAATTAAAATTAATTAAAAATTAATTAAAAAAAAAATTAAACATTCATTTTTTTTGTTTTCCCAATTGAATACCTTAATTATATAGAAGAATTAACCACGCAGATTAGGGTAACTCAAAATGCTCTGATTACGCTGTTGTATATGTTCCAGTTGAAGAATATGAATATGCAGATGATGGTTATATTTTACTTGATGGTATGCAAACCAAAAAATTTATATTTTTAAATTATTCTATACAACATCATTTTATATTTTAAGATCTATCTAAAGAAGTGGAAGAGAATGATTGTAGTAAAACATTTTGCGTAGAAGCACCAGTAAAACACCTTTTATCGTTGTACGCCAGGTTAGCTCCAAAGGTAGAAGAAAGTATATAGTTGAAGAGAAAAGAAAATAAATGTGGCAATTACTTAATTAAGAACAATTTAGAAGAAACGGATAAATTTTATAATCTAGATAAAAACAGTTATTGTATTATATTTTACAGCCAAATAGAAAAAAAGATTAGAGCATTGGAGAAAAAAATATAGAACAAAAATGCACAATAATAAAAGTGCAAATAATACAATAATTTATGCTTCTGAAATCTATAATTAGAAATTTTTTGTTTTTCCAAAAATATATAAATTGTTTACTTGACGAAATATTTGTAGACCAGCCAAATTTTTTTTCATATTATGTGCTCGATAAAACCAAAGAAACATCAAATTTAAATAGACATTCCTGAAAATGATATCGTTGAAAGTTTGTCAACGTCGAACTTAGGTAACGCGGTTATTTAGTTTTCAATCTATGTTACTTTTGTAATACTTATTTGTCATTTATTTTTAGAAGTTCCAGTACAGAAAGAAAAATATTCTACAAATGCAGACTAATGAAGACATTTTAGAATTGCGAGATAAGATAATAAAATTTTTGGAGAAATCCGAAAATAGGAAATAAAACATAGAAAATAAATTAAATTAATTTTTTATTTCGTACAATTCTTTACAAATTGTATTTCTGATCTTCTTGATTGTGCAACTATTTCGAATAACTCTTAAGGAGTCATTAATAATTTCTTCTGATTCTGGGTCCTTAATTCTAAATTATCTTCATTACACAAATGGTGCAGAACACAGCAAGCTTTGGTGAAATGGTACAATTTTTACTATAGTTTATTCGAGCTATAGTTAATTGGTCATTATATCTATAAGGAGTGATCAAACGGTACATGCATTTATATGCATAATCATGCAAAGTGTAATATTCTAAAAATAAAATAAAATGAATTAAATACATACATGTTTGTTTTTTTAAATATTATATTCTCCCACTTCGCAAATTATTTAGTTTTGGGTATATAAATGAATTTTAAAACACTTAACTATCATAACTTGAATTAGGAAATGCCACAAAAATAAGTATAAATTTTCTATTTTCATTGCAAATTGGTTGTAAAACTGAAATGAATATAGTCGCCATCCTGTGTTTTTACTACAAATTGCTCATTTTTGTTGTTCTAACAACAAATGAATTCCTGTAACCAGTAACTTAACAAGAAACGAATTGCTGTAACCAGTAGAGTACCACTTAGGTAGTTCCACATAGTAGTAATGCACATTTGATGGCCCTCTTGTGGTGCGTTAGAATTGTTTAAGAGGAGGTATTAGGCATGTTTTTTCAACTGTTCAAGTGTCATCACCTACAAAATATATAAAAGAGATAGAAAATCTATAAAAAAGAGAAAGAGCTCCAATATTACCACGAATGTCACGCAAGTGGATGAGGCGTCAGTCCAAATATGTGAGTAAATACGCTTTATAGATTTTGGACAGGCCCCTTGAACAAAAATACGATTTTAACCTAAAGAGAAAACCTAATCATTTGGCAGCACTTTTCGATATATCAAAAATATGATCATTCCGCATCATTTTTTGATTAAGCTGCATGCCCAAAATGTTAAGTTTTTCCGATCGGTGCACGATTTCCCCGATAAACCTCAGATTAGCATTATAATTTTGTTTTTTTTTATGTTATGACAGTATTGGATTTTGGAAGAATTAAATTCCACTCTGTTTTTAGAGCCCTAACTAGCAATTTTGGTTAGATCATCGTTAACCGTATTGGTCACAGACAGTTTAGCTATGTAAATTGCGAGGGTTGTGGCATTTGACTTTCTCGGCATTACACCCAATATTTTTATAAACGTTAAAACATCATGCTAAAATAATATATATATTTTCCTATCACATTTGGGAAACCTGTTTTATTAAAGAAAAACTAACTAGTTTCTTTTTTTTTTAACTTTTGTTAGCATGTGATAATTTTTGGTGTGAAATTTTTTCGAAAATTAGCAACTCCTTCAATGAACATACCTGCTAAATAAGTATACATTACGATTGCCTATATCCCAGAAACCGCATGACTCATGACCCGTAAACCATAAGAATGTTGTCAAGTGTTTTTTGGGAGACATTTTATCAATTCGTAATTTTTCAAAGCCTAGATTTTTAGAACTTTCAAATTTTTCTGCATAAACTTTCAAATAAAGATCTTCTTATACGAAAATAGTGTTTAAATTCCTCTTTGCTATAAGATGGTACTACTTAGTTGTTTTTTTTAAATACATTTCGTTTTACTTCCGATTTACTTTTTTCACAATAATTTTCTGCCAAAATTGTACTTAGAGTACAAGTTGTACTTAAAATTGTGCTTACTATATTAAAGTGCTTGCTAGAATCACTTGTATCAAATTCACTGATTTCATTTGATCCACTATCGCTTGATAATAATAAAAAAATTTTAAATCGTTGTTTTTGCGAACAACATCATTTATTTTAAAAAATTAATTTAAAGAAAATAAGTTGCGGGTTATTTAATATATGCAATAAGGTTGAGATTTGAAATATGCTAGTCTAGGATAAAATATCGATGCATATTTTGTACATACATAAAACAACAAAAAGTTCTGTCAAAAATATTCACCGATCCATTCTACGACCAGTTAATATTTTTAAATGAAAGGCTCTTAATAATAACAAAGCTAATTGCTAAAATTTGACTTTAGTTTTTAAAATTAATAAATAAAAAGAAAAATCCAAATTTTGAAAGATTGTTTTTTCTGAAGAACTACAAAGATTCTTATGCTGAAGTTCTGCAGTCCATTTTATTTCTATTGTTTTTAGATTAGCAAGATTTTCTATAATGAAAAAATAAATAATATTTTCGTAAACTGTAAAAATTATAAAATTATTATAATAATTTTTTTTTAATTCAGTGAAATTTTAAATTATAGAATTTTTAAATCAGATCAGATATTTTTAAAATCCCAATATAAATATTATAACAATAAACTTAATTATTTTTAGTATGCTCTTAAATTAATGGTTAATGAACGCACTGGATGAATAAAAACCATTCAAGTTCTAATCTTATTACAAACAGTTTTTTTTTTTTTTTTTTTCAACTCTGAACTGATTTTGTTTTAATAACCCTTCTTTTGATAAAAAAAAAAAAAATTAATTAATAATAGTTTTAATAAGTTTCATTTTTGTCTATCCTTAATCAAAATAGTCATTAAGTTGGATTAGTATTTAAAAGAAAAGTTTTAAAGACTTCAAAAAAGAAAATGAATGTGAAAAGTTAAACAATAAAATAGCTTCCCAGGATATGCAACAAAAAGACAACCATTATATTTTTTGAAATTAATAAAAAAAGGAAAAATGACAAAACTAATTTATACAATTATTAAATTCTTAGGAAGTTTAGAAAGTTTTAATTTTCTTGTTTTTGTTTTTTTTTTATGTTTTTGTCTAATAAGTATTTATGCATATAATGAGTTGATATGAAAAGTTTTTATAACAAGACATTTTTGTAATTTAAAAGTGTTATAAACTAAGAAAATCAATTTTTAGAAAATAAGCCAAATATTTTTCACACACTTTCTAATAGTTAATACTACCAAATTATATAATTTATATCTATTCATTCCAATTTACTACTTCGATTCTATGTCAATCAATATCTTTAGATTTTTTAGTTAGGTTTTTTTTTGGAACTTTTATATTGTCATATTGTACTGTAAACCTACTTAAGGAGTCCTGTCTTAATAACATATTATGCTCTTTTAATTTTTTTTCACCGAAAAAATATTGTAATCCTCCATATATAATAAGAAATTTTTTTCGTTTTTCTTTGGTTTAAAACCGGGTTTTATACTCCGTACAAACGATAGTTAAAGATATATTAAATTTGCTCCTCGGGTGTTAGCGCATAGAACTAGTTACTAGGCATGATAGATAGAAACTTAACTGTATATATAGATCAGATGAGTATCGAAATATTAGTTAAATTAGCTTTGTTCGTCAGTCACGATAACTCAAAACTTAAAAAAAGTTTGTGTCATGAATTTCACCACAAAAACTGAATACAATGAACTACAATGAAATACAATAAACGCGTTAATTAAAAAATTTAAGTTTCAAAATTTTACAAATGCCTACTAGAGATAAATTAATCTATAAATTCATGATATTTCTAATGTTCTACCTTATTCTTCTTATATATCAGATAAAAAAAAAAAAAAAAATTTATCGTTTTATACCAAGAGGAAAATAGTTAAAATAAATTTTCCATTACGTTTGTGTCACCATAAAGTACGCGAGATATAGATATGGAAAAGTATATTCTTCAAATTTTTCGAATTCTGAGTCATTTTTACTGAGTGCGTCTTTCTGTCTGGATGGTAACTCTAAAAATAATGTAGCTGGGGTTCTGAAAAGTTTTCCATTTCATTTTTATGTAAATACCAGTTTTGCTATTGAATTTAAACAAATTCAATCACCAGGTTCAAGTAGCTGTCATACAAGTTTCTTTTGTATATGGGCATAACTCAGTATCTAATTAACCTAGATATCTTCAATTTGCTAAAAGATGATTAAATTTTATAGGAACAGTAATATATATATAAATGTTCGTACGGATACCCTAGATTTAAAACCCTAGATTTTACCCTAGATACCCTAGTACAGTGAACTTAACACGTTTCCTTGTTTGTAAAGAAAATTGACTTTTGATTAAAATTCTGGCTGTTTTAAAGAAATAAGATTTTTAATATCAAATTCTACAAAGTTTAAATTTTTTCAGTTAAAACATTTTCTACGCAAAAACTACAAATTCCTATTTTTGTTTTAATGAAGGAGAACAAATTTGTTGTCTGTTTTGTGCTAATTTTTCTTTAATTTTTCTTTTTGATAAGTAAATGGTTTTTTTTTTTAAATATAATTTTGTAAAGAAAATGTATAATAATTGACTTGAAATAGACTTAAGAGTGTATATTATCTAACTTTAAAGTTTTCTTTCTTCCCAGTTGTAATTGTATGAACCATCGTAAAAAAAAAAAACTTTTGCCATTAAATATATAAGAAAACCATTTAATATTTCAATGACATTGGCAATTTATTAAAAAAAAAATAAATTTCAAAAATTTCCTTTTTAAAAATTTTTAAAACAAAATTTTTTCATAAAGCCAATATTTTTTTTATTTTTTGGATATGTTTCAAGAACTTTTTACAACCAATTCCATTAACACTTAACATTTATCCTTGAAATTATTTTAAGTATTAATATGAAGTCTTAAACAGAGAAAGATATTAAGATAAAAAAAAAGGTAAATAGTATGTGCGGAATTAAATAATTTTATCCGTGTAATATGGTCGTTCAATTGAATGTGTAATTGAATTTAGATAATCAGGTTTGATTGTACTTTTAAATAGTATAGTTAATTGCATTTTCAAGATGTTTAAATTCTTTAAAATCTTGTTAAATTTGTAATATTTGTTGAATTTTAGTCACCCTTAAAGTTTCGTTAAATTTTAAAGCCATTTTAAAATGACCTTAAAAATTAATTGCAAATTTAGACTTTAATAGTGTAATTGAAATTTTAGAACTAAGTGTAGTTTGATGTAAATTTTCTGTCTTTAAAACTTACATTTCTTTTAAAGCTGTTTAAGTTTAACTGGTACTTTTAAATTTTAAAAATTTCGTTACATTTTTAGAGTTTTAAAGTTAATTAGTTACTTTAGGTACTTAATATTAAAGCTCAAAATTAAGCTAATTTAGTTGAATAATGATGGTTGGCTATGAAATCTCGCTTTACAAAATTTCGCGTTTTAAAATCTACCGTATCAAAATCTTGTGTTTCAAAATCTTATACGTTTTAAAACCAAATAATGTTTTTCATTTTCATTAATTAATTGGGTTGGGGTGGGTATAATAATTCAAACCAAAAAATAAAATTTATACAAAAAACATCCACAAACAAAAATTTCATAAAAAAATTTCAAAATTTAAATTAATATTGCATATATACAATACAGCTATAAAACTCATCCTACTTCAGAATCTCACATAAATGAATATTTAAATATTCTGGAAAAGCGTAAAATCTTGCTTTTAAATCCAACTCTAAAATCCCTCCTAATTCAAAATATATCTCACATCGAATACCCTGATTTTGAATATTTTTTTTGGCTATTCGACTTTTATTTTATACAATTTTTTTTTTAACAAAAAGACTGGCTCCTAACAATTCGTGTATTTTTTTCATTTCTACTTTTTCGTGAGATTTTCCTAAAAATTCCGCGAAACCGCGAGATTTTGAGACACACACACGAGATTTTGATACGCGCGATTTTAAAACACCAAATTTATAAAAGCACAAGGTTTCGAAACAAGAGATTTTAATTCGCAAGAAAAGGAAAGTACGCTTCCGAAAAATGAGCTAAAAAAATTGAAATGTCAAGGTAAAAGGCATTATGTTACACATAATGTATAAAATATTAAGGGTATTCACGAGTTGGTGCAAAAGTGCAAATTTTTTTTGCACCCTAGCAAATTTGCATCAACTCGTGAACAATCCTAGCAGGAATATTTATTGAACTGTCAAATATCGTTGATGTGCTTGTTTTGTTACCTTATGCTTACCTATATGCTTACCAAAAATTTCAAATATTTGTATATCTTCATATGCTTGACTTAATAAATAATCAGAAATAATTTTTTCCACTTTTTGTAGGCATTTTTTAAATTTTTATCTAATATAGCCCTTACAAAAAATATATAAACAAACTTTGCAATGGTCTTGCACAAATATGCAATAGGGTTTAGGTCTTGCATAGTCTTACAAAATTTTGCACTTTTTTATTTATACATGAAAACAACAACAAATTGTGCAGTTTAACTGTCAAAAAATTGAAATATACTACGGTGCAAAATTTTGCACTTGTGCAAGACCACTTTGCACCAACTCGTGAATACCCTTATTATTAAATAGGCTTGTTCAATTAACTTGTTTTGAATGAATTTCATTTTTTTTATAGACATAATATAATTTAAATAAAAGTATTAGAAAAAAGGATATTTCTAAAACTACGTGCATTTTAATTATTTAATCTTATTCAATTGAGAAACAAAAATTCAAAAAATTAAAATAAATTTCTAAATTGTTTTTCTTTAAAAAAAAAAAAAAAGGATGAGACGTGCTATAAATAAAGAAATGTGTCTGGAAAATTTTTATTATCAATGAAAAGGATATTGTGTTTATTCACAATTATATTTACATGTATGTGGGAAGAATTTTAGGTGTAATGTTTTCTTGTTGTTTTTTTTTTTTTTTGTTTTTATCTTAAAACAAATAAAATTTAAATATTTAAATATTTTTAAGCGGAAATCTATGTATATTATTCTTGCGTAACATATTTATTTTAAATTTTAATCAAATCAAAAAAACATTTTTTGAATACTAAAATTTTATCCTTTTTCGTTAAAAAATGTTCTAAAAAACAAAACAAAAATTGAAATGTACTGAGGATATATAGAAAACTTTTATTCAAAAAAAAAAAAAATTAAGGAAAATAATATGTAAGAATACCTTTCTGTTATAAAGATAGTTTAATAATATGAAATATAATATTTACTTAATAAGAGTTTTATAATACTATAAATGAAATCTTTTTTGATTGAATTTAAAAAAAAAAAGATTTAATGTCATTATATTTTGGTTTGGTATCATTATGGTATTTGGTATTACAGGTATATAACATTATATACCTTTTTATCCTTTTACAATTTGTTGAAATGTATTATATTTTATTTATAATGAATTAATTCAGAACAATATAAAACCAGAAAACTTTCAAAATTGATTTCAATTTTGCGGCGGTATTTACATTTTTTTTTTGTTGTTCGAAAAATATAAAGAGAAGCTTAGAGAAAGTGGCTTTTTTGTCTAAAATGGTGGTAAACTTAAAATTACATCAAGATATCCTAGGCCTCTTTGGGTGTAATGTTTAAGACTGATGTGTAAGATTTTTATTTACTAAACAGACCTTCCTCAATATTGACAATGGTTGACAAATTAATCGTTATACTCTGTAGGGGTTTTAAATGAAAGAATCCCACTCCCAATCCATGAATATCACTAAATGAATGTTTGAAATTTTAATTTTTTTTAAATGTGTCAGAAAACTTTTGATCTCTTTCTCAAAATAAATAGTTTTTGAGAAAAGTTCTAATATTTGTCACATCGGATGCAAAAGCAACCATGCATATGTGCAGAATAATTTATTATAAATTGTCTGCGTTTTAAATTATACTGCAAATAACGTTTCTGATTTTAGCTTTATTTAAAAGAAATCTTTTTCAAAAATTTAATTTTTTAAAATCTCCTGTTTTAAATAATCTTTTTTTTTAAACATCTCCTTTTTCAAAATTTTGTTTATTTCTACATAATATGTAATAAATTAGCAAGGATTGGAAAAAGCAAAATCTCAAAATTAAAACAAAACAAAAAAATCCGAGAATATATTTTCTACTTAGAATAATTGGACTCTCCTAATCCAGAAACCATCGTTTTATAACAAATTCTAAAACCGTACAAAAAAAATTATTTTTCTTAAGATCAAAAAAAGGAGATTTTACAAATGTAGTTTAATACAAGTGAAATTTCGTTACGCTCCCATTCTCTACATTATTCATTTCAACTAAACTATGAATGTCTAATATGGTCTGATACTAAGTTAATTAAAATTAAGACTAGAACAGATGGAAATTCTACACGAGCTGAACAGAAATATTCTAGAAGACTTCCAAATCGTCGTGCTCCTTCACCGCAGGTATTTGTGAATACTTTTAATAGGCTTCGAGAAACTGGAAAAGTAAGAAGTAGGCATTAGTAGGCGATAATAACTTGATTAAAATTTATAAAGTAAATCATAGAAAATTCTAAAATTTTCTGAGCCGGAAGATCGATATATAGGTTTCGGTAATCGCTGAATCACAATATAAATCTTGGTTTAATAGGTATTAGTATCAAATATACACATTACACATATTTATAACAGTTGAAAATTAATTAAATTCATTGAACTCTTGTTTTTTTTATTAAATATAAACTTTATTAAGAAACTTTCATTTCATTATTTTGCAATTCCTATGATTGAAATTTAATTCGTCCTGAATATGATGTTTTGTTTCAATCAATAGTTGGCTAGCATCGTTTTAGTTTTGGTTCTGTACAACAACATTCACATTCTTTTGATTTATCTTGTGATTTTTTATTGTTAAAACAGTTTTTAAATTCTTTATAAATTTCTGTAGCTTTTGCAATGCTTTTATTTTTGTCGTTCATATTAAAAAAAAAAAAAAATTTAGAATAAAGTATTTAAATTTTGAAAATATATAAAAACTATAAAATCAAAACTTCAGAAACATAAATTTCCATACCTATTAGTTCAATTTTTTTTAATCAAAAGCGTTGCTTGCTTTACTGTTAATTTATTTTTAAATGTACTTTGCTGTCAATTTATTATGCTCGGATTGTCGTACCCAAAATATTTGTTCAATATTAAAACTAAATTTATTTTTAACTAGCCTTTGTTCAACTAGACTAAACTTTGTTCAACTAGAGTATACTTTATAATAACGGTTTTCAGATTTTAGATATCTTAAGTGTAAAAATATGACAGCAAATCAAACCTTTTGCTTCAAATCGAACAATTTCAACTGTTACTTAAATTTCACAGAAGTTATTGCTATAAAACTTGAACATCCTTTACAAAATTTCGGATGTGTAATTTAATTGAGTTCTAAGATATGTCAGACAGCTGAATCTGTTGCACTAAAACAACAAAACTTCACAGAATTTATTTGTCGTAAAAGTTGATTCTCTTTTAAAGAATTTCAAATGCCTAACTTAATTATAAGTACCAACATATGAGGTTTAAAAATTTCGCAGTTTTATGACAACTGTCCGAATTGTTGCATTAGACTAACCGAATTTTTCGTTTGTTCTTGTTTGTTTCGACCGAGTACAGTCGTTTGTATAAAACCCGCTTCTTTTAACCAAATACAGCTTATATAGAGATTGCATTAGTTTTATATAAAAATAAAGTAGAATGTAAAACAAGATTTTTAAAAGCGCAATTTTACGGAAAGATAAGTTTAGATTTGTGACTTGTACCTAAGTTTTCCTAAGATTGTTATTTGTAAGAAACATTGTGAAAAAACAAGAAGGCACTTTCTGCAATTTAAAAGAAACTCTTTATAATTAAGAAAAGCTGTTAACAAATGTAAAAACTGAGTTTTATAAATTACGTTTTATTTTGGAAAATTTTTACATGCGTCTTAAAATAGCAAATTTTCATTTTTTGCTTCCTAAGCTCTTAAAGAGGGGTTGCATAGAAACAATTTTTCTGTGGCAACTTATGCTAGTTCTAAAAGATCTTTTTCCCTCGAAATAGCAAGATTCTAACTGAAAACGTTTCGGAGATATGGAGAAAAATTTTCTAAAATTATGTTTTGACATAACGGTAACTTTAATAAATGGGTTTTTTAGAAGTGATGTAAAAAGTTAAAAATAAGTCCTGTTCTCTCGCGTTTTATGGTTGATAAAGTATTAAGAACCACAGATGTACACTTTTTAAAAATAGAGACTTTTCAAACTTTGAGAGGTTGTAGCTATGTAAAGGGTGAGGCTACATTAAAAGTTGTTCTATAACATTAATTTTTTTTAAAATATTCACATTGGACGACAACGATATTAACGACGCCATACCGTAACGATTTAAAATATCGTCTCAACGACATTTTTATTTTACCGGCCGATGTCCTCACATCGTCGTTACGGGATAATATGAATATATTCATAAGAAATGCATGATGTTATCAAATAATTAAAAATTTCACAAATCACAGATGAAATAAAAATTCCGTCCGACGTTATGTCTGAGTAAGCTATCGTAACCACAAAGTGATTTCGATATAATAAAAATACGGTGCCGCCATGAGAAGGTGTTATGAGAGTCGACCTTTGTCACAAACGTAATGGTAAAATTATTATACCCTGAGAGCCAGCGTTCGTACGGGTATAAAAATTAATAAAACTTTTGCGTTAAACTTATTGCGTTCGCATAAACATGTTATAGATTATAAGTATTTTCACTACGTTTTATTTGAAAATTTAAAAGTTTGAAAAAAAAAAAATAATGAATTTTATATCGATTTTAGTAATGCAATCCTAAGTTGATGTTCTTACATCAAAATAGAATATTCATGACGACCTAACAATTCTGCTAATTTATGAGCAATTCAATCTTTAATTATTATTTTTTTAATATTCACATGTAAATGTGCACTAAATACATATTTTTTAACCAGCATTTTGTAATAAAATGTTCAATTAATAATTGTTTTTAATTTCATTTAATTTTGTTTTATTTTATTTATTGTACGATGTAAACTTTATTGAGAAATTCTATTGAAAACTTTATTTTACTACATATTTCAAAATTGATGGATTGTATTAAGTTTATTCTAATTATGGTTTTTGGGTTTTTGTTTTATCCGAAAATATGGTCAGCAATCTTTTGATGTTGGATCTTCACAATAACATTCACATGAACCAGGAGCTGTTCCAAATGTATGACTTTCTTTTTTACCACCACCAGAAACATCTGATCGTTTTTCATTAAAACATCTTTTAAAATCGTTGTAAATGTTTATTGCTTTTTGAATGTTGGGGTTCATTTTGATGGGAAAAAAAAAACAAAAAAAAAAAAATTTTATAAATGAAATTTATATGTTATTATTGAAAAGTTTACAAAAATTTTTGATCCAGAACTTCATGAAATAAAATTTTGTTGAAAGATTGGCCTGCTGTTACAAAATTTTTTGAAGTAAGTTTTTTTTTGACCAATTGGGTTTCAAATTAAATTAAAAAGTGGTCACCATTTTAAGATAGGCACATATAATTATAATTACATTTTATGAACTTTTTATTTTGATTAGTTATTAGTTCGACGGGTGACTTTTTTTTGTTTTGGAATAAATATATTGTTTTTATGTCAGTTTCCGTTTTTAATTTAGTTGACATAATGTCAAATTTACAAGTGTCATAAGATCATTTGCTCTTTTGTCAGTTTTTCAAAACGACTTAATTTCAATTGACTTTAAGTGCATGTTACGATAGTGTTTGTGTTACATTATACTTTTACTAAGCTTTACTTACAAGATGGCACAAAATGAAGATTTACTGTCGGGTATTGCTATAATTGCAGATATGCATACTTCGCGAAGATTATGAATGCGAAAGTGTAATACAAAAGGAAAAAAAGGGTTCAGTGCTAGTTTTTTAAAGGAAGTGAGAATGAATAATCCTGACACTTTTCAAAAACTCCTCCGAATGACGCCTGCTAAATTTGTTGAACTTCTTGCAAGACTCAATTTTGCGAAGCATTACCTGCTAAGTTAAAAGTTATAATTGTGTTAAGATTTCTAATAAGTGACAACTTATTTGGTAGTTTATTACACTTCTACAGAGTGCCCAAAAGTTCTTTTTCGATATTTTTAATTTCTGTACTACAGCTAATATATATGTAATTACTAATTACCTACACAATCACAATTTGGTAATTCCAAAGCATTTGCATTCTCTGTCTTTTCTTGGCTTCTCCTTTGCACTTTTCGTATTTTAAAATATTTTAAATCTAATATTTATGAATAAATAAAAAACGTTTCGTTTCTTTATTTTCCGCCATTTTAATTACTATAGTAGGAAATCGGAGGAAAAGTAGAACAAGTATCAACTTTTATTATTGGCGCATACAGATAAACACTAGCAGCTAATCGAGTTTTACATTATGCTTATTACATGCACATACATAGTAGCTAATAATTAGTAATAATTAGTATAATGTCAACTAGGTTTTAGCCTTTTCTAGAAGACTGCATGCTTATGTATTGTCAATTATGGTTGACACTTGACATTTGGAATGTCCTGGAAAATTTGAATATCTTTTTAAAAAATACAAATATTTATTGCATATATTGATTATAATAATTTATACTTATTATTTTTAACTATACCATAAACTAAAGAAAAGCATTCTTCTAAATTTATAATGAAGAAAAAAATCTTTTACCTTTTAATTTACTTTATTTTCATTATTTTGTAAAAGTTATAATTTAAATAAACTCTTTGAAAATTGACGGCTTTATCAAAAATATCAGATACTGCAAAATAATACTTTTTAAGAACTTTAATCTCTTTTTGTAGGAATTAAAGTTTGTCAAGTAAGGTAGTTAAAAAAGTAAAAGGTTAATTTTGTTTTACAGATAAAAAAAAATATATTGAAAATTAAATATCTATAGATATAGTAAAAGTATTTTAAGAATTTTTCTTTTTTAAAATATTGAACTTTCCATGGAAAATAAAATTTCAAAAATAATAAAACGAACCTAATATAAATAATATTAATTCTTAGAAGAATAAAATTTTTATTTTTGATTAACACCTCTGAGTTATACAAAATCAGAGAAACAACAAAAAATTTTTTATTTTCATTAATTAACGCCTGCTACTTTTAAAATTCTCCTCTTTAAAAACTGATGCAATCTTATTAATATTAAAGCTTTAAATTGAATCCCAAAGTTTATATTAGCAACTGGTTGCCTGGGGAATTTTATTTATGTTTAACAACATTTTTTAATGTTAAAAAGCATACAAAAACCATACTTTTGGTTTGTCATAATCCTGTTATTATAAGACATCATTATACCGGCATGAGACATCATTATATAGAATTTTTATAAAGAGGATTTGATAACCCGAATTATAATATTTTAGTAGATAAGTACAGGTAGGGGCTACAGATACAGATGCAAACTTAGGTCAGATTAAACACTTTATGAGAACTTCGATCATTGTTTCTCAAAATTAAACTATTGAGAGTTTCTTACAAAGCGCTGTAAATTGATTAAGATGACATCTCTGACAGATGAACAAGGTTATTTAAGAAGTATTTCCCCAGACACGCTTTTCTTTTTAGAGCAAAAGCTGAGCATTCTCACAGCAAATTAAAAATGATTTTATTACTATTTATAAAATCGATAGTATATGTATGTATATATATTATTAAAGTATTAGAGCAGGGTAATTTGCGAAGAATTTTATTGATTGAGTTTTGATTTTAAATATATAAATATCATAGTTTAAAATTCAAAATAATTATTAATTTAATTAAATGATTTTTCATAAATTTTCTTTTTAACATTTGTTTGTTTGTATGAAACTTTTGAAATAAAAAATCAAAATAGAAAAATATGCGGAAAATCCTACATTTTAATTAAAATAAATTCCTTTTAAATAAAAATCTTACGTAAAATTTGTTTAATTGAAATGATAAAACCAAAATAAATTGTTAAAAATTAACTAATAAAATATCTAAAAATGGAATATTTATATAAGCCTATTTTTATATATGTATACTTTTATATATTAATGTACTAGCAGAGTACCCGGCGTTGCCCGGAGTATTTTATTGGCTTTATGAAATAAAAATTATTAACTTTTGTTTCTGCGTTAATATAATTTAATTTATATAGTTAACTTATTACCATGCATTTACAGATGCTGAATCCATGAATACCATGCATTTATATTATATTTTTTATTAGATTTAGTTAAATTGAATAAACAGAGTCAAGAATTAGAGACAATTCTTCTACAAAAAATTTTTAAAGGAATCAATAATCTATTGAGTACACAATTACAGCGAAATGAATCTCCACAATATATTCGTTAATACCGAAACATAAAATTGCATTTCAATTATAAAAGACCATAATGTAATACATTTTTTTTCGTAAATAATGTCACTTCATGCTTTTGTGAATTATCCTTTTAAGCACATTTTGAAAAATTTGCTATTAGGTTCGCTCTATCCCTCCGTCTGTTTACAAAACTTATATATTCGTTAATATTCGTTAATACCGAAACATAAAATCGTATTTAAATTATAAAAGACCATAATGTAATAAATTTTTTTTTATAAGTAATGTCACTTCATGTTTTGGAGAATTATCCTTTTAACCACATTTTGAAAAATTTGTTATTAAGTTCGCTCTGTCAATCCGTCTGTTAAAACTTATATACTGTTTAATAAAGAGCAATAAAATATTAACTATGCATAGGTCTCTTAAAAGAGTAATGTTGTAGAACAACTTTTTTATGTACCCTCATCGTTGGAGAACCTACAGCACCGACAGCTCTTCAAATTTTGAAAAAACTTCTTTTTAAATGCGTACATTTCAGGTTCTGTTTAACATATTTTCAATATAAAAAATACATGATTGTTTTTTACCTTTATAAATCAACCAGAATTTTTTTACGTTTAGTTTTTCTAATTATGTTTCCAAATTGATTGGCTAAAAATATGTGTAAAAATTGTATATGGATAAGAATGTAAGGTTTTCTGTCCTTTAAATATGTATGTACTCATTTTTGATTAAATATTATACAGAAATGTGAATATGTTTTCTAATTTAATTGATTAAGTTTATAGTATTTTTAAATATACGGATATTATACATACTATATGTACATATTTTAATGATACTTTATGGGAAACATGTTATACACATGCATCTTATATAGGTAGACCACATGTAAAGACCACATGCAAGTAATGCATTTCTGAATGATGGCATGATGATTGTCTAATGTAGGAGATTGTTTCTGTTTTTTAACAACGGCCGAAAATTTTATGTTGTTAAGACTTAAACACAGTATTCTTAAGATACTTAATAAGGTTAGTTTAATTACTGTTCTATATTAGAAATTTGCATTGAAAGTAAATAAACAACAGTAAATAAACGACAACTAAGTAAATTACAAAACTTCACTGACCCCTGGTGCCGAAACGGGTTAATGGATCGTAACCAAATCAACTCAGTGAGCTCCTGTGGTAAAGAGCTACACTATTGTAAATTTTCAACTCAATTGGTCAAACCGTTTAAGCAGGACAACAGAAAAGTTTAATGAACTTTGTTCGGCTGTCCTGCCCAAACGGGTTAACGGAACTTCCTAAAAATTTGTCACAGGCTTTTTTTCAGACTATAAAACCACCATACAAAATTGGACATAAATCGGAAACAAAAAAATTAGTGTATCACAACAAAATTTATTGAATGAGTTTGTCTGCCAAAGTGCAATACTTGTACAAATTTTCAATTGGTCAAATCGTTTAAGTACAATAATAAAAAATGAGAATTTCATGGCCTGAAGCCTGATGGGTTAATGTATCGTAACCAAATAAACTCAGAAAGCTTTGGTTATAAAGACCTACACTTTTGTAAATTTTCAACTCAATTGGTAAAACCCTTTAATTGCGACAACAAAGAAATTAAAAATTTTTATAGAGCCCTGGTGCCGAAACGGATTAATGGATCGTAACCAAATCACGTCAGTGAGCTCCTGTGGTAAAGAGCTACACTTTTGTAAATTTTCAATTCAATTGGCAAAACCGTTTAAGCGCGACAACAAAGAAATTGAAAAATTTCATTGAGTGCTGGTGCCGAAACGGGTTAATGGATCGTAACCAAATCAATTCAGTGAGCTCCTGTGGTAAAGAGCTGCACTTTGATAAATTTTTAACTCAATTGGTCAAACAGTTTAAGTGCGACAACTAAGTAAATTACAAAACTTCATTGAGTCCTGGCGCCGAAACGGGTTAATGGATCGTAACCAAATCACCTCAGTGAGCTCCTGTGGTAAAGAGCTACACTATTGTAAATTTTCAACTCAATTGGTCAAACCGTTTAAACAGGACAACAGAAACATTTAATGAACTTCGTTCGGCTCTCGTGCCCAAACGGGTTACCGGATCTTCATAAAAATTTGCCACAGGCTTTTTTTCAGACCATAAAACCACCACACAAAATTGGACACAAATCGGAAACAAAAAATTTTTTGGTAGCCCGCCGGGCCGAATCCGGGTAACATATTGAATCCAAATTTCTTCGGTACCCGTCCAATGATAAGAAGAATATTTGTCCAAATTTTCAACTCAATCGATCAAACCGTTTAGGCAGGACAACGAAAAAACTAAACGGCTTTAAATGGCTCTCGGGCCGCAATGGGTTAATGAACCGAAACGCGATATAGCCTATAATACTTTCCGGGGTCGTAGGAACGTTCCTGCAAAATTTGGTTGTAATCGGACTGGTGGTTTTTACGTGAAAAGGGCACAAACAAACAAACAAACAAACAAATAAACAAACAGAATTTCTTCCTTATTTATTAGATGCATATTATACAAAATACAAATTTTAAAAGAAAACTTCATAGAAATGATGTATAGTTATAGAATATTCTTCTAAACTTCTATACTTTTTCTGTTATATTTTCCTGTATTTTTTTTTAAATAGTTATAATGTGCTACCAGGAATCAGGATATAATGAATATCATAGGAAATCCTTACCCTAAAACCATTTCTCAAAAACACACATTATCCTGAAATTTAAGTGGTAAAATATATATCAGTGTATAAATGTTTCTATGTAGGACTTTATTTTTATATAATATATCCTTTCATTAATATCCTTATATTTTCTTTTCTTTTTTTTTATGTAAAAATGAGTTTTTCATTCTAGTGATTCTGTATTATATCCATGTATGTATTATTTTAATATACACGTTATCAATTGAATGAAAAGTTTTTTGTTTTTTTTAAAAAAGGAGAATCAAACTAGTTATCCTTTTATTTTTTATATGCTACTATTATAAAATTGATGAAAATCTAAAAAGTTATAGAGTAATATTCTATATTAGGTACTTAAATATCGGTTTTTACATTTAAGAGAACGTAATAAAAAGCTTCAACGTTCTGTTCTAAACGTCAATTCTTTAATTAAGATTTTCTGTACCGACGTATGCCATAGTCTATCATATGATGGACTTCATTTAAGAAATTTTTTATATTGTGTTTTACCATTTATTGTTAGTCTTTGTTAACCTTTAACAAATTTTTGACTACTGAGAAGTTTATTTACTAATCAACCCATTTATCTTGATTAAAGGATCATAATAATTTGGTACTAATATTCTGTTTCGTTAATTATGATTTGTTTTTATTTTTTACACAAATAGTTTCGTGTTTAGGTGGTGTATAAAATGATTTCCTTTTTTTTTTTAGTTTTCAAAAAATATTTCAATTAATTTCTAAAAACATATTTTAGGATTTTTATATTTAATTGCTTCAAAAACAGAGCGAATATTGTAGGAAGAAAAGTTGTCTCTATGCACCATAATTATATCAATGTGTTTTTTTAAATTATTTTTATTCTAACATCCTGTATAATGGTTATATGTATTATTTTTTTTTTAATGTATTCCTATGTTAATATATAAATGTGACAAGAAAATTATTCAGCCTTTTCTTTCCAGGAGTGACTGTAAATATCGTAATGAGAAATAATTCTTACGACGTAAGGAATTCGAACCCACACTCCCTCGGTGTTGACAGTGTATTATATACGTTCTTACTCACTGGGATACTGAGGCCCCATTTATTATTATTATTTACATTTTATTTTTCTCATACTAACAAAGTAACAAATATGAAATTCTTTTATACTGCTTGTTGTCTCATAATCTGAGATAGATATTAGTATAATTGTCCAAGATACCTGTATCTTTGATGAAGTTCTTTTAATTCTCATCATTCTCATCAATGTTGTTTACTGTGTTCTGCTTCTTATTTCGCTTTAAAAAAGTTTGAGTTGCATCAACTCAATATTTTTTCTCACGCATTACTTAAGATCACAGACGATAAATTCTATATGATAACAAACAGTCTTGGTTCTTCAAACCTCCTCTGCAAAACTGTATAATAAATTATTCGAATTATTTTTCGAAGAATTTATTGCCTAATTTTTCTCTTCTTGTATTTTCTTTTTTAGTTTTCCTGAATTCAATGGTCACTTTAATAAAGATTTGAAAAGGAAATTACATGTATATTTTATTAAATATAGTAAGAAAATTAACATTTTCTTTTTATTTTCACTTCGATTTAATTTACTTTTATATATTGTTTTATTTCTTTAATATATTGTCATAATATTAATTTTCTTTACATTTTTGTTTGTTTTTCTTTAGACATCAAAAAAATAAAAAATGACTGTGCAAATGAGGTATATTTATTATATGTGTTAGAAATTAAATTGAGCAAAACAGATATACACACGTAGTTTAATTCTATTTGAACGCATATAAAAACACTATAAAATGAATATAAATCGTTAAAATTGTTTATTAAGTGGAAAAGCTGTATTATAACCTTTTGCATCAAATAAAAGAAACCAGTTAAATATTTTTTGTTATGTTCCGCTCATAATTTTAATTTTGGCTATTGGCTTTTGTAATCATTTAAATCAATTTTGATAATAGACAGAACTCTTATATTTACCAATACAAGAGTTGGATGAAATCTGTTAAAATCGACTAATAGAAGAAGATTATTTATTTGTGTGTTTATTCGTGAATTACTTCAAAATTAACCAAGTGAATATGACATTTTTTTAGAAATACTCATTACAACTTAAAAATTGATTATTATGTTGTTGTTTAAATTCAATGCTTTCGGACAAAAATTCAATGCTTTCGGACATGTCAAAAATTTAAACTCTTTTCGTCTCTTTTCTTCATATAACCAATGGTTATGCTAATGAGTTTAATAAATCTTTACATAAAATTTACTTTTTAGATAAATCATTAATTATGCTGTATTAATTTTCGCAATCTTACAAAACATATTGTTATTTGTCACATAATAAACATTAGTGCCCCCCACATTTTTATTTTAAATTGTAGGCATGTCATAATAACATTTTTTATCGCCAAAAGTTCTTTGTTTATCGCCAAAATAACATTTGTTTATCGCCAAAATTTTAGAAAAATTGGTAAAATAGAAGTTGGTTAGAATTAAGTGTCTATTTTTGACATAATATACAAAGAAGCAAAGTAATAAAACAGGACTTTTTTTGAAACTCCTTTTATATTTGGTCACGTGTTATGATTATAAAACAATTTAAAGGAGAAAATCTAATGTAAAAAGAACCACATCCGCAGGGACAGGTTCAAAATTTTTGTATATCATTTATGATACCTATGCTAAAAATAAATAATAATAATAAGAATAATCTAAAGTAAAATTTTTAATTATCATTCTTTATGTATAGATATTTAAATTTAAATAAAAAAGTTAAAAGAGTTTAATTCGAAATATCTCATTTCAAAAAATTCTATTAAATTTAATGAAGAACATATTTTTATTGGAATTTTGAGAAAAAATACCCTGCTTCAATTAAAAATGATTTTATTAGAAAATTCCGATATAAATTTGAAAAATTTTTTATATTGAAGATAAAATATTTTTGAAAAAAATTATATATGATGATTTTAAATCATAACAATTTTTTGAAATTGCATTGTAAATACAAAAAAAAAAAAAACTAAAGATATATTGGTATCGTTAATTTTCGTTATTACTTTTTTATCATTTGAAGTTTTTTTTACTTTTTATTAATGAAACTTTGTTTTAAGGACACGTCCAACTTTTTTCATTTTCATTACTATTGAAATTTTTATTGCTGTTGTTAACAAAATTTCCTTTTATGACTCCCCTTTTCATGTATATTTATATTTAAATTGGCTTCGATTTTGTATTTATTTCTACTATTATGTATATTAAAAAGTGATTTTATGAAACTTTTTATACAAATTGTATATTTTATATAGCACGATTTTTATTTTTAATGTAATAAAAAAACAAAAAATTTACGTTAAATTGGAAATTATTTGCCCGAAAAAGCATTAAATTTTTTTTTTTTATATTGTTTCAAATATTTTTCCTTTTTAAATTATAATTTAATTGAAATTTTTTTAATAACTGTCGTAATGCCTCATAAATTTGTACACAAAAAAATTTAAAATTAAACTTTAATACTTTGTATCCTTATCGATTTGAATGTAATAGTTCTACAGATAAAATAAAATTTAAAATGCGGTAGACACAATTAATTCGTTCTTTTTTCATATCTGTATAAACAGATACACAACTCAGAACATAGAATTTTTGCAAAACATGGGACTTATTAGATATTAACTATTATTAATTTGGGTATTAATTAAGCAAGGAATATTATTTTCTATATTATGTCACCATATTGAAGGCAAACAAACAACTGACGATATCGATTATAATGGATAAATTAGTGATGCACCTAGAAAAGTCTTATCTGAATCTTGTTCAAAAGATCTAAAACACTATCTACAAGAAGAGATAATCTTTTAGTGCAAACAAATATTTTAAAGACATCATTGAGTAAAAAATACTAAGGGGTAGATATTGTTCTAAATGTTTTGGAGAGATTTTCGAGATTTTTAAAAAAACGATATTTTAAAAAACGTGATTTTGATAAAACGAGATTTTAAGAAGAGATTTTAAAAAACGAGATTTTGTTAAAACGAGATTTTTAGATAAGAGCATTCGTAGGGCTCCCGTTCTAAATATTAAGGGTTAACTGTGAAGTACTTTTCTTGGGAGGTATGGAAATAAACAACAATAATTAATTGACAAAATAAAAATTTACTTTTCCATCAATAGTAGAAATTTCAAAAAGAAATAACCACAATTTAAAATTTAATCCTTTACTAATAAATATAAAACTTTAATTACTGAAGTAATTTTTTAATATCATAAACGGGTTTTATTTATTGTATTCTGATTTTTTCAATTAAAATAAAAACAATTGTCCTTTTTTTTTTATGTTTGTTTTTGACTTCTGAACATAAAATCAATTCAAAAATCAGTTTCATAAAAAACCTCTTTTTCGATATTATTAAAAATTTATAAATTAATTTTAACTTGACAGAAAAAAAAAACCAATAATATCTGATAGTTATAAATGCCAATCATTTATAACGATTTTTTATGATGTAAATTTTATTTTTTTTTATTTTCTGGATATTTCATGTTAATAAATTACGATGTATTATAGAATTATAGAATTACTATTGATAAATTGTCATGAAAGAAGAAACATGATGGATCTCTTAATAATTAAATTATTTAAAATAAATTGAGAAAAAAAATGAACAAAATAAAAAAAAACCATATAATTTATGATTGTTGTGTAATAATTGAAGAAGTTCAGTTAAAGTGGAAAATATTTTAATTTTTTAAAATCAATTTATCGTTTCCTTTAAAAAAAACCACTCTACTAATAAGAGAACTTTAAAATCTAAAATACAGTTGTACACAAAATAATCAATACACTATTTTATTGTTTCTTTACTCTTTCTAGAAAGCACATGTTTATACGCTCATAGGCAATCCAAATTTTTAAAGAACCTTATATATTTATTTTCTTTTTTTAACTTTCTTTCTATCTGAATAACGGTAAAATTAGGGAGATGTGCCCTGTTCAAAATAAGAGGTAGTTCAATTTTTTCTGTTCAAAATAGGAGAAATTATTAATCAAACTAATAATATCGTAATTCATCTATTATTTCTAGTTTGAATAGTAGCAAGAGGCATAGTGGAGTTTGATGTACAGAGTGTTAACATATCTCTATTGATGAACATAATATTTTAAAGTTTTTTGAAAGTGAAGAAAAACTTGATCTAATACAGGTGGTATAGAGGGGATCACCCTAATTTTTGAATTACTTATAAAAAGTTTTTTAATAAAAAATTTAAAGGACACCCATACATTTTTTTTTTAAAATTAAAAAAAACGAGGAAGAGTGCAGTAGAGTAGACTGTATCAACTCTGGGATACCCGTATGAACGTTATATATGCTGTTTTCATAACACTTGATCATCTTTTACAAAATTTCAGATGTTTTAGTACCGATGTTAAGTAACGATATATATTTAAGTTGTATGACAGACCTGATGCAACAGCTCAACCAAATTTTACGAAGGTTATTGCTCTGAAACTTCATCATCTTAAGATTACAGGTGCCTAAAGCTTCATTAACTTTTAAGATGTGCAAGCTACCTTAACCTGCTGCTCTAGCACTACCAAATTTTACAGAAGTTTTTAGAAAACAACTCGACACCTTTTCGCAAAATTTGAGATACCTAACTTCAACAGAACCTGAGTTATGTCCATATAAAAAAAGAAGTTGTATGGCAGCTACTCGAATCCGCTGACCGAAAATGCTGGATTTAAATAGCTAAACTAACAATCTTGCAAAAGTGACTTAAAATAATTTTATAAGTTCCCGTGCGGACGGACGGACGGATATACATGGCTTAATGGACTCAGAATTCGATTCTGAGCCGATCCATACACTCGAGTCTACATTTAGCTTAATTCCTTTAAGTTGTCACAATGGTAAATTTATTATACCCTTGAGCATAAGTAATATTGGTATAAAAACATAAAAAAAAGTGTTAAATTTTCCAAGTGTACTAATCGTTCATTTTTCAGAATTGATGAATACAGCTTTGTTGAATTTATAGCTGTAACAATTACCAGCACTCTCTTATATCTGAATTTTTATTTATTTACATTATAAAGATTATTATTTAATTACTATTTTCTCTCTAAGATTTTGTTTTAATTTCTCATTTTACATAGAAGTAATTGTCAATTTTTTTTATATATTTAAACAAGGAAAGTCACAAAAAAACCCGAACCTTTAATTTCTTTTATATAAAAGTACTTAGAACTTACTTAAACTAAACAATTAAACCTAGCATTATGTATCATAACCTTAAAAACACTAATCTAAGATTTATCATTTATTCTATAGTTTTCCATTAATATTGATGTTTATAAAATTGAAATTTATTATTATCCTTGATATTTAATCTTATTAAATGTAAGGGATTTTTTTTTTGTTCAAGGAATGTTCTAGGATAATGATAAAGCAAGTTTTGTTGTTGTTTTCAAAGATATTATAAATTCATCTAACTATATGAAACTTATGGGTGGGGTAAATTCTGATTCTGATGTTTTTTTTTTAAATATTCTTCATTTTTGTGTCATAGTAGTGCAAAAATATCAAAATAATAAAAATAATGTTAATTCCATAATTCATATGTTTCCCTAATTCTCCTAGAAATATGCAAAAAGAAAAATTAATAAAAAAATTATGGCAAAGGTTACATGGTTTAATTTATAAACTTTTAAAATTGTCAGTACTTAAAAATTTGGTTGCAATTATAATGGATATGACTTATAAAAACAAATTTCTTATTCAAAACCAAAATAAAAGCTATGATAAAAATTTTTATATAGAAAATGGTCTCCTACAAGGCACAGTCAATGCACCATTTTTATTCTCTATATATGTAGCAGAATTACTAAACTTATTAGATAGGTTTAGGGGAAATAATTATGCATTAGCCTTTGCCGACGACATAATATTTTACTCGGCCGATGACTCGGTGGAAGGCATTAAAGCCAGAGTTCAAAATATGTTTAATATTACTCAGGATTATTGCAAAGTTTGGCGCCTGAAAATTAATTTCAGTAAATGTGAGACAATTCTGTTTCGTAATACTGTCGATAAAATCAGTGCGGTTATTAAACAATACTGGAAAGAATTTGCAATAAAAGGACCAAACAATGTTCCCGTAATTAATAAAAAAGTAATTAAATACCTGGGAGTTCAATTGCACCGTAACCTTAATTATATCGATCAAATGAAATATAATATCTCAAAAGCTAACAAAGCCTTCATGGCAGCAAAAAAACTTTTTTACAATAAAAACATTAGTAAAAGAGTTAAAATAATATGTTATCAAACATTAATTAGACCAACGCTTGTATATGGTGCACCAATATGGTTCAACATTAGCGCAAGCTTAATGGAAACATTACGTAAGTTCGAAAGAAAATGCATAAGAGTTTGTACCAATATAAATCGTAAGCCCAAATCCGAGTTCAAATATTATTACTCAAATAAATATTTGTACAAGGAAACTAAAATCATAAGAATAGATAATTTTGTTATAAAATTAATCCGAAATCACTATGATAGAGCAAAAAATACTCCTGAAAATGGTTTAATATCACATGTATTCTACCACAATAAGGAGTACATTAAAAAGACTATGCTCACGGGCTTCATAGCTCCTGAGCATTTCACCTTTTTAGACCAAAATGGTTATATTCAAAACCAAAATCATGTCCCTCTATTATACCACTATAATAGACGGGCTACATGTAAAGTTATAGAATATAACCCGAGCAATATAAATGGAGCAAATCTGAAATACGACATGTCCATACCGGACATAGATAAATTAGTACTATTTAGAGAGACTATTGGTGGTGATGCTTGTGACTATTGGTTACGAGAGATTATTAGTGGTTGGAAAATACCTATACTTAGCACTAAGTATTATAATATACATATCATTTTAATTAGGTTAAGTAGTTTAGGTTAGGTTAGGTTAGGTTAGGTTAAGTTTTATCTTAATAATTTAAAAATTATTATTGGTTTTAAACACATGATTTTTCCATTACAAAAATTATAAAATAAAATGTAAAAATGCATTATTATATTCATTAATAATAATAATTGGATTATAAAATGATACAAAATTAATATAAAAATGTCTTCAAGTTTAAATATTAATCAAATAAGCAAGAAAGCTGGTTTTTGTAAACTTTTTATAGGCTAAGTTAATTTAAGAGTATTAAATGGGTAAAATAAAGTTTATTATAAAAAAAAAAAAAAAAAAATCTTCAGTTATTGAATCATTCTTGCGTCTTTAAATATCGAAGGTACAATTGGTTAAGCACATGCATATAATAATATAAATAAATCAATAACATTAAAAACTTTGAGGAAAGAAATAAAAGTGGCCAATATTTATTTATATTAATATAACATATGATTGGCTAAATCATCTACTACTAAAGCATCTGTAGGTCGAATACTGTTATTAATTTATACAGTAATATTAGGTATTTATTTTGTTTATATTATATATTTTTATTTACACTTAAGAAATTTCTTAAGAAAAACTACTTTTTCAGTATTTTTCCTTGCAATTAAAAACAATTGCTATCTGTGCACTTGAACCCGCACTCCCTCGATTAATAAACCCAAGTCCTTAACTACTATAGGCAATTGATGCCTTTGATGACCAATAAGTTATGTACATTAATTTGAAAGCTAATAAAAAAAATTTTCTAATTCTTTTATTTACACGGTATTTCGACAAAAAAAATTTAACTCTGTAATACGCATATAAAAGAGAAAAGATGCTTAATGAAATATATTTTAAAACTGCCTAAAACTGCCTAAAAAGTGAAATCGTATAAATGAAATAAATTATGGAATGAGTTTATTTCATTAAAATAAAATGTGTAGGAGTTGTTCGATTAAATTGCATAAAAATAGCTATATAGTATGAATTTTATAATAATAATCGGTCAAAAGTTCGAAATTGGAATAAACTAATTTTCACATTTCATATAAAATAAAACTTTAAAACATGGCTACCCTTTTTTTTATAATAATGTTTTGTGTGAAAAGGTGTGAAAAATTTAAAGTTTCTGGTAGAAAGAATCTTTTTCAGTCATATCTAAATAAATAAATTTTTTCTCTTTATAAGCAATATCCTTTTATAATATTTAAGATAAAACATTTTTTTTCATACTTCTTCTTTAAAAGTACTTTTTAAACTTTTTTTTTTTTTTGTTTTTAAATTCCGTTTCAAAGTTAAAGTTTAATTTACGTAAATTTTTTTTCTCTTTTCGAACTCTTTTAATTATTTTTATTATGTCATATACGTTAAATCCTTTTTTTTTTTTTTTACATGTCTTTTAATTTCATATTCGGAAAAAGTTCTTGACAGACAAAATAAAATTTTTTCTTGGAATAAAAAAAAAAAATTTTTTTTTTTTTTTTTTTGTAATACCTCACGTTTTTTGTAAGTTTGTGAAGGTTTGAAATAATATGAAAATTTTAAATTTTAACATGAATCCTTTAACTTTTATATTGTTTTACCGTTATTAAAATGAAATAAAAAAGAAAGAAAATAATAAAAATAAAAATTCTTTTATAAAACTTTTAATTTACTTATATAATATGAGGTTCCTAATCAGCTTAAGTATGATGTAACTGAACATATACAGATTTGATTTTTATTGCATTGTTTTATTTGTAAGTCGTTGTGGAAATATCCTTGGCAATTAAATTAAGAAATTTTATTTAAAAAATTTTATTTCTCGAAAAACTGATTAAAAAAAATTTTTCTTTTTATTAAAGTATAAAATAATTTTTTTTTTTTTTTTGTTTTGTTTGCCGTCATGTTTATATTTATTTTTGCGAAAAATCGTTCGTGTTGTAAGTTCTTGTTATGGGCGTTTCAATTTTTGCGAAACAATAATTGTTCATGTTTTATGTAAATTTTTTTTTTTTTTTTTTTTTTGTTGAAAGTTTTGTGTCGGAAATTAAATATTTGTCATATGTTTGTTTAATTTAAGAAGAAACACAGTAGTTAAAGTGTTAGATGAAAAATGGAAATAACTAAATATATAATTAAAAAAAACTAAAAGGGTTAAAAAAAAAAAAATTAAAACAGTGTTAAGCTAATATTTAATTTGAATAAATATGCAAGTATAGTGTAATTGGAGAAAGGTTTACTTATTAGTTTATAAAAAATAAGTTCAATATTTTAACATGTTCAGATATACTATATGTGTATTAAGTATGATCATCATTATAATATACATATATATTTAAATTTGAATTTTATTTTATAGTCTATACAGGTTAGTAGATTAAAAAAATAAAAATTTCAGATCTAAGTTAAAAATTACAAAAAAAACGAGGAAGAATACAGTTGCCTTTGTCAACTCTTAGATACCCGTACGAACCGTTAGTATGTTCACAGGCTGTCACTCTGCTTACAATATTATTTATTTAATATTTTAGTATTTTAAAATAATTTGGGTGAATTTTATAATTTCTAGAACTATGGGCTGTACATATATTCAAACTATATGTTTATACATTCTTCAAAAGCAGATTTTAACCTTCCACATAACGATTATCAATCCAAAACTTTTTCAAATATTCTATAGTACCATTTAATACTAAGCGGTAAATGTATATTAAATTTACTTAGTACAAAATAGTAAATATAATTTTAAATATTATATTATATTATATTTAAATATTCCATTGACAGAATAATTTTTTATAAGTACAATAAAATACATATATGTATGTAAATACGGCGCTGTATAATATACATCTATACTCTTATCATTCATTCACTAGTGACATATACGATATGTAAATAAACATGATATTATATAAGTATGTATATATATTAATATCATATAAATAAAAATTCTTCAAGCAACCGTTATGTTGTTTATTTATTTACATTTTTATGTACTACGCATTATATCCTCAACAATTTCAAATTATCGAGTAAAACAAAATGCAAAAAATTCATTAAAGAAATTTGTTAGAAAATTTGAAAAAATCAAGTAACACTTTCGTCAATTATAAAGTAACCCTATATTATTAAAAAAAGTTGTTAACAGAAATAAGAGTATAATGTTGAAGCTTTAATTTTTGTGTATTACTTCAAAAAAATTTTAACAGGTGTTCAAGTTACAGGTGTTTAAAAATAGAAAATTTTCAGTTTTTGACCCCTTACAGCTCCTTAACCGGGGGGTGATACAAAAAAAATGTCATTTCTGAAATGACTCATACTTATTTTCAAAGATCTAACTTCTGTCAAAATTTCAAGTTTCCAACTTAAACCATTTAGAAGATAGAAGGGTTAAAGGATTTTGCAAAATTTGAGTTTCGCATAACGGTAAATTAAGACACCCTATGCCACAAATATATATTTATTGTATATATAATTTTAAAGCTAATAAAAGTAGTAATCGTTTGGAGTTTTCAAAATGAAGATATACCTTATACAACTTGTGCTGTAACAATTTAAATATAGAGCTTTTATGAACCTTTGGGGAGCTGTAGCTCCGTAACGGGTGGGGCTACAAAAAAAAATTAAAAATAAAATTAATATTTTTGTGAGATCTATCAGCAGTAAAATTTCATAGCTCTATTTCAAAAAAAATGTGGGGATCTGAAAGTTAGGTGTTCGAGAGCTACCCTAAGTTTTGGTCCAAACTCAACCAAAAAAAATTGGGAACCTACAAATTACTCCCAGAATATTTTGTGTAAATTTGAAGATTCTAGCTTTCTTAGTTTTTGAGTTAGCGTGCTGACGGACGGACGGACGGACAAGGCACAAAAGTCTTAGAATTTTTTTCTGATCCGATCCATACCTTTGAAGGTATATCTAGCTCGCTTATTTCGAGGTGTTGCAAACGGAGGAGTAATTTTATTATACCCGATCCTATAGTACGGGTATAAAAATATGAATTTGCGACATAACATGATCTAAATCTGTTTTAGGATATCAAATAAACCAATAAAAAATCTTAAAAAGTTCCTTTATTTTCTTTATTCGTACAAATATTTTAGATCTACTATTCTTTATTGCTGTCTTTGGTCAGATGTTGCCACACATATTTTAAGAGACTATAAAGACTTTAACTAAATCATTTTCTTTTTTTTAGTTCACATATAGTATTGTTATCAAAAATTTGTGATGGTTTTACGGATTCATAACCTGAACTAAGCTTTAATATATGTTAGTATCTTAAAATTCACATTTATATATTTTAATTAATTTTACCAGGAATTCTTTTTTATATTCTGATTGCTAGTTTTTATTATATTTGGGGCGTCTTAGAAAATTTTGTATTTTTTATATCCGTATGAGCATATCTCAATGGTATAATAATTTTGCTGAGATCAGATAGATAGAAAAGTATAGACATGCGCACTGAGTCAATTTAGTCATGTACGTTCATCCGTTCGCGTGCCTGCACGATATCCGAAAAAAAATAATAAAATTAGGATTCTGAAATTTTTACCATTTCATCTTTATAAAATTATTTCACTGGTAAAATTAAACACATTCAACCACTGAGTTCGAGTAGCTGCCATACATCTTATTTTTTTATATATTTTACCGCAATAAATTCTCTTATATTTGCTTTGTTTGGGGCAACGGGTTCGTGTGTAGTTGTCATATCTTTGCACTTGAGTTATAGGTATCTGAAATTTTGTAAAATATGATCAAGTTTTATGGAAATAACTTGGATGGTTCAAAGGAGAATTGGTTCGAGTACCTGTTATTTAACTCCAAAATTTACATAATTATATCTCGGTACTTAATTAACTCATAGATATCTGAAATTTTGTAAAAGATGATTAAATTTCATGGTAAGTGCATAATTTATGTTGGTACAGGTAAGCTAGAGAAACAGTTAACTATACACTTTTCCTCGTTTTATTGTATTTTTCAATTTTTAACCAGTAAATGAATGTGTTCTTTAAAGTTTTTATTAAAAAAAAAATACTTTCTGAAACATTCAAAAATTCTAATACCATCTTTCAAAACTATTGTTTTTGACAGTTTTCTAAAAACTTCAAATATTTACGTTTTTAATTTTGGGTTTTTTTTTTTGGCAGAGAAAATACAAAAAAAAAAACAATTTAAATTTTTTAATTATTGTAACATGGACAAAGATGTGATTATGATCCGCTTTAGTATGTCAGATAAATAAACATAAAAAAGAAACTATTCAATTCCATAGTTAATAATAAGCTTTTGTAATTCTTTAGTCTCTTAGGGGTTTAATGCTCTACTGGAGCATTATATTTAGTCTCTACTGGAGCATTATATTTGTAATTTGTGTCATTTGGCGGGAAAATTCACAATACGTAGTGAATTTTAGTTAGAGACTCTACTGGAGCATTATTTTAGTCTATACTGGAGCATTATATTTGTAATTTATGTCATTTGTCGGGAAAATTCAAAATACGTAGTAATAAGGAGTTCACAATATCATATCAAAAGGTCGCAGTATTATTTATACCCCTTAAATAATAATATTCTGATCTAGTATATCTAATAGATGTAAATCTAAGAAAATTTTACTATACAAGATAAAAATTTAGTTTTAATTATGAATAATTTATGATTTGTTTTCAATAAATCAATTCATTTTGAAAAATTTTATATCTAATTGTTTTATTTCCAATCTATTCTTCCCAAATTTGAGTTCTATTAAAAACAGATTCAAAAAATATTGAATTAAATTGAATTGTGAATGCATATTAAAAAAAAAAAACTATATTATAGAATTCCATATAATTAAAAGGAAAAAATAAATAAATATGTAAATAAAATAAAATATGTAGATAAAGCAATATGTCGATATATAATTCTGTGCTTACACTTAATTTAACATCTATTTACGTCTAGACTTGTTTTGATTACTAAAACTATGATTATCTATTCATATATGTTTATTTCTAAAATGATTTTTCCATTTGTAAATTGATTTTCAAATAAGGACACAACATATGTTCTATACATTATAGGTATATACATTATGTAAGTAAATATTTATCTTTGGAATTTAAGAATCGTATATATGGAATGAAAATAAATAATAAATTGATGATAAAATAAATAATGCATTATTTGATTGTTTAAAATAATTCTGTATTTATAATTTTTAATTATAATTTAATGTATTAATTCCGGCACAATATTATTGGGATTCGAACCCACACTCTCTCGGTGTTTTACAGTGTATTTTATACGTTCTTACCCACTAGGCCACCGAGACTCCTTTTTATTCTACAAGTGTTGATTAATGAAATCCATATAATCGGATTGATTGCAACAAATATTTTATAATCTTTATAAATTCTTATTTAAGTTGGATGTCCTTACACTCCCCTTTACCATTAAAAATCTAACAAATTGAGTGAGGATGTTGACTGTTAAGTAAATCAAAAATATATTTGAAGAAAATTTTTTTTCTTATAGTTTTGAACAGCACTCATTCTAAAAGATTTGAAATGAAAATGTTAACAATATTATTTAAGTTAAAAAAAAAAATGTTTGTCTGTTGAAAGAAATTAATTTTGTACCTCAAATGCGAGGAAAACTGAATTAATTATACTTATGAACATATAATCAAAGGTATAATAAATTTGTCATTGCGTTTATTACACCTTAAAAGAGTCGAGCTAGATATAGGCTCAAAGGTATGCTCAGCAAAAGGTCGGCTCAGCATTAAATTCTTAGTCAATTAAGCCATGTGCGTCCGCCCGTCATTCCGTCGGCACGACAACTCAAAAAGTAAAGGAGCTAGTAGGCTGAATTTTTTTACATCATATTTAGTTGGTTTCACTATTAATTTGCAGCCGCCGGGTTCGAGTAGCTGCCATCTAACTACTTTATATAATAATAACTCAGTGTCTATTGAAGCTAGGTATCCGAAATTTTGTGAAAAGATGTCGAGTTGTTTATCATAACAACTTCTGTAAAAATTGGTTTAAGAACAGCAAGTTCAGGTAGCTTCATGAAGTTTTATGGCAATAACTTCTGTAAAATTTGGTTTAAAAGCAGCAAGTTCAGGTAGCTTCATAAAGTTTTATGACAATAACTTCTATAAAATTTGTGGTTGTGCTGATGCACCAGGTCCGGATACTTGCCATACAAGTCTATAATTTACATTATAATGTATATCTCAGGTACTTAACGTTGTTACTAAAACATCTGAAACTTTATAAAATATGATCAAGTTTTATGAAAGCAGTATATATTACGTTCATACGGTTGTCCCAGAGTTGACGCAGTCTACTCTAATTTTTTTTTTTTACGAGGGTTGGTGGAAAACTCGAAAGTCACCAAGAGGAGCTGCACGTGCTTCCTCAGGGCAGTGTTGAACTTTAACCAACCGAAACCACCCCCCTTTCAAAACCAAACTTTAGGATGGAACCTTTAATACAAATGTACAGTTTGGTTTTGTGGATAGGGATGTGTTAAGGATAATTGGGGAAATTGGAATTGGGAAATTTGGATTATGGGGGATAGGTAGGAAAATTTAGAGGGACTGCACTCTCCTTCGTTAATTTATATATTGTTACACAAAAAAAAATTGTTATCAAAAACAATACAAGTCCTTTCTAAACATTTTTTTAAATTATAACAGTCAAGGTTTAAAAGTTTTTCATATAAAATAAAGTTTAAACAAAGAGCATATATTTTAAATTCAATAGTAGTTATTTATTTTCCAGATAAGTATCCACAACCAACTTTTACCAAACCAAGGAATATTAGCCTATTTTATCAAATTTTCATTTTCAAGATTTCGTAAACAAAATATCTTTCTTTTTATCACTTCAGCCACAAAAATAAAAATTTATATCACGATATCTTATATTTTGTATCCAAAACTTCTCCAAAGCAGAGAAATAAGAAAATTTTTAAGAGCTAATATGTAATATGTTAAAAGTTACTGTTATATACAAGAAATAAGAAAATTGCTAAAATTGAAAGTGGATTTTTTATGACATTCTTTATTTAATTTATTTCCATATAAAGTATGTATGGTGTGATTTTAAGTGTTTTTTCCTGACAAATCTAATTACATATAATTTTTTTTAATTTAAAAAGTTTTATTTCTATATATGTATAATTTTACATATGTACTAACAATATGTAATTAGTTTGAAGGTATTTTTTTTCTTTTTTAGTTCCGTTTTATATTCACACAATTTTTTTTATGTTACTGTCTATTTATTCGTGCATATTGTATAATTTTTACACTTACTGTTTTTTGAATCTTAAATTTCATAAATTAGATAAGTAAAAGAAATTTATAATATATAAAAAGAGTTGAAAAAAAAAACCACATCTGTTTATTCACAACAATTTGAATATATTAACTTTTTTGTATGCACTCTTATAAAAAATAACTGCTGTTAAGAGTTAATTTAAGTTTTTTTATTTTTTTTTTTCGCTTCAGTTTATTTCCACTTTCTTTTTGATTTTCTTCCGTTTTTGTTGTTTTTGTTTTTTCAAGTAACTTTAATAATAAATATATTTTTAAGCTGAAACCAAATCCTGTTCATGTTGTTGAAAAATTGTGAAAAAAAAAATAAATAAATTAATTCAAAAAATGAATGTGTTTAAATTATTATCCTATGGATGATACATAAATGGGTATCGGAAGTTTTTTTCTAGGAAAGATATTGAAGCGGATATGTTAAATTTGTTTTGAGCACGACTTGTTTAAGTGTAGAAACAGTAAAAAGATGAATTATTTAAAATGCACTAAAAAATATTTAAATTTTATAAAGTTGGTAGAGAGCAGAATATATTAACGTCGGACTTAAGGAAGCAAAAATGTTTTGAAATATATTAAAGTTAAAATGATAGTCAGCATATTAGGAATACACTAATAATTTGC
Source organism: Poecilobothrus nobilitatus (assembly GCA_947095535.1). NCBI lineage: Eukaryota > Metazoa > Arthropoda > Insecta > Diptera > Dolichopodidae > Poecilobothrus > Poecilobothrus nobilitatus. The sequence continues at coordinate 170,841,028 of OX352773.1, forward strand.
TTATTCTAAGATATTGATTGCGTTTTAAATAAGGCACCCAACTTTATCAAGATCAAATGTCAAAATTAAAGGAATTATGCCCATAATTTCATGCCCAGCAGTCGTTCCCTTTTATGTATAATTATGTGCATGATTCGTTGGAAAATTAGCAGTGGAAAACTAATTGTGGAAACTAACAGTGAAATTTCAACAATAGTATACTAAAGGTAATGTCTTTTTGTAAAAGATTAATTGAAGTTTTGTATTTATATCCGTATCAACATAGTTCAAAGGTATAATGGATTTGTTATTATGTCCCTGGCATATTAAAACAGATGAAATAGATATGGTAAAGTACATATATTTTTGCTTAGAATCGATTTCTGCATAGATTTAGATAAGTACGTTCGCCAGTTCACACGATAACTCAAAAAATAATAGATCTAGGATTTTGAAGATACAACTTCATTTTTTATATGAAAATGTTAGTGTCTATATAAACTGGGTATTTAAAATTTAATCAAAAGAAGTTAAGTTATATACTAACAACATCTACAAAATGTGGATAGTATAAAGCAAGAGCGAAATTTATGTGCTCATATTTTGATATTTAAAACTAGACATCAGAAAATTTGTAATATATGATCAGGTTTCCTGGCGAAAAAATCTGTGCAATTTAGTTGATTCGGTGCCAAAGGCTCCGGTAGTTGTCATGAAATTATATAAGTTACATAATTATATATCTCAGTACTTAATTAAGTTAGATATCTTAAATTTTCTAAAATATGATTACACTATATGATCTAGGATAGCTGTATAACTTATGTTTGTGCGGCTATCATAGACTCCACACAATTTACTCTACATTCTTTCTCGTTTAATCTACAATTAAATCAATTCATTCTTTTAGTTTTCAACTACAACTAGGTATTATTTAATTTGAAAGTTTAAGTATACATTTTAACAATTCATGAGATAAAATAAGTTTCATTAATTTTTATTATAAAACAAATTTTATGTTATACAACTACAATATATACAATTATTTATATAAATACAACTATTTATACAGATACTATATATACAAAATATTTTATTTAGTTTTCGTTTCTTATTTGTTAACAAAATTTTAAATCAAAGTTAAAACTTATCGAAAGAACCTCCCAAAGGTTTTCAATTTTGCAATAGTATAATAATAAAAAACATTAGACAAATGCGATAACATAATTGAAATTTATTTATTCATTTAATGTTCACTCTTTTTTAATTAATCAGATTAACATATTTAAGTAGCCTGTTTTCTCTAGAGAAAATTTCAATAATATAACATTTCGGTTTCCTTTAACTAATCCATACAATAGATTTATTTATAATTCTAACAAAATGTGTACGATTAAATAATACACATGCAATACCAATCTATAGTTAGTGTTTCTTATATATTTCAATTATCCAAAAAAAGAAAAAAAAAAAAACAAAATAATTAGGCATGAATTTCCCTGTAGAAACTTTAAGTGAAAAATTCCATAGGGTTTTATAAATATTTAACACAAGTTTTTCTTTTATTTTTTTTTTTTTTTACTCTTTATGAAATCACATACATAGGTAATTATGAAGTTTGTATATACATATGTTACATTTGAATCAATGGTAATCATGAAAAATAAATTTGGGTTAATTTAAAATTTAAACAAAAAAAAAAATTTTAATTTAAAAAATGTAAAATATAGTTTACATGTCAAGTTATTAGGATTCTGAACAAAATGCAGATTATCTAATTACAAAATCGCCTAAACATATGCAATTTTTTTTAATGTCTAATCAAACTCTAAGAAGGATTCTATTCTACAACGTTGGTGTGGTTTTGATTAAATATGTGACCGTAATAGTTGGAAAATAGGATAACAGGAGAGAGTTGGAATGTAAATTGGTAAGAAAAATGATAAGGTTCTTTTTGAACAAAATTATAGAATAAAATATTACGGTTAGTAGTGGAACACATTAGATAGAAAAATGTTCCGTATTTTATCAGTTCTCACAACAAATGAGTTTTCATAATTAGTTTTATTGATATGTGGAGCACATTAGATAGAAGAATGTTCCGTATTTTATCAGTTCTCACAACAAATGAGTTTTCACAACCAGTTTTATTGGTATTTTTATTTATTAATTTGTATTTCGATATTTAAGTATTTTAAATCTTGTATATAGAAAACATACCAACCTAAGGGTTTTAAATATATATGCATCTATATATGTTTGGACATTTCTGTAATTTACTAAAATAAAATTTAATTAACAGTTAATGTTTGATCAAAAAACAAGCTACAGATGTACCATAGTTATAGAATTTTTTAAAGCTTAACTATGCGAAATACAATAAAAAAAAATGATAAAAATTTTCTTATTATGATAGAGCTTGAAGGACTTTAACAATTATGTTACTATTAGTATTTTAAAAATTTAAACCATATTAATTAGAACTGAATTTCATAATTTTATTATATAAATTTCTAAATAATATTTGTTATAAATTTTTATGTATACATTTGTTAAGAAAATATCCTTTAGAAAATTTATTATGTAAATTCATACGAATGCGAAATAATATAATTTTTTTTTTGTTTTTCCAACTGAACCAATTTATCCCTAATTTAATGATTCAAAATTTAATTGAGAGCTCTGTGAAGTGTTATTCTTAAAATTATCATAGATATCTATATATGTATATAGTTATTAAAAAGTGTAGCATTGTATATGATGTGTATACTTTAATGTTATGGTTGTGGTTTCTGTACAGGATATTGAAAAATTAAAACTAAAATAAAAATAAAATATTTTTAATTGAAAGTAGAAATTGTGTAACTTATGTTGAATACAAAAATGTAATTATGGTTAAATTTAACTTTAATGTACTTTGAATCTTCTATTAATCTTATTTTTAACAATAATTTTTTTTAAAGATTTAAAACAATAGTTTCGGTACAGGGTGATTTAAAAAAAAATTGGAATTTTTTTTTGATTAAGAAAAAAAAAAATGTTTATATTTTCACCTGTTTATATTTCTTCTAAAATATGCTTTCTATTATTTTCTCTTTTTGCTCGTGGTTTCTAGCTTTTCTATTCGTAATCGTTTTTAGCACATTTCCAAAAAAAATTTGAAAAAATGTGCTTATTAGTTTCACTCTGTCCGTCCGTCCTCCATCCGTCCGTCTGTTTACAAAACTTCTACACCGTTAAAGATAGAGATAAAAAGTTTCCATAAAAAAAATAATTTTGTGGAACAACTTTTTCATGTAGCCCGATCCATTACGGAGCTACAGACCCTCAAACTTTGAAAAGCCCTATTTTTAAATGCATATATCTTTATCTGCATTATCTTATTATTTTTATATATCTTTTGAGGCAAGAAAGAACTTTTAGAATTAGTATAAGTTTGCTCAGAAAATGTTTTGTCCCACCCCGGGTTTATGAGATATTAGCGCTCAAAAATTGAAAATTTGCTATTTTTAAACACTTGTAACTTAGGAACCTGTACACACTTTACTTCTGCAAGATATAAAAATTAAAGCTACAGTAATATATTTTTACGTGTGTTAAAGGTTTATTTTAGTTGTAAAGGGTTTCAAAGTTGTAGCTCTTTAAAATTGCGAAAAAGCTCCATTTTCAGAAGTATATATCTCAGGCTCTGCGTAATAGTTTTGCAATCTGAAACCACCAGAAGATTGAAAATTTTATTATCTATATAAAACAATATCAAAATTATGTAATATTTTGTAATTTACTATTTAAATTTACCGTTATGTGAAAACCACATTTTGCATGAAATTTCTTTTTTCATAACTCCGGCACGCCTTTAGATAGGAATCTGAAATTTTGAGACAAGAAAGAACTTTTAGAATTAGTATAAGCTTCCTTAGAAAATTTGTTTGTACCATCTGTAACTTATCACCTGTAATAAAATATAATGCTCCAGTAAAATATTTTTACGTGTGTTAACTGTTTTTTTAGTTATATTGGGTTCCAGACTTACAGCCCCACAAAATAGCAAAAAACTCCTATTTTTATATTTTTTCTTATTATATGAAAATTTTAAATTTTGGTGCAAGTCACAATTCTTAGCAGTTTTTATTGAGTTTTGGAAATGTGCGCTTTTAAAAACCGTTGGTTTATATTCTACCTTGTTTATTATGTATTTTCCCATTTTTAGCACATTTTTCGAAAAACTTTTTAATAAATTTATTTAACTCTGTTCATCTTTTCGTTTGTCTGTTCAAATCTTATATATCGTTTAAGATAAAACAATGAAGTTTTAACGTGGGATAGATATCTTAAAAAAATTACTGTAGTGAAACAATTTTTTTATATAACACCACCCATTATACAGAGCCACAGCCTTTTAATGTTTGAGAATTCCAAATGGGTATCTCAGATACTGCTTAACATTTTCTGTATATAATGTATTTTTAAAGCCGCGCTTGAAAATTTTATTATTCGTTATATTGTTCCTTTCTTGAACATTTTGAACTATTCGTTATGTTGTTGTTCCTTGTTATTTTATTCTGGTCTAAATAAAGAGAAAAGCGTGAAAGATTATAAAGTCAATTAATATACAAGATATAATATATACGTGCGTGATGCGTCAACATGTTTAATTTTGGAAATGCGTTTTTTTTTTTTGATAACTTGTTTTAATTGTATTACATTAAGAAAAATTACAAATTTTGGTTGCATAAATTCTAAATTTCTTTTATTGTCTTTTGAAAAATTTACGTCTTTAAAAACTTTTAGTTTTACGCACTGCCTTGTTAAACTTAAGTTAAGAATATGAAAATATTTTCTTAAAATAGTATTATATTTATTTTTTAATTGTTTTCTTGTTTTTTATTAAACAACTCTACAATTTTCTTCTTTTGTAATATTTTTAAGAAATAAAAAGTTTAATTTTTTTTTAAATATCAAAAATAGTTTAAAGATGTAATATCTATTGTAAAGTTGTAATTTAAATGGAACTAGTTATACAAAAAAGAAAGTGTTGTATAATTCTTATTATCCTTGCCTTAAAAGTTTTAATATTTTAAAAATATAAGAATATATTATGTATTTTCTAAACTTAGCAAAGAATGTTATATCAGAATTTTTTACTCAAAATATCTATCATTGTAATAAAAACTTTTTGAAAATGTTGATAAATATTTAAAAATTAGTTGTCAGGATACTGATACATAAGTGCACTTACCTATATATGGCTTAAATATGTAAATTTTTATTACATAAAGGAAAATTATAATAATTGAAATTTAAGTTTGGTATACAGAAAAAACAAAAAAAAAAAAAATCCCTTATTCAAACATAAATATGCTGATTATCTGTAATGACTATAGTATTAAATAAAATATTTGTTAAAATATAAAAAATAATACTACAGTATTAAATAAAATAAGTTAATTTTTATTCTTGCCATTAGGGTTACAAATTTTATAAATTTACATACATTTTACAGAACTTAGGTATCTACTATTGGGTCTGATATTTAATGTCGCGTTTTCAACTTTCATTGTGCCTTTAGATCTGTCGCAGTCACCTTTTAAATAATTGTTCACACTAATTTTTTCGCACCAGTCTCAAAGCTGCCATACAACATATTTTTGTCTCCACCCTTGTATAGTTTTTATTCACATTTCATAGACTTTCAGGGTTTAAATCTATACAAATCACTTGTCCGGTGATTTGATAAAGTCGAAAAAAATTTTCTCTGAAAAATTCTCCGTCGAAAAAGGTTAGGAAATGAGATTTAAGGAAAGGTTGTAAGGTTAGCAAATATGATTGTAAGGATTATATTATTTTTCAAATGTACTTTTGAAGAAAATTAAACTTATTATGAATTAAGATTATGAACATTTTACAATTAAATTATTTTTTTTTACAACGTTTCAAAATATTTTTCAGACCACTGTATACGTTATATACAGCTATATTATTTAATTTCTTCTATGCAGGGTAAAAAGTAAAGAATTATAATAGTGTATACTTATGTACTTAAAATTTGGAATCATTTTTGGAATTTTGTAAATATTTTGTAAATAATTTTTGCTGATACTGAGCTACTATTATAAGCAATAATATTATGAAATTTATTTAAATCATGGGCTAATTTTTGCTAGAAAATACAACTTGAAAAATAGAGAAATTTTCGAAACGTTTTGCTATAATTACACCTTATAGATTTTCATGATTATACATAACTGTTATCTTGAAATGTTGGAAATTGGTTCAAGTTAACGAGTTCACTTAATTCTAGCTTTGACAATTGTAATAAATACATATCTACTTTTGATATTTTTATTTTCTGTATAATCGGATCAGTTGTTTTTAATCCATATCTTGACATGTTGGAAGATTTAATATTAAATACTATTTAAAGTATCACAGATGTACGGTTTATGCTGCCAGGTTATCTGTTAGTATAACTCTTCTAACTAACTAACTAACTAATAGTAACCAAGTAACTAATAGTAACTAACCTAATCTTTTTTAATAATCTAACAATTTAATAAAATTAACATTTAATGTCATTTACTAATACTTTAACCCTGCTTAATGATGACTAATTCAGTTAAGTATGATAATTCACTAAATGTATTACTTTAACTGATATGCTTATATTAACCATAAATGTCTGATACTTAAATATAGATTGTCATCAAAATAACTGATATAAAATTTTAATTACAGTATCAATAATAGAAATCTTTAGAATAATTTTAATAACTATGTATTTTATTTGAATAATTGGGTAGCTGATTATTTAAAATCTAAAATTTTAATTCAGGACATTTAACCAAATTTTGACGTTTATCAATTTTGCTTATTATCAAGATTTAAAAAAAATGTTGTCGGTAGTTTGAATTTGAACAAACCAGTTAAAAAGGATTAAAACAAAAGTGTTTTTTAAATAGAAATAATAAAAATATTTTTCGTTATAAATTTGTATACGAAAAAGTTAAAAGGATAATACTGCCAATTACTTATACTTTGTTCGTATTGTTTTTAAAAATTAAAAAAAAAAATATCAGACCTAAGTATTGTAAACATTTTATTGTCAATTTCATAAGACATATTAGTATTATAATACTTTACTATGTATCCTTTAAAGAAAATACCTTTTTTTTTGTTCAAATATTTGTGTGCTTAAAAGATTCTCTCTTAGGTATGTTTATATAATATGTATCTATGAAATGCAATATTTCCTTTAAATATTTGGTATATTTTTGTATATAAATTCTTTTGTTTTATATATAGTATATACTTATGTATTTATAGACATAAATTTAATTAGTTTTACAAGTGTATATAAGTTAAATAATTAGTAAATTTTTTTTTGGCACAAAATAATTTTAATAAAAAATAGGTTTGATTAACATGATCGTAATATGAATAGAAAATTTCTTTATTAAGTAAAATAAAAAGAATCTGTTAGTTCAGACTACAGACTGTAAATAAATTAAAATAATAAAACAAAATACAACTTTTTAAGTAAAATATGTAGATTATATACGTTCTACTTATGTAGTTTTATTAATATAGCGAAATAATTAATAAATTATTAATATATCTTGATGTTTATTGAGAAAACGATTAAATAAATAAATAATTAATAAGATATCTTACTGTATATAAATAATTCTTGTATTATATAACAGATGGTGCACAAATCTAATATTTATGTTTCATATAGTATACTTATACAGCCGAGTATACACGGCTTATTGAAAATAATTATTCAAAAAACTGATGCTTGGTCTAACATGAATAATAAGTGAACTTAATGGTTGCTTAATGGATAAGAAATGTAAAGAATAAAAAAAAACATAAAAAAAAGTAAAAAAAACATACTGTTATTATAGTTCATATACATACATAAAGTACAGTTTAAAATAGAAATTTTTTGATTTATTCAAATTGAAATTTTTATGCTCTCAAAATTATCTTTGTTCTACAAACTTTACGCTCTTTAGACTTAAAAAATTTCAGTGTTTTATGAAAATTCGATTAAAAAATAAAAAATCATATGAATTAATTTTATGGTTATCAGAAACCAACGTACATATATGCCCGAAAGATCTAAAATTTTTTAATTTTTTATCCAAACTTTTAATAGTGATATGTGGTAAAACCAAGCAGTACATTAGTACTAAAGGTCATATAACCTATTGTTTGGGGGGAACGGGAGCCGTAAAATGCGAGCTGAGAAATCTCAGCTTAGCTCAGCTCAGCAGTTCAGCAATACTGGGTTAAAGATTCCTACATATACTCTTGCGAAAAAGAAAAAACTTTTGCTCTTATGGTTCAGCATTTAATTTGGGAGCTATATTTCTTCCAAATAATCTCGAAGTAAGCTTCAGTCTTGTGTTTTTTGGTTTTAAAGAAAAAAATATTAGTATTCTTGAAAAATTTTATAATAAGTTTATAATATAAGACCATTGTATAGCGAGAATTGATTATGGGTTCTTTTGTTGCAGATCAATGACAAAGTGATGTTTTAATCAATTTGACAACTGAGTGGATTCTTTTCAGATTTAAGTTCATAAAAATATCTGAACAAATTAGACTGAATGAAAAACGCAAATTCAAGTATATGAAGCCTGTGTTTGGTAAATTTAATTTTATATAAAGACTGTGTACAAAAATATGTATTGGTAATGTTCATAGACGTATGTATTTTTAGCACATTTCAAAAAAAAATTTGAAAAAATATGCCTTTTAGTTTCACTCTGTCCGTCCGTCCTTCCGTCTGTCTGTCCGTCTGTTTACAAAACTTCTACACCGTTAAAGATAGAGAAAAAAAATTGTAACCATGGGTAGGTCTCATAAAAAAATAATTTTGTGGAACAACTGTTTCATGTAGCCCCATCCATCAGGGAACTACAGCCCCTCAAACTTTGAAAAGCCCTATTTTTAAACGCGTATATTTCATGTTCCGTTTAAAATTTTTTCAATCTGAAAACGCCATTCGACAAAAATTTAAAATAAATCAATATCAAAATTATATATAGTTTTTAAATTTAGTATTTAAATTTACCGTTATGTGCAAACCAAATTTTGTATGATTTTTCTACTTTCATAACTTCGGCACGCCTTTAGATAGGAACCTGAAATTTTGAGACAAAAAAGAAGTTTTAGAATCAGTGCCCTTTTAAAAACCGTTGGTTTACATTCTACCTTGTTTTTTATAGTTTTAGAGATTTTACACTAATATTTAGAAGATTATTTCTTTATTACCACAACCTTCTTTTCATAAATCTAGGTCAACCAATTTATATTATATTTCTTTAGTAATAAATTTTAATTCTATAGTTGCAAAAGATTCCAGTTGAATTATTCATTGTAGTTTATCTATTGAATTTAAATTTAATTATGATATTGAACAAATTTATTTTAGAGAAAATAGAGAAAATCTTACTACATTTTTTAAGATTTTCTAATTATGAAATCTTTTCCACCCCAAATATTGAGTCATTAATGCATTATTTAATTAATATTGCATTATTGCTAAAGGAGATCAAACATCAAACGAGACTAGGATTTTTTGATGTATGTTAAAAAACTCAATAAAATCATGTATAGATTAGTTATATTCAATTTTCCTTAATTACAGGTTTCTAAGTATTATTCATTAAAACAATAAGTTATTAAAAGAATGATAATTTTAAAGCTTATGATTATGAATATTTTGTTATAAATTAAAATTATTTTGAAAAGAAATAAAAAAAATAACATAGACATTCTTCCAAATTTCAATGGAAAAGTAGTATTTATTTTTGATGTACCTATAAGTAAAACAATAATAGTTTTGAACAAAAAATGTTTAATTGAAGTTCAAATAAAAGAAAGAACAAGGTTCTAAACAAGGTTCTAAACAAGGTTAGAAATTGTTATAAAAGATATTTTTTTCCATAAACATTTTTAATTATTGAAAATCTTATCAAAATTCTATAGAGACGGAAATTAAATACACGTAGACGTACAATATTTCTTTCTTCTGCTATCCTTTAGATAATTTCCTTAATTTCCATTCTCTTTAATATTGTTGAAATAAATTTAAATAAAAGTTTTCGGACATTTTTGATTTATTCTTTTTTTAGTGTGTTCGTAGTTGTTCTATACTTTAATATTTGATCTACTAGTTTTCGATTCTGTTTTTTTTAATAATTTTTATTAAAAACAAGAAAGAGGGTAGAGTTGACACAGTCCTTAATTAATCGTTGGATTAATCCTTCTTTTGGTGTGTTAGTAGTTCGTCTACTTCTAAAGTTCGTCGATTTAACAATTTAATTTTTGATTCTGTTTTTATCATAATTTATTAAAAATGTAGAATAGGGCTGTAGAATAGGATACCCGTAGGAACAAAATATATGTCACAAAATTGAAGATATCTAAATCAATTAAGAGCGGATATACATATATCTATGTAAATTTTGAAGTTGTATGATAGCTACTCCAACAGGTACCAAACAGCACCAAACCTACCAAATTTTGCAGCTTCGATGGACTAAAACTTCTTATATTACACATCTTATACAGACACTGAATTGTGATCATAGAAGAAGTTGTATGGCAGCTATTCGAACTCGTTAATCGCACATTTTCAATTTCAATAGCAAAACTAACATTTTCATACAAATTTAATGATAAGAATATCAGAATTCTAATTATTTGAGTTATTTGTCTATTTTTTGAGTTATGGTGCTGATGGACGAACGTACTTATCTAAATCCACTCTCAGAAATCAATCCTGAGTAAGAATTATACCTATTTTTTTGATATTTATCTCGTCTACTCTAAGGTGTCACAAAATATGTTATGATAAAGTTTTTATACCGTTAGAACTAATGTTCGGTACAGGTAAATATTACTCGTACAGCATAAATATGTATATTTAAAAGCTTTTTGAAAATAAAAATAAAAAATATTCGATTTAATACGTCATGTTTATTCACAGATTTTATAAATGTAATTTTGTACAAATGTGCAATGAGTTATTTGCAATTTAATTATGAAATATCGTTCCTTCATGTCTTATAAAATATACTAAACATTATTTAATTTTAGTGCATCTTAAATCTTCAGTATAATATTTTTATCTTGCTCAATTTAAACTGAACATACCAGATTATTTTTTTTCTTTTGTAAATAAGTATATATAAAAAAAAAAAAAAAAAAAGCACAAAAAAACATCACTTCTATCAAGGATATTAAAGTTTAAAAAATTTGTACTTCTTTTTTATATAAAAATTTACCTTGAAAATAACATTAAAATAAAATCAATGCAATAATGAACAAAATAAAACATAACACAATGCATTTTTATTAACCATTATAACATATAATATACATAATTGTTACATTTGAAAAATAAAACTGAAATAAAAATAATAATAAAATACTTATATTATAAATTAAATAGTTGCTATTTTTAAAATATATTAATATGTAACGTTTCAATAAAACAAAAAAAAAATTACATTAAAATCATATGTACTTACTTATTTTTACATATTACATTACTTTTATTACATTACTTGATTAATACTTATTAAAGGTAGAAGTAATGCACAATAATGATTACTGAAAATAAATTATATTAAAAAACGCAATACAATAAAGCTTATTGTTGTGTATTAATGATATTAGAGAAAAGTAATTTACAAAAATAAAAAATAAAATATAAACAAGAAAGAGTGCAGTACCTGTGTCAACTCTCGGATACTTATACGAACATAATATAGCTGTTACCATAATTTTCGAGTTGTATGACATTAAGTTATTTGTATGACATTAAGTTAGCTACTTTTAAATCTAAATATAATATTTTATGAAGATCTTTTCCACAAATACCTTTATCTGTCGTATGTCGTACCTTTTAATAGAAACACACATGCATATTTAGCTATGCCTCCAGTTCTTTTGAAACCATAGTCTCAGAAACCTGCAATCTCATCTAAAACGGTATTATAATTCAAATCTTATCGAATATCAATTTCATCGAATATCATAACATCTTCTTTGGAGATTTGATCCATTTTTGAAAATATTGCGTAGTTCTTCGATATTTTTATCATGAAAAACTACATCTAAATATTTTATGGGAAACCATAGATTTAGAGAATAATAATAAGGCAAATTTAGTTTTATTGAATTACGCTGAAATTGGTATCTTTAGGCGAATTGAAATGAATATTCCAGGCAAGTTATTTTTTTTTTATATATATATTGTCTATGTCTATTGTTTATATATATTGTTTTTTATATATTGGTGTCTAGCTTTATTAAGTTCCTACATGTGCAATAAACCTTTTGTGCTAGAGCAACCAAACATCATAAATGTTCTTACCATTAAACTTGATATTTTTTTATTCAGATGTCTAGCTTTATTGAGTAACAAGTTATGGGGGTATAAAGTGTGCTTATATGAAGAAAAGGTTAGTGGCAGATTCCTTAACCTGCTGTTCTAGACCAACCAAATTTTACAAAATTTGTTAGCATGTGACTCGACATCTTTTCAAAAAATTTCAGATACCTAGCTTCAATAGACACTAAGTTATTTCCATATAAAGGAAAAAGTTGTGTGGCAGCTCGAAGCCGCCGACTGAACTTGCTTAAATATGAAAAAGCGAAACTAACAATTTTTCAACAGTGACGTGGTAAAAATTTGAAAATTCTAGCTTCTTTATTTTTTGAGTTATCATGCGGACGGTTGGACACATGAAAATACAAACGTACATGGCTTAATCAACTCAGAATTTGAATCTGAGCCGATCTATACACTTGAGGTTATATCTAGCTCAACTCCTTGACGGTATCACAAACGTAATGGCAAATTTATTATACGCATATATATGTTTTACGGGTTTAAAAAAGGAAAATTGTTTTTCTTTATTTCGTTCATTTAGGTTACGCTGTGAATATTCAAGGTTATAAAAATAAATTACTAATAATACTGTAATACTATAATTTAAAAATACATCATTATTTTAAATATATCCATAATATTAAGATATTATTTCTCTACTAATGGAATTATTTTAAAGCTATAATTAATACCTAATAGTTGTAATAACAAAATTTATATGAGCCGCTCAACGTATGTAAAATACGAGTATAATTATTTATGTGCATTATCCCACGTGATAAGTACCATCATATGAGGTTTTTTTTAAGAATAAAAAAAAAAAAAAATCCCACGTGATAAGTACATTCAAACCAGTTTTAAGGACAGGATTTATCGCGCCTAAATTCTTTATATATTTAGATTCTAAAGGATACATACAACATCAAAACCATTTCTCTCTGTTATTTCATTATAACGGAAGGGCTACATGTAAGATCATTGACTTTAATCCAATAAACTTAGATTACTCGTTTTTAAAATTTGATAGGAATATACCAGAAAGAGATAAATACATTAATAGAAATTATTAGTATGGTTAGAAAACACATTTATCTCTAAGCTAAGTTTTGGTTAAGGATAGCCTATAAGTAGATGAGGGTACATTTTAATGATGTTAAAAGAGTTAATTTGGATTTTTAAAACAAATTTTATTTTCAAAATATAATGTAAATAAAGAAATAATAAACTTTAAAATAATATACCATTTTTACTTTAACTGAAGACATTTTTACTTAAAGTGAAGACATTTTTACTTCAAGTCAAGATTTTTTACTTTAAGTAAAGAAATGTATATGTATTACTTAGATTTAAAATTAATAAAATAAGAAAGCAAATTATCTTAAGATTTATTTTTTAAAAATGATTTGTACCGATATTTTTAATTTTTTTTTTGTAGGTTTTAAATAAAAAATAATCCTACGTGATTTGGATACATGTAAAAAAGTTGAATATAACCTAGGTGACATAAACGGAGTAAATTTAAAATTTGACGTCTATATTCCCGACATAGACAAAAACAGTAAAAAAATAGTATTGATGGTTAGACACACCTGTAATAATAATTAAGGAAAATTTGTAAATTACTTACAATGTAGGTAGGTTAAGTTTATTTAAGTTATTTTAAGCAGGATAGTTAAGTAGGTTAGGGCTTTTAAATAAATAACAAAAAATATTGAACATTGATGTTTTCTGTTTTCGCAATCATTAAATAAAGAAAGAAACCTAATTTAATTTAGTAAAATATTTAAACTACAAATAATATTTAAAGAAACAGACTCATAATTATTTAACATAAAAAAATTTTTCATATTTTTAAATGTTAATAGTAATAAAAACAAGAACAAAATACATTTTTTGTAAACTTTTTTGTAGGTTAAGTTAAACTATGCTTGTAAATAAATAAAATACACTTAACCTTTCTACCTATAATTAAATAAAATAGTTTAATAAAAAAAAAATTCTATGTGATTTGCAATATTGATAAAATATTGAATAAATAAACGAATAAAATTAATATATAGGCAAATTTTTATGTTTTTGCTTAACGCCTTTTAGAAAAATTAGATTTTCCCATTGAATATTACTGTTGGTGTTTTTCATTTTTGGTTCAGATTTGTGCTCTGAACAGATATATCGAGTACATAGAGTACATACGTTCTGAACATATTAAATATATTTTATTTCTAAACGCTCCGAAATAATTTTGAAACACAATAGAGATTTAACCTGTCAAAAATGTCAAATAATATAAAAATAAAATTTTTTTTGACAACTAAATTCCAATGTTTTACGATATCTGAAAATTAAAATCAAACATTTAGATTATATTCTAAGCGCACTCTGAATGAAAAAAGAAACACAAAAGATAACACACTCTGAACATTCAGAGTGAAAAAAGAAATACAAATTTGTTTTTGATTCACAATTGAATTTTATTCACAATTTTGAATTTCATAAATTTGTGGGCCCAAATTAAAAAAAAAAGGAGATTTTGTAAAAACGACACAAAGATATTAATTTTTAAATAATAAACTTTTAAAAATTTAACTACTAAATCAACTGTCTTAAAATATATGAGTTACTGCTTTTTTAATTTTCTCATTAAATGTTGAAACCAGTATTCTTATATGAATTTTATTATTGTGTCCAATTCCGGATTTCAAGGAGGGGTAATTTCTCTTTTTTCAATTTGAACAAAAAACTCCAAAAATATATGTAATAAAAAAAAACTTTTATAGAAAATATGAGAAATAAGACCCCGTTATTTGTGAAATGAAGCCCCGAAAGTATTATTTCACATTTAATGAGAAATAATATCCGGGGTTGTTATTTCTCATTGTGATTGAGAAATAAAGTACCGGAGTGTTATTTTACATTTAATGAGAAATAATGAGAATTTTAAAAAGAAGACATAAATTACCTATGTTAACTTTTTTAAAAAATATTGCACAAAATATAGTTTTAATATAGGAAAAAATAACTCTCTAACTTAAAAGATATTTGGTGTATTTAAATATCTACAGATTGTTAGCGGAAGTTCTAATTTAGGTTTATATAAATTAGAGTTTAAACTTTTTTTTGTGATATGAAATTATATTTTGTTATTACTTTTTCCAGAAAATTTTTCTATAATTTCGTTATTTTTTTAAGTTTTTTATATAATAAAAGTACAAAACCTAAAATTTAATGTATTATTTTTGCTGTACTAAAAACGAGATTTACCGAGATTTTAGAAAAAACGAGATTTTGTAAAACAAAATTTTGAATAAACGCGATTTTGTAGAACGAAATTTTGAAAACCGAAATTTCGTATCGCTCCGCTCGTAATTTCGATAAGATAGGACATTCGCTATTGCAAATTGTTGTTTAGAGAGTTACTTGGTATATTCAATTAAAAATCTACGAAATTGTAGATACATTCACTGTTTTTGCATAGGTATACCCGACAAATGTAATATTAATATAAGTAAATAAATAAATAAATAATAAATATCATCGCATTTTTTTAATAGAATCGGAATATTTGCCTATAGTGCCGTTTTCAGCACATTTCCAAAAATTTTTTGAAAAAATGTGCTTATTAGTTTCACTCTGTCCGTCCGTCCGGCTGTTTACAAAACTTCTACACCGTTAAAGATAGAGAAAAAAAATTTTAACCATGGGTAGGTCTCATAAAAAAAATAATTTTGTGGAACAACTTTTTCATGTAGCCCTTCCCATTACGGAGCTACACCCCCTTAAACTTTGAAAAAGCCCTATTTTTAAATACATATATCTTATGTTCTGCTTAAGATTTTTTCAATCTGAAAACGTCATTCGACAGGTATTTCTTTTATCTTTGTAAATTAATATCAAGATTACACAATTTTTTTTAAATTTAGTATTTAAATTTACCGTTATGTGAAAACCAAATTTTGCATAATTTTTCTATTTTCATAACTCCGGCACGCTTTTAGATAGAGGCTTGAAATTTTGAGGCAAGAAAGAACTTTTAGAATTAGTATAAGTTTGCTCAGAAATTTTTTTAGGACCACCCCCTGTTTATGAGATATGAGGGCTTAAAAATTGAAAATTTGCTATTTTTAAACACCTGTAACTTAGGAACCTGTACATATTTTACTTCTGCAAGATATAAAATTTAAAGCTACAGTAATATATTTTAATGTGTGTTAAAGGTTTGTTTTAGTTGTAAAGGGTTCCAAAGTTGCAGCTCTTCAAAATTGCGAGAAAGTCCCATTTTCAGATGTATATATCTCGGGCCCTGCGTAATAGTTTTGCAATCTAAAACCGCCAGAAGATCGAAAATTTTATTATCTATATAAAACAATATCAAAATTATGCAATATTTTGTAATTTACTATTTAAATTTACCGTTATTTGAAAACCACATTTTGCATGAAATTTCTTTTTTCATAACTCCGGCACCCCTTTAGATAGGAACCTGAAATTTTGAGACAAGAAAGAACTTTTAGAACTAGTATAAGTTTCCTCAGAATATTTTTTGGTAGCACCCCCTGTTTAAGAGTTATTACGCCTCAAAAATTGAAAATTTGCTATTTTTAGACACCTGTAGAAATTTTTCCTGTAACCTGTAAAAATTTTTCTTCGGCGAGGCATGAAAATTAAAGATTCAATAATATATTTTTACGTGTGTTAACGGCTTTTCTTAGTTATATAGCGTTCCGGACTTACGGCCCCTCAAAATTTCAAAAATGTCCTATTTTCACGTTTTTTCTTATACATGAAAATTTCAAATTTTTGTGCAAGTCAAAATTCTAAACAGTTTGTATTGAGTTTGGAAATGTGCGCTTTTAAAAACCGTTGGTTTACATTCTACCTTGTTTGTTGTATATTTTGCAAGAACTATCATTTTATCATATATAATGCAATTGAAGGTAAAAATTAATAAACTACAACTAGGACAATAAAGTAAAATAATGCTGGAAATTGAAATGAACGTATCAAAACTCCAAATAATGGAATAGATGGCCCCAAATAAAAAATATACCAAAATTAAATATATTCCCAAATAAATTAACATTTTTGAAAATATTATTTTTATTCGGTATGTAGTTGGTTATAAAATCAGGGTTTAAATAATTTTCTTTTTTTTGCAGGGTTTTATTTACTATTTGAGTTTTAGGAAATGGTTTTAAAATGATATGTGATAAATTTATATAAAAATAATTGAATTTAAAGCTGGTAAAAGATTTGTTTCCTTTAAAATGTATTAATAATCAGTTTAATTTTTTAAAACAAAAAATATTCTCTGGAATTAAATTTTATTAATAGTGGTGAACCATTTTTCACGCCCAATTTACTTATATTTAAAAAAAAGTTACTATTGAAATTAGGTTCTTATATTACCTTACATACCTACAATAAAATGATTTTTATCGTAACTTAAGTAATTATATTCTTTTCTGATACAGTACTTATATAATTATAAATAATATATAATTTGTAACTAAGATATAATAAATATTTTAACTATTTATAATTTTACTTTTTATTCGGTTTTATCCTTTTACAATTACATAAAATAGCATTAGCTTTAAAACAGTGTTAAATGTCTAATTTTCTTCTTTTAATATTATTTTCCAATTCAGAAAATTCATCTTATCAAAAGAGAAATCCAAAAACAAAAAGCAAAAAACAACCAGCAAAGATAATATATACTCATAAAATTAAAATTTTTTTCGTTAATAGACATTTTAATTATTTTTTATTCCCGTTATTCTTAGAAACCAAATCGTTATCACGTTTATGCTTCTTCATGGAAAAACATTTTTTTTTTCGTAAAATTTTCATTAAAAAAATTTTTTTTTTTTTGTTTTTAAAACCACCTAAAGTTTGTTTTTTTAAATACACCTTTCATAAATCTTCTCATTATTATGAATTAACTGATGGGATGAAAAATAAACCTTCTATTCTATTCCGCTCATTAATCTAACTTAACGTTCTTCATCTACCACAGTTTACATATTGCTATAATTCTTTAACTCCTACTTACAACTTTTTTGAAGCATCATCTTACCAACTGTTCGCACTTTCAGAATCATTTACATAACGGAAAAAATTTGAGTTGATTTAAATAAAAATTAAAAAAACAAAAAGAACAAAAACGTGAGCACGTTGCAAAAAGGAATAGGTAAAATAAAAAATAAAATTTAAATTCAAATAAATTTAAAAGAATAAGTAAATAATAAGAAAGTCAAGTATTTTAGTTACGTGTTCTTTGACTTCCCAGTCTGGATATTGTGTCAATATAAGCAACAGGTAAAATTTCGTTAAATATTAAATGTCTACTCATATACATTTTTTGTGTATGAGTATAATAATATACAAAAGCATATTATTATATTATAGGCTGTATTATTGTTTGCTATTTAATTTTCTATTATTTTAGAGCAGACAGAGTCGAAATTATTTACAGTTTATATTGATTAGTTTGTCTGAAACAATGGGATTCAAAGTTCTAAAACTTTTTTATAAACGGTTGCATTAATATATCTTTTTTACTTTAAGTGAATATTTTGTACATTAAGTGAATATGTTTTTATTTTAAGTGAATAATCTGTCAAAGCAAAAATTTAAAGTAAAAATTTCATCACTTTAAGTAAAAAATGTTCACTTTAATTAGAAATGTCTTCATTTAAAATAAAAATGTATTCAATTAAAGTAAAAAAGGTATACATACTATATTATATGTCTTTGTCATTTGAGTTTTGCGTTTGTTTGTTTGCTGATTTGATTTTACACACTTTTAATATCAAAAATTCTATTCTTCATTTTAGTGGGTTTTCAATGATCGTTGTTTGAAGTTTCAGAATTGATGCTATTTTTGGCCGGCTAAATATTATCAAAAAATAAGATTGGCTTCTTTAATAACTACTCAAAACACTTATATAAATTTTAAATTTGCCAACAAACCAAGATATCTATAGTTACTCAGATGAGATCAATTTGAGATTTGATATTGACAAGCGAGATAAATTCTACTTAGCCTCACAGATTTTATGAATAAGTTTGTGAATTTTGATAATGATTATATTAAATGGAATGTTTACACTTACACTAATATAATTCATGAATTCATTTTAGTATTTACTTATGTACATAGGTTTTAGTAATATTTTTTTAATAGATGATAATTTAAGCTGTTAATGTTTTTTAGAAGGTAGTTATATTCTGTTATAAAATTTCATGGTTCTGCATTAGCTCTTGAAGAAAAAAAAAATTGATATTTATTTTAAGATTTAGTATAATAGTCAGTAAAAAGCTTTTATTTGTTTTATTTTCAATATTTTTACAAACCACCATAGGATATATGATATTATGAAACCCTAAATTTAAATATCTTAATCAAAGCCGAGGATATGAAAACTTAACTGTATTCTTGCACTAAGAGAGATAAAAATCAAATACATTCATATATATTTAGTTATTACAAAACTTTTACAAATGACTGTAAAATGTTTATTTTTTTACTAAATTTTCTTTGTAATTTTATAATATTCTCTCAGGTATCCATTTGGCCATTAAAATTAAAATTTTAATCATGAAATTTTTATTATCCTTATTAGATTCGTAATAATATAAACCATCAGTGGTTATTGTTATTATGGTTTGATAGTTCAATAGGAAGTCTAAATTTTACCTTTATCTTTTCATATTAAATATTATTCTAAATCTAATTAAATATGCAAATAATTTCAAAAAAACAAAAAAAAAAACCAAAATTTGAATTTTATTACATTGACTATTAAATTTTGTAAAGTTTTTGTTTTTTGTCTCTTCACATTTGTCTAAAAGTAAATTCTTTAAATCTAATACGAATTTTCAACAAAAAAAAAAAAACAAAACAATAAAACAAATTTGAAACTTGAAATTTGAATTCAATTTATTGAAATTAAGCGGCTTATGTATAGGTGATTTTATGGATTAGACGAAATTCAAAAAAAAAAAAAAATGTAGAATAAAACAAAAATAAAAAAAAAACAATTTTAATGTGTTTTTATTATTGTTTTCTTTATATTGACTTCATTGAAAAAGTTTTTCTAATGAAAAATAAAAAGTATATACGAGAATATACAAAGTGTTTAAAGAATAAAGAGTAGAAATTATTGAAGGAAAAAAATGTTAAGAGAAAAAAAAACTTCTTTCTATAAACTTACCTCATTTGTTCAAGGATTACTAAAGGTGATGACCCTGGCTTACTTTGCTTCTTTTACTTTGAATACTTTTTCAAAATTTCAAAACAAGTAAATACTGTTCCAATGATTACTTTGCATTTTGTTGTTTTGAATTTTGTTGAATTTATTTTTTCTGAAATGGATTTAAAAAAATTTTTAGAAATTTTATATATAATAATTATTTTATATGAAACTTACAAATGCTTGTATTCAGTACCGAATAGGAGAAGATTTTGTTCAGTTCGGGACATATATAGAAATTGTCAAATTTCACATTCCCATCTATTTAACATTTTTCCCACCTATTCAAATTTTTTTAATGTTTAGTAAAAAAATTCAAATATCAAATGTCAAAGTATTCAACGCAATACATCGGAATTGAAAATTCGTCAATTCGTTACTTTGCTTCGTTTGCTTACTTTGAATACTTTGTGCATTTGGCCAAGTACTATAAGAAATAATATAATTCATTTTAGCTGTCAAAGTTTTCAAAGGAAGTAAAGGAAGCAAAGTAAACATTGGGCCATCATCTTAAGTATACTACTTAATTTAGACAGAAACTTTAAAAAATCTTTAAGCTTAGTAAATGTAAAAAGTATTTTTACTTACTTACCTAGTTATACAGGTCTTAATACAGAATAGTAATTCAGTATAGTTTACTGTCCAAGCCAAATAAGAACGTATGACGTTCGACGTATAAATGCCGGACGTTGATACTTTGACGTCTCCCGAAATAAAACTCCGTCGTATGTCAAAAAAAAAAAAAAAAAAAACGTCGTGTCAAAATTGGAAATTCGAATATTCAGCGTTTATACGTCGCTTATTGCGATAGGGTTCATATAAAATGTTTGGGCATGAAAATATTTTAACAGACGTTATACAACGTACCATCTTATTTAAGTTGGGCAGTTAGTTTTACAATATATTTTAACGCTTTTATTACGATATTCTTACTCCTTTAATTATCTTTCTTTGCTCTAAATCAAATCCAGATTCTTGTTGATTTCATTACAATCATATAGTGATATTGAGTTATTAGGTCAACTATTTTCATAATCATTCATTATTTAGTTTGAAGCGGTTTTTGTTGCTTTATTTGTTCAATAGTCATCAAATCGAACCGTATTTCATTCTGCTCGAACATACTACTCTATTATACTTTTTTTTCATCGCAGACAGACGATCACCTTGTTAATATACAATAATGTACTTGATATCTATATATGTGTATATTAAAAATAAATAAATTAAAGTATGTATATATATAGGTACATACTTTCATTGTAAATTATTTATTAGAATTTAATTTTTTAACACGTAACCCAAAAAAGAACAAAAAAAAAAAGAAAATAAATAAAAAAGCAATAAAAAAGGATATTTTAGGAAAATATTAATATAATTTACAATACTTTATTTTTATTTAAGTGTCAATTTAATTGTCAATTTTGTATTAAAACCATCCAATACATTTTTAATTTAGAAAAACTTTCTTTTGTATGGAAAATATATCGCTTCACTAAATCTTTTTTAACTAAATTAGTAATTTCTTAAAAGATATTGGTTTGACATAATTTACATTCCACTTTTAATGTAACATGCAATTAATTAGATACATATACATATTATAATATAATATGTGATATAAGTACAAAAAGAGTGCTAGTGAAGCGTTATAATTTTTGTTTGAAAAGAAAAATGACGAACTTGATCTTTATTGTTTTTTTTTAGGTTCTTCATTTTTAATAGCTAGAAAAATCTTGATGTGAAATTTTATACTCTTATCACATTGCTAAACACATTAGTAAACCTTACTAAACAAAACCTATTAGGGTTTTGTCTAATATTTTTTGGTATCAATCTGTTTTAGGTTAAAAAAATATTACCATTCATTTTCCAGTTTTCTATATTAGGGTTAGTTCTTGATAGGTTAGTAAAACCGTTATCCCTTTTTAATCGTTGTGAAGCTGTAACCATATACAAGCATTAGTTAATATTGGAATAACTAAAGTTAGACAAATGATAGGCTTCAACTGTCATTTACTTGTTGATGAAAACAAAAAATTTTCATTAGTACATGATAAATGGAGTCTGTAACGGATGGACAGAGTAAAAATAATAAATAAATTTTTTTATATTTTTTGTTTTTTTTGAAATGTGCTAAAAATTATTATATACAATTTTTATACAAAATATTAAAATAAATAATTTTCAATTAATTAATTTCCTACTGATGGGTTTTGTTATGTTAACAGTTTAAATATTATTTTCATAAAAAGTTTTTTTTTTGTTTTCCATATTTTAAATCGTAATGTTTTTTACTGAATATCTAATTCGAAAAAATCATTTTGAATTAAAACTCTTACTTTTAGAAAAATGATTAATTATTGAAAATATTATTTTACGTTTTATGTTTTCTTTTTTTTTCTATTAACATATTGTACTTCACTTACATATGATTCTCATACTACATGTATAAAATTATCGTTTAATTCAATCTAATTTCACTTATTGTATTATTAGGATGATGGTACAATAAATACAAAATAAAAGGAATATAGAATAAAAAGGATCTGTTTCAAATTTCAAATCTTAAAATCTAAAAACTTTAAATCTTTTAAAATTTTTAAATCTAAATAATATGTGCATAATATTAAAATTAAGCTATAAAAATGCAATATAACGAAATTATAAAATTTCAACTAAAATCAAATCAGCTTTCAGCTAAAAATCATTTTGAAAAGTGAGAGCTGTTGCCGTTAAGAAAATATTAAACAATTTATTGAAACTTCAATGTTGCAACCAACTACCCCTTCTAATTATTACATACATATTTCAACAGTAAACATTTAAAATAATAGGCGCATCCGGTTGTTTGTGGCTTCTATACAAATTATTGAAATTTTGAAATTAACTATAAAATCCCTTCTTATTTTTTGTTTTACATACATATTTCAGAAACAAAGTACTTAAAACTAGTGGGAGCAGTAACGAATTAAAGATTGTTCGTCTTCAAACCTCCGCTAATCATATTATTAATGTCTTACTATTAATGACCAGGCAGTACAGCAGTACTAAAGGTCGTATAACCTATTGTTTGGTTAAAAAAGGGAGGTGGTGTTTAGTGAGTTAAAGTCCCACACACTCATAGAGGAATTGTGCTCGTTTGCACTCCTCTATAGTGACTTGCGATGAAGTCCCACCTACTCTCGCAAAAAAAAAATTAATTTTGACAGACCAACACTATTTAAGTTTATTTTCATAATATGTGCATACATATATTAAACCAACAAAGTACATATGGATTTTACACGTTTAGCTTGGGATACATTAGCATTTTCGTTTTTATAAGTTTGAAAAAATTTCAGTTTTGATGCATTAAATAAAATAAAACAATAAAAGATAGAAAAATGAACCAAATTTAAAATTTTTATTAGAAGTAAAAACAAAATCAGTGCTGAACAATATTATCAATAATTTGTTTTTAAGCGTTCTAAGAATACTTGATATGACGTGTGTTATTTATTGTTAATGCTCTTTATTTATACTTTAGACACATTTTCAGATATTGGTAGAAAAATTGTCTTCTAAAATTTATCCTTGAAGACAAAATTGAGGAAAGCCTAAGTCCACGCAGAGGAAGAATATCTTTGCTTAAAAACTTACGTTAATGGTGCAACAGGAACACCAGACTTTTGTTTAAATCAGCAGAAGACAAAATAAAAATTGCTGTCAAGTTAGCCAACGTTTGAAGAACATAAGGAGTAAGAAAATGAAATTTTAATTTAGCCATTAGATGATATTGTTTGAGCTTTGAATTCATATTTGAACACCAATAATATAGAGATTTTAAGAATTAATTTTAAATCAGCCTAATATAATTAATATGTCTGTTTATGAAAACCATATTCACCCTTTTTGATCATTTAATTTATTATAATTTTCATGCTCTATATATCATTCATTTCTGGAATTTATTTGAGTTTTTTATTTTTTTATTCAAAATTAATCTCATCAATAATAATAAAAAAAAAAAAATAAAAATAATACAGCAAAAAAAAAAATAAACAGGAAAATCCATTATTTTTCCTTCTTGTCTTCAAAATACAATTGTGTTGAATAAAAAATTCTTCTTAGAAAACCTTGTTCCTTTTTGCTTTCGCTAATGTGACTAAGTACTTTTTTGATATTGATCATTTTTTTTCCTTTTTTTACATTTTAAGATTTATTTTTCAATACTATGTGACTTGCTTTTATATAATAGAATTTTTATGAGTCTGGAAATTTTCAGTTTGAGGAAACTTACCTGTAGACATTATCAAAACAGGTAGAAACTGGAGTGATTATACCCGTACGATAGGATCGGGTATAATAAAATTACTCCTCGGTTTGTAACACCTCGAAATAAGCGAGCTAGATATACCTTCAAAGGTATGGATCGGATCAGAAAAAAATTCTAAGACTTTTGAGCCATGTCCGTCTGTCCGTCCGTCAGCACGCTAACTCAAAAACTAAGAAAGCTAGAATCTTGAAATTTACACAAAATATTTTGGGAGTAATTTGTAGGTTCCCTATTTTTGTTGGTTGAGTTTGGACCAAAACTTAGGGTAGCTCTCGAACACCTAACTTTTAGATCCCCACATTTTTTTTTAAATACAGCTATGAAATTTTAACTACTGATAGATCTCACAAAAATATTAATTTTATTTTTAATAACTTTTTTTTGTAGCCCCACTCGTTACGGAGCTACAGCTCCCCAAAGTTCAAAAAAGCTCTATATTTAAATTGTTATAGCACAAGTTGTATAAGGTATATCTTCATTTTGAAAACGCCAAACGATTAATACTTTTATTAGCTTTAAAAATATATATACAATAAATATATATTTGTGGCATACGGTGTCTTAATTTACCGTTATGCGAAACTAAAATTTTACAAAATCCTTTAACCCTTCTATCTTCTAAACGGTTTAAGTTGGAAACTTGAAATTTTGACAGAAGTTAGATCTTTGAAAATAAGTATGAGTCATTTCAGAAATTTTTTTTGTATCACCCTTTGTTTAGGAGCTGTAAGGAGTCAAAAACTTAAAATTTCCTATTTTTAAACACCTGTAACTTGAACACCTGTTAGAATTTTTTTGAAGTAATACACAAAAATTAAAGCTTCAACATCATACTCTTATTTCTATTAACAACTTTTTTTTAATAATATAGGGTTACTTTATAATTGACGAAAGTGTTACTTGATTTTTTCAAATTTTCTAACAAATTTCTTCAACAAATTTTTTGCATTTGTTTTATTCGATAATTTGAAATTGTTGAGGATATAATGCGTAGTACATAAAAATGTAAATAAATATACAACATAACGGTTGCTTGAAGAATTTTTATTTATATGATATTGATATACATACATACTTATATAATATCATGTTTATTTACATATCGTATATGTCACTAGTGAATGAATGATAAGAGTATATATGTATATTATATAGCGCCGTATTTACATACATATATGTATTTTATTGTACTTATAAGAAATTATTCTCTTAATGGAATATTTAAATATAATATAATATAATATTTAAAATTATATTTACTATTTTGTACTAAGTAAATTTAATATACATTTACCGCTTAGTATTAAATGGTACTATAGAATATTTGAAAAAGTTTTGGATTGATAATCGTTATGTGGAAGGTTAAAATCTGCTTTTGAAGAATGTATAAACATATAGTTTGAATATATCTACAACCCATAGTTCTAGAAATTATAAAATTCACTCAAATTATTTTAAAATACTAGAATATTAAAAAAATAATATTGTAAGCAGAGTGACAGGCTGTTAACATACTAACGGTTCGTACGGGTATCTAAGAGTTGACAAAGTCAACTGTATTCTTCCTCGTTTTTTTCTAAATTAAAAATGAGCTTATTTTTAACTGACAATTTCCAATGATAACAAAAAGTTCTATAATAACGGAAAGGGAAGTTTTTAGAAAGTAGTATTTATTGTTTTCTGTCTGCTTTAATTTTTTACAATTCTCTGGTTAACCTTCTCCTATCCTGGTACGTATTAAAAACCCTTTATTCCGATATTAATGTTAATAAGTAAGATATGGTTACTGTTTACACTTTTCAAAAGTTTTTTCTTATTTTAAAGATGTGAGATGTGAAAGACTTTAATCTAAGTTAAAATTTTCAAACTAAATTAAATTGAATAATTACGCTGCTAAGGCATTTTCTTTCGTTTAAAATATTATGAAAATCTAGTTTAATTTGCGGTGTTCGAAATGGAAATTTTTAGTTGATAAAAATATCAATGAGGAATACGATATTTAAATTGTCTTACGCATTTTTTCCCATCAAAAAAACAAGGTAGTATGTAAAACTAAAGGTTTTTAAAATCGCGAATTATCAGAAGAAAATGAAAAGCATTAGTACTTTTAAATCGAAATTTTTGAATTTTTCATAGAATTTTTATGTAAGAAAAAATTGTGAAAACTTTGACAGTTTTATAAAGAAAATCTATACAATTACGAAAACCTGTTAACACATACAAAAATATAACAGTTGAGAATTAATTTTTATATAACAAATTTACACAAATATCTAAAAATAGCAAATTTTCATATTTCGATACCTAATACCTTTGAACTCTTAATACAGGGACAATACATCTTAAACGGAATGAAAACAAAAAATTTTCTAAAATAACTTATACTAATTTCTTCCTCCTTTTAAAATCTCTTGACTGAAAGGGTTCTGAAGATACGAAAGAACCAAAACTTGCATAATTTTATTTCCACATACCGGTAAATTTAAATACTATATATGTAGTCATTTATAAAGCTTAAAAATTTTTCTGCCGTTTATGTTTTTGAAAGAATATTAAGCCCAACTTAAGATATAAACAAAAAAATACTTTTCCAATTTTGAGTGCATATTATAAAAAAAGATGATCCACATTAATCCATCTGAAAGAACGTAGAAGTTTTGTGTATAGTCGCACGAATGGAAACTAAAATGAAACTGTAATAAGCTAAGTTTTCAAAAATTTCTTGAAAAATATCCTAATATTTTTCATTTTTTTCACGATTTTAATACTTTCTTTATAGAACGATCTTATTTTATACAACTTACCAAACACCTAACAGTAAAATCTTATATGCATGATTTGCTTTGTATAGCATAAGATAAATGGGTGCTATAAATTAAATAAAAGTTTAAAAAATTTTTTTTTGTAAAAAAGTTCCTTAAAGACTTAAATTTTATTGAAAACAAAATCAAAATTTTTAATATTTTGTAAATCAGTGAATTCGAAATTGTTTATAAATAAGAAAAAAAAAATATATTAAAAGTTTCATTAAATTATCATTTTATTCAAAGGTAGACTTTTTCCTATTTGTTCGTTTTTTATTCTGTTTTAAATGATAATGTTATCACTGAATTTAAATTAACGTCAAACAATGAATGAATACTTAAAAAGCAGCAAGTGATATATTATGTCTAATATATAACGGATTTTTCAATTTGAGTGATATGATTTCTTTTCAAAAAAAAAATACACTAATTGTTAAGAAAATTCAAATGCTTTTTATTTAATGTGAAGTACAATCGATACAATTAAGTTCTGAATAAAACGTCATTCAAATCGGACGACCACGACTTCTTTTGCAGGAACGAATTCGATGAACCCAATTTTCGAGCACTTTTTCCACTAAACCAAGTCGTATGTCATGAATAGCACGTTCAATATTGACTTGTAAAGCTTGAAGAGAGTCTGGTTTATTGCTAAAGACCAATGACTTCAAATAACCCCACAAGAAATAGAAGTCGTGCAAAAGAAGTCGTGGAGGCCATATGAATGACGTTTTATTCAGAATTTAACTGGGGAAGCTACTGGGTAAGCTACCAATAAAAACACTACATTTATTGAATTCTGTTTGAATCCTTGTTTTGTATTGTAACAGATTGTAATGAGTCAATATAACATAAGATTAACTAATAAAGATAACTGGCAACACAAAATTATGCAGACATGGTATCGCCTAGTTAAATTTCGAAATAAAGGTTCCATCCTAAAGTTTGGTTTTAAAAGGGAGTGGTTTTGGTTGGTTAAAGTCCAAATAATGATTTAGTTAATATGGTTTGTTTATAATATGGTTTCTCGTAGTAGACACCCTAGGAAATGCCCTTATTATATTAAAATATTGAAGAATATTGCATTCTGTTTTTGATTTTATGTTTCACACTTTGTTATCACATGCAATTAAACTACATTAATTTGCGGTATCTCGTATGATGCATTTTGTCTACAACGGAAAAAAAATTATTTCATAATCTTCAGAGCATTTAAGAAATAATTCATTTTAAAAAAATTTTAATTATTTTTGTACATGTATACGAACATAGCTTTAATTTAAGGTTTTTATCAATTTGCCATTAGATAATGACATCTTAAAAGAAAAGACATAGGTGTGGAAAAATGTGTACATTCTTCGTTAAGATTCTTAGTAGATTTCTCAGGTTTAAACCCCTTTTAAGTCAAAATATTATATGAAAATATAATAATATAATGTAAACAAAATAAACAATACACTTGTTATTTAATACTTGTACTACTTACTATACCTGATACTTGAAAAGGAAAGGTTGATTATAATTTCCCTTAGTACATTGCATCTAGTGGGGTAACTAAAATAAATAAATAAATTTATATTTATGTGAAGGGAAAATATAATGTACATGATTTTAATTTTAACATGTACAAAATGTACGAGTACTGTTTCGATACTGTTTTGTATCGAATTTTTTTCTCACAAATTAAATAAAAAATTAAATTTTAAATAAAAACGATATTATATATTTATTTTTACTATACATATATACTTATTTATTTTAGATAAACATATATTTGGAAATTTTTTTTATTGTTTTTTATGATTAATAATTTATATTTTTTTTCTAGTGCGTGTGTCAATTGGTTAAAAACTGGTGTAAAATTAAAATGTTGACAGAAAATTTAAATTTTTGAAGTTAATTCTGATATATGGCATCCATCAATAGCACCAATAGCTTTTTGAAATATATTGGATTTTGCCCTTCTACAAAATTTTGTTTTAATTTCTTCACATTCTTGTAATGTTGTTGGTGCTTTTATTAGATACCGCATGTTCTCAACAAAATTATTTAGCATTTTGTGAATAATTCTTTTGACAGTGAATCTTAAATTGTTAAAATATAAAAAAAAAAAAAATGTACAATACTATTACTAAAAAATCTACATTACTTACCTACTAATTCCAATAAAAGACCCAGCAACTCTATAGCTGCAACCATTAGCCATCCAGTATAAAAATACAATTAACTCGTATTCTTTACACCATCCATGTTGCTTCTCAGGCATTAATTTTATAATTTTTAGAAAGCTACATTTATTTATTCTTAAATGCTCCTTAATTGTATCTTCATTTCCGTTCAAAATTTCATTCATAACTTCCGATCTTACTCGCAAACGACAATACTCTATAGGCTGCATTAATAAATGGAATTACAAAATATTATAAGACACTTATATATTATGTACATATATATAAATACATAAATATGAACACAAAATTACCACTCTTATTTTTCTTCTTTAGCGTCTCAAGAAAATTTCTAAATCCAAATTTTTGAACTTAAAATACATGGTTAAAATAAGTAATATTAATGGAAAATATTTTTTTAATAACTTATTCATGTTGTTTATTTATGTAAATAAAAAATTTAATTTTAAATGTCAAAAATTTTAACTAATCGACACAGCTAAAATATTTTAAATTACCCCACTGTTAAATTTTTTAATTAACCTAGTGCGGGAAAAAATAATTTAATTTTAACCAATTGACACACGCCCTTAATTACTATATTCAATATTTTAAATATATGATGTTTTTTATTTTAAGCAAGCCAAACCAGAACTGTCTTTCAATATCAAAAATGCCTTTATTTTCTTTGTAACAAAGTACATGTGATTAGTTAATTGAGAGAATAATTTTAAAAGACAATATTGTATTTTCGAAAATAATTTACTAGGTATGTTTGAAAAGCTTTAATTAATCGAAATTATAAATTTAAACTACAATTTGAAAATATTAATCATTATTAATTATGTAAATAATTATAAAAATTATGTAAATAATAAGAAAAATTAATAATATGAATTCTTTAAATTATTTATTATTATAATTACAAAGAGAGATTATTTATTTGTTGACTGAACAATTTACTACCATAAATTTGTCAGTTGTTTTTGTTAAACCGGCATTTAATTTATTCGTACGAAAAATAATGAAAATAATCGTGCATACATGCTTTTATTTAGTGTTTTGGTGATTTATTCAAAATTTTGGAAGAATTATAGAAAATTTTCGATTGAGCTGCATGACACGCGTATGTCGGCTTCGTTGTTTTTCCCCCCCTTGCAACTCCTCGAGGAGCATAGGGCATCCACTAAGTCATTTATTTTTCATATTTTGCCTAAGTTTCAATTTTTGAAATCATTAATTTCACTAAGCCGTTAAATACTAGTTTTTAGCTATTGCACAAGACTATAGAGACGTTTCTTTTATTTCTACGCCATCTATTATCTGATATAAGAATTATGGTTTTTTATTATTTCATTATATATATATACCTAGTACAATATGATATTAATTACAATTTATAAGACATATATACTTATTTTTAATTTAATTATATTCTGTCCATTATAAAAAATGTCCATTATTTTTTATTAATCTATATGATTCAGCCGGGGCTTGAACCCGAGACCTTTAATATGAAACGCCGGTGTCTTAACAACTACACCAATGACTGGATAACCATTGTTGGTTTCGATTTAATCACATCAAAATATAGCTATTGACCAATTTCTAATTTTAAGATGGGATTGACTAATTTCTAAATTGTAAAAATTGTGTTTTTGAAAACAGAAAACTTTTTCTTATGATTCTAAAATTTTTTAATAAGCCAATACATATACTTTGTATATATTTAAAAAAATTTTTAATAGAGTAAATTCTATATCAATTAAATATATGAACTTTACAAAAAAAAAAAAATATTAAGAAATATCATGCACATGTTTTTTATTGTATATTATTTTTAAGATGTTTATGCTGTCATCTTTTCATTATTGAAACTATCAGCATATACATCAAAACAAATATCATCGTATAAAATACCAAACTACTATGAAGATGCCCAGGAAATAATGCCCCAACAAATAAGGTCGGTTCGACTTTATTTCCTATTCAATAGAGAAATAAAGTCGAAGTCAAAATTTTTTTAAATTCGACCTTACTACCATTTTGGAATAATGCCAAAATCAAAAAGAAAACGAGGAAGAGTGCAGTAGAGTAGACTGTGTCAACTCTGGGATACCCGTATGAACGTAATATATCCTGTTTCTATAAAACTTGATCATCTTTTAAAAACATTCAGAGTTTTAGTACCGAACTACAGAGATATATTTATGTAAATTGTGGAGTTGTATGATAGCTACCCGAATCTATTGCGCCTAGCTTCATTAAGTTCTAAGAAATGCAAAAAGCCTGAACCGGCTGCTTTAGACCATTCAAATTTTACAAAAGTTTTTGGCATGCAACTCGACACTTTTTCACTAAATTTCAGATAGCTAGCTTTATATAGTTATTTTCATTTAAAAAGAGAAGTTGTATGGCAACTATCCGAACCTGTCATATCATCACAACAAAATTTTACAGAAGTTGTTGCCATAAAACTCAATCATCATTTGCAAAATTTCAGATACCTAGATTGAATAGACACTGGGTTATTTCCATTTAAAGAAAGAAGTTG
Source organism: Poecilobothrus nobilitatus (assembly GCA_947095535.1). NCBI lineage: Eukaryota > Metazoa > Arthropoda > Insecta > Diptera > Dolichopodidae > Poecilobothrus > Poecilobothrus nobilitatus. Next base: position 170,873,518 of record OX352773.1, read on the forward strand.
TATGGCAGCTACTCGAACCCAGCGGCCGAAAATGCTGGAGTTAAATAGCAAAACTAACAATTTTGTAAAAGTGACGTAAAAAAAATTGCAGCCTCCTAACTCCTTTATTTTTTGAGTTATCGTGCGGACGGACACTGAGTTCTTTCATTTAAAAAGAGATTTTGTATGGCAGCTACCCGAACCCGTCACACCACCACAACCAAATTTTGCAGAAGTTGTTGCCATAAAACTTGATCATCATTCGCAAAATTTCAGATACCTAGATTGAACAGCCACTGGGTTATTTCTATTTAAAGAAAGAAGTTGTATGGCAGCTACTCGAACCCGGCGGCCGAAAATGCTGGAGTTAAATAGCAAAACTAACAATTTTGCAAGAGTGACGTAAAAAAAATTTCAGCCTCCTAGCTCCTTTATTTTTTGAGTTATCGTGCGGACGGACACTGAGTTCTTTTCATTTAAAAAGAGATTTTGTATGGCAGCTACCCGAACCCGTCGCACCACCACAACCAAATTTTGTAGAAGTTGTTGCCATAAAACTTGATCATCATTTGCAAAATTTCAGATACCTAGATTGAACAGAAACTGGGTTATTTCTATTTAAAGAAAGAAGTTGTATGGCAGCTACTCGAACCCGGCGGCCGAAAATGCTGGAGTTAAATAGCAAAACTAACAATTTTGCAAGAGTGACGTAAAAAAAATTTCAGCCTCCTAGCTCCTTTATTTTTTGAGTTATCATGCGGACGGACGCTGAGTTCTTTTCATTTAAAAAGAGATTTTGTATGGCAGCTACCCGAACCCGTCGCACCACCACAACCAAATTTTGTAGAAGTTGTTGCCATAAAACTTGATCATCATTCGCAAAATTTCAGATACCTAGATTGAACAGACACTGGGTTATTTCTATTTAAAGAAAGAAGTTGTATGGCAGCTACCCGAACCCGGGAACAGAAAATGCTGGAGTTAAATAGCAAAACTAACAATTTTACAAAAGTGACGTAAAAAAATTTTCAGCCTCCTAGCTCCTCTATTTTTTGAGTTATCGTGCGGACGGACACTGAGTTCTTTTCATTTAAAAAGAGATTTTGTATGGCAGCTACCCGAACCCGTCGCACCACCACAACCAAATTTTGTAGAAGTTGTTGCCATAAAACTTGATCATCCTTTGCAAAATTTCAGACGCCTAGCTTCATTAGGTTCCAAGAGGTGCAAGAAGTCTGAACCGGCTGCTCTAGACCAAACAAATTTTACAAAAGTTGTTGGCATATATCTCGACACTTCTTTACTAAATTTCAGATTCCTAGCTTCAATAAACACTGAGTTATTCTCATTTAACCGGATAAGTTGTATGGCAGCTACCCGAACCCGCCGCACCACCACAACCAAATTTTACAAAAGTTGTTGCCATAAAACTTGATCATCATTTGCAAAATTTCAGACGCCTAGCTTCATTAGGTTCCAAGAGGTGCAAGAAGTCTGAACCGGCTGCTCTAGACCAACCAAATTTTACAAAAGTTGTTGGCATGTAACTCGACACCTCTTTACTAAATTTCAGATTCCCAGCTTCAATAAACACTGAGTTATTCTCATTTAAACGGAGAAGTTGTATGGCAGCTACCCGAACCCACTGCACCAGCACAACCAAATTTTACAGAAGTTGTTGCCATAAAACTTGATCATCATTTGCAAAATTTCAGAAACCTAGCTTGAATAGATACTGAGTTATTTCTATATAAAGATAGAAGTTGTATGGCAGCTACTCGAACCCGCCGACCGAAAATGTTGGATTTAAATAGCAAAACTAACAATTTTGCAAAAGTGACGTAAAAAAAATTTCAGCCCCCTAGCTCCTTTATTTTTTGAGTTATCGTGCGGACGGACGGACGGACGGACGGACGTACATGGCTTAATCGACTCAGAATTCGATTCTGAGCCGATCCATACCTTTGACACTATATCTAGCTCGACTCCTTTAAGGTGTCACAAACGTAATGGCAAATTTATTATACCCTTGAACATAGTTCATACGGGTATAATAAAGTTGAATGTTTGCTTATAATTTGTACAACGTACTGCAATGCTGTTGCTGTTTTATCAAAACACTCTTTATGAAAAGTGTTGAAAAGTGAATTATTTTTATTATTATACCAGAAATGATTATTTTGATAAAAACTATTTTCTTAAAATAATTGGGACTCTCGTCTCCAAACCTTCACGAAACAAATTATTGAAAGTTTGATTTTGTAACCATTTATAAAATCTTATCTAATTCAGAATCTCGCATATATACATATACACAATCTGGAACCAGCATATACATAATCAGGAAACATAATCTGGATTTTTTAACGAACCAAAATCCGTTTTAATTATTTTTCTTACATATATACATTTTAACAACAAGACATTTATAATTTTAAGACTTCTGGGAAAAAAGATGAATTTATATATCCGTTTTTCTAAAAAGTTTACAATAAAATGTTTTGCCTTTACTACAATTTGTTTGTAGCCAACCTGGAGCTATTTTAACAACTTCGAAAAACTTTCTGAAATAATCGAAACAAACAACATATTCTGAATGCAAAATGAAAAAAAGTATAAAATATAATATTTCGAAAATGGAAATAAGCCAGGTTCGACTTTATTTCTCCTTTGAAGCGATAATAAGACTAAATTTAAAAAAAAAAAAAAAGATTTCAGCTTGAAAAAGGAATAAAGCCGATTCGGCCTTATTTCTTAGGAAATTATTTCAAGGCATCTATTAAGAGATTAAAATTTTGTTTATTCATATGTTACTCTACATATTATATGCATATATATGAATAAATATAATATATGTATATTAAGATGTATAATCAGAACAAAGAAAATTAAAATTATCAGTTGTGGGAAATATTCATTTTTACAAGGATTCCCTTTGTTTTAATCGAATTTGTGTCCTTAGAATAATGGATGAATGGTATTTTAATAACCATAAGAGCCTTTAAACTTTATTTTACTTCATTCTATTTTCTATAAGATAACATTATTGTTTCTTTATTCTTTCTAAATTCATCCCAATTATATAAAACATACAGTTTTCTAAGTGGAATGAATAAATAAGCAATAATTGGTTTGGGATTTTTATAAAATCTTTATAGTTTTATATAGTTAATATCCCTGTAGTTTTATATTCAATCTGACTCAGACCTTATAGTAGTACTATATAAGAAAATATATAGTATTTTAATGTAAGTACATAACTTACATATGTGTATATATGGAAATATAATATATAACTTTTGTTCCTTTGTTTAAATTTCAATAGACAGGAACTTATTATAATATATCTGTCCTCAGGGACAGATGCTGTTGATTCGATTCAGTATATAGTATGAACATTTTTGTAAAAATTAAAATATTTTTCTATTTTTCTTTAGAGAATATAATTTTAGATTTTCGTTAAACTTTAATTTAAAATTTAAATCATGGTTTTTTTTATAACAAAAAAAAAAAAAAAATTAAAAGTACATAAGATTCAAAAAACTATTTCAAATATAAAAAGTTTTAAAACAAAATTTATTAAATAATTAAAATTATTGAAAAGTGAAAAGTTTAAAACTTATATAAAAAGTTGCATCTCAAAAACTCGTTTTATCAAATTCTCGTTTTTTAAAATCTTGTTTCTTAAAATCGTTTTTCATAAACTTGATTTTTTAAAAATATTTCGGTAAAACTTTTTTTTTTTTTTCAGAAAATGCAGAAAAAATAAGAAATTGTAAATTTTAATTTCTATCGAATAATACTAGAAGCGATTTTAGAGTTGAATTCAAAATCAGGGCTTCAATAATTTATATAGAGAGGGTTTGGGCACGGCAGCCTCCATCCTTTTAAATATTTTGATGTTAACATATGTATGAAAAAAAGGAGAAAGTTTAGAGTTGGTTACAAAATTAGGATTTCAATAATTTGTTTAGCGGGCGTTTGGGGGTAACAATCACCGCCTCTTTAAAGATTTTGATATTGAAATATGTATCAAAAATATAATTATAAGAGAGAATTTAAAGTTGATTAGAAAATCAGCGTTTCAATAATTTGTTTAGCTGGGGAACGGATAGCTGCCATTACTTCAAAAGCTTTCATCTTGCAATATGTATGAACAAAAAATTAGGAAGTTTTTTAGAGTTCAAATATGCGACCTCTGTTATCCATATTTTTATACCCTACACATTAAGTATAGGGTATATTAACTTTGGTATGGTGTTTGTAACCACCAAAAGGAAGCGAGTTAGGTATAGACATGTATATATATTCTGAATCAGGATCACCGCCTGAGTCGATTTAGCGATGTCCGTCCGTCCGTACGCACGATAACTCAAAAAATAATGATGCTATCTTAATGAAATTTATACTGTAGGTTAACAATGACTAAGGTAAGACGGGGATTGTAAATGGGCGAAATCGGACCATGCGTTCGAGTACCTACCATACAACTCCCAAAACCTAATACGCATATTTTCGAAATTAATAAAGATGGAAACTTAAAATTTTGTACGAGGGTGTGTTTTTCTGAATCCCTGATATCCCCAAAATTTGAGATGAATTGGAGGAGCTGTTCGGGTACCCCCCATACAACTCCCAAAACTGAACATGCATATATTCGAAATTAATAAAGATAGAAACTTCAAATTTGGTACTAGGGTGTTGTTTCCTAAATCCCTGATTTGTCCAAAATTTGAGATGAATTGAAGGAGCTGTTCGGGTACCTCCCATACAACTCCCAAAACCGAACATGCATATCTTCGAAATTAATAAAGATAGGAACTTCAAATTTGATACGAGGGTGCTGTTTCCTAAATCCCTGATTTGCCTAAAATTTGAGATGAATTGAAGTGGTCGTTCGGGTACCTTCCATACAACTCCCAAAACCAAACAAGCATGTCTACGAAATTAATAAAGATAGAAACCTCAAATTTGGTACTAGGGTGTTGTTTCCTGAATCCCTGATTTGTCCAAAATTTAAGATGAATTAGTTGTTCAGATACCCCCACACAACTCCTAAGACCAAACAAGCATATCTTCGAAATTAATATATATATAAACTTGAAATTTGATATAAGAATGTTCCACCCTGTTGATGTCTCTAAAATTTAAGATGAATTGGGGTGGTGCTCCGCGTGCCTTCACACACTTCCCAAGACCTAACAAGCATATTTTCGAATTTAATAAAGATAGAAATCTGAAATTTTGTACAAAGGTTGTAAAAGCATTTATTTTTTTAGCTTAGTTATATTAAATACCTAACTAAAATAACATGGATTTTTAATTTAATTTGAATTTTTTAGGTATAGGGTATAAATAAGTCGGTTGCATCGACTTACTGTTACTTTTACTTGTTCTTTTTAAAAATGTGCTAAAAATATAAAAAATAAAGAAATTAAAAAAAAGCAAAAAACGAATTTTGATAAAAGGGGTTTTAAAAAACAGCATTTTGATAAAACTAGATTTTTAGAAACGAGCTTTTGTACCCAATCCGTTTAAAACGCATGATATTACGTTTTTGTTGTTCTATTTATTTGGCACTTTTATATATTGTAAAAGTTTGAATATAACTTAAATTGTCAAAAAATTGGAAGGCTTCCATGCAATTAAAACCAATAAAATACATTTTTGATTTTCAATACTTCAAATTTTATTATACGCAATTATGAATCATAGCCTGAATCACAATTCGCTTTTTGTATGACTTCAACTATAACTTCAACCTTACGGAAGAATATCGAAGCAACTTCCAAAATAGACGCAAACACATTTTATGGTAAAAGCATAACACTTTAATATTCTTTTTTTAATATAATTAAACTGTTATTAAACATTGTACACAGTTTATATATTTCTGATAATCAGACTCATTTATAGATCCCCACTTTTTTGTTATGAAAATATCTTTCACTTCTTTAATCATTTGGTAAAATTAAAATAATGAAAAAACTAAAATTCTGTATTTTGGAATATGCAATTCTTTTCATGTGTACCAAAAAAAAATTTATTTTCAAAAAACCGAAGATTGTAACCTAATATAAGTCTCTTCAAATGCTAATTTATTGTCAAAAGATACTCAGATACTCAAATATCAAAGAATGCAAAATTAATTTATTTTTTTGGTTTATAGCAACTTTTCCGCTTACGGGTAGAATAATTGACTTTTAGTTTTTTTTTTTGGTATTAATGGAGATTTTCCATTTAAAAACGAATTTAAATAAATTTCCAAGTAAGGATTGGGAGTTTGTATTCATAATTTCACTAAAAATACCGTTTGGATAAATACAAGTGTAATCTGCAAATACAGATTAATATTCAGAGCTAAATGATTGTGGTATATCATATGCATATAGATATTATACAATATAAGTCCTAACCCAGAGGCTTATGGGACAAGAGTTGAAATTTTAATTTGAGTAGGCGGATCCGAACACGAAAACTTTGAGAATTTGAGTAGGCGGTATATGAAACACTAAAACTTCTATTTCCTAAAAAGCACTGTAAAATTCTGATGAAGTGAAATGAAAATTTAATACTCATTAGTTTATAAACAAGTTCATTGTGTCAAACTGAATCAAAAGCGGAATTTATGTCGAGCATTACCTTTACTATACAAACTGCATCATTACAATGTTAGATTATATTGCATTTTTAATTCGTGATTAATTCTAAATCCAAATTGTTCGTTCGGTAATATCTTTTCGACAATAGATTAATTTAAATATAAATTGAATATTGCAAAACCAAGTACAATACGGCCAACATTTCTCTTCCAAATAAAAAATAAAGCCAAAACTGTGGTTTTTGTGATTTTAGTCTTATTAAATTTTAGGAAATGAAAGAAAATAAAAATTTAAGATAGATATAAAGTCAACATTTTTTCAACAAATACATTTTCTTAGTACCTAAAGTTATATTTTATGTTTGTGGCTGGTTTATACAAATTGTTGGACACCGAATCTTTTGTTACAAAATCTTACCTGAGAAAATTTTACCACTACAATGTCTATTTACATAAAATTTTTGCATTCAGATTTAACAAACTCTTGTATAAACCAGCTTCTATAGGCTTCTACATGCAATTGTAATGACGAAACCATGTCCGCTTACAAACGCGACCCATATGTTCTTTATATTTTAATGGAGAATAATAACGTGTTGTCTAGGTGTATTACACTCCCCATTATCGTTAAATAATATTTTATGTTTTTTTTTTTGCAATTTTTTTTATTTTAATTTTTATTCGAGCAAAATATTATAATATATGAAATGGCCATAATAATAATCATGAAATTAAATGTTATGCATTATATACTATTAAAATTATTAGAATTTGTACTTGTTTTTAATTATTCCCAACATTCTTATTAGTAAAATCAGTTAAAAAGTTTCCTGAATTTTACATTAACCAAATGTTATATTTATTTAACTTTTATTAATCCCTTTTACATAATAGAAAATGTTTTCCGGTAATTTTATATAATTTTCACTTTAGTTTTTGTTTACATGTAATTGTTTGTAACTGTCAAAGGAATAATTTGCGTAATTCTAAAAATATTATGTGTAAATAGGTATATATATATATATATATATATATATGTTGAATAGAAATATAAATATATATATATGTATATATATATACATCAATTAAACCATAAATGAGCAAAAAGTTAAAATAAAACATTGTGTATATTAGAAAACAAAATTTTATGTAACGATTAAACTTTTAACTTTGTAAATATTTAAAAAGGATTATGGTAGATCTTAAAAGGCTCTGTTGTAATTAAAATTTAATATTATAAGAGTTTTACAAGATATAATAATATAATGTTTTACAAAATATGTATATATATGTAATAATGAATCCTATATTAAATTGGATGTAAATAATAATTTGAAGGTAAAAAAGTTAATTTACTTACTGTTAATAAAATCCTTTACAAAGGATATGATTTTATATAATATGCAATTAAAATTTCAAATTAACATTTATAATTTTTTTTTTTTTTTTAGATATTTTTGTTTTAACTGATGAGGTAATTTTCGATGTATAATAAAAAAAAAACATTTTAAAATATTTCTCACTATATCACATCCTGTTTTATTTTGCCATTATTTAAAAATAGATAAACATCCCATTTTTTAAATATTGAATAGAAAATAAATCGTTATGATACTTTTTGTGACAAAGGAAACAGTTGTGTGGGTACGTGGGTTGATTTATTTAAAAATGAAATGTTTAATAAAAAATATTGAAGAACAAAAATGTTGAAAAAAATAATGTTGAATGAAAAAACTGTTGAAAAAAAAAATTTCGGGAAAAAGTGTTGGAAAATGACAATTAAAATGGGTTTTGAAAAAATAAACTTTCATTTACAAAAAAAAAAAAGAGTTTTATTTTAATAAAAATATCAAATTCATAACAAAAAAATATATTTTCAACTCAATAAAAAATAGTTTCATTTAATTTGAAAATGGTTTAATTTAATCAAAGTAGCATTATTGTACATGTATAAATACGTATATTAAAATTTATGATTTGAAGTAGCAATTAGTATGAAAGAAATTCAAAAGCTGTCTGTCAAATTACTTATTTACATTAACATATTTCTTTTCACCATAAAAGTAATTTTGACAGATAACATATTATCTGTCAAAAGTATTGTATTGTTTTATTTCACATTACAAAAAAAAATTTTTTTTTTGAATGAATAAATTTCTTTTGAATAAATTTCTTATTAAAAACAACTAATTGAAAAACCAAGGGTTTTCAAAAAGGCACATTGTCAAAATTAATTTTTGGTGTTTACCAAATAAGTATCAAGTAGATATATTGAATAAAATAAATTTATAATAATATAAAAATTGAATGAAATCGTTAGAGAAATTTGTTAGAGAAATTAGGAAAAATCAAGTCACACTTAAGTCAATTTTAAACTAACACTGTATTATAAAGAAAAGTTGTTATTAACACAAATAAAAATATTCTTGGAGCTTTAATTTTTGTAAATTACTTTAAAAAAATTTGGACAGCTGTTCAAGTTACAGTTGTTTAAAAATATAAAAATATGGTTTTCAGTTTTCGAACCCCTAAAGCGGCCTAAACAGGGGACAAACACAAAAATATTTTCTGAAATGATTTATACTTATTTTCAAAGATCTAACTCCCCTTAACTTTCTGTTTATATTATAAAAGCACCTATCATTTGGTCTTTCCACAAAATTCATTTTTTTTCGATACTTACGTAATTAAAATTTCATTGCTTTATTTTAAGCGGTGTAGGAATTTTGTAAACACCCAGACGGACGGACAGACAGACGGACAGAATGAAAATAATCGGCAAATTTTTTAAAGGTATGTTGAAAAGTAATTTAATAATGACTTCAAATAACTTAATGATATTTAGCTATAATATTATTAGAGAAAAAAAAAAAAACAAAAAACAAAAGGAATAGAGCTAGAGTAGAATAGAAAATTAGAATAGGGAAGAATTGGAATAGAGATTTAATCCATACTACCTAAGAGAAAGAATTTTAAAGGAAGATTCATTGTCACTTATATTTCTATGCTATGCTTTATAAATACATAGGTATCTATTACACTGATCATAGTAACTCATGATTACGAAAAGAATACTGGACCACAAGGTTTTTTTATATTATATTATATTCTTGATTAATTCTCTTTTATTTTAGGTTTTTTAGATCAGATGATTTGCACCGACATTTAACATTTTGATATCGTAAACAAACGAAGCCATGGGAAACATTTGATGATAAAAGCATCAAGAAATTAGTCGGATTTAAAATCATTTAAATAACACATACTAAACGTTTTATTATTTCGGCTATATATGACGCCTCTTATAAATTTACTTAGTTAGATATCGGTACATATAAAGTGAGATATATCGTTCACTTATTCACAAATTTTGAATTCGGCCAAGATGGTTTCATCAGATCGTCAGGACTTCCCGAAGTCGCCACAATAAATGGAATAAAATTGCCATACTTGTAAATCGTATATAATTAAAAATACTTAATTACCGCTTAAGTAGAGTAAGACGATGCAAAAGATTGGACACAAAAATAGGATTTTTGTATGTTGTTTTTTTGCATAACTATTTTGTAAAGAAACACACTTCATATTGCTTAGTTGGTTTTGCTGATAAAATAAAAATTAATGGCACGATAGTGAAAGGTGATTGGAGCAGATCGATGAAGTTCAAGAAAATCTACATCAAACTTTTATAAATTTAAGTTTAGGTGGAGAAAATGATTATGGTAAATTGATCAAGAATTATTTGAAGGATGACCTCAATTCTACGGTTGGTGCAGTGGAATGGCAAAGATTTCCTACTTTTTTGAAATAATGTACCTTCCTTTTTTTTGATTTTTTTTCTGTAAATAATCAGTGCCCTAATTTGCCTAAATCGTCCTAATCCTCTTATGGCAATATCGATGACTTTCACTCAAAGAGTTTCAAGATCTTTCACATTCACTTTCTAAAGCCAAATACAAATAATATTACTGTTGGATGCACTCGAATGAATAGTACATATTTATAAAAAATATAATATAAATCAACATATTCATATCTATGTATATTTGTTTTTATATATTTCTGAAAAAAAATTAAATGTCGACACTACTAGTGTTATCTATCGGAAAATAGAATATTATTCAATTTTCTTTTTGAACTAACTAACTATAAAATTAAAATACTAATTCAGAATCTATCGTATACATGTATAAATACATATTTTGCAAAAGTGTATAACCCAGATTTTAAAAGTCAACTCTACAATGGGGCCTAGTGGGTAAGAGCGTATAAAATACGCTGAAAACATAAAGCTAGTGTGGGTTCAAATCCCACACACTTTGTGGGATTTAGGATTCTTCAAATAATTTTTTTTACATAAATAATTCAACAACAAAGCATTTAAAACACTGGAGATTATCGCGCAAAACTCCTTGCGAAACACACGTTATTGCAACCTTGTTTGTGTATCTTACTCTAAAATCCTTTCTGATAATATTTTTTACAGAAAAATATATTACGAATATTTTGATTTTCATCATAGAAATTCGACATTTTATTTACAAAATTTTTTTAATCAACATTTTTTTTAACAAAACTTTCGATTGTTTCACACATTAGATTACCTAGACAGTCGGTTTATTTAAGTAATGTACTACATGTCTACATCATAAAATTTTAATGAAGCATTTTGTTCTTATTAAAAAATTTTCGTCATTCTCAGAGCAAAAGCAAAAAATAAAAATAAACTGTCATATTATTATTTAGTCAGTTGACAGTTAACTGCATAGTTCTGCAGTTTATGACGTAAGGAAAATTGAAAAATGTTGAAATTAATTTTTTAATAAAATTTTGGAAAAAATAAATTTTAAAGGTAATAAGGTAAAAAACCTTACCTCATAAGGTAAAAAACAATGAAATTAAAAACAAAGAAATTCTGACATTTATCAACTCTGTAAAAATTTTCCCCAAATAACATTCACATAAATTTATAAAATGTCATACAAAATATACAAAAAAAATATATGTAGCTCTATAAAATTAAATCAAGAAAAAGGATAAATTAAAACTATAAAATATAGATGAGACGGTTTCATAAATTTTCTCTTAATACTTATATTTTATAATATTGGCATTAGTAGTTATCAGAAACAAAAAACAAACAATCTACCAAAGAACATTAAATGTTTTATTTAATAAAATATATTGCTCAATATTTTTTAGATAAAGCAAAATGCTTTAATAATTTTGAGAAAAAACTAATAACTTTGAAGATGGTAGAAGTTTTGCCAACCTATAGATGTTTATTTATCTTATAGTCTAAGTCTAACAATAATAATGGCTTATCAGAAGAAACTTAAAATTATAAAATATGAAGAAAATATGATCAAAGCAGTACTAACTCATGCTCCACATTTCAAAAGAATCACAAACTTATTGGGTAATGCTGGAGATGCTGGAGAATACTGGATGCAATATTACTGAAGAAACCCATCTTATCTGTTTTCTGTTGTACATTAGAATGCTAAAAATACTAATAATAATAAACAAAGTTGCATTAAAGATATAAGAGGCATAACTTTTCACTATCAGGTATAGAAGTTTACTGGGTGTAAATTTACACTGACTTTGACAACAATTTTGTGAACGCATCCTTTATACTGTTGATTTTGTGTTTGATATAAAAATGTATCAGCAATGTAGCAATTCTGATTTTTGCTTTAAGTTTAAAGTACTATATATTAGAAAAAGTATACTTAAAGTATACAATATGGGCTTGATGTAGAATTATAGAATATTTTTCATACAAAGCAGACCACTAAACCTAGTAGAAAATCTTAACTGAATATTGAGTTCATGAATAATTTACTTAAAAAAGAAATTTGCTCTTTATACAACCACATAACTTGACTTCATTGGTATCTAAACTTATTTTGACCGCCAGCAGCTGAAAAAATAATTGAGAACCTTTGGATTAAATAACGTTATATATATTACATTGATGTAAAAGGTAGGTATTGTTTTCATACTAAAAATTTGTACCCGAGATTTTGGCAAATATGCACTACTCCGATGCGTAGAAGGATAACATTTTTTTTAGCGTGATGTCTTTTGTGTGTGGTGGTGTTTGTGTGTGTAAGGGTATATCTGTGGCCACGTGTACAGCCTAAACGACTGAGCGATTTTTTTTTGAAATTTCATATTTAAGGTTTTGACGTAAATATCTCAGATTGATAAGCTTTTGAAGAAAATCGGACAACAGAAGGAGGTAGTTTACTAGTTTGATTTTTAAGTTTTTTATGAATATTTCGTAACAGGCATATATTAAGAACAAGAAAGTATGAATGAACAAATATTTTTTGTTTTATTTTTTATATCTCTAAAAATTTATATAACATCTATGCATATTATTCTTTTGTTGATGACACAAAATTCAAACTGTAAAATTTTTGTTAGCTGATTCAATATTAATGTTATGTTTGTTTTGTATTTGTTTACAGTTTTTATTATTTTTTACTTCTAATATTTTAGAATGGAAAAAAAAAAAATCATGTACTTACATATTACATAATATTATGTATGGATCTATGAATGAATGTACATATGTATATTTTTAAGATTAATTCATTGCTTATTATTGTTGTTGAATAAAAAAAAAATGTTGTTAAATTATTAGAAGTTATTTTGCTTTGATATAAATTATTATGTAAAATATCTATGAATTTTGGCATTATATTTTCGTGTAGTGGCGGTCGGTCCTGTGGTAGAGACATCTGATTTTTTTTCTTTTATAATGAAAACTCCATATATCCTCTGTATATCAATCCATTATTTTTTCATTCTTCTTCAATCTCTTACTTGTTATGTTTAGTTAATTAAAGTCAATTAAATTGGATTTTTTCTTCTATAATAATATGTGAAAGGTAAAAGCAATCAAAAATATTCTACATGAAATTCACGTTCAAAAAAAAAAAAAAAATTTTATATTTATATCTTTCTAATATTTGTATTTATTTATTTTTGTAAGAAATTTCTATTTCTTTTCTAATATTTACAACAAATATATATATGTACATACATGTATTGTAATTTGAACCACGAACATAAAAATCTCTAATAACAAACAAAACCGTTATTACATCCTTGATTTATGATAATTTAACTAAACTTTAATGGTTCGGAAGTATTCAGTAAGTATGTAGACTTAATAAAAAAAAAAAAAGAAAACAAAACGGAAGAAATTCTTTATATATCTCACATTAATATTTGAAATGTACACAATGGCTCCATGAAATAACTCCTAATGAAATAAATCCTAACATTTTTAATGAAATAACTCCTAACAATTTTTCATACAAAGTTAGGAGTTAGTTCATAATGAAATTATTCCTAAATTGTTAGGAATTATTTCATTAAATTTATTTTTGAATGGGATTTATTTCATTTTTCTAGTTAACATTTTTTAATTTTGAGGAGTTATTTCATTAAATTGTTACGAATTATTTCATTTCAATTACTAAAATTTATTTCGTAGGAGGGATTTTTAGAGTTAGACACAAAATCAAGGTTGTCCCTTTTTCTAACGTATTTATCTTTGATTTCGAAAAAGGGAATATACTTTGATTTCGTATTTAACTGTAAAATCCCTCATAGTTTCGTCTATGCGAGATTATATATTAGGATGGATTTTAAAGTTGGTTACAAAATCAAGGTTGTCCCTTTTTCCAGAGTATTTATTTATTTATTCTCGATAAAGGGAATACTCCGATTTTGTATCCAACTTTAAAATCTTATCATTCTGGAAAAAGGAACCTTAATTTTGTAACTGAAATAAATACATAAATACTCTGGAAAAAGGGGTAACCTTGATTTTGTAACCCACTTTAATATGCCCCCTAATATTGAATATCAATGCTTAGGGTAATGTCAACAATAATTAGCAGACATTTTAGAATTGGATTCGGAGACAGAGATTCATAATAAATTATGACCCCAAATTTTAGGCTCTTTTTTAGTTTTGTTTTGGAGTCATAATTAGTGGGGTGTATATTCACACAGCTATTATTTATATGTTAGGTTTTATTTCGAAGTGAAATAAGACCTAAAATGTTAGAGATTATTTTATATGTTAGGTTAATAAAATCTAACATATAAAATAAATTAAAAAATAAAAAAAATATTAGGGATTATTTCATTTTTAAATTAGAAAATTATTTCATTTTGTTAGAAGTTATTTCATTTTCAGTTTACGTATTATTTTATTAGGAGTTATTTCATTAAAAATGTTAGGATTTATTTTATTAGGAGTTATTTCACGGAGCCGTACACAATGTCGTTTTCATAGAATGTTAATCACTATAACAAAAATGTAACATTTAAAATGAATTCATTTTTAAATTTTGGAAAGTATAAGTAAATATAAACGTATATGAATATGTATGTCATTATTATACATCAATATATAATATCCTTATGTATTCGTACTTTTATTAATATAAATATTTACTGAATAAATATTTATCATTAATTCGAGATGAAATTTATGAACCAGTATATATAGATGTCATTAAATTTAGTGTATGTTGTGAAGAATATTATATTTATATAATACCATTTTATAAACTGTATTAAATTTATTTATATCGATTTTAAATCAGTAATACATGTGACATCAGTCAATATAGAATTTAATAAGGTCATTAAAATGGACATGGAAATAAAATAAATTATAAAAAAAGTTATTGCATATTTATTGGCGGAATACTTTTTTCTTGTTAGATATTGTTTTATTTCATTTAAAATTAGTTTCTTTGATTTTGCAGTTAGTGCATATTGTAATTGATAAATTACTTTATCAACATAAATAATTATGATTTAAAAGCTTATATGCCACAGCTAATAAAATAACATTGTTAGGCCCAGTTATTATTTTTTTTTTTTTTGAGTTGTATAAATGCAAAAAAATTAGAAATAAATTTTTACTAACCAATTAGTAAAATGCATTGTTTCCATTGTAGGAAAAACTGATTAGAAAATGTAGATGATAGAAGATGAAGTTAAATGATACATATATAAAATTTTCTTTATTATTAAAATTATTCAATCAATACAAATCAGTCAATCTATTGAATAAAAATCAATGAAAATCAGTAAATTTATTAGAAGACTACAATTTTTTAGTATTATATTATAATTTGATGTCGAAATTTTTTGTGTAGCATTGCTATAAGATTTGTAAAATACTGTAATTAAATAAAATACACAAATTTTAGATCTACATATTTTGAAAATTCTGCTACAATTTATAACAATTTTCACTAGAGACATTATGGAGTTACTTTTTCGCAATACAAAACTTTAATTAATATTAAAAGTTTTTTTTTGATTTTTGAGCTATTTTTAGGGCATGGTTGCACATATAAACAAAGCAGAATGAAAATCAAAGATTTTAAAGGTACATATTTTGCAAAACACAATAAAAACATAAATCTGTTACTTGTACCAAAATTGTGACAAACAAAATAGACACCCCATAGACACCCCACGCAGTTTTAAGGCAACCCTACATAATTATGATAAACAAATGGTACATGTAAAACTATGATGTTGAAGCTTTAATTTTTTCCTTTTATTTAGAAAAAAACACCTGTACAGTTTTTTTAAAAGGGGGGTGACAAAAATTTTACAGAAGTAAAATCAATCTATCTAAATGCGTTACGGAGATATGAAGGCAGAAAAATGTTAAAATATTTTGTTTGCATTTGCACATAACGGTAAATTTAGATATTAAATTAAAAAAAATGTATGATTTTGTTATTGTTATTTATAAAAGTAAAAGTTTTAAGTACAGTACAGTACAGTAACTGGTATATAAAAATAAGACTTTTTGAAAACTTTAAAAGCATGTACCTCCGTAACAGGTGGCAACATAAAAAAAATTGATCTACAAACATTGTTTTTTTTTTAAGAGAAACCAATTCTTGATAAAAATTTCATTGTTCTATCTTAAACAGTGTATAGAAATTGGAAACAGACGGACAAATGGACACTGTGGAAAACTAATAAAGAATTTTTCAATTTTTTTTTTTGAAAAATATGCTTAAAAGTAACAAGATCTCCACAAAATTGACATTACACGTTAAAATAATAATTAAAAATTTAATTTATATTTATTTCATTTAATATCCTTAAGTCTTTATCTGGTTATTTTCTTCTACAATATTTCTACGAAAACCAATGGACTGTCATTTAAATTGATTTTTCGTTTTTTCAAGAAATTTACAATTTAATTATAATAATGTCCAATGTTATAAATAAATTATTTCTTAAAACTGAAAAAAAAAAATAAAAAACTTCATTACATTTAAATTAATTGATATATATTATTATTTAAGTTAATTCTTTAGAAAAAATTCTTTATTTTTCAATTAAAATTTAATTTTAAATTAAAAAAAAAAAAATAGCGAAAAAAAAATGAAGTGGTAATATTGTTCAGAATTTTAATTATAATTTCCAACACTATGATTCAATTAAACTTGTTGAAACTTTCTCTTCGGTTATTTAATTTTAAATAAAAAAAAAAAATAAAAAAATGATTTCGAAAATAAAAAAATAAAGATCAGATATTAAAATAACTTTGAATTGAATAATATATACATTCATTTAAACTTTATGAATAATTTATTATTTTTATCTAAGAGATTAATAATTTTATAAAATTTGAAATTGCATAAAATAAGATTTAATTTGTTTTAACTATAAAATTTGAACTTTATCCCATCAGAAAAAATGTTAGATATTGAAAAGAAATTGTTGTTGTAAATTTAGCATAAGAAAACGTTTAGGATTATAAACTTCAAACGTATATGAACTACGATTCTGAAAGATTTTTTCATGAAATTGATTCTGAAGGGTCGACTATTATCCAAATTAATAATTTGCACAACTTGCCGTCCGTCTCTCCGTCGACACTATAACGCAAAAACTAAGTATCTATAGTTTTGTAATTAACACAAAATGTTTTTGGATCAATTTCTAGGTACTCTTTTTTTTTTTTTTTCTGGTTGAGAATCCACAAAAACTTCGGTTAGCTCTCCAACAACTAAGTTTTTCATCTTCACATTTTTCATAAAAATTTTAAAAATGTTCTTCATCGTTTGAAGTAGGACAATTAAATTTTAACTACAGATCGACATTACAAAAAAAAATAATTTTATGGAACAACTTTTTTCTGTATCCCCATCCGTTACAGGGAGAGTAACAGCCTACCAAAATTAAAAAAATAATATTATAAGCAGAGTCATACTATACATTTAATTTTGAACATAATATAGGCTTCAAATGGGTACATATTTAAGAGTTGACAAAAGCAACTGTATTTTTCCTCGTTTTCTTTGACTTAATTGATTCTCTGATTTAATTTTCAAATATCCAACTTTTATTTTGGTACCTGATATTATTGAATACATATAAAATAGAACGGTTCTAATGTTACAAAATAATTGTTAAAAGATTATACTATAAAATATTAAATTACACCTAATATTAATTAATTTCAAAACTTTACAAAATAAAATTTTCATATTATATATAAAAAATAAAGTGCATATCGTTTTAAAGATAATTTAAAACATAAAAGAATTTTCTTTGGCCAATAAAGTAAATACCTACTGAATATCATTTAAATAATATCCTTTCAATATACCATTCAAAATAATGAAAAATTGTGTCAATATATTTGTGATTATTAAAAATATATTTTAAAATTTTACTTAACTTAAATAAAATATAAAATAAAATCAATTAAAAAATTCTCTTGTGGATGTAAAAGTAATAAAATAGAATACTGATAGGAATAATTCTTGTAATGAATATTTACCTAAAATATACACATTAAAAAAATAGAATCCTTTTGAAACCAAAATATAATATTGTCAATAAAAGAGCACCTAAATTATTACTATCTATGTGAAAATAAAGCTAATTGAATAAATTTATATCAAAAAAGGTTTTCTTTTAAGTGAATACATCTCACCTGAATTTAGAATATTGAAAGTTATTTAAAAATATCCTATTTTTTTTTTTTTTTTTTTGATCATATAAAATTTTCTTATTTTAAATAAATTCATAAATTATGCTTTTAAAAAAAATCATTTATATTTTAAAGGACAATTTTCAGTACTGAAGTAAATCATTTTAAAAGATAAATTAGTTAAATTTCATAAACAATATGAAATTATATATTAAAGGATATTTAAAAGCTTTTAAATTTTTTATATTAAAGTGTATATTTTGAATTTAAAAAAATAAAATCTGTATAACAAGTCCTTTAAATAAAATAAATGAAGTTTTTTAAGTCTAGGATAACTCCGATTTTATAAAACTGTCAAAATAATTTAAGGAAAAAAAATAAAATTGTTGATAAGTACTTTATGAATATTTTTTTAGAAAATTAAAAAAAAAAAGGAAGAAATTATACTTTTTAATTCTTTTAATCTTCTTAAGGACTAAAAGACGCCCAAAAAAATTTTTTATTTAAAATGAAAATTTGAATAATGTTAAGTATTAAGAAGCGATGTTTTCTAATCCGATAATTATTCATGACATATTTTTTTAATATCAGTGTATATTCATAATACCATATTATAATATTGATCCTTTTTTTTTCAATTTCTAATCAATTAGTATTTCATTTTAATGATGTTGTCAGGAAGTAAAAGATTTTTAATGAATTTATCTTTAAAAAATTTAGGTTTAAATTTTTTTTTTGTTTTTTTAATTATACCTTATTAGTTATACCTAAAACTAATAATTTTTTTAACTTATACACAAACCAAAAACAATTTATACACTTTCAATTTAATTTTTGTAAAATTATCAAAATAAAAACAAATCAAATAACTATTTTAATTTAATGTCATTTGTTTTTAATTTAATTAAAACAAACCTTTTTGTTTCTAGATTAATATTTCATTTAAACAAGGTAGAATGTAAACCAACAGTTTTTAAAAGCGCACATTTCCAAACTCAATACAAACTGTTTAGAATTTTGACTTGCACAAAAATTTGAAAATTTCATGTAATAAGAAAAAACGTGAAAATAGGACATTTTTGAAATTTTGAGGGGCCGTAAATCTGGAATCCTATATAACTAAGAAAAACCGTTAACACACGTAAAAATATATTATTAAACCTTTAATTTTCATGTCTTGCCGAAGAAAAATTTGTACAGGTGTTTAAAAATAGCAAATTTTCAATTTTTAAGCCCTCATATCTCATAAACAGGGGGTGGTCCAAAAAAAATTTCTGAGCAAACTTATACTAATTCTAAAAGTTCTTTCTTGCCTCAAAATTTCAAGCCTCTATTTAAAAGCGTGCCGGAGTTATGAAAGTAGAAAAATCATGCAAAATTTGGTTTTCACATAACGGTAAATTTAAATACTAAATTTTAAAAAATTGTATAATTTTAATATTAATTTGTAAATTTAAAAAAAATACCTGTCGAATGACGTTTTCAGATTGAAAAACTCTTAAGCAGAACATAAGATATATGCATTTAAAAATAGGGCTTTTTCAAAGTTTGAGAGGGTGTAGCGCGTAATGGGAGGGGCTACATAAAAACGTTGTTCCACAAAATTAGTTTTTTTTATGAGACCTATCCATGGTTAAAATTTGTTTTCTCTATCTTTAACGGTGTAGAAGTTTTGTAAACAGACGTACGGACGGACGGACGGACAGAGTGAAACTAATAAGCACATTTTTTCAAAATTTTTTTGGAAATGTGCTAAAAAGGATGCAACTACTTCAAATTTTAAGCTTCAAATGAAAAATTTAAAAAAAAATTGTTTCTTAGTTTCACTCTGCCTGTTCTACTGTTTGTTTGTATGTTTTTATTTTTACAAAACTTTTCACCGTTCAAGCTGTAGAGAAATGAAAATACGAGGAAATATATAGTTGCCCTTGTAAACTCTTAAATACCCGTACAAACTTTTAGAGTGTTCCAAATATCCCTTTGCAGATTCAAACCTCTCGCCAAATTATTATCTATCCAAATTTTTGCCAACTAGCTATGTATAGTACCAAACCATTTATTGAACATAGAAATTGATCCAAAAATATTTTGTGTTAATTTCAAGACTCTAGCTGTATAGTTTTTGAGTTAGTCTAGTTTTAATTAAGTTTTAGTAGTTTTAGTTGAGCTGTCCAAATCTAGTTAGTCTAGTTTTTGAGTTATCATCGGGCGATTGAACGAACGGACGCAGGAGCAAAGCTTAATCAACTACTTTTTCAATTCCGATTCGATCCATACACTTGAATTTATATCTATCAGGGTTATTTCGATGAGTAACAAACGGAAGAGCCCTTTTAATATATATCCGGGAGTATAAAAATTAAAGTCGTTACATTATACGAGTATAAAAATTAAAGTTCTGGAACATATTTTTTATCTAGACTCATCCATTAAGGAGTTCCATTACAGTCCCTCAAAGTTCTATTTTGCCTAACGGTTTTATCAATCTAAAAATTTATTGATTCAATCTAAAAATTGAGAGCAGTTTTTTAGCTTTAATAAGCGAACAAGGATTGAGCAAGATGTTTCTTCATTCATATCTTCAGAACCCTTTTAAATGAAACTTTGAAATTTTTGAGAGAAAAAAGATAAAAATCCTGTGGTTTTACATTCTGCCTTGTTTAGTTTACGATCTCACAACCATTGAATTGTTTTTAAAATATTTAATTACCTACAGAATACTTAAAAAACTATTATAATTTCATGTAAAACTAAAAGTACTAGAAATTTTAAAGTAAATATTTACCAAATTTCATTTAAAGATAACCAAAAACATGAACCAAAAATAGTAACCTAATATCTAATAAAGTTTAGTAAACAAAATGAGAATAATAGTTTTATATATAACTACTGTTTATCTTTTTGTTTGAATTATTGACCTATATAATAAGATGAGGTGAAAGTTTCTAGATTTTTTGCTACTACTTGTGTTCAAAGCCTTTATTATTTCATCACAAAAAAAAGTCAATATTAAAATAACATACAATATAAGATAAAATATAATGAACTGATTGAGTTTTCAAATAATTGTAAGTGAAAAAGCACAACTTTTTTTTTCTGTTTTGTAACGGTAATTGTTAGATATAATTTTTCTCAAACGTTTTATGATTTCATTAAAATGTTATCAAAATTATTTTTGAAATATAGAACACATTCATTAAAACTATTTACTCTGCTTTCTATTCATATTTTGCTTTTCTTCTTTAACACTTAAAATAACAGGCAGAACTATTACTAACTGGTAATTAAAGCATAACTTATAATATATTTGGAGTGTTTCATCTTTTCAACATTACTACGAGTATACTAGAAATTTTAATATTGAAATTGCTTTGGCAATTCTTGTTTAACATTTTGATTTATTCTAATACTTAAAACAACTTTTACAGAAATCATCTACGAGTTATTAGGGCAAATCAAAAATATTTAACGTAATAGATTATTGAAAGACAAACATTTTTCTCAATAAAAATTTGGGTTTCTTATTGACTTTGACTTTTTTTATGGTTTAATTTTCATCCAGCTAATGATGTTGTGGTTAAGACACCAGCCTTTAATACGAAAGGTCTCGGGTTCAAACCCCTGCAGGGTCATATATATTAATAAAAAATAATATAGATTTTTCTTATATATACAGTCAAACGTGGATAAGTGGAACCTTTAGGGGCAAGTAGTTTTATTCAACTTATAGGGGTAGTTCACTTATGCAGTTTTCCACTCAGCCAGATTTTTTATGTAAATTGTTGCAATTAAAGAGGTTTCTGGAAATTTGAAAGTTAAACCGTTTTGAAAGTTTAAAAAAATTTTTAATTTTTAATCACTTACAGCAAAAAAAAATTTTTTTTTTCATTTTAGCTTATAACTAGCCAATTAATAAACTAGAACTAACAAAATCTGAATAGATATCTATATTAATCCAAAATGTTCATACAAAAATAAACACAAAAATAGCGGTTCTTTAACTTAAATATTTTAAATTCAGCAAAAATAAAAAAAAATAAAAATTTTTATAATGTAAAGAAGTGAAAAAAATTGTGCCATTAAAAGAGGTACAAATTATAAAGTTTCAGTTAGAGAGGTAAACATTTTGAAATGAAGATCCAATTATAGAGGTCAAAAAATCTCAGTTATAGAGGTTTTTTATCACTAAAATGTAGGGACCAAGGTGAGAGTTCTTTTTATAGAGATTTTCCACTTAACCAGGTTTGACTGTATAACAATTAGTAGAATATAATTAAATTTAAAAATAAGTATAATATGTCTTATAAATTGTAGTGAATCATTAATTTCACTAAGCCATTGATTGCTTGGCTGTAGCTATTGTATAAGAAAGACGTTTCTTTTAATTCATTGGAGTGGTAGGACGTTTCTTCTCATTGGAGTGGTAGGAAAAAAACAAGGTAGAATGTAAACCAACGGTTTTTAAAAGCGCACATTTCCAAAACTCAATACAAACTGTTTAGAATTGTGACTTGCACAAAAATTTGAAAAAAGAACATTTTTGAAATTTTGAGGAGCCGTAAGTCCGGAATCCTATATAACTAAGAAAAGCCGTTAACACACGTAAAAATATATTATTGAACCTTTAATTTTCATGTCTTGTCGAAGAAAAATGTTTACAGGTGCCTAAGTTACAGGTTTCTAAAAATAGCAAATTTTCAATTTTTGAGGCGTAATAACTCTTAAAGAGGGGGTGCTACCAAACAATTTTCTGAGGAAACTAATTTTACTAATTCTAAAAGTTCTTTCTTATCTCAAAATTTCAGGTTCCTATCTAAAGGCGTGCCGGAGTTATGAAAAAAGAAATTTCATGCAAAATGTGGTTTTCACATAACGGTAAATTTAAATAGTAAATTACAAAATATTGCATAATTTTGATATTGTTTTATATAGATAATAAAATTTTCGATCTTTTGGCGGTTTTAGATTGCAAAACTATTACGCAGAGCCTGAGATATATACATTTGAAAATCGGGCTTTTTCGCAATTTTGAAGAGCTGCAATTTTGGAACCCTTTACAACTAAAATAAACCTTTAACACACGTAAAAATATATTACTGTAGCTTTAATTTTTATATTTTGCACAAGTAAAATGTGTACAGGTTCCTAAGTTACAGGTGTTTAAAAATAGAAAATTTTAAATTTTTGAGCCCTAATAGCTCATAAACAGGGGGTGGTCCGAAAAAATTTTCTGAGCAAACTTATACTAATTCTAAAAGTTCTTTCTTGCCTCAAAATTTCAAGCTTCTATCTAGAAACGTGCCGGAGTTATGAAAGTAGAAAAATCATGCAAAATTGGGTTTTCACATAACGGTAAATTTAAATACTAAATTTAAAAAAATTTAATAATTTTGATATTAATTTACAAAGATAAAAGAAAGATATAAATACCTGTCGAATGACGTTTTCAGATTGAAAAAATCTTAAGCAGAACATAAGATATATGCATTTAAAAATAGGGCTTTTTCAAAGTTTGAGGGGCTGTAGCTCCGTAATGGGGGGGGCTACATGAAAAAGTTGTTCCACAAAATTATTTTTTTTATGAGACCTACCTATGGTTAAAATTTTTTTTCTCTATCTTTAACGGTGTAGAAGTTTTGTAAACAGACGGACGGACGGACGGACGGACGGACAGAGTGAAACTAATAAGCACATTTTTTCAAAATTTTTTTGGAAATGTGCTAAAAATTCCATAACCCCAATTGCGGAAAAATTAGATTTTAAAAAGATATTTCCAAGCTGGATTATATACCTGAAGAATCTGTACTTCAGTAATTTATATTATATAAATATTTCATTTACTTAATACATATTATATATCTGGATTTGATATTTATGTATTTGATATTTATATACATATATATATATTTTATATATTTATATTATATTTTTTTTTTTACTTTTTCTTTTATTAAAAATGTTTTCACATAAAGTAATAACTCTTCATTTAAAGTAAAAATTTCTGTATTATAAGTAAAAAATCTTCACTTAAAGTAATAATGCAAGTAAAAATGTCTTTGCAGTTAAAGTAAAAAATGTATATTTTATATAACATTTAAAAAAGCAAATTATTTACTTATATAAACTGTAATGACTAAAATGTTCCATATGAATAATTTATAAAGAAACCTATATAGAGAATAAAATGAAATGCAGTTTTTGTTTTTTGTCCGATACTGTTAATATATTTTAATATATAGATACCTGGTTTATATAACAATAAAATTCTGTTTAGAAAAATATATTATTTTGTGTATACTTATGAATATATACTAATGTTTGGGTATTTTTACCTTTTTACCTTGCCTTTCTTTAACAGGACTACCAGAGATTTTTTATTATTTTCTATTTTATTTTTTTCGTATTATAATCATGACAAAGATTGATTTTTTCTTAAAAAAAAAAATTGAAATATATAAGAAAAAAATTATTTTTATATAAAAAAATATATTATAATATTTATAACAAAATAAAATCCACAATTTTTTTATAATATTTATGAGGATTAATGTTCATCCATCGGTTTTTTACTTCAAAAAAATTTACATAATAGAGAATCAATGGAGAAAAATCTGTTTTCTTCCATATTCATTTTATTTTTCTATTGATAAATTTTTTGATAATAATAAAAAATAAAAAAATCTGAATATCTGCATCAATTTAAAAAATATTTCAGCATAAAATTTTTAAAATACCTTTACAATAGCTTAAGAACTTTTCAAAAAAAAAATATTCCTTAAAAATATTTTTAAAATTGAATTGATTTAAAGAAACTTTAAAAATAATTTGAATAAAATTTAAATGAATTTTTAATAATGAAAGTAAGAAAATAAGGTTTCAAAATAAATCAAAACTCTGGCAACGATGCTTTGTTATCAAGATATTCTTTAATACTTTTTTTTATTAAAGTTTCGGATTTCGAAGATCTTTCATTTTATTTTTCAAGTCCATGTACAAGTTGTACATTAGGTATATGAAAATATATGTATACCATTGTATGTCAAAGAAATTTTATTTTCGCCTTAGTGTAGTATATCGGGTTTTTATTGCTTTAGAAAATTCTTGTTTAAAGTATAATCAAATAAAGAACATGCACCATTTCTTAGTACTTAGTACATAGCTTAGCTAGTCGAAAAAGGAAAGAAAAGAAAAAAAATGGACGTAGTATTTTGTGGGTTTAAGTCGTACACACTCATAAAGGACTCATGCTCGTTCCACTGATCCTTTATTGTGTCTTTAGATGATTCCTACCTACCATTGCAAAAAAAGAAATTTATTTAGGTTTATTTGTACTATTCATGTAACATTCACTAATTTTTCTATGCTTTTCTTGCATTGCCTATTTGATTACGAATGTTGGCAAACATGAAATTGCTTTATGCTATATTGTTGATTATCTCAGCGTATATTGTCCTATTCTACGGCTTATTAAATAATTCACCGACTGCCTCCAATTATTAGTTGTAATAATTGGTATTTACGGTTTCTCATAATGTGACGGCATTATGTCTCTTTACTTCCTTTTATGTTTAATAACATAATCCTCACGATTATTGTTTACTCTTCTTAATACTTTGGCATTAGATATCCTGTCGGTTCAAAATATTTTTTTCAGCCACTTTCATAGTTTATGACTCTATTCTATATAGAAAAGCTGCCTAAACATAGCACTTAATGAATCTGATTTTTATGGACAGACTGAGGTAACGACTGCTGAGCACTTTTTCTATTTGAAAAACGCAGCCCTCGCTGCTTCAATTCATAAACTTATTTCCTTTGATAAACTTCAGTGATGTTTAATTGCAAAATAAGTAATATTTTATTTTCGATGTCTTTAAATTTAGCCTTTTACTATATGATTAACTGATGCCTTTAACTATATTGATTAACTTTATTTGTTAGACTTTCTAAACACTTCTAGAGCACTGTCTAGAATTAATACAGTGTCTTCGGCGTAACATATTTTGTTTATTTATACGTTAATATACAAATCTTAAAATAAATACAAAAATATTCAAAATTATTCATATTATGAAGCTTTTAAGATATTTTTATGATTGATAATATCTTAAATGCATATACCATAAATTTTAATTAATTTTTCCTTAAGTGATAATAAAATTTTTTTTTATTTGAAAATTTTCAATAGTCAATTTCAATAGGATTGTGAAAATTCTGAAAATTCTGAAAAAAGATTTAAAGGACCCAAAAAAAAAATAAAAAAGGATTTTGTAGATCATTAAATTTTTATTAAATAAATTAATAAAATAATAGCATTAACTTTGAAGAAAAAAAAAAGAAAAATAATTTGATTTTTATTAAAAATTTTCATCAGGAAAAAACAAACAAAATTTATGTCTTTCTTTTTTTTTTTTTGCAAATAACAAAAATTTTTAAGTGGAGATACAAAAAAAAAACCATATTCACACTATCATTGTTTCACAGACAATCACCATCTCTTAGAAAAAGTAAAAATGCACTGTAATAAAGATGTCATAAGTTTTGGTCTTCAATTCTCTTTTAACGATTCTATATTGTATATCTATAGATACATATTTTATAAATTATTTTGTTTGCTTTGCAAAAACATTCAAAGTTAATGACAGTCATTTTGTATAGGGACTGGTAGATAAAAACAATAAAATTTTATTATTTAATAAATGGTGATAAACGGTCATTGGTATCTGCGAATTACGACGAATTTTCCATTATCATCACTAGAATAAAGAAAAACAGTACATTAAGTTTTCATATGTTTGTATATATGTATTTAAAAATATTGCTGGACTCATATATCGTCTTAGAAGATAAATTTCAATTTAATTTTATAACATAAGAAAAAAAAACAAAACGAATAAAAATAGTTAAGATAAAGAAAAGAATGAAACTTGAATGGATTATAAAGAATAGATTAATTCAGAAAGCATTAAATAATGGTCATAACAAAAATCAATAGATGTTGATTTGACAATTTTTTTCACTAAATATTTTGTTTTTCTCTTATAAATAAAATAAAAAAAAAAAGTATTGCAATCGCGAAAAAAAACTCTGTTAGTATTTAGATAAATTTCAACATTTTGGAAAATTCGTGAGCCTGAAAAAACAATTTTTGGAAAAAATGTTTGTTCTTGGTAATTTAACCTAAATAAAATAACATTTCGCATATATATTTTGTGACAAGAATTTTAGATCTTTTCTTTAAAAAGTTTAGAATGAGTCTGAAAAATGTTTGCCTTTAAATCAAAACAGAATTATACAGAAACATTATGTTTTTTATTTCAAGGCAATGAAATTAAGATTGGTATAAATTTGTATTTCAAAAGGCTTTTTTTTATTTTGTAAAACGGAAGAACATAAGGGAAGGTTTTCTGGAAAAATCGGTATATAAAGGATAATACTTCAGATATATTAGGATAGCTGGCATATATTATAAATATATTGATAAAATTCATCACAATAATTATTTAATCTTGGTGAAGGATATGTTGGGATTAATAGACAAATGGAATAGTATATGCATATATTTAAAATATATACATAAAATTGATCTCAATATATTTAATTGTGGTTAAACCGATTGGAGACACAAACCTATCGTCTATAATTTAATAAATACACAAACCAATCTTGAAAATAACCATGTGTATTTATGAACATCCAAAAAAGAGTAAATTTAGTATTATGTTCTAAATTCGGTCTTAAAAGTTAAAGAAAATAAAAAAAAAAAGATTTATTTTACTTCCGCAATTTTTGTTTACTGGTCTCGTTTATAAATGAAAAAAGTTTTTTTTACATATTTTGATATTTATTTGTTATATACCTACTTTTGTTTTTCTTGAAAAGCAGATCTAATTTTATGTTTAAATCTAAATGTAGTTTAGTTTATTTTAGTTTAGATCTAAACCAAATTTACTTTAGTTCAGATCTAAACCGTGTCCAAAATTTAATTTAAAACCAGTTTTAATTTTCACGAAAATTTAGAAATTGAAAATTCAACAAAATCTAAAACAGGTCGTCAACAACTTAAAATACACATGTTATATATGAATCCTTAAATACATGTGAAAAAATTATAATGCTATAAAATTTGGAGATGTCACCAGAAATAAAAGTGTTACTTTTTTTTTACAGGAACCAGATTTTAAATAAAAAAAACAAGGCAGAATGTAAACCAATCGTTCTTAAAAGCGTACATTTCCAAAAGATAATACAAATTGCTTACAACTGTGACTTGCATACACACGTAAAAATACATTACGGAAACTTTAATTTTTATGTCTTGTTGAAGAAAAATTTGTATCTAAGTTACAAGTGTCTAAAAAACGCAAATTTTCAACTTTTGCACGCTAATAACTCTTAAACAGGGGGTGGTACAAAACATTTTTTGAGGAAACTTATACTAATTCTTAAATTTCTTTCTTATCTTAAAATTTCAAGTCCCTATCTAAAAGTGTGCCGGATTTATGGAGATCGAAAAATCAGCAAAATTTGGTTTTCATATAACGGTAAATTTAAATTCTCAATTTAAAAAAATTGTATAATTTTAATATTGATTTACAAAGCTAGAAAAAATCCTTGTCCCATGGCGTTTTCAGATTGAGAAAATGTTAAGTAAATGATGAGATGAAATATACATGAGATTTAACGGTGTAGAAGTTTTGTAAACAGACGGATGGACAGACAGACATCCGGACGGGCGGAGTGAAACTAATAAGAACATTTTTTCAAATTTTTTCTGGAAATGTGCTAAAAAATTATTTCTAGAATACTACTTAATATATACATAAATATTGGAGAAAGTTAAAAAGAAAACACTTCCGGCTTATTTCTTTGGTATTTGTCCAATATTATATTTATCATTTATTTTTTTTTGTCAGCATAAATTCAAAAATTATGATAAAAATATAAATTATATATTATATATATATAATATAAGAAAATAAAATATTTTTAAATGCATTCAATTGAAATATGTACATATGTGTTGGTATTTTAGATTATTCAATTTTATTTTCTATCCTGGTCTGTTAGTATATTTATTTAAAGTTATTTTATGCAGAAGAAAATATTTTATATTAGGAAATTAAATGGCAATGACATGGTATTATTTCAGTTTATGAGTATTATTTCAATTCAATTTTATAAAATAATTTTTTTTTAGAAACAAAACTCATTTGAAATCTCATCATTAAAATTTTTTTTTTAATATTTTTCAATGTATAATTAGTTTTAATAATAATGAATAAAACGACATGATTTAGTGGAAAAAGTGCTCGAAAATTGGGTTCATCGAATTCGTTCCTGCAAAAGAAGTCATTGGAGGCCATTTAAATGACGTTTTATTCAGAACTTAATTGTATCGATTGTACTTCACATTAAATAAAAAACATTTGAATTTCCTTAACAATTAGTGTGTTTCTTTTTGAAAAGAAATCATATCACTCAAATTGGAAAACCCAATATTTTAATCTTATTAATGTTTTTGAGTTCAAATCTTTTTAGAGTTTATAAATTAATTTTTGCCATTTATTAAAATCAAGGGTTAATTCGACAGAGATTTTCAATCATAGTTTTATTAAAGGGTTCGAGGTCTGTAGAAGTATTATAAATATATTTTTTTTTTCTACTCCTATAAGAACATAAATAATCCACTAAGTGACTTATTGCTTGAATGAGCTTCAGTTTTTTTTAATCATTATTTTTACTTAGCCGTGTTGTTTACTCGACTCTAACTATTACAGAAGATTATAAAATATATGTGTGTAAAACTGAACCCATACTTTGGATAAAAATTAACTTTCTATAAGTATAAATAAAATCGATTATTAAGTATATTTACCACTCTCTGCGCTTAAGGATCTTCAAAATACTCTAGTATGTACCTATGCATCAAATATAAGCTTAATTCAATACTATTAAACTAAAAATACTCGTGCTACTAAATCTGTATAATAGTTCGATAATCATAAATCTAATTGAGAATCGTAAAACTAACTGGCAAAAGTTGAAATAAAGAGCTACTGAAAAAATACGAAAATAAAAATACTAATGTATAGGATATAAAAGTAAATATGGTAGATAATAACTAATGTGGGGAAATACCGTTACTTTGTATAAATATACAAATATGGCCAAGGCAAAGGAAGTATAAAATATTATAAAAATTTTATCAGTATGAATAATTAAAAAATATAAAATATTTTTCAAATTTTTTTCAAAAATGTCTAAAAAACAAATTGAGATAAAATAATAACCATTTTAAATTATCGCAAGGCTAATTTTATTTTTTTTTGATAGAAAATGAGTAACTTTTAAGATTTCATTCAGAAGTAATAAAAATTTTAACACAAAAGATTTTATTTATATTCGTTTTTTAAGTTAGTCAAGGTAAACACAAATTTGGCCTACCCGAAAAATTATAATTAGAATAATAATTAAACAAGATTATAATTTACTATATAAAAATGTATTCTAAATATTAAATATCTTAAAGAACAAAGTGACGTTTAGTATTTAAAAATGTTTTTAAAGATTAAAGAAAATATTCTTCTATTTTATTATTCTGATTAAATCCATTCTTTTTTATTCAAATAACAATTAACATTTAATCCTTTATTTTTTCAAAAGTCCTTTTTTTTTTTGGTTTGGGATAATATAGCAATTAAGAAAAAAAAATTTCATTTCTAAAATGTCTCATCAAAAAAATTTTTTTTCTCTTTTTATTTTACTACTGATCCCTTAAATATTATTAGACTACTAGGGGAGTCTTTTATAGTGGTTTAGTAGTTGAATCCTTCATTTTCTTCTTATTGTAAACAAACTTAAAATTATTTCGGTTTTGTTATATTGTATAAAAAATGCAGAAAAAAAAGTAAATGGATTTTTTTTTTTTTTAATGTAGAAACTGTTTTATTTTATTTTTTTTTTGTCCTTTGAATATTTTATTATAAATGGATTAGTTTTATATAAATTTGTATAGTTAAGTTATTTTTATGTAGACAATCTAGACTCGATCGAGTTCAGACAAAGAATAAAAATATATTGTAAATAAACTTGATATAAAAAAAAAAATAAGTATAGGATAATGTAAATATGCATAAAATATCTTTAGATTTTTAAATAATATCATATATGCATGTAAAAATTGAGTTTTACAGTATAAAAAATGGCTGTTATTTCAAATGGTTATTATAATCCTGAACAATAAAAGTTAACTTGGTAATAAATAGATTTTATGTTACTTTACTATAAGTTAAATATGTGTTTTTTTTTTTTTATTGGAATTTACCAAACTTTACCATACACAATAGCATTAAAAAAGAAAAGTTTAAAAATAGTTTTAAAAGTAAGAAATTTTCAACAGAAAAAATATTAACTATTCATATAATTTCTAATATAAGAAAACCATGTAGGATCCAATTAAATCTTTTTTGTCAGTTTTTTAAATGTTTTTAAATGTTATTTTTTTTATATATTTCTGGTTGTTCTAATGATGAGTTTGCACCATTCCATATTAAATAATAAGGGTCTTCCCATAAACCATAAACGTATAAACTGGTCTTGCAACGTAGGATCGAAGGATCGGTTGCATTTTTTCACAGAAATAAAAAATAAACATTGATATTTTATTCTGGACTAACATATCCTAGACTTTAACCCTATTGTATAATTTAAATTTTTACTCTTATATATTTTTGAAGTTAAAAGATTCAAATCAACATTTCTGGAAAAACACTAATAAAAATTTCTCTAATTCCATCAACATTTCTATAAACTGTAATTATTTTTACTTTGCAAATTATATTTTGCCTTGGGTCATTCAAGTATAATTTAGTAATTTTAGATTTTATATTCCTTTGATTTACTTTTACGTGACGCGCTTAATAAGTTTTGTTTTTTTTATGCCGCCTCTTCTTGCTACTTCTTTTAAAAAAATCATTTTCAATTATTATTTTTATTTTTTTTTTTTATTGTCAACCTCTTTTCATTACCAAAAGTACAACAAAAACTATTTTTCTTCTTATTTTTACTGGAACTGCGAGCATCGCATTAAGGTTTAATAAAAATCTGATAACGGGCTCGAATGCACAAAACTGCGAAATTGAACTCAAATCTTACATTTTCAAATAAAAACTACGCTTGACATTTTAAAGTAAGACATGAGTTCAAGCTCAGTTTAATGCATTCGACCAAATAATTGAATTAAAATACTCAACCCGACACATTTAAGAGCATCATCATTTAGAAATGCCTTTTCTTGTAGAATTCAATGGTGAAAAGTCAAAAAATAGATATTCGATTCCAAATATACAGAATATTTATTCGTTACAAATCAACGTACTATGACCGAAAAAATTAATAAAATGTCAATCTCATTTTTTAGTTGGTAGATTTTAAATTTTTTAAATAACCATAATTGGTTTGTAATTAAAAATTTTTGTAAATTTATGAAACTCCAGGACATCCATGCTTATGACATGCATATTCAACTCATCAAAAATTTTACATAATAGCATTTAAATTAAAACCGAAGATAATATGTTGTAAGTCAAAACATCATTAAAAGAAAATATGTTTTAGAAGTTAGAAATATTTTAATATATAACATAAAATAATAAAAGGATATTATCATGTGGATTATGAGAGAATATTGTTCATAATATCACTTACCAACTGTTTGTTTCAAAAAAACAAAAAAAAACCAAGAAGCAAAAATTACATTAGAACCAAGAAAATAAAAAAACGAAAATATCATTCGAAAATTTTTAATATAAAAAAAAAAAAATTAAAGTCAAGTTAATATTAAAAATGCAACAATATTACATTTGAACAAAAAATTTTCATTTTCTCTTGTCCTTACAAAATTACTATTTCTTATTATACTGTATATTTTCCGTTTGAATAAATACAGTGTTTTTCAAAACTATATGATCACTTTAATATTTATAAACTATAATAGTAACTATAAAATTATTGGACTAAATTTTTCTACATTTGGTATTGTTTGTTGGTAAGAGCTGTGTTGGTAAGAGCACAGAAAATTCAAATAAACAAGGCAGAATGTAAACCGTATAGGAATTTTAAAGTTGCGCAATTCAGAATACTGTAACTTGTATAATAATTTGTGAATTTTCTTAGAATTTTATATGTTCCTTTTTCCAATTTTAAAGAAATACTATATATAATTAAAAAAAAAAAAAAGTTGTTAAACACATGCGCAAATAAAAGCTTGAAGATATAATTTTTGTGTTTTAATTTAAAAAAATGTTTTACCTTGTGCCTAAGTTACACGTATTTAAAAATAATTAACATACTACATGTGACTGAGGTAACTTATACTGAAGAATTTTTTTCCTTTCAAGATTTCAAGGTTTCAACTAAGTGTGGCCGAGTTAGGAAGGAAGGGGAATTGAAAAACATTATATAATTTTAATATTGATTTATAATGTTTAAAAAAAAGCATTCTGTTTGAACTATCATCTATAGATTGAATAAAAACATTAAGCAGAACTTGAGATGTAAGCATTTGAAAATTGAGCTTTTTTCCAACTGCATCTCCTTGTTCTGTAAAAAAAGTTGATTTTCAACATTTATTTTTTTTTAAAAATCCTATCCATGGTTAAAATTTCATTATTTTATCTTAAACAGTATAGAAGTTTTGTAAAGAAACCGGCGCCGTGAAACTAATAAGCAAATGTTTTAAATAATTTTTTTTTTTTTAAAAATGTCCTTAAAAAGTATAACTCAAAGATTAAAATATAGAACATCTTAGATTTATATATTATGATTTTGATATCAGTGTCATTAGATTACCAGAAAAAAAACAAAATTTATACGGCAATTAACGGCTTTAGAATTTCCGTTCCAAACAACAAATTTAATTTACCTTTTTACTACCGAAAATTATTAAGGAAAAATAATTATTTATAAAAGAAAAACGAGGAAGAGTGCAGTAGAGTAGACTGTGTCAACTCTGGGATACCCGTATGAACGTAATATATCCTGTTTCTATAAAACTTGATCATCTTTTAAAAACATTCAGATGTTTTAGTACCGAACTACAGAGATATATTTATGTAAATTGTGGAGTTGTATGACAGCTACCTGAATCTATTGCGCCTAGTTTCATTAAGTTCCAAGAGGTGCAAGAAGCCTGAACCGGCTGCTCTAGACCAACCAAATTTTACAAAAGTTGTTGGCCTATAACTCGACATCTCTTTACTAAATTTCATGTTCCTAGCTTCAATAGACATTGAGTTATTCTCATTTAAACGGATAAGTTGTATGGCAGCTACCCGAACCCGTCGCATCACCACAACCAAATTTTGCAAAAGTAGTTGCCATAAAACTTGATCATCATTTGCAAGATTTCAGACGGCTAGCTTCATTAAGTTGCAAGAGGTGCAAGAAGTCTGAACCGGCTGCTCTAGACCAACCAAATTTTACAAAAGTTGTTGGCCTATAACTCGACACCTCTTTACTAAATTTCAGGTTTCTAGCTTCAATAGACACTGAGTTATTCTCATTTAAATGGGTAAGTTGTATGGCAGCTACCCAAACCTGTCGCACCACCACAACCAAATTTTACAGAAGTTGTTGCCATAAAACTTGATCATCATTTGCTAAATTTCAGAAACCTAGCTTGAATAGATACTGAGTTATTTCTATATAAAGATAGAAGTTGTATGGCAGCTACTCGAATGTTGGATTTAAATAGCAAAACTAACAATTTTGCAAAAGTGCCGTAAAAAAATTTCAGCCTCCTAGCTCCTTTATTTTTTAAGTTATCGTGCGGACGGACGGACGGACGTACATGGCTTAATCGACTCAGAATTCGATTCTGAGCCGATCCATACCTTTGACACTATATCTAGCTCGACTCCTTTAAGGTGTCACAAACGTAATGGCAAATTTATTATACCCTTGAACATAGTTCATACGGGTATAAAAATTAAATTTTCTAATCAAAAAAACTATAATTTTCATTTCTAATTTTTCAATAAAATACATTTTTTTTATTTGATTTATATCAAGGACTCTTCAACCTTCAGATTTTTTCTTACTCTAGAAAACCAATAACTTTACACATTAACTGTAAAAGTTGTGATATCTGATTTAAGTGACTCTATAATTTTGAAAATCCGTATGTTTTGCTTATATAATGTATAGTAGAAAAATAAAATTTCTCTTCTCAATGTAATGTACAATATACTAAAATATTATGAGATATTAAAACCTAAATAGTGACTACATAGTAGGTGTAAATGTTGTTGTTATCTTACTTTGATAAAAAAAATGTTTGTCCTATATTCAGTTTTATTCATGTCCTGTTGATGTTCATTCAACTTTAAATGAAATGTAGTATTTTTCAAAGTTTTCTTTTTTTGTTTTTTAATTTTTTTTGTTTTGTTGTTAGTTTCACTCATAATCAGGATAATATTAAGAGATAATAAAAATGTATGAGGAACATGTATGAATGAGATGTATATCTGTTCTATTTTTACATAAAAATAAAATATTAAATTTTAATATGAGAAAAAGGCGGTAAAATGTTCTGTTTTTTTTTTTTTCATTTCTGGACTAATATAAAAAATGTTTAAGGTAAGATAGGTAGTTGATTTTTAATTATTTTAAAAATTTGTTCATTTTATTAATATTTGAATAATAAAAATTTTATATTAAAAAAAAAAAATATTTTATTTTTATTTTATTACAAAAACAAAAATAACATTTTTTAATAACGATTGATAATAAACAAAAAAGGAAATAATAAATATCTTAATTTACTTTTATTCTATTTTTTTTTATTCTATATACAAAATTTCAATATTTGATAATATGAAATATTAAAAATCCTAAATACAGTTTATTATAAAAAAAAAAAAAATCCAAGCACATCATTGAATTTAAGTCAATATACATATATATTTTATTTCCTGAAAAAAAGGATTTAATGAAAATCAATCGTGCAGAAATAATTAAATTTTGCTGTTATGGTATACTTTCAACATTATAGCGCAAAAAAAAAACAAGTAATGGAAAAAAAACCAAGGGCTTTCAATAAAGCACATTTCCAAAATTAAAAAAATATTCCATAATAATCCTAAAGTAATGAATAGATATATTTAAAAATAAATTTATAATAATATAAATTACGTATTTTATGAATAATAATGAAAAAAATAAGAAAAAATTGAGAAAAATCAAATCACATTTTCGTCAATTATAAGGTAACCCTATATTATTAAAAAAAATTATTAACACAAATAAAAATATAATGTTGGAGCTATAATTCTTGTGTATTAATTAAATATTAGGCAGGTGTCCATTAATTAATTAATTAATAATTAATTTAGGCAGGTGTCCAAGTTACAGGTGTTTAAAAATTGGAGAATTTTCAGTTTTTAACCCCTTACAGCTTCTAGACAGAAGGTGACACAAAAAAATTTCCTGAAATGATTCATACATATTTCCAAATATCTAGCTTCAAATATCTAGGCAAAGCCACATATTTATATATATTTATCAAGTTTATAAAACCAGCTATCGTTTGGCGTTTCCAAATTGAAAATATACCTGTAAAATAGAACCTGTGTTATAACAATTTAATGATAGAGCTTTTTCGAACTTTGTAGGGCTGTAGCTCCGCAACGGGTGCTACAGAAAAAAGTTGTTCCACAAAAATACTTTTTTGGCGATGCCTATCCGTATTTAACATTTTATTGCTTTATTTCAAACGGTGTAGCAGTTTTGTAAACACTCAGACGGACGGACGATAGCATGAAACTAATAAGCACATTTTTTAAAAATATTTTAGAAATACGCAAAAAATAACGAAAAAGATCCGATATTGAAATTTTATTTATCGCATTATTATAGAACCCATTAAGATAATTGAACACATAACAAGGTTCATTTATTTCTTATAAATTGTTTTTACTTACATTTTTTTTATATTTGTTATTTTTTTTTTTTATATTGAATAGTACTTATATTATATTTTTGGTCCTTATAGTATTTTGGTTGATGATTTTTGAAGAGATTCATTCAAATCAATAAAAAAAATTTTTTTTTATTTTGTGTATATGTAGTACAATATTTTTTTTATTATTTTCTTCATTTATCAGCAGGTCTCGAAAAGTGTCAAAAGTTAAATCATTAACCATACAGATTATACTATATAGGAAAAGAACGTACTTTTTAAAAGGACTTACATGTCGCAACAGATCATTAAAACGAGACAAAAAAATTTTGAACGAATTAACAAAGTTTTAAGTTTTTTTTGGTAAAATAAAGGTTATGATGTTTTCGCAATTAATCTTATATTGACATAATGTCTAGGATAATCTAGGATGTCAACAGTGATTAATGCCATTGGAAGATGAGTTTAGAGCATATGTAACAGATTAATATTAAAAATTTACATACTTTTATATAATATGTCTACTTATTTTAGTTTTAAATATAGTCCTGTAAGGCGTGCCAGACAAATAAATAATTGAAAAATCGGAACGGCGAAATGACGGAATGGTTTTTAAAATTCAAAGCCGCTCTTTTTTAATTCAACAGAATATTTTTGCAAATTAAAAAAATATTTTTCCTATATATTGACAAAAAGTAATTGCATATAGCAATTTGAAACGATCCGAACTTTTGGAACAATTATCAGATGAAAACTACAGAAAACAGCAATAAATAAATAAAAACTAATTGCGATGAGTAGAAAAAGGTAAACAATAAGGATAACCGCTGACAATGTTAAAATCAAATGGTAATGTAGATGACAATCAGAATTAAAAATCTTTAAAAATTACTAAATTAGCATTGTTAAGTATCATAAGAAAGCAAACTTGTATAACTTTTTCACCTTCTAACTAATTAAACTATTGCCCTTGAAAGTGATTTTTATTAAATGGATAACAACACAATTAAGAAAGAAAAACTCTTTTATTATATGTACATTTGTACTACATACGATTAAGATTAATTACTTAGACCCTTTAAAGTAATATGTTATAGTATATGTATATATTATATGTTTAATAATAGATTATTGGGTTAAAAATAAAAGAAATAAATACTTAAAAAATATCATTGTGAATAAAATAAAAAAAGAAAAGGATACGGAAATGGAAATGGAAATGAAAAATATAAATGAAGGTAATAATCAAAATTTTGTTTTTTTTTTTGTTATAAATTATAATACTGAAGGGATTTTAAAATTTAATAAAATATTCATGCATAATTATTTAGACATATATATATTTAAATATTTGATTTTATATTGTGAGTTATAAGAATAAATTGAAATTTTTTGTTTACATTTTAATATTAAATTATTTATTGTTTTTTTTTTTTAGTTTCTAGTACATTTTTCACAAAAAAAAATTTGCTTATTAGTTTTACTTTGTTCATCTGTCTGTTTACTTTGTCCATCTGTCTGTTTAGATAAATGAAATTTCTATAATTCATCGTTAAAGCGAAAGCAATGGGATTTCAATCATGTTCAACATTTTAACCTTATTTTCAAATGTGTATATTTCAGGTTCTGTTTAACATTTTTTCAATCTAACTGCTTAATACACTAAGCTGCGAAATACATTTTTAGTCTTATATATCAATACCCAAAGTATACAGTCTTTTCCAATTTAATATGTGAATTTACTGTTTTATGAAAACAAAATTTTCGCAAGCTTTTGCTTTGTCTTCATATCTTGTGAAGACTTCCAAAAACAATCTTGAAATTTTGAGATAAGAAAAATCTTTCAGAAATTAGCTTATAGAAAATGCTCCTGTATCTGCTCCCGTTTAATAGCTATTAGGAGTCAAAAATTAAAAATTCCCTATTTTTAGACTCCTGTACAAAATTTTTCAAAGTAAAACGAGAAAATTAAAACTACAATATTTTAATTTTACATGTGTTTACATGGTTTTTTTTTTTTTGATTATATATAGGGTTTGCTTAGAATTGAAGATGTGTCTCAATTTTAATCTTCGATAAAAATTTCTTGAAATCATAAATTTTGGTGTAAATCACTAAACTATTTTTATTCCTTTTTCGAAAAGATGAACTTTTAAAAAGCATTTGGTTTTACACTGCCTTACTGCCTTGTTTTTTTTTGTTTTGAATCATTTTTGAAGCTAAAATTAGTTTTTTCTTTTATAAATTTTGTGATAATCTAATATTTAAAAATTTATTTTATTTTATATTTATTATATATTTTACTTTTAAATTACTTCGCAATTATTAAAAAAAAATATTTATTAAAACAAAATAATTTTAAGCAGTTCGAACATATTTTTTATTACATAAAATAAATAACCTTTTCAACAATTGTTTAGGATTTTTTAATTTAAAAGGTGAGTTATTAAAAATTAACAGTAATAAGAAAAGAAATTTTATTATCCTTTTTATCCTTTTCAATAAGAACTTAAGCAGATTGTTTTAAAAATAAAAAAAAATCTCTTATTCTAAATTATTTTGTGATATTTAAAACAATTGAATTTGATATTAAAGATTTAATAAAAATTTATGATATATTTAAATGAGGCTACCTCAAAGTTTAAATGATTTATCTTTTCTCTATTCGTTGAACTTTTTACTATTAATTTAATAATATGTGCTTTTTAATCTGTTTTTGTTTATAAAAGCGCGATTTTTTATTCATTCTTTTACTATTCAAAGTTGGTAGTATTGAACCAAAAAAGAATTTGCCTTATTATCCTTGAAGAATAAAATCACATGAAATGTCGTAAATTTTTTAAACTATACTTTTAAAAACAGAATTACTGAAGTATTGGTATATTTACTGGGTGGGCTACGAAATCTCGGGTTTTAAAATCTCGTATTTCAAAATTTCGCGTTTTAAAATCTCGCGTTTTAAAATCTAGTGTGTTAATATATCGTGTCTCAAAAACTCGCGTTTTAAAATCAAATAATTCTTTTCTTTAATTAAATAAGTTTGGTGGTTCAAATTATTCAATTAAAAACGAAATATTATCAAATATAAAATATTGAAAAATTCAGTAGGTAATCATTTTTAAAAAAAAAAATATTTTTTGTACTTTTTGGTGATATTTTCTAGGGAAAGAGAGCAACGCTGATTTTGAATACAACTTGGAAATCTCTCCTTATTCAGAATCTTACATATATAAATATATATATATTCTAGAAAAGGAGTATAACTCTTCTTTTGAATCTTTGAACTCCCTAAATCTTTGCTAAATCCTAATTAAAAATCTCGCATATAATAACATAAATATTTTGAAAAAAGTGAATACCCTGATTTTGAATATAACTCTAAAATTTTCCTAACAATATGTTTTACATACATATTTGAAAATAAACTTAGAATAGTGGGGTCCCCCAAATTACCTCTAAATAAATTTGTGGAACTATGATTTTGTAACCAACTGTAAAATCCATTCTAATTTTATAGATTTCAACAACAATAAGCAAAATTGATTTAATATAGCTGACGGCCCCAAACTTTCGCCAAACATATTATTGGAACCCAAATTTTATATCCGATTCTAAAATTCTACGTAATTTTGTAGATACATATTTTGTTATTCATAAAAACTGATTTTGTAACCAACTCGAAAATATACTTTAAAAAAAAACTGTTAAAACATAGAAATTCGTCTTCTTTTTCGACAATTTATATTTAAATTTTTTTTGGCAATTTGACATTTTTTTTTATTCTACATTTTTTTTCAAGACTGGCTCTCAATCATTCTTGTATTTTTTCAATTTCTACTTTGAGAAAACCCAAGATTTTGAGACACAAAATTTTGACACGCGAGATTTAAAAACGCGATATTTTACAAAACTAGAATTATAAAAGCATGAGTTTTTTAGATTTTGAGGCACAAGATTTTGATACGCTCCCATATTTTAGTTTCTCTTTTTCGACACTTTAACTTTCGAAGAAAAAATGTGGCCGCTGCTAGTTTTAAATAAATAAGTAAGTGGATATACTTTACTTTAGGTACATTGTCCATTTACTTTGAAATTTTACATAACGGTACCCAGTGACGTCACCTATTTTTTTTATAGAACTTGATTTTTGGCGACCAGGTCATTTAAAGGTTAAATCGATTATTTTAAAAATTTTCTAACATTTTGCAGTAATTCCCTTAAACCGTTATATTTTTTGTCTACGATAGTATACAGAAATCATTTTCTACTGTATGAAAAATAAAGTATGGAAATGTATTTTTTAATAAAATTCATGCTCCAATTTCGCCTGTGTGTGTCCTCTGGTAGAACTATTTGCCAACCCATACCATACTTTTTATATACCGTTAAAAAGGGTGGGAAGATATCTTTCTGATGCTATAATAATAAATATAGAGTGTCTTTGAAAATTTCACGTGTATATTGGTTTTTTTGAAAGTTTGAAATTTTTTTTTTTGTCAAATTTTCCACTTGAAATTGCAATATCGCAAAAACGGTGACACCGATTAAGATGAAACAAGATGTATATTAAAAACAGTATTATGATCTAAAATATTGTAGTTTAGTTTCTGTATACTATCGTAGACGAAAAAT
This sequence comes from Poecilobothrus nobilitatus, assembly GCA_947095535.1. NCBI lineage: Eukaryota > Metazoa > Arthropoda > Insecta > Diptera > Dolichopodidae > Poecilobothrus > Poecilobothrus nobilitatus. The sequence goes on from OX352773.1 coordinate 170,915,701, forward strand.
ATAACGGTTTAAGTGAATTACTGCAAAATGTTGAAAGGCTATAAAATAATCAATTTGAACTTTAAATGACCTTGTCGCCAAAAATCAAGTTCTATAAAAAAATAGGTGATGTCAGGGTACCGTTATGTAAAATTTCAAAGTAATAGGACAATGTACCTAAAGTAAAGTAGACCCAAGTAAGTATACATTATATTATTTATTTAAAATTTTATTTAAATATAAATAATAATCTAAAAATATAAATCCATACCTATATTAAATCATATTTTAAACATTCTCTTCTTAAATTTTACTTTAAAAAGTACATAATATACTTGGAGGCAATATTTTATTTTTAAAAATTTCAATTTTGAAAGTTATTATATTTTTTAGTGCAAATTATAAAAAAACTAACTAAAAAGATTTAAAAAACATATGATATGATTTCGTAAAAATAAAAAAATTATATTACTGTGAAATGAACAAAACCCAAAAGAGAAAACTGAACTAAACCATGAATTTTGAAATTAAAATTTTTTTTTCTTCAATTCCCCATTCCTTTTTCCTTAAGGTCAGAATTTGATAGCATATTATATAGAATGCATGTGTCTGTATAACACTACACATTTTATATACTATGTATATACTTCACATTTATTTTGAATTTTAGATTAAAACAAAGAAAAAATCAACTTTTATTTCATTTTTGTTCCTTACATAAACATTATCCTTCAGATACTGTCAAGTAACATCCAAAAAAAATTAAAAATAAAGGCATTTAAATACGAAAAAAAAAAAAACAAAGTATTACATTTAAGTATACATACTATAGTGTTTTTAGCATGGTATTCCTAAAAAAATTTTGAAAAAATCGAATTGAATTAGTTTCACTCTGTCTGTCCGTCTGTCTGTCCATCTGTTTACAAAATTCCTATACCGTTAAAGATAGAGAAAAACAATTTTAACCATGGGTAGGTCGCATAAAAAAATTAATTTTGTGGAACAACTTTTTCATGTAGACCTATCCGTCAGGAAACTACAGCCCTTCAAACTTTGAAAAAGCTCTATTTTTAAATGCGTATATTTCATGTTCTGCTTAACATTTTTTCAATCTGAAAGTGCCATTCGACAGAAGTTTTCTTTATCTTTGTAAATCAATATCAAAATTATATATATATTTTTTAAATTTAGTATTTAAATTTACCGTTATGTGAAAACCAAATTTTGAATGATTTTTCTACCTTCATAACTCCGGCGCGCTTTTAGATTCCCCCTTTTTAAGATCTATAAGGGCTCAAAAATTGAAAGTTTGCTTTTTATAGACACCTGTAATTGAGGCACCTGTAATTTAGGAACCTGTACATATTTTTCTTCGGCAAGACATACAAATGAAAGGTTCAGTAATATATTTTTACGTGTTTGAACGGTTTTTTTTAGTTTTATAGTAATCTGAACAGTTTCTATTATCTTTTGGAAATGTGCGCTTTTTATAATCGGTTGGTTTACATTCTGTCTTGTTTTAATTCATTTTCATTTCTAAATAAATGAATTTTTTATTTTCCATAATGGCGAGGGTTTACCATTTCAAGGTTTTATATTTATTTTGTTTTATTCTGTTCATTATTATTTTGACTATAAATGTTACAGTTAAAATTAGATCTAATATAGATGTTGTTAGGCATACAAACATTTTCATTTTTTTAATGACAGTCAAAATATGTCCTTGAGTTCTAAACTATTCCAACTAATGAATAATTTTTTGTTTGTCAATTTTATTATAATAAAGTTATTTAACAAGATAAATAACTAATAATCTGATCCCTTTAGAAAACTAAAAGTGGTAAATTGGAATTTTTTTATTTTTTATTTTTGGGGTTTAAGTGAGCCAGAAAATTAACAGAAAAAAAAATTTTTTTAATTGGAAAAGTTTGTGTTTACAGTTGTAAACTTTGTATCCCGCTGGTTAAACATGAATGAATAAAGAAAAATAAAAGTCATAATATCTTCTTTCTAATAAACCCCAAATTTTTTTTTTAGTTGATTAGTTGATATAAGCTTTACTTCTTGTTAATACTGTTTTCTTTTTTGCCCCTTAATGAATTAATGTCCTTGAAAATATTTTCATTTCAAGGATTTTACCAGAAAGAAAACTGAAATTGGTTTTTTGTAAAAAAAAAAAGTTGTTTTTGATTTTTTTTTTTGTTCTAAAAGTAAAATTGTTTTAGCATTGATATGAAACAAAAAATGATTATTAAATCGTGATAAAACTAAATGAAAAACGTGTTCTTGTTTTTAAGAAAAAAACTATCAAAATACAGAATTTGTTTTTTTTTTTTAATCCTAATACGATCTTTGTACAGAAAATTACATTTTGTTAGTCGTATTTCACTATTATAAAGAAATAGTATCTCTTAGTCTCATCGTTATTTTCTTATCCTCAAGAAAGCGGAAGATAGTACTTATTTTTATAAGAAAAAATGTAAGGAACGTAAAAGATTAAGATCTAATATAGTTGAATCTTTATCTCATCTCAACACTGTCTTTTAATGATTAGATTTCAGAACAAAAATATAAAATAACCGCCAACTTTTGTTTTAATTATTTAAATTAAAACAAATAAAATTTAAGAACTTTAATGGTTCTAAAGAAATGTTACCTATAAAAAATGCATTCAGTATTTTTGAACCTCTACTATTTATACCAAGAGCATCAATAATGGTATAATAAATTTTCCATTATGTTTGTAATACCTTAAAGGTGTCGAGATAGATATAGAATGAAGTGTATGGATAGGATCAGAATAGAATTATGTATCCATTCGCACGATATCTCAAAATGTAAAGGAACTAGGACTACCACATCTCTTTTCTATGAATACAACTCAGTGGACAGTGACTATTAAAGCTGGGTATCTGAAATTTTGTGATAAGATTACATGCCAATAACTTTTGTAAAATTTGGTTGTACTAGAGCAGCACGATCAGATAGTTTGTATGTATATCTTGTATGTATATCATTAAGCAATCCGAAATCTTAAAAAATGATGAAATTTTACGGCAAAAACTTTTGAAAAATGTGGTAGCTTTGGGGCGACAGATTCGAGTTAGTGTCATACGACTCCAAAATTTAAATAATTATATCTTGGTATTTAATTAAGTAAAACATCTGAAATTTTGTAAAAGATTATCAAGTTTTATGAAAACAGCATATATTATGTTCATACGCCTATCCTAGGGTTGGCACATCACTTAGCCTGCTCTGCACTCTTTCTCGCTTACAAAAAATACTACTTACAGATATTATATTATTGATTAATTATTTTTTATTACTTTGTTTAAGCAAAAATTAGGTTTATTTTATTTAAAAAAAATTTCTTCTGAATAGAATTGAGAGGCACCGACAACTTATACTGCATATATTCAATTCTGTAGAAGTCTATAAGAATTACAAGGATCTCCAACTAGAGAGAAATAGTGCTAGCTGAATTTTCATGTTTCGAATGGAATATTTATTGAACAAGATTTTATCCATTTTTAAAATATAAAACTATTCCAATTATTTAAAATAATTGAAATAATAAAGAAAGTCATAAACCTTATACGCAGTGCACATGGATCGCATACTGAATCACATGATAAGGATACCTTTAATTTTTTACATAAGGTAATACCTCTAATTTTTTTTAATGTAAAGGAAAGGGTGGACGATTTAATAACAATCTTTATTATTTAACGAGTATTTTTAACTTTAACAAAGTCTAATTTTTAGTTGGGTACATTTAATCTAAGGTCAGATAATCAATATTTTCGTAAAATATCTATATTATGTACAAAAATTAAAACAAAATTAAAAACGTAAATTTAAATCAAATCATTTATAATTTCAACTTACCTTTAACTTTAATGTAATGATTTTATATATAAATGTTTTTTTTTTTTTTTTTTGAAAAATCAAAGGTTTTAAGTCAAAGATTCTTTATAGAATTTATGTAATATTACATTTTCTCTAATACAGAATTGATGAAACATACATGAATTATTGATGAAAAATTTTCTATCTTTTTAATAAAATCCTTTTCATTTCTTTTTTTTTTTTTTTCAATAGAAATTTGGGCCTTTTTTCAGTTCGTTATTGTAAATAATTTATGTAATCTCATAAATCCTTACAAAATTATTTTTATTTAAAAGAATTTTGTTATATCCAATCTTTTTAACAGTCCCAAAGTTCCTTTTAACTGACAGGTTGAATAATGATTAAAAAGTTTATATAAGGTATTACTTTCTTTTTTTTTTTTTGATTTTTTGCTTTTTTTTTTTCATATATTTTAAATCATTGCATTACTAATTTCGGACTTTCCTTTTAAAAGTTTTTAAAATTTTTAAAAAGAAAAATATATTTAGTAATTTCTAAACCTATCAGCAATTTTTATTAATTATATTATTTTTGTAAAATCATGATCTAATTATAATTTTTTTTTTTACAAGAAGAATGAATTGATTTTTTTTTGAAGAAGAAGAAGCCAAGAATTTTTAGAATATCTTAAAATATTTTAAAATATTCCATGTAATTCAAAAGGTAATTGTTGTAGTGGGGTTATATATGTTCTAAATGTAAAATCTATTTATATATAATTTAATTATAAAATTAAATAAATATGTGAGTGAAAATCAGTTATTTTTATTCTCAGATATATTTAGTACTTCTTGTATTATATAACGTAAATAAAAGAAAAATTAATTAAAAGGTAAATTAAAGAAAAATTTAATTTCTTGATAAAAAAAAAAAAAAATTTATGAACAAATTACAATATAATGATTCCATTCTGAAGTCTGAACACCTCCTGTATTGGATCTTTAAAGAAAAAAATTTATAACATGTATTAATGATCGTGTAATGATCCTGTGACAATCTAAAAATGTATTAATGTTATTACAGTTTTGTTTTGAAAATTTTCACGATCCTCCATTTCGAACCAGCTAAAACATTTTAATAAAATATATACTAAAATACTTTTGATGTATTTAATAAAAATTAAAAGAAACTTTCTCTTATAAATGAGAATACAATTATTGATGAACTGATATTTTAATGAAACTTCTTAGCATGAAATTCATTTTTATCGTCTTAATTTTAAAGCCCAGTTTTTTAATATTACTTAACGGATATAATAAAGTATCGGTAATAAAACATAATACTCCTTTAGAAACTCACTTATCTTCAATTAGTTTTAATTGAACCAATATAAATATATGGAGACAGCTTTATTTTTAAATGCAAACAGCACGTAGGTGTAAAAGTAGTCATCTGTCTCAGGTCGCCCCTATCAAACAACGAATATAAAAACTCTCATACAGGACAACTTTTGAAATTATGAAAAATAATTCAGCTAATGTACCTAAAAATCTGCCTCTTACCCGTCATCGCTATATTTAGTTATAGCAGTTACGCTTATAATCCAGTTACTTTAAATTGAAGAAAGAAAAGATTTTAATTAATAAATATTGCATAAATAACCCACATTTCATTTCGTCGTTGGAAAATTACTACTTTCATTAAACGATTTGTATATTTATTTTTATTCTGTGACAGTTAAATTCTTAATTGTAATTAAAGTGAAATTTATTTTTATAAAATATTTTTCTGCAATATTTTAACAAATTTGATTGAAAAGTATGTTTTTCTTTTTTAATCGTATAAAGTTGTTTTTTTATATAAATTGTACCAATTGAATTAAATGAATTTTGAAGGAAAAGAAACAACGCCCAACTCTACAAACTGTACAACTTTGTGAGTCTAGTCAAAACAATTAAGCGGAGGTGACTTCACTGGCTAGGTCATTTGAAGTGTATAGAACAATATCCTTAAGACAAAAAGATTTTTGTATTTTTTCTTTGCTAAGGGAAGTGAGAATCTTCCAAAGACACCAAGAATTTCTCCTTGGTAGTGTCAGATTCTTACTGATTAAACCCACCTCCCTCTTTAGTCAATACAATGGTATGAAACGCTTACCTGATAAGGCAGTATATTGGCTAGGGAGTAGGGATAGGAAATAAGATGCGGAAACATTGAATTGGGAGTAGGACTGCAAGGAAACTATTTTGCTAACAGTGACTATAGCCGTTACAACAGTTACAACATACCGTAGTATATAACACCTTACTGTATGATGTAAATATTGAAGGTAACCACCACTGTCAATGTAGCAGCTATTATTATAACATATTTTCAATCTGAAAACGCCATTCGACAGAAATCGGTATCAATATTATACAATTTTTTTAAATTTCCGGTTATGTGAAAACCAAATTTTTCATGATTTTTCTAACTTCGCTTCGGTACGTTTTTAGACAGGCAGTTGAAATTTTGAGGTAGGAAAGAACTTTTAGAATTAGTATAAACTTCCTCAGAAAATTTGTTTGTACCATCTGTAACTTATCACCTGTAATAAAATATAATGCTCCAGTAAAATATTTTTACGTGTGTTAACTGTTTTTTTAGTTATATTGGGTTCCAGACTTACAGCCCCACAAAATTGCAAAAAACTCCTATTTTCATATGTTTTCTTATTATATGAAGATTTCAAATTTTGGTACAAGTCACAGTTCTAAACAGTTTTTATTGTCTTTTGGAAATGCGCGCTTTTAAAAATCATTGGTTTACATTCTGCCTTCTTAATAATTATTTTCACTAGAACGTTTATGACTCGGCAGTAGCTTTTGTACAACATTATGAAACACGATTATGTAATATATTTGTGTGCAATCTTATTATCTTATACAACAATTATTAATTTTTTTATTTATTTTATATTACAATTTACCCGAAACATTTCGATTAGAAGACTTAGAACTAATCATTACGGTTTTAGTCAGACATCGTATTACGTATACTTAACTCGATTCGTATATTGTAAGAATCTGTTTTCTTATATCCGCGGAAAGATAATTCGAACATAATGTTCCAAAAAATTACTTACTGTATAAACACTGCATTAATGTCTACGCTGTAACAGCTATACTGTACTATTCAGATTTATGTTTTGTATTAACTTAATTTAAAGTCATGTAAGTTATATTTTAACTAAACTTTCGAGTTAAAATTCATTTTATCTTCACTTTTTAACTCATATTACATTATTAATAATTTTTTTTTTTCAAATTTTAAATTAAAGTATTAAATTTTTTGTGGAAGAAAAATCTTACCAAAAATAATTTTTTTCTTTTTCTTTACTTAAATATAATCAAACAATTTATTGATAGCAAAACAAAAAACTAACCATATATTTTTCTTAAATTAATCCTATTATCTTAGACCTTTCTCAATAATAATATATCAAAATATCTATGTATTATATTTTTTTAAATAATAGGGAAGTAAGAAAATATATATGTATCTTTTTTCAAGGACAATTTTTTTTCTCAATTATTTAAGGATGCCTTGTTTTCGATTGCTCTTGAATTCTTAAAAAAAGTTTGTTGGACATGATAAACTACAATAACCTTTTAGAAAAAAAAATAAAAAACGAAAAATTTAAAATTTAAGAAAAAGGATTTTGTACATTAGACAAAGTAAAAATGAACAACTACTAAGATTATGGGATATCACTTAAAATTCTTCAACAGTATGTTTACTATTTCAAAAATTTTAAATTTAAGAAAAAAAAAAAAAATAGTTACGAATCTATGATAAAAAAGAAAGAAACAGCGTGACTCGAAAGTATAAATTATTAAATTTTTTTTAAGCTAAGTGTGAAAAATGACATCCTTTAAACAGCTTCCATTTTTCTGTTGGCAGTTAATGGCTCTTTTAAAAACATTTTGCATTACGTTGCGCAATTTTGCTTTATTTTGCGAAATTCTCCTGAATGTTTTGTGGTTTATTGACGTAAACCCGTTCCTTCAAGAAAAGCCACAATACAAAATCAGGGGCCGTCAAACCTGGGGAATAAGGTGGACACACGATATTGGCATTTTTTGAAATTATTCAGTCATCGAAAAGTTCTAGCATCGCCATTATTTTTCCCGCGGTATGAGCTGGAACCATATGTCACTATTATTGAGAACTACGAGATAGAAAAAATTATCCAACATGGTTCGGTACACCGCCCCAGGGACGGCTTCTGGATGCTAAGTTTCATTTTTGAAAAAATATGGACCAATAACTCTATCACACCGACAATCTACATCAAACAGTCCATTTAAGAGGGTGTAATTTTCACTGATGCACTGCTCTTGGATTCTCTGTACTCCAAATCCAGCAGTTTTGTTTATTGGCATATTCATTTAAATGAAAATGTGTTTGATCGCTCATATTGAGATTGTTTAAAAAATTTTTGGTCTGGACAAATAATAAAATTCAACAATTTTTGTACGTTTTTGCACTGAGTATGATGACATTATAAAATTTTATAAAATTCTTTATTGTCTGGAAAAAGAAAATAAAATAAAAAAAAATTATAAGCATTTCAAATCAGTCTGTATAAAGTAACTCTGTTACACATATATTTTTATCAACAATTTTGTTGTTAATTTAATAAGTTTTTCATAAGGAGTTTTGATGAACTTTGTAAACACAAACAAACACAAACATCACAACACAATTTTAAAACAGAATGTTGTAGAATATTCCTTATTTGTATTATGAAATAAAAGTTTCCATCCAATACACATGTTACAGTATGTTCTTTCTATTAAAAAGCCTCAGAGAAAAATAATCCTAAAAATATGCAATTTATATTAAATTTTCCAACATTAAAAAATATTTACATAATATTTAGGGGCTTCGGTGGCCTAGCGGGTAGGCGTGTGGCGTATTAACCGAAGAAGTGTGGGTTCGATCCCTGCACAGGTCGTAAGTGTTTTTTCTTTACATACCCCCCTTACGACCAAATATAATGTAAATATATAGTATATAATATAAACAAAATAAATAATATTAGTATATAATTTAATAATAGTATAAAAACCTATAATGGCCTTTAGTAGCCGATGGTTGATAATATTGCATTACATTTATGTATGCAATATTAATATAAATAAATAAATAAATACATAATATTTAGTAGGGGCTTCGGTATCCTAGTGGGTAGGCGTGTGGCGTATTAACCGAAGGAGTGTGGGTTCGATCCCTGCACAGGTCGTAAGTGTTTTTTTCTTTACATACCCCCCTTACGACCAAATATAATGTAAATATATATTATATAATATAAACAAAATAAATAATATTAGTATATAATTTAATAATAGTATAAAAAACCTATAATGGCCTTAGTAGCCGTGCAATAATATTGCATTACATTTATGTATGTAATATTAATATAAATAAATAAATAAAGGAGCGGCCTCGGTGGCCTAGTGGTTAAGCATGTGGCTTATTAACCGAGGGAGTGCGGGTTCAAATCCTGCACAGGTACCAAGTTTTATTAATTGAAAATAAATCCCCCTTGCTACCAAAATATAGCGTAAATATAAAATATATAATATAAATAAAATAAATAGTATTAGTGTATAATTTAATAATAGTATTCGACCTAAAATGGCCTTAGTAGTCGATGGTTTTGTAATATTGCAATATTCTATATGATTTTTAATATTAAATATAAATAAATATTTTATGGGGCTTCAGTGACAGAGTGATTAAGTACATATGGCGCATTAACTTATGAAATGCGTGTTCAAATCGCACACTAGTCGAACTCATTTGAATGTATAATTAAGTCGTGTTATGGTATTATGTCTGATTAAACTTAAACTACTCGAAGAAATAAATTGAAATTTTAACTAAATAAAACCAAATTAAAAGTATCTTCAGATATTAATAAAGCAACAAGGTTAAAGCAACTTCAGACATAGATGAAACAAGAAGGTACTCTGACAGCGAACTTTCAAAAGTTGTTACAGGTTCAAAAGTCCCATTATATATTCGTAAAATGGCATTTAGTATTATTGTTTTATACATTGATTTCCTAAACACCCAGTAACCAAGTTATTATTATATCCGCCTTTTTTGGCCTAACACCTACACCCAAAAAATTTATAGAAAAATTTTATTATTTTAGAAGTACTTTTCATTTTTGTATAATACCTACCATTATTTTCATATTTTTTTGGAAAAAGCAGTTATTTAACAATAACTAAAATATTTCTTTAATAAGCTTCTGGTTTAAAATAACATTATAAATCTGCATCCTGCTACTTATGAACATATGTCTAATCAATGCTGAGATACAATATCATAATGAAAGTATTGTATTTTAGTGCATAGATCTATGCCGCGATATTTTCATATACCCAAAAAGTATTTGTTGTTAAGAGATAATAATAATGCGAAAAGACTTGTATTTGAAGCGAAGAATAATTCAGCAATATCATTTTATGTCTTATTCGATTGAGTCATAAAACCATGTCTTTACGATTTATTTAAATGGGTCATAAAATCATATTCGTAAATTATGACTTTATGGCCTATGGATTTATAACACCTCATATTTGTTAGAACAATAAATTTCTTATTTAGATAATTAGTGAAATTATTATTTTTTTTTTTTCTAATTCAATTTATATAATAAAATTTCATTTTAAACAAACTGAATGATCATTAATAAAAGTCACACAAAAACACACTTATTTTAATAAAAAAAATAAAAATAAAATAAACCATACTGTTCCATATTTATTAAAAACTGTTTCATATTTATCTCCCTACAACAAAATTTAATATCATTTAATTTATATTCCTTCAAGATAGTGAAAAAAAAAATAAATAAAAAAATTTCATTACTCTTTTGAACGATTTATGGTTATTTACAAATCTTTCTATCAATTCATTTTTAGAAAAAAAAAAACAATAAAGCCTGTAATTGATGAATGATGGATGTGGTAAAAAATTTGGTAACAAAACAGAAAAGAATAAAAAAAAAAATTTAAGCAATTTTTTTGGTAACTGAATATATACTAGAAGAAAGAAACTAGAAGTATAACATTCCTTTAAATTTTACGTATACAAGAGCAATGCTGAGTAGTACTCAAGTAGTACTCGAGTAAAAGTATTCAAAATTGTAGTATAAAATACTTTTCCTAAATAGAAGTATTTGAACTTATATTTCCTCAAATACAAGTCATTTGAGGAAAGTTTCCCAAATCATTTTTTTAAATTTTTTTTTAATTTTAAGTAAAAGTAATCGATAAAAACGTTTTGAATACTTTTCATGAATAAATACTTTCTAACTTCATTTCTCAAATATAAGAAAAGTATTTGAAAATTTATTTGATTCACTCAAATAATTTTCTCAACTATTTTTAGAATAGTGTCAACGGAAAGTTACATTTTTTTTAAACTTAAAATCTATTAAATAAAAGCTGTAAACGTTTGCAACAACAATAATATTTTTCATAGCAAAAACTAATACTGCACAATATAACAGAAAAAAAGAATAAAAAAAATTTAAAATTTATAGGGTTAGGTATTTAATCCCGAAAATTAAAATCCCAAATTCAAAATCCCGAAATTACGAAATCACGAAAAAACAAAATTCCGAAAATTAAAATCCCGAAAATGTATATCATAAAATTACGAAATTTTGAAAATAAAAATCCCGAAACATAGTTCTCAAAAAACGTTTTTAAGATAAATAAAAACTATTTTAGAACAGAAAGATATTTCTTTTTATTTTATTAAAAAATTAAGTGACAAAAAACCAATATTATTTCTAGATTATCAGACCGATCTATGCTACGCCGGGTTTATCTAGTTATAAATAATTAATCTAACAAAAAAAAAATTATAAATTACAAATAACAAACAAATAAGCAAAATAAATATTTTTCATAACGAAAAAGAATTTTTTGTATTTGCGAAAATTAAGTCAAATACTTTGATAATTTCATTCAATTTCACTTTCAATTTCAAAATTCTTTTACTCAAGAAAATTTTTATTCAAATACTTACACTTAAATACTTTTACTTGGTGAGTAGTATATAGTATTTATATTTTTCTCGACTCTGTACAAGAGAAAAATACACGTTAAGGTAAATGTCAGTTAAAACAGCTGTCGAATTTATGGTTTTATGATACTTAGTGCTCAACCTAAATAAAAGCGTACGGCGTATATTTTCTCTCAAAATAATTTTAAACATATGTATTCAAATGAGAACCACCGAAATACGCGACGTGCAGTACGTTTAATTTTTAAAATTTAAAAATTGACAAGGTGTACAAAAAATTTGTTGTAGTTTTATATTATTTTGACAATTGATATTATTGGAAGAAATTTAACTGCTGTGTAGACTTGCTTTTTTTTTAAATTGTATTTACAAAATATAAATAAATTTGAAAAAAAAAAAATTTTTATACATATTTTAATATCAATATACAAAATTGGAAGTATATTGTAGGTACTTTACTTTTAAATAGATTTAGTCAAGATTTTTTTATTATTTGCTAAATAGTGAAAAGTTAATTGAATTGGTATCGGTTAATGAATGATTGTGAAAGAAATCGCATGTGAAATATAAAGAAATAATTTTGGAAGAAATTGTTACTATTAATGTTTTGAATTGTTCGTAATTCATATCGATTTGAAAAACGGTTTTGGATATTGTAAAATATCCAACTCAGTATTACAGTATTGCAGAACCCATACTTTACCCGCGATTTTTAAGAGTTTTTTGTTACTATATTGCGCCTTTTTTTTGCATAATAATCTAATAACCATTAAATCTTCTAGCACTTTAATATCGTCAAAATTTTTAATATGTAATTTTTTGAAATTTATTATAAACTTTAAAAAATACGTGTTGGTACTTATTACTTTTTTTTAAACAGTGACATATGATAATGATTTTTTTGACAAAAAAATTATTATGCGAGCGTACCATTTTCGGCATACGTCGACGTACCGACGTAAAGGCGTACAAAATTTGTACGCCGTACGCTTTTATTTAAGTTGAACACTTACCTTTTTTGCAACTTCATCTTAAACTTTTGATAATTGAATAAAAGAAACAAAAAATCATATGAAAGTTTTGCGTATGAGTGAAAGAATTAGATATATATGAATTGTATATTCGTGTACTTTTTCGTGTACTTAAGTTTTCAAAAATATTAATTTGCTCAAATAAAAAAGTTTCTACAATCTTTTTCGTGCGTGTTTTGACATTTCTTGCTTTATTTTGACAATTATTTATTTTTTAAAAATAAAAATCCCAAGGAATGTGCTAGGATATTCAAGCTTGTCTTTTCTTTACAGGTGTGGTGCGATTGTCTTATTAAATTTTTGGTAAATAAAAATACATTTTTTCAAGAATTTTTAACTTTCAATAAATTTTGTAAAATAAATTAAAAAATTGATGAAGAATGATTACAATTCAAAGATTCCATTAAATATCAAAGATTTTTATCATATAATTTTATTTTTTTTTTAAGATTTTGTTATTTCTTTTTTTTTTTTAGACATTTGTGCAGATATGTTGTGGAGCAAAAATTTAAATATTTTATTTTTTCACGCTTTTCTTAGTTTTCGTGCAAATAAAGATTCAGATTAAGCTAAATAATAAGTAAATATCAAGACATTTTACATGACATTCAACAGAATATTTTTTTTTTTTATTAATCTTATTAACATTATCTTATGACAATGTTTCCATAAAGAATGGATCCTTTTTCTTTCGGATATTAGCTTAACAGATGTGGGCCATTAGCTTAACAGAATTAAAAATAGCATATAAATTCTGAGAATAAATCTAGAATTTAAACCAAGATTAGCATTATGAATTTTTATTTTTTGTTTCTTTCTCCTTTGTTTGTTGTTTAGTAGTCGTAAAGCTTTTAAATTCTCAAAGAATTCCTTCAGATATACGGAATTGCATCGAGAATAAAACATCGAATTTTTTCAAAATTTTTAATGATAAGTTTTTTTTCCGCTCCGAATACAATACTTACCTTTTACTTCGATTATACTAATGAAAACTAAAGAACCAATTTATATGAAATATAAGTATATATGTATATGTTGGTTATTATAATATCTTTTCTTTTAGTTCAATAAATGTGACGAATATGTAGAAGAGAAAAAAGAATTCAAACTTAATTGAGCAAACCAATAAAAAAAACTAAACATAAAAAAACATTTTTTTGTTCATATAGAAAATTGTATATATTCTAAAAAAATTATTTATAGAATGTTAAATAATAGAAAAAACGGAAATTCTAGAAAAAATGAATGACATGATTTTTTTTTTTTTAACTTGTCCATAAAATTGATTAATATGAATATTTGAATAATGTTAAAATAATAAAAATTTAAATTAAAAATTGAATAAAATTTTCATAAAAATATTTAAACAGTATGATATTCTTATGTATATTTTATTTTTACACAAATTTAAATTATTTTAAGTACTAAAACTAATTGATTTTTTTTTTTGATTATAATTTTGTGAAGTAGTTTTTTTAATTTAATTTTTTGAAAATAAAACTTAAAAATCTTTGGCTTATGCAGAGAATAAATAAAATAATATTTTAAATATAAATTTTGAGAAAAAATTATATAGATTCACATTTTATTATTGAGTTTTGCTATAACTAAAGAAAAGTTCGAATACAATTAACGGGACAATCCCAAATATAAAATTTTAAATCAACATTTTAAATCTTCCAATAACGGTTAAAAAAAATAAGCTAAAGAAATCATTAATAATGTTTAGCATACCGTTGCCTCTGCTGAAACAGAAAATATGAAAAAAAAAAACAATAAAATCAAAATTCGGAAAGCACTTCCTTAGAAGTGATGAAATAATATTAAAGACTCAGCACATTAAATATGATATATTATCTATTGAAGAAGATTTTGATGATAAGTTACTTAATTTCCAACAAGAAAAAAAACCTGTACACAGGTCCATCATAATTAGTTTGAACAGTCATGAATACTTTTGTATTGGTGAAAATCTTTCTAAATATGCATAGGATGAGGAGGAATACTTCTTCTCACATGTTCAGTAAAATATCCTAAATTTACCATAATGGCGCACCACTGCACGTTTTATTATGAATTTTTCTTAAACTTATGCAATTATTATCCAAAAGCAATTAACGAAGTCTACATAATATATTTGAATTATTTTGCTTTGTTTTGTCAATAATACCAAAATTGTTGTTAGATTAAAAATGACCAAACACTAAGAATAAAAAAGTACAATTATGTATCTTAATTTTTATTGATGAAAACTGAGCTAACGCGACAGTAATCACTAGACTCTAAGTTTGTAGTGTACCTTCAAAACGTAGTAGAACCTTCCCTAGAAAGTCTTATTTTTACTAGATTTATGTAACGATGATATCACTCGGACGGAAGAAACTTTTCAAGCTTCCTAATTTCATGTCGGAGTTTTTACCTAAACTTTGTAAAAAGAAACAACCGAAATATCCACATTTTCATTGACAAAGTATTTTTGAAATAATAATTAAAAACAGACTCCAAATTTTCTTATATAACAATCCAATTTTAAGTAAGGAACAATATGGCTTTGAGAAAAACTCAAATACAACTGCTTCGTGTGTTAATCTAACTGATTTTATTTCAAGAGGAATAGATTCTAAAAAAATTGTTGCTTGTGTATTCCTTGATCTGCAAAAAGCCTTTGATTGTGTGGATCATGAAATTTTACTCTTAAAACTATCAAAGTTAAATTTAAACAATCACCAATTAAATTTTTTTAAATCTTACCTTTCCAACAGACAACAGGTTGTTAAAATAAATTGTGTGCAAAGTCAAGCGAAAGTTATTTCTAAAGGTGTTCCACAAGGATCCATATTAGGTCCTGATCTTTTTAAAGTCTATATCAATGATATCTGCCATCTGAGTTTAAAAGGAATTCTTCAACTCTACGCAGATGATGCTGTGCTTAAATACAGTGAACAAAATCAGGATGACCTAAAAAACTCAATAACCGAAGATTTAGGAAAAATTAAAATTTGGCTTGAGAAAAATCGTCTACTTTTGAATGTTAAAAAGACTAAAATAATTCTATTTGGTAATAACAAAATCTCTAATTTCACAATATCTTATAATAACATCAATATTGAGGTCGTAAGTTCATTTAATTACTTAGGTCTAATAATTGATAATAAACTAAAATGGACTGACCATATTGAGTATATCATAAAAAAAATTAGTCCATATATCTTCATCCTAAAAAGGATACGAAACTACTTTTCAAATAGTGCTTTAAATACAATTTATACATCATATATTATGTCACATTTAGCTTATTTAAATCCTGTATGGAGTAGTGCGCCTATGTTTATGATGAATAAATTAGATGTATTAAATAAGAAAGCAATTAAAACCATAAAAAGATACTCTTTGCTTCAAATCCAACTCATATGTTATACTCAGAAAAGTATCTAAGCCTTACAAATATATGTAAACGGGAAACGTATATTCTAAGTTTTAAAATTATTAATGATCTAATGAAACACAATTTTAATTTAAATAGAGTAATTGATGTACATAATCATAACACCAGGAACAAATCTAATTTCTATCTTTCACTTTTCAGAACAGATAAACAAAGAAACAATTGTTTATATAATAGTTTAAAGGCTTTTAATGAGTTATCAAGCGAGCTAAAATCAATAACAATTTTGAGTATTTTCAAAAAAGAAATAAAAAAATTTTATATTACTTAACAACTAAAAACAAACTACTATTAACCATCCAACCGTTTTTTTTTTTTGTTTTTTTGAGTAGATACTTGTGCAGAAAACTTTGTTTTTTAAATTTTAAAAACCAGATACACGGCAAGATTAAAACTAAATATGATTAAAACTCAAATTGAAAAGAAAATAAAATGTAAATTGATAATGTAAATGTAATGTGTAAATATTGATAACGCTTAAATTTTTCCATTGTATATATTTATTTAATTTGTAATTTGTTTCTTTAATTTATAGTTTGTTTTTTTTTTAATTTATAATTTAATTTATTTTTTGTGTTTAATTTCTTTATATAAAAAAAAAAAAAAAAAAAAAAAAAAAAAAAAAAAACCAAAAACACTTTGTGCACTTAAAATTTAAAACTTAACTTTAATCAATTATTAATTATATGGCCATACAGCTTTTGCTAAGGCCTCAAACATTTTAATCAATGAAAAAAAAAAATGTATTAATACTTGTAAATTATACAACTGAATTAACTAATAATAAAGAAAAAAAGTATGACTGATGCAAAAATCGCGCTCCACGCTCCACGCTCTCTATCGCGTTAATTACTCTGCAAAATCAGTTATGTAAATTATTTAAAACTTAAAAAAAAAAACTTATTTGAAAATTACTTTTCATTGAAATTATATATAAAAATTTATTTGAGACACCCTGTGTAAATAAAATGAATTATGTATATGAATTTCATATGTTATAGTTGAAATATTTGAACTTTTATTTTTTGATTAGCTGTTCAATTAAAAAAAAAAACTTGAAAAAAAAAATTATTTAATTAATTAAAAAATTTTATTTGTTTTAGATAAAATAATTAATTATGTACTTTAATAATTTTCATAAGATCCTAAAATATGTACTTGTAATTTCTAAAAAATTTTTATTTCATAAATATAATATAAAATTATTTTAAAAGGAGGTCAAATGATTAATCAATAGATTTCACTCTTTAAAAATGAATACAAAAAAAAATAAAATAAAATTCTTGAGATAAAACAAGCTGTTCAAGTTCGAAAAAAAAAAAATCGAATTTTGAAAATAAAATAAATTGCATACTTTATGGTTTTTGATAATGAAAATAACTGGAAATAAAATTTAATTTGGATATTCTTTTTTCTTTACTAAAAAGAGATCAATTTATATTTGATATATTTGTATAAATATTTGTATATTACGTTATAATTTGTAAAAAGTATTTATGTTATTCCGATATTTACAAAATATTTTTTCACTTTGTAAAGTTTTAGACTTTTTAACTGGTATCTCCTAAATTACTAAAAAAATACGATTACTATATATAAAAAATTAAAGGTCATCCAGAAATATCCTTTAAGAAAAAAATAAAATCTTTTGCTTGGTAACTTACACTAATATAGGCGGATGTTCGTCATGCTTGTTACTTAGAAAAACATTAACCGTCGTATTTATTTGAAGTAATTTTCAAAAGAAATATTCAAAATATTTTAAAATTACGCTTTTTATATCCTACTTTTATTTTGTCTTACCTTGCTAATTTTGCCTTAAGTTGCTACATAACAGGAGCGAACTTTATTAAATCAAAGTATGCTCAAATCGTGTTTTACGTGATCAGAACAAATATTTTGAGTACGACTGAAGATAATAAATTGACAGATGTATTTTGAAGTTTGTTTAATAAAGAAAAGTCAAAATAATTTTTTAAAGGTCTTTCAAATTGAGTTTTCAAAAGTAGGCGCCTGTGTAACACACTTCAAACATTGAACGCATCCATATTATATGTCATTTTGACAGTTGAAGATTTGCCATTTATAAAAATGGAGTCATATACATTACAACAACGTGTTGAAATTATTCAATTATTTTATGAAAATGGTCGTTCTGTATAAGAAATGTATTTCGCAAATTCCGCGATGTTTATGATCGACATAATCGTCCTTAATCGACATATTAAAAAAATTAAATCGGATTTTCGAATAAATGTTGTTTGAAATTTTTTGTAATGAAATACACTTATTTTATTTATAAAGGGTCTTTCAAATTGAGTTTTTAAAAGTAAATAATTACATATACAATTACATATAACATACACATATAAGACATATAATTTCAATTGAAAACTGAAAAAGTTTTTATTTATTTTTGAAGTACAATGTTTGCCATTTATACTGTGAAAAGTTTTATATGAAAACCT
Organism: Poecilobothrus nobilitatus; assembly: GCA_947095535.1. Taxonomy (NCBI): domain Eukaryota; kingdom Metazoa; phylum Arthropoda; class Insecta; order Diptera; family Dolichopodidae; genus Poecilobothrus; species Poecilobothrus nobilitatus. The sequence goes on from OX352773.1 coordinate 170,934,567, forward strand.
TGGCTTTGAAACAAATTTTTCGGTATAATTTTAATCTGGTTTTTTTATTTATTTTACACCATTCATTTCAGAATAATTTTCTAATGACTTCAAGAAAATTAATTATTTTGTCGATAAAAGTTGAACTTTTGTTATTAAAAAACTTACCTTTATTTATTTACCATTTAAAATGTGATGAATAAAAATTCCAGTTTATTCAAATCGCGGTTTTCTGAAAATCTAAGTGTTAGTAGAATAGTTAAGAATGTTTTACTTAAGATACTTAAAACTGTGCTCATTATATGCTTTTATATTAACCATTTTAGTCAGAGATCACTCAGCTTTATGCTTTGATTAAGAAGCAACAAATATGATTCTTTAGTGAGGGCGTAAAATTTGGCGATAGGAAAAAAATAAACACCAAAGATTTTTAAATATTATAATAATGCAACAATTTTGACTATTGTTGCTTTGTATTTCAATTTTAAATGTTTTATTTAAAAAAATTTAAGCAATTATTAAAATTACACTTAAGAAATTAAAGGATATGGAATTTAACAAGCTTCTTTCATAAAAATGAAAAAAAAATATTGTACTTCTTTTTCGTTTTTTATATGTCATAAAGATATATACACAAAAAAAAAAAAAATCAAATGGTAACATGTAAATTATTTCACTAATTTCGTTTTTTTCTTTGTTTCATTTTCAATTCAGCATTAAAAATTACAATGTTTGCGTTCCTTTTACACGAAAAGAGTAGTTGGGAGTAGTTAGTAAATAATGGAACGCTAACTTAACATATAATCGTATTTACTTCTATCTACTCTTTCTTAAAGGTTGGTGTAGTTGGGAGTATAAAAGAGTAGTTTACTCTGTAAAAGGAACGCAAACAATATTAAATAACGAAAAAAAAAAAACAATGTTACCCCGATATTTTTATTTCAACAATAGCCATAGCCATAGCCATAGCCATAGCCAGGCAATAGCCATATATACGCAAACCTAAAGATATCCTGTACTTTAAGAAATTTTAAAATTTTTCTTTGACAGATTATTGAAAGAAAAATTTTAAAATATAAAAAGTTGAAAAATTTAAACAAAAAATTACCTAACGTAACGTAACGCTGCAAAAAATAAAATGTGATGTTAAAAAGAACAAGGTAGAATGTAAACCAACGGTTTTTAAAAGCGCACATTTCCAAACTCAATACAAACTGTTTAGAATTTTGGCTTGCACAAAAATTTGAAAAATTCATCTAATAAGAAAAAATGTGAAAATAGGACATTTTTGAAATTTTGAGGGGCTGTAAGTCCGGAATCCTATATAAATAAGAAAAACCGTTAACACGCGTAAAAATATATTATTGAACCTTTAATTTTCATGCCTCGCCGAAGAAAAATTTTTACAGGTGCCTAAGTTACAGGTGTCTAAAAATAGCAAATTTTCAATTTTTGAGGCGTAATAACTCTTAAATAGGGGGCGCTACTTTCTAAGGAAGCTTATACTAATTCTAAAAGTTCTTTCTTGTCTCAAAATTTCAGATTCCTATCTAAAGGCGTGTCGGAGTTATGAAAAAAGAAATTTCATGCAAAATGTGGTTTTCACATAACGGTAAATTTAAATAGTCAATTACAAAATATTGCATAATTTTGATATTGTTTTATATAGACAATAAAATTTTCGATCTTCTGGCGGTTTTAGATTGCAAAACTATTACGCAGGGCCTGAGATATATACATCTGAAAATGGGACTTTTTCGAAATTTTGAAGAGCTGCAACTTTGGAACCCTTTACAACTAAAACAAACCTTTAACATACATTAAAATATATTACTGTAGCTTTAAATTTTATATTTTGCAAAAGTAAAATGTGCACAGGTTCCTAAGTTACAGGTGTTTAAAAATAGCAAATTATCAATTTTTAAGCCCTCATATCTCATAAACAGGGGGTGGTCCAAAAAAAATTTCTGAGGAAACTTATACTAATTCTAAAAGTTCTTTCTTGCCTCAAAATTTCAAGCCTCTATCTAGAAGCGTGCCGGAGTTATGAAATTAGAAAAATCATGCAAAATTTGGTTCTCACATAACGGTAAATTTAAATACTAAATTTTAAAAAATTGTATAATTTTGATATTAATTTACAAAGATAAAAGAAATACCTGTCGAATGACGTTTTCAGATTGAAAAAATCTTAAGCAGAACATAAGATATATGCATTTAAAAATAGGGCTTTTTCAAAGTTTGAGGGGGTGTAGCTCCGTAATGGGAGGGGCTACATGAAAAAGTTGTTCCACAAAATTATGAGACCTACCCATGGTTAAAATTTTTTTTCTCTATCTTTAACGGTGTAGAAGTTTTGTAAACATACGGACGGACGCACGGACGGACAGAGTGAAACTAATAAGCACATTTTTTCAAAATTTTTTTTGGAAATGTGCTAAAAATTAAATAAAACATCAAAATTTTTTTTTTTTTTTAAATATACATATTTAAACAAACATTTATTTTCTTCTTCATTCTGAATGAATTTTTGCTTTTTTTGAAATATTTAGTTTTTTTTGTTTTCTTTTTGAATAAAAGGTGATGAAAGTTTTAAAATTTAAAATTAAAATACCGAAATAAGTTAATATTATTTTTTTTTTTTTTAAATTATAATAGATAATTTCTGAAATAAATTTTTTAATTGTTTTCTTTTTTTTTGTTATTTTTCAATTGTTTTATTATTATATGTTTTTTTTTTTTTTTTTTTTGTTTTTTGTTTACATTTATGGAAGACGAAAAAATTTTGAAAAAAATTTTTTTGTTTAATAAAAACTGACCTAAAATATACATATTTTATTTATATATTTTATATATATATATATACATATACATAGTGTATGTCATATATGTACATATATATATAAATTTGAAGCTATTTAAATTTTATTAACATATATATACAAACATTTTTTATTTAAACATAATAATAATTTATATTTTGAAATTATCTTAAATATATTTAAATAAAAATCAAAAATAAAAAGAAAAAAAAAAATTATAATTTTATATAAAAAAAAATTCAAGAATGATAGGAAGAATTTAAGGGGAAAAAAAAACAGCAAATCCAGAGCTTATTTTTTTTTTTTTTTCGTTTTTACATTATTTAAAGTTTTTAATACATACTATCTGTCCTTTTATATCATATTGTAATAATAAATTATTGTGAATATAACTGGAAATTTTGGAAATTTAAACAGTTACATCAGATTATTTATAAAAAAAAAAAATTACTATTCATATTCATCTGATATTCGTAGTCCTTTTCTAAGAATTTTTTACAGAATTAACCGTTTTCTTACTTTTTTACAGTTATTTCTGAACAAAATACAAAATGGCATGAAAACTACCCTTAAAAGGTTTTTAAAAGAGATTTTAAAGTTATATCAGTGTTTTTTATGCTACACTGCGCACAGCATGCACTAATCAATATTAAAAATAATTTTAATAAACAACTTTGTAAAATTTAAAAGATAATAAAAAATAAAGTTTAGTTTGGCGAAGATAACTGGGTGCCTTGAAGAAATTTCAAGTAATTTCCAGGAAGAATTTTATAAGTTATTTAGATTTTTCATTTTAACCTATATGTGAAGCATATGATTTAATTACTTAAATTTTCCATTTTCACCCGTAAATTAAGTATAGGATGTAATCACTTAAAGTTTTTTATTTTAACCTGTAAGTGGAGAATACGATGTAATCACTTAAATGTTGATTTTAATGTAGAAGTGAAGCATCCGATGTAATCACTTAAATTTTGATTTTAATCTGGAAGTGGAGCACAGGATTTGATTACTAAAATTTTTCATTTTAATCTGTAAATGAAGCACAACATGTAATCACTTAAATTTTCCTTTTTAACCTGGAAGTAGAGCATAGGATTTGATTACTTAAATTTATCATTTTAACCTATAAGTGGAGCATATTATTAAATTATTAAAATTTTTCATTTCAATCTTTCAATAAGTAGGTATTTGATTACTAAAATTTTTCATTTTAATCTATAAGTGAAGCACAACATGTAATCACTTAAATTTTCCTTTTTAACCTGGAAGTAGAGCATAGAATTGAATTACTTAAATTTATCATTTTAACCTATAAGTGAAGCATATGATTTAATTATTGAAATTTTTCATTTATAATAAAATTTAAGCCTATATAACTGGCGCATAGAATTTAATTTTTTCAATTTTTCATTTTATTCAATTAAAATTTAACAGCAATAAGTGATAATATCTAAAAAGACTATAATATATAGTATATGTCTTTGGAAGCAGAAAGAAAAAATAATAGAACAGATAGTTTGCAATCAACTTTAAAATTTTATTTATTATAATGTAATCTTTTCTTTTATATTTATTTATTATTTTGTTTCTTAACATAAATACACAATTTAATATTAATTTTATATATTGGTTTTTTTCTTATTGTTTTAAATAATATTTATTTGTAATATATAATGTATATATATAATATAATAATTAATAATATAATAAAAATTTTTATTTATTTTTTTTTTTTTTTTGGTTTATATAAAATCTAAATTTGTATACTTCTATGAATTTATCTATATATATATATATTATGTAGGTATGTAAATAAATAAATAAAAAAAATTTAAAACTATATATTTATATGTATATATATATATATATATACATATATATATAATTATTGGTAGATTGGTATGTTTTTTTAATAATATAATATAATGTGTATATATAATATTATGTATGTATATATATATGTTTAAGAATATATGAATAGATGTTTATTAATATGAAAATATATATATGTATATATAGAATAGTTATTTAAAATTGTTTTTTTTTTTTTATTTTTGGTTTTTTTTTTTTTATTATCTTTTTAAAAAAGTTATTTCGTTATATGTGGCCTATAAATGTATGTATAATAAAAATAAAAAAATATTAATAGAATTAATTAATAGAAGATTTTTTATAATATATAAATGTAAAATATATATTATTTTAGAATATAAGTAATATATATTATAAATTATATTTTAAATACAGTTGTTTTCAATATAATAAATAAATATTAGTAAATTTATAATTTCTTTCTTTCTATAGTAAGCAGAATTTTCTAACATATGGTTTTTGGTAAAATTTAAGAAAATTATCGAAATATGAATAAAAAATGTTCTTCATATATTTTATTTTAATTGTCCAATCAATTATTTATTTATTATTTTATTTAATAATTATTATTTTGTTATATAATTTTGAATATAAAGAAACACCAAGCTGCAAATGGAGCTAAACTCAATAGGAAATGAAAATACCTATAATGGAGGCCCTATGCTCCTAAGAGAAGTAAGGAAAAAAAAAAACCTTTTTTTATTAGTTATTGTAAAGGATATGTGCAATTAACGGATAGAATCGAAGAAAGTTTTAGGAGAAATATAAGTAAATAAGTAAAAAAGTCAACTTAAATGGTTGTATAGGATGGAGTTTTTTATTTATTTTTAATTCTTTGATAAAACACTTTAACTCATCAGTCCAATGAGGCGCAGTGCGTAAAATCGCATATCTTTCATTCTAAAGACCTCGGATTCAAACGCTGTCATATCAATATATACTCGTATATAATCATAATAAAATATCAAATATAAACCCGGTCCAGTCAAAAAATAATAATATATATAAATATAATAATAATTTAATTGTTGTACCATAACTACACCTTAAAAGGTAAGGTTAATTTATTTTCGCATCACATTGTATTTGGTGGAGGAACTAAAGTCCGAAATAAATAAATTAATTAATCAATCATTTTAATAAATCTTCCTATACAATGATATACTATGTATTCTTTGTTTTTAAATTACATTGTATGTATTTAATTTATTATATAGCTACATTTCTTATATATGTTTGAATAATATGTAATTCTTCAAAATATATAATAAATTTTAGATGAATTGTCTACATATGTACGCCATATAATACACATTCAAAAACACATTATGCACATCATTAAAATAATCAATAAAATCATTTAAATTTTAACATAGTCAGTTCATGGGATCATCAAGTGAAAAATATTAAATTTCATTTATTTTATCTTTGTATAATTATCCAATTCATGGTGTAGTGATTAAATCGCCAGCATTTCAAATGAAGTGTCTTGGGTTCAAACCTGACAAGGGTTAAATAAAAAATATATAATAAATAAAAATATATATAGGGTTATATAAAAAAAAAATAAGTAGTAATTTTATATAGGGTGTTTCCGACTCTATGGTCTTCCTTGAAGTGGGTGATCGGGCATACCGATGCGAACACTTTTCTATTCTTCATATTTCAAAAACGGTTAGAGATAGAGAAAAAGTGATTAGGTACTAATTATAGGGCTTGAAAAGCTGTCTCGAAATATGCTATAAAAAGTACCCCAAATACAGGGGATACTTTTTCAAAAGAAAATTGAGTTTGAAACATAATTTTTTCATTTTGAAACAGACTTTTCATAAAAAAATCATACAAAATATACAAAATTGAAAATAAATATTTAAAGTTTGGGAGGAAAATTGTGACCCGACAATGGAGGTAAAATTGTGACTCGACAATAATATAATGACAAATACAAGAATTATAGAATTCAAATAGAACGTTAATCGAGAAGAATGTGATATTAACCGTTATTTCTTTTGTTTCAGGTTAAGATCAGGATTTAATCAAAATTTAAAAGAACAATTTATCTGACTTGAAATTTGAAACATATAATCGGATGTACATTTAGTAGTGAATTTATTAATGAGTAACAAAATTTATTTTACAAGAATTTGAGATAAGAGATCTGAAATAAAAAATTTCAAAGGATTTATAGTATCAATTTAGAATTTAAAATATATTTTATATCTTACCTTTGATCAACCATTCTATTTACTTTTACTTTTTAAAACAAAATATTTATTTTGAATTCTTTAATTTTGAAAATGTCATATACGATAAATAATGTATCTGAAAATTATAGCTAACAAATATTAAAAACAAGAAACTACATAAGCGCTACTCGTAGCAAATAGCATTACTAAATATTTGAAACCCTTAAATAAAAAATCAGATAAATATCTGTGTTTTGAATTGTTATTTTCATATTAAATTTTAATGAGCTTGACCCTAAATGATAAAAATTTTTTTTTTGTAAAACTCGTTACAGCTAATATCTGCATTAATTCTCCTCACTTAAGTAAAAAAAAAAAATTTTATTTATACCTAAGTATATAAACAATTTGTATAAATACAAGTTCTAAAAATTATTTTTACCTAGAGTAACTGTAACTAAATAAATGTAATCAATAAATGTAATCAATAAACTTAAAAATAAAACTAAAAATGTAACTAAACATCATTGTTTAGGGATGCCCCTCAAAAAAGATGAAATGCAATACATTATTTAAGGATTCTTATCCCATAAATTAAAAGGAAATTAAGTTCGTACACGTGGAAACTACACTCAGGAGAAAGAATTAATATTGAATTATTTAGAAAATGATAAGAGATTATAATTATGACATTAATTATATGATTAATAGAAACGGAAGATTTGTAAACATTTTAGAAAATTAAAATTTATATTACAGCATAATTAACTGCAACAATGTTTCAGATAATGAAATAATACATATTATAACATTTGTAGATATCATAAAATTTTTAGGGGTGTTAAAAATTTTGTAATAAAATAAAATTTTATATTTTTTTTTAATTTTCTAAACAAATAATGAAAATTTATGATTTATTTATTATGTGCATATATGTATGCAATATATGCATTATGCACATAATTTATGGCGATTTGCCAATGTGGTGTGTGGGCCAGAAATAATCATAATTTATGATAATTTAGTTTTTGTTTTTTTTTTTACGCAAATAGTTAATTTTTATGTAAATTTTATACTACATTGAAATATACATATCATATATAGGATGTTTCTTAATTAACTAATCCTGCACTATGTACCTCATTTAAAAAAAAAAAAACAATATTAAAATTTCTATATTTTACAACTTTAGAAGTCAGTGGTTTTAAAACGGTAAAATATAGAAAAATGTGTATAGATACTTTTAAAAGAAGATTGGATTGCATTTTACAAAATTTTCATACATGTTCTAGAAATGCCATTAGGTACCATTTTATTAAAATCATATCTTTAAAATTGGAACAGCCTCAAATGAACCTCCATATACAAAAAAAAAAATAGTCTCTATGTCCTCATACAGAGAAAAAAATTAGTTTACGCAACAGTACTTGGTAATGTAGTTAATTAGGAAACACCCTGTATATATTCCAGTTCACCGTGGCTTATCTTTGTAATTTTATTTTAAATTAAAAAAGTTTTCTTAAAAATTACTTAAAATTAGTAAAATTTCTTAAATTTAAAATAAGAGAACATATAAATGCGGAATAACTATAGTATGAATACCTAGTATGTACAAAAATGTAGTTACAACAATAAAATATGTACGGCATTTATAAGATATTGCGCATACAAAATTCTAATGAAGTGTAGACCACAAATGAAATTTTGACTTTTACAAGTAGATTTTTTTTTAAATTTGACACGCACTTCGTAATTCAATTTTAAATTTGATGTATTACATATACAATATGTATATTATGTAAATAATAAATTAATAATCACCCAATAATTATAGCAAATTTTCACTTATTTATGAAAGAAATGAAGTAACCATATAAAAAGGATTAAAACAAAATTTTTGAGAATTGCTGTGTTGGGTTTATTTATTTTATTTACATTTTCATATTAATTTTCAGATGTCATAATAAATAATGTATCGCTGTCAAATTAAATGTTGTTCTTAAACAAATATAAATGTTTGTATACTTAATACTCATTTATTTATATTATTTGATACACATTTTATGGGCAGTGAAAAATTTATGGGCATATGCAAAATTTATTATTGAAGTGATTACTTTGTAAACATTTCTGCATATAAAAATATTGAAGCCCAGATACTTTGTATAGTAATGCCGGTATAATGTGCAATTTTAATGTCAATCATATTTAATAATATTAAAATGTTTAACAATATTTAGAATAAATTTTGGATATGATTTTGTCAAAATAAACGTCAAAAAAATTTTATTTACCTAACGATGTCATGTATATTATTATACTGTTATTTTGTTATTTAACATGATGTCACCCCTAATATTAAAATATTAATTTTGATTGTTAATTAAAGTAAAAAAAAAAAAAAATAAATAAATATATTTTTATTTTAAAAACCGAAATCTTTACCGATTATTTATTGTAATTAATTTTTATAATCAATACTGTTTATATAATGATAATAAATATTAATGAAATTTAAAATACCATAAAAATAAACAAAAAATTATATGCAATTTTATATTTATATACGCTTTAATAAATTTAATTAATATAATATTAATTTTGTATATATATTATATATATATATATATGTATATATTTTTGATTTTTTAAATAATATTATAATACCTATATATATAAATATTTACAAATAAATTTTAACCTACATAATTATTATTATGTAAATTAAATGTATATATATTATAATAATGTATATAATGTATGTATAATATATATGTATATTATTTTGATTGAATTTAAAATTTTTTTTATTGTTGTTTTTTTTTTTTTCATTCATTCATTTTTTATAATAAATTCTTTTAAAATACATAATGTTATGTTTGTATATATGTATATACTTTCCATAATATATAATAATTTTATTTTGAAAAATTCATCATTTGATTTTGGAAATTTATTTATTTTTTTTTATTTTATTTTAAACAAAACGTTACACAAAAAAAAAAAATAAATAAATAAATAAATTAAATGTTATATACTTAAAAATAATTACAATTATTATTATTTTATTAAATATATATAAATTTTATTTATTTAAAGATTTAAATATTATTTCAATTATTTCTTTTTATATATTATATATATATATATATAGTAAATAAATAATTTAAGTAAATGTTTAAAAATATATATATATATATGTATATATTATAAAGATATATTATAATTTAAACTATAGTTCCAGTACCTGAAGACCATTTTGATGCATTTGGTTCTGTTATAATATATGCAGCATTACATACACTAATGCTATTACTTTTTCTTTTATTTATTATTTTATTATTATTATCTTTTATTTGAATTTTTAAATTTGTTGTTGTTATTGATGGTGTTATTATTGTTGATGTTGTTGATGTTATTGTTGTTGTTGTTGTTAATATATTTTTATTTTTAATATTATATAAATTACTTATATTTATACTACTATTAAATTGTGGATCTTTTCAAAGGACTTGTAAATTTTCACAATGTTTAAATTTTGAATCTTCTTTACCAAATATCCATGTAATCATTTGACGTGCTTTCATACTAGCTCTAACTACACTACGACTTTTATACCAATGGGCTGGTGAATTTTCACGTTCACCCTGTAATTATTTATTTATTATATTAAAATTATAAAAATATTAATATTTTATTTAGAAAAAAAAAGAAATAAAATAAAAAAAATGTATTATATATTTTTGTTTCATTAATTTTTTTTTTTTTTCTTATTAATTTATAAATATTTAGTATTTATAACTAAAACCATTTTTTTTTTTTTTTTGTAATTAACATGAACAAATTATAAAAAAAAAAAAAATATGTAAATTATTAAAACATTTTATTTAAAGAACATAATAATAAAAAAAATGTCGTTTACATTTTTGTTTTTTAGTTATAATTTAAAGCATTTTCAATTTTTAATTTTTCTTTGTATTGTAAAATTATGCAAAAAACAATCCAATCTTGTCAAAATTTTGTAATTAATAAATTTATATAAGAATTACAGAAATATTTTTATATTCTAACAAATTATTGTAACAATAATTTATATACAGAGTGTTTTCTAATTAACTACAATGCTATAAAAAGGTGCAAAGAACCTGAATTTATATTACCTACTCTTATTCATTCGATTAGTAATTAATTACCTATGAGTAGGTAATTACTAATAGAATGTACTCATTCTATAGAGCCTTAAGTAATATTTTTGTATGAGGGCTAAGCTGAAGTTCTTCTTATAGATTCCAAGATGTAGGAACTTTAATGAAATTTTCATATTTTTTTTCTCAGTTTTAATAAATTGACATCAGTTTTAATAAATTGACCATTTCTAGAGTACTAATATAGAGTACTATATATTCATAAATGAATAGTTTGCATACTTTTAGGCGATTTTGTTTCAATTCAGTTTTTTTTAGCGTTATTATTGGTTATGTAGTAAAGTTCATCATATAAACATAAATTAAAAAAAAATTTTTTTTTTTTTTTAAATTTATTTATTTTATAACTTTAGAAGCCCATTGTTTTAAAACAGTAAAAGATATGAACATGAAAAATACAAAGAAAATTTCTTCTTTCTAGAAGAAAAATTTCTTTCGTTTAGAAAGATGCCAATTTAATAAAACTATCTAATATTATGGAAGCTAGAAAAGCCTCAGCTTAGTCTCCATAAAAAAAATTATATCTACTCATAAGAGATGATAAAGGGGTTCAAAATTGTTTAGTTAATTAGAAAACATTCTGTATATTTTTATTTAATTCAAGGATTAATAAAATGTTCTTTAATAAATTTTAAAATAATTTAAAGTATTAGTATATTTTTGTTTCGTTAATTAAATGTATATTATATTTTATTATTAAAACAAATATATTTTTTTTTTAGTTTAGGTTTTAATAAAGAACTTAATTTAAGAAACCATAGTATTGCCTAAGCATTTTCATTAATATAATACGAGCGATGTTGGATTTCCAAATTTTGATAAATATTTTTTCAAATTAAATTTTTTTTTTTAACTAATGTTAAATATATTGAAAATATGGAAATTTTACTTTACAGAATTATCATCACGTGGATCGTTTATTTTTAATTGCAAAATTTTTTTTTTATTTACAATTTTACTTTTATTTTAAGTTAAAATAAATTTTGAAATTAGTTTCTAGGGGCTTTGTGGCCTAGTGGGTAAAAATACGCTGTAAACATATCAAGAAAGTGTGGGTTTGAATTCCACACACGTTGCAAGAATAATTCTCGTTTAGACATTTACAGATAAATCTGGAAAAGAAAGGCTGTGTAATTTCCTTGTCACATTTATGTGACATGGGAATAAACGTATTAATATTCAACTCATCGGTTTTAAATAATACAACTGGAAGCAGCTGTATAAAGCGTTTTAAACAACATTTAATAATAATTTAGATGTTGTACATCCGATCAAAATATTTGAAACAAAAGAAAATATATATTAAAGAAAATATGAACTAGATTATAATGTTCAATAAAATTTTGAAATTAAGGGGAATTTTTGTAACAAACTTTTGAAAAAATTATTGTATAACTTTCGAAGATTAAAAAAGTGAAAGAAGAAAATTCATCTTTAAAATAATAAATTGTAATTTTATAGGTATCTTTCTGATTTAATAAAATATAATTTTTATTATTTTTAGTTTTAAATTTAAATTAATTAAGTTCTATTTAATAAAATGTTAAATAACATTTTATAAAATATAAAAATTATACAAAAAAAGTTAAAACAAATAGGTTAAATCAAAGCAAAGAAAAAAAAAAAAAAAAATTTATTTAGATAATTAAACATTTTAACAATAAAAAATTTTGCATTCAACAGAACAGAAACAGAGCAGAATTAAAAGTAAACAAATTTAGAAATAGCTATGTGCTAGCATGCATTATATGAGATTCAAGAACTGAACTTAATGTACCTCAATATTCTATTTCGTAGACTAATGATTTTTTTTTTTTTTTTTTTTTTTGAAAAACTTTAATTGAAACAATAAAATTTATTTATTTATATGCATATATATAGTAACATTATATATCACTTGCAATATTAATAAGCCATTTTAATAACTAGAACGTCTGCCTGTGCAAAATTTGAAGCAAAAAAATCAAATTTTTTTATAAATCAACTATATATTAATAAATGAATAGTTTGCATACTTTTAGGCGATTTTGTTTCACTTCAGTTTTTTTTTTAGCGTTATTATTGGTTATGTAGTAAATTTATGTCCATAATTTGCAAAAAATTATAAAGTGTTATTTATAAAATTTAAAATATATGTAGAAAATTAATAAAGTTTCTTAAGTTACAGCTCTTGAATCAGTGTTAAAAAAAAAAAAATATCAATAATGATGGATGATTATTTGGGGGTCCTTTTTATAAAATACTTAAAAATCAGTTAATCAATTTTCAAATTTAAATTAACAATATAAAGTACATACTTAGAGTACTCTTTTTTTTTATTTTTTTTTTTTTTTGAAATTTAAATATTATTATTTATTTATTTGAGGAAATATTTATAAAAGTCTATATATATATATACAGGGGTAGTAAGTAAACAATTAAATATGGGGGCAAAATACATAAAAATTTCTTTTCAGCTTTAATTTTTTCTTTTCTTTTTTTGTTTTGTGTATTTACATTTTGATTTGAGTGCTTTTGTAGGGGCTATTATAATTTTTTTTTTTTTTTTTTAATGTTGCCTAATAAGGTAAATTGTACAAGAAAATAATTAGTTGAAAATAATTTTTAATTGTTAATTATTAATGTTTATAATAAAATTAGGTATTTTGTACTTATTTGTTTTTTTTTTTTTTTTTTTTTTTTAATAAATATATTTATTTTAATTATTATTTATTTGTTTAATATTTTAGGAAATAAAATTACATAAAAAAATGTTCAAATTCATTCCAGGATTTTTATTATACAGTTTTTTTTTTTTATATTTTAAATATTATTTAATAATAGGTATAACTTTATTATAAAAAATATATATACAGTAACGGGCAAATTTTTATAAATACATATTCTCCTAATTCAGTTTTCTATTCTAAACATCATTTAGAATATAATTTTTTATTTGAAATATTTAAGGTATATTATAACATATAAAAAAGAAACTTTTCTTTTAAAAAAATATGTCTTATATGTTATACCTATATATTGTTACTTTATTATTTGTAATTTTGAAATTTTAAGCTTTTGTTCAAAAACTATTCGCTCTCCAACTATCATACTATCTATTTAAAAAACTGTCAAAATATTTGAGTCTTTTTTTGAAGAAGTTTGCAAGTTAACCATCATTTTGTGCAGATGCTGTTACGAATGCTAACACAATTGTGCTTTTTATACAATTTTTTATATATCACCTCGTATTCAAAATAAACTTGAGATATTTTATATGGTGTTTCACAAAATTCCGAACAACAACATCCCTAAACTCCATTAAAAAGTATGTTAAAGCCATTTTATAAATTATATATAAATAAAATAATTTGAAAATATTTTAAAAATAGTTTAAAAGTCAGCGTTTCAATACCCTTTTTAGCAGGATTTTATAATTTTATATGAGGGGAGAGGGGGCCTTCTGACTAAAATGTTCTGTTGGATGTCCAAAAATAATTTGGAGAGATTTTAGAGTTGTTTTAAAAATCAGGTAAATGCGTTTGTTCCAAATAATGTATAGGTATAATATGTATATGCAAAATTTTCAATTAGGAGGAAATCAAGATTGTTTTTTCCAGAATATGGATGGGGACCCCGAAAAAATATTTGGATGTCGTTGCAAAATTTTTTTTTAAATTGTTTTTTTTTTTTCAAAATTTTCATTTTTCCCAAGACTTTTTGCTTCAAGTTTTTCTTTGTTTTTCCTAGGATATCGATGCGAACCCCAAAAAAATATTTAAGATTTTAAAATTTTTGAATTTTGGGATTTTGAATTTTCGGATTTTTGCATTTTCATATGTTTTAATTTTGGTATTGACTGATACTTTAGCTCAACCTCCGTTAACAAATAAATAAAATAATACATGCCCGTAACTGTATATGATATGTATATTAAAGTACATTTGGTTAGATAGAAGATTTTAAAAATATCTTTAGATAATATTTATTTGTACATTTTTTATACTTTTAAAATTTTGAAAAAAAAAAAAAAAAACTTTTTTTTTTTTTACAAGTTATTTTTTATTTGTTGTTTTTATGATTTTTTTTTTTTTTTAAACTTTTGTTTTACTTACCAAATTTTCATAATTTTTCAATTGAATAACTTTTTCGGCTTCTTTGGTTTTATCAGAAGATTTTTTCGCATCCTGTGTTGTATATTATATTTATGTACAATACATTATATTGTTTTTTTTTTTTTTTTGTTTTTTATTTATAACATATATTTAAAAAAAAAAAAAAAATTTTTTTTTTCCTTGTTTTTCTATTTATTTCCTTTCAAGTTATATCTACTGCCTTCCTAAGCACTAAATTTATTTATTTTCTATTTATTCTAAATTTTAGGTTTATATAAAACAAATTTTTTGTTTTGTTTTTCTTTTTTGTTTTTTGGGGAAGCAAAAAAAAAAAATGAGAAAGAGGTATAAACAAAATGTATAAGTCATAAGTACAAATTATTGTTATCAGTTCGAAGTGTGGCAAATGGTAAAATACAAACATTTATGTTTGTTTTTTGGGAGTTTTTATTTTTTATATTAAATGAGTACAAAAAAAAAAAAAAACAGATTTTTTTTAGATGTGTTTTTTTTTACTTTATGAAAATTTATGTAAGAGTTTAATGAAAATTTTAAACTTAAAAATATTACAGCTTTAATGTAAAACCTAAGAAAAATGTTTTGTTTTTTTTTTTGTTTTCTTTGACTATGTTTGGAATTGGAAATGATTTGACATTTACATACGCATACATATTTGAAAAATGTAAGAGAATTTATGAGATTGATTAAATTTAAAGAGCTGTAAATTATTTGTTTTAAAGAGAAATTTGTTTTTGTTTTCATTCAGAATGAGTAAAGAAGAAAGAAATTGTTTCTAATTTTTACATCATATCAAATCATATAATATTAAATAAAAACACAAAAGACGATATTAAAAAAATCTATGATTTAATTAGTTGTTCAATTTAAATAATTTTAATAAATTTTATAATTTTTTTACAAAATATTCTAGAAATTTATTTTTCAATCTTTATTTTATATGATTAAAAATTATTCTGATCGAAGAATAATCGACAGTTAAACCCTGTTGGGATCAGTTTTAATATTTTATTTCGTCGAAATTTTTTCAAAAAATAGATAATGCAGTCTCTATTTCCGAATAGCACGATCAATTTTCGAAAAAAAAAAACGATTTACTAATAAAATCGGCCCATATAACAGTAATGGATTTGCTATTTAGGTATCAATTTTATGATACTTTATTTTATTATTATTTATTTATTTATTTATTTAGTTTTTCTAATGTTAAATAACTGAGCAAATATTATGGACCTATCACACAAGAACCAGCTCCTTTTATTTTTTATTTATTATACATTAATTAAGATTCTATATTTAGACATTTATTTCAAAATTATTTTCACGATTAACTAAAAGTATCATCCGAACAATAAATGATCAGAAGCTTTTCAATTCTTTTATTCGAATTGAACAACATGTAAAATAAAGTTAAGAGGGGAAAAGTAAATGACAGAATACTAATAGAAATTTTATAATAGTGATATGTCCTATCATTGAATATAAAAAAAAAAAAAAAAATTAAGAGAGATAAAGTGTTTAAAAATGAAATATGAAAATAATCTACAAAAAGCATTTTAATCGATTGACACATTCCATGATCATTTAAATATATATATATATTTTATTTTTTACATTCGAAACTTTTAAAACGATACCAATTCGATATGTATGTTTTTTTTTATGTCTTTTTTTTTTAAACAAAAATGCTATTTATTATATAGTTATGTATGTATATAGTAAAAATGATGATTCTTAGATAAAAGCATGTATAGCAAAACTAAATAATGAAAAAAAAAAAAAAAACATTTTTTTTTCATTTTTTTTTTTTTTTTAGACACAAAATGATAAAATAATTTTTTTTTTTTCTATGCTTGTAAGGGTTGTCTTATATGACATTTTATGATATGAATATAAGCATAATTTTAATATTGACTGCATATATTTAAGTATCTAAGAATAATAAAAAAAAAAAAAAAAAAAAAAATGAAATTAATAATGAACATTAAAAGTCTCAAAATAACATTTTTTTTTTTGTTATTCTGAATAATAAAAAAGAAAAAAAAAACCGAAAATGGAAAGTGGTTTGTTTTTTTTTTTTCATTTTTACAGAAAAAAAAAAATCACAAAATTCTGTCAAATTGAAATGTGATTGTTATCATGTGTTGTTGATGAAGATGGGATGGTTGTTTTTTAATTTTTTTGTTTTATTTTTGCAATTACCAAAAAAAAAACGTTAAATGAAAAACAAAAAAAAAAAAAAAATTATATATAATTAAAAAAAAAAAAATCTATAAATTTATTTTACTTACTAAAAATTAAAAAAAATTATTTTATTTTTCGCCATTAAAAAACAAAAAATTTTTTTTTTTTTTTTTTTTGTTAAAATTTTTTTAAAATTTTTACATAACAAATTACCTGTAATAAATTATGTTCTTTCTTTAAACGTATTTGTGTTAGAGTACCAGCTAAAAGTTCATCGCAATTATGATTAATTCCTACAGAAACCTCAATAAATTTTGATCGAAATGTACATGCGAGACATTTACCATCTATATTGATATGAAATTTATAAATAGAAAAAAAAAATTATTAAAATAATAAAATTTATAATTTAATTATTTAATTTCTTCAACAGAGTATATTATATGGATTTATTATATATTTTAAAAATATTGTGTTAGACATTCTGCGTTTTATATTTAAAACAGCCGAGTATAAGGTACCCGGTATACTCAAATTTTTTTCCGAACATATTAAATTTCTAATTATTTTCGGCTCAAATTACAATAACAAAAATATATACATATATTTTCCAATTTTTTTTTTTATTACATTTTCATATAATAATTTTATATTTTGTCATTTTTCTAAAATATTTTTTTGATTATTAAGGTTGGTATAGGTAAGTTCGTCAATTAATGGCATGTGCTGTAATTTTTTATACCTTTTTGTTTTTAGCATGAAAAAAGAGTATTTTAGTTATATAAGATAAGTTGATGAAAAATAAATTTTAATTTAAAATGCCAATTAAATGTATTGTAGAAGGTTATTTGAATTTGTTCCTGTGGTGAAACGGAAAATAATATATACAGTAAAATTGTGTTAGTTTTTTTCACATATTTTATTAAAAAATATTAATGATTTGATTTCACTTAACAAACGGAATAATAAAAAAATATTCCAACATTAACATAAACACTTTAAATGCTTGTTTTAATTTTCTTTATATTTCATATTATGTATATTTATATATATATATACATACTTAAATATTTTTAGTTTCCTAAAATATGAAATATTTTTTGTTACTAATAAGGGCTACTAGGGCTAGGATTTTTAGGTTTAAGTATATAAATGCATATTTAGCATATTTTCCTTACAAAAACTTTTTTTAGCATATTTCTTTAAAACATAATAATTTAACATGTTTTTACGTTAAGAGCCTAAATTCAAGTTTTTAATTAACCAATAGCCAAAATATTTTCGTACTAATTCTATCTATGAAAATATTAGGCTGCAAATTTTTATATCTCGCTTCATTAAAAACTAAAAATTTAGAAATATTAAAAGCTATAGGAGATATTTGAGGAAAGGAAAAGTCAATATATTAACAGATATCTTTAAATACAGATATCAGGAGCAGAAATATCTGCATTTAAGTATGCTCCAATAACATCAGTCGATATCGTACAAAAATTTGTTGAAATCTAACCGGCAATCTTTTGTTTTAGAAATTTTACAAAAAATATTTGTAATTTATTGCAATAATACTTTAAATTAAATTTTTTGTTGTTGTTAATATTAAATATATTAATTTTTTTTTTTGACGATGTTGAATTATGCTTCACTATGAACTATGTGATTATACCCGTACGATAGGATCGGGTATAATAAAATTACTCCTCCGTTTGTAACACCTCGAAATAAGCGAGCTAGATATACCTTCAAAGGTATGGATCGGATCAGAAAAAAATTCTAAGACTTTTGAGCCATGTCCGTCCGTCCGTCCGTCCGTCAGCACGCTAACTCAAAAACTAAGAAAGCTAGAATCTTGAAATTTACACAAAATATTTTGGGAGTAATTTGTAGGTTCCCTATTTTTTTTGGTTGAGTTTGGACCAAGCCTTAGGGTAGCTCTCGAACACCTAACTTTTAGATCCCCACATTTATTTTGCAATAGAGCTATGAAATTTTAACTACTGATAGACCTCACAAAAATATTAATTTTACTTTTAATAACTTTTTTTTGTAGCCCCACCCGTTACGGAGCTACAGCTCCCCAAAGGTTCAAAAAAGCTCTATATTTAAATTGTTATAGCACAAGTTGTATAAAGTATATCTTCATTTTGAAAACGCCAAACGATTACTACTTTTATTAGCTTTAAAAGTATATATACAATAGATATATATTTTTGGCATACAGTGTCTTAATTTACCGTTATGCGAAACTCAAATTTTGCAAAATTTTTTAACCCTTCCATCTTCTAAACGGTTAAAGTTGGAAACTTTGACAGAAGTTAGATCTTTGAAAATTAGTATGAGTCATTTCAGAAATTTTTTTCGTATCACCCCTCGTTTAGGAGCTGTAAGGGGTCAAAAACTGAAAATTTCCTATTTTTAAACACCTGTAACTTGAACACCTGTTAAAATTTTTTTGAAGTAATACACAAAAATTAAAGCTCCAACATTATACTTTCATTTCTGTTAACAACTTTTTTTAATAATATAGGGTTACTTTATAATTGACGAAAGTGTTACTTGATTTTTTCAAATTTTCTAACAAATTTCTTTAACGAATTTTTTGCATTTTGTTTTACTCAATAATTTGAAATTGTTGAGGATATAATGCGTAGTACAAAAAAATGTAATTAAATAAACAACATAACGGTTGCTTGAAGAATTTTTATTTATATGATATTGATATATATACATACTTATATAATATCATGTTTATTTACATATCGTATATGTCACTAGTGAATGAATGATAAGAGTATAGATGTATATTATATAGCGCCGTATTTACATACATATATGTATTTTATTGTACTTATAAGAAATTATTCTGCCAATGGAATATTTAAATATAATATAATATAATATTTAAAATTATATTTACTGTTTTGTACTTAGTAAATTTAATATACATTTACCGCTTAGTATTAAATGGTACTATAGAATATTTGAAAAAGTTTTGGATTGATAATCGTTATGTGGAAGGTTAGAATCTGCTTTTGAAGAATGTACATATAAACATATAGTTTGAATATATGTACAACCCATAGTTCTAGAAATTATAAAATTCACCCAAATTATTTTAAAATACTAAAATATTAAAAAAATAATATTGTAAGCAGAGTGACAGGCTGTGAACATACTAACGGTTCGTACGGGTATCTAAGAGTTGACAAAGTCAACTGTATTCTTCCTCGTTTTTTTTTTTATTTTTATTTTATTTATGCCAAGTTATGTAAAAAAAGGCTATATGAATTCAATGTTGCATATTTTCAAAATTTTAACGACCTAAAAATCTGATCCTTATTAATAACTGATGTATTACATTTATTTTGTCTTTTTTTTTTATTTTTATTATTTTATATAAAAGCAAAATCAAAAAAAAATAATGCTTTTTAATTGTTCTATACCACTGTATATATTTATTTTTTTCAATGTGCCGATAACATAAAGGTTTACCTTATAAACAAAAAACTTTCTTCTTTTAATTTTAATTTTGTGATAAAAATTGGCCGATTTAAATTTTGAAAACTTTTTTTTTTTTATTATTATTAGAAATATTAAATAAAAAGTGAAAAATGTGTGAAATCGTCAAAAGTATTTTATATTAAAATTGCTGATACAAAAAAATCATTTAATTTTTTAACTTATTGGGTTTTTAATCCTTTCATGATAAATGAATTTCAATATGATTAAATTTCATTATGTACTTGTATAAGTATTTTTTTCTTTTTTTATTAAAAGATTTTAATAAGTCCAATTCGAGCAGTTTGACTATTCAACACTAATGGCCGTTTATAGTATGCTGGTACTAGTATATAGTATAGTATATAGTATAGTATGTTTGAACTAAGTTATAAAATTCTGATTTTCTGATGAATTTTAGAATTTCGAATATACATATTTGTATAGATGACATTTAATCATGTCGAAATTTAGTCATAGTTTAAAAGGAAAAAAAGTTTAAAAGGAAAATCATATTAAACTGGAACATTGAATGATTTTTAAATCAATAATTTTAAATGGTTTTTTTATTACTTTTTAATTGAAAACTTTAAAATTTATTGCATTTTTCCCTATTTCCCTATTATTTATCGAACATTTCCATTTAACGAACAATTTATACTGCATTAACATTACTACAACTTTTTACAACAAAAAAAAATCTCAACATAACAAACTTCTATTTAACGAACAGCTCTTAATAACGAACCAATTCAGTTTTCCATTGCTTAAAAATTGTTAATCCATTTTACAAGCTATTCAGATGATGAAGTGGCAATTTCAGTTTCTATGTTTTGTTATATTTTAAATATATATATTTTTTAATAAAATTTTGAAACTTTAGCCAAATTGGTATTTGTAGTAAAAACTTTTTTTTGGTTCTCTATTTAGCGAGCTTCTCTATATTATGAACAAAAATATGTGAATTTAAGCAGTTCGTTATATGGAGTTTTTACTGTACTTTATTTTTTTATATAACTAATTGATAGGCTAAATTCGAAAATTTTATGTTTTGTTTTTTCCGTTTTGCAGAAAATTTTAACACTGTGGTGACATCACAAGGATGCTAAGATGACATCTATTACGCTAAGATTTGCTTCGCATTATATTAATTTTATATATGTAGTTGTATTATTGTAGCCACCTCTTTGTATTATTGTAGCCATATGAGGTGGCTACAATTATTTATTTAGGAATAATAAGCTGTCCGGATTATTAATTTTACTTTTTTGGACAGATAGGCTAGCGAATTAAGCACTGCACCATCAATCAGATTTGATAACAATGTATCTTAACATTTAAAATGCGGTATTAATAATTACAATTTCAGGTGCTTATATTTAAATATTTAGAATTTATTTTAAAAAATTTCTTTCTTTTTTTAATTACCTTGAGCTGATACAGCCCTTGATCTAGCTAAATCAATTTTATTTGCAATTAATATAACTGGTCGGGTTCGAATCAAATCAAAATCCTGCAAACGTGATAAAATTTCTTCAGCTCGACTAAATGATGCTTTATCTACACATGAATATACAACTAAATATGCATCAGCTTTTTCTAGTTCATCCTTGAAAGAAAAAGAAAATAAAATAATGAAAATTGAAAGTTTAAAAAAATTGAATAGTGGAATAATTTTAGTTTTGTGTAAAAGTACAAAATAGTAATAAATTTTATTTTTCCCAAAAAAATATACATATTTTCTTTTCTTTTCAGAAATAATACATCAAATACGAAAAAAATGGAATCAACATTAAATTTAATAAATTTTTTAATGACAAAAATTTTTTACATATTAGAAAAAAGAAAACTCCCAACACGTTTTAATAATTTTTAACTTTCCCATACAGTAATTTAGAAAGAGTTGAAACAAAAAGAGTTGTCTTCAAAATTGTCCAAAATTTTAATTGGTTAACTTCTAAGAAAAGCAAATTAAAAAGTAGACGCAATGGAATAAATTTGAGCCAATGGAAAATAGTTGAGACAAAACAAAAGTTATATAAATAAAAACCAGGAATCATCAAAGGTAGAAATTTATGACACGAATATTAGAAGAAGTATCGAATCTAATTATCCATTTAATTTATCTTAAAAGTCAATTATACCATATGCATTGTTTTAACATAGATTAAAAATGGGTTGTATATAATGGGAAAAAAATTTAGAAGATTGTGGAATATTTTTAAATTGGTGCAAATATTTTTAATTACAAATATAAAAACCTTTAACGCCTATATATGTGAAACCTTGAAACAATTTTAAACATAAGAACATTTTCTAAAAAACAATAAAAACAGTTTGGAATTTATTGTGAATTGCATAACCAAATATTTTGTAATTTTTCTTAGAAGAAAAAAAATTGTAAAAAATCAAGAGACCATTCTTCAATTTTAAAGAAACGCTACATAATTTCTAAAAGCTGTTGGCACATATAAAAATGTGAAGTTGCAAGTTTCATTTTTTGCGTTTTGCTTTCAAAAATTTGTCAAAATTCTATAAGTTACAAGTGTCTAAAAATAATGTATTTTCAAATTTTGATCACTAATAGTTTTTAAGTAGAAAGTGGTACAAGAACAAAATGCTAAGGTAACTTATACTAATTCTGATATCTTTATCTGAATATCTTTTTTCTCTCAAAATCTCAAGCTTCTATCTGAAAAATTTTTGGAAAAAATGAAGAAGTCAAGCAGAACTTGAGACATTTAAAAATAAAATTTTTTTAAATTTTGAAAGCTATAGCTCCGCAATCGATGGGGCTTCTCAAAAAAGCTATTCTACATCATTAATTTTCGTCATAGGTGACGGAATCTCTTTTTGATCAATATTATCTTCTACATTTTGATAAATTGGTAAATTAATTTTTTCCCATTTCCTTGAATGTTTATTTTTGTGCTTTGAACTTTTCTTTAGCTCGACTAAGGGAATCTCAATATCACTATCGCTTTCAGGAAGATTAGTGCGAATAACAGCAGTTCCAGTTAAAAGAACTGGAAGTAAATTAGCTAACTCAATACCAGATCTCCTCGTCACCAGAATCTTCATCTGTGAGCATCTGTCTTCATCTGGTGACCATCATCACAATCGATGGGGCTTCTCAAAAAAGCTATTTTACATCATTAATTTTCGTCTTAGGTGACGGAATCGCTTTTTGATCAATATTATCTTCTACATTTTGATAAATTGGTAAACCAATTTTTTCCCATTTCGTTGAATGTTTATTTTTGTGCTTTGAACTTTTCTTTAGCTCGACTAAGGGAATCTCAATATCACTATCGCTTTCAGGAAGATTAGTGCGAATAACAGCAGTTCCAGTTAAAAGAATTAGCTAAATCAATATTCTCCTCGTCAACAGAATCTTCATCTGTGAGCATCTCTCTTCATCTGTCACCAGAATCTTCATCTGGTGGCCATCATCGCAATCGATGAGGCTTCTCAAAGAAGCTATTCTACATCATTAATTTTTTTTAAGAGACCTATCTTTGATTAAAATTTCATTTTTCTATTGGTGTTATTGATTAAAATTTCATTTTTCTATTCTCTGCATGATATGAACGATATTGTAATTAAATAAAATCGCCATAACTGAATTATAGAACAAATTAAGATGGCAAATGATGGAATGAGCTGATAAAGAAGGAAATTAAGATGACAAAAGTATAATTGGATCGGACCTTAGTTAAAAGAACAAAATATATAAAAAAGTGAAGTAAGAATTAGAACAAATATCACAAAAAGGGATAGCAAAAATAGAAAACAAAAGTAAAATTAAAAAAAAAATCTTACTAGTAAACGAAGTTATAATTTAAAGCGATAGGAGTTTCTTGCAACTTTATTAAACTACAGATTAATGGTTGCATAATAGTTCATTTTCTATTTTTTTTTATAATAAATAATTTATACTAATAAATAAACTAAATTCCAAAGTATAGTGGACAAAAATACAATATTAAAATAAATGTAAGCATTTAATCTTGTAATGCGAACAATAAATGCATACAAAAATAAACCATTGCAAAAACAAAAACTTTTTAAAATTGTCATAAATTCATAAAACCAAAACTTTTTATTTCATGTAATCCTTTAAACAACTGTAAAAGATTAACTGAGATAAAATTAATCAAATTGCTGTTATATGTTTTCATTATAGTATAAGTTAAAATAATAAAAACAAAAATAACGAGGAAGAATACAGTTGACTTTGTCAACTCTTAGATACCCGTACGAACCGTTAGTATGTTCACAGCCTGTCACTCTGCTTACAATATTATTTTTTTAATATTTTAGTATTTTAAAATAATTTGGGTGAATTTTATAATTTCTAGAATTATGGGTTGTACATATATTCAAACTATATTTTTATACATTCTTTAAAAGCAGATTTTAACCTTCCACATAACGATTATCAATCCAAAACTTTTTCAAATATTCTATAGTACCATTTAATACTAAGCGGTAAATGGATATTAAATTTTCTTAGTACAAAATAGTAAATATAATTTTAAATATTATATTATATTATATTTAAATATTCCACTGACAGAATAATTTCTTATAAGTAAAATAAAATACGTATATGTATGTAAATACGGCGCTATATAATATACATCTATACTCTTATCATTCATTCACTAGTGACATATACGATATGTAAATAAACATAATATTATATAAGTATGTATATATATCAATATCATATAAATAATAAAAATTCTTCAAGCAACCGTTATGTTGTTTATTTATTTACATTTTTCTGTACTACGCATTATATTCTCAACAACTTCAAATTATCGAGTAAAACAAAATGCAAAAAATTAGTTAAAGAAATTTGTTAGAAAATTTGAAAAAATCAAGTAACACTTTCGTCAATTATAATGTAACCCTATATTATTAAAAAAAGTTGTTAACAGAAATAAGAGTATAATGTTGAAGCTTTAATTTTTGTGTATTACTTCAAAAAAATTTTAACAGGTGTTCAAGTTACAGGTGTTTAAAAATAGGAAATTTTCATTTTTTGACCCCTTACAGCTCCTAAACGGAGGGTGATACAAAAAAAATTTCTGAAATGACTCATACTTCTATAGATCTAACTTCTGTCAAAATTTGAAGTTTCCAACTTAAACCGCTTAGAAGATAGAAGGGTTAAAGGATTTGGCAAAATTTGAGTTTCGCATAACGGTAAATTAAGACACCGTATGCCACAAATATATATTTATTGTATATATACTTTTAAAGCTAATAAAAGTAGTAATCGTTTGGCGTTTTCAAAATGAAGATATACCTTATACAACTTGTGCTATAACAATTTAAATATAGAGCTTTTTTGAACCTTTGGGTAGCTGTAGCTCCGTAACAGGTGGGGCTACAAAAAAAAGTTATTAAAAATAAAATTAATATTTTTATGAGATCTATCAGCAGTTAAAATTTCATAGCTCTATTTCAAAAAAAATGTGGGGATCTAAAAGTTAAGTGTTCGAGAGCTACCCTAAGTTTTGGTCCAAACTCAACCAAAAAAATAGGGAACCTACAAATTACTCCCAGAATATTTTGTGTAAATTTCAAGATTCTAGCTTTCTTAGTTTTTGAGTTAGCGTGCTGACGGACGGACGGACGGACGGATATGGCTCAAAAGTCTTAGAATTTTTTTCTGATCCGATCCATACCTTTGAAGGTATATCTAGCTCGCTTATTTCGAGGTGTTACAAACGGAGGAGTAATTTTATTATACCCGGTCCTATCGTACGGGTATAAAAATGCAATTTATATTAAGTTCTTATTTTCATAAAAAGCACAAGGATCTTTTTACTACAACAAAAAGGATATTTTTTTCTCAGTTTTTTAGTAAAAAATATCTAAATATTTAATTTAATATTAATATCAATTTTAACAAGTAAAAAATCAAATTATACCAGTTAATACATTTAATACAGTTTAAAAGTGATATCAATCTAAAGGATATATTATGATTAGTTAATTAACAAGGATTCTTTTTTTTTTTAAATAAAAATTAATAGGTTAATTAATTTCAATTAAAAAAAAACTCAAAAAATTAAAAACATCTTAAACAGAATTATTTTTAAAACTCTATCATGTTTTTCTATTTTATTTTATTTTTGTTTGTCATATTGAAAAATATTGAAAGGATAACGTATATACATATTACATACAAACCGTATCAAAACATAAAAGCGTAAAAAAAAAATTTAAAACAAAAAGTTCAATAATCTTTTATTTAATCGTCTATCACAGACTAAAACAAAACCATTACAAAAAAAATCCATTAATACTATTTCTTTATTGTCAAAGTAAAAAGGATAACGGAGAAAATTCATTCTTTTGTATCCCTATTCAGAACAAAAATAACATGTCATGTATTAGAATATTAAACGTCAAAATATTACTACACATATGTACATTGTTTATGATATATATGTTCTTATCAATTGCATAAAAAATAAAATGTGCAAAAATAGAGTTAGGATGTAAAGAGATCAGAAGATATGATTATTATTGATTTGGTAATTGAGTGGTTCAGAGAATGAAATAAGCTTTTGATTGGCCTTTTCAAATGGTTTCAGATCGTTTAAGAAATACATTTCAAATATTTCAATGGCGCCCAACAAAAACGACGAAGTGTTTAAGATTCCACATTTCCAAAAATTATAAACTAAGAATTATTTTGTATATGGTTCTAGTGGAATTGAAACGTTTCGGGGTTCTTCGAGTTGTATGGCAATTGCACATGACTTTTGTAATTTAACAGTTATCTATATAAATATACTCTCTATATCTTTTTTTCCTCTACCTAATTTTTTATTTTAGATAGCTATTTAAATTTGGCGTGCTTTAATCTATATATCCTTTCGTCCTGTTATGTCTAAATATATAGATTAAAAAAATAAAATATTATTCTCTGGAGAATAATTTTTGCTAAAACAAGTATTAAAGACTTTAAAAATTATTTTAAATAATATATTTAAAAAACATTCCGAATCGCTTTAAACATAACTAAATTATGCAACATAGAATACATTTTCAATTTTTTCCTTTTTTTAATTTGTCTTAAAGAATTTCTTTAACGATAAATGTACATTACCGCTCTTGAATAAGGACTAATAAAATATTTTAATTTTTAATTAAATAAATAACAGTTGATTTTTAATCCATATAATTGTGTCATGTTGCAATAATGTATTTTAAAAATAAGATTACATATTAAGTTTCTTAATCAAGTTAATGAATTTACCATGTCTAAAATATTACTGCATATCTAGTATAGTAATAAAAAAAATAAATAGAAAACGAATGATCTTAACGGATGATATTATTAAAGAATTGCATTCATAATAGCCAAAATTTTTCAGTAGATAGCTCTATAATGATTTAAGTAACTTTTCAACAATAAAAGGATATAGCAATTCATTGAAATCCTTGAAGTGCTCAAAGTAATCGCTTTAAATAGATAATAAAAAAATTAACTTTATTTTTTAAAAGCCATTAAGCGATTTATTAAGTCTTCTTTGAAGAATAAACGTCCGTTTTTGGAATAGAAATTAAATTTAGTTGTATGATTCAACTTCGTGGACACGAATTTTTTCTCAAATCTTTGTTATGTTTGGAAACTTTTAAAACCATGGTTATGAATAAGGTTTTATGAAAAAAGAAATATTTAAAAATGTAAAAAGAATCGAATTTGGCTATTACTTACTAGAAACAACAAACACCAATTTATAAACTCCTATTTTCTAAAACTCCTATTTTTTTATATGATCACAATACTTTTCTTATAGTTCTTATACTTATACTAGGACTAAATAAAAATGGTATTATTGTATTTCGTTTTCTTCTTTATGGATTAAAAAATTTTATTTTTTCAAAATACCTGAAAATGAACGTGATTCTATTATTAAACAATAGAATTTAAAAAAATGAATCATATTATGTACTATTTCTATTTGTACTATAATTATATCTTTAAAAACCCACAAGGATTTTAAAATTGAACTAAAAGAGTTTTTTGAATTAAAAAGAAACAAAAGAAAAAAACTGGGAAATGGACATGTGAAAACGACATGTTTATACCCGTACGTTAATGATCGGGTATATTAAAATTGCTCCTCCGTTTATAACACCTCGGAATAAGCTAGCTAGATATACCTTCAAAGGTATGGATCGGATCAGAATCAAATTCTAAGTCGATTAAGCTCTGTCCGTCCGTCCGTCAGCAAGATAACTTAAAAACTAAGAAATCTAGAGTCTTGAAATTAACACAAAATATTCTTAGAACAATTTGTAGGTTCTCTATTTTTTTTTGGTTGAGATCCGATTAAAACTTCGGGTAGTTCTTGAACACCTAACTTTTAAATCCCCACATTTTTTTTTGAAATAGAGCAATGAAATTTTACCTGGTGATAGATAACATAAAAATATTAATTTTATTGAACAACTTTTTTCTGTAGCCCTACCCGTTACGGAGCTGCAGCCCCCGAAAGTTCGAAAAAGCTCTATATTTAAATGGTTATAACACAAGTTGTATAAGGTATATATATATATCTTCAATTTGAAAATATATAATTGTGGCATACGGTGTCTTAATGTACCGTTATGAAAATTTTGTAAAATTCTTGATTCCTTCTATCTTCCAAACGGTTAAAGTTAGAAACTTGAAATTTTTAGAGAAGTTAGGTCTTTGAAAATAAGTATGAATCATTTCAGAAAATATTTTTATCGCTCCCCGTTTCGGAGCTGTATGGGATCAAAAACTAAAAGATTTCTTATTTTTAAATATCTGTAACTTGAATACCTGTCCAAATTTTTTTGAAGTAATATACAAAACTTAAATGTCGAACATTATATTTTTATTTCTATTAACAACTTTTCTTAATAATATAGGGTTGCCTTAAAATTGACGAAAGTGTGACTTCATTTTTCTAACAAATTGTTTTTGCATTTTTTTTACTCGATCATTTGAAATTGTTGAGGGTGATTCGTAGTACAAAAAAAATTAAATAAAAATATAACGGTTGCTTGAAGAATTTATATTTATATGATATTAGTATACATATTTATATACTATGTCACTTTATGTCACTGATGAATGAATTATATATAATACATATGTATAGTATAAATTATTATACATTTGCCGCTTAGTATTAAATAGTAATATAGTAATTTTGGATTGATAATCGTTATGTGGAAGGTTAAAATCTGCTTTTGAAGAATGTGTAAACATGTAATTTGAATATATGTACAACCTAAAGTTCTAGAAATTATAAAATGCACAAGATTATTTTAAAATAATAAAAAATTAAAAAAATAATATTATAAGCGGAGTGACAGGCTATGAACATACTAACGGTTCGTACGGGTATCTAAGAGTTGGCAAAGGCAACAGTATGCTTCCTCATTTTTATTTAATTTTTATTTTAATTTCAATTAAAGCTTATAATTCATTTCTTATAATTTAATTTTATTTATTATATATGTATTAAGAAAACTTCTTAATAATACTTGAAAATTCAATTAATTTAATAATATTATTTTTATTTTTAATAGTAATATTTTTTTTTTTTTTTTATTAAACTTTTATTTTGTTATTTTTGTACACTCTTAAATTTATCTTAACCTACAAATAAAGTTATCAAAAAAGGTTTGACGTATTTTAAGTTTAACATGTAAAAACATTAAAAGTTTTTTATGTTAAATTCATATCTTAATGTGTACAGGGTTTTCTATGCATTGTTATTATTACAATGTTACTGTTTATTTTGCATAAATGTATTTGTTGTAAAAAGTAAACAAAAAAAAACGTTAAGTCTATTATTTTATTATAAAATCTTACCCTAACTTAACTATATTAACCTAATCTTAAAACTAACTACACTAATCTTACGACTACAAAATTTACAAAAATGCTTCATTCTTTACATATCCTGCATGGAGCTTAGCCCCCAATAATTAACTTTAATATTTTTGTCTTTATCTGGTATGGACATGTCATATTTCATATTATCTCCATTAATATTGCCTGGGTTGTATTCAATTTTTTTTACATGTAGCCCATCTACTATAATGAAATAGTATAGGGACATGATTTTGGTTTTGAATATAACCGTTTTTGTCTTAAAAGATGAAATGCTCAGGAGCTATAAAGCCCGTGAGCAAGGTCTTTTTAATGTACTCCTCACTGTGGTAAAATATAATATGTGATATTAAACCATTTTCAGGAGTTTTTAATGCTCTATCATAGAACTAATTTTATGATAAAATTATCAATTCTTATGATTTTTGCTTCCTTGTACAAATATTTATTAGAGTAGAAATGTTTGTAGTCGGATTCAGGCTTACGATATTTATTGATACAAACTCTTATGTACTTTCTTTCAAACATACGTAATTTTTCCATTAGGCTTGCACTAATGTTGTACCATATAGCTACACCGTAGACAAGCGTTGGCCTTATTAGTGTCATATTATTTTAACTCTATTGCTAATATTTTTATTGTAGAAGAGTTTTTTTGCTCCCATAAAAGATTTAATACCTTTTTCAATTGTGTATTTTATATGATCAATGAAATTCAGGTTTCGATGTAGCTGAATTCCAAGTATTTATTTATTTATTTAATTCTAATATTATATAATAAAATTATGATAATATTATTATAGCCCTCGGCTGCTAGGGCCATTATGGGCTCGCCTATCTTAAATATATTTATTTACAAGAAAATTAAAAGAAAAACAAAAAGAAAATTAAATTAATATATCTACACAAAAAAAAAAAAAAAAAAAGGTATTTAACTAACTATTTAACTATTGACTTAAGGCTATTTTACTATATTTTATATATTTTATTTACAATTTTTAATATAATTTGGATTGTTATATTATATCGTATTCCACATATTATAATGTTTAAATATTTTTTCCACTATTTCAATGTTTTCTGATGTAGGACTCAGTATTTTAGTTAAATTTACAGTGTGGTTTTGTAAGAAACTGCTTGATCCTTGGCATTCGAACAGTATGTGTTTGACTGTCAATGTATTTTGACAGTGTGGGCATGTAGGTGGATTGGAGTGTTCAAAAATATGTCTTTTAGTGAAAAAAGTGTGGCCTAGGCGAATTCTACATATTTTGATTTCTATAGCCCTATGTTTAATTTCATATACTGGGCATTCGGTCAGTGACATTTTAAGAAACTATTAGAGGAGTTCCATTTTAATTGCCTATTGTACAAAATCTTTTTTTCAAGTTCTTTTGATTTGGTACTAGCAAAATATAGGTCACTAAAGAAGGTTGGACTTTGGGCCGCTAATTTTGCTTCTTTGTCGGCAAGTTCATTTCCGGGTATGCCACAGTGACTTGGAATCTATACCAATTTAATATTTTTGTTTGTGGAAACTAGTATGCTCTTAATTTTTCTAACAATAGGTTGTTTGTTATTATTGTTCTTTATTGCATTGAGAGAACTCAAGCTGTGAATGCATATTGATGTCAAGGCTGTAAGTAAGTGCTTCATACAGTGCTACTATTTCGGCGTTATAAATTTCTGTTTCCGCTACGAGCATTTTTTTAACTAGTAGTTTGTCTTCGTCAACTATAGCTAATGCCACCCCCTTATCTGACTTTGTTGCATCTGTAAAAATTCTGTATGCGTTAGAATGCAGATTTTTCACTGTTTGAAACATCTGACGGTATATTTGACAATCAGTATTTTCCTTTACATATTGCGCTATTGATATATCTATATGTTTTTTTACGTCTTCTAACCAAGGTGATATGTTGTCTATGTTTGGTAAAGGGTTTACAAACAGAATGTCGTTAGGATATGAGTAATTTTTAGCTTTTGTCAAAGCTGATGCTTTGGGGGTTTCTATTTTATTCCCAATCAGGGCACGTACTAATTTATTTAGAGGTTGGTTTAATTCACTATATTGTTTGTGTATGAAATTACCGGCCATTAGATCACGTCTTTCTTCAAAGAAAAATGTGGAACGCTTCACGATTTTGCGTGTCATCCTTACGCAGGGGCCATGCTAATCTTCTCTGTATCGTTCCAATTTTAGTATATGTTCTGCCGAAGCAAGAACAAATTCCAAGTAATAAAAAGTTACAAATTTTTATTTTCCTTTTTTGAAAATTGCATACTTTTAGGTCAAATTTATAAAGCATTTGGGATGAAGAAATATTTTTGATCTGGATTTCATTGCTTTTTGTTGTTTTTTTTTATCTTTTAATTTAATTGATAATGTGTGTTGGTATTAAGTTCAAATATTCAAATAATTAAACAGCTCATATTTTTTTAATACAAAACAAAAATTAATTTTAATTTTAATTTTTATTTTTGTGTATTCAATTAAAATTGCGCTTTTTAAGTTAAGCCAATTTTTTAGCCGATCAATTATGACCAATAGAGAATTTTATGATAAAGTAACAATTTTTTATAATATTTTATAATAGTACAACCTAATTCTTAAATATGTTATTTAAACTTATGCGTTATTAAAGTGTTAAATTAAAAATACAAATTAAATTTCTAAATTTATATTGGAATAAAAAATTTTTGAAAATGAAACCTTAATATTGATTTTTTACAGAAGAATTTTCAAATAATAACGATTATCATTTGAAATATTTAAAATATTATAAATTTATAACTTATTATTAGTTTAAATATTTAAAACATTTTTTATTGAACCCATTATTTTTCAAAACAACATGTTTCATATTTTATTGTTAATTTTTTTTCTGTATTTTTTGTAAGGATTATTCACTTACCTTAATAAAATGCGTATTATTTTTTAATTTTTCCCTTTTTTTTCGAAATGATACCCTCTATTTGCAAAATTTAAATAATCAACAATGAATATTTTCGTGTTGAATTTTCTTTTAAACTGATTTGCATAATTTACGAATACAATTATTACTTGTTTATATGTATGTTCAGAAACAGGCGATTTATGAAATGGGTTGATAACATAAAATGTTCAACTGTAAGATATTTTCTTTTAACAGTTATCTCTTATATCAGCAAAAAACAAATTCAATAACATTTTAAAATTTATTTAATACACATTACCCTAACATAACAATAGGCCAGTTTCTATTGTATGAAAATTATATTAGAAAAGGTTGATTCTATAGAAGCAGCATTTTAGAAGACGTGTTCATACTTACATAATTGCTTAATTGATTATTTGGTTTTATAATTTCTCCTATACATAGTAATGACTATTTGTACAAGAAAATCTCCTTTTGATCCTTGAAATGGTAACTATTTATAAAAACTTTTAGAATAAATTTAATAAAATAATTGATCTAATTGCTCAAAATCTATGGTTTATAAGTTTAAATTCTTAGTTCTTTGAAATATAATATAATTATTAATATTTTAACTTACAATATTATAGTACTAGCAGAGTACCCGGCGTTGCCCGGAGTACTTTATTGGCTTTATGAAATAAAAATTATTAACTTTTGTTTCTGCGTTAATATAATTTAATTAATATAGTTAACTTATTACTTTAACTTATTACTATGCATTTACAGATTTATGGTAGTTTATATGCATTTATATTTGTATTTATGCATTTATGGTAGTTTATATTCTATTTTTTATTAGATTTAGTTAAATTGAATAAACAGAGCCAAGAATTAGAGACAATTCTTCTACAAAAATTTTTTAAAGGAATCAATAATCTATTGAGTACACAATGACGGCGAAGTGAATTTCAATTATGACTGTAATGTAGTACATTTGTTTTCGTAAGTAATGTCACTTCATGTTTTTGTGAATTATCCTTTTAAGCACATTTTGAAAAATTTGTTATTAGGTTCGCTCTGTCCCTCCGTCTGTTTTCCAAACTTATATATTCGTTAATACAAAAACATAAAATCGTATTTAAATTATAAAAGACCATAATGTAATCAATTTTTTTTTGTAAGTAATGTCACTTCATGTTTTGGTGAATTATCTTTTTAAGCACATTTTGAAAAATTTGTTATTAAGTTCGCCCTGCCCCTCCGTCTGTTAAAACTCATATACTGTTTAATAAAGAGCAATGAAATATTAACTATGCATAGGTCTCTTAAAAGAGTAATGTTGTAGAACAACGTTTTTATATACCCTCACCGTTGGAGATCCTACAGCACCGACAGCTCTTCAAATTTTGAAAAAACTTCTTTTTAAATGCGTACATTTCAGATTCTGTTTAACATATTTTCAATATAAAAAATACATGATTGTTTTTTACCTTTATAAATCAACCAGAATTTTTTTACGTTTAGTTTTTCTAATTATGTTTCCAAATTGATTGGCTAAAAATATGTGTAAAAATTGTACATGGATAAAAATGTAAGGTTTTCTGTTCTTTAAATATGTATGTACTCATTTTTGATTAAATGATGTACAGAAATTTGAATATGTTTTCTAATTTAATTGATTAAGTTTATAGTATTTTTAAATATACGGATATTATACATACTATATGTACATATTTCAATGATATTTTATGGGAAACATGTTATACACATGCATCTTATATAGGTAGACCACATGTAAAGACCACATTTAAGTAATGCATTTCTGAATGATGACATGATGATTGTCTAATGTAGGAGATTGTTTCTGTTTTTTAACATGAAAATGTTATGTTGTTAAGACTTAAAAACAGTATTCTTAAGATACTTAATAAGGTTACTTTAATTACTGTTCTATATTAGAAATTTGCATTGAAAGGTTTTTATGGAATATTAGAAACAGTATAGATAAAAGTAAAGAGACCAAATTAGAAACAAAATTTTTTTTTGACAGTCTATCGTGTCGAAATGTGTTAACGTATCACAACAAAATTTATTGAATGAGTTTGTGTGCCAAAGTGCAATACTTGTGCAAATTTTCAATTGGTCAAATCGTTTAAGCACAACAACAAAAAATGAGACACTTCATGGCCTGAAGCCTGATGGGTTAATGTATCGTAACCAAATCAACTCAGAAAGCTTTTGTTATAAAGACCTACACTTTTGTAAATTTTCAACTCAATTGGTAAAACGGTTTAAGTGCGACAACAAAGAAATTAAAAATTTTTATTGAGCCCTGATGCCGAAACGGGTTAATGGATCGTAACCAAATCTCCTCAGTGAGTTCCTATGGTAAAGAGCTACACTTTTGTAAATTTTCAAATCAATTGGCAAAACCGTTTAAGCGCGACAACAAAGAAATTGAAAAACTTCATTGAGTCCTGGTGCCGAAACGGGTTAATGGATCGTAACCAAATCAACTCAGTGAGCTCCTGCGGTAAAGAGCTACACTTTGATAAATTTTTAACTCAATTGGCCAAACAGTTTAAGTGCGACAACTAAGTAAATTACAAAACTTCACTGACCCCTGGTGCCGAAACGGGTTAATGGATCGAAACCAAATCAACTCAGTGAGCTCCTATGGTAAAGAGCTAAACTATTGTAAAATTTCAACTCAATTGGTCAAACCGTTTTAGCAGGACAACAGAAAAATTTAATGAACTTTGTTCGGCTCTCGTGCCCAAACGGGTTACCGGATCTTCATAAAAATTTGTCACAGGCTTTTTTTAAGACCATAAAAGCACCATACAAAATTGGACATAAATCGGAAACAAAAAATTTTTTGGAAGCCCGCCGGGTCGAATCCGGGTAACATATTGAATCCAAATTTCTTCGGCACCCGTCCAATGCTAGGAAGAACATTTGTACAAATTTTCAACTCAATCGATCAAACCGTTTAGGCAGGACAACGAAAAAACGAAACGGCTTTAAATGGCTCTCGGGCCGCAATGGGTTAATGAACCGAAACGCGATATAGCCTATAACACTTTCCGGGGTCGTAGGAACGTTCCTGCAAAATTTGGTTGCAATCGGACTGGTGGTTTTTACGTGAAAAGGGCACAAACAAACAAACAAACAAACAAACAAACAAACAGAATTTCTTCCTTATTTATTAGATATCGAAGTATGAAAACAACAGACAAAGGAATAGAAAAATATATATAGCAGAGAATTTGGAAGGCTAAAACTATCTTCGCGAGATTATGGGCAATTTGAAAAACACTGCACTTAGACCAAGCCACTAAAAAAAGAATATTTCAGGCGTGCCTAAAATCCGTACTACTATATGGAAGTAAAATCTAATTCGTAAAACCAATCAACATACAAAACATATAGGTTTCCACTAACAAATACTTAAGAATAATTTTCTAAAAATTCTGACCGAAAATAATACTAAATGAGAAATTGTGGGCACTTATGGAGCCAGTCAAGAACTGATCGAAATGTAAATTTAAAAAAGAAAATAAAGATGAATCGGCCATATTCTCTGACATTCAATAATACCTCTGATATTATTATCACTGATCTCTGACACTGATATTATTATCATATCTAATAATATCAGTGTCACATCAGGCTTTGTACTGCAACTCTCCGAAATATGGGAAGGCCTCAATTTACTTAAAGAATAAGGTTCCAAAGTAAGGTAGAACGAAGTAGAATGTCTTAAGCTGAAATTTAAAGAATGGCGCAAGACAATAAGAATTGGAGAGTATTTATGGGATGTTTCCTTAATTCCATAGGAAACAAACAAGATAAAAACGAAGTATCGATTTGTAGTGGAATGATAATATAAAAATAAAATGAAACTTCACATTTTTTTTAAAACTACACATTGGAGAAATTTTTTTAAAAACATTAAAACTCTTTGAGATAATTATGAAAATTTAAAATTAGATTTTGATACCATATTAATATTTTCGCAATTAGAAAAACTGAAAAATTCCAAATTAAATCCAGGTGTAAACCCTGTTCAACCAAAAAAAAACTCCCATTTCGCACAAGAATATATTTTGAATATAGAAATTTCTTAAAATTTTTTTTTTATTTAATAATAAAATAAAATCTTTCTTATTCTTATCCTTATTATAACATATTATCCTTTTATCCTTATTTATTTTATAACACAAAAATTAGACTTTAATTCTTCAGAGATGAAAAAGTCAATGAAAAAAATTATTTTAAATTTAATTTATTTTTCATTATTTTATTTTTGTAAATTAAAAATAAAAATAAAACAAATTACAGGAATAAATTCTTATTTTCAGGAAATAAATTTAGATGACACGTTTTATTTAATATCTTCTTTAAAGTATTAAGAATCCCAGTTTTCTTGTATACTTCCATCCTTTATTTTATGGGTAACCATAAGAATTACGATTACTTTTTATATAAAATTACCTGCTTTATATTTTCTTTATTTTTAAATAAAAAAAAATTTTAATTTATTTTTTATTTTTTTATCAGTTTTTTTTTTTTGTCGTGTAGGTAAATCATATTTTCATCTTCATGAAAAGCTTTTATTTTTGGAAAAAGGCAAAAAATGGAATGGGAATTTATCCTTCAGATTATTTTTACACCTTATTGGATATAAAAATGAGCATTTTATATTTTTCTAAATTTATTATTTTAATTTCTTTAGTTTGTTGTAAAATATTTTAGGTTTTTAATTTGAAAATTTGTCTTAATGTGTACTAAAAATGTTTTAAAAGCACTTATCATTAATCATAGTATAATTTA
Organism: Poecilobothrus nobilitatus; assembly: GCA_947095535.1. Taxonomy (NCBI): domain Eukaryota; kingdom Metazoa; phylum Arthropoda; class Insecta; order Diptera; family Dolichopodidae; genus Poecilobothrus; species Poecilobothrus nobilitatus. The sequence goes on from OX352773.1 coordinate 170,973,065, forward strand.
CTAGTTTAGGCTGTACTTTTGAAAAAATTGTTTGTCCGATTGCCATTAAATTTCATATAATGGTTCTTTAGAATAAAATGCTAATTTATGCTGGAGAAATGATGTAAATTTAAAGTTTTTAATAAAAAATTAATATTATAAATTTATTATATATATTTATTGAACCACTTGAGAATAAAATATCGATTGATATCTTAAAGGAAAGCGCTTGAGAGGCTTTGAAATTTTGAAAAACGTCTATTCGTCTAAAAACGTCTAGATTTTTTTACCAACTATAATATGTCTCTTGTAGTTATTCTTTTTATATATATCTATCTATATTATAACAACATAGCACTTAAAATAGCAATCAAACCTTACCCAACCAATGATTGAAACCCTGATTTTGTAACCAACTATAAGACTCTTTCTATAGTTATTTTTTTAACAAAGTAGTTCAATATGTTTTACAACGTTAAAAATTTAAAATTTTAAAATTTCTTTTAAAGTACCGTTATAAAAAAATTCATGAAAACACGGAACCTTTTCGATAGTATAGAATCGGAAATAAACAAACTTATTAGCTAAATAAAGGAATCTTTTAACTTTCTTAACTAAATCTTTCCCTCTCTCTCAGCTGCCACTATCCAATTTAGATGTAAAGCGATCACATTTTATTGAATTTAAATTCTTAAAATGATGTTGTTGAATTGTTCATGATGACTGGCTAAGGTCACCTATCGAATTTATGGCTTTCCAATTTTAAATATTTCTTGTCCAAGACATTTATGTACTTTCTACCAACTCCTCGTTTTTCTTCGATTTTGCCTTGCGCTATCACTTAACTAATTAGGAAATGTTAATTTCATAAGTATGACCAATTTTGACAAATATATTGTTTAACATCTCAGATCGTTCATCTTCTTTTCCCCAAAATGAAAGAACAAAAATTTTAAAATTTCTTTTATATTTTTGATTTTAGAATTTGAGAAATATTCGCTTCTGCAAAAATGACAAACGTACACATCTCGATTATTTCATCAAATATGTTTTGCCTATATGCAACCTTGTTAACGGCGATAGTTTAGTTAATTTCTTTATTATCTACTTTTTCAATTATTGTACGGATTTTAATGTTTTTGTTTTTTTTAGATATAAAATTTAAATTTTTTTTTTGTATGCGGAAAATGACATGTTCATTCATTAAATGTTAAGAGATTTAGAAATAAATGCATAAAACAAAAATGAAAAATTAATAATAAAGTTTTGTTTTTAGATTCTTTTAGGTGTTATAAATTATAACGACTTTGTATAACTATGTTCAATGTTTCTGTCACGATTTATTGAACTCCTTTATTATTTTATATTTTTTATTTTTCCATGCATTTCTCTGGAACATAAATGTGGACAGGAAATTACACGATTTTTTATATGCTCTTACCCACTAGGCAACCGAGGGCCCTATTATATATTAAACCCTTTAAAATTATTATTTGGATTTATATAAAATTGTATAATTTGCTGTAGAGTTTATATATATTATCTAAATTAAAACATACTGTCGATATGTAAATAAGTGATTTCCGTATATGTAACACAGATAAATAGGCATAATAGATCTAAACTCAATGTCTCCATGTCTGCACTATAATTTAAAAACTAAAGAAGGTAATAGGTATTTTATAATTGATAAAAACAACTTTATTACTCCTCATTTTCTTTCCGCATAGAAATACAATATGTATACATATATATATGTATATATTCTATATAGGGGGTTGTTTTTAAAATTAATACTTTTTGATTCAAGAATCTCTTAAAAAGTCAAAATTAATTAAAATCTTGAATTTTATTTTATTTTTTTTTTTTTTTGCAATTCCAAAACGTATCTATTCTAAAAATTTATCTACTTATTAAACATTACCTTTGTTTCCTTTTTGTCTATCACAAATTGTAATTCTGCTTCGACATTATTTAATATTATTGATATATTTTGTTCCCTTTCATCATCTGCATCTGTAAAAGAAATAATACACGTATATATAAGTATAATTAAACTAAAATAAAAATTATCTTAAAATATATATATTTTTTTTAATATGTTAATATGAAAATATATTTTTATGTAATTTTCTATGTATTTCTTTTTTTTTTTGTTTTTGACAATGAAAAGTCAAATTTACTGACCTTCTGCTGGATTTAATAAATTTACAATATTATTATTTTATGCATAAGGTCAAAATTATTTATTTTCACATTCAAGAATTTTATGATCATAAATTTTTACAAAGAAAGTTTTTATTTAAATTTTAAATAATTTACAAAAACAAAAAAAAAAAACAACTAAAGGTATCACATTAGTCGTGATACGCGATTTCCTAGAAGTAACATTAAATAATAAACTTTATAAAAAAATTTTAAGTTGAAAATCTATATAAAAAAGTTTTGAATTATTTTTCTAATTTTCTCTATTTCGATTTTTCAATTTTTTATATTAAAAAAAGCAATTAAAATTTAGATTTCTTTCTAACTCATAAAACATAAAAATTAAAGAGTTATTATCACTAAACTGTATTTTTCATTTGATTGAATTTGATTTGTAATCTAAATTCTCTAAACCTAATAACAAAAACAAAACAAATTATTGAAACCGTGATTTTATTTCTCTAACTATAAAATCCCTTCCCTTCTTCCCTACTTTTTAGATAGTCAAATGATAATACAGGCAAATCATACTACAGTCAAATGAAATAAGGGTGTATATGGATAGGCTTCCAACCTAAACCCACTCTTTATTATAATTTTCTTTAAAAATTGGATAAGGCAAAAAAAAAAAAATTCTTAAATCGTCTTTTGACGGTGTGGGATTTTTAGTCAATTAAATTTAGTCTTTTGTCATAATCATAATTCATTGAAACTCGCATAGACTTTATATACTTACGCAATATAATGGCTCATAAATTAAAAGACGTAGCATTAAAAATCAGAGACAATTGACAAATTCCTAACTACCAAAAAATAAATGGGAGTATAATATACTTCACAAGAGTTAGAGTTTCGACCTATGATATAGAGTTCTGATATTTCAAAGCTACGATACCTCAAATTAGAACAGACTTTATTATAGTATATAATATATGAGTATTTAAAAGAATGAACTGTTATACGAATACCAATAAATATAGTATTAATTAAAGTATTAGATATGCTTCCTTTTCGTCTTCTTTCTACTCCTATAAGGAGTATAAGGCATATACTAAGTACTTTATTGTTTATATCTGACTAAGCTTCAGTTTCTAGAATCACTAAGTTGTTTATTCTCGACTTTAGCTACTGTATTAGAGTATACTAGAGTTCCAACATCAGATAGTTTAATTTGTGCGCCATCTATTATTTTATACAAAAATTATTTTATTTTTATATTTATTATACATTTCGATATTATATTAAATATATATATATATATATATATATACTTATTTTTTATTTTATTATATTATACTAATTGTATAGTATAAGAAAAATTTATAATATTTTTGATTAATATTTTTGACCCAGCCTAGATTTGAACTCGAGGCCTTTCAAATGAAAGGTCGTTGTCTTAACCATAATACCATTGGCTGAAATATTCTTCATTTTCTTTCTATAAAATAATAACCTTAAAACCAATTGTAAATAGGAAAAACTTAAATAAGTAAATAACAAAATAAAAGAAACATTTAAATCAAAATTTTGTGTCTCCACCTACATTTTTTTGTTAGTGACTATATAAATTTTATTGCAGTTTGTATTTAATGAATTGAAAATTTTTTCAATGAAAAATTCTTGAAAATATTATAAATTACCCTCTAGTATAAATAAAAATATTTAATGTAATACTTATTGCAAGTTTTTGATAATAAAATACAATGTCCATAATGTCTACAGTACATTAAATTTTACTTCATTAAATTTTTATATCTGATTTTTAATATTAATGATCTTAAAATTTTTAAAGTTTTAAATGGTATAATAAACATTAAAAATGATTCGGTTAGTCCACTTGTATCTAAAGTGAAATATAAATTCTGTTTAACACATTAATAAACGACATCTTAAAAATTATTAATGCATTATATGAAAATTAAAAGTAAACATTTTTTTTTTTTTATTATTTTATTAAATTTGTTATATCATGAGTTTTTTTTTTTTTAACCCAAAACAGATGCTCATATTACATTATTTAAATATTCTATTCTTTTATTAAATAATCAACCTTCTCTGTCCCGTCACCAAATAAATTAAATTGACAAATAGTATATGAAGAAAAAAAAAAACAGAAGAAACCGCCCACTAATCGTTTTAAATTTTATTAATATTTTTTTTATTTTTTGGAATCTATGTTTTTGACCTCAAAAATTTCAAATGGAACATTCTATATAGATTAATAAAATATATAAATTTAAATCTACTTTAACTTTCAAATAATGTTTTTTTTTTTGTTTTTTAGATAAAAAAATTTTTATATACATATGTACCTATATCTTGTGGTCTGTGCGTAAAGTACAAATCATATCATTTATATATAATTAACGATCATTAAATACAACAATCGGTATTTTTCGGTTAATATATATTATGTATATAATAACAGGCTGTATAATTATATTTGGCATAGAATTTACGAAAAAAAATATTTCGTAAATTCTATGAAATTCGACGTTAATATGAGTGACAGTTTACTCCTCTAAAATACTTTTATCATAATTTATTTAACTTCTATGCTGACTATGACTAAAATATGTTAACTTATTATGACACTTCTTTTTTTTTTTTTACTTTTAAAGCATTATGTTAACCTAGCCTAAAAGCCAAAGTCTCGTATATACTAACAACCCAAAACATTGATTTTAAATGGCCACCGGAGAGGTTATGAAAAATGTAAACAAAAGTTAGTTTTGTATGAATTTCTTCATGTACAGTATGGTAAATTTTTTTCTCTGGTATTAAAAATAGAAATTCAAACAAAACTACCTTTGGTTACATTTGTCATGACCACTACGGCGACCATTTAAAAAAAAAATTTTAATATTGAAGCATGAGGATACAGGAGCCTTTGTAAAATCTAATAAACTGTGAGCTGCGTACAAAATAGGTAGCAAGCATAATGCATTGAAAAGAAATAATATGTGTATATGTATGCATTATATCAGCCTTATTTTTTCATTTAAGTTTTTTTTTATTTTTTTGTTAATGCATTTACTTGCCACATAAATATAACAAGGAAATTACACAACCTTTCCTTTTCAGGCTTGGCTGTACATGTCGTAAGGGGGAATTACTCTTATGACGTGTGTGGGATTCAAACCCACACTCCCTCACTGTTTACAACGTATTTTATTGGCTCTTACACACTAGACCACCGAGATCCCTCTCATTTAATTTGGTCATTTGTAAAGTATATATTAGCAGATATTATTATTGCCGTTTAGAAATTCTTAATTATAATAAAAAATAGGAAAAAAATTAATTAACAAATATTGTTAAATATTAATTTATTGCTAGTAACAAATTGGTATCCATATATTTTTTTTTTAATATCAACTAATTATTGAAATAAACAGCTGATTTTCCAAAATTAAGTTATAAATGTCAAGAAAAAAATAATTTTGGTGACTGAAAAATTTAAATTGAATTACATTTTTAATGCATTATAAATGGCATTAATGTATTAAACATCACATTTATACATTTTTATTACACATAGCTTTTCTATTCACACCATTGAAAATTTGACATCTCGCTCTTTTTATGCATTAAAAAAGTAAAAAAAAAAGAAATGTCATAAAAAATTTAAGAAACATTAAAATTAGTATTGTTTCTATTATATTAATATTTGAAACTTAATAATCCGCACTGTATTTAGGACATAAGTTTCGACTTTGTAAACTTTAAATTTAAAATATAGTTTATAAAAAATTTAATTGTGATTTTTAAATGTAAATTTGAGGTTATTAAAGCTTATGATATACATTAAGAAAAACAAAAACACAATTATTATGTATATTGAAGTTTACATACATATATATATGCATAACATCGATTATACAAATTTTGCCTTTAGCATACATACATAAATATTGTTTATTCAAATAAAATATTAAAATTTACCAACCTGGTCCATCATAAGCATTTATACAATCTGAAGTTTTAAATTGTGATATCAAAGCTGCTTTACCAACACCTGGTCCACCTAACATATAAACACGAAAACATTCAACATTATGATTTGCATTCATATTTTGTTCCATTGTTTGTTTATGATAATGTTGTTGTTGTTGCTGTTGTTGTTGCGGTGGACCATGATAATGCATTGGACTTGTTGGTGCTAAACTGTTACTACGTGAACGTCTACGACGAAATGAATCACCTCTATTTATAACACCTAAAATTAAAATAAAAAACAAAATGATTTTAAATTAATATGTATTTTATGAAAACATTAAAGAATATTACGAGTATAATTTAAACTTAATTTGTATAATTTTTTATATTTGGGTCTGTTAAGTTATGTCGATGCTAAAATCTTGACATAGAAAAAATGCCGATTTTTAAAATTTCAACTTGGATAAGATGTTGACCTTCAAAAAGTAAAGAATTTTCAACTAAATAAATGATTGAAGCTCTGGTTTTGTAGCTTACTATAAAATCCCTTCTCATTCTCAGAATCTCAGTATACATACATACAAATATTCTGGAAAAAGCGTATAAGCCTGAATTTTAGTTAAAGTTCTACACGCTAACAGACTTCCATACAAAAGTATTAAATTTTGACTTTTCTCTATATGAAAACTAGTAAATTTTTTTTCAAATTCACATAATTCAGAGGTATTTTTTTTTGTTTTCCTTGTCACTCCAATGAGGAGTATAGGGCATCCACTAAGTCATTTATTATTCATATTTGACTAAGCTTCAGTTTCATGAATCAATTTCACTAAGCCGTTGATTACTCGGCAGTACCTATATTGTACAAGACTAAGACGTTTCATAGGTATAATAAAAATAAATTTTGACATATTTATTATATGAATAAAATTAATTTTGAATGAATCAATGAACACCCCTCACAAATAAAACTATTGAAACCCAATTTGTATTTCATTAAAAAAATAATCATATTAAAAAATTGTAAAAATCGATGTTTTTGTTGATATTCTAAGAGTCGAGCTTTTCTTTGTCAATATTTTGGAAGGTCGACATTAGTACAGTCGATATTTTGTCAGTCGACTATAATGGGTTATTATCCAAAGCCAGTATTATCGTTTGTCTGTATTTTCATTTGCCTGTATTTCATTTGATTGTATTTCATATCATACAAAAATATATATTATATAAATATTCTGTAAAAAGCTTATAACTTTGATTTTGACTTCACTACAGACCCTCCTAATTCAGATTCTCACATGTATGTACATATATATATAAATATTCTGGAGAAAGCGTATATAACACTGCTTTTGAATCCAACTATAAAATTTCTTCTAATTATCTTTTTTACATACTATTTTAAATACTTATTGTTGAAATATGTCTAGTCAAATAAAGCCCAGTCAAAAGAAATACAGGCAAATGAAATACAGGCAAGTGAAATAGTACAGGCAAATACAAGACAAACGATACTACAGGCAAATGTTAATATAGGCAAATTGCAATAAATAAGGCATATGACACGCTCCCGACTACACTATTGATAATGGCTGCTTTAGTATTAATGTGCAGTTATATAAACTGAATTTTAACAAAGAAAAAAATTAATTAAAGGAAGAAAATGTGAAAACTTTTTAATGTTTTTTTTTACATCCTTAAAAAAGCGCTTCCAAATTAAGCTTTAAAGCTCTAACAATAAACGATAGTTTATTTTCGCAGTATATGTAAAACACTTAAAAACCCTTCTTGTTTTGACAACCCTATTTGCGTTAGAGAAAATAACTTGAACCTTTGACAAAAGTATAATACAAAGGCAAAGATAATAAAAATAAGCTATTAAAATTCGTATACCTTTTAAAACTTTTATATTACATTTTATTATCATATATGAGACTTCTACAGAACTAGAAATCTCATATGATAATATATAATATGGAACAAAAATATCTCATATACTATTAAAAATTTTACTAATATTTTAAATTGAATTAAATATTTTGAATTAAATTTTACTCGTTTATTGATAAGCAAATCTATTTTATCCTGGTATATATAGCTTCATTTCTAAGTTGATATCCTGCTTTTATTTAGATTATTCATGGTGGTCTAAATTTCAATATTAACAAAATCAATATCATATGAAGCTCTTTTCTATCAATTTCCTTGTTCTTTTCTTTTATAAATATTTACAAATTTAATTAACAGCATTAAATAAAAAAAAAAACATTTTATTTGATTAAAAATCTAAGTTCTATTTTTTTGTTTTTGTTTGTTTAGTTTATGCAGAGATACTATCAAACTAATTTTCAATATGACGTCACATAATAGCAGAAATAATTAGAAGATAAAAAAAAACCTTGATTCAAGAAAAGGTAAACAAAAAAAAAAAAGAAACCAATCCCCTCTCCTTATGTTAAAAAATAAATTTCCGTAATTTGATAAAGAAAAAAAAAGACAATTTTTTTTTTTTACTTTTGACATAAGACGTCAGATTGTAAATAATTTTTATTTTTGACTTTAATACGCGCGTCTTTTTAATTTTAATTGTGGAGATTTGCCAGAACAAATCATCAGTAAAAGTGAGATTTTCTTTCTATATTTTTTCTCATCAAAAAATAGTGTTCTAGATACATTTATATATTAAACATATTATTTATAGTAGATATATTATATACAAATTTATAAAGTAAAATATACATATATAGTACGTTATGTATAAATTAATATGTACACGAAAATAAATTTAAAATTTAAATAATTTTTTATTTATACTACAAAACCTAAAAATAGTGCCAATAAATAAACACAATAAAAAAAATAAAGAAAATTTGACAATAAAATAAAAGAAACAAAACAAAAAATCAAGGAAAATTTGGTTCAGAAAAAACACGGGAAAATTTACACTATAAGAACACGCGATAATACAGAACAGAAAAAAAAAATATTTTTGCAATAACAAAAATTTTTCTACTTTTAATGCGCTCATTAAAGACTTTACAATTCGTTGCTAGGGACATCATTTATTTAGATAAGAAATTATACATTTAATCTTAATAACTATAGGATATTATTAGTGATATAAATAATTAATATAAACTAGTAAATGAAATTAGACTTTGCAAGTTGCTATACAAAATGGGTGCCTGCTATTAGACTTCAAATTGAAATTTATCGTGTTGTGTTTTCTTAAAATTTTTCTATGACAAAAAAAATATGCAAATAAATACAACACTGATATACAAATTAAAAAACAAACTTTAATCGGAATAGAGAATTCGAGAATTTAATGGCAGCAAAAGCAATATATATAAAAGTGGCACTTTTGGAAAAGCGATACGATACTCAGATATTGACAAAGAGATTCTTAATAATGTAAAGTTGATTTAACAAGACAAAACTAAAAGATTTTTTTCTGTATTATACATTACTCATTAAATTGACGTAGAAAAATTAATGGCACAGATAGTTGTCACATGAAGAAGCATAAAAAAAAACTATACCGGGGTGGAACCACATACCGATAAAATACTTACCGGGTTTGGAACCTATATTACTCAATTGATATGCCAAGTATGTAAATATTAAATGCCGAAGTTCCAAATTTATCTCCAGTATTAGACTCCTCTTTATGTTTTATTTTGCTAAAACATAAACATTATTTTTAACCTAGACTGTACTGTACATAAATCAATAGCTAATAATAAAATCAAAAAACATAAAAAAATGTTTGAAAGTGCAAGAAACACATTTTCCGAGAAACAATAAAAAGCATTTACAGTTCAAGCATTTATAATTTATCTTAAATTTTTTTTCTGTGAAGGGAATTTTGGAAAATTAAGAGACACTTTCTTTCTTTTCCTCAAGCCAATCCTATAATATTAAGGATTGGCAATATTTTTGTTCTTCAATTTTTGGATATTATCTTTGAAAAGTTTTGTAAATATTGTGTTGAGGTTCTAAATATCAAAATATATCAATTTTTCTATTTTTGAATTATACCCCTTATACCTTTCAAAAAAATTAACTTACTTAAGAACTCGAGTAACTTACGTTTATTTTTAAAGATCTTATTCTCCTTAATATTCGAAGTTTCTATTTTTAAAAGTTTAATAAATACTGAGGGAACCAACATTTTGTAAAATATGAACTTAATGGTAAATTAAAATATTGAATTCCAAAAGAAATGATGCTATTTTTTTCTTGATTTATAAAATTTCCCGTTGTTTAGCAACAGATTGAAAAAAAAATTCCTTAAAACTTAAATTATAACCATGGGAAAATATATTGATATTCAAGATATTGAATCCATATACTAAAGATACACAAGTAAATGTAGTTTTCTATATAACTTTGAAAATTTTCTTCATACTTTTATATCCTAAGGATTACAAGATCAACTATTTTTTTAATATGTATTTTCAAACAAATTTTCAACTGTCTTTACATACATGTGTACACTTTTCAATAAATTTAATTAAAAATTTAATTTAAAAAATTTTTATATTCCAAGTGAAATAAACACCTTTTTAATTTGATTTAAACTTTTCAATTGATGGCTAATAATACATCCATTTTTATAAAATTAAATGTTTTTATATTTCAACAATTTAAAATTTATATAAAATTTAAACTTAAAAAAAAATGAATCATATAATATTACATAAAAGCAAGGGCTTTTAAAGGTCACATTTCCGCAACTTTAATAACGAATACTTCTAGAACGTTCTTCTAAAACTGAACGTACTTCTAAAACTGTATGAAGTCAGGATATACATTTGTATTTAATAACAGCTTACAAAGGTGTCAAAAATTTATACACAGATTTTTTTAATTTATAGCCACTCTCTTAATTGAAGGGAACTACAAACATTTATCAAGAGGTAACTTTCTCAATCAATATCTAAATTTTAACCATCAAGCACTTTGCAGATAATGAGTATACAATTTTAATTGGACAATAAGTTTTATAAGCTTTTAAATATAGTACTTTTTCTAACTTTAAGAAGCTGTAGCTACTTAATGTGGTTTTAACTACAAAAAAAACCAACTCAATTTTAAAATTTCATTGTTCAAATCACGTACAAGTTTTACAAAAAGATGGAAAAACGGACAGAGTGAAACTAACAAACAAATTTTTTAAAAATCTAAAACGTACTAAAAATAAATTTATAGATTATAAAAAAAAAAAAAACATTTCATTTTAAACATAAAAGATATATAAAACAAGACTAAAGAATTTTGAAAAATTCATTAACCTTGAACCATCGGAAATCATGTAATTTTTTTTATATATATGAAAAAAATTTTTTATTGTTTCAATGTTATTTCATTTTATTCAAAATATAAAAAGTATTGAAATACTAAATTTACTTTTGAGTATCTACTTTCAATTACCGTGTGTTGCTGCAACGCTAAAATCAAATGCTATACCAATCATTAATAACCTCAATTGCAAATTAATATGAAAACTATTTTGAATAAATCTAAATACATTCCAAAAACGCATTTCGACGACACCGATCACACTCAATGAAGTATCAAAATGAATGGGAAAAACTGTAAAAAAACCTATTTATGTCATTTTCTGTAATTTAAAAATATAAACCTGAATATAATTAACTACATTTGAGGTTATTAAAGGTCACATATTTTCGAAACTATAATATAAAATACTTCTCGAACGTATAAAATTTTTTTTATTAGCTTAGCTAATCATTACTCAGTCGGCGACTACAAGTTTCCTACAGGTATTCAGCTGTAGATTGAAAGGTCATAGATTCAAACTTCGCTTAGGTTAAATATAATCAATATTAGTAATTTATATCGTAATATAAAATAAATAAAAATAAAAAATGATGAAGCACAAATATAATACTTATGTTTCATAATTTTATACAATAGAGTCGAATAATCAACGGATTAGTGAAAAAATAAAAAGAAACTAAAGTTTAGTCAAATATGGATAATAAAATAAACAACTTAATTAATGCCCTCTCATAGCAGGCACTAACGTCAAATCATAAGCGGCATTCAAATTAAAAATTAAGATAATTTCCGAGCATTGGTTTTTACTAAATTTTTATTCAATCAAAACGATATAATTCTTTATTTTCATGGAGCATTTCCATATCATTTAAATATGTTTTAATAAAAATTAAATATTTCTAAAAACAAAAAATTAAAGTTAAATTATTAGAATTATTTTAAATGGAAATTAAAAATAGATTTAGATTAAAAACATTTAAGATCTTAATTATTTAATTTTCCAATTGACATATCAATTTAATAATCTCTTTCCTATTTGTTTTTGCTTATAATTAAAACAAAAATTCCTAGAATTAGATTAAACGCCCAATATTTAAAATTCTTATGTATTTTTTAAACCATTTATGCGGTAACTGCTAATTTTAACAAAACTTTCATTTTATGCCTTTTAATATCAATTCCTTTTTTGTTTTTTTTTTTTCAATCTTACCTATTGAAAATAGTATCTTTACTTAGTTTAATTACAAATTAAACCTATAATATGAGATTTCTTTTATTTCTTTGTCGTACATGCTGTTCAAACTCTGGGGAATGATTCTTTTTTACAAAGTTAATTAATGGGAGGGAATCGGATTAGAGGGAAATAGGGTATAACAAGAAATTTGAATGTATATTAGAAGCGAATCTGTACAGGACTTTTCAGAAAAGTTGCAAAATATAAATGAACCACATTTATCAGACGGAAGTATGGATGGATAGAAGTAAGTTCATATTTTAGAGTTTCTCACAATTAATAAGTTTCCATAATAAGTTTTAAATCACCTAAGAAACTCCTTAGTGTTACATAGGGTTATTGATTATACTTCTACAGAACAAGTATCATTACCTACAAAATATCTATAAAATCATAATAATGCTACAATATTTAGACGTAGGTTCAAAGAAGTAAAAGTTACCTTATTAATATCAATTAAACAGAATTCTGGATTTTGGATTCTATCCAAGTAATTTAATGAAAATTGAGGGCTCCAGATCATTTGTGAGAGTTATACTTCATCTTAAATCGAATATATACTTTAGAGATAATAGCCAGATCCCCAAGAGAAAAATAAGTTTTAAAACGAGAAAGAAAAACTAAAAAAAGAAAAACTTTCTTGACTATATCAAAAATATGCTCATTTCAGAGTATTTTATGATTTAATTATACATATCCTAAAATATTTAAATTTGCAGACCGTTAAATATAGTTTTCCCTAGAAATATTAATATTTTCTCTTAATTTAAAGAAACTTTTACCAGTAGAATAATATCTATACATATATATATATATATGGTATATATAAATCAAGATTTTTTTATTCATACGATCCACCTAAGTGAATAAGTAATATTTTAATTTAATAACTGAGATAGATCAATATTGGACATGATTTTTACACATTAATCAAGAATAGCTTCAAACTATTATTATAAAATTGTTTATTAGACATAATATAAAAATATTTTTAGAAGTTCTTTGATATTTTCTAATTTATATTTAATTTAGTTTTACAGATTTAGATTTACAAATACTAAATCTGGTATTAAGATTATATAACATAAGTTTTTAAAATTTTCATGACAAGTATATTCATCATTGGCCATTAAGGTGTTAATGAAATTAATTTTAAAACATAAAATAAGTATTACGTCACAGTTATTAATACTTGGATCAATCAAAAAAAAATTACAAATAAAATATTTTAATTATTTTCATATCATTTAGATTATCATGATTGATTGCTTTATTAACAATTTCTCTATTAGTTTACAATAAAAAAAAAATTAATTATTATTCTCTTTTGTTCTTATTTATAATTTTCATTATGATAGAATCAATTTCAATCAAAATTAAAAAAAAAAAAAAAAAAAAAACTAAAAACACATTTTCTTAATTAAAATAAATTCTAATATTCATTTACCAGACATTTTTATTATTTAATTGAAAAATCTGTAATAAAACAAATATTTGAGCATATTTCGTTAAATTTTTAACTTAGGAAAAAAAATTTCAATTAATAAAACGAAATTTCTATCGGAACAAAATGGACGCTATGAAATAAATTCGAACGAAATTAGCTCGTAACCAAAATTGAAATAATTTCAAGAGAAAATTTTTGGTATTTTTTCATTTTTATTTTGTCGAATTTATTTCATAGTGAAATAAGTTCAACAATATTGTTAAAATTAAAAAATAAAACAAGTAAAAGTAACAGTAAGTCGATGTAACCGACTTATTTATACCCTACACCTAAAAACTTCAAATTAAATTAAAAATCCATAAGTTATTTTAGTTAAGTATTTAATATAACTAAGCTAAAAAAATAAATGCTTTTACAACCTTTGTACAAAATTTCAGATTTCTATCTTTATTAAATTCGAAAATAAGCTTCTTAGGTCTTGAGAAGTGTGTGAAGGCACGCGGACCACCACCCCAATTCATCTCAAATTTTACAGACATCAACAGGGTAGAATGTTCTTATATCAAATTTTAAGTTTATATATTTATTAATTTCGAAAATATGCTTGTTTGGTCTTGGGAGTTGTGTGGCAGATACCCGAACAACCATTCTAATTCATCTTAAATTTTGGGCAAATGAGGGATTCAGGAAACAACACCCTGGTACCAAATTTGAAGTTTCTATCTTTATTAATTTCGAAGATATGCTTGTTCGGTTTTGGGAGTTGTATGGGAGGTACCCGAACGACCACTCCAATTCATCTCAAATTTTAGGCAAATCAGGGATTTAGGAAACAGCACTTTCGTATCAAATTTGAAGTTCCTATCTTTATTAATTTCGAAGATATACTTGTTCGGTTTTGGGAGTTGTATGGGAGGTACCCGAACACCTCCTCCAATTCATCTCAAATTTTCAACAAATAAGGGATTCAGGACACAACACCCTAGTACCAAATTTGAAGTTTCTATCTTTATTAATTTCGAATATATGCTTGTTCGATTTTGAGATTTGTATGGGAGGTACCCGAAGAACCACTCCAATTCATCTCAAATTTTAGGCATATCAGGGATTCAGGAAAACACACCCTCGTACAAAATTTTAAGTTTCTATCTTTATCAATTTCGAAGATATGCGTATTCGGTTTTGAGAGTTGTATGGGAGGTACTCGAACGCATGGTCCGATTTCGCCCATTTACAATCCCCGCCTTACCTTAGTCATTGTTAACCTACAGTATAAATTTCATCAAGATAGCATCATTATTTTTTGAGTTATCGTGAGCACGGACGGACGGTCCGACGGACATCGCTAAATCGACTCCTGAGGTGATCCTGATTCAGAATATATATACATGTCTATACCTAACTCGCTTCCTTTTGGTGGTTACAAACACCCTACCAAAGTTAATATACCCTATACTTAATGTGTAAGGTATAATAAATTCGATCAAACTCAATATTTGAACTTATTTGATTTTTCATTTTGTCCAGCTTATTTTAACTATGAAATAAATTCGATAAAATTAAAATTGAGATAAAGTGAAAGATAAAACTGGTTACAAAATTTAAAAATTATGTCTTAGTGATAAAATTCACAAACAGAAATCGATAAATAAAACTTCAAAAGTGAAAATCAACAAATAAAAAATCTATAAACAAAAATCCATAAATTCAAAATTTAAATATTAAAATTCCCTTTAGTTTGGAATCTGAAATATATACATATATATTATATGCATATACTAGAAAAAGCCAATATCACTGATTTTGTATCCAACTTTGAAATCTCTCGTATTTTTGTTATATACATACATATTTGAACACAAAAGTACTTTAAACTTTATGGGCTGCCGCTCCCAAATCTCCGCTGAATATATTATTGAAACCCTGATTTTGTATCCAACTTTAAAAAATTTCCTAATTATTTTTATTATTTTATCGAGTTTATTTCATTTTTGTTCATTATGAAATGAGTTCGAACAATTTGAAAAATTCGACCTTATTATATGCTTTTATATTAACTCGTCGCTGTCGGTTTTTTATTTATTTATTTATTTATTTGTCATTCTGTCACGCTTCTTATTATCTTCGTAATCTGTTAGCAACATTTATAAGTGTTGTATGGTGTGGAGGAGAGTGTACAGGTTTTGAAAGTAAGAGTGATTTGGTTCGAATCCAATTCGTGTACGTACATTTTTTTTTTTTTTTATTAACTGTATTCATCAACATTTTTTTAATAAAATTTTATGTATAATATACACATATTATTTGATCTTTCCTCCTATAATAATTTAGTTCAATCAATCTTGACGTGCACATGTATTTTGTATTAGGATTTAGCAAAACACAAAATGTATAGGTACAATATTTTTATGTTGCTAAATTATTTTGTTTTAAAACATTTGTTTAGGATTTAAATCAGAATATTTGTTATCAACATTCTTTATTGCATATTGAATATGTATGGCGTTAAAAATTAATGTTTTATGTGTTTTATTTAGGAACATTTATTATGTCTATTGTGATATAGATATACATATATAGATATACATATAAAATTTCCTTCAAAATAATTCCAATTGCCAAATTCAAACTACATAGGTACATACATAATATATTTTTGTATGTACATAGTAAAGAATATAATAAAAAGTAAAGATAATTACAAAATTATGCTTTTGCGCATTACGCATTATGATTTACAAACAAAATTTTGTCAACACAAAAAATTAAAACTACGTATGTAAATATGTACGTATATATGTAAATAATATTATGTTAAACTAATTTCCTAAATTATTTTCTTCCGCTCCATTTGTTTATAATTTAAATCAAGATATTTGTCAACAATTTTTACTGCATGATCTTATTAAAGGATTAGGTAGGTACTAGGTGTTCAAGGTTAGATGTTTGTTTGGATATACGATATACTACTAATGCTATACTATAGAAATATACAGTAAAATACATTTATATACAATATATATCATTTTCATACGTGTTAGAAATGTTACTTCTTTCGTGTTAGAAATGTTACTCTTCGAGGTACTTTCATTAATTATGAATTACATACTGGAATAAAAAATTTTTACTCTTGCCATATAATAAAAATATCCCATATTTTTTAAATTTAAATTATGTGCTTCATTTAAAACTAAAAAGTATAAAATAAAATAATAAGTAAAAAAAATAATTTTTAAAATACATATGCTTTTATCGAAACTGAATTCGCCCCCTAAAAAGTAGAAAATAAAATTGATTGCAAAACTTTAGCTTTTTGGACTGTTATAATATAAAAGTAAATTGCTGGAATAAAACAAAAATACGAACCTCAAATTTCGCAGATTTTTATTTAACCTTATTCCAGCAATTTACTTTTATATTATAACAGTCCAAAATGCTTGCACTAGCAACTCACTTTTATATTATAATAGTCCAAAAAGCTAAAGTTTTGCAATCAATTTTATTTTCTACTTTTTAGGGGGCGAATTCGGTTTCGATAAAAGCATATGTATTTTAAAAATTATTTTTTTTACTTATTATTTTTTTTATTTCCATATTTGATTTTTAATCTTTCGAATAAAATGAAATTAGGTCAACAAATTAAAAATTAAATGAAATAAAGTCGAAATGAATTATATAATTTTTAATTGATGAACCTATTTCATAGCGCCAATAAAATGTACCTCTAATAGGTTTAAATTTAAAAAAAAGTGTCTTTGAAGCATTAGTGAATATTATCTGAACTATTGGACTTTTAAACGATATTTTTAAGTTTTACATACTGTTAGCTATTTTGTTAAAATGAAAACCATATAAAAATAAACAATTAAAATAAGTAAATTTAACCAACAAATCATTACAAAATAAATACAATAATCGATTTAAACATTTTATTTCATATAATTATATCACAATTTTAATTTATTAATATTGCAACTGCTTTAATACATTTGTTCTGAACTTA
This sequence comes from Poecilobothrus nobilitatus, assembly GCA_947095535.1. NCBI lineage: Eukaryota > Metazoa > Arthropoda > Insecta > Diptera > Dolichopodidae > Poecilobothrus > Poecilobothrus nobilitatus. Next base: position 170,991,179 of record OX352773.1, read on the forward strand.
TTTTTTAAAAGAGAATTCTAACGCTAACGATTCATTCAGAACATTCAGTTCCGAACAAAAAATAATTTAGGCAGGAAAAAATATTACTCCGTTCTTTAGTCGTATTAATCCGTCGTATTACTCCGTTGCGTTTCGTATTACTCCGTCGTCTATTAATTTTTTTTTTAATGTGAGAAATATCAAAAAAATTAATGATGACAGCAAAACTAAACTAAAAACTAAAAACTTAAAATTAAATCAACTTTTGTTCCAGAGAGAAAAAAAAAGTTCTGAACGTTTTTGAAAATTGAGAGAATTCAAATTTCCATATAAATAACATGCGCTCGCATGAGTGCGGAACAAATATACGGAATCAATGAATCTAGCATAATTGACATTAACATCTATGAGTAATACATCAACATTAACATCTATGACAGAAGTTTTGTGTGAATTTAATTTAATTAATTTACAAAAGAAAAACTATCTCTTATCTTAAATAATATCACCTTTATTTAAATTTTTTAAATTTTTATCTATTATACAAAGTAAAGTTTCTGTTTGTTGTCTTCTATTCATTGCTACACCGTACATCCGATTAAAAACCGAATTTTGCAGAAATGTTCATCTCTGTGCTTGAAAGATGTCAAATACCACTTTTTTTTCGATTCGTTAACCTGTTTTTGCATAGCAGGTTTTTTAGTTTTTCTGTTCTTCTGACTAAACGATTCGACCGATTAACTTTAAACCTTGTATATGTTCTATTCATTTGTAGTAGCTGTATTTAAAAGGAAATCGCTGTAGGAACCAATTTGTTTGAAAATAAAATTGTTCATTTCAAGATCTTTTTCAAGTTTTTTTCGTTTTTCGCTCTCAATTAAAAACAGTTTGATTGATTGACTTCAAATTTTGTGTATGTGTTGCTGCTCTTCACTCAAGTTAACTGTAATAACAAACTGACGATTCATTACATCATTTCAGTATATACAACGGTTCATGAAAAAAAATTTTGAAAGCATATTATGCTTAATTTTGTATAAAGTTTCTTTGACATCAAAGATTTTTTTGCCAGAGACGACCAGATTTCTAAAAAATTTTCGTTTTTTATGCTATCAATTCTAAATGGTTTTGCCGTCTAAATTCAAAATGTCTTCTTCTTTACCAAAAAAGATAAGTAATGGGATCCCGTCTCTTTATATTCCTCTGTTATTGGTTATCCCTATAAATTGAATCCCTATTTTATTAAATTTAACAGACCTTAAAAAATTCAAACGACCTTAATTTTTATTTTCTTTTCTTTACATTTTTTTTTTTTTAAATAAAAACTTCCTTGAAATACATTATTATTTCTGACGTATTTTCATTTCATGTATGCCCTTGTCCTACCCAAAAAAAAATTGATTGCGTTCAAAATTAAAAATTTTGTTCTACTCTTAAAATAGAATCAACAAAAATAAATGAATATTTTACCCTTGTAAAAATCAAAATTTAACAACTTCAATAATTAATTGTGAATATGTACATCCCCACATATTTATTTGTTTATAATATATTTATATATGTATATATAAATCCAGAGGTGAACTTTATAATAAATTTTAGTGGAACAAATTGATTTCATTGCAAAACCAAAAACATTTTTTTTTTAAATTATTGTAATAACTCATATTTTTTGCCACCATTAAAGGAATTTTTTTTTGCTTTTTTTTTTTCGCTTTATTTTATTTTTGAGTGAGACAAAATTTATTTTTATTTTCATTTAAAGCGATTTTTTGTTTTTATTGTGTTTATCTTATTGCCAATTTAAACTTGTTATTATATTTATACTATAGAGACGTGCCATAGAGAAGAATAAATTCTTCAAAAATGAAAGAAACTAAGTACAATAGGAATTGCGGTTAGTTATATAGGGGCGAAGCTCTTAAGTTATTAAACTTCGAATGGAGAAAAAAAAAAAAAATTATAATTTACTGGGTAACTATATAATAGATCTTGAGGAAGTTGCAAAGTAGAATAAATCAGAACCATTATAATAAACTATGCAAATGGTGGGCTTAGAATTGTAAATTTAGACAACTCATTAGAAAAAATGAACTTATAATTCAAGAAAAATAAAGCAAAACATAATTTTGTATATCACAAACTTAAAAAATATATTATTATAAACTATACTATTATATAATACAATTAAATTAAAGTCATAACATACCTTGTGGAAATTCGTTTGTCATATGCAAATCGCGTTTACGGTACCATATTATATCATCGCATGTGTTATTTGAACTTAATATTTCTTGCATGTAAAGTTAGACCCCATACATATGCAAGCAATTTTGTAAAATTGTTTCTAGATTCCGAATTTCTAAATAGATCCCGTTCTCCTTAATCTCAAAAATTCCACACTTTTATCCCACTTCTTCATAACCCCAAACTGTATACATTTGTATAAAAAAAATCCCATTTTAATGTTTAGTTTCAAAGCGAGTTATTGGTGAAACTCCAAAACTAGTTTTCCTTAGTGATTTGATATTTGATATTTTCCACCGATCCTCGTAAACAAATTTTTTTTTTTTTGAAGGGAATGTATGTAATTCAACATAAACTTTATACAAATCCTTAAGCACTGCAAATGATTTATTGATCTATAATACATGAAGAGAGGCCTCGGTGGTCTAGTGGGTAAGAGCGTATAAAATACGTTGTAAGCACTGAGGGACTGTGGATTCAAATGCCACACACGTCGTAAGAATTATTCCCCCTTACAGCTACGCCTGTTCACATTTATGTGGCAGAGAAATGCAATAAAAAAAATATATATATAAATATATGAATACAGGATTGGCAAAAAAGAAAACTCAAAAGACAGGTAAACTCCAATTGATGAATTTTTACAATTAAAGTATATTAAAGTTTTATTGTCACTGTCAGCAGTAGACATGATTGAATAATTCAATTAAGTTACTAAAACCTTATAAAACTAGTAGGTGACTAGTAACACCGTTCCCTCTAATGATTTACCAAAATTTTACTCCTTCATGCTCCTTACTTCTTTTATTACTTTGATATTCAAAAACAAAATAGAATTAGATACAAATTGTACTTGTAAAAAAAATTTTTTTGACACCCTGTATTTACCAATTGAATCAATGAATTACATATTTTGATATTTTAATTTTAAATTTTGGTTATTACTGACATTTTGATATTTTATTAATTTCAAATTTTAATGTCATTATTTAAAATTTTCGACATTTTGATTTGTATACAAAAAACAAAAATTATTTGGTAAAATATAGATAAATTTTCCTGGCAATTATTTTTTGATATATGTTCTACATATTTTAAATTAAAATTTTTGCTAATATTTTAATATTTCATAATTTTAGCTTAATTAAAAAATTAATTAGTAGGTGGACTTTAGAGGGAGGAGTTATTTTGATAATAAAAGTTTTGGCATTTTGAGATTTTTACAAAGAAATAAAAATTAGATATTTTGTAATACTAATTAACCATTTGGCATAATTACTGTATGCACCATAATTACTGGTGCTTTAAGCAAACCCCACATTTTAAAAAAATCATGGTGCTATAGTTTGGTTAATGCGCATTTGAAGCTAAATTCTGATTTGCAAGAATTTTATTGTTTGAAACCCCAAGATTTTGAAAGACGAGATTTTAAAATACAAGATTTTGAAAAAAAAAATTTTTTGAATACGAATCAAAAATATGAAATTTCTTAGTTAACCTCTTTTCTATATCTATATTGATACTTTATGCAAGTGAATTTTTTTTAAGAGCACTCTTTTATATGAGGTGCATTTTTCCATTATTCCAACTAATCTTGATTAGTTTATAATGTCCTCTTTCAACCGTTTCCATCATTTAGGTATATCTGTACTTAAACACAATAACACAACAACCATTAAATCTAGGTAAATAAATTTGTATATCTGTTTTATGTTAAAAGCTTAAGAAATTCGATTATTGAGAAGGTTGAAAAGATGAATAATAAATATGAATTTATAATCAAAAACCTATCAATTTACACAAATATAACATTCTATCAATTTTTGAAATGAATTTTTTGAAACAATGTAATTTCGTTCTAAAAATGAACTAATTCTTTTTTTTTCTCCAAAACTAACTGCAAATTTAAACATTTTCTAGGTGGAATGTCATAAAGCCATAAGTCATAAAGTCAAATTTGATGAATATGGCTTTATGACCCATTCAAATCAGTCATAAAGTCATATTGGGAATATGGCTTTATGACTCATTTGAATGGGTTATAAAGCCATATTTTTATATAACATTTTGTGTCATAAAGCCATAATTAAATCATTATATAGTATAATTGTTGTTAATTGACTGATATTGAAAAATGTTTGCAAAATCTTTGGTGCAAATTTATGAAAGAAAATACTTAGGAAAGATTTTAGAGTTGGTTACAAAATCAGGATATCCGCTTTTTCCAGAATATATATATATATGTAAAGATTCTGGAAAAAGGAGCAATCCTGGTTTCGTAACCGGACTATAAAATTATTCCAAATAGATACATATATAGGCAGAATTCGGAAAAGGGCAACCTTTATTTTGTAATAATTTCTGTATCTCATTTTTACAGAACAAAGAATTTGAAATCATGGGGGTAAAAAAAAAAAGGTTTCAAATTTTCATTCGAAAAATATTAAATTCTGAATGTGGAAAATAATAATAAATTTTGTGAAAATTTACACATTTTTATGAAAAACAAAAAAAAATAAGGAATGAGGGCTGCTGCCCGCGCTCCCCGATCGCCAGTGTGTCCCTTTTGTTCGCAGGCCCGTATTGCCTACTATGTATAAAAGAGATAGCGAATTAGGAGGGATTTTAAAATTGGTTACAAAATTAGAATATTTCCGCTTTTTCAGAGTATTTATACATATACATATCTATATGCGAGATTAATTAAATAGGAGGGATTTTAGAGTTGGTTTCTAGAGTTTAATAGTTTTTCTTTTTTATAGTTTTTTTAATCGAATGAGACATAACACCATATGCCTTTATGACCCATTTGAATATGGTGTTATGGTTTTATGAGAACCCATAACTCATTCGATTGGGTCTATAACTCATTCGATTGGCTATATAACTCATTCGATTGGGTCATAAAGCCATATTTTTAAAATATGGCTTTATGACACCCTACTCATTTTTCATTTATAAATACAAAATTATATGAGAATATGGCTCTATAACTCATTCGATTGGGTCATAAAGCCATATTTTTAAAATATGGCTTTATGATACCCTACTCATTTTTCATTTATAAATATAAAATTTTCTTTCTTGTTATTAGAATAAAAATTGTATTCATAAAACCAAAATTAAATTCAATAACTAGGTACCTAATAAAAAAAAATCTAACTTTTTATTCAAGTGTCAAAAAAAAAATCACACCTCATAAGGAAAACAATTAAAAACCAAAAAAAAAAAAAACTGATTCAATCTATTCAAAAACATGAAAACTATAGAAGAATAAAACAGAAAAAAATTCCAAATCATTTTTAACTTTATACTAAGCTTTTTGAGAAAAATACATTTTTTGTAGAAGTATCCTTAAAGGATTTTCAAATTATATTTTATTTTATTCATTTTCTATTTGCCATTTTTGTCAATTCCCAGGAGCAAAAGAAAAACAAAATAGGAACAATGAAATGTCAATATTTATCATTAAAATAACACTTTTTTGTTTTTTTTTTTCTTTTGTTAAACAAATTGATAATGACCGATAAAATAAACAGTATTTTCTTTCTTTAGGTACCAATTTTCAATTCAATGTAAAAAGAATTAGACGTATATAGTTAATACTCGTATATATATTTTCTTTTGTTTTTTTTTTTGTTTTGTCCTTCTGTTCAGATTAAACAAAAACAATACAAAAAAAAATAAAAAAATTCCAATAATAATAAAAAAAAAAAAAATGAAATTGCTAGAAAAAAAAAGGTTTAATGTAAATATAATTCTTTTGCTTGGTTTTATTTATTTATATTTATTTTTTTTTTCTTTTGTTTTTTTATTTGAAATTTAACTTTATGACAAAATCCAATTTATCCCTTTAATATTACAGTACATTCAATATACATGTATAAAAGGTGTCCCATGATAAATTTAACACAGGGCAGAAGGTAAAAGGAGTTTTTCAAATAAACAACAATTTCTATGACCGGAGAGGTTTATTTTTAACATTTTTTTACAGTTATATGTGCACGAAAATAACAAGTTGACATTGAACTTGACATTCAATTTTTCTGAAAACAGAACAACTGTGATAACAACTGTGATAACATAATTACAGCTTATAACTTAAAAAATTGAATAATGAAATAAAATCTATGTACTAATAATAACGGATTTTTATAAAAAATGTCACAGTTATTAAAGTAATAATAAAATTACCGCAACTAAGATAACGAGATCTTTTTTTTAACCATTTACATGAAAGCTAATAATCTTAAATATTTAAAAAATCTTAAAAATGTAACTACATAATTCATTGATAATTAGATATGATTTTTTTAAAACATTTATGAAAGCACCGTTATCTAGAAAACTCATAAACATTAGAACTTTTTGTTTGTTTTGATATTTTTATCATTTTCTTGCCTATATAAAATTTATCGTGACACACCCTGTATATATCTTAATAAAAAAAAAGACCCTATAATGTAAATATAATTGTACCATTTTATGTTTAAGAATATTGTGGTATTAAATTTTTTAATGGCAGTGTTACTGATGGTATTTAAACAAAATTCTTTAAAGAATGACTCATAGTAAAAGCATTTTATCCTTTTTTGTCATTGAGTGATTCAAAACTCTTAAAAGAAAATCGATGGATCACTTTACAAAAAAAAAAACCACACCTAAATAAAAGTTAATGCTTTTATAAGTATCAAAACTATATTTATATAAAATATTTAAAAAACTGAAAATCAAAGAAATATTAAAAGATTTAATTCTATCATAAACTTTATAAGAAATTAAATCATTTTCTTCAACCTATACATATAAATGCAAAAAAATATTAAATGAATTAAGGATAAATGTTTGTATTATATTATAATAAGATATGATTTTGCAAATTTTAAAAATAAATATACTTAAGTTATTCAAATAAATGAAATATAATTCCATTCAGTCTCAGACATTTAAACAAAGAAAATTCAAAAATGTTTGTAAAACCTTAAGGCAATAAAATGACCAAAAAAAAAAAAATTTTGCAATTTGTTTAAAATTTAAATTACAAAATTTAAAGCATATTTAAATATGTTTGTATATAGTTTTTCTAGACAAGAATATCTTCAAAAAGATTAACTGTAGGTACATAATATAAATATTTATCAGCAGTTGTTTTTTTTTTTTTTTTTGTTTCAGATACCCTAAGGTTTTAGACAATTTTCAAATTATTTTTGACTGAAAAGTACCACTAGAAAATTTAAACAACAAAAAAACCATAAGCAATTTCAAAGGTCTGAACAGATTTATCAAAACAAATATGAACTAAATCTGTATATAAGAAATTAGGTATCAAAAATATTACTGAAAAATGTTGACACATTCCATTTTTTCGGTGCTGTTAAAAATTGTCTACGATCAAAACAACATAAACTCAAATTTTGTTCTTCATAGAAATATCGGGAATTCCATGTTAGTCATTGGGACATTTTCTTTTATCAATTTAGCCTATAGGTACCATTAACTGTATTCTGCAAATATTTGCATATTTAAAACCCTTTTATAGAACAATATTTCACTAATATTTCGGTATTTCAATAACAAAAACTTAAACGAGAAAAGTAACTTATATTTTCACAAAATGCTGTTAATCATCGGGATCGTACACTTTTGTTAGTTTAATAATTTTCAATATTATTACCATTTTCTGCGAATACCTTTACAATAGTAAAAAAATAAAATCTTACATTTACATTGCATATATGTCTATTGATAAAACATGGACTAAAATCTAATTTTAGGGTGTTTATTACAACTTGTAAAAATTGCAAGAAAGTAGAATGCGTTAGTCATTAGGACAATCGGGCATTTTAATAAAAAAATTTCCGCCTCAAGAATGAATTTGAATTGATTTTAAAAACACAATTTAAAAAGAAAAGCAGATGTAGAACTAATACTCGCGTTATCTAATATTTGAATCTTAGAGAACCTTATAAGATATAATATTCTTTTTTAAATTTTCAGTTTTTGGCACATTTTTCATGGAGTTCCCCATATTTCTATTAAGAAACTTAAATATGCATAACAATAAAATTTCAAAAACTATTTTAAAAATTTTAAAAAAAAATTCACTTATTTATATTTATTTTAAATAGAATTATTTTTTACTTACCTCCTTTGGAAGCACTAAATGTTCGTAACCTATCTACATCATCATCTTCTGGATCACTTAACTGTAAATGATGCATATTCATTGTTGGAACGTCAAGAAACGCATTTGATTTTCTTTGTACTGTAAAAACGATAAAAATAATTTGAAAATAAATATATATGTATATAAATTAAATATGTATTTTTTTTTTGTCAGGGATATTTTCTTTTTAAGGGATTATGGTTTTGGACATTTTAAGATTTTCATTTTAAAAATATTTATCTACTTAAAATATATATGTATATTATATATATATATATATTATTACTATATTTTAGGTTATGGTAAAATTATAGTGCAATTTATGTGGTTTTTGTGGTGAATATATAAAATCTAATTTAAGGATATTATGTTGTAAAATTTTAACTTACTTAATGGAGCCCTTTTTACTTTTTTTTTTTTTTTAATAATTTTTATATTTATTTAATTAGTGTATATATATAGAAGCAAGTTGTTAATGTGTTTTGTTTGTTATTAGCAAAATAAAAAAAGAAGAAAAATAAATGATAATTGTTATTAAATATTGTAATAATATAGTGCTTAAAAATACATTATCTGTAATTTATTTCAATAAATAATTTAATTTATAAAATAAAAATAGGAAAAAAATGCAAATTTAACTTTCTTACCCTGGAAAGGTAATCTACGTAAATTTTACTCACACATTTTGTTTAGCCTACTACGAAACAAATATATTTTTTGAAATTATGTAACTGTACTTTATTCTTTTATCATATTTTTAAGTAAACAAAAATTAAATAAATAAGTAGTTTGTACAGTGATGTTATAGCGTCGTATTTATCGTATTTTGTACGAATTTCAAAGGCAAAATACGATGTACGATTTTTAGTCTTATTTTGAGAAAAAAATACGATTTTCACCCAAAACAAGGAAAAATATGATTTTGACCCAAAACAAAAGCAAGATGTACATATATATGTAGTTAGAATAATATTGTTACAAGTTACAACTATATAATATACAAGTTTCATCAATATGCAATAATTCAATATTTCAATATGTCAAAGAAAGATTATTTTATAAATTTTAATAAGGTACGAGTCTATTTTTATTTCCAAATCTGGTCTCGGCATCAGATTTTCAAACTATTGATTCAGGATTTCTGAAAATTAAAAATCTTGATTTTGTAAATATATTTGGCGAATCTCGAAAAAATTGGGTTAAAAAGTTTTGGAAACAAATTTCTAGAATTAAGAGAAATGATGGGCAGTTTTCATTTCCGTTGATGTCAAAATTTATTTTTCATTCAAAGTGTAATTATATTTATATTTATGAAATAAGGTTTTTGTTGAATTTATGAAGTAATTTTTTTTGTTTAATTTATAAAATACATATTGTTTATTTTTAAAATTATTTTTTCTTTTATTTAAGTATTTTACCACTTCATAAATACAGCAACAAAAGGTTAGCCCGATTTCTTAATGAAGTTTTTATTTTGAACGGTTTTTTGACAGGATTTTACACCAAAAACTTGTTGACTGAATTTTTTGACCAGATTTTTTAAAAATTTTTCCAGTCAAACGATCAAATTTGACCGGATTGAAAATTTTGAAGTGGCAACACTGGTAGCCATTGCAAAATACAAAATACGATAAATACAATTTTGAAACGATTTAGTGTACGATTTGAAAAAAAATTCTATAACAACACTGAGTTTGTATTTAAATGTTGACAGTTATAGACGTTCCAGTAAAAGCCGGTAAGTAAATTTTATTCATGTTTACCTAAATAGGAATATTTATGTGAAAAAATAGATTAGTGTTATATTGTTTTTTTTTTATGTTATGAATTACTTTAATAAAAATTATTTTTCTAAATATCTAATTTTAGTTATTTTTTTTAAATATTTTTAATTATTTTTCAATTTGTGATATCGTTTTTACACTTTTATTTCAAATTCAGTAAAAGTGAGTAAAATTCACTCATGTTTACCTTTAAGCAATAATAGAACATGATTACCTTTCCAGGGTTAAAAAAAAAATACATAATAAAAAAAATTAAAAATACTAATTAAAATGTTGTCTTTAAAATAATAAACCCTCATACTATAATTATTATCTTAGAAGCCAATCGTGTCTTGTAAAATATAAAATCTCCCGAGCAATTGAATGTTTTACTTCATTGGACACCTTCAATATAATCTAAAATACTACAACTAATTTTTCGAGATTTAATTAAAATTTTCTGTTATACGTTTCTCTAAAAGGATTTAGTTTTATATGCCAAAAAGCCGTTCTTTTATTTTATTCTACTTCTATACAAGGAAAGAATTTGCTTCTTAAATTTTTTCTATTTGCTTCCTAATTCTAACTTTTTTTACTCTATTTATTTATTATTTTTTCGTTTACCTCTTTGTTCAACTTGTTTATTCATTCATAAATTATTCCGCGAGATTATGCGATAATTGCGGTTCTATTTCAAAAATACATACTATAAATACTGAAAAACTATTCATTTCGGTTCTATACATAATCGAGTTTAAAAATTTTAAGATGATATTCAATTTAAAGTTTACTATAAACGTTTTAAAATATAGCTTACAAATTTGGTAGGTATAAGAGTATTAGAGCAAAATAAATACGTTTTTAAATTAAAAATATAAGATATTTTTATGAATGATTTTTTAATTTTTAACAAAACTGTGTATGAACTAGTGCATACAACTGTATTAAAATATATAGAAAATCAAAAAGATTTAAAATATACGAGTATTATTATGTAATCAAAAAAATATATGACATTATCGTGTTTAAATCATAGATTCTGAAAGAGAGCTAAAATAAATTTTAAATGCAACAGAAAAATATTAAAGTTTAGTTTGAAGCATTCTGTTGAAGTTCAAAAAGAAAAAGGTCATAAATATGAAAAAAAAAAAAATTCTTTTACAAGACAACTTTAAATGTCTATTATATAAAATTAAAGATAAATTGTTTTAGAAAACTTTAATTTAAACCAATTTCTTTTTATATAAAGTTTTATTTATACAGAGTGTTCCACGATCATTTAGGTGAGAAAGGATGATAGAGTATAGGATGTCTATTTCTAACTTTTTTCTAGATAACGGTGTTGAAAGTTTTTTACGTCATAAATAAATTAAAATCGACTTAAAATCATATAGTTTAAAATGGAAAGTGGGGCCCTAGTGTAAGAGCGTATAAAATACGTTATGAAAACCGAGGGAGTTTGAGTTCGAATCTCACACACGTCGTAAGACTAACTCCTCCTTACAACATTTACAGCCACACCTGAAAAGAAAAGGCTGTGTAATGTTCTTATTAAAAAAAAATGAAAATTTGATTTAAGATTTTTTCAATTGGCAGGACAGGATTATTGACTGTCATATAAAATACTTTTAAAAAAATTTTTAAATTTAAAATAATATGTCGTTATTTTATCTTTTCTCTAATAACTGGAATTTTTTTTCATAAAAAAATCGTTCTTAATGTAAAAATGTTATTTATTTTTTCAATTTACCAAGAGGTTGGAGTCATCACGTCTTTATATTATACGTCATGGAAAAACATATAACACAAAGCATAGCTTAAAATTAAGGGACAGGTCAAAATCCTGCACGCCAAAATCAACCTGCGACAAAATCTTACTTTTTCTTTTTTATCTTGCATTACAAAATCTTTCACCGACAAAATCTTGCAAAATATTTTTAAAGGAATAGATTGTAACTTTGTTTTTAAAGTATGTATAAACAAATAGTTATGGAGGATTTTAGAATTGAATTCCATTATGAATATGTGCCATTCTGAATTACATGCAAGATTTTGTTCTAGTAGATTTTGGAAAAAAATTTTGGAAAAAAGATCGTAAACATATGTACTAAAAACTTTGAATACCGTTAGACCATCGAATACCATTTGTAATAGACAACCAATTAGTATATATACTAATTAATGTTACTTCCATAGAATATTTTGTTTGTTTCATAATACCCTATCACATTCTGAGACTATGTATAAAATTTATAGTGTGACATCTTGTATAATAACATAACGTAACTTACAGGTATACAATATAAATAAGATAATAAAAATTTTTAATTCTTAAGATATAAAATGCCATAATTTTTAATTATTTTACAAATAGTTTTAACATCTTTTTCTTCTTTTTAACTTGTAATTTGCTAATGTTTAAAGTTACCTAGCAAAAATTACCTTGAGAATGAGATTTAAAGAAAAAAAATATAAAATTAAAAGCATCTGGTGAAGCATTAAATTTCTTCAAAATTTGTGAGAATTTCTTTGCTGTAGTGCAAATTAAGTTTTAAGCTTGAAAGAAATAGGAAAACTAAAGTGAAAATAAGATTTTTTTTTTTTCTTAAATATTTTTTGTGCAATTTAAAACATTTTAATTTTACTTAAATAATCGTTGAAATTAAGTGACTATCTTATGAAAAATTTCTCTTTTCATTTTTAATTAATTTTTTCAAAAGTTATTATTTTTGTTCTTGAATTTGAAAAAAAACAAAAATTGTCAGATTTCACAAAAATTAGGGCTACCAGAATACCCTTAAATATATATAGTATATAGTATTGAAATATCCTTATTCAGTATGTACTCCATATTTTGAATTTCGCCTTTTTAGCACATTCTCAAAAAATTTTGAAGAAATGTGCTTATTAGTTTCACACTGTCCGTCTGACCGTCTGCACATCCGTCCATCTGGGTGTTTACAAAATTTTTACACCGTTTGAAATAAAGCAATGAATTTTAACTACGGATAGGCTTCGCTAAAAAACTAATTTTGTGGAACAACTTTTTACTGTAGCCCTACCGGCCACCCGTTACTGAGCTACAGCCCTATAAAGTTCGAACAAGCCCTATCTTTAAATCGTTATAACACGGGTTTTATGAGGCATATTTTCAATCTGGAAACGAGGCTAAACGATTGCTGATTTTATAACCTTTATAAAAATATATAAAATGCTTTGACATGCGGTATTTTAATATACCGTTATGTGAAACTCAATTTTTGAAAAAATTCGGACGCCTTTTATCTTTCAAACGGTTTAACTTAGAAGCATCCAATTTTGACAGAAATTAGATCTTTGAAAATAAGTATGAGTTATTTCAGGAAATATTTTTGTGTCGTACCCCGTTTAGGAGCTGTAGGAGGTCAAAAACTGAAAATTCTCTGAAAAACTGAACTAAAAAAAAATTTTTAAACAACTGTAACTTTGGCACCTGTCCACATTTTTTGAATTAATATACAAAAATTAAAGCGCCAACATTATATTTTTGTTCATGTTAATAATTTTTCTTAATAATATAAGGTTGCCTTGAAATTGACAAAAGATTGACTTGATTTTTCTCGATTTCTCTAACAAATTATTCTAATGATTTCCTTCAAATTTTGTATTATGATAAATTTATTTTATTCAAAATAACTTACTTAATATATATTTCCAAAAAAACTAATTAGAAAATTAATTTTCGAAATGTGCTGTTTTGAAAACCCTTGGTTTTTTCATTACTTGTTTATAACTTTTAATTGCTTACTAAACAACTATCTATAATAGTTTAATCTAATTAGCAACGCACTATTTATATATGACATTAAATATTTTTATTTGACATGGGAAAGAAAATAATGGACTTTCCTCTTATTCAACATCTTTACATCATCACCCTTGTCAATACCATTTCAGTCCGTTTTTTGTATTACCGTTATTCCGCATCCTAATAAGTACACTGTAATAAATTTTTAATATTCCATAGTTCTACAAAATGTCAAACATGTTTTCATACAGTTTTCTAGAAAAGAATTTTGTAATTATTTTGTATTAAAACTTATTTTGCATAAAGCCCACCAAAATCCCAAATTTTTTTGTCAGAGAAGAGAAAAACTATTCAAAATAATTTCCATTTTAAGGGTTATTATAAATGTAGCAAAATAATTTAAAAATAATAATACAAAGGGGAAACAGATACTTATAAAAGTAATATTATTACTTAATTGAAAAAAAATATTTATTTATTAATTTACAATTAAAATTTTTAATTTTATACCCTTAAATTTATTTAATTTTAAAGTTTTTAATGTTTTTTCCACAGCTTATTTTAATTTATTTATATTAAGTAATATAAGCACAAACATCCAAACATCGACAAAAATTTTTCGACTAAAAAATTAAAACATATATGCATTTTTATGTAATAACTCACAATTGTAATAATCAACATCCAACCAAAACTTCGTCGTCGTCGATATTAAAATATTTCCATTTCAAAATATTTCCGCTACAATTATTTTTGACGACAAGAAGCGTATTTCAAGCGTAATGAATAAAATATTAATAATATTAGACGGATTCATTATTCCCTTACAGTCCACTCACAATTCAAAGTCTCCGCATCCTTTTCCCAGCCTTTCCTATCTCTGATCCCTAGCCAATATACCGCGTTAGTAAGTAGGGATTTGATCACATTATATTAGCTAAAGTGGAAGGTGGGTTTAGTCAGTAAGAATCAGACACTACCATGGGGGAATTCTTGATGTCTTTGGAAGATTTGGAGATTAAGAAAAAAAATTTAAAAGCTAAAATCAAAATATTTATGTAAAAAAACAAAAAACCCATTAACGAAAAATAAGTGCATTAAGAAAAGAAGCATCTGGTAACTTTATTTAACATAACATTTTGAAACAAAAATATTTAATATATTATTATGCAAAAAAAAAAATTAAAAAAATAAAAATTTTTATGTTCAACTGCCAAAAACATAATTATGTTAAAATGACGCAATGTTTTATTTTTTTTTTTATTTAAAACGGTTTTGTTTTAGCTGTTTGACTTTTATATGTGAAAAAATGTAGCCGATGATTTTTAGTTCATTGTACTTTTCCAAGGTACTAAGAAACGATGCTTTGCTGATCAAATAGATCACATAAAAATATTTGCAATTTAAATATCTTGTTAAAATTTTTTATGATGCACTTTTATGTATGATAGAAATGAATCGTAACTGAAAAAAATAATTTTTTTTTTTTGTTTCCTAATAATATTTTCTAATTAATAGTTATGTCGACCTAAATTAGTATGGTAAATTTTTGAATAATTAAAAACTATATAAGAAATTAAATTAGTTTTATTGTTAATAAATTAAAAGTTGGTATTTTTTATTTAAATTATTTTTTTAAATATTAATTTTTAAAATTAGGTAGGTGTTATAGTTGAAAAAATATTTTTTTAATTTTTAAAATATTCTAATTATACAAATTACTTTCCGTTGAAGTAATTTAAAAATTTACTTTAAAACACAAATTGCCAATGTGGTTTAATTGTTAAAAAAAAAAAAACAATTTTACAAAATTTTTAATGGTTTAAATAAAATGTATGTAATATGTATGTGTATGTATAAATGTATTTAAATTTATTTAGACTATTTTTGGACTAAGATTGAGTAAAATTTATAATTAATTAAAATTTGATTACATGCCGCTTCGACTTTTCATACCATCATTCATGGGAAATACCTATAGTATATTTTCTTATTTATTCCCAAAAAAGACGGAACTTTAGTAAATGTTGTTAGAAGAGAAACAAAAGAAAACTAAATTATAAATTATAAAAATTAGTATAAAAAATAAAATTAATCCAAAAACTATTAGCTATTATAGATTATCTAAAACTTATCTCCGCAGCTGTTTTCAAATTACTTCTTAAGCTACAAATTTATAAGATCGAAGACTTTTATTTTCGTTTTTGAAAACTTGGAGATGTAAAAAAAATCATTTATTTTTTCAATAACTGTTTGCTACCATATATTATAAAATAATTTGTGTAAAGAAATTTGATGATCCCATTAAATCACTATTATTAGTAAGTAACTTAGCTTTACAGATATTTAGTATAGGAGAGAATTCTTCGCTACGAAGATATAAAAAGGTTGATGACTGCACTTAAAGATTTGCAAATAGTAAAAAGGGAAATCTTAGCTGCCCACCTCGATGATGTTTAAATTGCTAAATGGTGTAATTAAGCTTATGGAAATACCTTTCAGATACAAACGAATTTGCAAATGTGAAACCAATCTTTCATTGTAACTGTTCCTTAAAATTGAGGATAATATAATTTTCATGTTGTAAAAATTTAGAAGAAAATTACAATTAATTTTTCATCATAACCCTGTAAACCTTAATTCCATATTCCTTAACAGAATCTCCGTTTGCTCAAACAATACCGTAGTACTAAATGTTCCTTAAGATATTGTTTAGGCAAAAAGGTGAGTGGAATTTAGTGTACTAAAGACCTACATATTCATTGATGGATCGTGACCATTCCGCATCTCTTTAATTTCTTTCAATGAGTTCCATATATCCTCTCAAAAAAAAAAAAAATAATAAAAAATAATAATAAATGAAATTGATATTATCTGTCAGTATATAGCTTTTATTAGACGCTTTTTTTAAGCCACTTTTTGTTATTAATACAGTATTTTATGTAAAAATGGTAATAGAAACTTTTGACATCTACAAAAATAATGATCTGAAATGAATTTATTACGATTTTAATTTCTGGGAAATAACAAACCAAGAAATATTAAAATTTCATAGAAAATTTATTTCCTAAGAGTTATTTAGAGATAAATGACAGCATCATTACGTTTTAAAATAAAATAATTAAAGATTTTTTTTTTAATACAAACAAAATATTACCTAGAAATTTTTCTAGTAATTTAATTTTTAAATAAATAAATTAAATATTGTGATATATTTTTAACAAATTTCTTTTATAATTCAACAAATTTAAATAGAAATTTGCAAACAAAAGTTTTTAACTGCAATTTTCCCTTTAAAACTACAAAACTTATAATTAAATAAATAAATTTTTTTCCAATAAACTATTTTGAACTAAATTTTTAATTTTTAATGGTAAATTTTTAAAATAATATTTCCATTAAATTAAAAAATAAATCAATTTTTCACAGAAAAATCATGGTAAATAAAATTTAAAATTAAATTAAAAAAAAAAAAAAAAAAATTTATTTTTACTTCTCTCACTTCTCTGAAAAATAATTTTTCTTTTGTTACAAAATTAAAACAATAGAAATAATTATTTTTGGCATTTATTATTTTATTTTATTAATAAATACAACTATTTTTAGTATTTTATATTATTATTATTTCACAATTTGAGAAATTAATAAAAATAATTAAATTAAAATAAATCTAGAGTTTTTTTTTTTGTACATATTAAATTGTCAAAAGATAATTCAAATGTCAGACAGTCTGGTAACATCAAATGTATAACTCGTAAATTAAAAATAAAACTAATTACTTTCAATTCAATTATAAATTTTTATTTATTTAAAAGAAAATAAATTAAAAAATAAAAAATTTAATAAAAATTAAATTAATTCGTATTTAAATTTAAGAATAGAATATATTGGCGTAATATAAACAATTTGCTATGAAAAGAATAATTTCTATAAAATAAAAAAAAAAAAAATAATTAAAAAAATTTCAAAAATTTTTTTAAAAAAAAACTCAACTCAATTTAATTTTGACTGTAATGTCAACTTTTAGAATACATTTTAAAATTAAACTCTTAATACATAGATTTCTAATTTTGGTTTTATTAGTTTTGCTTGGAAGATGTAGCCGCTATTCTGATTTTTTGATATGGTATCTATACGGATATGATATGGTTTCGGTTTCCAATAAATCAATTTTATGTTAACAATGCTCTGATATAATGTACCAACCAGTAAGTTCGAATCGAAAGCAGAATTCTCTTTTTGACGGCGAAATAAAGCCGAAATAGTCATTTTTTAAAATTTGACCTTATTACAGTTTTGAAACTGAAATAATGCTGAATTCGGAAATGAAACAAAATCTTTTTTATATCTTTTTTATTTTAATTATAAAAAATTTTTTTTTTTTTTTGCTTGCAATTCCCAATAACATCGTACTCTTATTAATTATTTTAATACTCAAATTTTTGTTACTTTACCTATTTATGGGTTATTTTGATAAAAATTTATTCTTAAAATACAGGGTTATGACAGGAGTAACTAGAAAATTTATTCTAATTCAGGATCTCATAAAGATAAATATAAATATTCTGGAAAAAAAAACTTATAATCCTGATTTAATAAACAATCATAAAATTTCTCCTAATTATTTTTCTTACATACATATTTTAATAACAAGACTCCTAATTATTTTAAGATTCTGGAAAATGATATATATCCCTTTTTCCAGAAAGTTTATCATAAAATGTTTTGGCTTTACTGCAATTTTGTTTTACTTAACCCTTATACAAAAAACTAATTTATCGCTATACAAACATTCATAGCCAAACCAAAATCATACATGTATTTTTAACAACTTCCAAAAATGTCAAAGAAACTTTCACGAATAAGTTTAATAAGCAAGGAGTAATACAAAATGAAAAAAATCGACCTTAAAATCGGTCACCGTTTCTAACCTTCTAATTTTAAAGTTTTACTTTATTAAAAATAAAATAGTGTGGTTGAGAAAATTTTCTAATAGAATTTTGTTTCAATTTTTAATCAAGTTTTGATATTCTATAAATATTACATTTACCTCATCTTTTACTAAAAGTTTAATATTCCTCCAAATTTCATGTCACTACAAATATTCCTACAAATTTCACTACAAATATTCTTTAATAATTTTTCTCACTAGAAAAAATTAATAAAAAAAAACTTGTTCTACAGCCTTGTTCTACAGCCGGCTTGTTCTACAGCCGAAAATTTTTACTGTCAAACATTAAAAGAATGAAAGTCAATAACTATTTTATGATTTATCCTTTGGAAAAAAAAAACCTTATTAACATAAGTGAATACAAATTGTTCACGCAACAATAAAATTATAAAAAGAATAGTTAAATTGAATCTAAAACGAAGACGAGTGCAGTAGAGTAGACTGTGTCAACTGTCAACTCTGGGATACCGGTATGGTATATGCGTAATATATCCTGTTTATATAGAATTGGATTATCTTTTAAAAAATTTCAGGTGTTTTAGTACCGAGGTTAACTACCGAGATATATTTATGTAAATTGTGGAGTTGTATGACAGCTACCCGAATCTATTGCACGAGCACAACCAAATTTTACAGAAATTACCTAAAATTTGATAATCTTTTGTAAGATTTCATACGCTTAGTTTTATAAAGTTCCAAGAGGTGCAAGAAGCCTGAACCTACTATTCAAGCCCAACCAAATTTTGAAGAAGTTGTTAGCATGCAATTCGACATCTTATTATAAAATTTTAGATACCAAGTTTCAATAGATACTGAATTATTTCCATATAACAAAAGAAGTGGTATGGCACCTACTCGAAGTTGTATCGCACTTACGCGGCCGAAAATGGTGGATTTAAATAACGAAACTAACAATTTTGTAAGAGTGACGTAAAAAAATGTCAGCCTCTTAGTTACTTTATTTTTTGAGTTATCGTGCGAACAGACGAACGGATGAACGAACACGGCTTAATCCATTCCTAGTTCGATTCTGAGCCGATCCATACCTTTAACGCTATATCTACATCAATACCTTAAATCACAAACGTAATGGCAAATTTATTATACCCTTGAACATAGTTCATACGGGTATAAATATGATCAGATAACAATTCAAATAACCATAAAATATTTAGTGCTGTCTAATCAGAAGTAGAATATGTTTGGACAAAAATCTCAAAATGAAAATGAAGGACCGTTAAGTATAAGCCGGATTATCTATATATAACTACTTTACTAAGTTAAACCATATAGCTTAGCTTAGCTTAGTTTAAATCAGAGAGGACATCAAAGACTATCTAAGCCTATACCTTGAGAAAGTTCTCAAAACAATAAGAAAAAATCTTGTTTTGCAATTTCTTTAATATTTTATTTCAAATGATACAGAAATAATTTCAAGATGTTTGACAGTAGATATCATAAATAGTTTATAAATTAAATTATTTTTAAAAATTAAATAAAAAAATTTCAAAATAAAATGAAAAATTTGAAAAAAATTATTTATATGTCAAACTGTCTCAATAATTTAAAATTTATTGCCAGAAATTCTATAAATTTTTTTTATCTCTAAAAATATATAATAAAAACCCTTTAAAATACAACCAAAATATTTTAGTAATTGAAAGCCAAAGTTCATGAACGTGAACAAAAAAAACAAAAACTTTTAACAAAGTGGCATTTAAAATAAAAAAATTTTAGCATTACATATTTTTATACTTCTGTTAAGCACCTACAAAAACAAAAAATATTACTATAGAACTAATCATTTCTGACATTGCAATTGCTGCATTATTTAAAAAAAAAAAACTTTTTATACTTTTTCTACAAAAAAAATTAAAAAAAAAAAAAATTTTCTTTGAAAATCTTATTTTTTTTTTTTGCAAAAAGACCATTTTTTCCTCGTTTAAACTGAATCTTATTTATATACTACAAAATAATACCAGAATAAATAAAAATATGAAAACATTAAATAAACTAACCTGGATGATGGGGTATCGGTTTCCTTTGTGATAATTTTCTTCTTTGTGGCGGGGTTTCCGTTTCATTTAAACGTGGTTCACTTGTACATTGTGTTCTATGTTCAACTAAATTTGGTTGTTGTGTTGTCACTTTTCGTCTCACCTAAAAAATAAGAAAAAAATAAAATTTATTTTTATTTTATATAAGTAAAATTTTCTTAAGAACATCTTAAAATTTATAATTCATTTGAAAAAATTTTAAATTTTAAAAATCTTAAAGTTAAATGTAATATAGTACAATTACTAAATTCTTTAAAATGTAATAGTACTTTTCAAAGAACATTAAAAATCATAAATTTTTTTGTTACTTTAAAGGTCTTTTAATCTGTACAATTCAATTATTTTCATAGTCAGAAAAATATAATAAACGCAGTAAATGCTTAGGAAGCGTAAAGACTTAGAAAAGAGTCGGATTTTGTAGAAAAGTAAAAGAAAATGTTTGATATATTTCGTTCTTTAAATGAAAATATTGTTAAAATTATATTTAATTTTTGAATATTCTCACAAGTATATTATGTATGTATTTTCAAAAGAAAAACGTTCTTCTGTAGCCGGACAGAACATTCCTCTTGAGTGTCAAAATGAATATATGTAACTTTTCTTTAAAAGTTTTTCAAGTTAAATTTAAAGAAAATTCTTCAATTTTTTAAAATAGCCAATTAGAAGACAGTATATAAATCTTAGAATATATCTTAGAATATATTTTCTGTGAAGAAGACACTTTGGAATTTGGGATCAATCAAACCCTTTAAATACAAAACTTTTTTTTAATTTAAAATGCAAAAGCATTGCAAAAAATACAAAATTTTTACCATTACTAAGTTTTTTGATTACTAAAGTTGTCGTTTCCCGCCGTTTGGAGTTTTTAGATTGAAAAAAATCCGTTAATAGTAACCGTTTTGAATATAAACTTTTTTCAACTTTGAGAGTCTTCAGCTTTGAGGATCAAGCACGGTTGCAAGTGGGTCTATTTACAACATTTTATATAAAATATATATATATATATATTCTTTATCAGTGTAGGAATATTGTAAACAAACGAAAGATGACGTCCTTTGGAAAATGTATAAAATTCGTTCAGCTTGAAAATGTGTTCTTTTATTCATTTTATATAAACAAAAATTTCGAACTTGTAAACTAAATACGAATGAATTATAAAATAAAAATAATTAAATATAAATTTAACACTAAAAAAAAGTATTATTTTAGGAAACATTAAAATTCATTTAAATAAATTCTAAAATAGTTTCCAATTTATTTTTA
This sequence comes from Poecilobothrus nobilitatus, assembly GCA_947095535.1. Classification (NCBI taxonomy): domain Eukaryota; kingdom Metazoa; phylum Arthropoda; class Insecta; order Diptera; family Dolichopodidae; genus Poecilobothrus; species Poecilobothrus nobilitatus. The sequence goes on from OX352773.1 coordinate 171,013,392, forward strand.
AAATTAATTTTATTAATTTCCTCAATTAAATTTTATCTGTTTAAAAATAATACCATAGAAAATATTTTATTTTAATTATTTCTTTTATTTATAATAAAAACTATTTCGAATGTAATTTAAAATTCCATGATTCTAAGATATCGAAACCAATCGATTTAACAAATTTTAAAAATTTAATTATATTTGATTCCAAAAGTAATCAATTAAATTTGATATCAGCATTAAGAATTTTTCATTTAAAAAAAAAAACATTTATTTAGCTTAAAAGCAGAAATTTTATTTAATTTCCAAATTATTTATTTGATAATTACAAGAATAATTTTTGTTATGTTATATGTTAATTTGCGGTATATTTTTATTTTTTTTTTTACGAATACGATGACGTTATTGTTCCAACATCCGTTGAATTTAAACTTCTAGAGCAGTTGAGCATTTTTATTTAAGAAATCAATAACTATATCTTCTTCTTTACAATTATTTGACAGCTTGTTTCAAAATTTTACAATGAGATGTCACCAAATACTTAACTGTACTATTTCATGTAACCACCATTGTAAATCTTCAAATTTCTAAAACCGAAAAAAACTGCATAAATCCTTTTTTTCTTGTTTTACAAGGGACCGTGAAAAGTCATTCAAAGGAACTGCACGAGGTTCCTCTGGGTAGTGTTGGACTCTAAACAACCAAAACCACCCCCTTTAAAATCAAACTATAGGATTGGTCCTTTAATACATAATAATATAATGGTTGGTTTGGTTTTGGCGAAAAGGATAAGGGAAGGATTATTTGCAAAATTGGATTTAGGATAATTGGGATTATGGAGGATGAAGGCAAAAATTGGGATAGTAATTTTGAAGAAGGATGTTAATATTCTTCTTGAATTTTGTTATATCGTACACAAATGAATTACCAACTTTCATAAAGAAGTGGTAAATGGAGCAATATATTCAAACGATTATTATTTGAAAAATTAGCTCATTAGTTTCACTCTGTCGGTTCGGCCATCTGCCAACAAAATTTCTACATCATTTAAGATAGAACAATGAAATGTTAACCATCGAGAACTTTCAAAAAAATTTTGTTGGAGAAGAATTTTTTTATCTAGTCTCTCAAAGTTTGATAAAGACCTATTTCCGAATGTGTAACTAAATTCTGCTTAAATACTTTTTCAATTGAAAAACGCCAAACGACAGAAAATTTTTTGTTACTTTTACAAATCAATATTTAATATTTAAATTAACTGTTTTGTGAAAAGGAAATTTTTCAATATTTTGCTTCCTTCACATATCAGCAACACTTTCAGATATACCGCCTTAAAATGTTTGGAGAAGAAAGATATTTTCAGAATTGGCATAATTAGTTACCTCAGAAAACTTGTTTGTACCTCCTTTAAGAACTATTTCCGCGTCAAAAGTTGAAATTTATTGCTATTTTTAGATACCTGTGACTTGGATATATATACAATTTTTTTTTAAAAACTTTTATTTTAACTTAAAGATTTGCTTAAAATTTTAACTTTTAAAAGAAAACCTCATCCTAAATATTTATTTTAAATAAATGAAAATCAATATTAGGTTGACAAATTTCCCCAAAAGAAAATTTCCGTATATATTTTTTCCAGTTTTCTCTTTATTGACAAGAAAAAGTAAAAATTTTTAAAGTTAAATTTAACATTTCATTAAATTCATCAGTCATTTTAACCCCCAAGAACAAAACTGTATAATATGTATATACTATATAGGTACTATATATAGGAACTTTTTTTTACTTCTAACAACAATCTAATAATTCCCCTGATAAATATTTTACATCACTGACCAATGCATCATTATTACTTTTCTTGCTGTTTATTTTTTTTTTGACGCTTAATTCTCTTCTCTTCTCATCATCATCATTTTTGCTTTTTCTTCTGTTTCTTTTTTCTATTCTTCTAACGATAATATGACCATAACAGTTTTCAACACATTTCTTTTTTATTGTGTCCTTTCATCTGATTTAATATGGCCAAAGGGAATTAGTTCAGTTATAAATTTTCCAATTTTTATTTTTCTTTGTGCTTAAAGAAAAATACGAAAATAATAAAAGGAAAAAGAAAAAAAAAAAATAATAAATATAAGATGGAATGATGAAGGAACAAAATAAAAATAGCTATCTTCATTGTTTTTAACTATAAAAAGAAAATATTTAAAAGCTTCCAACTATTATTTCGCTTTTTTTTCTTGTTTTTGTTGTTGTTAAGTATCAGAATGAAAACAAAAGAATTCCTTTTCTAATTTAATACAGTATACAATGAATTTTATCGTTTAATATTGAAAATTTTTATTTTTCTTTTTCTTAAAAAAACATTTTTTTTTTAATCTTGTTAATTTATAATTAGTTAAAAATAAACAAAAAATGACGCATTTACTTAAATGTTATTTTCAAAAACTTATGTACAATTTCAAATAATGACAAGTTTCCAAATAAACGAGATAAGAAAAACACTAAGAAAAATTCATATACAATGATACAATGTATGCACATTCAAATAATTTTTAATCAATAGTTACATTTTTAATTAAAATTTATAAGCTTCATGAGATGAATCTAAAGATTGACGATATCTGAATGAATCGATGTTGTTTAGTACAGTCAATTGTTAAGATTTTATTAGATTTTATTGGTACATTCAACAGCAATTGACGGTTTATTAATTTATTCGGCAAACCTAAAAATCTCAGCAAAATTAAATATTTACAGGCAACATATCTACAGGCGAAAATTTATTTATTGTTATAATGTTAGAACTTCTTAAAAGCACCTCCTATTTCTCAATCAAAATATTTATATAGGGGCCTCGATTGCCCTAGTGGGTATAATATAAAATATGCTGTAAAAACCGAGGGGAGTGTGGGTTTGAATCCCACACACGTCCTAAGAGTTATTCCCCTTTATGACATTTATAGCCACGCATGAACAGGAAAGGCTGTGTAATTTCCTGTTCACATTTATGTGGCAGAGAAATGCATTAAAAAGAGAGAAAACAAAAATATTTAAATAGAATGGAGAATTTTCATAATATATGTTAATACTTAGATTTTTAAAAAATTGTAGAAAATATCAGATACATTAAAGTGATGCTTAAAATATATCTAGTATTTTATTTAATTTCAAATTAAATTTTCGAAACAAAAGAACTTCTTTTTTTTTTCTATGTGAACTTCTTTTTTGTATCTGACTCATGGAGTAGTTCGGTAAGGTCAGAGCTCTTAGGTATATTGTATTATAATAATAATATTAATAAACTGCTACAGTGGAGCTGCCTTGCATTAAATCTTGAAGAAATGTTCTATATACTACTGCTTGTTGTAACTGGCTAATTACTTTGGCTCTGTCATAAATACTTTTAATAATAATAATTAATGCTAATATTAGCAATAAAAGCTGCTACGGTGGAACTGTATTCAATTACTACCTCATGCAAAAAGGTGTTATACACTAATGCATATTGTAACTGATGCATAATGCATATTGTAACCTTTGTCACTGAAAAGAAAATAATAATAATATTAAGCGAATTTATTTTTCCCTTACAGTCCTACTCTTCAATTCGAATCAATTCAAAGTTTCCGTATCCCTGTTCTATCCTTTCCTATCCCTATTCGTTAGAGCCAATATACTGTATTAGAGATTAAGCGTTTCATTCATTTTATTGGCATATGGGAATACATTTTGTTTTATTTATATAGATGAGTATAAAATATATAATATCTTGTATATTTTTAAGTGATTATATTTAGTTATATTTCTTAAAGTTGAAGTAAGGTCACTTAGAGATTATGTTTATATATATATACAATGAAATAACTGCTTGTTGTAACTGGCTAATTACTTTGGCTCTGTCATAAATACTTTTAATAATAATAATTAATGCTAATATTAGCAATAAAAGCTGCTACGGTGGAACTGTATTCAATTACTACCTCATGCAAAAAGGTGTTATACACTAATGCATATTGTAACTGATGCATAATGCATATTGTAACCTTTGTCACTGAAAAGAAAATAATAATAATATTAAGCGAATTTATTTTTCCCTTACAGTCCTACTCTTCAATTCGAATCAATTCAAAGTTTCCGTATCCCTGTTCTATCCTTTCCTATCCCTATTCGTTAGAGCCAATATACTGTATTAGAGATTAAGCGTTTCATTCATTTTATTGGCATATGGGAATACATTTTGTTTTATTTATATAGATGAGTATAAAATATATAATATCTTGTATATTTTTAAGTGATTATATTTAGTTATATTTCTTAAAGTTGAAGTAAGGTCACTTAGAGATTATGTTTATATATATATACAATGAAATAAACTATCATTTTATCGTTTTAAATAGTCTAAAATTAAAATTTTTCATTTTGCTTTTAAGATTTTGATTTTTAAGTATAGAAAAATAGAAGCTCTTATTACGATTATGATTTCTTTTAGCATTTAGAACATTTTCAATCAAAATTTTAAAAATGTGCTTATTAGTTTCACTATTTTCAATTTGTCTGTCTATTGAAAGTTAAGTGAAAAAAATTTTAATAATGTATAGATTTTCCTTAAAAAAAAAATATTTTTTTTTTGTTGAGATAATCCTTACATGCAGCCCTTAAAAAAATAAAAAAATAATCTGGACTGAATATCAAATTCTTTAAATTCAAAACTGAAATACATATTATATAAAATATTATTTTGATATTAAGTATTTATAAATTTATCATGATAATCAACATTTTGTTAGATTATGAACCCTTCTTGTGTATCAACCGCAAAATTATACTAAAACCAATTTTTAAAATTTGCACTCTTAAAAACCAATGGTTTTATATAAACTTCTTTAGTACTAATTAGTAACTTATTTAAGTTAAACGCTCTTTTAAAGGTCACTGAAACTAGGTGACAATTTGAATAACTAAAAATGTATACAAAGTAAAGTTTAATAAAAAAAATAACAAATAGAAAGAAAATGTGCTTACAGAAAAAAAAAAAATTGTAAACAAGAAAAAGATAATTATAGAAAAAAAATCTTCTTCTATTTCAAATTAAATTTTTTTGTTTTTGATGTAGAATAAAAATGCATATAATTTTAAAAAGGATCCTTTGACCAAAACTTATAGAGAAATCTAATTGCTAAATGAATTTAGTGTATGTCTCTCATGTACTTTAACTAAATTTTTATTCATGTAATTACTAAATTTTTATTTTTAACTGTTGTAATTTACAACTAGTCTATTTATGTCTACCTAGGTCGTCGAGTAAAAATAGGCAGTTTTTATACTACACAATGCCTTATTCCAAAACGCCAACGCATTAAATTAATAAACGAAGATACACCAAGATTATTTACATTCCCAAATATTTCAATTATTTTAAAAAATGTATCAAACATTTCCAGTATCAGTGGTTTCAGAAGAAAGAAAATTTTTTAAACTTAAAATTATAAAAATATTTTTAAAATTCACGACGATAATGCAAGAAGATTTGTTTATAATACCTAGAGGAAATGCCGTTATGGAAAGCTTAGACTTGAGTAAATTCATTAAAAATATTTGTACCTTAAAATCAAGGATACAAATTGTGTTTAATTATTTTTAAAATATTTTTATTAACTGAAAACAAAGAAAACAAGGAAGAATACCGTTGTCTTTGTCAACTCTTAGATGCCCGTACGAATCCGTTAGCATGTTCATAGTCTGTCACTTTGCTTATAATGTTATTTGTTTAAATAATTTGGGTAAATTTTATAATTTCTCGAACTATGGGTTGTACATATATTCAAACTATTTGTTTACACATTCTTGCAGATTCTAACCTTGCACCTGACGAATATCAATCCAAAACTTTTCCAAATATGCTATAGTACCATTTATTACTAAGTGGAAAATGTATAATAATTTATACTATACATACATATGTATTATATATCATTCATTCATCAGTAACCTATCCGATATGTAAATAAACATGATATATACAAGTATGCATACCAATATCATATGAATATAAATTCTTCAAGTAACGGTTAATTTTTTATTTACTCAAATTTTTTTTTACTATCTACGCACTATCATCCTCAACAATTTTAAATTATCGAGTAAAAAAAAAAATTCAAAAAAATCGTTAATGAAAAAATTGAAAAAAAATCAGGTCACACTTTCTTCAATTTTAAGGTAACCCTATATTATTAAGAAAAGTTACTAACAGAAATAAAAGTATAATGTTGAAGCTTTTTATGTATTACTTGAAAAAAATTTTAACAGGTGTTCAAGTTACAGGTGCTTAAAAATAGGGAATTTTCAGTTTTTGACCCCTTACAGCTCCGAAACGGGGGGTGATACAAAAATATTTTTTGAAATGACTCATACTTATTTTTAGAGACCTAACTCATAACTTAAACCGTTTTGAAGATAGAAGGTGTCAAGAATTTTGCAAAATTTGAGTTTTGCATAACGGTAAATTAAGACACCGTATGCCACAAGTATATATTTATTGTATACATATATATTTTTAAAACTAATAAAAGTGGTAATCGTTTGGCGTATTCAAATTGAAGATATACCTTATACAACTTGTGTTATAAAAATTTAAATATAGAGCTTTTTCGAACTTTGGTGGACTGTAATTCCGTAACGGGTGGGGCGACAGAAAAAAGTTGTTACATAAAATTAATAATTTTATGATATCTATCAGCAATTAAAATTTCATGGCTCTATTTCAAAAAAAATGTGAAGATCTAAAAGTTAGGTGTTCGAGAGCTACCCGAATTTTTGGTCGGATCTCAATCAAAAAAAAAAAATAGGGAACCTACAAATTGTTGTAAGAATATTTTGTGATAACTTCAAGATTCTAGCTTTCTTAGTTTTTGAGCTATCTTGCTGACGGACAGACGGACGAACAAAGCTTAATCGACTCAGAATTTGATTCTGATCCGATCCACACCTTTGAAGGTATATCTAGCTAGCTTATTTCGAGGTGTTACAAACGTTGAAGTAATTTTAATATACCCGATCCTTATCGTACGGGCATAAAAAATATTATTTTTAAAATATGTACAACGGCGACATTAAGTGAATATTATCTTCCACAAACATAAAATAAAACTTTCAGCAATGACTTTGTTCTTTAAAATATTTATTTATATTATATTCATTATACTTAAAAAACATATAAGAATAAATTATTATTATTTATTATGCCTCAATTAAAAAAAAGTTGGTATTCAAAAGTGTATTTGAATAGAACTTGGATTATTACGACAGTTATCCAGAAGAAATCGAAAAAAAAAAATTTATTCACGATTATAGGCACTTGCATCAATTTCATGCACAGGAAAACAAAAATATAATTGAGTTCTGTTTTCTTTTTAAAAGAAGAAGATGTGATTTTACATAATTCTTTCCATGGAGGAAAACTAATAATAATATCTTTGAAAATGAATAATTTGTTGTCTTCATTCAAATAAGATTTCTTGTTTAGGATTGGGCAAAAGAGTTTTAATGCAAAAGTTGACTTTATCTTTGAGCAAATCATATTTGAATAATAACTTTTTTAATTGGTCTAAATTCATACTAAAATGTGTTATAATAAATTCGTTCAGCTAATTTAATTTTAAGAATTCATTATTATACGAGTATTAATAGCTAATAACTGATTATTCTATTAAAAATTCTCAAAAAAAAAACTCCATTTTCTTATTACTTCACAACTCTTTAAAAGAAATATTATTTCTTAATTTAAATCAAATTAAGTTTTAGACATTCCAAAACAAAAAAAAAAAAAAATTATTCTAAAGAAATAATTTTATTTCTTAAAAGATTCCTTTTAAATTTTTAAAACTTTTCAAACAAATGTAAATATCTTTAACATTTTTAAAAGATATACTATCTATAGATATTTTATAGATGGCAAAAAAAAAATTCTAAATTTTCTAAATCCTTTCGTAAACGCTCTGCCACCAATCAAGAAAATTACTGTTTTTTTTTCTCACCATATAATATACCAATATACCATAATCCTAAAATCTTGTGATTCATGAATTGATATGTATATATACATACTATATATATATATACATATTTCTTTCATTCTTTCATGAAATCTTGGGAATTATTTTAATTTTCAATTTTCTTTTGATTAATGACATTATTTTTCAAAATATTTTACTACTATATATATTATACGAGAATTAGCCATGTTCTTTTTTATATTATATATATATAAATATTTGTGGTTTAAAATATGGTTGATTATTTTATTTCTTAGTACAGAGTGATATGAAAGTTAACATTTTTAAAATAAGTTTTATTGAAAGTTTTTTATTAACTGTAAAATTCAAAGACACTAAATTAAGAAAAAAAAAAAAAAAAATCTGGTTTAACGTTAGATGCATTTTAAAGATATGAGGTGAGATACTTCAGACAGATGTAATTAGATAAGATTATTGAGGTGTAACTGACACTGTAATCTTTTGATGTAAATCGAATTGTTCTCCCATTGTCAACCATACTGCCTCTAAGAAAATAAACATCTGGGTACGATTTATTACTGACAGTTCATCTTCGGCAAAGTAATAAGTATGCTGCGAGATGTACATATCTCGCTAGCAGCTTTGTAGTTTTTAAGTATGTGTCCTGCAAATAAGGTTACACAACAAAATATCTAATCACAGAAGGAAAACATAATTTCTACTATTGCCTTTAAAATTTAGAAGTCATATTAAGCTTTCTAAAGTAACTTTTATCATCATAACAAATATTATTGAAAACAAAAAACAACCATTAAACGATTTTTTTAAGATTCTTTATATATTATACCTATACAATAAAAGATTACAAACAAAATTTATCTATATAACAAACTAAATAATATAATACTACAACCTTAGATCCTAGTCCTTTGATACAAAAAAAAAAAAAAAACACAAATAAAAAACAAAATTACTCAGGGAAAAGATGAAATTTCAAATTATCCAATTTAGAAACTTCAGTATAAAACGATACTTAATTAAATTTTACTGGTTTTATTAGATTATTATGTATATTAAAATAAATTTTTTAGTATCTAGTAAAAAAAAAAATTATATTAATTTATAACATAAACAATAAGAAGATTACATTTTTTTAATTGATTTTTAATAGAGTTAGAGTTTTTTTTTTTTTTGCACTTGTATTATTGAAATAATTAGAAGGTTGATTTTTCTATAGAATATTTTGAATAAAGCAAAAAATTAAGGATATTACTAAATTTGTAATAAATAAACTTTGTTTTTTTTTTTTAAATTTGTAATTTAATAAAACATTAAATGTAATAATGACTAATACATTTAAATACATAACTTAATTACGAGATCTCGGTGTCCTGTGGATAAGAGTGTATAAAGTACGCTGTAAGCACCGTGAAAGTGTGGGTTCGACACCCACACACATCGTAAGAATAATTCCCTCTTGTGACATTTACAGTCACGCCGGAAAAGGTAAAGCTATGTAATTTCCTTGTCAGATTTATGTGGCAGGGAAATAAACTTAAGAAAAAAAAAAACTCAATATCATAAAAACTCAATGAACATATTATTACTTAGGCAACCATTTTTTTTCTATATTTATGATTTTATATTTATGGAATAAAAGTTCATTTTAAACATTTGTTTAGACAACAGAAAAAAAAAGTACAAAGATACTAACGGAAAATACAACGAAAAAAGGTATTGCCATATCTTCTATAATAAAAAAAAGCGTCGTTGCAGCTTTTATAAATACTTTTATAATCCTAAAGCAATAAAAATCAAACATTTAATACCAGCATTATTATTTCTTTTTCTTTTTTTTGAAAGGGTAGGTGAGAATTATCGAAGACACTATAAAGAAAAGGAACTATGAGTATGACTATGAGTATGTGGAATGAATTCCAATGAGTATGTGGGATTGTTTGGTCAAGGGAAGTAAATGTTATAAGAAATGAAAATTTGGTTTAAATTGACAAAAATATTGTTAACAAAATTGTTAATGTTCATCTTGAATCTTTAAACGTTGTGTATGTAATCCTTATAAATTCTTGAGAGCAAATAAGGTGAAAGATATTTTCACAATATCGTTGTTTTTACCACAAATGAATTTTCATAAGCCATCTGGGAATTTTTAAAATACATATGGATGGGTAGACGAACTTCTACTTCTTTGTTTTAAATTCATATTTACCACAATGTATTTTTAGCCTATATTGTAACTAATAATATGCCCACCCACTTTATATAATAGATTTTATATTATATATTATATATTTTATTATTACATATTATATAATATAGAGATCAGACTTTTTTCCAACACTAATTATTTTTTTTTTTACACTTTATAATTTTTAAAAGAAATTAAACAAGAAATTAGAAATTTGACTTTAGAAAAGTTTAATTCAAAAGTAAAACTTTTTTAAAAAGATATTTTTTTATATATTTATTTATCCATTTTTTTTTGTTATATGTAACTCGTACGCTAGTACTCCAACTCTAATTTGAAATATTGAGATCTAAATGAAATCTGTATCTGATTTAAATATCAAATATGTTGTTTAAAAATTTATTTTATAAGCTTCTCTTTTTAATTAAATTTATCACTTTAATTACATATACAATAGCACATCATATTATTATAACAAGTACATTATATGCGAAGTCCTTTTGAAATTTAAAAGTGGTCTAAGAATCAATAAATTTACTTTGTTATCAATATTGGTCAAAGGATCTCCTCCAAAACATAGAATTTTTCAACAAGTGTTTTTTTATCGGTGCAGTGATAGAACGCCCGAGGAAGTAAAGCCGGTGGGGTTTAATTCCAAAACTTTTGGAATTAACGCCCGTGGGCTTGAAATCCTTTTCAAAAAAGAATTAAAGCCCACGGGTCTTAACTCCACTAGATCGTGGGCTTTAAGCCCATTTCGAAAAAGAATTAAAGCCCACTGAGTAACACAAAGGTTACTATCATGAATCTGTATTTCATTTGACTGGATTTTATTTGGTGATATGTCGGAAGTCCCATGGTCACAGGTCCCATTAGGACTTTTGACTCACTTCAATGAGCAAGAAATTCCATGGATCTTGTATCTCATTGTTAAGGCCCCAGAGATTTTGGGAGGGGTTTTAGAATTGAATTGAAAATCAAGATTATACGCCTTTTACAGAATATTTAAAACTGGCATAAATCTAAATATTCTGTAAAAGGCGTATAATTCTGATTTTGAATTCAATTCTAAAATCCCTGCCAAAATTCCTGACAAAAAGAGTGTTACTTATATACATATTTTAAAAAAAACATATAACTCTGATTTTGTAACCAACTCTAAATTCCCTCCCAATTCAGAATCTCGCACATATACATATTAGTAAATTTTCTGGAAAAAATGGATACCCCAATTTTTATCCAAAACTCTAAAATCCCTCCAAATTCGTTTGCTGTACATGTTCTATTACTCTCTTCTTTTAATAACAAAAAATAGTGTGGATCTTAATTCCAATTCAAAAGGAATTAAAGCCCTTTTAATTCCTTTTAATTATGGGATTTAATTCCAATTCAAAAAGGAATTAACGCCCGCAGGCTTTAGTTTCTCGGACGTTCTGTCACTGCACATTTTTTTATCCTAAATAAAATATTTCGAAGAGTTCAATAATTTAGAACACAACCTTCAAAGAAAATTTCAATACTTATTACATTATTTTTTGTTTTGGTTTTGTTTTTTTTTTTTATTAATTTGCATTGTCTAGAAAAACCGATAATCAAAACCCAATCTTTACTTTAAATTAATCAAATTTTTTTTATTTAATGTCAGCCTATTTTCTAATAATTTTTTAACTTCATCAGTTCTTAATTATAAAACATAACAAAATAACAGAAATATTAACTCAATAGTTATTGTTTTTTTTTTTGTCTTAAAATTCCTTAATGTTCTTGTTCTAAAAATCATCAAATATTTTCCAGCATTTTCATTTATTTTCTTTTGTTTTCTGTTCTTTTCTATTCTTCTACAAATTTATTTCATAGTTGAAATTCGAAATATTTTCATTCAATTTTCGAAAGAATTTCTTTGTCTAAAAAATTTCCTTAATATTGTTAAAAAAATCACAGAAATGTTGACAAATCATTAATGATAATTTCGTATCAATAAATAAAAAAAAAAAAAAAACAAAAACAAAAACAATAAAAGAAAATCGTCTATACACAAGATTTTTTTTTTTTTTGTTATAAAAGGGATTAGTAAAATCTTAATATCTAAAATCATGCAGCCATTCTTTGAAAATTTAAGAAATGTTTTCTAGAAGACTAATACATCTCTGGATCATTCCTTGTATATATATAGGAAAAATAAAAAATAAAATTTCATTTGATGATATTGAAATTTTGGATATTTAAATAACAACAAGTGAGGAAAAATTCTATTGTTATTATTGTTAAGTGAAAAAAACAAGAAAAAAGTTTAAATGACTGATGAATTCCGATTTTGATTTGAATATTTTCGTTAATGCTTCGTTAAGTGAAATAATTCTTAAAATCTAAAATATGTCTGCAAAATTTTTTATCTATATATAGTTAAACAGTTTAGTTTTCGTTCAAGTTGGAGAATTAAAAATTATTATTAAATTATTCTAGTACCTTTGCATTTTAAACCGGCAGGCATGTCTATAAAGTTTCCAATATAAATAAATATAGCTTATACTTTAGTTTAGGTTCCATGTTCCATCTGTTTTTAATTTTACACAAATATGCTTCGGCATGTATAAACATATTTTGTTATGGTCCGGGAATTCATCAATAGGGTTATATAGCCCTTCGAAATTTAATTTATTGCTTTGTGTTTTTAATCATATCTCTTGAATTAAGAGGTCTTTTACCAAAATTTTATCCATGTTTATTCACGTTCAAGAATGTTTCTGCAAAGTTTGAAGAAAATCGGGTACTTCAGATTAACTTAATAAATGTGACAAGAAAATTAGGAAGGCCTTTTCTTTTCAGGCGTCGCTGTATGTGCCGGAAGGAGAAATTATTCTTACGATGTATGTGGTATTTGAACCAACATTCCCTCGGTGTTTGCAGCGTATTTTATACGTTCTTGCTTACTAAGCCACCAAGGCCCCTAAAATTGATTGATTCAGATACTTAATTTTGGTTTTTTCAAATTAGTGTGATTTATTGTTATTTAAAAACATATTAAAGTTTTAAACAGTAGAATTAATTATACAAATATGTTTTTAAGTAAATTTTGCTCTTAATATATAGGACTTAACTAAGTCTCTTGAAATCTCAAAAGACATTATATCTTAAAAGCGAAGAACAAAATGTGATTTCAGGATATTCCGAAGATAATCGCTCATTGCAACTGCACAAAACTTCCAAGAAAAAGTATAAATCACAAAAAATCAGATCAGATCAAAACGATTGAATGAAGAATCAAAAACGGTCTAGTGATAATAAATTAAGTATTAGTACTTTTAAAGTAATTTATTAATTGTATTTCAATAATCAAAAATTTTCTTTACTGAACATAGCAACGAAAATCATTTAAAGAATTTTTGATAATTTTTGCTAATTCGTTAAAAATTAGTGAAGGATTGTTAAAAATGTTTACTTATAATACAAAAGTCTTTGAATCCTTGAATCTGTGTTTTGTTTATATTTATTAATATGACAATGTTTTATATACTTTCTCCTTTTGTTGCTATAAATTTATTTACTAAAACAAATGAAAAACCATACAAAAATAATTCTTGTACGAGTGAAAAAAAAGGAAAAATTTTAAATATATTTTGTTTTTTTTTTTTATAAAAACATATTCTTTTTATCCTCGAATAGTTTCGAAAAAAATTTAATAAATACCACAAATTTCTAAAAAAAAAAATAAAAGGAATAACCTTACGGTATAATTAACAATATTTTGTAATACTCATAAACAGGAAACCCTAAAATAAAATTTTAAAAATAATATTAAATACAAAAATTTGTTGCCAAAAATTTTTGTTAAAAAAATACTGGTTCAATATTGTTGCAACTTATTACGCTGATTTACACAGAACGTTACAAATACAAGGTGTTTTCAAATGAACATTCTTAAATAGACATTTTTTGTAAAATCGTAGAATGGCTAAAAAATTTAGTTATTAACTAGTGTTTTAACAATTTGGTACCAAAAATTGATGTATATTTAAGGTGTTTGTTTATTTGTCATTAAACAAAATAATACTTGAAAAATAAATCAAAACTTGTTTTGTCGTTGTTCAGTTCTATTCGACTCTTTAGTAGATATAGAACTGAACTTTACCTATACTATTTCCGACAAATTTTTTAAAGTCACAAATCTAATCATATCCAAAGGTTATCCAAAAAAAAAAATACTATTTTTATTAAAATGTTTTAAAAAATTAAAATAAACTTTTCAAAACAATTAATTAAAAAAAAAATTATAAATAGTAATAATAATAAGTCAAATTAATTGTTCTTTTACAGTTTCACTACCCAATTCAATGTTTCCAAATCCTTGTTCTATTCTCTCCTGTCTCTACTTTCTAGCCGATACACTGCGTTAGAAGTTATCGATTTCATCCCATTATACTAGTTAAAAGGTGAGTTTAGTCAGTGAGACTGCGATAATACCAAGGGGGTATTCTTACGGTATCTATGGTAAATTCCCACCTCCCATAGTGGTTAAAAAAATTGTATTTTAATTTCGGATATAAAATTAACTTTTTTGGGTTTAGGGATTTAATAATATAGGGATTGGGATTTTAACGCACGGACCGTTTTATTGATATGTGAAATTGAAGAATTTTTGTTGTCTTGGTATATGCATTTCTATACTTACTGAAAAGTTCAGTCTTGTTTAACATCTCGAGAGTACGATCACAGGTTTTTCAAAACGATAATTGTATCAAGAATGAATCAAAACTATCTTTTTATAATGTTCCAAAAATAAAGTACTTTAAGGACTGGATCACGAACTACAGTTTACATTTATTCCTACTTTCTTGAAATGAAATTTGTATTCTAGAGATTGACACTTTGAAAATCGAAATTCAAGGACCATGGAGTTTCGTACGTGAAAATCAAATTTTGATACTTTACTTTAAATTTTTTGACATATTTCGTATTATAATATTTTTATTATTTCGTATTCAAATGTTTTTTTAATGAAGACTAAACTAACACATCAGTAAGAAGAACCTATTCAGCCAGAGTTAGTGCTAAATTTTCTTAGATTTATGCCACGATGATATCACTTTAACGAAAAATGATTAGAAAACTTCTCAGATTCGTGTCAGAGAGTTCATCTGAATTTTGGAAAAGAAACTGTAGAGATATTTCTGTCTTTTTCTTGATAGACTGTGAACTTTATTTAATTAATAATATTCTAATGAAATATATAGAAAATTAATAAAAATTTTTTTTTAAACTTAAGATATTTAAAATAAATTATTAGCTGAATCAAAATATTCAATATACCATTATTTCATTAACACTATGCTAATTTTTTTATTAAAAAGCAAGAGTTTGACATTAGTAAGTCTAATAATTTGTAGATTGGTTTCATTAATAAGCTTCCATTACTTAAAACACCAGTATTACATAAAAACATACACTTTCTCGGTGGTCCCTTCTTAAGTTTTAAATACAAATGTATTTCCAAAAACTTACATTTAAAAATGCGAACTTGGCAGCAATGTATTGCTATTTGAATTTTATACATTGGCACCATTTAATTTAAGCCGGCAATTCATATTGGGAAATTTTTGGACAATAGAAATTTCTTACACGATAGGAACCCTGTTTTCGAATTTAAAATATTTTTTTTTTTAAATAAAAAATTTATTTTTGTTCACCTGTCATATAAAGAACACACAAAATTAGTTTTTTTTTAGCACCAACCAAAGTGAAAAGCTAATTTTTATATGTTTTTTCATAATTTTTTTATCCAGCAACATAAATTTCACATATTGACTTATAGATAGGCACATAAAAGTACATATATATAAAGTTTATAAAAATACAAATAAACATATTTGTCATAAAAATTTTTTAACATATGGTTCTTTTAGAAAAATTCGTACCAAATTCGGTTAACCAATGTTCATTTAGAAATATATACGTAAAACAGGAAAAATATAATTTAAAATTCTAAATTTTAATTTTACACATATGCACGCAATCATTTTTATTTAGATTTATTCTATAAATAATCCAAAAAAAAAAAAATTTTGAATAAACAATTTTTAATTTCTTAATTATTAAAATAACCTACAGCTTTTTAGTGTTGTTCCTTTTCCAAAAATAAAGCAAAAAAAAAAATTGATTTTGTCTTTTAGGGACTATATTTTAATTCTCAAATTTAAACAATAATTAAAACGTTTATATTTTAAATTATGAATAGACCTAATCAGCCCTACTACTATATATATATTGTACTTAAAGGCATGAATACCATATAGTTATATTCAGCTTTAATTCAAACCAAGGTTTTAAATGAATTTAACGTAAATTCATCACTTTTTATGGCACGTCTGTATTTATACAATTATAAAGGTTTAAAAATTGTAAAACCTGACCTGAATTAATAAGAGTTGATTAAAATGCTAAAAAATTTTTTAAGTAAAAGTATATAAAAGTTTTTCATGTGTTATGTGTTACCAACAATACATTTTCAATGGATTATTTTAAATACATATAAAGTTATCATTGCATAGTAACAAATACATGTACTATTTTTTTATATGTATGATGTATATATATACCTATTATAAAATGGGAGATTTTAAATTAAAATAATATAATTTTTGATTTTATTTTATAAACAAACCACTGAGACCGATTGTAAGTTTATTTAGTAAGTTTAAAAAAATAATTAGGAAAAATCAGGTTTTTGGCCCTGAAGTGATAAATAGCGACCAACCAAAAATTTAAAATATAAATGTTAAAAATATCTATACTGAATTTGGATTTTTCTTTAATTAAAATACAGTTAACACTTAAAATTTCAATTTCCTCAAAATTTTTAATTAAATTTATCTTTACTAAAAATGTTCTATGGCATAACTTAGGAGCCATATGCAGCCTAAATATATGCTAATTCAAAAAATGTGAAATATAAATTTGATACAAAAGATATTATATGACGGGCCTAGTATCGTAAACTATTTCATATATTTTGATATGTGAAAACATATTGCGAAATAAGACGATGTTCAAAATTTCGGTACTTTAAATAGTCTATGAACAGAAATATAGCCGTTCAAACATGCAGATTTAGCCTGGATAAAAATACAGAGGTTAGGAAAAAAAAGGAATACTTAAAAACGCTAAATCGATAGACTTATTTTATTTTTTAAAAGAGCCTCTAAAGGCATCTACAGTACCTTATTTAGTCGAGTTTTCTTCTGCGAATAAATTTAATTCAAATAGCGTTATAGTCAGAGGATTAAGATCTGAACTTTTTAATCCCAAATATCTGTACATACTGGATACCGAAATCTGCTTCAACAGCTAATAAAAATAACTACTTTACAAATTTTTAAACAATTTCGTTTTAAGTTTGAGAATGGTTTGTGTTAAAATATTTTTTAATTGACAGGTTCAACTAAACTGTGCTTATGTTTTCCTTTTTTTTTTCATTTATTTGAATTGTTTTTTGGTGTGTATTTTTAAAGCTTTGTTATTCATGCAAATTTTTCTCTTAAATTAATTTTACACATGTAAAATATTTCACCTGATCCTTTTTTTACCTCACCTGTCATGGTTTTTTTTACAACCCAAAAACAAAAAAAAAAAACCTAAACAAAAATTTTTTCTATTCCATAAAAATTCTTTTCAATTTTTTAGGCACGTCAAAATTTTTTTTGCCATCGTTTGTTTTTTATTCTAAACTAGAATGACAATAAAAAAAAAAAATGCTGATAAATACAAAATCATTTTGGAAATTTAAATTTAAAAAAAAAAATTTTGAAATTTTCGCCAAGTAATATTTATGTCATAAAATGTAATGGAATATAAAAATAAAATGTGATTATCTATAAAAACTGAAATTTTTTATTATATTTGCATATTTTGTAAAATTTTAATTGGATTTTAAAAAAATTTTCAAATATATAATTAAGCATACCTTAGTTATTATTTAAATAAAAATTGTTTTAAATATTTAATCAATTATATTTTTAACTGTTACACAATTGTTGAAATTTTTAATCTTCTTGAATATTTCAATAATGACATGCTAAACTTTAAAAATTTTTGCAATCTTATACTCTATAATTCATAATAATGACTTACACTTTTTCTTACGCATTTCTTTGTTTTTAATACAATTTCCAAAACAAAATTTGAAAAATTTACTTATTAAATTCGGTCTCTCCGTTTGGTTTGTCCGTCTGTTAAAAAAACTTTTCACCGTGACAGATGAAGCAATGAAATTTTAACCATAGATAAATGTCATAAAAGAATTAATGTTGTGGAAGAACTTTTTTTATATAGTCCTACTCATTACGGAATAACAGAGACCCTCAAAGTTGGAAGAAACATTACTTTTTAAATTTTTATATCTTAGATTAATTTATATCTTAATCTTAAATCTAAAAAAGTCAAACAACAAGAAATTTTTTAAGCTATTGAGTAAGAGCATATTACGCTGTAAGCACCGAAGAAATGTTGATTTAACTCCCACATACGCCGTAAAAATAATTATCCCATACGACATTTACATCATTACTGGAAAAGAACTGCTATGTATTATCATTGCATTATTTTTTATCATAGTGGAATAAGAAAAAAAAAAATTTTTTTATTGTTTGGTACTTAAATTTACCGTTATGTAAAACCATAATGTATCTCCGAAACTCTTTCACTCAGTATCATAAAATTTTCAGAGAGAGCAGATCTTTGAAAATTAAAAAAAACTCAGGAAAAATATTTGTACTTCCTTCTGTTTAAAATCATTATGATTTTAGATGTCAATTAGATGTCATTCTATTAGATGTCAAAAATTTAAAATTCGTTATTTTTAGACAGGTGTAACTTAGAAAACTTAGTGTAAATTTTTCGTAAAGAAGACATAAAAATTACAGTTTCAATTTCTTATTTTTACATGTGTTAACCGCGCTTTTCTCCAACTATACATAGTTTTTCTAAAATTGAAGAAAATGTCCTTTGTTTTAACACAATTTTTTCTTAGATAAAAAAAATTACATGAATTTGGAAGCAAAAAAATACCCACAACACAAGACTTTTTAGTGTACTTTCGAAAATTTATGTTTTACACAATGTAACTTTTAAATTTTTTATAAAACTTTTTGGAAAAATTCTCTTAAATATTATTCACCTTTTGGCACCTTTTTCAAAAAATAATAACGATTAATCATCACTCATACACTTGAAAATGATAATTTGTATAACAATGAGTATTTTTTATTAATAATAATTATAATTAAGTGGTTATTAGTGGTTTTAATAGAGTGTAAAAGAACCCATATACCTATAATAATTCTTTTATAACTACAGAAAAGAATGGGAAACAATTTTAAAATTAAATTTTATTCGATTTTTTTTTTGTAATTAAAAGCTATTAAATTACATTTTTTTTTGAATAAAACCACATTAATTTCATTTTAATATTTGTATATAATTTATTAAAATTATATACATACATATTTTATAAATGATATACAAATAAATTCATAAATATTAAATAATTGTATTAAAGTGATAATATAATTAGCATAATTATCGATTATTATAATTTTTAATAATTTAATTAAAATAGTTATTAATTACAAAATTATTATTCAAAATTGTTACCTAATTAACCAAAAAAATAAAAATAAGAAATACATTTTATTTATTTTAATTATTATAATTATATATTTTTAATGCTTGACTTATTTACAATTTTACAAAAAAAAAAATGAATCTTCAGTTATACATGTTTTTATACCCGTACGATATTTTTGAATATATTAAAATTAGTCCTCCATTTGTAACACCTTGAAATAACCATGCTCTAGATATAAATTCAATTGTATGGTTCGGATTAGAATTAAAATATTAGTTGATTATGAATTGTTCGTCCGTGCATCCGTACGGTAACTGAAGGGGGTCACTCCCTCGAAAATAAAAACAAAAATCGATTTTTTTTTATTGCCAATTCTAATTCTACACTCAGTTCTGCGTATAAAAAATCTCACTTCAAGTTTATTCGAGTAGTAGAAGTGGTTCAAAACTGTGAGCAAAGTTAGAACTATTGTACTCAATATTGCATATAAAAAAAATTTTATTCAAAATTTTTCTAAGTAGAATTAGTCGGAGTTTATAAACAAACGAGTGACCGGGAGAGAGGCCGGGGAAGGAACCGGAGGGAACTGCAACGTAAGGTTGCTATGATACCAAAGAACTTGAACGCAGAAATAGTTAGAAAAACAAAAAATAAAAAAAATTGAGTTCAAAAACGACTTCTTTTTAGTTTTTTGGCTTTCCTGAACAATTCACTTTTTTAATTTTTGGTACACGTTTTTGAAAAACTATAGGAGCTATCAACACGTTTTTTCTTTTTTGTTTTCAAGGTGATTTCAATAGCTATATTTTAAGCTTCTATATGTTGAGGGGGAGTTTTTTAACAATGTTAAAGAAGCTCGAAAAACGTGCATTTTTTTTCTTCATGTCATAATTCTGAAAACAAGCAATATTTTTCTAATTCCTCAGCTTAAAATTTTGTTTTTGGCAGTAAGAACATGTGTGCAAAATTTCACAGTAATCGGTCCAGTAGTTTCCCAGGAAATGGTACCGAAAAAACCCGTTTTTTGTATGGAAAATGAGCGAGCGAGAGACCCCCTTAAAAACTAAGAAAACTAGAATCATAAAATTAACACAAAATCTATCCATTTATGAATCAATTTCTAGATTCTCGCAGCTATTGTTTGAGATCCGAACAAAACTTCGGGTAACTCTTCAACAAGAAAACTTAACGGCTTAAAATAGGTACTATGTTATTATTATTTTTTTGTTTATATTACAAATAATGAAAAGTTATAATTAAGCAAAAATTATACTATAAGCAGAATGATGCTATATTGAGTTTTGAATACATCGTACTATTTAAGAGTTGGACAAGAATTAAACTTTGAAATATAGCAATTTGTTAGCTATTCATAATCACGTAAACCACATATATTACATAATTTCTAAAGAGAATTATAATAATAGAATTTTATAAAATAGCTCGTCGTATTTTGACAACTATTGAAATAAACTTTTTGTTTGCAAACTTGTATCAGGTTATTTTGAACCTCTTTAAGACGTTATTATCTTTATTTCTATTATATATTTAAATATTTTTAAATATTTTTTTTAGATAGTTGTAATTTTTTTTTTGCAGAACTAATATTGGAAATTATCCGACTCCGAAAAAAAAAATTTTAATTTATTTCACTTCAAACTACAATATTAAGCTTTATAAAAGAGTCTTTTAAAGCGAAAGTTGATTTTAAACTTGAAAATTGTGGAGACATTTGGTATAACATACATATATTTGTTCAATAATCCAATCAATGGTGTAATGGTTAAGGTATCGGCTTTTCAATCGAAAGATCTCGTGTTCAATCCGAAGGCTGATTCATATAGTTTAATAAAAAATAATGTAAATTTTTCTAATAAAAAAAAATTTGTGCGGAAATCGCGCGGAATCTGCATATGTGCCCACACTGAAAATTTAAAAATTCGCATGGACATTAGACGACAAACAGAAAATAAGAAATAAATTATTGTATTGTCAATAAATCTAAAAAATTATTTTTTTTTACATCGAGTGACCTGTGTTTTTGTTTAAAAAAAAAAGTAATAATTTTTCTTTTTGAAAAAAAATATTTGATTTACAATAAAAACTAAAATTTTGTATTTGATTTAGGATAATTTCTAAAATGAAAATAAATATTTCGTCAGAAGAAGTAAATCATCATTAATCATCAGCTAAAAACGACATAATTTTTTTAAATTAGAGAATTACACAATGTTTATAACAAAATAATACAATTACAAAAAATATTTCGTATTTATTACAATTTTCATTTAACTCAATCCCAATTTCATGCCATATTTCATCTTTTTTTCTTATATTTTTATAATCTTTGTTTCAAAGATCGTATGACATTTTTTTTTAACTAACTCGATTAATTTTTCCACTTTGTTCTCCAGTTTACCTTTCGTTTATTTTTAAAAATAAAAATGTTTGACATTTATTTGCGGAAATCGCATGAAAAACGCTGTCAATCGCGTTTTTTTCAACTGAAAAAATTAATATGTAGATTTGCCGCAAAAAAAACGCTATAAAATCACGTGGAAATATTGTTGATGTAGGCATATTTCATAAGCCGCCATGTATAATATTTTGCGAAAAAAAACCGCACCGTTTCACCAAAAAAAAAAACGCACCGGTCTGGGAAGGTTTTATACTTGTTTAGCTGTTGTCATTTATTTTGTTAACTTTAGAAAAAGGCATTACATTATTTATCTATTTTTTTTTTTGTAAGGTTTTGTTCTCATTTAAATAATAATTAAGAAAAACAAAAACTTTTTTTAACTTCCTTAGTAAATCCTATATGTATACTAAATAAATTTATATAAAATTTTATTTCTAATTAAAAAAATCGCTAATTTTTGCACAACACTATAAATATTTCTGTAGCAAAATAATTATTTTGTCATTAAATTTAAAATTGTTTCTAATTGAATTTAATATTCATTAAGAATATTGAAATTTATTTTAAATCAAATTTAATAAGCTTAAAATAAAATGAAAAATAAAGATTAAAAGTAAGCCTTCAAAAGTACATTATATTAATTAGTAAAATTTTTTTATAATAATTTTTAATTTATTTAATAAATATTTAGAAAAAAAATTTCTACACAAAATATTCAAAAAGTTCTCTGCAAAAAACAATCAATTAATATTAAATATTTATTATATGTAAATAAATAAAATAATATTAAATATTATCTAATACAAATAATAACATGGTAACTTATACGAAAATCTCAAATCAAATTTGAAATCAAATCATATAATCGTCAAGGACATTTTTTTTTCTTTTTTTTTCTTTTAAATCATATTAAATTTTAATAAGAGATTCTTGTCAAAAAGGAATTTTTACACGTGAAAAATATTTTATTAGCACCTAAGAATTCTGGTAAATACATCAAAGACAGTAAACAAAAAATAAAACAATATTTTAAAAGTTGTAAAACGAATGTTTTGCCAAATCTAATATTGACAAAAAAAAAAAAAAAAAAAAAACAATAAGGGAGTTTTTTTTAAATCCTGTTCCTTTTTTATTACATTTTCTCAAATCAATAATTTCTCATTCCAAAATGTAAATATTGTTTTTTTTTTTTTTGTTATCATTTTACTTTTATATAAATATTCACAATTTTTTTTTTTAAATATTTGTACATAGTATGATAATATACTATTAATATATATAATATATATACATATATTGTATTTCTAATGATTGTTTTATAAGTTTGTTATTTTCTTTACATTATCTAAATATTTTTCTTTATATTTATTTGCAACTTTAGCATTTTCATTTCTGCAGCCTCATACCATGAATCATAAACATAATAATAAATATATACATATAATATACAACCATACATCTACATATAGATAAGACTATATACAGTCAATTATACATATAACTATATATATAGGCATATATTATATAGTTAAAGGTGAGATAGAAATAGCAACAGTAATTTCATTGTTTGTTTATTTTCAGATATTAATAATAAAATTGAACTTTCGATTGGGTGGTTTCAAAAGTAAAATATAACAGTATAGAAAAATTTCCATTTATTTTCACAAAAATTTTCTGTTACTGAAAGGTATATTTGTTATTTTCTAGAATTTAAAGTAATTTTGTTTTTTTTTTTTTTTTTTTTTATAATTTTAAAATAATGAAAACAAAAAAAAAAAAAATTTTTACCAGAATAAAGAAAAAAAAAAAAGAAATTTTATACAAAACCAATAAAACTTTTTTCTTTTTAATTTACTATAGTAATAACTTTTTCTAAAGTCATAGAAGTAAACAAAAGTAAATAAAGAAAAAAAACCATAACAATTATAATTTTGTCAGTAATTAGTGGTATAGGTTATTGGAATTCTTTAGATTGTGTTATATTTATAGTCTCTTTCATGCACTAAAAAATTTTTAGACATTATATGAAGCTTTATAATTTAATGTCCTTATTCGTAATATCGTTCTCTATTATCTCTTACTAATCTAAAGGATCGCTAATAAAAGAAAATGTCTTTTATTTTAGCAATACAATTTGTAATAACTAAAGAAAATTTTCCGCTATATTTTTTTAGATATTTTTCAAAATCGCATTTACTTTAGTTAGTTTAGTTTTTTTTTTAAATTTATTTTTCTGTTTTCCTTTCGGAAATCGTTTCGTCTACTTTAGTAAAGAAATCAGACTCGTCTACTTTAGTAAAACAAAAATGAATTAAATATATCTGGAAGGAAAGGTATAGTTTTGAAAGATGACTCAAAATATAAATGATTAAATGATTTATATAAAAAATCAGACGTTTTTTACTTAATTAACTTTCATTAATTTTAATGATAAGTCTAATAAAACATTGATTGTCAAACAATTTATTAAACAATGCCGATTATTGAGGCAAATTACATTTAAAAAAAAAGGAGATGTTCAAATATCTACATATCCTGTCAAATAGCACCTATTTCAAAAAAAACATTATGTGACATTTAAAACTATTTCATAAATATTACTTGAGGGGTCTAGAAGGAAAAGTGTAAAAAGTCCACCAACTATGTTTTCGAGAAAAACATAAAAATCTATACTCTAAAAATAAAAATGGTAAAGGACTTATTTAACTTTTGTTTCTAAGCTTAAATTTTAAATATGAAAATAAGTGGATATTTAAGACTTTTGTAATATTTTATAAAGTTTACTATATAGATATTTCGCCTAACTACCAGATGCCATAAAAATCTAAAAAAAAAAAAAAAAATGGACTTTTAGTATTTTTGCTTTTATACCGCTCACTTAAAGTCTGACACTGCAAAATGAATCAAAACAGTAACATAAATCATAACAGTAACATGAATTATAACAGTAACATGAATCATAACAGTAACATGAATCATAACAACAACATCGAAAACAATAATTTGAATATTTACCAACTTTAATTCATCAGTAACTGAAATATTATAAGAAAGCTAGAGTTAGACTAAATGTGGAACAAAAAAAATGTTCAATTGTTAGGCTGATAAACCTGTCTGTCCCATCATTACTATGAATAATATGTAAAGAAATATTTTAGGTTTAGTTTTAAATAAAGACAAACTGTCATCAAATACCTCTTAAGAAATTCGATTTATAGATTTAAAAAACAATTTATTTTCTTCCGCTTATAAATTTGATTTGAGTTAAAATCAAAAATGTTCATCTTTTTTACAAATATTAGCCAATATTTTGCCTTAAATTTTAATATCAAAAAAAAAGAAAACAGACAGATGGACAACTACTTTATGTTAAAAACACTTTCATATTAAAAAAAAAACTGCCAATCAAAGAAAAATGGAAAACAATAAAAGAAAATTTTTTTTTCTGTTGTTCTTTTCTTTTTTTTTTGTTTTAGTTCGCAGCATTATCACTCACTTTATAATAAATTTAATGGAGAATAAATATTGACATACCTACACTAATGAAAAATAGAAATAAAAAAACAGCATCTACGAAAAGAACAACAGAAATAAAACTAACAAAAATAAAATAACACAACAACTCGCTGAAAAGTTTCAAAATAAAAGTTTAAGTAAAAGTTTGATTTTTTTTTTATTTTTTTATTTTTTTGTATCTTTTAATTTTTAAATGATATCAATATAATAAGTATTGTAATACTATTTATAAAAACTGTTTCTTTGAAAGAACTCCATCGATTTCCAGAAATTATGTAGAATGAAATGGTACAGATATATTCGACAGGTTTCAAAATCTTAAATTTTTTTTTCTTGCTTTTATAATAATAAAAAGCTACTTAGTATATGGTTTGAGACTTTGCTATCGATTTTATAAGTTATGTTTTTTTATTGATCAGATTACGGATCAATAAAAAATGATTAGAGAAATTATTTTTGACATTTGTAAATGTATTCGATTGTGAAAGTTAGTTTTGACATTTGTATAAAAATAAATAAAAAAATAAATGAAAGTAACTTTATTTTCGTTTTTATTAAAAAAAAAAATATATTAAAATAGATAATATTTTGAAACTTAAGCAATTGCTTCCTCTCTCATATTATTTTTTTAAAACTATTTTATTGTTTAACCTATTTTTAAATTTTGTTTTTATTTGATTTGTCTGTGATTCTTGATTGTCAAATGTCACTTGGAAACCTGTCAAAAAAGGGATATTTATACATTTTTCATGATTTGTATAAAGATTTTGATAAAAAGCTATAGTTGAACAATTTATATGAAAACATATAAAAACTCCTTGATTGGATCAATAGAAAAACATAACTATAAATTGTTAACTTTGCGTTACTTAATCTCTGTTCTACTTTTTAATTAAATTAAGTATCTTATTTTTATTATTTAATTTCGAATATTTTCGTTAAGTCACTATATTCTTTCTTTGCGAAGTTTTTAAGTCACTATCGGCTTATTTGCGGACTCTTCAAAACTCGTTAAAGTCATATTTTTTTCTAAATAAATTATTTTTTATTTAATAAATATTACAAAATATTTGTTTGAAGATAATCTTATATGACACTGGCCAAAAAAATATACTTGACATACCTTAAAATATCTGATTCTGATAGTTAAAAAAATGTTCTATTGATATAAAGTTAAAATAAAGTTTATTTTTATACTTTTTGTTTTGTTTTTTTTTTTTTTTTTTGTTACTTTTTTATTTACAGATAAGCCAGAATTTCCAATTGTTACATTGTACAAATGTTGCCATACATGTATAAGGAATAACACAAAAAAAAATCATCAGTATATAGTAAACAAAATTTCGATTCAGTGTATAAGAATTTGTATACTTAAACAATGTAAAAGTTTTTAACTCGTTATTTTTTCAAAATTTTAAGTTTATTTAAAGTTTATTTTTATACTTTTCGTCAACTTATTAAAGAGCTGTGTCTCTTATGAAAAGTATAAGACATTAGCTTCATTTTCACTTTCATAATCGTTACTAATCTTGTTACTTGTGACATCATTCGGATAGAACTTATGTATATAATTATTATTTACTTATTTATGTTAATTTAGCTATGTTATTATATACATTGTTTATAAACATATGTTTGTATACATTATACATTTTTATATGATAAATTAATAATTCCATAACATATTGGATAATTTAAAAATGATATCATAATTACTTGAAATTTAATATTTTGTTAGTTTTAGAGAAAAGTAAACGTATAAGATTGTAATAAGAACAATCTTAGAAAAGAAAAGAGAATATATTCCAATGAAGATGAAGGCCAGACCTACCGCGTATTTATAGTAGCAGATAGTGTAGTTATTATACAAAATGTTTCGATATAGAATAAATGAACAGAGGAAAATATCTGAAAAAAATTGAACAAGAGAGATGTGTACAAGGAAGGAAAGTATTTTGAATATTTGCATAAGGATGACTTAATTGTACGTGTGACGTGGATTAACGGATCAGAAAATTTAAAGGGGATCGAAACAAAATTGAAGCTTTTTCAAAAACATTTTACTTACCTTAAACATTAGCAACAATTCCAACAATTTTTCATTCAATAATCTTGAAAAATCTTACAAAAATTGTATAGTTAACAATAATCATAGGATATTCAGTTTTTTAATTTAAGGAGTATCAAAAATAAATAAATTCGTATAAAAAAAAATTGTTTAACTGTTTGTATAAACTTAAATAAGCCTTAAGTAACCCGATTTGTATAGAAAAAAAATTAAGACATAAAATTTTACATATATACTGAAAACCTTGAAAAGGAAAACGAAAAATTTTCATCTTGTACCAAGGACACTTTTTTTTTTATCCATTGTTTTTTTATTTTGGTTTACATTTAACTACAATCATTTAGTTAACTTAAGTATTCCGTTTTAAAAGAAAAAAAAACATTAAATAATATTTTTGTCTTATTTATTTGTAAAAAAAAGAAAAACATCATGTCTCTTTTGAGATTTTCCTAAATTCCTTAACATCCAAGTTTTTAAGTTATATATGTATATTTTAATAGTCATCCGAAATATGACAACTGTCTTTTTTTCCCAACCATTATTCCTTAATATCTTAATTATATGAAATAGATCTCTCTTAATCCCATGTTAATTATAATTATATGTATATATTTAAAAGTATAACCACATCTTTAATTTTTTCCAGTTTTATTATATTACGACGAAAAGTTTAGATTTGATTGTGCCAATTCTAAGATACCTGCACTGCACCAACATAATATAATAAGTTGTTTTCATAAAATTTAATCATCTTTCAGATATCCCTTCCAGATAACCACTGAGTTATGATCATATAATAAAAAGAAGTTGTGAGACAGGTACTTGAACCAGCTAATCAATCTTGTATAAGTAACAAAGTTCAAAAGCAAAGATGACAAATGAAATGGTAAAAATTTTAGAATTCTAGCTTTATTTTATAAGTTATAGTTGCGAACAGGAGAGGAGACGACTATAACTAAATCAACTCAGAGTTCAATCATTAGCAAGAATATATTTACATATTCTTCTATATCTATCTCAACTTCTTTACAGTATCACAAATGCAATAACAAATTTATTATGTCCTTAGAACTATGTTCGTACGAGTGTAAAAAACTGTAAATTCTGAATTGCAAAATTAGAAAAAAAAAATTTAAAATAAATTCTGACGTTCTTTTTATGTCCTTTATGTTATTTTTATTCACCATTTCATAACTCCTTGAATCTCTTATAAAAAATCTTAAATTTTATTTACTGAGTAGACTGAATTTCTTCATTAAGTTTTGTATATTTCGTATCCTCTCCCGGGACGTTAAAAAAAGTATTTAGTTTTGGTTTCGTGACAAAAATCATTGTTTGAAATAAAATAAAAAAAAGACTATAGGAAATCAAAGCCAAAAATGAAGCCAAAGATAAGGCAAAAATTAAATCGTATACAAGCATTTTGTATTATGTTAAAATTCTTTTATTGTTCATTTCATTACAATCAAATATAAATTCAAAAATGTTTGAAATCATAAGGATTTAAAATCCTTAGTTTGATTTGAAAAATTCAACCAAAAAATGGCTTATTTATTTTTTAAACTTTTTTCTTTGTCTATGACAACTTATATTAAGATTATTTAGATATTAATTTATTTTTATTAATTGTACAATAAGACTTATTTTGTTATGGAAACAAAAAAAAATAAAATTTAATCTCACAAAAAATTTGAAAGTCAGTATAAACCTACCACAATTTTCTCTTAATTAACCATTTCTTTTTTTAAAAGATTTCCCAATTTTTTTTTTTAATTTTTTTGTTACATTATGCCTTATAATAATTTATCATTTTGCTTATTATTATATCAGAGTATCTCTGTTTTTCTTTATTTAATACTTAAAGAATTAAATTTTGTCTTTTTATTAATTTTATTTTATAACGAGGAAGAATACACTTGCCTTTGTCAACTCTTAGATACCCGTACGAACCGTTAGTATGTTCACAGCCTGTCACTCTGCTCACAATATTATTTTTTTAATATTTTAGTATTTTAAAATAATTTGGGTGAATTTTATAATTTCTAGAACTATGGGTTCTACATATATTCAAACTATATGTTTATATGTACATTCTTCAAAAGCAGATTCTAACCTTCCACATAACGATTATCAATCCAAAACTTTTTCAAATATTCTATAGTACCATTTAATACTAAGCGGTAAATGTATATTAAATTTACTTAGTACAAAATAGTAAATATAATTTTTTAAATATTATATTATATTATATTTAAATATTCCATTGACAGAATAATTTCTTATAAGTACAATAAAATACATATATGTATTTAAATACGGCGCTATATAATATACATATATACTCTTATCATTCATTCATCAGTGACATATACGATATGTAAATAAACATGAGTATGTATGTATATCAATATCATATAAATAAAAATTCTTCAAGCAACCGTTATGTTGTTTATTTATTTACATTTTTTTGTACTACGCGTTATATCCTCAACAATTTCAAATTATCGAGTAAAACAAAATGGAAAAAATTCGTTAAAGAAATTTGTTAGAAAATTTGAAAAAATCAAGTAACACTTTCGTCAATTATAAAGTAACCCTATATTATTAAAAAAAGTTGTTAACAGAAATAAGAGTATAATGTTGAATCTTTAATTTTCGTGTATTACTTCAAAAAAATTTTAACAGGTGTTTAAAAATAGGAAATTTTCAGTTTTTGACCCCTTACAGCTGCTAAACGGCGGGTGATACAAAAAAAATTCTGAAATGACTCATACTTATTTTGAAAGATCTAACTTCTGTCAAAATTTCAAGTTTCCAACTTAAACCGTTTAGAAGATAAAAGGGTTAAAGGATTTTGCAAAATTTGAGTTTCGCATAACGGTAAATTAAGACCCCGTATGCCACAAATATATTTCTATTGCATATACACTTTTAAAGCTAATAAAAGTAGTAATCGTTTGGCGTTTTCAAAATGAAGATATACCTTATACAACTTGTGCTATAACAATTTAAATATAGAGCTTTTTTGAACCTTTGGGGAGCTGTAGCTCCGTAACGGGTGGGGCTACAAAAAAAAGTTATTAAAAAAAAATTAAATTTTTGTGAGATCTATCAGTAGTTAAAATTTCACAGCTGTATTGCAAAAAAAATGTGGGGATCTAAAAGTTAGGTGTTCCAGAGCTACCCTAAGGCTTGGTCCAAACTCAACCAAAAAAAATAGGGAACCTACAAATTACTCCCAAAATATTTTGTGTAAATTTCAAGATTCTAGCTTTCTTAGTTTTTGAGTTAGCGTGCTGACGGACGGACGGACGGACGGACATGGCTCAAAAGTCTTAGAATTTTTTTCTGATCCGATCCATACCTTTGAAGGTATATCTAGCTCTAGCTATTTCGAGGTGTTACAAACGGAGGAGTAATTTTATTATACCCGATCCTATCGTACGGGTATAAAAATCAAAAAATTGTAATCCGAATATCAGATTTGCCCCGTAATAATAGTTTTTGGTTTGAAAAAATTATTTTAAAAGGTTAAATTTTTAAAAGGTTGTAGGCTTTTAATAATAAAATTTATGGATAAAAATATTAGGTTTAAAAAAGAAAAAAAACCAAATTCTGCCACAAAAAACAAAAAAAAACAAAGAAAACGAAAACGAAAAGCATTTTTTGTAACAAAATTTTACCATTACTCATACTGTTAATAACATTCTTCTAAAACTAATAAATTATAATATTATATTAAATATCTTTTAAATTCAAAAATATTTTAAGATCCTTACTAAAACTATTTATTATAAATATATACATATATGTTATAAGAAATTGTTTTGAAAAGTTTTTTTTTCTAATCTATTTTTGTTTTTTGAGACGATGTTAAGGGATACATAGGGATACATATAGGAAGGACATAAATAAAAAAATTAAAGTAATTAAAAAACCCCTAATTTTTTTTTTATAACTTTTTTTTTCATCCTCGGTTTTCTTTAATTTAAAATAGTTCGATATTGTGGAATATGTATTTTAAACATTTTCAAGAAACAATAACATTTTCATCATATTTTAATAAATTTTTGATAGTGAGTTACTCGAGTATTTACCTATTTAATTACAAAGGTCAACACTCGGTTATTCTTGTTTTAATACTTGACATATTCTTTTAAAATAGCACTCGTTTGAAATATGATTTTCATACTAAACTTTATCCTAAAATTTACTCCAATTCAAAAAAATTTTTACTCTAAATTAAATTAACCAAAAAAATTTAGATCTAATAATATGCCTACGGCATTAAAAACGGTTATAATTTTTTTTTCTATATTTCTTAGAAATTTAAAATCAGCTTAACATGAAATAAAACCAATTTCAAAAAATAAAGGACTGAAATTTGTAAACTTAAAATTATAAATTTTATATAATCGAATTTATTAATATTAAGGCAAATTTTTAATATATTTTCAAATCTTAATTTGATATTTTTATTTAAAACAAAAAAAATATTTCAAATTTTTAAGAATATATTAATATTTAGTACAACTTACCGATCTTCCTCCAACAATCCGAGCACTTTGTGATCTTGTTGCTGGCCTTCTTCTTCTATAACCAGGTGTACCATTTTCTGGTGTACCACTACCAGATGCATAACTTTGTATGGCAGATTCCATACCACCAGATCCTGTGGCACATATTGACGCACTGCGTGATGTTTTAACATGCGGTCTTATTGGTGATATATCACCCATTTTGTTTTTTTTTTTTTTGTTATTTTATGATTTATACCCTATATTCAATGATCTATTTTTTTGTTATATAGTAATGAATTGGAGATCCTTGTTAGAGGACTCTTTTTTATAAAAATTAATTTTTTTTTTGATTAGTTTTAAAAAGAAAAAATTAAATTTTAAAAAATTATATTATTGGCACATATGAAAAACCACTAAAAAACTAAAAAGTTTGATTCAAAAAAAAAATATTATATGTTATTATTTTCTTTTATTATTTTTTTTTTTTTTTTGTTTCAAATTAAAGTTTACACATTTAAATCTGTTTTTTATATTATTGAAAGTCCAAAAAAAAAAATATTATCTGAAAGTAAAAATGGAAAAAATTTTATTAGTTTTAAAATATTTTTTTTTTTTTTTAATTATAATTCTAAGAAAAGGTGAATGAAAAAAGGATTTAAAAACAAAAACAAAACAATAGTGTGTTCCTTCTTAATATTCACTTTTCATTTGAAGGAGGATTATAGAGTAAATAATCTACAAAAATAATATTATAAAACCAATAAGGCTTAAAGTTAGTTGAATCAAAAAATATTATATTTCAAAGTTTTTACTTTTTACTTGTGCAACATAATATTATAATATTTTAAAAATTACACTATAGTTAATTATCTTTTGCTCCAAAAGCTTATGAATCTAAGATATTTATATTGAAATGGTAAAATGAAATTTCAAAAAATTCCGCTCCGTTGTGTAGGCTGTTGACGTGTGCAGAGGCATACCCACACATTCAGACAGATATCACGCAAAATATACTTTTTTCAGGTTTCTACGCACCAGAGTAGTATATTTTTGCAAAAATCTCGTGTATTACAAATTTTTGGTATGAAAACAATACATACCTTATACAATCGTGTATGCGATTGGTAAAAATGAATTGATGAAAACTTTAATAAAAACATTTTTTTTTTTTTTTTAATATTTTTGAAAAAAATTTCAATGCCAAACAACAATTTTTATTTATTTAATAAGGACACTAAAGCAAAGAATTTTCTTAACACATGACTAATAAAAATTGAAATTTATTTACAAGATTGTTCGTTAATTAAAATAAGTGAGGGTAATTAACTTCAACAATTTTTTTTTTCTAAAATAAAAAAAAGGAAACAAATATTTAAACAACTTTTACTTAGTAAAATTTTCTAGGATATCATTAGAATTCTAAGAAAAACAAAAAAGTAAAAAAAATGCATAAAAAATATTTTAAAAACTTGGAAACAAAATCTATTTTACCACAAAAGCATTTTAATGATATCTATAGTTAAATCTCAGTACCAGCCCAAATTTCAGTCTAACATTGCACACCACATTCTTCAATTGAATTTCAACTCATTCCGCAGTATTACAATCATAAATTCTTTTTCATCTCATTTAAAAGTCTTTATCTTTTAAAATTTCATTTGGCGTAACCAACTGGAGCCTGACAAATATTTTACTTTAATAAAAATTGTTATTAATTAAAATATATTTATTTTAAGATGAAAAATTTTTGCATACCTAAAAGTATGCAATATTTCACAATGAAAATAGAAAATACGATCTTATATTTGGAACCTTAGTGGCAGATTGGTTAGGCGCATGGCATACTAACCGAAGGAATATGGGTTCAAATCCTATACCAGGTAGCAAATTTTTTTTATTGAAAAAAAGAATTACTGTAACAGAAATAAAAGAAATTTCATCTTTCTTAACAAGTCCTCCTTGCCGCCAGATATAGTGTAAATATATAATATAAACAAAATAAATAATATTACTGCAAAAATTAATGATAGTATTTAATATATAATAGCTGCAGTAACAAATGGTTATAAAAATATTCCAATATCACCTATGCTATTTTAAATATTAATATAACTGAAAAAATTCTTATACATATTATAATGTATCTCTAAAAAGTACATGTTTATTTTAATCTTCCAACTTCTTTTCTAAATGTTGTAATAAAAAAACAACATTAAAAAAAAAATTTTTTTTTCATCAATTGGATAAAAAAAAAACTGTTTTTGTTCGAAATTTAAAAAGAAAACCCATAAAAAATTAAGACCCATTTTTTTTTTAACCCTTTCTGAATAAATGAACACCATTTTTTTTCTTGAAAAAATCAGATACTTAACTTAATAATTTTAGGAAAAAAAAATTTCTTATAAATTTTTTCAATGAGTATTTTTCTCTTTTCTTTAATATTTTTCCAACTTGGTTTGCTTTTTCTTTTTTAACCTTTTATTTAACAATAAAAGAATTTTTACCACCTGCACTAATATACCCTAACTCTGAAAAATTTAAGTATAGAAAATTTAGAACATTTTTCCAATAAATTAATGCAAAATATAATTTTTTTTTTTTTTAATTTTAAAAACCAATATAAGAAAAAAAAAAAAAAGAGATAAAAATTTCAAAAATCTAAGAAAAAAAAAAAATTAAAAGAAAACAAAAAAGGGTTTCACAACTTTTCAAAACTTAGATTGAAATATTTCTCATTTAAAATTTTTTTTTTTTTTCTCATTTTTTCTGTTACCATTCGAAACTATTTAATAAAAGTTAAATTCCTTTTTATAATTATTATGAAACATTAAACATAGAAAAACTTTTATTTGATATATGAATCATTGAAAAATTGAAAATCATATCATATATCATAATAAAGAAAAATATGTTATAAGAACAGATATATTAAACATTTAACATATATGAAAGTATTAGTAACATGTACCATAAAAAAAAAAAAAAAAAACATATTTTCTATTCACAAATCATCATTATCATCAATTCTACCATCATCATTTAAAATGTATCGGATATTTCAGTTAAAACTATTCAATCTATCTACAAAAGATCTGAAATACTATACAATATATATATATAGCTTTACCTACATATATATACTAAATTATATTTCTATGCTATTCTTTGTTATAAGTATATTTTAGTATATATTTTTTTTCTGTTTGTGGTAAAAAATAAAAACTATGCCAAGCAAAAACTTTAGATGTATACAATTTAGACAATTTAGATACTATCGTCCTTAATGTCCAGGTTTACAAAATTTCCTTCCTGTATTAGAAAATAAAGTTTAGAAAAAATAAAAAATTCTTTTTTTTTTTTGACATCTGTACCTACACACATTAAAATATTGTAATAGATACTCCATACTCCATAAAAATGGTATATTTGTGATAAAATAAAATTCTTTTACAATTTAAAAAGTTTTTTGTTTTTTTTTTTTTGTTGTTTTGTTGTTTAGTATTTTACAAGGTTAATGGATACGATATATTTGTTGAAAACATTTATAATAATTTCAAAATTTATATATGTACATATAAATTTATTTATATTTTTGTAAAGTGAAACCAATATACATATATTAATTTTTAAAAATGTATAAAAAAAAAAAAGAAGGAATTTTTAAGTCACATATAGATGTCAATAAAGAAACATAATAACATGGCATATCTTTTACAAAATATGTTTCACAAAAAAAAAAAAAATCTTTAGTTACTTTCAATATAAATCTGTATATTTCAAACAAAATCAAATTTGATTGAAAATTTAACTTTTTACATTGTTAAAATCTGGTCTCATCAATCCCTTTCAATCCTTTTGCCTATATAAAATGGGTCTATGTAAAATTACATACGTAATGAAATAAAAAATTGAATTTTTCTCAAATAAATAACAAATTTAAGTCACAGTTTATAAGCAACAAAATTATTGTGAGTTAAAAAGTTAATCGAAATTGCACGTTACGAAAGACGATTGCAATGGATTGAATCCAAGTTGTAAAAAAGAAATAACAACAATTTTTCCAAAAAAAAAAAAAATCTTGATGCGGCAAGTTGTTAAACATTAAAAAAAAAAGTCAAGAGAATCATAATATTATCCGAAGATATCATAAAAATACAAAATGGTCATAACAAAATTACGTTACTGTTAAAATCTGCAACCTGTCAAACTCTGTCAGTTATAATTTACAACTTTTCAAACTGTGTACCTGTTAAACTCTAAACAGGGTCAAAATAAATTGAAAAGAAAAACATTTAAACGGTTAATTCTTTTATTGCAAAATAAAAATTTAACAATTTTTAACAATTAAGTATTTAGTTTTACTTCCTGAAGGTAAAAAAATAAATATATTTATTTTTTCCTTCAACTCTTTAAACAAAACGGTGTTTAGAGTCTGAATATATGCAATCTTATACTCTTATTAATTTAATCTAAATTCAAATAAAAATAAAGTAGCTAGGCTCAAAATGGTCTCTGTAGCCGAGGATCTTACTAATATTACTATAATTTATTGTTTAATATTATATTAAAATAAATATAAAGAAATTTAATTCTATCTTCGATTCAATTGTCAAATAAATTTTGCGCCTAAAAAGAAAATGGAAACTCGATAGCTGTTATTTTTAAATGAAAATTAAAATTTCTTTTATTTTACATCTACTATTAAAATCATTGTATAATTTAATTACAAAAACCAAAAAAAAATCTAAAATAAATTTAAATAATTAAATTTAACAAAATGATTACATTAAAATTAAAATTTAATTGTAGTGCCGCCCAAAAATCATAAATAATTATAATTTTTTTGCAATCATATCTTAAAACAAAAAAAAAAAAAAAACAAAATAAAAACTATAAAAAGTCAAATATAATAACAAAAGCAAAACAAATAACAATTAATCAAATCCCAGTGGAACAATAATAGATAGCCAACGATAAAATCATTCAACAATTAGTTCCCATCCCATTTTTTCTTTTTCTTCTATTTTCTCTACACGTGATATTTGGAATGAAAAATTTGCTTACAGTTATTATATACAATTACAGGTTCCCTACACAAAAAATCATTTCAAATCGTTATTCTATACCTTATATATTTTTATAGTTTCAAAATGAAATATAGGTCAAATAAAGAAACATTGCGTGTTCTAAAATATTTCTATATTATATTTTTTTTTTTACTAACTTTCTCTTCTGTTCTCCCGATACTCTTCTCATTAACTTTCGTCATCATAAGAATTTATATTTAATTTTCATGATACCCAACATTAAAAGGAATTTATGTATTTTTATGAACTTGTCAAAAAAAGAGACGTTTACTTAAATTTTTTTTTTTTTTTTTTGTTGTGTTTTAGTTTAATTCATTTTAACATTAAACTGTCATTGAATGTGTAAATTTATTTTATACATTGGCAAAACATGTATGTAAACCAAAATTCAAATAAAAATACATTTACCATGGCAGAACTTATAATATAATTGACATTTTAAATGGAAAAAAAAAGAATTTATTCAGTTTTGAAAGCCTTCAACTTCAGTACAGTTCAAAATTAAGATAACTCAAAATATTTTCTGTTTCCAGTTGGAATCTAATTTATCTTTAGCTGTTATTTAAAGAATGAAAACCTTCATTTAAAATTTTTGGACAAATATTTTTAACTGATTCTAAGAATTTTCAGTGTTTCAGCAAAAATCCCTGCTCCTTATTTTTCTTTATCAAAATCTTTTTCTTGGGTTTGCTAAAGATTGAAGAGTTTGCTTTAATGAAAATGATGCTACAATTAGTGGTCAGCGGTCTAAAACCCTGGGCCCTATTGCACTAACCATTATCACTAATTAAATAATTAAATAATCATTTTTATTTTATAAGTGAGTGGTTTTTACTAATAAACATTAAGTGGGCCGAATACATAAAATTGATTTTAAACTCAAATTTCACTTTTCCAAACAAAATTTGCACCAGAACTCGTATTTTTTATTTGAAAATGGGAGATTTGAGTTCTAGCTAAATTTTATGCACTCATTACAAAATACGATTTTGGTATAATAAAAACATATCAAAATAAGGCAGAATGTAAACCAACGGTTTTTAAAAGCACACGTTTCCAAAACTTAATACAAACTGTTTAGAATTGTGACTTGCACAAAAATTTGAAAATTTAAGACATTTTTTGTAATAAGAAAATATATGAAAATAGGACTTTTGTGGAATTTTGAGGGTCTGTAAGTCCGAAACGCTATATAACTAAGAAAAACCGTTAAGACACGTAAAAATATATTACTGGAACTTTAATTTTTATCTCTTTCCGAAGAAAAATATGTACAGATGCCTAAATATAGCAAATTTTCAATTTTTCAGCCCATCATTTTTTATAATCCTTCTTAAACAGGGGGTGGTGCTAAAAAAATTTCTGATCAAACTTAAACTAATTCTAAAAGTTCTTTCTTGTCTCAAAATTTCAGGTTCCTTTGTAAATGCGTGCGGGAGTTATGAAAAAAAAATGTTATTCAAAATGTGGTTTTCACATAACGGTAAATTTAAATAGTAAATTACAAAATATTGCATAATTTTGATATTGCTTTATATATAACAAAATTTTCGATCTTTTAGCGGGTTTATATTGTAAAACTAATACGCAGAGCCTGAGATATATACATCTGAAAATGGGGCTTTTTCGCAATTTTGAAGAGCTTTAACTCTGGAACGTTATACAACTAAAATGAACCTTTAACATACGTAAAAATATATTACTGTAGCTTTAATTTTTATATCTTGCCGAAGTAAAATGTGTACAGGTGCCTAAGTTACAGGTGTTTAAAAATAGCAATTTTTCAATTTTTGAGCCCTAATAGCTCATAAAAAGGGGGTGGTCCAAAAAAAATTTCTGAGCAGACTTATACTAATTCTAAAAGTTCTTTCTGCTCTCAAAATTTTAAGCCCTTATTTAAAAGGGTTTCGGAGTTATGAAGGTAGAAAAATAATACAAAATGTGGTTTTCACATAACGGTAAATTTAAATACTAAATTTGAAAAAATTGTCGTAAATTTGAAAAGGCGTTTTCAGATTGAAAAAATGTTAAGTAGAACATGAGATATAGATACGCATTTAAAAATAAGACTTTTTTTTTAAGTTGGAGGGGCTGCAGCTTCATAATGGATGGGGTTTTATGAAAAAGTTGTTCCACAAAATTAATTCTTTTATGAGACCTACCCATGGTTAAAATTTCTTTTCTCTATCTTTAACGGTGTAGAAATTTTGTAAACAGATGGACGTACGAACGGACGAAACTCATAGGCACATTTTTTCAAAACTTTTTTGTGAGATGTGCTAAAAAGCATTATTTGATTAGTGTTAAGTGGTTGGTGCAATAACGCCTTGATTAGTTTTTATTGTAGTTATATAGCTTTAAATCATTTTCTTTTAACTGGGTCCTCAAAGGTATATAATACTTTTATTTTTTATATAGTAAGCTTTAATTTTATACCTTTATTTTTGACAAAAATGGTGATAAAATGATTAAAGAATGTAATCTACTAGATAAATATATAAATAGAAAAGGCAGTGTACTATTTTCCTTCGGAAATAATTATATATTAATAAAAATTAGTTCTTTTAAATTAAATGTAATTAATCTTTTTAAAAGATATATTTATAAAAGAAAATTAAATAAACTCATCGTACATATAGAATTAATATTAATTAAGATTAATTTAAAAAATTCCTTTTTTTCTATATGGTATATCAAAAATTATAATTCTTAAGTTACACCACTATTAGCGTATAATTATGATAAATACGTTTAAAATTACATATATGAAAATACAGTATATTATATATTATTATATACACAAATAAAAAATTTATTATTCATATCTCTTCATATCATATATTTTACTTTTATAAATATAAAGTTATACTTTTAGTAAGTATATACTAAAGATCCTAAAAGGGAATGTGAATTCTTGGTTTTTTATTTTTATTAGAATTAAAATCCTTTTCATTCTTTTTATCATTCATGTATATATACATTGTTGTATCATGAGTTTAGTACACGAAAACAAACATGAAAACTTTATTTTTATATGTAAGTACATTTATAAAAAAAAAATAAAAATAAAGAAAATTCATAAGAATAAATTTGGAATGAAAGAATTTTTTTTTTATGATATGACTGACGGACATGTGATAACACAAGAAAAAATTATATGTTTTAAAAAAAAAACAAAAAATGCTGACAGAATTATATAGAAAAACATTTTCAATTGAAATTTAAAAGCTGCTTTATAAAACTTATTGAAATTTTATTATTATGACCCAATTTTAAGAACTTTATCCCTTTTTGTTTTGCCATAAAAGGTATTAAAGAAAAGACTCTTACAGTTTATTCTTTAGAATTCATAATGTTTTTGATGAAAAACAAAATTATGTGAATGAAATGCAACAGGCATAAAATATAAACTTTATGAATTAATGCATAATCTTTGTTCAATTTAAATACAAATT
Source organism: Poecilobothrus nobilitatus (assembly GCA_947095535.1). Taxonomy (NCBI): domain Eukaryota; kingdom Metazoa; phylum Arthropoda; class Insecta; order Diptera; family Dolichopodidae; genus Poecilobothrus; species Poecilobothrus nobilitatus. The sequence goes on from OX352773.1 coordinate 171,054,276, forward strand.
TTTTAATAGTATTTTATATACAGTGTATCCCACAAAAACTTAAAAGTATAACATAGTAAACAGTTAACAAAGTTTTATGCTTAAAATATAAAGATCAGAGTAGATTTCACTAACTAAAACTAAATAAAAATTTTTTTTATGTACATGTCTGTCTGTATTTCTGTATTTGTGTACATGTAATCTGTACATTAACCTCTGCCACGTTTGTGTGATTAAATATTTTATTCACAATTTTATTTAATAAATATGTATAAATAAAATGGCGTCCAAGGCTGAACCAGATATGTAGTTTAGAACAGATCCGGCCGGAACTTAAATATGTAATGTAGAAACATTTTGCTTGTTTTTTTTTTAAGAGGTCAGTGGAAACTTTAAAAGTCTTCCAAAAGAATTGAACGAGATTCTTCCGGATAGTGTTGAGCTGTAACCAACTCTTTAGTGTTGGATAGTGTTGAACTGAATAGTATTCCCTTTTAAACCAAACTTTAAGTTGGAACCTTTAATACAATTGTTCTGTTTGGTTTACAGGGAATGGATTTGGAAAATATTCTTGGGAAAAGGAATGTTTGAAAAATTTTGCGATTGTGTAGGATAGGTAAGAAAATTTTGAAGGAACATTTTGAAGAAAAATGTTAATGTTCTTCTTAAATCTAACTAAATCGCAAACATATAAGTTACGACCTATGGGGAATACATGCAATGGCATCTGATTAAAATTAATAATATTCTTTGTAAATAAATAAAATTGTTTCACTTTTGAAAAGAATTTTTATATTAAATATTTTTTTTTTTTTTTTTAATGCATTTCTCTGCCACATAAATGTAGACAGGAAATTACACTGCCTTTCCTGTTCAGGCGTGGCTGTACATGGTCGTAAGGGGGAATAACTCTTACGACGTGTGTGTGGGATTCGAATCCACACCTCCCTCGGTGTTTACAGCGTATTTTATACGTTCTTACCTACTAGGTCACCGAGGCTCCTATTAAAAATTATTTTTTTAAGTTCCCACATAATTTGCAAAAATAAAAAAATTTCTGCATTAAAAAATTTCGGAAATTAAATGTTGGATTAAATGAAAACTTAGTCTATGAGATAAAAATATACAAAAACAAATTTTGAATTACCTTTCACTCAATCAATGAAACATTTCATTCTAATTTATAATCATTCTCTTGAAAAATTACGGTACAGACAATACTTAAATCAGATTACAAAGCTTTCAATATGTTTTTGCAATATGCCATTGCATGTATTCCCCATAGGTCGTAACTTATATGTTTGCGATTTAGTTAGATTTAAGAAGAACATTAACATTTTTCTTCAAAATGTTCCTTCAAAATTTTCTTACCTATCCTACACAATCGCAAAATTTTTCAAACATTCCTTTTCCCAAGAATATTTTCCAAATCCATTCCCTGTAAACCAAACAGAACAATTGTATTAAAGGTTCCAACTTAAAGTTTGGTTTAAAAGGGAATACTATTCAGTTCAACACTATCCAACACTAAAGAGTTGGTTACAGCTCTTATCAAAATAGTGAAAAAACTGTATTTCATTCTTTTTCATCTTTTTGCATTTCAAAAATGTGCATATATCTTATTACCTTAATTTCATCTCTTCAGTTATATATTTTTTTTTTTACAAAAAAAGTGTTTATTATATTAAAAATATAAAAATTTTTTATTTTATGTCTCTATTTTAAATTTCTATTACAAGTATTATGCATATATGTAAATATGTAATATTTATATTTTTTACTATAATAAATAATTTATATAATGAAAAAGTATATATATACAAAGAACAAACAGTCATAAAATATAAACTGTACAAAATAAAAGAATTCTAATATTTCTTTAGAATTCATGCTGAGTTACCTACAGTTTGTTTAGACTTTTACTATTGCATTTTATGTAAATATTTACCATAAAATAAAACAAAGTAGTATATAAAACTATAGATTTTGAAAATTGCACATTTTGCACAAAAACACAAATTGTACAAAAACACAAAAAAAAGCATTTCTTGTACTGTGACTACTTTCAATATATCGAATGATTTATATGTATAAGAAAAAGTTGTAAAAAATTAAAACAAACTTTTCTCAATTTTAAGAAACCATATTATATATATTTAACAAAACTCTAAATACAATGCAAAAATATAATGTTGGAACTATAATTTTTGTTCTTTTCTTTAAAAATGTTTAAATATAGCGAATTTTTAATTTGCCACCCCTAATAACTGTTAAACCATTAAACGGTGAAAGTACAACATTTTTTTCTAAGTCAAGTTATTCTTATTTTCAAAGATTTTTCTCTCAAAGTTGAAAATTAAAAGGTTAGGTTATAAATAAAACGATTTGAAAGTAACCAAATGTAATATTTGACGTTTTTAGATTGAAAAAATATGCAACACAGAATTTTAGATACAAACATTTAAAAATAAAGTTTTTCCAATTTTTAGGAACTGTTTAGCTCCATAATGGATGAAGGATGTTGCTATATACATAAAACAGTAATTCCATAAAATTTACTTTTTATGAGGTCTATTATTTGAATTTAATTCGACTGATCCATCTTAAACAATGTAAAAATTCTATAAATAAACCGGCTAACAAACAACCGATGTAAGAGTAACTAATTTTTCCGAACTTTTTTTTTGAAATATACTAAAAAATGTTTACAGTAGTAAAACAAAAACAAAGAATTAAACTAAAATAATTCTTTATTTATTTTAAAAATCATTTAATTAATTTTGAATAACCCATAAAGGTTTTATATAACCAAATTATCATAATTTCATCAGGAATGAAATTTCTCGATTAACTGCAGGAGATTTTTTTCTCTTTTTTTCACTCTTATAAGGAATACATAAATCTAAGGAATAATCTATACATATATTATTTTTTATTAATCTATATAATGCAATCGAGGTATGAATACAAGAGCTTATGAATAAAAAGCCTATGTTTTAATCATTACACCATTTGCTGGATACCAAAGGAAATGAACAATGACAAAAAATTTTGTGAAAGAAAATAATATTTTCTTAAATAATTTTCAGCACCTTATAGGTAATTCATTCGTGAAATTTACTCACTAGCTTTATGAGTCACTAGCATAACTCACCAGCATAATCGTGATTTTTTGAATCCAACTCTAAAATCCCTCCTAATTTAGAATCTCGCTTATACATATATATAAATATTCTGTAAAAGGCGTATAACCCTGATTTTGTATTGAAACCCTGATTTTGTAACCAACTCTAATATCCCTATTAATTATTTTTTTTATTTATATATTTTAACAACTATTAACTTAAAATAGTGGAGGCTGCCGCTCCTAAACCCCCGCTAAACAAATTATTGAAACCCTGATTTTGTAACCAACTCTAAAATCGCTCCTAAATCAGAATATCCTAGATATATATAAATATTCTGGAAAAAGCATATAACCCTACTTTTGAATCCAACTCTAAAATCGCTCCTAATTGACAATTTCACACATATATATAAATATTCTGGAAAAAGGGAATACCTTGATTTTCAATCCAACTCTAAAATCCCTAATAATAAAGTTTTAAAACTAATTTTTAATTTTTAAATGCATAAAGATTTTTTTTGTGGATTTTTTTTTGTGGATTTTTTGTAGATTTTGGCTTTTGGATTTTTATTTTTGGATTTCGGTTTCTGGATTTAATCACCAACCCGTTAAATCGATATACTACATACCAGCTAATCAACCATAAATTTCATTCTGTTTCATTTAAATTGCTACTAAATTATTTCATTATAAAATTTTATTATTGCAACATTTAACTAAAAATTTTTGATGAACAAAAAAAAACGTTATTAAAAAGAAATATTTTTTATTTTAAACTTTTGATTACCACTGTATTTTGGAATTTTTTATTTAAAAAATAAACATTTTCTTTTTTATTTCCATTCATTTTTTGTTTATAATAATATAATATAAACCATTTTTACCTATTTTCAAATGTACTTACTTTTAATAAATAATTTATTATAAAAAAAAAGAAACATAAAAAGTTTAATTTACAAAAACCTGTTTAGACTTGATAATGATTTAATTTTAATTATACTTATAAGTACATATTATAGGTTATACTTTATTTTCAGCTCTTATTATTTAATTGAATTGAAAAGAGTGTACCAATTAAGTTTTGATAAATGAATACAATTATAGTTTTAACAGACTTCCATCATCGGTTTTATGCAATCACATATTTTCGTTATAGACTTGGTAAAACTTAAAATAATAAAAGTGAAGCTATAAGTCTCAAGAATTCCATTTAGAAAGAATTCTAATAGTTCAATAGTATCTGAATCATGGCGTAGTGGTTAAGTCTTCAACCTTTCCCTATACCTTTCCGTCATTGCCTCTTGTAGGAAGTTGTTATATACTACTGTATGTTATAAAGTTAAAAATAGCAATAATAATAGGCGGATTCATTACAGTCTTTCGGGGATTGTTCTCTTATAGTCCCACTCTTTAATTCAAAGTTTTCACATACCTGTCTTACCCTTTTCTATTCCTACTTTCTAACCAATATACTATTCCATTATGTTTAATAGGTTTCTTTCCATTATAATGGATAAAGTAAGACATAAATTTAGTCAGAAAGATTTTGACATTAGCAAGGGTGTATTTTTGATGTCGTTCAAAATTTCCATTTAGGAAAGAAGATGTCCAGCCATAAGAATAAGTAAAATACTATTTACGTTTAAATTAAAATATTTAGTAAATAAAAAAAAATAAATATATATATGGTTTTTCTAAAGTTAATTACCCTTGAAAACATAGCATACATCTATTTACGTCTGGCTGTTTTTTAATACTTTCAAAACAAACAAATTGGATTATGGTTTTTGTATTTAAAATATTTAGTACAATCTAAAAGCATTTCAATGTTAATAAAAAATATGACCTGAATATTTTTATTATCTTTTAAAACTAGAAAAATAAAATTTTCATATTACAAAAAAAAATAAACTTAAGCTGATGGATATTTTTTTTTATAACAAAAAAAAAAAATTAAAGTAAAAATTTTGCTTTTGAATACAGTCAAAACTACTACTTCCAGTTCTTTTACACCGATCGGATAAATAAAAAAATTTAACACTTTTATATTTATGTATATTATAAATATATTAATTATGCATTCCTTTAACACTAATACAACCAACATAAATTTTCTGTTAAAACAATATTTGTAACAAATAACACCAAAGAAAAAAACCTGGACTTTTTTTTTTAATAGTAAAAAAAAACTGTAGCTATTTGATATAATACATAATTTATATATATATATATATATATATATATATATATATATACAGTATATATATATTAATATTTGAATTTTTTTTTTAATATTTTTTTTGTATTATAATAATGAAAAATAAAACCGAATATTCTCAGGATAATTTAAAAATATAGCATTAAAAAAAAAACATCTTATGTCAAAAATTTAAATTTTATAGAATCAACGACATTTTCGAAAAAAAAACATTTTATGTAACTGTTTAATAAAAATGGAAAAGCAAGATGCCGTCGGATAGTGTAACATCGTTTGTAATAAATGTAATAAAATTTGTAAAGGTATGTGTGGAAATAATTTTTTAAGTTGTGATGGAATATATAAAAAACTTTACCATAAAAATTGTAATAAACCCTTAACAAAAATTGTAAGGGAAATAACTCAATGCCTATTGAAGTTAGGTATCTGAACTGTTCTGAAAGATGCAAGTTGCATACCAACAACTTCTGTAAAATTTGGTTGTGCTGGTGCGCAAAAGGTTAAGTAAAACTTCATTAAGTAAAGCATTACAAATTTTGTAAAAGATGATCAAGTTTTATGGAAGCAGCATATATTACGCTTATACAGGTACCCTAGAATTGACACGGTCAACTCTACACTCTTTCTCGTTATTATTTAAAAAAAAAAACAAAATTACTTTCATTTGAAACATCGTTTAAAATTTATTTATTTCGAAATTTGTTTTTATTCTAATTCAATTAAATAAACGAATTTTGTAACTTTTAATTACAGATATGTTTTTAGTAAACAATGAATGTCAACAACACCTAGAAAACCTAATCTACTATATAGCCAAAAAAATGTTTGTGTTAAAAAAAAGGAAATAAAAAAATTATGACATTAGTCATACTTATTAAATAAACTGAGGATAAAATAATTCATGGTTCGAAAATAATGGTGAAAATTTAAAAAACTTGCGTAATATTTAACACAAAATAATAATTAAATGTTGCGCTTGATTTTCTGACATAAGTATATTAATTATTTTTTAATAAAATTTTTTTTTTTTTTTTTGAATAAATTTTAATAATACTAATAAATTAATTTTATTTATTTTTTATACCAGATATAATTTTGATAATGATAATATTTAAAATAATATGTAGGCTTTTGATTTCTAGTAAAAAAAAATACAAAGTTCAAATGTTGTTGTATTTTGGTGGCACATTGATAACTATCGTTACACCTAGGATCTGCAACTCGTTATGGATCCCAACTTCATGATACGCTCGTTTATCACCAGCGGATCATCTAGACAATTAAAAATTCTAAAGAATAGGGTAGAAAATAGAATTGTCTATTCCCAGTCCCGAAAAGTCCCAGCCAGTTCAAAATAAATGTAATACAATAGATTAAGATTAAGAATATTTGAAAAAAAATTTAATATGATAAGAAAATTTGAAAATTGTTGAAAATGAAAAGAATACAATGCAGTAGATAAGTAAAACCAAAGATTTAAGGTACACATTTTCAGAAAGATAATAAAAACAGTTTACAATTGGTTGACTTGCATCAAAATTTTTAAATTTAAATAAAATTTGAATTTGTGAAAAATAGCAATAAAAAAATAAAATTTAAATTTACAGTAATAATAGATTTTAAGATGGGAGAGGCACAAATAAATTGGAGGTAACTTATGCTAATTCTCAGTATTTCTCTTAACTAAACTATTGGTAGCTTTTTACAAAGCGCTATAAATGTATTAAGTCCACATCCGACAGATTGAAAAGGTTAAGAAGTTTTAGCCTTCTGGCATCTCTGACGATCGAAAAATGTCGTGCTAAAACGTTCTTTATATCACTTGATCGTTAAAGATCTGGAAGATGATCTTTGATTGAGAAGATGTAGATCAGGTTTATTTAGCCACAATAGAGTAAAACTAATAATCAACTTTTTTTAAAAATGATTTAAAAATATGATAAAATGCTTACTTTGATTAAATAGTTTAAATTCTTGTTTTTGACTTTAATCAAATTTTCACTGATTTCGTACGAAAACAAATTAAAATTAAACTTATCAAAAATCCTAATTCATTTATAATTCAATTTCGAAAACCTATAAAATATAATTAAAACCAGAGTTGGATACGAATGCTCGTACCTCAAAATTCGTTGTATCTCAAAAACTCGTTTTATCTCGTTTTTTTTTAAATTTTGTTATTTATTAGCAAAATTTTAACAAGAAAGATATGGATATCAGATATTGGATATTTGAACTCTGGATAATTTAAATACCTTCTAATTTTTTTTTTCATACATTTTGCAAGATGAAAGCCTTTGAAGAAGTGGGAATTGCCGTCTCAAACCCCCACTAAATAAATTATTGGAATCTTACTTTTCAATCCAACTCCATCCAAATTAAGAATCCATCCTAATTAAGAATCCCACGTATACATACATATAAATATTTTAGAAAAAGCGAATTTTGATAAAAACGAGAAAAAAAATTGATAAAACGAGTTTTTCAGATACATATATACATATTTTTGTACTAGAATATCCTAAAAAACAAAAAATGATTTATAATTAAATAATTAAGTTATGTTTATTTACTTAAATTAACTTTTTAGAAATAATATTTGTAAACATTTCAAAACTCTGATGTCACTTATTATTACAAGTACTACAGTCAAAAACAAAAAAAAACACACAAAAATTCTTACAAAAATTAGTTTTCTATTAAATTTATTATATTCGCATTCAATTTAATTAAATTAAATACTTAATCTATTCTTAAGGAGAAAATTTTCATATATGATAATTAATTTTTTTTTTGTTTTATTTTTGCTTATATATATTTTAATTTTTTTTTTTTTTTTTGTAATTCATTTTATTAACAACCAACTATCAAGGACAATGAAAATCAGGCGTCAATAAAAAAAAAAAAAAAAAAAAACAAAGTATCTTTTCCTTATTCGAAAACAAAAGAAAGAAAAACTAACTCAACCAAAATGACGATGTAACGTAACAAAAACAAAAAACATAAAAATAAATAAAAACTAATCACAAAACTTTTCATTTTCTAGTTTTTATTTTACCCATGTTACTACTAAAGAAATCGATTAAATGCTATTCTGGAAAAAACGAGGAAGAATACAGTTGCCTTTGTCAACTCTTAGATACCCGTACGAACCGTTAGTATGTTTACAGCCTGTCACTCTGCTTACAATATTATTTTTTTAATATTTTAGTATTTTAAAATAATTTGGGTGAATTTTATAATTTCTAGAACTATGGGTTGTACATATATTCAAACTATATGTTTATATGTACATTCTTCAAAAGCAGATTTTAACCTTCCACATAACGATTATCAATCCAAAACTTTTTCAAATATTCTATAGTACCATTTAATACTAAGCGGTAAATGTATATTAAATTTACTTAGTACAAAATAATAAATATAATTTTAAATATTATATTATATTATATTTAAATATTCCATTGACAGAATAATTTCTTATAAGTACAATAAAATACATATATGTATGTAAATACGGCGCTATATAATATACATCTATACTCTTATCATTCATTCATCAGTGACATAAACGATATGTAAATAAACATGATATTATATAAGTATGTATATATATCAATATCATATAAATACAAAATTCTTCAAGCAACCGTTATGTTGTTTATTTATTTACATTTTTTTGTACTACGCATTATATCCTCAACAATTTCAAATTATCGAGTAAAACAAATGCAAAAAATTTGTTGAAGAAATTTGTTAGAAAATTTGAAAAAATCAAGTAGCACTTTCGTCAATTATAAAGTAACCCTATATTATTAAAAAAAAGTTGTTAACAGAAATAAGAGTATAATGTTGAAGCTTTAATTTTTGTGTATTACTTCAAAAAAATTTTAACAGGTGTTCAAGTTACAGGTGTTTAAAAATAGGAAATTTTCAGTTTTTGACCCCTTACAGCTCCTAAACGGGGGGTGATACAAAAAAAAGTTATTAAAAATAAAATTAATGTTTTTGTGAGATCTATCAGCATTTCATAGCTCTATTTCAAAAAAAATGTGGGGATCTAAAAGTTAGGTGTTCGAGAGCTACCCTAAGTTTTGGTGCAAACTGAACCAAAAACAAAAAAAAATAGGGAACCTACAAATTACTCCCAGAATATTTTGTGTAAATTTCAAGATTCTAGCTTTCTTAGTTTTTGAGTTAGCGTGCTGAAACGGACGGACGGACGGACATGACACAAACGTCTTAGAATTTTTTTCTGATCCGATCCATACCTTTGAAGGTATATCTAGCTCGCTTATTTCGAGGTGTTACAAACGGAGGAGTCATTTTATTATACCCGATCCTATTGTACGGGTATAAAAACCCAGTAACCGATATATGTATATAACCAAAATTTTTATATACATAAGAATATAAAAGTATTAACGTATGAAAGTATTATAATATGTGTGAATATACATGTATGTATGTCAAAAATGTATGTATGTTATTCATCCTTTTCTCATCAAAAAAAAAAACAAGAGACAAAAGATAATTTTATTGAAGTGCAGGCGTGGGTAAGACAGAATGTTTACACCATTCGAAATAGAAAATTTAACCAAAGAATAACAAAAAAAAAAAATGTCAAGAAAAAAAAAATAACTTAAATGTGACTTAATTTTCTAGTTTCTTTTTAATGTTATAAAATTTTTTTCTTTTATATATTAAATAATAATAATAATATTGTTTTAATACTTGCAGATTGACTATCTAACAACTTATCAAACAGATTTGTAAATCTCGAAAAAAATACAGAAAGTTTCATAAAATTGAAAAAGTAGTACAGTATTTAAAAAAAAAAGTCAACTACAAAAAATTTACTATAAAAAATGAACACTGATTCAAATCTAAACTTGAAGAAAGCGAGTAAAAGATCAACCATCCTTTAATTCAATTTAACTTATTCAAACAAAACCCAATAAACTTAATTTAACGGCTTTATGGCCTTTCAATTTAATTGCTACCTTTTTATATTATATTTCAAACAAATTATTTGACAAAAGAAAAAAACCTTTTTTTAAAGTACTAAATCAAACTTTTCACGATACAATTTAAGTTTTTCAACTTTAATTTAAAGTGATTCCAATAGCATATTATACTTTTTATAAAACAAATAATAAATCTTTTACAAATGAAATTCAATCTTTTATAAAGTAAATTAATATTTGTATAAAATATATTAAACATTTTACCAATCATATTCAATGTTTTATGTTTAATTTGTTTTAAAAAAAGTTTAATTTAATTTGTAAAAGGTTTAATTTAAAATAATTTTCAGTTTTTATTAAAATATGCTATAACGTTTGTTTTCAATTTAAAATAAAATTACGAAAGTAACTTAACAGTAATATTTTAAATTAATTTAATTAAAAATTTATCGAATTTATATTTAGTTACTACTCAATTTAGATAAATACTAAAAAATTAATCAAATACTACCGTTATCATGGTAACGGTAAATATCAATTTCTTCGTATTTTTTTGAAAATACTCACAATGTAAAAAAAAGAGAAGGAAATAATACAAAAAATGGCTCCAAAATGTCTTATTTAATAAAACAGTTAGGAATATGACAAAGGATAAAAAGAAATAATTTTTAGATGACTTTTTTTTTTTTTGTAGTCAAAAAAATAAAAATAACAAAATTAAAAAATAAAATCAAAGTAGTAAAAAATTAAGGTTAGAAAGTACTTAAATAGTTATTTTCTTCAGATACGAATTTTTATGTAAAGTACTTGTCGTCTATAGGTTTTATTTCTTTTTAAAAAGAATTGAAATATAAAAGTATTTTAATAATAAATGGGTCAAAATAAGTATTTATAAAATAATAAATCACAATTTTTGAATTATTTAAGATTTTTTTATATTTATAGAACAAAAATTCAATATAAAATTTTATAAAATAGAAAAAAAAAAAAGTGATAAGTTAACAAAGATAAATTACATGATTAATAAGAGATTTATAATGCCAACTTTTTATTATTAATTATATTATAATACATAGCTTTTTTTTTTTTTCGTTAAAGGAATTTATACAGGAAAATTTCTTACTTTTATGAATTTATAAAATTAAAAGCAATACTAAAGTTAAACTGAAAGATTTATAACATATCGGAAGTAATTAATGAAGTTTTTCAAAAAAAAATACAAAAAAAAAAAAAAACAAAAGTTTTCACTAGTTCAAGGATGATTATGCGAAAATATTTTTCTAAAAAAAATTATTTTTGACATAAATAATATGAAATCAATAATTATTATATTTATTGAAATTATTATTGGAGAAAAAAAATTTTTCTTTAATTTATAATATCTATAAAAAAAAATTTTTTCTTAAAACTTAGCCATTAATTCAAGATAAATAAAAGTATAAAATATATATAATGAATTCTATAATGATTAAATAGAAAAGCGGTATATTGTAGGTACACCTTTATTAACGTTTTAACATTTTATTTTTTAAATGTGCTGAATCTCCTCTTCAGCGTCCAATATAGATCAACGATACCTTTATGAGATTAAATTCATTAAGAGACGAATGAATTATGTTTTCATAGAAATATATTTAACAAGCTTGAAAAAAATTCAATATTGGAAGCGGTTAGTTCAAATATTGATGATAATTAATATTATAGTTGGAAATTAGGATACTACGATTTGTCAAAAATAACCTTCTATTATAGTTGCTGCCATCTTTATAAAAAGTAACCTAACCTTAATAGTTCATATTTTAGTGCTTTTAGTGCATATTTTTCAATAAAAAAATTTTTCTGTTATTTTAATTTTGTGTGCCTGTTTACAAAACCTCTACACGGTTTAAGATAGAACATTGAAACTCTAACTATATGGATAGTTCTCTTTTATAGAAATTAATTTATGTAGACCCAACCATTACGAAACTATAGTCCCTTAATGGTTGGGGCTACATAAAAAAATAAACCTTATTTTAAAATATGAATATCTCTGATATTACTTGACATTTTTCCAATCTACAAATGGCAAACGACAGGACATATTATATATCAAAATTATTTGATCAATTCAGTATTTAAATTTACGGTGAATTTTGCAATTTCATCATAATTCCGATACACCTTTATTTAGATTCCTGAAATCCTAAAGGAGTCATTGAAAGTTTAATATTTTTAAACAACTGTATAAGTAACCCAAACACATGTACACATTTTTCTACGTAAGATGCAAAAATTCAAACTTTATACCATTATAATATTACATGTTTTGCAGTTTTTTTTAACTGTAGGGTTTCTTTAAAATTGAAGATTAAAGAAACCTTACAGAAGATTAAAGAAACGCTAACTTTTTACATTCCATCTTATTTTTTCTAACTTGAAATTCTGGATATGATATCAAAAGATTTAAAAATTCAATTTTCCCGCCTTGTAGTTTTTGTTTAACTTTAACTTTATCCTCAGGGTTAAGTTAAGTTAAGGTTAGTTAATATAAGTTTTAATGTATTCGTACGTAGTCATAATGGTAGTTTGTGGTAGTTAAGACACAGGCTTTTTATTCGAAAGATATATTATAAAAATATAATTAATCCAGAAACTGAAGCTTATAGTCAAATATGAATGTTCAGTGGATTAAAAAAAATTCATAGAATAGGAATCTAAATTTTTTTTAAATATTATATATAGAAATTTTTTATACTCTATGTACATAAAATACTTCATTTAAAAAAAAAATTTTACATTAACTATCATCATTATTATTTTAAAATTTCATCTATATAATATGTTATAAAAATATCTTTACATTTCTGTTTTTAATATTTCATTTTTATGAAGAACTATTTCATTTATATCAAGTACCGGAAATAAATAATTTCTAAAGTTATTTATACATGTTTTTTATTTTTAATTTCCTTTTATATATAAAACAAAAAACTAAAATATTATATTAAAATCTATATTTTTCTTTTTTTTATTTTGCAATTAAATAACCATGATTTATAACAAAAAATATAAAAATATAATTTTTTTTGTTATTTACTTTAAATTTCATTCATACTTAAATTTAAACTACTGCACAAGGAGCTTATGACCCAGAACATCCTTTTTGTCAACAAAAATATGAAAAAAAAAACAAAAATGTTTTGGTTTATAAAATTCTATTTTAATTTTTTTTTTTAAATTACAAAAATAAAATTTTTATTATTAAATGTTTTTAAGCTATAAGTAAATCAAATACTGTATATGACAACTAAATGGAATATTTTTCTTTAAGAATTATAGAAAAAAATTTTTATTAAGACAAGTTTGCGGTAACTTTAAAATTTATAAGTTGTAACTTTTAAATTTTGTTCTTTATGTACATGATAATTATTGTCTAATAACTGTTTTTGTTTAAAGTTAACAAAATTTTTTTAAATTGAAGCTGTAGATTGAAGTTAATCACTTATTATACTACATTCATTGCTTTGGCCAATTTTTGTCACAGTTTCTTTTTTCAACAGAATTCTCTCTCCGATAATTCATTTCTTCAAATCAAATATATATTATCTGGTTAAATCAATCTGCCTCTGAATTATATTACTTATGCACCTAGTCAAAAAAAAACTTAAATTTCTTTTATTGCCTCAAAAGTATGATATTACCATAACTCATAGTCTGACAACACTAAATAAATCAAAATAATCATTTTTTGACTCAAAAATTACAAGGAAATAATCAACTTGAATATTTTTTGAGTTTTTGGGGAAGAAACACTTAAGTCAATAATTATTAACTAATTTAGTACAAAATTTAAAATTTTATATTTATGCATTGAAAACACAACCAGTTTAATATCAATTTAATTAGGAACCATACAATTTATTTTAGTAATAATTTGAAAATTAAGAAAATGTCAAAAAATGACTTATGTACTTTTGTCCACCAGACTGAGTAGTTATAAATAATATATTATGTATGTCAAAAAAAAATTCTCTTAAGTGTGTGTGAAAACTCTTTAAAAGTGTTAAGAATCACAATCTTTTTCAGCCTATATACTTCCTTGAGTTAACTAGAGAGCCGTGACTTACAAGGGCAAGTGTCAATACAACAAAAGTCATATAAACTAATTTGAGTTCAAAAAAATCCAAATATATATTTTCTTTCTCTATACATCAAACTATCACGGAATTGCTATCAAGGAATACACGGAATTGCTCTGCTGGATTTAATATAGTTTTTTTTATGCAAATTGAATAAACAGATCGAAGAATTAGATACAATTCGTTTCCAAAAAAATCTTTCAAGGGATGGGTAATCTAATGAGTACACAATTAGAGGGAATTGAGTTTTAAACTTAAGACAAACTCTCGCCGAATTGATTCTCATACATTTTGATGTTACACTACGAACGTATAGAGTTTAGTGATTACTGACACGTTAGCTTATCCTTCATCAATAAAAGAAAATGTACTTTCATACTTCACTTGAAATTTTATTTCTAAACATATTGTTACGTTATTTTAAAATTAAAAATACATTTTCTAGATTAATATTCAATTCAGTTTTCATTAATTATTTTAAAATTCTATTCATACCAATTCTATTCAAAACGATCCCTTAATATTTTATTTTTGTTTTTACCTTGTATCTTGAAGTTTAATTCTTTTCTTTATTTAGAATTGACAAATTTAAATTGTCAATTAAGAAAAACATGAGAAAAAATAACTTATTAAAAAAATGTCAGTATCAGAAAAATATTTATTTTATTTTATATGTACAATACATATACTTTTTATTATTATTCTTCTTCTGCTTTTTTTTTTTTTTGTCATCATTATTGTCAAAAGAATTAATCATACAGAAAAAACCAAAAATTAACAACAAAAAACCGTACAATTGTCCTTTTTAAAAAGAAAAAAAAATAAATTAGAATTAAAAATATTTAGTTACAATGAAAAAAAAAAAAAAAATCATAAAAAAAACTCATTTCACTTTAAAAATGTACAATTAAATTTTATATAAAATCCGGAAATAATTGAATATTTTCTTTATTTTCATTGTAACATTTTCATTTTAACACAAAAATAATGGTAATGGTTTAAATCAGTAGGAGACAAAATTTTCAATGGGCATCCACTGTAAAATGTTAAAAGTAAACTTGCTTCAATATTTGCCGAAAAATTTATTTGTTTTCACCGTTTTTTATCTTTATTTTATACAGTAACCTTCTCCATGGGGATGTCTTATTTGATTCAACCTTATTAAGGCGAAACTAAATTTAATTTTTAAACATCAAACATCATTTATTTTACAAATTAGTATAAAAGGACATATGGATATGTAAATGAAAGAACAAGCTAGAAAATTTCTCATTTTAACTTAAGATAACATTTTATTTCAGAAGAGAGGATTACTGGAAAAAAGATATATGTACGAGTATATAATATATACACATACATATTCATTTGACCAAATAGTAACAAATTTTGATATAAAATATATAAAACAAAAAGTTATAAATAACGATAAAAATGAAACATTGAAAATGAAAATGAAAATTGTAAAGCAAAAATAAATAAGACCATGAAAAGGAAATGATTTTTCCTAAAAAAAAAAAAAAAAAAAAGTACTTTAAAATAAAAAGTATAATTTTGATTGTTATTATTGTTGTTAATTTTGTCTAATTTAAGTTGATGTAAGCATCTTAAGATTTTTTTTTTTTTCTTATTAAGTAGTAATTTTTTTCTTTTTATATAATAAAGAGAATCCAATTTTTTTTTTCTTTTTTTATTTTCTTATAATATACAAAAGAAAATATATTTTAACAATGCATACATCTTTAAGATTTATTGTAATAAATAATTGAAGATTCCCGTAAAATTTAATATATATCCGAATACTAAATATAAACGGTTGGCCATAAAAATAAAAAAAATATAAAATTTTTTTTTTTTTTTCTTTTCTTATAGGAATTAATTAAAATGTAAGTCAATTAGGATAAAAGTTTTTCTTTGTTAAAAAGGCAAAAAAAAAAACAAAGGAAAATTTTCCTTTTTTTTCAACATTTTCTACATTATAAAAAAATATGATAAAAATAATAATGTGCTTAACAAAGGACATCTTTCCATATCCTTTGTTATACTTCTTATAATCATTCATTAGTTTTCAAAAAATATCTTCTTAAAATCTGAAAAGATTTTAAGGATAATGTATTTTACTCAATAATAACTTGAGAAAATTTTTTTTGTTTAAATTTAATTCTCCTTTAAGAAATCAAAATTTTGTAGATTGATAGGTTTGATTTGGGGCCAAATTGAAAAATGAATGGTTCATTAAAAATTAAAAGTAATTAATTTTATTAATAAATAAGTTATTTTAAAAAAGGTTTTTTTTTTTTTTTAAAAGCTTTATAAATTTTTAATAATAGCAAATCAAAATATGACTTGTATTTAAAAGTTTTTTTTTATTTTTATTTTTTTCTCTTTTGAAAGTTTACGCAATTGTTTTTAAAAACTAAAGTTAACGAAATCTGTATACAACTTTAAATTTTAAATTTTCACTAAACATAAATACATAAAATTCAATATTTATAATTTTATTCATTAATCATTGATTTTATTTAATACACTTCTTATAAAATTAAATATTAAAATATTACATAGTTATTACATAATCAATTACATATATTATTTATGATATTTAATAAACTAAAAACTATTTACTTAAAGTTAAAAAAAAAAAAGGAAGAAAAGGAAACCTCTCCTATTATAAACTTTTTTGGCCACAGAAAAAATTTTTTATTCAAAATTCAAAATACATCAATCAATTTCAATCAAACTAAAGTAAAAATTTTTACTTTTTAGTTCCTGTAATTTAAGCTTTTAAATTGATTGAAAATTGATTTCTTTTCCTTTTTTCATTATAATATACTTTCAAATAATACACATAAACGTTTATATGCGTATTTTTCCTCTTACTTCTGTCATAATCATTTTTACTTTACCTTTTACCTTGTAGACATTTTACACAATCAAAATAATAAACTATATTTAGTCTAGCTAATAAACGTTTTATATATTTCACATAAATTTTACGACAAATAAACAATAAAACTCAAATAACTGTAATTTTATAAAGGAATATAAAATAATAGTAAAAAGTAAAAGTAAAAAATTATACCTATAAATATATACTAATAAAATTACATGTAATCATATAATCATAAATCTAAAAATGAAAATTATTGTATAATGAATTTTTAAAATTGAAAAATTAAATGAAAATGAAAGCAACAGGTTTAAAATTTGAAATAATATTACTCACACACTAAAAGGATTTATTTTATTCCGAAAAGTATGCAATATTTTTTCTTTAGTTTTTTTCATTTTTATTGTTTTATTTATTTGAAATTTATTTATTATTCTTTATTCTTTAATTATTAAATATTTTAATTATTGATCTGATATTTATAATCAATATGTATCTTATTATGTACTTATGTATGACCAGCGGGCAGAGTCTCTTTAAAATTCAAATATATATGTATATTATGTATAATTTTTTTGGTTTTGTACTTTTCTATTAAATTGTTGCATTTATGTATGAATGTTTCTATATTATTTGATGCGATCAGAAAATTTTTCTAATTGTATTCTTTTTTTAATTCAATTTCTTCTCATATAAGTACTTACATTTTAGTATACAGCAGTTTTGACAACCAAAATTAAATTTGAATAATTTTTCATTTTTAAATATTTTGTATGTCAATTTTATGCAGGGGTACCATTTGTACAATTGTGGTAATATTTGTACTTTTTTTTCGCCCTCTGTACCATGTACAATCTTAATCAAGGATTATACGCTAAATATACGGTCTTCCCAGATTTTAAATTTTTTACATTAGGGCAAGTTAAAACGAACAACGGTAATATTGTTAGAGACAACGTGGCCTATAAAAAAATTTAACAGAATTTTGCTCCAAACTTTGTTTGTGCATTTTACGAATGTTTTACGGATACCTATTCTGTTTTGCCCACGTACCTTTAAAACATTTCTTTAGAACTCGATAAATAAATAGACATAATAGTCCTCACTCACAATACAAAATATTCTAAGTACACCAACTACAGGCTCTTTATACAATTTAATTTTGTTTTGGCGTTATTTTAAAAATAATTTCAGTTAGTGTTTTGACGATTTGGTTTTGCTTTCTGATTTTTTACGGATTGTACTTTTTCTATAAATTCAATTTTTCTATACTGCAACTGTTTATTGTATGAATTGGGATTCAATATAGAATTTGACTACACATTAACAGGGGTCCCTAGTAAGTATATAATATAGTAAACAGTTTCCTTACAATTATTTAGCACACCTCTAGTATATGAATACAAATTCTTAAAATAAACAAAACAAGGTATTTCCATAAGTTAGATTGAGTAAAATGTTTTTTTTTTTTAAATAAACTAACCTTTCGTATGGTTCGTATAATTTATTCTGTATATGGGTTTCTCTATCACATCATTACAAAAGTGATTTTAAAACTCTAATACATATTTACATTATATATAAATATAAAAATTTTTAGACATTTCAAAATAAAATAACAATACATATGATAATTATCTAGAAACAAAAAAAAATGTATTTTAACCGGAAATATTTAAAATAATTATTTTTCTATTGCATATTTAAATAAGTACTTTTCTTATTAAATTTTTATTAGTCACGAAAACAAACCACGTTTTAATTTCTTAACAAATAAAATATTAGTCGAATTAATCTAACTTTCTAACTTTTTTTTTTTTTGTTTATTTATTTTGTAATTAAATATTTAAATTTTAAAAATATAAGAATTAAAAATAATAAAAAAAAATAAAATTAGAAAGTACCTATCAACAATTTCAATTAATAATATTGTTTAAAAAAAAAATTAATCTTATGAAATATAATTTAACCTAAATAACATTGAGATCTCAAATATTGGCATAAAATAACATCAAATGTAAATTCATATCCCACTTTTTTACTTATTTTGTTTATATAAACTATAATAATGTGCACTTTGAAAGAACATTTCGATTTTTTCGATTTTCGAACATTCGTTTTTTTTTTTTAAATATTATATTTAACACAGGTATTTTTTATTTTCTTAATTTTTAATTTTGTACCCCCAAGGTATGAAAATAGCTTTAAAATGTAAACAAATACTTAAATTTATATTTTTTTAATTATAATATTATTCGTATGCGTAAATAACAGATAAATTAATGAAGAAATAAATAAGAGATATTATTTTGTTAAATTAGAGTAAAAAACAATGCTGTATTTCGATCTTCCGCTTTGTTCTGTATCACGTACTCACATTTTGAAATTTTAAAATAAATACATATACTAAACGCTATCCAAACTCTAAGAACCAATTCTTTTACCCAAAGGTATTGAACGTTTAGATAATGCAAAGAAAAATTGAAGAGGAAACGTTGGAAAGTAAATTCAAATCAAACCTATTTTCTTTTTGAAAAATTGCAAATTACATAATGGACTATAATCTATCAGATGGTAACGCATTGCGTGAAAGTCTGTTCCACATTTTAGTGGTTCCCATAACAAATGAATTCCATAACTATAGTTTTGAAACATCTATAGTTTTGCGTTGGAATTGTTGAAAAAAAAAACATTATTTTATTTTAGTTCAATAGAACATATGTTATTATCTACATTCTGCAAGATACAAAAAAAAAGGGGTACTACTCCAAAATTTTTATAGAAATAATATAATATGAAGTGATGAAATCGAAAATCTAAAACAGCGGCGCTTTACTCCGACCAAGATATGAGATTCTGAGAGCATATTGCTTTTCCAAAGATGAACTGTCATCAATAAACCTTCTACAGATCTTTTGTTTCTTAGTCAGCCCTACTGGCAGTAAGCCTAATAAAAGTATTTTATGTGGAGGCAAAATCCACAACACATAGTAACATGTGGAGCACAATAGATCTACATCAAAAGTTATTAGTGTCACTTATACTCCTAAAATAACAATAATCTAATCTAATCAAAATTTAAAATTCTCAAATGTTAGCCTTTATAAACCGAGAACCAATAATGGTCTTATTTAAATTTATGTTCTCAAGTGCTTCTAATTTGTCTACTCAAGTTTAACAAACAGCTTTATGGCTTTGAATTAATTTTACTAACCATTTAAATAGCTTTTACGACAATGACATCATACGTATTCTTGATAATTATCCTTAATTAAAACAATGAAAATTATGTATCTAACAATAACAGTCTCAAAAATTCTTAAAATTTAGTGCAGATAATTAAAAACATTATCAATATACTGCCATATGTCTAACATATGTACATCCTACTAAGTAACTATTATATAAATCATATTATATATTTTAAAAAGTATGAAGAAATTGAATGAAGAAATTTAAAAATAAGCGAAAAATATTTTCAATTGAATAATTAAACTAAGTACAAAGAAAATCATGGTATATATATGAGAAAAAGAAATGAGTAAAATATTTGTGTAAAAAGAAAAATAATAATTAAACCATTATAAAAGTTTAAATTTTCATTAACACTTATTCTTTCAAATCAAATACATGATTTTGATTTAAGAACGGTTTCTTTTTTGTTAATTTAACACATTTTATTTTTTTACCTCCAAATTACTGTATCACACGCTATTTCCGATTTTACCAAAATATTATACCAGTACATTTTAACACCTTTAGTACAAAAAAGAAAAACCAATAAAAAAAAACGGTTTTCCACAAAATTTCTTTATAAAGAAAAAAATATAAATATGAAAAACATAAAAAAAAAAAAGAAATTTAAATAGTCTCACAAAAAAAAAACCTTTAAAGATATAAAATATATAACATAAAAACCAAGAAAGAAATAACAAAAAATATATGAATTGAATAATAGAAGATAATTACAATCACGTGAATTTGAATATCCTTCATTAACTCTAGAAAATATATTTTTAAAAAATAAAAGTTTTATTATAACGTACTATCTCTTAAAATAAAAATAAAAAGGTTACCATTAACAAATCCCCAAATGTTTATTCAAAATATGCAAGCGATTTAATTTTTAAAATATTATTTAATTACAATTAGCCTCAACACAAAAGAAAAAAAACAAAAACTTAGAAAATTATAAGGTTTGAATGAGAATAAGAATTAGTTAGAATGAATGAGAGTAAAAAAAGAGTTTCAGAAAAAGCAACGATCTTAACTGGAATATAAATGTTATATTGGTCAGGAATGATGTAAAACATTTGCTAACGCTTTGACCTCTCGCAAAGGTTAACCTTTGACAGAGCTTAAACGTTAAAGATAAAACAGAAAGTAGATTAATTACTACTTAAAACTTTGTTCAAAGCAAAAAGTAAATAAGACTTCATTAATTTATTAACTTAAATAAAACTTTAAAATAACAATTTTCATTAATATAACATCTAAATCTGGCAACCTCAATTAATACACCCGTATGAAAACTTATATAAACAGGTAGAAAAAACAAAAATAAAATATAAAATAAATTTTTATATACTTTCAGTTTTTTTTTTCTTTTTCTCTTCTACTTTTGTTTTTTTTTTTTTTTATTTCTTTTTGCACAAAATGAAAATAAATTCCTCTAAAAGAAACAGTATTCAACTAACCCAAATATCTGTTTTGAAAATTATGTGATATTTTATATCTATTTTATGTACTGGAAAAAAAAGGATAAATCGATTCATTTCTAAAAAAAAAATTTGAACTAAAGTAGTAGAAACTATAACTAGAACAATAGTTTTTAAAAAAAATCAGCAATATCCAGCACAGAACTGCCTGCTATTACGCGAAAAACATAATGTGAAATTTCATTTTGTTCTGTTCATCAAATTTCAATTTCAACTTTTTCTTAATAATTTTTGCCATAATATTTTCCTATTACGAAATATTCGTACAAAACTTACAAATTACACTAGTAAACTTGCAGTTGCAGTTGTCCGTTTTGCTCCAAAAGCTTTTCAATCCGAGATATTTACATCAAAACCTTATAAGTATATGAAATTTCAAAATTTTCCGCTCAGTCGTTTAGGCTGTACCACCCCCCCACACACACACACACAGACATCAGAATAGAAAAAATATTTTCAGGTTTCTACGCACCGGACTAATGCATATTTGCAAAAATCACTGGTACAACTTTTTAGTATGAAAACAATACCTACCTTATACATTCATGTCAAAGAAATATATATTGTTAATATTATACCTGTTCTATTGTACAGCTTATTTTTAAATTTCGAAAACAAAAATACAACTTATATTTAATATAAATATATAATAATATATACATATGTTTAACAATATAAAAGATATCTATATACAAAGGTAAATAAAGTTCTTTTTTTTTTATAAGTGAATATTTTTAAGGATATTTTTTATTTTCATATTATAATTGTATATAACCGTATAACTATTAAAAGATACTCTATACAGTATTTTGAATACAAAATTTTCAAATTTTCATTCAAAACCATATATTGACAAAATAAAATCGATCTTGTCTTAAATTTTAGAGTTTCCTGTTTTAATTTTTATAAAGTAAAGTGGTTAAAGTAATATATGTAGTTGCTTTAGCATTTGTGGGACCTTAAACATTTTCTAGGTATCATAGACTAAACACATACACATTTTCTAGATATCATACAGACGTTTACGCAATAAATTCCTTAAATTGAAGACAATAAATCTGGCTCAATATTTTTTTTTCCTTGCCACTTCTATGTGGAGTATAGGGCATCCATTAAGTCATTTATTATTCATATTTGACTAAACTTCAGTTTCGTGTTATATTCGTGTTATATTCGTGTTATAACTTCAGTTTCAATTATATTAAACAAATATAATTGAACAGAACTAGAACAGAACAATTTTTTGTTTATTATGAACTTCTCTATCACCTCCGTTCTTCGCGACCCTTGAGTTCCAGACATCCTGTATAGTTGCTAAAAAAAATTAGTTTAAACAAATCAAAAATAATATGACTTTTATCTAATTAAAATTATAAGCGCCCAAACTCACAAAAATTTTATGAAGATTCATATGCATAAATTCTTTCATTTAATCAATTATTTTCTTACAGATAAATAAAAATGAAACGAAATTAAAACATGATTTAAATTAAAACATAAGAGTGTTTATCTCTCTTTTATAAAAGGATTTTTTTTTCCTACCAACAATTTAGGGCAATTTACAACCATACTCTATAAACAATAGAGTTTTATTTGCAACAACTAAGAAACTTTCATAACATCTTTTTTAGAAATAATATATTCAACTCCTATCGGAGAAAACTTTCAATATTGTTGTGAATTTAAAACGGAGAATTAAAGATACTTGTAAGTTATCTGCTGAACTAAGTTAACTACATAACAATTACATAATCTTTAACTACATAACAATTACATAATCTATTCTTAATCCAAATCACAGTTCGACACAGTTAGATCTATTCACAATCCAATTCACGCCTGCACCGTACTGTATTAAAAAAATTACTGATATAATTTGCAACTTTTCAAAGAAAAACCTGTACAAGTTTACTTCAAATTTAACACTCAACTCACCCTTATACCGCTTTTTTTCTTCAATTTCTTTACCATTACCTAAATCTACAATAACTTTGTATGAACTATAGGGGAATCGTTTTCTAGAGCTTGAATAACGTGTAAAAAATATATAAAGGATAAATTCCTTTTATATTCTAAGGAAAATTAATTCAAAACAAAAAGTATATGATCAATGCGCTATACCAGTAACAGACATACATATACCCATATGTAGGAGAAGCTTTTATTTAAGCCTTAATAGTTACTCGTAATAAAAATTATAATAGCATTGTGAACGATAAAAAGAACCATATTGGACATCATATCAGACCAAGATAAAATTTTATGAGATTTTTGTTCAGGGTTACGCAAATCACTTGATTCATGATAATGATTACATTCTATTACAGTTGACATTATTTTCATCATGACAAGGCAATTGAAACCATTTTAGTTTTAAAAATAAATTTAACAAAAAGAAAGAAAAAAGAAAGGTTAAAATGTTAATTTTCTTCACAATTAAACAAAATAAATTGGTTATTACCTTTTAACCTAGATTACCCACCCAAATTGAGCAAATTGAAGAAGAAAACAAAAATAAAATAAAAAATTATTTTAAAAAAAACACAAAACATAAACAATATTAATATTTAATATGTATATATTAAATATTATATACCATGTATATACATTTAATATGATTTTTCTTTTTTTTTTGTTATATATTCATAAAAAAAAATCTCTATTAATATTTACCACATTTATAATATGTACATAAACATATACATATTATGCATATCCTTTGAAATATATATTTTCCCGTTTGTAATATATAAAAAAAAAAAAACAATAACAACAAAAATGCTTAAAATAAAAAAGAATATACTTATTTTTTTTTACCTAAAACAGAAATAAAAGAAAAACTAAAGATTCTATAAATAAACATATTGTGCTTGTTTTAATAAATATACGATGATAAGAAAACTACGATATTCATATATATGTACATATATAAAGAAAATTATTGTTAATGAATGTGTAGGTTATGTTTAAATACCGGCATATATAATCAATATACATTTTTAATGTACATCGTATGACATATTATAGTTTTTTTGTATTTAAGAATGAATATCTACAATAAAAAAAATTATCTTGTTATATAACACATAAAAAAAAGTTTTTAATATTCGAGGACTTTAAAAAAATAAATAGTAAGTTGATTTTTAAATATACCTAGATATATCACTGAAAATGGGTTAAGTACAATGTTATTTGTAATTATGTCCTAAAGCTATAGGTTTGAAAGGCATTTCCGGTTATTCTTATGTACTACTGAAAAGAATATTTTTTCTTTCAATGCACATATTACAATGAAAAACACCTTTATAAATTATTCCAAAAAAAATTTTTACCTAATGTACAAACCAGATCTGCTAAGTTATGTCAATTTTACAAATGTTGATTCACAAAATTTCGATTTAGAAATGTCGATTGAAAAATGTCGATGTCAAATATGTCGATTTGTACAATTTAGCGACCAAATAAAGTTCAGAACTACAGCTACAGAAAACTTTGAACAACATATTTTGATACCTTCGAGTTACCAGACCTAATTGCAATTCAAGGGGGGATTCCAGCAGTATTGAAAACAAAAATAATGAAACACAGCTTTAATGACATATTGCTAAATAAATCCTGTTTGTATGAATATAAAACTATTTAAAAAAAACCAAAATCATTTATGCTACATCTATACACATACGCTTGCTTCCGTTCAGTAAGCATTTTAAACTTAATATAAAACTTATGTATCACAACATAAAAATATTCATTTCTCTACTCCTATTATATTTTTATAGAATTTTAACCTATTTATTTTAACATCTTTCATATATATAATCATTTATATAATATAAAAGATATGTTTTACTTCCACTTTTTCTCAATTTAATTTCTTATTTTCAAGGATTTTTCTAATATACTTTCATAAAAATCTACAATTTATTGTAATTAAATTAAAAAATTAATTGCTTTTTATTTAATTAAAAACAAATATAATAAAATATATCTGTTCTTGAAATAAGTAACAAAAAAAAAAACAGAACAAAATTAATTGAAAAATATTGTCAAATAAACCATGCGAGTATACGCTCCTTAAATTTTTCATATACATATGTTGAATATATAGAAATTAGTTTCTGCTTGTTCATCAAACCTGTTACACTTATACTTAAACAATTAAATATCATCATTTCTACAATATGGAAATTCTTAGGTGGCTTAAAACTAATTATGGAAACTCATTCGTTGTTAGAACTGCTAAGATATAGAACATGCTTCCATCGTGTGTGTTCCCCTCTGTCAATAATGTTCCATTCCATTCTAATTTTAAAAAAGGAAAATGAAACTAAGTATTGAAAAAAGACTTTTAACTTCATTTCTAATATGCCATTTTTCTCTGGTTTTTTGTCTCCCCTTTAACTATATATATATTAGTATAAAGAAATCCACTCCTAGTGTTAGTCTTAGTTATCCAGTCCTAGTTAGCGTGCAAATATCCAGTCCTAGTTAGCGTGCAAAAATTGTACACATGTACACATCTATATATCAAAAAATTTCTTTAAATTTTAATAATTTCCAAAAATGAAAACTAGAATATAAAAAACAAAATAATTTTTTACAATTTTCTAAAATCACTAATTTAAAAAAAAAAATTATTAAAAAAAATTTATTTAAAGATATTGATTACATTAAAAGTCAACTTAAAATAGTTTTATTTGACACCTCTGTAATGTTATTTCTCTTTATTCACTTGTGTATATGTACTCTTATATGATGTCCCTATATACAAATATTTAAAACAAAAGATCAAATTAAATAACGTGTCATTGGACATTGAATTATATGTTCCGAAATAAAATATACGTAAGTATGTATGTGAAATAAATGTAAAATAAATACATTTACAAATGGATAAAGCATATTATTTCTTAAAAGATTTATACAGGGGTGGTACAGGAATAACTCAACACACAAAAATAGATGATCAAAACAAGCAAACAATTGAATAGATAAGGATGGGACAGTCTATTTCTAATGGTTTTCGAGACAATAGTCTTTAAAGTTTTTCCTATATGTTTTTAAAAAGAAAATAAATTGATTCAATTTTTTTTTAAATGTTTATCAACTTACTGCACTGAATGAAATTGCATTAAAAATAAAAATTCCTAATATGTCATTTTAATGTGTTGAAATTAAATAAATTCATATTGATTTATCTATAAAAGGGTCATCGATGTGATACCAATTAGAATAACATAAATTTAAGCTTAGAATTTGAAAAATTTATAAACGTAATAAAATGTGTAGGTTAATAACCGTAGTAAGATTCATGAAAGCGTAAAGGTTAAGATGGACAGGGCATATTATAAAAATGCACAGAGTAACAAAAAGAGTATTTCTCCATAAAATACAAGGGCAAGCAAGACACTGTTGAAGATGATCTAAGAGAAATAGGAATAAAATATTGGAAGATCGAGATGTATGGAAGAGAATTATAGCGGAGGCTCAGGTCCATCAAAGACTGTAAAACTATAAAGGAAGAAGAAGATTAATAACGAGTTTTAAGGGGTTTTATATAAGGAGGAAAAATCACAGTTATTCACAAAAAAAACTATCTGCTTGTTTTGACATCGTCAATCATTCCCTTTTCTACGCTTCGTTACTTCTCGACCATTCTATATAGACTGAATAGAAAGAAAAATGTGAAAATATAGAAGAGAATATGATTATATATAAACTTACATACATAAAAATAGCATTTTCTATTAATTTTATATTTTTCTCTGAATTTTACCCCCAAACATCGACACAGAACAGCAAAATTTTATATACAAATTATATTATATTAGGATTTTGTTTAAAGATCTATAAAAAATTTTTAGTGTCAGAGATTAGAATTCTTTCCACTATTACGAAATTTCTCAATTTGATTCCGAACTTTTACAATATTTATTTATTTTTTGTTTTTGTTGTTTTATATAAATCATTTTAAAAAAAAATTATTTACAAAAGTAATGTGAGGAGATAAATTAATTATAGATAAAAAATTGAAATAAATAACAAAGAGAATATTAAAACAGCTTCTTCCCAACAAATGCTCATAAATATTTTAAAATTCGCTTTCAGTAAAACAAAATAATTAAAATTAAAGCTTCCATTTAAATATTTTTTTTCTTACTGGTTGGTCTGATCAATTTTGATTTAGCTTTTTTTAAATAATTATAACAGCATCTAAATATTAGCAATAATAAAAAAAAAAAATATTTATGTAGAAATATATTTATTAAATAACTTGGAGCAAAAGATGATAAAAGAAAATCGTTAAAAACAAAGCAACGCAACAGTAAAATTTTTGGGCAAACGTACATTTAAAAATTAATTAAAAGTATTCTAGAATGAGTAATTATTTTTGCGTCAAAAACAATGATATTTCTCAATGTTTGCATCTTAAATATCAAAAATTTGTTTTCTAAAATTTACAAAATTTCTCTCACTATTCTAACTCACATCTCTTAAAATGAAGGAGAATACAAATTTCGGAAGTAAATTATTTTTATGTTTAAAGATCGGATTCCTCTGAAAGTTCCCAAGCATTTAAGAGACACTGATGATTGAAAATTTTACAAAATATTGGTTTCGCATAATGGTTTCGCAAAAAATTTAAATGTCAAACTTAAAGTCAGTCAGTAAGCTCAAAAATCAGTAAAGTTTATAAGTCAACATAAAAATTATATTTTTTTGTTGACTTATAAAGTTTAAAGAATTCCTTTCATTTGGGGTTACCAAATTGTAAAAATATTCAGTAGAATTTAAGTTATTATCTTTTTTAAACAAGGCTTTTCATCTTTCATTCTATTTTTCCCAAGTTTCTACATAATTTAACTTATCATTAGTTTAAAACCATTTTCTAAACTTTCAAAAAGTTAACATCTTTTTTAATTTAAAAAAACCAAAATAAGTATTTTACTTATAATTTAAAAAACAATGAAATATTAAAAATTAAAAAGATCTTCTTATTTTATTGAACAAAAATAATAGATTATTTAAATATAAAAATAATAGATTAGTCAAATGGAAAATAGGTATAAAGTTTGTAAAAACAATTGAAAACTTTCTGACTAATAGGAAAATTACTGTTAAAATTAATGGGAAATTGTCAAGAATAGAAAACCTCTTAAATGGAATACCTCAAGGATCTCCACTTTCTGTACATTTATTTAACACCTTTATTTCCAGCCTTCCCAATGCTCTGAAAGATATAAAAGGACTCAGGTATCTAATATATGCTGACAATATCTTGATATATAGTGTAGGGAAAGATAATGAAATTAACAATAAAGTACAGGTCGGTCTCAATAGATTGAAAACGTGGGCTGAATCAAATGGTGTTAACTTTCCCTTAGATAAAATAGAAGCGATTCATATATGCAGAAGAAGAAACTGCAACACAGAATTGCTTAAATATAATAATGTAGATATTCAATTTGTAAAAGAAATCTCAATACTAGGGCTCACCTTCACAAAAACGCTTAAATACGAACCACACATTAATAAGCTACAAAAAAAACTAAAAAGAACAAACAATCTCTTAAAGCTTATTTGTCGAAACAAGTGTGGACCACCTATCAAAATAGCCTTACAAATTGCAAGGGCACTGCAAATTGGGAAAATAGATTATGCTATCAGCATTTACGGCTATTGTAGTCAGTCACACATACAAAAAATACAAAAACAACTGAACCAAGCCATCAGAATTGCGCTAGGGGCGTTAAGAACAACAAATGTGGATAGCCTGTGGGTAGAATCAGGCTTTCCAACCTTTGAAGAAAGACGTGATCTAATGGCCGGTAATTTCATACACAAACAATATAGTGAATTAAACCAACCTCTAAATAAATTAGTACGTGCCCTGATTGGGAATAAAATAGAAACCCCCAAAGCATCAGCTTTGACAAAAGCTAAAAATTACTCATATGCTAACGACATTCTGTTTGTAAACCCTTTACCAAACATAGACAACATATCACCTTGGTTAGAAGACGTAAAAAAACATATAGATATATCAATAGCACAATATGTAAAGGAAAATACTGATTATCAAATATACCGTCAGATGTTTCAAACAGTGAAAAATCTGCATTCTAACGCATACAGAATTTTTACCGATGCAACAAAGTCAGATAAGGGGGTGGCATTAGCTATAGTTGACGAAGACAAACTACTAGTTAAAAAAATGCTCGTAGCGGAAACAGAAATTTATAACGCCGAAATAGTAGCACTGTATGAAGCACTTACTTACAGCCTTGACATCAATATGCATTCAATAGTAATATTTACAGACAGCTTGAGTTCTCTCAATGCAATAAAGAACAATAATAACAAACAACCTATTGTTAGAAAAATTAAGAGCATACTAGTTTCCACAAACAAAAATATTAAATTGGTATGGATTCCAAGTCACTGTGGCATACCCGGAAATGAACTTGCCGACAAAGAAGCAAAATTAGCGGCCCAAAGTCCAACCTTCCTTAGTGACATATATTTTGCTAGTACCAAATCAAAAGAACTTGAAAAAAAGATTTTGTACAATAGGCAATTAAAATGGAACTCCTCTAATAGTTTCTTAAAATGTCACTGGCCGAATGCAACACCACCAGTATATGAAATTAAACATAGGGCTATAGAAACTAAAATATGTAGAATTCGCCTAGGCCACACTGTTTTCACTAAAAGACATATTTTTGAACACTCCAATCCACCTATATGCCCACACTGTCAAAATACATTGACAGTCAAACACATACTGTTCGAATGCCAAGGATCAAGCAGTTTCTTACAAAACCACACTGTAAATTTAACTAAAATACTGAGTCCTACATCAGAAAACGTTGAAATAGTGGAAAAAATATTTAAACATTATAATATGTGGAACGCGATATAATATAACATTCCAAATTATATTAAAAATTGTAAATAAAATATATAAAATATTGTAAAATAGCCTTAAGTCAATAGTTAAATAGTTAGTTAAGTATTATATTAAAAATTGTAAATAAAATATATAAAATATTGTAAAATAGCCTTAAGTCAATAGTTAAATAGTTAGTTAGTTAGTAAGTAATAGTAGTTATAGTTTTTTTTTTTTTTTTGTATAGATATATTAATTTAATTTTCTTTTTTTTTTTACTTTTAATTTTCTTGTAAATAAATATATTTAAGATAGGCGAGCCCATAATGGCCCTAGCAGCCGAGGGCTATAATAATATTATCATAATTTTATTATATAATATTAGAATTAAATAAATAAATAAATAATTTTTAATTATGTATTAAATCTAAATTAGGTATGTATTAAATGTAATACAATCTGTAATTCAATATAATTTAGGAAAAATGTTTTTCATCCATTAAAGCTATTGAAAGTTTTTTTAAAAAACTTATAACCTAAGTGCTTAAAAACTAACATACGAACTAACTGCTAAATCATAATTTAATTTCAATTTATAAAAGAAGGGTATTTACTAGGAGATTTGAATTAATATAATATTAATAGAAATAAATAATTAAATAGAACATGTTATACTAATTATTGTCAATAGATTTATTTAAAATTTTCTTTTTGACATTTAATTTAGTAATATATTACATGGATTTATTTAAAATAAAAAAAATGAAACCTTTCGAATTAAATATTTATATTTCATTAACTTTACAGTTGGTAAATTCTTTGATTTAGATTTTTCTTATTTAATTAAAATTATTATTCATCAAACATCAAAAATTAAGTTTTGTATATTATGTATATGTATGACAAAAATAAAATTAAAATAATTTAATTCCTTTAGACTTCAATAATTTTTATAAAATGTGAATATTTTTCCAGTAAAAAATATTTTTTATTATTTTAAATAAAATTAATTTATTATTATTTTAAAAATTTTCATTTTCTTTTTTATTTTTCTCTTTCAAAATAAGCTTTTCTTTTTATTGTTTTTAGCTTTCTGGTAGTTTCCTTTTAAAAAAAAAAAAAAAAAAGAACAATAACTTTTGTTTTTGTTTGTATTGATAACATTAAAAATATATTTCAAATGATTATCATAATAAATAAAAAAAAAATTAAAATAAAAAACTCGTATTGTTGTTTTGTAAAATAACAATGTTCAAAGTAACCATAAAATTATAATTAAGTTATTTAAGAAGAAAAAAGAAAAAAGAAAATTTCAACTGTATAAGAAGATAACAGGTAAAGGTTGAAATGGTAAATGAATAATCGCCTGGTAAAAATTTTTTTAAAAAAAATTCCATACAAAAATATTTTTATATTTGAAAATACTTAAGCACCCATACTTCTTCCAGATACATATACCTAAATTTGTTAAAAAAAATTCAGATTCAAATAAATATTTACCAAGAATTTTTAAAGAGATTCATTATTCTTTATTTTTTTTTAGATCGCATTTTTCAATTAGGTACTTTAGCGTTCACTCTTTTATTTTTGTCCTTGAGAATTATTAGACTTTACCGCCAGTTATTATGAAAAATTTTTAAAAACAACTCTCTTAATCTATAACCTCATACAAATTCAAGAAATTATCTTTACAATACTTCTATTTAAGAATGTTATAGTATACCTGTATTATAAACACTTATATCACACCAGCCTTTATTTTTAATTTACTTATTATTTATGATCCATTATTAAGTAAACCACCTACAGTCAGTTAACAACCGATTAAAGTAACAATTTAAAATTGAAAACTCTAAACTTAACTTTTATCTTAACGCCATTAAGTGTAACAACAACATGTCAGAGTTGCAAATACAATAGAAGACAAATGAAAAAGAAAAAGAAAATATTATACCCGAAGGAAAATCATCTTTTCTTTATAAAGAAAAAAAAAATATAAAATGAAATACATACTATATAAACGATGACATAAATCTTTCAAAAAATATTTTTTTTAAAGAATTAAATTATGATTTTATTTTTCTGCATTTTGTTTTTCTTTAATAATAATTTATATTCTTTTTTCTTAAGTTTCATAAAGAGAAAAAGAAAATTTTTTTCTCACAATAAAATAAAACAATTTCCTTTTCTTATTGTTGTTGTTTTCTTTTTTGTTATGAAGTTGTAATTTCCTTTAAAGAAATTTTTTCTTCTTTACCTATGATAGTATTTTTCTTATTCGAATCATGATGGCTTACCATTAAAAAAATAACAAATAAAAATAAAAAAAATAAAATGGAAAATATGCCTAAAGGATAATAAGAAACCTATAAATGAAAATAACTTAAAATATAATATATATATATATTTTTTTTTAAAAAGTTTTAAATTAATTTTATTAAATTTTGGTAAAAAATATCTTTAGTCAAATAGTAAATACTTATAGTAAATTAAATATTAAAATCTAAAATATTGTTTTGATGACATATGAAAATTTTAGAGTAATATAATGTGTATACAAAAATTGTGAATAACTAACACATAGTTATGTAACGTGAAATGAATACCATTCTCGTAGAACTCAACATTAAGATCTTGAGAATGAATTCCTTTTAGCTTATGCTATACTATTTACGGAAACTATGAACTAAACCTCAAGTCACTAAGCTCCAAGTACAAAAATGAGTTAATTCCCAATATTTTTACTTAGATTGGGGATTTTTGCTTAAAATGGAGATAAACTTGGGAATTAGTTCATTTTTTTGGGATTTAGTTAATTTTTAGAATTTGGGGATTAATTCGAATAAATTAAACTCCAAAAATTCCAAAAGGGGATTAGTTCGTATTTTCAAATTTTAGTTCAAATTTTGTGGGGATTAGTTTATATTTTTTCGGGATTAGTTCATTTTTGAAATTTTGGTATTAATTCATATGACCTAAACCCTAAAAATTCGAAAAATATTTTTAGGCATTATTTCTTTTTTTTTTTTTGGGGTTTATTCATAATGAATTAAACCTAAAAATATTGTAGATTAATTCATTTTTGACTTGAGAGTTAGTTCAAAGCGTCCTACTTACAAACATAATTTAATATTTACTATTCATGGTTTAAATTTAAAAATAACAAATTGTTTTATTTATTATTATTTAAAATAAACTTCTTGTTTTATAATTTTGAAGTATATATTCAAAATAATCTTGTTTATAAATTTCAATTAAAATTAAACACATTTGATTGTTTTATTAATTGAAAATTTCCATTTTCTTATTTATATTAAAATTATTAAAAATCAATTTTTGTATATAATAAAAACAAAATGAAAACAATAGGATTTTATTATTTGTCTTATAATATTGTTATTAAATTAAAATTTAAAAAGTGTCTTGAAAATTTTCTATTAAAAAACTAAAAACAAAAAAAAAAAAAAAAGATGTAAATTGAATATAAATATTTTGTCAAAATTTGACACCAATTGTAGACATTTTAATTAAATAAACAAATAATATTATTTCCGGTTCAGTTTTTGTTACAATATGTTTATATACAATTTTTCATAAATTTAAAATGTAAACAGAAGATGTTACATTTACATTATAATATTATATAATGTATATAAGTTAACAGTAAAAGATAATATATTTTAGATGTAATTTTTTTATTTTATATCTGTTAATCTAATTTTCTAAATTCATTTAATGCCGAGCATTCACTTAAAATCAACCAATCCGATTACAATCAAATTTCATGGAACGCAGAGCCATTTAAAGATTTTTCGTTGTCATGCCTAAACGGACCTTTTTGATTGACCTTTTGTTTTGTTTCGTTGTTGAGTTTAATTTTAATAATAACAGCAATGTTAATTATTAATAGCAATGGCCTCAAATTAATTTTTATTATTATTTGTTAATCCGTTTTGACACGAGAGTTAGTTAAAAGTTTCAAAATTTTTTTAATCTAGTATTGACAGTTTGGTCGCTTGAACATCGGCTAACCCTATTAGTTATTTTATAATTTAATTGAAATAATTCTATTCAACTTTTTTGCATATTTTTGTAATAGAAAAAATTTTTTTTTACTATGATATATTAATTCATAAAACCACATGACACAATTGGCAATAATAAATATATTTCTAAATAAAAAGCAGGGAAATATTCATAACATCTACCTTTAATACCATATTGATACCATTATACTCCTATATTCCTTCTATTTTTATATATTTTTATAAATATATTTTTTTATTTATTTATTATTCAATTAATTATTATTTACTATTATATTCTATATATCTGACAATAGATGGCCCATCAGAAGAAAACTATTGTGTAACATCAAAAATTTAAATGTGAATACGCTGTATTGGAGAATTGGTTCACACAGCATTAAATAGCAGAGATGTGATGAGGTAATATTTTATTTTTATTATACATAATATAATCTATTATCATTTGCCACTTGTTGTGGCACATTCAAGAAAAGCATTTAAGTTTTTCTCAGACATGTCAAATTTTACATCAATATCAAAAGAAAATATAATAGAGAATACGGAAATAGTTAGAAACATCGTCACAATGAAAGAAAATTATTTTTAAAATTAATTTTTTTTTTTTCCACTACTGTAAATTTTTTACTTACTAATAGAAATAAAATGTTTTTAATATTTCTTCCTAAAAATATTGAATTTCAATATAAAATATTTAACTTTTAATTTATCCAATTTTTTCTTTTTTGTTAGTCTTCTCTAATTTATTTTATTTTGTAAATTTGGGGAATTTTTTTTTTTCAAGGATATTTAAAGGGTATTGATGTCCTTTTTTTATCAATTGTCAAATATATATTAAGATATATACGTATTTATATTTATTTTTAATACAAATAATAAATTAAATTACAACGATCATTTTCAGTTGTAACACAAATAAAGAATTGGAAGAAAATCAAATTTAAAACTTTAATGAATAGCAATAAAATGAATGACTTGTAGTCATCATTTTACATTTTTTTTTTTTTTTTTTTGATATGACATCATTTATTTTGTCTAATTTTATTTGTAGACAAAAAAAAAAAACTTTTTTGTTTTCTAACATGAAAAAAAAAAAAAAACATTTTCAATGTTTCCTTTAAAATTGAAAAGAATTTATAACATTCCCTTTCAACATTTTATCTAACTAATAACGAAAATAACATGTCAGAACTAAATTAATTTGAGCTTTATTAAGTTTGTCTGTTTCCATAAAAAAAAAAAAGAGAAGTTTGATTCAAAATTTAAAAAGTATTTTTTTTTTTATTTTAAATGAAACGATTTTTTTTTTTTTTGCTTCATTTGTCCTTTTTACAAAATATGTAACAAATTAAATAAAAAAATAAAATTTAGAAAAAATTTTTTTTAAAAGAAAAACTTTTATAATAAAAAAATCTTATAAACATCAAAAAATGTATTTATAAATATTTTTTTATTTTATTAAAACTGTAGAAAAAAAATATCTTTTTTTTCATCTTCTGTCAAAAGGACATTCACCATTTATTTGATATAGGTTTTACTTTCAATATTTTATTAAATTATTTTCGAAAATTTAAATACTAAAATGTAGATATCTATATGTATATATATATATATAATAAATATCTATATGTATTTTTAAAAACTTTATTATATTGTATAAAGGAAATGGAATAAATGTAATTACAAACAAAAATTTGAATTTTAACCATAAAATTTATAATTCAAGGTCAATATGAAAAATAAGTCAGTTTATTCTAATTTTTATAATATGTTTTTTTCTTTATAATTTTTTATTATTTTAATTTTTTTTTTTTTTTTAGTGACAGAATAAAACTTTTTTTTTTATAAAATTTATATTTAATTCAAAATTTATACAAAAATTATATTCCTAACATATTTTTGAATGCAGACAAAATAACAACACATGTACACATTTATTTTATATTGGTTTTAAAAATCTTTATCTGAAATTGTTTAAAAATAAAATAAATCATAATTTAATTTAAACGTTAGATACATTCCAAATACATATTTTTAAACTAAATACAATTTTTAATTTTTGTTTTTCTTTTTTATCACGAGTACCCAATACCTGAAATAAAAGCTTAAGACTTTGACAGTTAAATTAACAATAAGTTAACAGTTAATTTATCAATCTACTGAATTTTGTAAATATAACAACATATAGACACTTTTAGAAACAAATAATAAATTAACCCTCTGCTGGACACCTAGGACACCTAGGCCTGGACACCTTGGCATAAAGGGAAGTGAAGTAGTGGTAAGATTTGCAAAACAAAAGAACTACAACTTATTTCACAGGTTCTGAACCTTTTTGTGGCATAGGTGAACACAAAATAAGAGAAGTACTTAGAAACGAACTATAGGAACAAACTATGGAGTAAAAAATTCTGACTCAGACAATCTAAGAAGTCTTTGGCAAAGTATAAGCTGAAAAGATATGATAAAATCATAGGATCCAGTAAAAATAAACTGAAAATTTTAACAGAATTCTTGACGGGACACTGCCCATTAAAGAGGTATTTAACTCCTTCGCGGACAGAGACGTGATATCAAGTCATGCTGAGTTTGCTAATAGGACAAGACGTAATAAGGCGTCTTTCTTTGAACATTCAATAGAGTCAAAACGTCATATCGCGTTTAATTTCTAATTAAGATTTATTGTAAATTGATACTTTTTGAATAAATAAACTAATTTTATTCTGCAGAATAATAGAAGCCGATTGGTGTTTACACCAATGTTCTACTTAGCATATAATCGAATGTGACCCACTAGAAAACTTTAAAAAAAATTAACTGTCTGCGAAGGGATTGAAGAAAATTGTAATAAAGACTGACGGTACATACAGATTCTGTCAAAAAGAAAAGATTCCAGGACACACACTCAAAAACTGCGGACTTTTATTCCGAGCAAAATATGTACACCTTCATTTTTAGCAAGCAATATCCTTCACTTTGCTGAAGATAAATAAAATACCAATAAATCTTCAAAAGAACTTTAATTTCTTAGAGGCAGTAGGGTTGACAGAAGTATTTTAAATCGACGCAAAATCTACAACATGTAGTAACAGGGAGAATACAATAGATCTACATAAAAAGATTGCAGTGTTACTTAAACCCCTTAACCAACAATTTAATCTGATGTAACATGTAGATTATAACAAAACAAATTCATTACATATATTATTTATATCATGTGTTATATATATTAATATTTAAATAAAATTTGTGAATAATATAAACTAATCTGAAATGAATTTTTAATAAAAAAAAGAAAGGTTCAAATAAAAAAATATTGTTTTTATAAATAATCATAAATTTCAACTGTATTTTAATATTTTGTGATTATTTAAATCGTTCTAATCATTTGAGATAATATTTAAATTTTTTTTCATTTTAATGTTATTATGGTTATTTAAATTTAAATAAGATCTTTTAAAAATAAACTAATAATGCCATTCTTTTTATATATAATATTATACAAAATTTTATTACACGGAAACTAATCATTCAAACAATATAATATTTATATCGTTATTAGGATTATAAACACCCACTTAAAAAAGACCATTTCAATATTTGTAGATATTTGTTTTATTTTTGCATTTGAAAATTTTTTTCCATCAACAGGATTTGGATCTAAAATTTATAAATAATTTCTTAGATCAAAATAAATAGTTGATTCTGTTTTATATAAAATTCAATCATAATCAGAAAAAGTGATAGTTAACACTATTTATTTTAAAAAAACGCTATTTAAAAAAAAATCAAATCAATCACTCATAAAACAAATTTCTGTTTTTTATTAGGGTTTCTTTACAAAAAGAAGTAATTTTTTTTTTAATCTCCAAAATGTATTCAATGCAAACTACTCTCCAAATCTTAAACTATAAAATTTTTGTATAACATGTATGATCAAATTGAAGATCGTGTCAAGCTAATATTTTTTTTCCCCACAACCGATTTGCTTATAAATAAGTTCGACTGTACAAAATTCTTTAATAAATTCAAGTAAACCAAATTATATTCACCGATTTTTCTTTTTAGCACATTTCCCAATCTAAAAAATTAACTTATTTGATTCACTCTGCCCATCCCTTCATCCGTCCATTATTTTCTTTACAAAACTTCCTCACTGTTTTAGTTAATTCAAAGCAATTTTAACCACGGATCGATTCTTGCAAGAAAATGAATGTCATGGAATAACTATTTTGTTGTAGCCTCTTCCAATTATAATACTAGCTAAAGCCCCTCAAAGTTGAAAAAAATTTAAAAATCTTTGCCATATTAAAATTTAGTTATTTTACTTCTTTCTTAATTTTTTATTATTATTTTTTAGTTTATACCTTCTATGGATAAACAGACAAATTAATTGTAAAAATAAAAAAAAAAAAATGACTTCAAAAATGTAAAAACGATTGGAAATTTTTTTTGCGGTTAAGACAAGATAAAATTGAAAGGTTTAACCTTTAACCATAATAAAATTAACACTATCATAAATAAAATAAAATTTATTGATTTTTTTTGTTTTATTTCTTTTTTTGCAAGCATAAAATTTTTTACAATTTTTGAAATACATTTTTTTTTTTTTTGCTATACAATATTGAAAGGATTCTTTTAATTTTATATATGTATGTTCATATTTTTTATTTCATTTTTTAACATTTTATTACTCTTACCCAGAATATATATACAAATATAATATATATATGATTTTATATCCTAGTCCTATATATACACCCCTCTTTATTTATTTTATTTTCTTTAAAACAGATTTCTTTTCTCTTTCTAACATTTTAAACATAAAAAAAAGGAAAAAAAAAAAACTAAAACTGACTCAGTTGAATGAGCAGACAGTTCTTTAATTTTATTTTCTCCATTTCCTACTTAAAACTCATTTTGTGTTTTTTTTTTTTTGTATAAAATTGCTATGCCTCTGGGAATAGAATTGTATAAACTACTAACCAATTCTAAATTTAAAAATTAAAAAAAAAAAACAAAAAAAAAAAAAAAAGAAAATTCAATTCACCAAAAAGGAAATTCAACTTGTTTGTTTGTAATTTTTCTTTTTGCCTGATGCCTTCTGTTTTTGTATTAGTGAAAACATATTAAACAACTGCGGCACTTTCTATGTTTTGTTAATTTTTTTTTTTTTTTTTTTGTTTTTTATACATTATCACATATCGATCGATTATGATGAGTAAATTTTTATGTCAAGTAAAGTAAAAAAAAATTAAAAACAATAAAAAAAGAAAAAAAAAATAAAACAAAATAAAAAATTATAAATGAAAAAAAACAAAAAAAACAACGAAATTTTTTTTTTATTTTTTATTTGTTTCAACTTCAGTTGACAGAAACCATCATCTTTCCTAATACACAACATACATATACATATATATATATATATGCAAACTCATATTCATGTAGAGTTAAATAATCTTTGAAATAACGCAAAATAACAAAAAAAAAAAAATATAGAATTTAATCATGACAACTTTAAGCATTATTTTTAATGTTCTATATAATATTTGAATAACAAAAATTATATCCATTTAGCATTTTTTTTTTTTTAAATTTCACTGAAATTACAGTATATATATACAATTTACTTAAGTGGATTTTCTTCTCTAGGTCGAAATTTCAAAAATCGGCGTATATTTATAAAAAATAATTTAATATGTAGTTGAAAATGCTAAAAAATAAAAACTATTTCAAAATTTAGAATAATTAAAGAATTATTTTTTTTTTTTATATATTTTCCATGAAGATGATTGTGGCGTATTACTGAATTCCACTGAATCAAAAAAAAATCCTC
The DNA here is from genome assembly GCA_947095535.1 of Poecilobothrus nobilitatus. Lineage (NCBI taxonomy): Eukaryota > Metazoa > Arthropoda > Insecta > Diptera > Dolichopodidae > Poecilobothrus > Poecilobothrus nobilitatus. The sequence goes on from OX352773.1 coordinate 171,095,065, forward strand.
TTAAATTTAGTAATTTAAAGAAAGATGACGAAAGAATTCTTAAAAAAATGGATTTAGAAATTTTTGTATACAAAACGAATTGATAGTGTAATACCAAGGAATTTTAAACATGAGAAATAATATCAAGCTGGGGCCTTGGCGACCTAGTGGGTAAGAGCTTATAAAATACGCTGTAAACACCGAGGGAGTGTGGGTTCGAATCCGACACACATCGTAAGAGTTATTCCCCCTTACGACACTTACAGCCGCGCCTGAACAGGAAAGGCTGTGTAATTTCCTGTCCACATTTATGCACATAAATGCATTTAAAAAAAAAAAAAAAATTTCAAACTATTCCGAACTTGAGAAGTTTTTTTGATTTGTTTATGTATATAATGGTACCAGAAAGCATTTAATGCCTCTAGCAGACAAATTATCTATTTTCTTTAAAGAATATGGAATACTTTTTTCAAAACTTGAGAGTTATTAAACAAGGAATTCTGAACTTAACACTAACTTATTTTTTAAGATAACATTAAAATTATTTAAGTTACCTATTTTATTTTTCAAAAAATTATTTTGTTTTTATTCAATAAGCGCAGTTTTTATTCAATAAGCAATTATTTTCATTAGGTCAATAGGTTGGGTTGGCACCCTAAAAGGATATATAAAAAAACAAAATAAAGGATATAAACCTAAATAAATATAGAAGAACTTAATATAAATAAAAGAAATAAAAAATATTTTATAATATAACTTTTTTACTCGATTATAGATTTCAAAGAAAATCTAAGCCATTTAATTAAAGTCTTAGCTGATTTTAGCAAAATATTAATAGTAAATATATAATACTTAAGTAAATACAAACGTGTATATATTTGTATTTACTTAGCTATTACATATTAAAGCAATAAAACATATAAAAGCAATATTGTATATTGAAAGGAACATAATTTTAGTACAACACTCACTTTTTTTCTAATTCTATAATACCTTTATAATAAATTTTCATTGTTATTGAGAATGTAATAAAACTAAAATGACTGTCATTATTTTTTATAAAGACTTTCAGAATTGTATGTAAATATAAGTACATTGAACATGAATATTTATAATATGATTAGATTTTAGGTACCTATGTTATTTTTTTTTTTCCTTAATCCTTCATATCTAGGATATCTATTTTTGTATAAGTATATATTACATGTAGATATTAAGTACAACCATCTGACATGTCATCTAAAATTAAAAAAAAAAAAAGTAAAAAGTAAAACCAAAAAAAAAAAACAAGGTAGAATGTAAACCAACGGTTTTTAAAAGCGCACATTTCCAAACTCAATACAAACTGTTTAGAATTTTGGCTTGCACAAAAATTTGAAAAATTCATGTAATAAGAAAAAATGTGAAAATAGGACATTTTTGAAATTTTGAGGGGCTGTAAGTCCGGAATCCTATATAACTAAGAAAAGCCGTTAACACACGTAAAAATATATTATTAAACCTTTAATTTTCATGTCTTGCCGAAGAAAAATTTTTACAGGTGTCTAAAAATAGCAAATTTTTAATTTTTGAGGCGTAATAACTCTTAAAGAGGGGGTGCTACCAAAAAATTTTCTGAGGAAACTTATACTAATTCTAAAAGTTCTTTCTTGTCTCAAAATTTCAGGCTCCTATCTAAAGGCGTGCCGGAGTTATAAAAAAAAAATTTAATGCAAAATGTGGTTTTCACATAACGGTAAATTAAAATACTAAATTTAAAAAAATTGTATAATTTTGATATTAATTTACAAAGTTAAAAAAAATACCTGTTGAATAACGTTTTCAGATTGAAAAAATCTTAAGTAGAACATAAGATATATGCATTTAAAAATAGGGCTTTTTCAAAGTTTGAGGGGCTGTAGCTCCGTAATGGGAGGGGCTACATGAAAAAGTTGTTCCACAAAATTATTTTTTTTATGAGACCTGGTTAAATTTTTGGTTAAAATTTTTTTTCTCTATCTTTAACGGTGTAGAAGTTTTGTAAACAAACGGACGGACAGAGTGAAACTAATACGCACATTTTTTCAAAAATTTTTTGGAAATGTGCTAAAAACACGATTAAATTAAAGTATGAGGTTATATTTTATATATATAGAGAGAAAAACATTTTTTTTTTTTCTTTAAATTTTCATAAAAAAAAAATTTTTTTTTGTTTTGCCAAAAAAAAAGATAAATATATTTTTGAACTTATTCAATAATGTGGAAAACTCTATTTATAGGTTATAGATTATTTTAAATTCATTAATAAAAACAAAAAGATAATAAAGAATTCGGTATATCTATTAAATTTTTTAAAAAATGGGGGAAATTTATAAACAAAAAAAAAATACATATTATAAAAGAATTGATATGATTGTAAATTTAAATATAGATTCGTTTAATTTTTAAATAAAATACAAGTATATTAATTTGTAGAAATTCAATAAGTGAAATGATAATTTCCTTTATTTTATTATTTTTTGTTTAAATTTTTATTGATCAAATTCAATATAAAATTTATTCACATTAAATAAAATTAAAAAAGAAATGAAATATATATACCTAATTTGCTAAAAATATATATATATATGTATTATTTCAGCTGTATCTAATCAAATTTTGTATTAATTTAAAAATATGTTTACTAATGTTGATAGAATTATATTAATCTTAAACTACACAAAGAGAATATTTCTAATTTTAGCATGCATGCCTTTTTTTTTATTTTCCGTTCCACTCCTATCAAGGACATCCACTAAGCCATTTATTATTCATATTTAACTAAGTTTCAGTGTATGTAGTTCCATTAAGCCTGCTTATTAGCTTTTGATTACACGGCTCCGATTATTTTACAAGGCTATTAAGTACAAATACTTTTTTTTATTTGTGCGCCATCTATTATCTTATACAAGATTTAATTTTTTATTTTATTTTATATATTATGATATAATATTAATTATTTTTTATTTAATAATATTATACTAATTATATGCATATATTATAAGAAAATTCTATATAACTTTTTTCATAAATCTACATGATCCAACCTGGGTTTGAACATGAGGCCTTTCGAATAAAAAATCGGTGTCTTAACCACTATACTATTAGATAGATAAACTTAAAGGTTTAAATTTTAATCAGAATATTTATTCTATTGTGATATTATTTATGTTGAATAATATTGTTGATCCATCATGGTGCATTATTTACTAAATTATTTGAAAAAAGCTTTACACATAACTTTAGTTGTAAAGTTTCCTTTAAAGTTTTATCGTTCAATCTTTTCATTTTTATCCCAATAGTGCACATTAGTCTTGTAAAAGTTAAAGGAATCTGTTAAATTTTTCTTTTAAAATTTGTCAATTTTGAATTTTTAATTCAAGTCATTTAAAAAAACCAATTACTGATCGATTAATTAACTAAACGTAATTTTAAAACTGCTTAAAAATCTATCAAGCAAAAAATCTATAAAATTAAAATGAGTGGAAAAAAAACTTTCTAAAAGTATTTGTCAGCCGATTTGCCATTTTTTTTTACCTTGCAGAATTTACATATACCTGTATAATATTGTTAATTTTTTTTTTTAATTACTACAAATAGAATATTTTTTTCTATAAGACAATTTGAAAATCTTTAAAAATGAATTATTTGTACCAACCAATCAACACAACAAAAGGTAACATAACTTATTCTGATGTAACTACCTTTTTTTCAATTACTCTATCTTATATTCTTTTAAATTTAAATTCTCACTAATTGTTTTATAGTAAAACAAATACATATATATATATTACATATACATATATTCAATTATATTGACCATTATTAAAAGGATAAAAAAAAATAAATAAATATATTCTTATACAGTTTTGCTTTTATGCAAAAAATGTTTCTGCTTTAAAATTTTTAAAAAAATACTTTTTTGTATAAAACAAAAATTTTTGTCTCTTAAATCACGTTAGTACAAGTTTTTCGTAAAAGCAAAATGAAATAATCTTAAGTATTAAAAAGTTTCAAAACTACCCCAAAAAATTTATAAATCCATCTAAAGTTTAAGAAAAAAAATTTATTATAATGTTCCTAATATAATGTAAATATATATACAGGGTGTTGCATAAGTGGTGTACTGTTTGATGTAAAAAAATTATGTTTTCAAATAAATGAAACTTAAAACAACAGAAACGTTATCATGAAGTGGAATTTACTATATCCAATTTATATAATTCTCAGCGAAATTCACAATATCCAAACGAGGAAAAACAATGAAGAAGAAATAAAACACAAAAATAATAAGATAACAAGATACAAAACGTCCCTTTAAAGGATTAGAAACCCTTTAAATACAATTAAATAAACTCACTACCAATGTTTAATACTAAAAAATATATGAAATGAAAGGCACTTCAACCCAAAAAATTATACAAGAATTTGCAATTTTAAGCTTGAATTCCTTAGAATTTTTTAGAATTTTCAAATAAATTCTTTTTTTTTAATTTCTTCATATATAAATTTTATAATATATATAAGATGATATATAAGACTATCAGGAATATCCGACATTGCCTGGAGTATTTTGTTGGTTTTATGAAATAAAAATATAGTTAAATTATTAAAATGTATTTATTTAAAGATGCTTGTACTTAGGTTAGGTTAAGGTGGCTGCCAAAAAGGCACACTTAGACCGTATTTGGTCCATTGTGATACCACATAGAAGCTTTTCTATCCAACTCGTTAAAACCAATTTGAGCTTTTTGCAAAGCGAAGAATACTCTTCACATTTTTATCTGACAGGTCGCTAAGGCTGTCGAAGAGATATTGCCCCAAATGGGTATTCCTTCTTGCCGACAAGGCCGGGCATGTGCAAAGCAGATGAAGAGTAGTTTCCTCCTCTTCTTCATCCTTGCAGGCTCTACAATAGTCGTTTGCGGATAAGCCAAGTGTTCTGGCATGCTTCCCTATTAGACAGTGACCGGTGATTATACCTATTGCCATTCTAATGTCTGCCCTTTTGAGAGAAAGCAGATCATTGGATCGTCTTAAATCGGTTTTGGGCCATATCAATCTTGTGATATTACACGAGGTTAAATTTGACCATTTGTAATTTACCATATCCGTTATTTCCTTACGAAATAACGTTTTGTTTGTGGATAGAGGTACCCCTAGTCCTGCCCTATCCGGCAGAACTTGTAAGGTTGTACCAATTCTTGCGAGTTCATCAGCTTTTTCATTTCCCGGAATACCTCGATGATCTGGTACCCAGCATAGCTGAATGCTAAACTGCCTGGCCATCTCGTTAAGAAGTTTTCGGCAGTTTATTACAGTCTTCGAGGTTGTGCATGTTGATTCCAGAGATTTTAACGCAGCCTGACTGTCTAACAGAATACGTACTTGCTTCACAGTCAAAAGGCTTCTATTCAGTAGAATCAAGGCTTCTTGAATTGCCATAAATTCCGCTTGGAAGACGCTACAATGGTCTGGTAATGCTTGTACTTAATATTTTTAATTTTTTTTTACATTTAATTTATCTCAGTTTAATTAATATCACATTCATTCAGTTTTTTTTTTTTTTAGCAAATTGAATAAACATTGAGCAAACCGTTTAGAAATGCCAATAAAACAATAAAAAAATTTAAAAATTTCATTGTGGCCTGGTGCCGAAACGAGGTAATGACACGTAACCAAATTAACTTAGTGAGCTTCTGTACCAAAGAGCAACACTCTTGTAAATCTTCAACGCAATTGGTCAAACCTTTTAAGCGCAACAACAAAAACATTAAAAAACTTCATTGAGCCCTTGAGCTGAAACGGGTTAATGGATCGTAACTAAATTAACTTAGTGACCTTGTATGCTAAAGACCAATACTTTTGCAATACTTAATAAAAATTTGTTTCAGGCTTTCTTTCAGACCATAAAACCATCTTACAAAATTGGATATAAATCAGTAATAAATTGGAAATAATTGGATATAAATCACCTAGTGCTATCTAAAAAACATTCATGTTCAATATCCTCTTACATTGTAATTTTTTATTAATGGAGTAACCCTGTATATAAGAGGCAAACATTCGACATTTTTCTTACTACACTTTACGTTAAAAAAAAATTAACAAATAACTCAATCAGGACTGAAAAGTATAGTTTCCTTCTTATTCAACAAGGTAAAACAAGTTGTAGTTCATATTTGATTAGATATAGCTTAATTTTTTTCCAAAACAAATTAAAGATATGCAATATCCTTGAAACATAAGCTATATTAGTTAGATTGGTTTTAAAAGGAGATTGACAAATATGAATTATTAAGAATGATACATAAAACAAGGAAAATATGCATTTTTTATAAAATTAACGCAAAATATTAATTACAGTAATATATTTAAAACAAATCAGCAATTTAAAAATACTTTATGAAATCGAAATTACTTTTACGATACGCAATCTATAAATTTAATAAATCCTTTGCCACACAAAAAATTTTACCTTAGATCTTGACATACAAAAGGATTTAAAAAAATTTACATAAAAAACAATTCAAAAAAAAAACATATCACCATTTTACCATCAAACATATCACAGCTTTTTTAAAGGAATATTCTAAATAAACTCAAAAGAAGTGTCTTAATAGAGTTTCTGTATCTTAATAATGAAATGGAATATCCTTCGCTCTATAAGGCCAATACAAAAAAAAATTCTCTTTAAGGCGTCCTATATTAACCATTAAGCAAAGCTAACTCAATTAAAAAAAAATCACATAATTTTATAAATATAAAATTTTAGCAAACATTACCCGAAAAAAATTTTTTTAAAGAATGTTCATCATACTTACATTAAAATAAACTAGAAAGCAAAAAAAAAAAAAAAGGACATTGTTCTTATTTATTTTTGTCCTTTAATTTGTTATAATTTTTGTTGTTGTTTTGTTTTTGTCATTGTACTTTTGTCATCAGCTGTTTATTTGGTTGTCCTTAATTTGAAATTCATTTTGAATTCATAGACTTAAACGTGACTAAAGGAAAAATGTTTAATTTGATGTCATTAAAATGATAAAGTGTCACATTATTAAGGCATAAAAATGTGGACAGATTTTAAATAAAAAAAAAATAAGAACTTCTACCACTTAAAAGATTATTTGTTGTTGTTATTTTTTTGTAGGATAATTAGTTTCTGGACGTTTTCTTTTTATTTTTTTTTTTGAGCTAATGTATTTTTAAATGAACGCGCTGTTTAAATTTTTGTTAGAATTAAAAAAAACGCAAATAATAAATCAAAAATAACAAATAAGATATTTAAAACACTTTTTACATCAGCACGTATATTAAAAATTCAAAAGTTACTTTAATCTACTATAATTAGTCAAATATGATCTACGTTTTTCAAAATTTCCTTCATAATAGAAATCATTGTTTAGAAGAATGTATGTTATAAATTGCTTTTTTTTTTGGTAAAAAATAAATATTGTAACTATCTCATTGTACGATTTTGCTAAACATACGCATGCAGCAGTCAAACAGATATTTTTAAACTTGGATGAACTTAGCAAAAAAGCTATCAAATTAAAAAGTAGGATGGTGTTAAAATTCCAAACATTGAAAAAAATTAATTTCAAAAAAAAAATTCCACTAAAATTAAAAAGCTTAATTTTGGAGTTTGAAGGCTCTGGCCCCTTACTATTTTAAATGCTTAATTGTCAAATAATATCTATGGATATAAATAATATACATATAAGTACACAAAAATAAATTTGTTTAGGGGAGGTTTGGGGGTGGTAGCTGTCACTATATTATATATATTATTGTTGTAATATATATATATGTAAAATAAATAATTAAGAGGAATTTTATACCTGGTTATAAAATCAGAGTCCCAATAATTTGTTTAGCGTCGTTAGCATTATTTAAAGTGCCTACCATTCAATTTTAAATTTTAAAGTGCCTGACATTAAATTTTAAATTGTGGAATTTTGTGTTTTGGGATTTTTTTTTCTGGAATTTTTTTTCTTTTTGCAATTTGTGTTTTGGAATTATGTAAATGGTATTTTGGAAATTAATTGCTTTTTAATTAGAATTGTACCGAACCCTTAAAAAAATAACTATTCTCAAACGTATCTTACTGAATTGCTCTATATAAATAAGTAACTCACTCTCAAAAATATTGGAAAATATTGAAAATATTATTGATAATAAATTTATATTGAATGAAATACATATTTACTTTCATACATATATGTAATAATACTAGAAATAAATCTAACTTTTACTTTTCGCATTTCAAAACGGGAACGTGTCATATGCCTGTATTTCATTTGCTCATAGTATCATTTGCTTGTATTTCTTGATAATTTGACTGTATTTCATTTGCCTGTATTTTATTCTAAATTAGGAGAGATTTTAGAGTTGCATTCAAAAGCAGGGCCTTACGCTTTAATAAATCTAACTTTCACTTTTCGCATTTCAAAACGGGAGCGTGTCATATGCCTGCATTTCATTTGCTCATAGTATCATTTGCTTGTATTTCTTGATAATTTGACTGTATTTCATTTGACTGTATTTCATTTGCCTGTATTTTATTCTAAATTAGGAGAGATTTTAGAGTTGCATTCAAAAGCAGGGCCTTACGCTTTTTCCAGAATATTTACATATATGTGTATATGTGAGAATCTGAATTAGCCAATCTCCTAAAGGAAAAAAATAACATTGGTTTATTTGAAAATTTGAAATTGAAAGAAGTAATATCAAATATTTTAGTTAATACATATATAAGTAGTTGACTTAGAGATAATAGTACTAACAATAATAATATGAATATATAATCATGTTAGAATTCTATTACGATTACTTTTACTGAAATTATTGTTGATTTTATAAAATAATAAAGAAAACAATATATATATACATATATATATTATATAATATATATATACATATGCATATATCACCACTCTATATGTTAGCAAATGCCCTTTCAAAGGACACGTTTTTAAGAAAGGTAAAGAATTCAAAAAACTGCAGCCATAATTTTTCTTACTCCCCAGAAATTCCTTTTAATGACCTTTGATTCCATCTTCATTCTACATCTTATAAACAATCCAAAATATTGCGCATAAGCGTAAGTTTAAACATTATTTTAATCATTCTGGGCACGAAGATGATGGAGATTTATTGATTAAAAATATCAAATAATACATATTTGAAGACTTACTAAAAAAAACTTTTCTACCTTGAACATCATAAACATTGCCTTTACGTTTAGTAATAAAATATTTCTATACATCTTGTATCATACAATAAATATTCAAATCAAATCTTTAATAAGAAGAAAAAAACACATTTTTTTTTAATTAATTAAAAGAAATTTTATAATTATTGAAAATATTATATAGATTTTTATAATTAATTTAACATATATATCTATAGGTATATTTAAAAGTCTTAAAATATAATGAATATTGCGGACTATAAAATGAAATTAATATTTGCTTTTAATTTTGCTTTTAATTTGTTTTTTTTTTTTGTAATTTCAATAATAGAATTATTTCATCATTTCAAAATGATTCTATTCTTTATGGTAATCGTTTTTTCTTTTCAATTTATTTCGTAAAAATTTTATATTATTTAAGAAAATAGCAATTCATAGATACAATTTCTATCAAATGTTCATGCTGTCAAAATAATTTACAAAAATCTTTATAATATAAAATTTCAATAATTAAGTACAATAAAAATTTGAATAATTGCAATATTTGGATTTTTAAATTAAGACTAATATTACAGGTGCACTTCTAGAAGGAGCATAGGGCATCCACTAAGTCATTTATTATTCATATTTGACTAAGCTTCAGTTTCGTGAATCATTAATTTCACTAAGCCGTTGATTACTCGACTGTAGCTATTATACAAGACTATAGAGACATTTTTTTTTATTTCTACGCCATCTATTATCTTATGCAAGAATTATTACAGGTAATCAACCGATTTTAGCGCAATATATTTTTTTTTTCATAAAACAATCATAAAAATTTTAATTTAAATGTAAAAAGGTGGAAGAGTATATACTTAGTTCATTGTATACAAATATGTTGTTATAACATAGACTTAATTAAATACCAATACACATTTATGTAAATTTAGGAATTGTATGATAACTACTTGTATCTGCTACTCTAAACTAATCAAATTTTGTAGAAGTAGTTGACAATATAGACACCGAGTTATTTTCTTATAAAATCAAAAGTTGTATGCCAACTACTCGAACCGGTTGTGCTAAAGCAACAAAATTTTACAGAAGTTGTTGGCATATAACTTGATTTCTTTTAAGAAAATAGATATACCTAACTTCAATAAACAATGAGTTGATATAAAAAAAAAAGTTGCATGGCAACTACTCGTATCCGTCAGTGAAATTGTAAAAATTTCAGAATCGTACTTCATAGGTTATATTTGAGTTATCGAGCGAACGGACGGACGGACAGATTTATTATAGCTAAATCCATTCGGAAAAAGAAAAACGTATATTATATACTTTTCCGTAATTATCTTTTCTCATTTAATGTGTCACAAACGTAATGCCATATACCCTGAAAACTATGTTAAAAAACTAAACTAAGTAATGGTATAAAGACGAAAGTTGTCACAAACGTAAAGGCAAATTTATTATACTCTATGAACGAAGTTAAAATATAATGGTATAAAGTCGGCAGTCGTCCATATGAAAATTCAAGATTATATCTTTTCTTCTTTAAAGTGTCACAAACGTAATGACAAATTTATTATACGCTGTGAACTAAGTTCTAAATAATGAAATAAAAACGACAGTCGTCCATATGAAAATTCAAGACTATTGAAAAACTATGGAAATTTTTTAAACTATGAAAATTATATAAAAATTTAGCAAGCGAAAAAAAAAATTTAATAATTATCTATAGATTTTTAGATTAAAATAAATTATTCGTCAGTATACGATGGCGGCTGGGCATAAGTTAATAGCACTTCGAGGATATAAATTAAATATATACGAAAAAAAACATTGTAAATGTAGCAAAATATACTCAAGAGTACAAAATAAAATCATTAAACGATATTAATCATAAAAACTTCGTGACTCAGACTTTGGCATATCCATAAGTTGTATTTTGAATTGTTTGAACTCTAAATCGTAATAAAAGTTACTTCTAAAGACGATAATAATCAATTTTAGAATTGTTTTTTTTTTTTTTGTTTATTATTTTTCTTCACTTTTTTTTTTTTTTTTTTTTTGGCTTAAAAACAATTTTGTGCAATTAAATTATATGAAAATAAGGAAATAATTAGCAATAAAAATGAAAAAAAAACGTGTCTAATTTTAAATTTTTCCGAAAACAAAAATATCATATAAACTTTAATAATTAATGATATTTTTATTTTATAGGTATACACTAATATTATTTTAGAATAATAAAATTTAATAAACTTAAAAAAATTATAGTTTCTATATTTTTAATGATCAAATTATAATGACCCAGAACATAAAATGATAAATAAAGTTAAATTAATATTGTCTGTATTAGTACAATTTATATACAAAACTCGTGATCAAATAATAAAAAATTTTTGTATAGAAGTTATTTTTAACAAAATAAATTTTATAATTAATTAAAAATAAAACAATCTACAAAAACTGAATATAATATTTAAAAAATATATAAAATTAATTTATTTCTATAGGAACAACTTATTTTACAGCAACTTTCAAACTTAAACAAGTAAGTAAAGTATTTAAATGTCCTTTAAATAAGAGAAATATTTCATGGAATTTTCTTGTTGAAATATAAATTATTAAATAAATTATAATATTTTTTAAAGTTTATGTTAGTAAGTATATAATTTCTTCTTTATATAATATAATTCTTTTCTTCTTTCACAAAACACCTATAATTTATCTTTATATTTATAAAATATTTCCTCTGTACAAGAAATAATGTCCAAAAATGCTATAAATTTTACAAAACAAAAATGTATTTTTAAAATTTATTAACTGCTTGTACGTGAAATTTTTTTTTTTCTTTTTTTTTTTTTACAATATACCAAATGTCATTCTATTACTGCCATTTAACATGTATCTTTTGTTATAAAACTAATATTTATCTTGAAATTTTAACAGAAAGAATAAATAATTTTAAAAGAATACTTAAATTTTTGTTTTTTTTTTTTTTGTAAAAAAATTTACTGAACCAAACCTTTATAAGAATTGCATTAGAATTGGACTGCAATATTTAGTGCTGGCAATCTAATACTTTGAACTTTAAAATAAATATTTAAAATTTTTTTCTAGCTGTGCCACGTCAAATAAAAAAATTATATTTCATTTTTCATTTCATTAAAATTTTAATTTAAAAATATACTAATGAATGTCAGTGTGTCTGTGAGTTTGGCTGTTCTTTTTCTTTATTTATTTACTTTCTTTAATATTACAAATCACATAGAACGGATTATGTAATATTACTAAAATTGTAGACCACTAAGGTCCTTATAGGTTAAATAATATTATTAATTTTTGTATAGTATTATTTATTTTGATTATAAATAATACTGTAAAATTTTACGTTAATGGTCTTAAGGCATCCAAGGAAAGTAAAATCCGAAAATGCTACATTACATAGTAACGGCCCAACGTAAAATATTAATTGCAAAGTAAAAAAAATTGTAGATGGCAGAAATGTTGATTGTTAAAAATGTTTAAGGTCTGGCATATGCAAGATTAAAGGATAAAATATCGTTGTAAATATTTTTTATAAATAAAACGACAACAATTTCCACTAAAAATGTTCTCCCTTTGATCCTACGATGCAAGACCAATTCGTACTTTTACGGGAAAACCTTTATTATATATTTGGTAGCAAGAAGGATATTTATAAAGAAAATTTAGATTTCAAAAAATTGTTTTTCTTCCAATCAAAAATAATTTGTGCAGAATTTATACCAGAACTTATATAATATATATAATAAAATATATATATATATATTATAAATAAATAAATATATATATTCTTTATTACTCGCTCAATCACCTTTCTTATAAAAATCGGATATTGCATATTTACAGGCGCACTTCAAGTCAAATTACTTCAGCTATGAATTACCTATCAATAAATCATGAAAAATACCTATCCCAAATTGAAATGTCACCTTTACCGAAAACTAACTTAATTTTGACGATATTCTATCTGGTATACACAATTAAATAGGTTCTATATTAAAATTAAAAGAAATAGTTTGTTATTATTGAAATATAATAAGTTAAAAAATAAGTTAAAATATTAAATTGTTCTAAAAGGTACTCCTTATACTATTCTAACTGTAAAATATAAAATATTTTTTTATTTATCCTCCTTATCCTCTCCTTATACTATTCTAACTGTAAAATATAAATTTTTTTTTTCTTTCTTTATTTCAACTTTTTTTTTTGTTTTACAATGAAAAATGAACATAAAAACATTAATTTATGCAGAAATTCATATATATATATATATATATGAATATACATATGTCCACATAAATATTATATATACAAGTTATACAATATTTATTTCTTGTATATACATATACATTATAAAAATAGGTAGTATATATACATATATTTGATTATAGAAAAATAACAAAAATTATTCGTGCATTAAATATCATAAAATGTCATTGTACGATCATAGGATATAAAAAAAAAAAAAATTAAGTCAATAATTCTGTTATTTTTATCTCATAGATACATGAACCTGTACCAGGAAAAATTAAATCCTTTAAACAATTTAAATTTTGTGTGTAATTAATGAAAAGTAAATATTATTTTTAAATTCGAATAACTGATTTAAATAAATTTTTAATTTTTTTAATGAACATACGTTTTATTGTAAAAAACAAAATTAAAAAAAGACAAAAAACCATTTGTAAGAACAAAAACAAACATTTAATTCTTGCGTTAAAAAGACAATAAGTAGATAAAAAAAATCCAGATCTAATGCAATATTATTTAAAACAAAAAACAAATTTTTTTTCAAACTTCCATCGCCATACAGTTGGGCCTCTATTTTATAGATATCTTGTAGGAATAAAGCTATTCTAAAGAAATTAAACAAATAATGCCACTCCACTCAAAGTTTTTCTATGTGAAACAAGGAGTGCGGAATAACGTAACGTAACACGGCGCGTTTGTGGAACCGCATGCCATCATGTGTGTTCTCCAAAGTTGGTAAATTATATATGTACGATTTAGTATTAAGAAGAATATTAACATCTTTCTTCTAAATGTTCCTCCAAATTTTCATAAGTACTCATCCCCCTCATAATCTTAAATTTTTGTTTTATCCGTTTTTTTCCAAAAACCACTCCTACATCGCTATTCCGTAAACCAAACTGTACATTTGTATCAAAAATCCCAACCTACAGTTTGGTTTAAAAAGGAGGTGGTTCTGGTTGGTTAAAGTTCAACACTATCCGAAAGAACCAGGTGCATTTCTTCTGGGTGACTTTCGAAGTTTTACACGAACCCTCGTAAACAAACAAAAAAAAACTAATACACACTTACATTAATAAAATTCGAAATCGAAAAAAACAAAAAAACATTTTGAAATCGTGTTAACGTCAGCTGATTAAAATGTTATATCAGAAATTTTGTTCGACCCAAAAAAAAAAATACAAAGTCTGTATAAACAAGAAAGGTAAAATCACCCTCTTTTTTTTAATATGTTTATTTTAATTTTAAAAATTAATTTCGCTTTTTAAAGTAATTTTTTTTTTTTTTTTTTTATTTACAATAAGAATACATTTATATTTAGAAACTTGGCAAACATTGATATCGGCCAAAGCACTTTTCATTAAGATCAAACAAAATATGTTTATTTTAAGTGTTTATGTCGCTTATACAGTATTAAAAATTTAAATATAATATAAGTATATAGAAATACATTATATAAAAAAAAAAAAAAAAATACACAAAGTATATACATATATTCTCAAAGCTAATGTATTTTTAAAAACTAATATTTGACATCATCATATTCATTTATCTAAAATTTTTACGTTTTCTTTCATTATTTATTTAATTTTTCAATTTTTATTTTATTTTATGTGTTTTAGGGAAATTTTTAAATATTAAAATTTTTCAATTATTTTTTTTTTTTTTTTTTTGGTCTGTTTCTAATTTTATTTTTATAAAATGGCACAGAATCTATTCAAGGAAAAATATTTTAACCTATTTGGTTCATATAATTTAGTATTTGGTAAAAAATAAACAATTTCATATATAATTTTAATATTCCATATAAAAAAAAAAAAAAGTCTAATGTAAATAAATTTCATATAATTAATTAACAAGATTTATTTATTTTTAAAGCATAAAAATAAAAAATAAATTTTATATTTAGTAAAATTTATTTAAAAAGCGAAAAAATTAATAATATTTTAAAAATTTATATCAGTATAGAAAATTGAATTTTTGAAATTTAAGCACTTTGGTTTTTTATTCTGCCATTCAACTTTTTTCCATTTCCTTATAGAGTTTCCTTAGAATTTTTGTAGATTTTACTGTTTTTTCTTTGAAAAAAAAAAAATAAGATTAATATTAAAAAAAATTAAGTATACATATAATATATATCAATGTATATTTTTTTAATGTCACCTAAATGATAATGGTTAACTAATCATGTAATCAGAAGTAATTAAAAACATACAAAAACCAAATTATAGAATTACCAGTAGAAAAAGATAGAATGGAAAAATAAATTAAAGGTATCAAGATTACTTTTCTAGTCAAAATAAACAAAGTAATTTTTTTTTCCTATAAAAAACAAACTTTTTTACAATAAAGTCAAATACCTGACTATGACATTAGATATGGAACTTAGATAAAAAGGATATGTGAAAAAGAAAGAGCAGTACTTGAAATTAAATTATATTGGCTTATCAAACTTATCACATCATATACATATAGGGGCCTCAGTGACGCAGTGGGCAAGAGCGTAAAAAATACGCTGTAAAAATCGAAGGAGTGTGGGTTCGAATCACACACACATCGTAAGAGTTATTCAACCTTACGGCATTTACAGCCACACTTGAACAGGAAAGGCTGTGAAATTTCCTGTCCACATTTATGTGGCAGAGAAATTGCATTAAAAAAAAACAAAAAATCATACATATATATCCCTTTCCTTCCTTACTATTCTTCCATAATACTACACAAATAGTTAAGGTAATTATCGTATTATTTTGGCTACGGGGAAAGCTTGGCTTAGTGAGAAAAAATATTATACTATCAAAAGGACTTACACTTTCTTGATATTTTTTGAAGATTTTTTCACTACTTACAAAGAAAAAAATTAAATTTAAACTGATTCATTATTTTTATAAAGAATACATATTACTAAAAACTGTTCTTGACAATGAAATGTATGAATTTAGGGGACATGGGCACAGTTCTTCTTTTTACGGAGATCCGGATTGAAAGTTTAACAATAATAAACATATGATTTTCAAAATAGAATAAAACAAGCAAAAACAATTTCGTCTTTCTGAATAGACCCATGGCCCATATCTTCGAATCCTCTTTAAGCAGCTTATTAAAATTCTTCTGATTCCTTTAACCCCCTTTTGGAGCGTAGTTAGTTCACAAATTTCTTTCAATGACTCCGATCCAATGGCCAAACGTTTGATTTATTCTTCAGGTTTTCTTTTTTTTTTTCGATTATTATTATTACACCCAATAAAAATGTCTGAAATCTTTCGACTAGTTTCTAACTGATCAAAAATGGGTTAAATTTAAAATAAAAATTATAAATTTGTTTTGATTATTTTTTCATACTTTTTGAAATTTTTTTTTTTTTGTTTTGTTGCAAAAATATCTTTACAAAAAAAAATAAAAAATCTGATATAATCTGATAAGAATATAAAACAATGTTTCAAAAAAAACTTCCTTTTTTTTAAAACAACACATACAAAAGTATATAATATGATTAATTGCTAGTATTGTATATTAGATATATTCAAATCCATACATTATGTTCGATTACATATTAAAAATCAGATAGTAACATTCAAAATTTTTTTATTTTTTTATAATAATGACACAACAAAAAAAATAACATAAAAATAATTTGAATTATTAGATTAGGGTTGGACATAATAACATTAATAACATTTTTTTTTTTTTTTTTTGAATATAATTAATATATTGTAAAAATTTAATAATCATTGAAATACTAAAGTTATATAATAATAATATATTTTTTAAAAAAAAATCTACAAGATATTGTTTTTTATAGGTTAGGAAGAAGTATAAAACTACCGGCCGTACATTAAAGCCTACCCTAACTGTTTGGTTCAAAACAAGTTATTATATAAATATTAACATCAATAAAAATGTCAATAAAAATGTCAATGACAATAACAAACAGTATTTTTTATTAATTAAACTTTATCTACTTATATATAATAAATTACTTGATTTAATACCATTATCTAATATTAGATGTAATGAGCTAATAGCATACATATGTATATGATTAATTTAATAAATTACTTTACACCTTTATCTAATATTGAATGACAGGTCAAAAAATATATTTTTTTTACTGTTTAAAAAATATATTTGAACCGTGTATTTCTGTAAAAAATTTTTGTATAGCTTTATTAAATTTCATTCAAAAATTAAAGTATTAAACACAATTCCGACCATCAACTATCGATCACCGGCGAAATAGGCTTCACTCAACTAGTTTCCGTCAAATGTAATATATAATTATAGCGTAGCAAAAAAATAAAAAAATATAGTTGTATATTTTTGTTGCTTAGAGATAAATGCCAAAACCCGACTATCAGCGAAAAAAATTGGAAAATATCTTAATCTCGATGACAACGAATTTTTGTTCGGACGTCGATAATCACAATTGTTAATAAATACATAAGAATCCGCTTATGTTTTAGTTTTTTAGTGGCGAATTTTTCGTTGATCGTCGGAATTGTGTTACTGCATAAAAATTTTTACGAATTTTCTACTCCCGAACATTGCGCAAAATTTATTCTTATTCGCTATCGCTATCGAAATTCGACAGCTGTACACTGTCAGAGATAAAATAAAGTATATGGTAAATTCGAGATAATAAATAATTTATTATTGATTTTCAATGACCATTTAAATCTTTTTGATTTAAATTAGTTTTAATAAACATTGAATTCTCACTTGTACTTGTATTATTAGTTATAAAATATAGTTTGTAAATAATATGGTAAATGTAGCCAATAGATATTAATATCGAACTTCTAATCGTAGTAAATAAATAAATGAATAAATCAAAATAAAAGAAGTTATGGGACATATTCGTTATTGACAGAAGATTTTTTTTATTTTTACTTTAAAAAAATATTTAATACAGTAATATTGATTATAGGATCACAAATAAAATAATTAAATTTCCAAACATATACTTAGTAATAAAAACAAAATAAATTTTAAATAAATCACATATTTTGAAAACTTCTTAAATATATTATTATTGAAAATATGGTGAAAATTTATTCAAATTTTTACAATTATTTGAATAACACTAAAATGTTTTAAATAAAAAAACCATCAAATACCAAGTAATCAAATATATAAATTTTAAATTTGATAACAATAAGAAAGAAAAGATTTAATGTCTTTTCAAATATTTGTTTTTTTTTTTTTTTTGTTCAAATTTACAATCCCTTAAAATTTACAACACAAATACTGTAATCATTGAAAGCCATCATTTTCTATTTTATTTAAAGTCATTATTTTCAAAATTTATTCAATAAAACAATAGAAATAATTTGTTTATAAAGAATATTTCTAACATTTAAAATGTAACAATAAATTTTATTTTATACATTATATATTTTAAATGTCACAATAAAAAAAATTGTTTTAAATTATATGATCAATTTAAATATAAATGATACTATTAATAAAGTTAAATGTTCAGTTTTCAAACAATTTATTTTTCTTAGATTTTTTCCTTTTGTTTCTGGTTTTTTTTTTTTTTTTTTTCTGTAACCCATTATTTGTATTCTATTTATTTTTTGATTAAACTGCTGATCTGTCTTTCCACAAAGTTTTTCTCGAAACTAATTTTATGGTGGGAATTCCATTTTGTTTTTTTAAATCCAATATTTTATGCAGTGAACGAAAGAAGTCAAGTTGAAAAAGGATCGTATTAGGGTCAGAAAAATTTTGTGTATCTACGCAAAAACAACAATAACAAAAATACATATAAAACATGAATCTACTTAGCGCA
This sequence comes from Poecilobothrus nobilitatus, assembly GCA_947095535.1. NCBI lineage: Eukaryota > Metazoa > Arthropoda > Insecta > Diptera > Dolichopodidae > Poecilobothrus > Poecilobothrus nobilitatus. Next base: position 171,114,336 of record OX352773.1, read on the forward strand.
AGGAACCGGGTAAAAATAAACAGCAGTTAAAAATTTGATTCAAGAAATCCTGTGTGAAGTGATCCATTAGAAGTTGAATATTATTTTTAACATAGAATACAATATAATGGCATTCATAATAGATTTCTTTCTTCTATTGTAATCTTCAATTTTTATAGTTCTCATATTATTATTTCCATGAATATTAATTAAAACATTAAAGTAATTCAACTATAAATCAAACATTAATTTATATTGATTTCCTTGAAGATGATACCACTTGAAAATATTTATTAGTTAAACGTATATATGTATGTTCTTTTATTCTATAATTTAAAATTGAATATTAATTTGTTTACTTGTTTCAGCGAATTTAAATCTAAATTTTTATTATTTTTAAATTTTTCATTTATAAATATTACAAATACAAATTTCTTCAGGCCCACATTCGAAAGGAAAACGGCCTTTACTCCTTGGCTATAACATTGCATGTTATAGTCAAGTGTTTTTAAATAAATAAATAAATAAATACAAATTTCTTTTTACTATACTTAAATCTTTAATACTACACAAAATCATTTAAATCTTGTTTAGTATTTCCTTTTTTTTTTTTTTTTGCGATGGTAAATTGAAATCTCGAAAGACACTAATTAGATCAAATCTTGAATACTACTTTGATAGTATTAGATCTGATCCAATCAAACGCCACCTTCCTTTTAAACTAAAGGATTAAATTAGAACTTATGGTACAGTGTACTGTTTGCGGTTTCGGGATATAGTAAAATAAGAATAAAGAAAATTGAGAAATATAGGAAGTAAATTGAATAATTAGCATTCTAGAATTTTACACTTAAATCACTTTTTACTTTTTTTTTTTTCAAATTTAAAAATTTTTAATTTCTATAGGTCTAATTAAAATCAAAATAAAAAAAAAAATTAATATTCACATAAGTACTTAGTCTTTTAAATATAACAGGAGAGGTTATAGTTGCAACTATAACTAATATTAAAACATTTCAAATTTTTGATTCATAACTGTTCTACTGCAATAATAATAATACAAAGAGAATACAAAGGTCATATAACGGAAGTTCACATTTTTAATTTTATTTTAATAAAAGAAATAAATAATTGTATTCCTTTTAAAAATTATTATCAAAAGAAAAAAAAAAAAATTATAATAATATCTTTTAAATTAAATTTTTTTAATGCTTACCTTTTTTATATAAGTATATATGTATATGTAAATTAAATACAATAGTAAACGAATTACTCCTTTATGACTTTAATAATAATTTAATTTGATTATATATGTATGTATGTATATATTATTTTTATGTAAAATATTTAAAGTATTATATTGGTTATGCGTATATTGCGTTATATATAATGAATATAACGACCTTTTTTTTTTTTTTTAAAATTTTAAATTTAAGCTATATTTTATTTTATTTTTTAATAATGTATAAAAATAATCGGAGAGTTTTTCATTTACAATAAAAAAAAACAAAAAAAAAAACAAAAAAATAATAATAATTAAGTAAAATTAAATTTTCTTTAATATTTTAATTTTCTTTTTTTTTAATATTTATATATTCTTTTTTCCTTTTAGGTTTTTAATACTTTACATATTCTTACATATATATATTGCTTTAATTATAACAATTTAATAATATATTTTTTGTGCACAATTTACAGAATTTCACATATTCGTTTCACTTTTTTTTTAAATTTTTTATGGCTATTTTTAAAATGTATAAAAGAAATAGAAGAAAAATTATTATAATTGAATAAAGTGATAAAAATAACAACAATATTAAGTTAAAAAGAAAAACAAATATATATGTATGTATATAAAACGATAATAAATTTATAGTTGTTAATGTTAATGTTTTATATAATTTAATTTCCTTTTTTTTTTTTTTCTTATTATTGTTATTATTTTTCTTTTATGTTATTTTTTATATGTAATTGTATGATTAATATTCTCTTTGTTTTGATTTGTTCGTTCTTATATTAACTTCCTTTTGTATTATTTAATTTATTTATTTTTTTTCTTTTTTTAATTACGGTATTTATTTATATTTTTTTTTTTTTTGTTATTTAACTCTTTTTTTTGTTTTGTTTTATTTTATTATATATATTTTGCATTTTTCATTACTTTTTTTTCTTTTATGATAATTATCAAAATTTATTTCTTTTTCTTTTGTTTCGTTTTCACACTCAACTCTTATATAATATATATATATGTATATACTTTAATTAACTCTTTTTCGTCTCTATTTATATCTTTTTTATGAACTCATTTTTTTGTTTCGTAATTTTTTTTTTTTTTTTTTGGAATTTTTTAAGAAGTTATATTTACTTTAACTTTTTTGTTTTTATTATTAAATTTTTATTTATCTTTTTATATTATATTTTTCATTTTAATTTTATTACATATTTATTTAATTTTTTCTAATATTTTTATTCTTTTGTTTTTTTTTTTTTTTTAAATTAAATTAACTCACATTTTGTTAATGAAAAATAGGTAATAAAAATAATATAAAAACAAAACAAAAAAAATTTTGAGACAAAAAATCACAAAATTTTCATTTATTTATTTATTATATTTTTATTTTATTTGTTAATAAAAATTTATATTTCATAATAAGTTTATTTATATACATATAATATATAATTATATTTATGTATATTTTATATTCGTGTTAACATAAAAAAAAAAAAACCAAATATTTAATTTTTTTGCTAATTTTATTCTCCAGAAATAATTCAATAGCAAAAAAACAAAAAAAAAAAAAACCAAATAAATAAAATAAAAACAAATAAATGGAGAAAATGTAAATCCCGGGGTAGATTTATAATTTTCTTTTTTTTTTACTTTTTATTATTATTATTTCTTTTTAATATGCTGCCGTTTGTTTTTTTTTCTAACTTAATTAATTTTTTCCCTCGTTATTTCTTTGATTTTATTTTATTTTAATTTTTTTTTTTTTTTTTTTTTGATTCCGAATACGGTATTTTTTCAATATATATTACGATCAGTTTATTGTGCTTACAAAAAGAAAAAAAAAAAACAAACAAATAAACGCAAAGAAATAAGACAATAAAATGAATGTACGTGCGAAATACACTACGGATTGCATTCGACTAATTTGTTATTTGTACGCGATGCTAACAGTTTGCCCTCATTTAATTTTTTTTTTTTTGTTTTTTGTTTTTTGTTCAATAGAATAACAAAAAAATTAAAAAGAAAATATAAACAAATACATTTAGAAAAATTGTATAAATATTATTTTACCGTTACTTGTGTATAACATATATTAACATTGCCGACCGGTAGATACTACACATAAATATACGATATAAGAATAAAATTTTCATAGTTTTACTTATGATAGAAATTTATATAAAAAGAAAATTTTCTTTATAATAAAAATTTTTCGCAGAATTTATTATTTTTTGCATTATATTTTTATTTTTAGTTTTTTATTTTTCTTTTTCTGATATATAAAAAGGAGAAAATAACCAAGACGTCATTATTAATTTTTACCGTTATTTTAAAATACGAACCGTTAAATTTAGAATAAAATAAATGAAAAGCTTTTTTTTTTTTATATAATAATTATATTTTCATATATACATTGACATTAATACATATACGATATTGTAACATGTAAATTTAAAATAAATTTCAATACAAAGTTTTAATAATTTTTACATAGTAGAATATATATGGTGGTAATAAATAATAAAATATGTTAAATAAATAAAGTTTATATTATTTAAATCGAATGAATTTTTGACTTTTTTACAATTTTCTTATTATTTTCCTATATATTTTTTCATATTCTGATATATTATTCATATATATTAATATTAAACCATAAGCTTACAGTATTTGCTACCGATAGCACAATAATTCTCAAATTCGGAAATAGATTTTGTCTGTCTGAGCCAAAACTGTATCTTTAACATCTAATATAATTTTTAGTTTTAACATTGGGATCGTAATAAAATCTTCATTGTTTTTTAATCGTTTGGGAAACTGTATTAGCATGTATTAAATATTTGTTTTGTTAAGAAAAAGTCAACATATTAATACAATCACTATTTTATCTTAGATTTTGGCGGCATCCCTTATTTGTTGTTGAAATATGTGAATGAAACATATAATTAAGAAGGAGTTTAGAGTTGTTTACAAAATCAGGGCTTCAATAATTTATTTTGCAGGGGTTTAAGAGCGGCGATCTTTACTCTTTTAAATGTTTTGTTGTTGAAATATGTACAGGTATAAAAAATAATTAAAGGTGATTTTAGAATTGGTTACAAAATCTGGGTTTCAATAATATTTTTAGCAGAAGTTTGGGACCAACCCCTTAACATTAACTCATATTACTTCTTTTTTTTCTCACTCTCAAGGGAAAGATTCCTTTATAGAAAGTGATTATAGGTTTACGTAATGGAGATAGGATTTGAATGGAAATATAATAATAAGGAAGAGTTGATTAGAAAGATTCTGAAAAAAGTTTATTAGAAGGGTTCCAAAATTCCAAATTATATAATGAACCATATCTTTCAGAAGAGGACACAGATATTTCTTTTTATATAGTGTATCCTATATTTAAATAGTGTATCCTATAATTTTAAATAAAAATTCAAATATTTGCATTATTTCCCAAATCATTTTATGTATGTATATTAACTGAAATATTTTGCTGTTAAAATAGTATGAAACAAAATGCTTACCATCTGAGAAATACGAGTAATGAAAGCGCTCAGTAACTTTTATTTTTGATTTTTTTTTTATTACAGAATGAATATCTTCAAAAATTTTAGCAAAGTTCTGAATGTTATGAAATTCTGTTCTTATTATTTAATTATTCACTTCATTTATTATATTATATTCAATTTATTATTTAATTATTCACTTCATATTCTCTCAATTCTAAATATATTTATATAAATTATTTTCAAAAAAAGAAATATACATATATACAAGTATATTACAATCTGGTAACAATTGAAGATTTTTATTTTTCAAAAAGCTTTTATATAAAATTTTCTCTTTGCAAAAAATTTTTTTATTTTTATTTAATTTTTCTGTGTTGGATTTTTTTTTTTTTTTTGTTTTTTTTTTTGATATTTTTAATAAATACTATAAAAAATCTTTACTTATATGAAAAATTTGTTGAAATTTGTCAAAATCAAAAATTATAAAAATTAAGAAAAAAAAGAAAATCTTTTTTCTATATATTACTCATAAATATCTGATAAATTAACCAAAAAGAATATACGGAACTAAAAATTAACCTCAAAATAAAAGAATGAGAAATTTTATTTTAATTTTAAAATGAAAAATTAATAAATAATTAATTGTCATCGAATCATTTAAAAATCTATTTTATTTTTAATAAATATTTTGAAAGAATTTTATTCATTTATTTATATATGTATTTAGTAAAAAAATGAAAGAAAAAAAATTACAATATGTCAATATGTCAAATGTTATGTAAAATGAATCATAATATTTAATAAATATTTATACAATGATATCTAAAAATAAAAATAAATATTATTACTAATATATTAGATACATAATTTAATCTTTGATTAATAAAATATTTAAATAATTTCTTATGAAAAATTAAAATTATTTAAATATTTTAATATTTGCTGACTCAATCATTGTTGACTAATACAATTTTTATTCATATGGTTTATATCATAGAATTATAGCACAATTAAATCTAAAAGAAAATTTTTATTAAATTATTTTAACAAATTTGTAAAACTTCATAAACTGCATACAATATAGAATAAATATTAGGATTATTACTCTTTCTTTGAATTACATTGTTTAAATTTTTTTTTTTTTTTTTTTGTATAATATTTTAAAATACCGCAGACTTACGATTTTTTTAACAATCATTTAATTACCCCACCTTAACAATGGGTGTATGTTATGTATATTATTTATTCTATATACCATTACTTATGCAGTTGCAGTTATTATTAAAGTAATGATTAAGAAAGTTCGCACTTAATTTGCATAGTCACGAAAATTTATAAAAATAAATAGGAATACAGGTATACATGTTTTAAGGTCAATAAACTACAACCCCTTGTAGTTAAAAAGAAACCATTTGAACTTGCATATACAACTGAAGATTATATAAAACATAAAAAATCCATGAATAAAATTTAATTTAAATTACAATTAATATTTTTTTTTTTGTATGTTAAAGTTAAAATATAAAGTATTCGAATTTACATATTTATTTGTTACTTTTAATAATTTAAAGAATTTAATAATCAATTAACTATAGGTAGTTATTAAACTTATCAGACTTTTTTTTTTATTAAATACAAAATATGTTTTTAAATTATACTAAGTACATATTTTTTAATTGTCCTTTTGTTCAAAATTTATAAATTGCGTTTATATATTATTTTAAATTAATAAAATTATGAATGGATAAAAACATTTTTTTGTTTATTTAATTTAATTTAATTTAATTTAATTTAATTTAATTTAATTTAATTTAATATCTTGTATTCATACCATTTTTTATTTAAGTGAAGACATATTCACTTTAATGAAAAGTTTTTTTGCTTCAAGTGAAGAAATTTTTACTTTAACTGAAGACTTTTTTACTTTAATTTATGTTATATATAAATATTTAATATACATACATTTAATGTATTTAATACATATATATTTGGATCTGATATTTGTGTATCTGTAAATTTAACTTTTATTACAAATGTCTTTATTTAAAGTAAAAAATCTTCATTTGAAATAAAAATGTCTTCCCTTTAAGTAAAAAATCTTCACTCATAGTAAAAATATCTTCTGTTAAAGTAAAAATGTCTTCAGTTAAAGTTAAAAAGATATATATTGTACATATAGTCATTTACATGAATAGTTATAATATAGTTATAATATACGGGGGTCTTTTAATCAACGTTAAAAATAGAACAAAGCAATTTTAGTCATGGATATATTTTTAAAAAAAAATTAATGTTCTAAGAAAAAAATTTTATATACTCCCAACCATTACAAAACTCTAGCTGCTTAAACCTTGAGAAAGTCCTATTTTCAAATGTATGTGTCGAAGGTTGTGCTTAATATTTTGCCAACTTAAAAACAACAGAATATTTTTTTACTTTATAAATCATTGTCCAAAAAATACAATTATTTTCCATTTAATACCTAAATTTACCGCTATACCTTAATATCTTCAGAACGCCAGAAAAGTTAGAACCCTGAAATTTAGAAAATAAAACTTTTGGGATTAGTATAAGTTACCTCAGGAAAGTTTTTTGTACCTCCTCCTCATTAAGAGCTATTAGAGGTAAAAAATTTTTTTTTTTTTTTTTAGTGCATTTCTCTGCCGAAATTACACAGCCTTTTCTTTTCAGAGGTGACTGTAAATGTCGTAAGGGGATATAACTCTTACAACACACGTGGGATTCGAACCCACACTCCCTTGGTGTTTGCAGCGTATTTTATAGGCTCTTACCCACTAGGGGCCACCGAGGCCCCAGGTAAAAATTTGAACATTTACTATTTTTAAACACTTGTACAATTGAAAGTAAAACCGAATAATTTTTACATGTGTTAAAAGCTTTGCTTTATTATATAGGGTTGACTTAAAATTGAAGAAAGTATTTCTTGTTTGAGAATTTGAAGAATGGCACAACTTCAACAACGACTAAAATTTGAAAATAATTTAAAGGTGTAAAATTCTACTATTTTATTATTAATTCATCAATAATTAAAATAAATTTTTGAAGGATTAGATTAATATGTTGACTGCCAAATAAGAAGTATTCTGGGTGTAAAATGGGTGTTAGTATTGTCAGGTACAAGTTAATTTGTACATCCATTTTATTATATATACAAGTTCTAAATTCAATTTAATATATTCCCATCAAATCTCATGCTTTAATTTTTCATATTTCATGAAAAAGCATACAGTTGACAAATAGCGTTAAATACAAAAATATGAAGTGGACAGGTCAACGTGCATGAGATATATTTAATTAGATATTCTTTAATTACGGAACGGACACTTCTCTTTCTTTCGAAATTATTTGCAATGAAAAATTATAATTTTGTAGTTAAGACGTATTAATTGTCGGCAAAAATGAAATGTTTTCTTAAGAAAAGAAACAATTTTTTTTTTTTTACAACCTATAAATCAATTGTATAAAGAATAAATAATTATAATCAAAAAAAAAAAAGTTTATATTATAAATATTTATTTAATGAAACAAAAACGAAATTATAATTTTTAAATTTTTAATGTAAACTATATTTTTAAATTTAGTATAAAAATTTATAAAACTAATAACGAAGAATAAAAATTATAATTATTTATTTTAGCAAAATTTATGATTTTCTGTTTTTTTTTTTTTTTTTTGTTTTTATTACAAACTTTGAATGTCAGATAGAAATTATTATTTTATAATAAAAATAAAATGAAAACTATTTTTTAAATATAGAAATAATTTATTATAATTTAAATTAATTAAATTTAAAGATTTAAAATTTGTTGTGTTTTTTTTGTTAAATGTCGAATGGTTTTTTTTTTTTTTTAAACGATAAATAATGTATAGTTGAGTGTGTCACCTGTGAAATACCTGTACCAACATAAGTTATATTGTTATCATAATATTTAAACATCTTTTACAAAATTTAAGATATCTGAATGAATTAACGACCAGGATACATTTATGTAAATTTTGAAGTTAAATATGATGTAAATATTGAAGCTATACTACACCAGCTAGACTAATGAAATTTTGAAGAAGTTGTTGGTATAAAACATAACTTTTTTTGACAAAATTTTTAATACCTAGCTTATATAGATTATGAGATATGCTAATATAATAAAAAAAAAAGAAAAAGAAGTTGCATGGCAGGTATCCGAACGCGTCGGTTGGATTTGCTGAATTTCAATAGCGAAACTGATCATTGGATCCGAATTCAATCAATTTTGATTAATTGACTTAATCATATAACATATTACAAATAAAATTTATTATATTTATAACTAAGTATTCAAATGGGTGCCATGACTTAAGGTCGTTCGATTTAAGGCCATAATGGTGAGGTCATTATAGTGAGACATAAAGCCGTAACGCCAATTCTTTCGGTCTTATGTCTCATTTATTAAAATAAAAAATTTATTTGAAAAACAATAGAAAATTTATTCAAAAACTTAAAAAAAAAAAGCAATTTACAAAATTAATAAATTTTCAACAATTAAAGAATTTATATATTTACATATATAAATATAAATACATATATACACATTAAATTTTTTTTTTTTTAAATATATATTAGTTTTTTACATACATATATATTGTTGTATTATAATTCTCTAGAATTTATCTAAAACTTGGACATAGAACATGCATTTTTTACGTTTTTCATAGTTTTCTTTTATTTTAGTGAAACATATTCAGTACATAATTTATAATGCTTAAACATGGCATTAATAATACTGGTTCTCTCATCCTGACAACATATTTCAAACAACATCATATTATTTGTATTTCTAATTAGTGCAGAATTTTCAAAATTATTTTCACTATCGTTATTAGGTTCAATTTCAGAGTTGTCATTATTACAAAATTATGTCATTGTCATTGTCACAATCACAAATATATTTTTTAAACAAAATTTTAAATTATAAAATTTAAATATTTTAAATATATAGTATGAAATTTATTATGATGCAATTAAACAGATTAATTATATGTATTGTGAGCAATTAAACGGAGGGCGGAGGGGGATGGGCGGACGAGCGCGTACATCGTTGCACGTACGATTCGGGTGACGCGTGGCGCGCACTTTTAAATATTATATATAATATTGTCTGGACTCTGTGTATCTATATAAATTTCATTAAGTTTTTAAAGATTTATATATACTTACATATTCTGTATGATAAATCTGTACTATAAAGATTTGCCATAAAGATATCACCATAATGAGCAATTGAATACAGTCAAATTAAATATTTTCTTGATTGATCATTTGGCATTTGATTTATTAAATTGTAAATTTGTTGGAGACAATTTTATTGAATTACTATTATTAAATTATTGAATTAATATTTGATTATTTTAAATTAATGAAGAAAACAAAATAAAAATAAAATAAAATTATATGGCTTTATGTTTCAAATTTTTATAAAACGATATGGCATTATGTCTCACTCAAATGAGATATAAAGTCATACGCAAAAAAATCGGCGTTATGGGGTTTAGTCACGTGACCATTCAGATGAATTTACATTTCGGTCAAATTTTATAAAAGATAAATATTATGATCTATATATATGATCTATACATGGTCAGTAAATTATAAATATTAGACCAAATATAAATACTGAAGAAGTACTCTAGATACTTTTGGTTCAGTCAGCCAGTACTCTACAATCTACATTATTCAGTGTAGATCAATCTACATTATTCAGTATCAGTACTCTACAAGTCTTGTTGCGAACTTTTCACAATACTAATTTAGACAAAGAAACCTTAAATCTCTCTTAAATGACCAGTGAATGTTCACTCTAAAAAAAAAACTATAATACTTTAGCTCTTTAACCAAGTATAAAAGTTAGAAATGTCCAATATAGATTTTAATATATTGCGTATAGTGTTTTCAAAAATCAAAGACAAAATATATTCTATAATGGTAAAAATTCATGATTACTTGATGCAAATGCTTTTAGCAGACATAGTAATAATGAAAATTTACTTGATTTCAAAATTCCAGGCAACTAATTGCAAAAAATTATTTAATTTGTTTCCGGGGGCCTCGGTGACCTAATGGGTAAGAGCATATAAATTACGCTGTAAAAACCGAGGGAGAGTGGGTTCGAATCCCACACACGTCGTAATAGCTATTCCCCCTTGCGACATTTACAGCCACACCTGAACAGGAAAGGCTGTGTAATTTCCTGTCCACATTTATGTGACTGAGAAATGCATTAAAAGAAAAAAAAAATAAATAAAAGTCTCTGATTAATTTTGATATTGATGGAAGTATTGTTGCATTTATGCTGTTTCAATTTTTCCCAATATTGTAAATTCTTAAAAAAAAAAAATTTTTTTCTGTGGTTTTTATTTTAAATTTATGTTAGTTTTAGTTCTTAGTTTTGTTTTCAACTTACCTCATATTGAAATTTGTTTTCGAAAATAAATGGTATAAATAAACCAAATATAGTTAATTTTTTCTATAAGTTTATTAATTTTACTTTTTTAGTCCTTAAATTAAAAAAAAAAAAAAGAAATTGATTTATTAGTTATTTTTAATCGTTCTTAGGTTCCAACATAATTAAACAAAAGCAATAAAATAATTTACTCATTATATTTTATTATAGACCACTTTATGATCAAATTTTTTTTATACCAACTAACGAAATTTAAAGACAAAACTCGAAAGTTTTACAATCTCGATTTTTTATTGTTGAAACGTTTTTTATCAATTGAAACTGAAAAAAAAAAAATTTTAAAATGACAAAAATAAAAAATAAATTAAATTTTTGTTTATTTTTTAAAAATTTTCTAATCGGTTAAAATAAAATAAAATAAAAAAAATTATAATGAACAAAACATGATCAAAAGCGACTCAAATAGCGAATTAAGCTTACTATACTAAATTTTCATTAATTCTAATAAGTTAACTTTGAGAAAATTTTTATTTTTGCCTTCTATATAAATAACTATATGTAATTGTTCAAAAAAAAATTTTTTTTTTTAATTTTCCTTGAAAACATTTTAACATAATATTATGTTTAACATCTAAACTAAAATATACATATAATCTTCTAAAAAGTGATATTTAAAAAATTTTTTTAATTTGTTTTTGTTTTCGTTTTTTTCTTTTTCTTTTTCTGTTTTTTTTTTTTTCTTATTTTATACAAAATTTTGAAAAATATGAAATATTAAAAATAAAAATGCCAAATGTTTTCTATCATTTCCAAATTTTTTTTTTTTTGCTCTTAACTAAAATGAAAAAACAATTAATATAAAAAGAAAAATTCAAAAAAACTAAAAAAAAAAACACAAAAACAAATTCATATTTTCTTTAAATAGAACTTTTTAACAAAATTTATATTAATATAATGAAAAACGAACACGTCACTTTAATTTTCAATATACACAAAACATTTTTATTTTTTTTTTGCTTCTTTAAATCTAAAAATAATGTTTAAATTGGTTTTTCTATATTTATATGCAATTTTCTCGTATTTTTGTAATCTAAATACATATATATACATTTATGAAAAGGGGCTTATATTATTCAAATTGTTGACAAAAACACTGTTAAAAAGTTCAAATACAACATAAAAAAAACAAAAAAAAAGAAATTTCTCATAAAAATTTCATTTAAATTTCGCGTTCAAATTTACGAAAAAAAAAAAACACTTTTAGGCATTACAATAAATGCCTAAACAATTGTTGCAATTTTAATTTTTGAAAATATTTATTTTGCAATATCAATTTTTAAAATACTATTTAATTTCATTAAATAACTCCTATTTTAATAACTTGAATTTTTAATATTTTTAGAATGATTTTCAATCAATTAAATTTTAATATAAAATTTTAAATAATTTTAAATTTAATTTAAGAAGTAATTGGAAAAAAAAAATTACATAAAAAATAACGCCTATAAATATGCAACAATTTTTTTTTTTTTTTCAAATTAACTTTATTTCCGTTTCGAAATCGATGTCTCATCGATCTAGAAAAAAACTTTCAACTCTGTTTGGATTGTACAAACTGCCTAATGTACAAACTACTATACAAGTTTAAATTCCCACAACATCTAGAGTAGCTTTAATACAAGATATGAATAGCGACAATAAATTTTACATAAAAATACATGAATCCGAAATTTCTCCAAAAATTAATCAATTATGCAATGGGAGTAAATTCACTGATTCTATTTTCGATTTATATCATCAACATGTTAAAAATGCTAGAATTGGTTAAAGTGTTTAATTATTGTATAGCTTTTCCGAATTACATAATTATTTATTCTGCCAGTAAGCGGGTAGATCAAGCTCAGCAATGTGTTCAAAAACTGTTCAACATTATTATGGATTTTTGTACAGTATGGCTGCTAATAACAATTAACAATTATGAAACCATATTATTTAGAAACATTTATAATAACCTTAATGACAATTATAAGAAAAACTGGAAAAGGTTCATTATAAAAGCATCTAACAGGAACGAGATAGCAAACAAAAAAATAGTGAAGTACCTATAGGAGTTCACCTACATAGAAATCTTAACTACATACATCAAGTAAAAAGCTCAACAGAAAGAGGCCCCAAAGCTATGTATGCATGTAAAAAACTATTTTATAATAAGGCACTTAACAATAAAGTGAAATTCATTGCATACCTTATATTGATCAGACCAGTATTATCATATGGTATACCAGTATGGTATAATATAAACGTCAGTCTCATGGAAAAAATCAGAAAATTTGAAAGAAAGTGCAGAAGAGTATATGTATAAACAAATCACACAAACCAGAATCTGACTACAAATGTTTTTATTCAAATAAATATTTGTACAAAGAAGCAAACATAAACAGAATCGATAATTTTATGATAAAATTAATTCGAAATCATTATATTAGAGCAACAAATACTCCAGAAAATGGTCTAATATCTCATATATTTTATCACAATGAGGAGTACATTAAAAAAACTTTGCTCTCGCTGTTTTATAGCCCCTGAGCATTTTATATATCTAGATAAAAATGATTATATTCAAAACCTGAATCATGTCCCTATACTATATCAACATAGTAGACGGTCTACATGTAAAACTATTGAATATGATCCTGGTAACATTAATAGAGATCTCCTTAAGTATGACATGAGTATTCCTCATAAGGATACATTAATTAGGCACAACTGTTGGTGGATAAGCTTTTAAATTAGGTTAAGTTAGTATAGGTTCGTTTTATAAAAATTTGAAAAAAAAAACATTGATTTTTAAAACAATTTTTTCAATAAAAATTTAAAGAAGATATGAAATTATATAAATATGTATATTAAAAATAAGAAAAACCTAATTTAACATTGACATAACTTAACATAAAAAAAACACTAAATTTTTAGATGTTAAAAAAAAAAAAATATTGATAAGAAACGTTTTTGTAACTTTTTTTAAGGTAAATTAGGTTAATGTAAATTTGATAAATTGGAATAAATAAAGTTTAATTAAAAAAAAAAAATCGATGCAGAATTAAAGTCGAAATCGCGAATTTTGAGAATTCGACCTTATAACCGTTTTAAAAACGAGATAATGTCGAATCGGTCTTATTTCCGTTTTCGAAATATTACGTTTTTATACCCGTACGATAAGGATCGGGTATATTAAAATTGCTCCTCCGTTTGTAACACCTCGAAATAAGCTAGCTAGATATACCTTCAAAGGTATGGATCGGATCAGAAAAAAATTCTAAGTCGATTAAGCTTTGTCCGTCCGTCAGCAATATAATTCAAAAACCAAGAAAGCTAGAGTCTTGAAATTAACACAAAATATTCTTACAACAATTTGTAGGTTCCCTATTTTTTTTCTTCGGGTAGCTCTCGAACAATTAACTTTTAGGTCCGCACATTTTTTTTGTAATAGAGCCATGAAATTTTAACTGCTGACAGATATCATAAAAATATTAATTTTATTTTTAACAACTTTTTCTGTAGCCCCACCCGTTACGGAGCTACAGCCTCCAAAGTTCTAAAAAGCTCTATAATTAAATTTTTATAACACAAGTTATATAAGGTATATCTTCAATTTGAAAATATATACTTGTGGCATACGGTGTCTTAATTTACCGTTATGTGAAACTTAACTTTTGTAAAATTCTTGACTCCTTTTACCTTCCAAACGGTCTAAGTTAGAAACTTGAAATTTTTGAGAGAAATTAGGCCTTTGAAAATAAGTATGAGTCATTTCAGAAAATATTTTTGTATCGCCCTTCGTTTCGGAGCTGTATGGGATTAAAAACTGAAAAATTCCTTATTTTTAAACACTTGTAACTTAGAGACCTGTACACATTTTACTTCGGGCAGATATAAAAATGAAAGCTCCAGTAATATATGTATATGTGTGTTAAAGGTTTTTCTTTTAATTGTATAGGGTTCCAAAGTTACAGCCCCCCAAAATTGCAAAAAAGCCCTATTTTCAGATGTATATATATCAGGCTCTGCGTGGTAGTTTTACAATATAAACCCGCTAAAAGATCGAAAATTTTGTTATATATAAAGCAATATCAAAATTATGCAATATTTTGTAATTTACTATTTAAATTTACCGTTGTGTGAAAACTACATTTTGCATGAAATTTCTTTTTTCATAACTTCGGCACGCCTTTAGATAGAAACCTGAAATTTTGAGACAAGAAAGAACTTTTAGAATTAGTATAAGTTCCCTTAGAAAATTTTTTTTGAACCACCAAGATCAATTTTGAAGTTATAATTTCTTAACGTTTTTGATTTTTCGAAAAGTGCTATATTTAAGTAATAGTGGCATAAGTATACCTGCTGGATAGTATTATTTAGATTTATATACTTTCTAAAACAATTCCATTCAAATAGTTTTAATTTTTTCATTGTAGATGTGCTTACGTTAAACCATATGGAGCATTTATATGTTAGTAAATGAGCCGTATTAGTGTTTTATAACAAAGAGTTTTTTCTTCGCTACAAAGTCAATGTCTTATCGCTTTTTAAATAACATTGGGTTTTAACATAGTTATTGAATTTATATTTTATAATTTGTTATCACTTAACTTTAAACTGTTATTTTAAATTATAATTTATAAAAATTCTAAAATTGAAAAAAAGTATATTGTATTTATAATAGGTATAAAGTCCTTTTGAAAACAATTTGTTCAAGCAAAAACTGTAATCAATTCTTTAAAAAACTATTTTTTACATATTAAATTTAATTTAATTAATAGGGGCCTCGGTGACCTAGTGGGTAAGAGCGTATAAAATACGCTGTAAACACCGAGGGAGTATGGGTTCGAATCCCACACACATCGTAAGAGTAAGAAGTATAAAAATTTAAGACGGATTATAATTCTACAAACTATAAATATTCAAAGATGTTTTCTGGTCAATAAAATAAATTTTTATATTTTATTAATATAAACATAGAATTTTCTATAACAAAGAGTCTAACTCGTAGCAAAACGGTTATAGAAGAAATCGAAACACAAATTTCCTGAATAGATGATATATTCGTAATTGTATTAAATAATATGTTTATATGTATATAGTAAAACAAAAGGAGTTTACTAAAAATGTGTTAAAACGAAACCAATCAATTTTCATCGTAAAAATTACATATATATTTGTAACAAAAATGAAAAGCGACCAAATCTATTCATATAGGATACAGGATAGAAACTAACGAATAATTAGAGTCATCATCAATCAGAAAAAAAAAAAAAGGACAAGGAAAATTTGAAAAAAAATATAAAATGTTCAACAAAATTTTTAATTAAATAATACATAGATACTGTGTTTAATTATAAAATGTATCTAAAACGCTTATCTCCAATTTTATATACATACTTGTAAAGAAAAATCTTTTGAAAAAATCCTCCCAACAAAAATAAACAAAAGATTTTCATTAATTTTTTTTTTTTTTTTATATAATATTACTTAGTTTTTGTGTATAATTAATATTTTTTGATATAAAACATATTTTGTTTTGAAAAAAAAAAAAAAAAAAAAAACAGTATCTATAATCAAAACAAAACATATTTGTAAATATATTTTTGTATTCCCCTTTAGAGATGATTTCATTTCATATTATATTACACCATTTTTTTTTTTTTTTTTGAAACGGTTAAATAAAATAGGAGAATCTTGTACGTATTGCAAAAAATAAGTATATATACATACATTTTTCCCCTTTTTAAAATGAGGTCATATTGAAAATTCTATATGTATATGTAAATGTTTATTTTTTTTTAATTTGTGATACACAATTACATACACCATTTTTATTTTTTTGTTAAGATGAAAATTTAATTTTTCTATCATTATAATAAACGAAAATCAAAAATGCCGCAATTTTAACCGATCTATGACGAAACGAAAATTATCTTTTACTTTGTTTTTTTTTTGTTTTTTTTTTTAATATTGATTTAATATTGTTTCAAATGTATTTCAATATTTATAAAAATAAATTCTATATATAAAGTGATTATAGAGTAAGGATGACGTCATTGTTTTACTATTAATTTCAAAATTTATGTAAAAAAAAAATTATCCGACATATATGTATATTATGTATTATATTATGTATTATATATTTTTTGACATTAGCAAATAAATTTTTAAGGGTTTTTTTTTATTTATTTTCGCTTTAATAAACTGATTCTTAAATAAATAAATTGTATTTTGCATAAAAAAATCTTATTAAACTTTGCTTAAGAATTTTATATAAAATAATAAATGATATTGGCTTCCTGAAAATTTATATAATTTAATAAAATTTGCAGTAAACCATTGTCATTTATTAATTGTATACTTATGCTTCAATTTTAAATTAGCCTTACTATTTATAATTATTAAAAATAACTGTTTAAAATTTTGCACAGGATATTTAAAAAAGAAATTTTTTTAAGACTGACACAATTATTATTGCACTATTTTGTTTATGCATTTAAAGGATATTTTTAAAGGATAAAACACGTTTAAAAATATTTAGAACTTTCATATTGAAACTATGACGTAGACCCGTAGATGTCTTCTTAATTTTAAGTTTTCGTTATGAAATATTCATCGAATTATAACGCATTTTATATTAAAATAAAATTTGGAAATTTTCTTATAACATATAACATAATTTTGACTTGAAGTTTTAAATATATTTTTCGTAAAATATATATTTGTTTTTTTTTTTTTTTATTTTCCAGTTTTATTCAGCAATCAGCATTTTAAATCGCCACTATTTTAATATAAACAACTAAACATGGTAGAATGTAAATCAACGGTTTAAAAAGCGCACATTTCTAAAAGACAATACAAACTGTTTAGAATCACCAAATTTGCACCAAAATTTGAAAATTTCATATAATAATAAAATATGAAAACAGAACTGTTTTGCAATTTTGAGAGGCTGTAAGCCCGGAACCTTATATTCTGACTAAGAAAAATCGTTAACACACGTAAAAATACTTCATACTGAAACTTTAATTTTTTTGTCTTGCCGAAGAAAAATTTGCACAGATGTCTAAAAATAGGAAATTTTCAATTTTTGAGCCCTAATAGCTCTTAAACAGGGGGTGGTTCAAAAATATGTTCTGAGCAAAACTTATATTAATTCTAAAAGTTCATTTTTAGCTAAAAATTTCAAGTCTCTATCTAAAAGGAGTGCAGGAGTTATGAAGCTAGAAAAATCATGCAAAATTTGGTTTTCACATACATATATGTAAATAAGTGTAATGTAAATTCTAAATTTAAAAAAATTATATAATTTTGCTATTGATTTACAAAGGTATTCATTTAGAAATTCCTGTCGAATAGCGTTTTTAACTTGAAAAAATGTTAAGTAGAACATGAGATATACACATTTAAAAATAGGACTTTTTCTGAGTTTGAGGAGCTACAGAATATGAGATATACACATTTAATAATAGGACTTTTTCAAAGTTTGAGGAGCTGCAGCTTCGTAATGGATGGGGCTACATAAAAATGTTGTTCTACAACATTAATTTTTATGAAATCTACTTTTTTTCTCTATCTTTTACGGTGTAGAAGTTTTGTAAACAGATGGACGGACTGACAGAGTGAAACTAATTTCAAAAACAAAACGCCACATTTTTTCAAAAATTTTTTGGAAATGTGCTTCAAGATTTTTAAGAGACCTACCTATATTTACCCATAAAACTATATATGTATTTTGTTATTTGAATACCGTGTTCTTGCTCTCAAAACAATGTACTTTGAGAGATTCTTCTTAAATAACCGTTTTCGATATGTTAGAGCTGGGCGAAATCGATTTACAGCACCTCACTTTTTAATAAGATCCCAATAGCTTAGTCAGGAGAAGAAATCCTGAGTATTATAACGGGTCTAAAAAAACGTATTTTGTAAAAGTTTTTGTAAATAATTAAGAAAGATATTTTCACGGAAAGCACGATCCCCTTAGTATTTTGGTGTAGAAAACTTTTTAAATTATACGAGATTACTCAATAAATTAACATCTTATGGTAATAAGGTCTAATAGGCCTTATCTCCAAATTTAAAAAGATATAGCGCCTAATTCGCAAAATTCCGCATTCCGCGTTCGGGACTACTAATTCTAATTGTAAATAAAGCCCATAGGTTTTAATTCCAATTTCAATTATTATTCTGGATACCTTGATTTTGTAGCCGACTGCAAAATCCGAATATTTTCAACAGGTTTAAAACAACTTTCCATTTTCTGATCAGCCCAGCGACCTTCGTGACCCTTTCCCTTCGCACACTCTTCGTCCCTCCTTTCAAACTTAGTTTGAAGGAATAGGAGCTGCTGTCTCCCTTACCGTGCCCGAACGTGTAAAGGGCCCGCACGGGTGCGTTGTCGGCATCCCCCATTCCTTTAAAACTAATGAACTATTTCATAATAAATAAATTCGACAAGTTAAAAATGAAATAATTTCGAAAAAAAAAGGTAATTCGAACAATATTCGAACTTATTTCGCTATTTAAATTAATAATTTTGTCGAACTTATTTCACTTTGAAATAAGGTCGAGAAATTAAAAGTGAAATAAATTCGAAAAAAAAATGAGGAGAGATTTTAGAATTAAAATCAGAGTTATACAATTTTTTCAGGCAACCCTGATTTATTATTGGAGTGGAGTAATAAATTACAATTAGGCTTTATTTCCATTATTTTGAAAAAATAGTTAAACCTTATTGCTATAAACTTTATTGCACCCTGCCGTTTGCATTACGTAAATTGCTCATTCGGTTCTAGCCACGGCCTTAAATTATTGTTAGCCGTGGTTCCAGCAAAAAAGAAAATGTAGATAATGTAGCACTGTAGTTCATAGTAGTAGTACTAAAAGTAGTGTAGTAGAAGTAATAGTAACAATAACAATTATTACCATTGTACCAGCCAACATCATTTATTGGCTCAGATTACAATTTTCATGATGAATCCGCTTCACAAAGACCTCTCACGTTTACACTTGTCTTCAAAAAGCAGTTTCTTTTTTATTATTTTTTGTGTGGGTATTTAAAATAAATTTTGAAGAGAGATACATATATAAAATTGTCAAAAAATGAATATGTTATGTAATTTTCTGACCCTCATAAAAAATTTTTATTTCATTTTGTCTTTTTATTACTAGATTCTTTTTATCAACTCTAAAATTTGTGATGTAAAAAAAAAGACTGAAATTTTAAAACTACTTATTGAAAAGAAGGATGAAATGTAATGAAAAAAGTAGATTCGAGAAGACCAGTGTAAATGGACGGAAATTAATTTACTAATCCTTCTAAATGATGACGTTTGCGTTTTGGATAATAGTTCACTAAGCTCAATTTAACTGATGCTGAACTGATGCTTGGAAGCATTTGATATAAAAAATATTAATAATGCAATTATTTTTTTTTTAATTTTCTTTAATAACATGGAAAGTCTCAGTAAGTAATTAATTTAGATTTACTCTGCAACTTGATCACTTTTACGTTCGATTGGTTCAAAAAAGACATTTTTTTTTTGCTCAAATCAATTTCAGATCAACTGCAAATCTAGATTTTTTCTAAGAATTATTATTGCTCTTTCTTTTTATATCTAATTTTTTGCAAATTATGTTTGTCACTCAGATTTTCTCTCCATCTTTATAATTTTTTTAAATTATTCCATTATACCTATATAAGAACTGTACTAGTATATTGTTATTTTTAAAAAAATATAGTTTGCACTTAAATCAATGAAAAAAAAAACATAATTTCGTTTTCAAGTTCTTTTGGAATAGAGGAATACTATCAAAAAAAAAAATTCAATCCAAAAACACATTAATAACAAGACTATTTTCTAAATAACTCGGTCACACTTTTAAATAACGATTATTTTTCAAATTAAAGGTAACACTTATATGACGTTAAACAAATGTCATTAAAAATGTTAGTAGATATGAGTATATATACATTGTTGACAGTTGTCTTACTAAACAAAAAAGAAAACATTGTATTTACGAAAAAAGAGTAATTCAATTTCAACAATTTAATCATAAAATAAAAATGATAATAAATATTTTTATGCCAAAGGACATTTATTATAAAAATAAATCTATTAATAACACACAATCAAATCAAACAGCACTTTTCGGTGAAATAAAGTTCGAAAATAATCTCATTTCATATTTTATAATATCTGAAGAGCCAACCAAATTAAATTTACGTTTACTTGGATATATTCAAAAACATCCAATACCAAACGAGGATGTTTCAATTATATTTAGATACGACGATGATGATCCACAAGAAAGTGGTGTTTATTTAAATCATATAAATGTATCATCACCAGGTTCATCAATACATTGCAATATTTACGTTTATGAAAAAAAGTTTTTTGAAAAATTATCATTTTGTGATGCTGATAAATATTTTCAAAATTTTGATTTACATTTTTTAAAAACATTATGTTGTAGTGCTAGTAAAAATGAGAAACCAGACGAATTATTGATTCTAAAAATTCAAAATTTTTTATTTAAATTATTAGTTGCAATATGTCAACTATTACCAACTCTAAAATTCCTTAAAAAATCATCATTATCAAAACATATTGATTATTATCAAGAACACATAAAAAAAGATAAAAAAAATTGGTCAATAATATTTGATATAATTTTGGGTCTAATAACTATGTATTTTACATTAAGTTTTTTAAATCGAAATCAAAATGAACCAGTTCTTCAAGTATGTCAATATGTCATATATCAGATACGAAATCTTCTGCATGCATTGAAAGGCACACCAATTGGTTTAAAATTAAATTTGCAACTTAATAATTTTCTATTAGATTGTTTTACTTATCATATTGACTTATGGGCAACATTTTTAGTTTTAATTGGACCAGTTATTCGAAATTTATTAATTCCGTTAGCGCTATTTGGAGTTTTAGGATTTACATTTCAATTAGCTATTTTATCTGATTTATTGTTTTTAACGACAATTCATGCACAT
Source organism: Poecilobothrus nobilitatus (assembly GCA_947095535.1). Classification (NCBI taxonomy): domain Eukaryota; kingdom Metazoa; phylum Arthropoda; class Insecta; order Diptera; family Dolichopodidae; genus Poecilobothrus; species Poecilobothrus nobilitatus. The sequence continues at coordinate 171,136,560 of OX352773.1, forward strand.
TGTTTTCACATTTATACCACGTTTCTTTACAATATTGAGAAAATTGGAATCCAAGTATTTTGGAAAGTTGCAATTGGTAAAAAAGAAAATATTCTAAAGAATCGTATTGAATCATTTGAACTACAAAATAGACAATATTATTTGGTTTCTTTATTTCTTGCTTGTTTTGTGTTTTTAATGCCAACTATATGCATTTATTACATTGTCTTTTTGTGTTTTCGATTCAGTATTTATTTGTGCAATTATACTTTGTTATTTTTAAGTAAAGCTATAATTGAATTGCCAATTGATAAATTTATTGACTGTATATTTTTAAGCTATTATGATATTAGTGATATTGATATAAAATTTTTAAAAATTGTTAAAAAAGAAGAGCAAAGTTTGACTTCTTCAATATTTCAAATTAGTTTAAAATCTAGACTTTCTAGAAAAAATAATATTTTTCCACCAAAAAAATCATATGATGTTATTGAATCTATTTCCCTAAAAGAATTTTTTGAAGGTGCAATTCGGGGCAAAATTATAGATATAAGTTAAGAATTGTAATACAAATTTGCAATAAAAATACATTTTATTACATTTGCTTAGAATTTTTTATTACACTGTAGAAATTATTACTACATACAACCTTTAATCAATCACTATCTGAAACACATTCTTCGTGCTTATCAGGCTGTCCATAATTTAATCTACTTATTAATTCTTTTGCTGGATTAAACACTCCATTTGTTTGTGTGGAGCAAATATAACATCTTGAAGATTTTTTAAATTTTTCTAATGCACATTTTTCACAAAAGTAGTGTTTACACCTTAAAAAAAAAGAAAAATATGAAGATTTATATGCAATTTTAATAATAATTAAAAAATACTTGGTAACAACGGGGTCAACAAAACTCTCACGACATATAAAACACTTGAATGGTAAAGATTCTTCATCTGAATGAATTTCATATTTACTGTCATCTCCATCAGATTCACATTCTCCCTTTTGTTCTTTAGCATAGTCCAATTCCAGTTGCCAGCCAGCTTTATAGTCACTTCTATCGTGTAAAAATTTACAGCTATCACCAAAACCACAAAAACCTGTCTCTTTATAATCTTTACAAATATCTGGTTGATAATCCCAACGAACTGTTGCTCTTAAATGAGCCGGAGCTCGTATAGGTCCTTTCCGTACCATACCGGAACTGGCATTTCCAGCTGCAGTATCTTTCTTTTTATAAAATTGTGTATAGTTATTTAAACCTCGATAAACTTTATCATCAGGTTTCCCTTCTAGTTCTTTATTAATATCTATACTCTTTTGATATAATGCTTGTGCATCACGATCTACTTCTGTTTCGACTTCATTAGTGGCAGTAGCTCCTTGATCAGTCGGCCCTGAAGGTTTAAAATTTTTATTTGATTTATAGTTTACTGCAACAGTATCTTCTTCATTTTCTGACGAAGATGAATTCGATGATGTTTTTTGCTTTTTTCTTTCTTTACGATAACTCGTGCTTTGAATATTTGGATTTATTTTTTTTGTTCGTTTATCAGTTCTTACAACGACCGACTTTTCTTCGCTTTCAGAATCTAAAAATAAAAAAGGTTTAGAGATGCAAAAAGTCAGATGAAAAAAATTAATAACAAACCTGACTCCGACGAAGATTCTTTTCTTTTACGAGAAAATTTGTTCTTATTCGCCACTTTTTTAAAAGAAAATGAGGCTTCAGACATTGTTTTAGTTCTTATATTTCTATTTTTATTTATTGATAAAAAATTGGTTGCCTTTTAGAATAATTTTAGAAAGGATTAACTTTTATTATTTTAAGCAAGACAACATTGAAAATATATAAACAAAACTCTTTCGAAATTATTAAATGTCATATCATAGGGATGAAATATCTAAAATTAAATTAATCGAAATTTTTATCAACGAAATCGACTAAAAATACAGCCCTAACCATTTTGACTTTCTACACCGGAATATTTGACATTTCACATTTTTTCATATTTTCATCTTTCAGATAAAAATATCGTGATTTTATGCTCATTTCAAGAGTTATTAAATTTTAATCTAAAATAGTAATAAATTTATTTTAAATAAAATTAACAAAATGATAGAACAACAAAGACAAAGAATAGAACAAGAAATGACCAAAGTGGTTGATGATACAGATAGGGAATACCTTAGAAAAATGCAAGTATGTATATTTTATATGATATCACAATATTATTGGTTTAGAGATAACTAAAATAAATAAAAAACAATTTTAGGCGGAAATGCATCGTTGTGCTGCAAAATGTTGTGAGGATCGAACATCTAGTGTAGACGTTGTACAACATTGTGTAGAAAGATGTAGTGCTCCAGTTACTAGAGCTCAAAGATTCGTACAAAATGAATTGGAATCTTATCAACAAAGACTTCAAAGATGTGTCATGGTAAATAAAAATGCAATTAAGAGTTGTATGCAAAGAACTTTCATTATAATAATTATAGTTAACATAAATCTGTTTTCTAAAAGTCCAAACTTCATTTCTAAAAAATCAAAAACATTTTACAATAAGTTCATATTTTATAAATAAACATGAAGTCAGTCAGTCACCTGGCGTAAATACTAAACTTGAAAAAAAAAACTATTGACATCTCTTGACTTTAAAAATCCTTTTATACATAAGTACGTATGTACATAAAGAAAAACATAGTTTATTTTGAATAATTTTAAAAATATTTAACATTTATTAGTTATTAATTATTAATAATGGAAAAATATTAAACTTCTAAAAAAAATTTAAATTACGTAAACTATGACAAATCCTATTTTTTTCAATTTAGCATCAATTATTTATTAATTAACTAAAAAATGTTCGTGTTAAATAATATTTTAAATCCATCATTATTTGAATAATTTTAGCAATGCAATGATGATATTAGAGCAGAAATGTCTCCAAATCCTACCGATACAGAAGTTGCAAAATATACAGATAAATTTGAACGATGTGCAATTAAATGTGTAGATAAACATTTAGGTCAAATACCACAAATGATGAAAACGTTACGATCGGTTCTTTCAAAAGGAGTAAATAATATTCCAGAAGTGAATTAGAATGTATAAAGATAGTATTTATAATTTTGTACATTTCGACTTGCATTATTAAACCTCATTACTAATTAAGTATAGAATTGTTTTCAGTAAATAGAACAAATACTAAATACTTAGAAACTTTCAAGTTTTTAAAAAAAAAAAATTATTTTATTTTTGTTTTATTTTTATTTTCCGATTACTTAAATAATGTGTAGATTTAATAGTTAAAAAAAAAAAAAAATAATGAATCAGTTAAATAAATATGAGTTTTGAAAAAATCATTGTCTTTTATTTAAAACAATAAAATCTTTAATCTTATATTACTTAAAAATAAAATATTAAAAAATACATAAAACTTAATTTAAAATAAAAAGATTATATTTTTACTATATACATTGATGTTATAAAAGTATTAATGTTTTTGTAATAATAAATTTTTTTTTTTTTTTAAATATAATTATTAAATTAATATTAAAATCTAATTAAGAATGTTAGAAAATATATCAGTATTTAATTTTCTTCAGTTGTCTGACGAACACCATATTTACTCCAAAAAGTTACACCGCATTTTATTCTTTTTCCGGAACCTTTTTGAAATATTGAACAGGTATTAAATGGTGGACAATATAAATGTAAAGAAATGGCACCATCCGTATGACTTAAATTTTCAACTCTATGCAATCCTAAATTATCTATAAAATAAATAAATAAAATAAATTTTATTATAAAATTTGATTCAAAAATATATTAATAATTTTTAATTTATATACCATTTATATAACGAACATCATTTAATCCCATTTTCGCTCTACCCATTTCTTTAAATTGATCACCATTTAAATTTGTTTCATTATCATCGGATGATCCAATATTTGCATCAGAATTTAAAATTATTTCTTTAGATTTTGGCCATTCATAACGTATTTCACATAATTCACCTTGCAACATTTTCATAAAACAATGCGAATCTGCATGATCGTGTATTTGTGATGCTTGACCTTCATTCCAACATAAAATCATTAAATTAAATTTTCCATTTCCAGCATCAACCAAATTTCTGGTATATCTGAAATATTTTTTATAAAAATTTTCATTTAATAAATAATTAAATGAAATTTTAAAAATTTTTTTTTTTTTTTAAATATTAAAATTATTTTTTTTATTTTTTAGTTTAATTAAATAAATTTTAGTTTAATTTTTATAAATTAATTATAAAAAATTTAAACACAACTTTAATCTGACGCGAAATTGTTTTTAATGACGTAGTAAAATAGATTATTTCAATTTTTTTTTTCCTTTAAAATATTTATTGAGTTAAAAAAAATTCACGTGCTCATTAATCAAATGAATGTACATAAAAAAAAAAGACAATAATTTTTATTTAAATATAAAATCATAGATTCGTATCATTATAAGTCTAGGATTCGTGTAATTTTAAGAGGTCAAAACTTTATAAAATCATACAATATAATATTGTGATAAGATTTTTTTAGATTCATAAGAACAAAATACTTGTTACGTAAAAATGTTACTTTGATTAAAATTTAAAAAGTTTTTTTTTTACATTGTAAAAGTCATTACAAAAAGTAAGAGAAAAGAAAACCTTCAAATATCTTATTAGCCTGAGACTATTTTGCCTCAGGACGAAAGTATTTTCATAAAAATGCATTAAAAGAACAAGAACAATTTCGAGAATAAAAGTCTATTTGAAATTACGTTAGTTAAGATAAGATTTATCAGTTACAGATCAACTACAACTGAAGTACTGATAGAACCATAAATGTTAAATAGAAAAGTTAATTATAAAGTAACCCACAACTTATTTCTTTTGATTCTTTCTCTCAATTCAACCTATTCTTTTTTTTGACTATTTTCGAATGATTGAATTTTTCTTTTTTTTTAAATTATAAAATTTATTGCAAATTTCAGTTAATTAATTAAATAATTTCAAAGAGAGGAATCTCGGTGGCCTAGTGGGTAAGAGCAATATTTTATATACGCTGTAAACACCGAGGGAGTGGGGGTTCGAATCCCACACACGTCGTTAGAGTTATTATTCCCCCTTACGACATTTACAGCCACGCCTGAACTGGAAAGACAGAGAAATGCTTTAAAATAAAAAAAAAATTCAAAGAATGCTCTTCAAATGCTTAAGCTATTGAAAAGAGTTAAGAGTTAAGCTAAGAAAATAATAGTGCAGATTAGTTTATTTTTGGTCCATTTTATGAACGTTTTATGAAAATTTTTCTCTAGTATATTTATTACCAACCCTGTACCTTAAAACTTATATTTATTTTTTTTTTCTTCATATTCTATTTATAATAATTTATTTAAGGAAAAAGAAAAAGTTTAAATTTGTAATTATGTCAAAATTTAAATTTAATGATTTATTTTTTTTTTTTAGTTAGAAAGGTCATAAACTTTTGATGTTGTACTGTACATAAAATGCTTGAATCAATATGAGGGCAAATTAATATTATTTATTTTTTTTTTTTTTGATAAGAATATTCTTTAAATTTGAAATAATTTTCGGAAAATTATCAAAATTAGAATGTATACATAAGCATGTATGTATGTATACATAAGTACATATATAAAGATACCAAACAACTTAGTTACGTTATATAAAACTTAGTTATTACATGTCTTCTTAAAAGGAAATATGATTAAAGGAGGAGGAGAAGAAAATTTATCTTTTATCCTGCCAATGAAAGATCAAAATCTTATGACCAATGAATAATCATACGAATCAGTTAAAAAAAAGCAAGGGGTAACTCTGAACATCACCAGTTTAGAAAGTGTCAGATGTTCAGAAAATAAGCGATCAGTGATCAAACAAAAGTTATTAAACCGTATTAATATCGAAAACACGTATTGATATGATAGGATTGCGTTAATTATTAAAGATTATTGATAAATCAAAGTATAAATATTGCCAAACTCAGAATTTTAGACAACATCTTCTGTATAGAAACTGCAGAAAATCAAACGAAAAAGAGAAATTCTTAATCATTTTTTTGCATATGCAATTATCCGGCTTTAACTATATTCAGACTTTTATAAAAATCTCTCTCTATCACCAATTTTTAACAAACTTTATAGTAAACTTATGCTAAACCTTAAATAGTAAAAACTTAAAAACCTTATATAGTACACTTTCAAATCATAATATATACTCGAATTGATTATAAAACCACGCTACAGCAAACGTAAGTCATTAATTAGTGGTATCAAAATGGTACAACCACATAGTAATTTTTTATGTTTTTATATTTAATCTTGCATAGATTTTCACTGCACCTATCTACCTATCAAGTACTTACACATACATATATGTATGTATCTTATATTATATTATAATCTTTAAATTCTTAACTCTATAATTTGATTGACATATGATGATTGTCATGTATTTTTAGTTTAGTTTTAAAAGTATATATTCTAACCTACAATAATAACCTTTTTACTTTGTATACACGAATAATATTTATAATAAAGTTAACATTAAAGATTTTAAAATTTTCATTTGAAAAAAATTTATTTGTCAATACCCAATATATTAATTAAAATTGATTTTTAAATGAGTTTTGATGTTAAATTCCCTAGCATCGACAATATTATAATTATTTTTTAAAATTTATGTTTTCTGATTTATTATATTTTATCGACGGACAAAATTTAATTTAGAAAATTGTCTCATACTGAGGGTACTTAAAATATGAAACTATTGTTAAAAATTAACCGTCCCCAAAATAAAACGCATATAAAACGAAAGGGAAATAAAGATTTACATTTTGTTTAACCAACGTTAATTTTCAAAGTTTTTAAATGGAAATTTCTTTCGGCTTTGCGTTAAAAAGTGCTTATATTAGTCTATAATTCAAGACAAGCTTATTTCTTTTATAATAATTTTGAACGGCTTCAATATAAATTAAATATGTAACGGATATTATTATATATTTTGTGTGTACAGTTAAATTTATTTTAAATCTTATTAGATCTGATTTCCTAAATATTTATATAGCCTTTAATTATTTTATTACTTTTTTAACTCTAAAGTAATTTTAATACTTTTTTCAGACATTATTGCCTTTAAGTGCATATTTTATGCTTTAATTGCGGACATTTTTATTTTAAGTGAAGATTTTTTACTCGAAGTGAAGACAAAATAATAAAATAAATGTGTCTTCAATTAAACTAAAAAAATTGCATATGATATACATAAATTATGTATATACATAATATAAGTATATGAGATTCTTATAATACACAAACAATGTATTATATGGGTTTGCTACATTATCTTTTACGTCAAAATCTAATGCGAGAAAATCTTGCTTTCGAAAATCTTTTAAAACAAAATCTTTTTTCCAAAATATACTAGAACAAAATCTTACATGTAATTCAGAATTTCACATATTCTTATATATAAATATTCTGGAAAAAGTATGGCAAACCTGCTTTTGAATCCAACTCTAAAATCCTCCTTAACTATTTGTTTATACATACTTTAAAAACAAAGCCATAATCTATTCTTTTAAAAATATTTTGCAAGATTTTGTAATGCAAGATAAAAAAAAACCCAAGATTTTGTCGCAGGTTGATTTTGGCGTGCGAGATTGTGATCCGCTCCAACGTATTATATATGTATATTAAATATATATATTTTCTAAATTACTGAAGTAAAAGAGTTTTCATTTAAAATAAAAATGTTTTCTCTTAAAATAAAAAAAAATTCACTTAAAGTAAAAATGTCTTCACATATATCATGACAAGTGTTTTATACTTATTATAATCTAATAAAACTGGGACTCTATGGTGTGTAAGTATATTTTAACGTGACATCTAAATTACAAAAAATTCGTATAGGATACAAAATTTCCTGATTCTAAAAGAAAATAAAAACAAGGTAGAATGTAAACCAACGGTTTTTAAAAGCGCACATTTCCAAAACTCAATACAAACTGTTTAGAAGTGTAACTTACACAAAAATTTGAAAATTTCATGTAATGTAATAAGAAAAAATGTGAAAATAGGACATTTTTTAAATTTTGAGGGGCCGTAAGTCCGGAATCCTATATAACTAAGAAAAGCCGTTAACACACGTAAAAATATATTATTGAACCTTTAATTTGCATGTCTTGTCGAAGAAAAATTTGTACAGGTGCCTAAGTTACAGATGTCTAAAAATAGCAAATTTTCAATTTTTGAGGCGTAATAACTCTTAAAGAGGGGGTATTACTAAAAAATTTTCTGAGAAAACTTATACTAATTCTAAAAGTTCTTTCTTGTCTGAAAATTCCAGGTTCCTATCTAAAGGGGTGCCGGAGTTATGAAAAAAGAAATTTCATGCAAAATGTGGTTTTCACATAACGGTAAATTTAAATCGTAAATTACAAAATATTACATAATTTTGATATTGTTTTATATAGATAATAAAATTCTCGATCTTCTGGCGGTTTTAGATTGCAAAATTATTACGCAGAGCCCGAGATATATACATCTGAAAATGGGGCTTTTTTGCAATTTTGAAGAGCTGCAACTTTGGAACCCTTTACAACTAAAATAAACCTTTAACACACGTAAAAATATATTATTGTAGCTTTAATTTTTATATCTTGCAGAAGTAAAATGTGTACAGGTTCCTAAGTTACAGGTGTTTAAAAATAGCAAATTTTCAATTTTTAAGCCCTAATAGCTCATAAACATTTCGGGGTGGTCCGAAAAAAATTTCTGAGCAAACTTATACTAATTCTAAAAGTTCTTTCTTGCCTCAAAATTTCAAGCTTCTATCTAGAAGCGTGCCGGAGTTATGAAAGTAGAAAAATCTTGGTTTTCACATAACGGTAAATTTAAATACTAAATTTAAAAAAATTGTATAATTTTGAAATTAATTTACAAAGATGAAAGAAATACCTATCGAATGACGTTTTCAGATTGAAAAAATCTTAAGCAGAACATAAGATATATGCATTTAAAAATAGGGCTTTTTCAAAGTTTGGGGGGCTGTAGCTCCGTAATGGGGGGGCTACATGAAAAAGTTGTTCCACAAAATTATTTTTTTTATGAGACCTACCTATGGTTAAAATTTTTTTTCTCTATCTTTAACGGTGTAGAAGTTTTATAAACAGATGGACGGACGGACGGACGGACGAACAGAGTGAAACTAATAAGCACATTTTTTCAAAATTTTTTTGGAAATGTGCTAAAAATCATGATTCTAAACATGTACATATGTGTGTTATAATGTGTTAATGTAAATTTTGTAATAGAAAAATCGTATCCAAATATTTATTTGTATTCAAAACTTATAAAATAATTAATTACTGTTATAATTGATTTTTAATAATTTATAAATAATATATACTCGTATAACGTATACTCACTTATAACGATCCCATTTAGCAAATTTTTGCCATTCTTTAGGATTTGATTTATATGATAACATTATATGATTTACCATTTCTATATTCACATAATTGGAATCAAATTCTTTATATAATGCATCAATTAAATGTTTTAAAGTATTTATTATGGGTCCCAATCTTAGAGGTTTATCAATACCCCGAAAATATTGTGTTGCCTCACGTAAATATTTTTCTTGTTCTTCAATAATTTCTTTACCATGAGAATTACCATTATTAATATTATTAGTATCAATCATATCTATATCATTGTTTGTAATTGTTTCCATTTTTGATGACATCTTGTAATGAACCTATTTAAAAAAAAAAAATAAATAAATAAATATAATATAAAATTAAATTAAATTTTATAAAGAGATATTAAAATAATCTAAAAATTTTAAATTTATATAGATATTAAAATTTCTATCTTTCTATCTAATCATTGAATTTCTATTTATTTAATAGTTAAATATAAAATTTATATATATGACTAGAGAGTTGCCTAACTACTAACTACTAACAACATCAGTCAAAAGGTTCAAGTATTCGTAAACAAGTGGCAAAGAAGAATATACAGAATATTTTGGTGCAACACCATTAGCAACAAGACGTATGGCAGTTAATAGCGAAAAACAAGTAACAAGACAAAGTAAGCGTAAAAAGTGAAAATGGATAGGCCACACTCTGAGAAAACACCCTGCAAGTATAACCAGAATGTCCCTTAAATGGAATCTCCAAGAAAGCCGAAGACGTAGTTGGCCAAATAACACCAGGTCCTGAATAATAACGACAGAATTAACAAAATTTGGAAGATATAAAGATGGTTTACAAATAGAGACCAATATGGAAGAAGTATAAGTTGATGTCCTATGTTCCCAATAGCAATAAAAGGAGAAAAAATTTATATATATATATATTTATACTCGCTTACTTAATCTTTTTTTCGCAAATTAAATTAGTCGTTCCTATGATAGTATACAAGTACATATTGACATTTTCATTAGAGTTCTCTAAATGCAAAGTGTTGTAAGTTCATTTCAATTAATTTTAAAATTTAAAAAAAAAAAATTTAGAAATTCCCTCGTATAAATTGCATTATTGAGAAATATAAAAGTTTTTATTAAAAATTTAAACGCCAATAATGAAAGATGAAGGAGGATAACAAAAAAGAAATGTATGATTTAAGACGAGTCATAAAAGATTTAAATAAAATGTAGATATAGCTTTAATATGTACATCTATATATTATATTATTATGATCTTTAGAAAAAAACCATCTCCGACTTCTATAAAGCGAACAAAACATTAATTACATTATACGTAACGAAATTAAAAAAAAAAAAAATATGTGAATTTTAAATTTAAACTGTTAACAAAAGATTTACTTTAACTATTATGTACATATAACTATTTTTATATAATTTTATATCAATTTTCTGTTTTAAAAAATATTTTGTTTATAAAACAAATTTTATCATAATAAAAACAAGAATAAAAGCAAATCATTTAAGGTAGAATAAAATAAAATCCCCTAATTTTATATAAAAATTATAATATCGTAAAGACAATTTCTATTAAAAATAAATAAACAAAAGCTTTCTTTACTTCCTTTTAGAATTTTTTATTTGTTTTGTTTTATTTAAGTGAACTGTATGCAAAAACTATGTTAAAAATTAGGTGCTGCTTATGCAAAAAAAAAAAAAAAAAACAAAAAAAAAAAAAAAAAACAAAAAAAAAAAAAAGTTTCAGATAAAAAATTAAGTAAGTTTTTTTTGGAATTTTTTTTGGTACACCTAAAAATATTCTATTAATAATTTCTTAAAAACAAATAAACAATTCCTAATAAAAACAATTTTTTATGCTAATAAAATAATATTTCAAATATACATATGTATATATTGTATATATTAGCTTTAGTTATATTGATTAACATAAAAGACAAACAAGAAAACAATCAATAACTTTATTAAGTTTATATAGTATATATGTATGTAATGTATATACGAAATGCAAAATATAAACACATTGCATTTAAGGTCATAATACCAATATTTTAAAGATAAGAAAAAAAAAACCATATACAAATTAAATTGTATATTAAAAGCATAATATATATATATATAAATGAGTATGAGGAAAGAATTTATTGATACATATATTAACTTTGGAAACAATAATATACATTATAATAAATGAACTTTAATCAAAACAAGAATAGGAAACTGTATTAATTATAAAATAATTTTTAACTATAATAACAAATTTTTGAAAAAATAAACTTTACTATCATTTTTAACATATTATTAAAATTAAACTGTAGTAAGTGTTAATAGTATAAGTGTTAAATAGTACTCTTATATTGTTAAAACATTTTATGTTTATTATTAACATAATAATTTGCAACTTTATACAATATACAAAATCACATTTTTAAATTTAAAATTAAAAGAAAAAAAATTTCCTTAGAATATCGGCTGCTTATTTAATGTTTTATTAAAAATTTTATCGTAACATATAAAAAAAAAACTGAATATATCCTTTTTAAAAGTTAAATTTTGCCTAAAAATATGCAATAGGAGAAGTAAAGAAAATATATTCAATTTTGTTTTTTCATTCGATCATTCGTAGAGTTTACTTTAAATTTAATTTTGAAAAATAAAAAAATATAAAAATAAAAATTAATAATAATAAAAATTAATAAAAAAAAAGAAAAGAAAAAAAAAAAAAATAAAATTTCCTTTAAAAAATTAAAAGATTTTTTTTTTTTTTATTTTAATTTTATCTATTTTAAATTCAACTTAAGTCTGTGCATTATAACCTTAATAGAGTCCGATGAAACTAACTCTGACATTGGTTAATTTATTATCTATATATATAATGTTAGCTACACAGCTTTAATACATAGTTGCAAAAAAAAAAAAAATTTTAAGATAAGCCTTGGTGGTCAAGTGATTAAGCATATAATATTTTTAACCGAGGCAGTGAAAATTCAAATACCGCAAAAGTTGCGATCAAAAATATAATATATAAACAATATATATAATAAACAAAATATATCGGGATCTCGATGGGCTAGTGGTTAAGCATGTGGCATAATTAATCGAGATAAAGGTAATGCTAGTTCAAAATCTAGCACAGGTATAGCAAATGTTTTAATTGTAAGGAAAATTACTAAAATAGTAGTTTTTCTTAACAAAATCCTTGTTGCTACCAAATATAGTACCAAATATATAATAAAACATCCTATTTCTTTTATAATATTAATTGCCCCTCCTCATGTTAGAGATCATAGAGCATCCAATAAGTCATTTATTATTCATATTTGACTAAGATTCAGTTTGTTAAATTATTAATTTAACTAAACCGTTGATTACACGACTTTTTAGCTATATATTGGTGCAAGAATAATTATGAGATTTAAATATTTATTTTTTTATGCCATCTATTATCTTATACAAGAATTATTTTATCATTATTTTATTATATGTTACAGTATGATATTAATTATATACATATATATATATACTTATTATTTATTTAAATTTTAATTATATTGTATACTAATAATATATTATAAGAAAAATCTATATTATTTTATTTTTATTAATCTATATGAGCCAAACGGGGTTTGAACCCGAAACCTTTATTTTAAACTTTATTTAAAAAAAAAAAAAATAATAATTATCAAAATCAAAAATAATTTGTTTATTAAAAAATCACCTGATTTATTATGGACGAAATTGAAAAAAAAAAACCATTTTATAAAAATTATTGATAAAAAAAAAAAAACAAATAATAAATTTAGCGTTAAATATAAAAATAATCAATTAAAATTATTATTAAGATGAAAAAAATATCAAAAATGACGGTATAACAAAGAAGTTAAATGTTTATATTTTTTATAAGGTCTTGTGATTGACATTTTTGATATTCCGTATATAATATACATATAAGTATGTATATATATAATTATCGGGTCATTAAAAGATTGTAAATAAAGAAAAAAAATATTAATAAAAAAGAATATCCATTGACTTCCTTTTCTTCTCTTGCTCCTTGAATATTTTTTTAAATTATTAATTAAATCACAAATAAAAATTAAATATTAATTATAAAAATTATTATATACTTTTTATATATATAAATGTATATATTTTAAGATTATAAATGATTATTTGTTTTTATTTCAAATATTTTGTAAAATTTAACATTAATTACATCATAAAAAATAAATAAATTAAAAAAAAAAAATTGTTTTATTTTGTTTATAGTGATTTAAATTTAATAAAATATAAATTTTTAAAGAAATGTTTTAGTTTTGTTTATTTATTCGTCTGTTTGTATAATTTCGAAATTTCGATATTTTAAAAAATTATTTTACTTTTTCTCTTCCCTTTTCGCCCCTTAAATTCTGTTTCAGTCCAATTTAAAACAATACAATCAAAAATTTGTTTAATGTACATATGTTTAAAAAGCCTATACAGTTGCAATACTGTTATATAGTATATTTTTAAATATTTTCATATTTAATTAATAATATGACAGTTGAATTATAACCTCAAATCAATTTGAATAAAAATTTTAACTATAAATTCTAGTTAAAAAAACATAAAAAAAAAAAAAAGCGGAACTGACAAAATCTCTTTTTTAAACCTTAAAACAACCCTGCAAAGGTTGGGTTCAGACTTCAGGTTTAGATTCGGGTTGGATTCAGGTTTCGGGTTCAAAATTTAGAAAAAAAGTACATGGTACAAGCTACAAATGTTTTTTTCATAAAAAAAAAATCTTTTATTTATTTTTCAAAAAAATTTTCGTAGCAGGAACTAGGAAGTTGATCTGGGTCGTTCACTTTTATAGAAGTCTAAAATAATAAAAATATCTAACATAAATTTTTATTTTTTAAATATGTACATATGTAAATATCTATATAAAAAAGTAGGTAAGTTATTTATTCAACGCCTACTTTGTTGAGTGGGTTCAGTGGGTTCAAAAACTTTTGAACCGAACAGTTTTTCGGTTCGAGTTCAGTTTCAGACCCAGTTTTTTTTTAAACAAAAAAATAATAAAAAAATAAAATTTATATACATATTATTTATTCGAGAATACCCAAATTATTAGTGAATTAATACAATATAATACATATATATTAAAATATAGGAAAGTCAACAACCCTGTATTTTAATTTAATACAAGAATAATTAAATGAGGTCGATCATGAGTACAAATAAAACTTTTTAGAGAAAAACCATATGAAAACATGTTTAAAAAAATATTAATAACATTTAATTAAATATTTACTATAGGTATAATACCATATATAATAAATAAAATATTAATTAATCAAAATATAATAAATATAATTATGTATATGAAAAATTTAAATTAAATTCTTAAAAAAAAAAATATCAAAGTATACTCGTACATAATATAAAACGTATTAAAAAATTTAAATATTATCAAATCAAGTATATAATAAAGTATATTATACATATAAATAAAATGAACACAGATAAATGTGAAACTGTATTTCATATTTCGCAATAATATCGACAAAATCTACAGTAGGTCATATTAAGAAATAATGAAAAAATTTCCATATAAAAAACTTTAAACTCCACCAAAATTGACAGAAAAAAAGTTTGTCAAATACCTGAGTGTTGTATTAAATTAACATTTAGATTTCATTATCAATGAAAATATATTAATCTCTAATTAGAACTATTATTTCTTCACTCATCATATAGTTCAACATAAGTTCAAATCTAATGGAGAAAATTCGAAAATTTTGTGTTTTTACACATAAATAACCTGAAACAGATTACAATACAACTATTTTTATTTCAATAAATCGTTATATGAAAAAGCTATATAATATCGTAAAAGATAATATCGTAAGATTTGATAATTTTTTAAAAAAAAATAATTCGTAATCACTTCAATAGATCTCTGAACACAATTAAAAATGGTTTAACATCCCATATATATATATATATATATATATTATCATAACGAAGCTGAGTATGACTGTTAAAAACAGTTTGAAAATAAAATTTATAGCATATATCCTCCTATTATATCACTTTAATATCAAACACAACATGCAAGTATCTGTAGAATATAAAAAATCCTCATATATTCGTATTATTATAGAGACAAATTCACTTAAGTATAAACATGTTTTTTCGGAAAAGGATAAAAAAAATTATAAATAGTGTATATAGTCATCTAATGATGATTAAATGAATAGAATAAATAAAAATGAAGAAAAAGAAAGAAAATAAAAGTAACAAAAAATATATATGTATATACATTCATATATTAATAAAATAATAATTAATTAAATAATTGTATTTGTATATATATATATATATATATATATATATATATTGTAATGAAAGGATATCATCAAACAATTGTTTCATATATAATTCATCTTTTGAACTATATATGTATATTCAAGAAAAATTTATATATACATATATAAACATTCCCAGATTTAATATCCTTTAAAACATATAAATTATAAATTTTTGAAATAAATTATATTTTTTTTTAATTAAAATTCCATAAAATTTATGATTATATATAAATTTATTTTAAATTTTATAGGTAGGTATATATAAATTTTTTTGTAAGTTAATACATTTATATAATACTTATATACATAACATACATATATATATAAAAATATACTAAATTAATTATTAAACGCGCATTGTATATAACATATTATATTTTTATTTTTATTTTATTTTTTTTTTTGTAATTTAAAATTAAAAAATTATGTCAAAATCTTAATTTCAAAAATGCAAATAATAAAAAAAAAAATAAAATAAAAATTTCTTATAAGTTATAACACATTGCATTATACATATGTATGTATGTATATTAATAAATGATAAGAAAATTTTTAAATAGCATTGAACTTTTTCGTATTTCCTTTGAAAAAAATTATGTAATTATTTTTTATATAATATATATTATTTATATAAAATTAAAAAAAAATTATATTAAATATATTAATTTTTTATTTAATTTTTTTTTTTTTTTTTAATATATTTTTATATTATAGATAATATATATGGATATATTTTTTATAACATAAAATTTGTAAAAGTTTAAATTAAATTTTATATTATAATTCTCACCTTTTTTTTTTTTGTATATATGGGAAATAATTCAAAAAAATATATTAATTTTTAATATTAATTTGTTGTATAATTAATTTTTATTTTAAAATCTTTTTAATTAATTTTGTATTGTGTATATTTAAAATTTATATATATATATATATATATATATATTTTAGAATAAAATCAACACAAAAATAAATTTTAATTAATAGTTTTTAAAAATTTAATTTTTAAATAATATTATATTTATTATTTTTAATTATTAATAATATATAGTTTTTATTAATATTTTTTAATTTTTTTTTTTTTTGTTTTTTCAATTAATTTTTTTTTTTTTTTTTTATTATTGACTTGATTTTTAACACCACTTTATATTTTTTTTTTTATTTTATAAAATATTTTATTTAATTTTATTTTTAATTAAATTTAATTGACAGCTCAGTTCTTAAGTCAACGATTAAACTTATAATGAAGTATTTATTACTTATTTCATTTCATTTATATACATATATATATAATAATTATTATTATCATTTTCTTATATTTTTAATATTAAATTTTCTGATATTTATTTATTATTTTTTTTTTTTTTTTTCTATATATATTTATTTTTTATGTAGGTATATATTGGATGAAGTGTTTTTAAAATACAAAAACAAAACAACAAAAACAAAAGAAAAAAACAATTGAAAATTTTTTAATGTATTGGTATTATAAATATTGTATGTTTTAATCCTGTATAAAAAAAAAAAAACTGTATTATATTTATAATTTATAATATACTTAATCAGTAAATATGAAAAGAAACAAAATAAAAAAAAAAATAAACAATCAATAAACACAATAATAAATATGCGTAATCAATTTAAGATGACAAAAAATTTTAATATTATAAAAGAAAAATAAAAAACAAAAACAAAAAACAAAATTAAATCAAATATTAATAATAAAAATAATAATTAGCTATAATCATATATCCATACATACGTAAATCATATAAGTAAAGAAATATTCAAACATACATACATACATATTGTACATATAAATAATATAATATGTGACGAAGAAAACTGATAACATATTATAATAATATTTTGAATTGAATCGCGAATCGCGATATTACGATATTATTGTGGATTTTTGTTTTTTTTTTTTGTTTTTTGTGTACGTGTAAAACGAATTGTTAAAATTGGGACTTTTTCCATTTGATTTGGAAATTTAAAGTAATTATTAATTAATATTAAATAAAAATGTTGTTTTTTTTCTTTTTTTTTTTTGTAACTAATTTATTTATTAATATAGTTTTAATCGGTACTATAAAACACCAATTAATAAAATTATGAAATATTTATTTTTATGTTTTTTTTTTCCTTTTTTTTTTAAGTTTAAAAATGTTTAAATTAATACAATTATTAATTGGACAAAATAGATTCATTTATTCAATTATCAAGAATTATAATGGAAATGATCGATAGATAAAAAACAAGAAAATTTAAGTATATAGTTTAAACTTAATAAATTCTCCACTAACCACATACTCTTATAACAATAACAAAAATATAGTTTACCATATCAAAGAATGAACTTTAACTATGAAAATAAAGAAAAACGTGGTTCAGGGAGACTTCTGTCTTCAAATTTTTTTTTCCTCTTTGAGAGTAGAAAAGGAGAAAAAAATTTTTTTTTTTTTTGTGACTATGTCTTGTTCATTTGTATTATTTCTCATTCCACTGTTCTACACCATGTATTCTTAGATCTATACCAATAATTTTGCCTTGGGGATTCTATTCCAGGACCTTTCTAGCTATGCAATAAGGAGATCTTCTAATGAACATGACCAATACATCTATATTTTCATTTCGATTTTTTTCTATAGCTCTCTTCGTTACATATTCTTCTTGGCCAGTATATTTTTACATATGATTCGGAGGCACTTATTAATGAATATTTGTTGTTTGTATGTCTATTTCTTATTAAAACCAGCCAAATTTTACTACCGTATAACAGAAAAAATTTTATACATGCTTGGAATATTTTCAGCTTTATTTTTTCTTTACGATTTTGGATGATCTTCATATTTTCTAACATTCTGTCTTCAAATTAATATAATGTAAATATATAAGTATCCAGCCAATGATGTAGTGCTTAAGGCACCGGTCTTTCATACGTAAGGTTTCGAATTCAAGCCCCGGCTGGGTCATATTGATTAATAAAAAATAAGATAAAAGTTTTATATAAATTATAATTAATATCATATTGTAATATATAATAAAATAATAATAAAACATAATTCTTCTAAAAGAGTAAATGGATGGCTTAAAAACAAAAAAAGAAACATATTTTTGTACAATAGCTACAACAGCCGAGTAATCAACGGCTTAGTGAAATAATGATTCCAGAAACTGAAGCTTAGTCAAATATGAATAAAAAATGACTTATTGAATGCCCTATCCTTTTTATAGGAGTAAAAAAAATATATATAAGTACCTATGTATTTTTCTTGTTAATTTTAAATTCTTTAATTTAATAAACGATAATAGAACAACAAAACTGCAAATCAAACCTGTTACATCCAGTAAAAATTTAAATAAATATTATATTAATGACCATTAAAATCAGATTAATTCAAAAATTTTTAGAATATTGACAAATTATTTTTTCCAATAAAGAAAATAATGTACACAATGTGCGATATATGTATATAAAAATTGTCCATTTATTTAAGTCTGTCTGTCTGTCTGTAACACAAGTACATAATATTGGGGGATAAGCTAGGCAAATAATAATAAAACGAAAAGTCTGTGGGGGGAAAAATAGGATTTTTTTTATATTATTAACATATTGTATTGAACTCCAAAATTTTCTACTTAAAATTTACTTAACTACTACGTATGACAGTGCTAATATAATTCTAGTTCTCTAATATAATGTGATGAAATCGCTAAATGTAACAAATGCAGTATATCGACTAGAGAGTAGGAATATGAAAGAATATGCGACATAGTAGTACACGGAAATTTTAAATGAAGAATTGAGACTTTAAACGAACAATAAATCCTATACGAATTCTTTGTTTTTTTTTTTATCTTGTCTTTCCTAAAAATTTTGTTTAAATCTTGTTTTTTTTTATAGGTCAGTTTCAATGGGAGCAGCTCGTATTTGCAGAGTCGCAAAATTATTTCAATTGAATGAGTTTATATCTGATTGTACCAGCTTCCTTTTGATATTAGTGACGAAGTCAGTTACACTTACAGTATAGTATACTTACACAACAGTTACACTTACAGTATAGTACATATATAGCACCTTCCTTTATGACATAATAATTAAAGCTAACTCCATTATAGAAGTTATTATTATTAGTATTAGATTAATTATTATTATTATTTGGTACAGAGTCAAGGTTATCAATTAGTTACAACATACAGTATCTTCTTGCATGAGGTAACCAAAAACAGCCACATCGCTATTGCTATATAAAATTACTATACATATATTTTTTTTTATATGATCTGACAGAAGTTTGAACCCAAGACTCTTCAATTCAATGGGTTGCGATTTAACCACTACGCCATGAATCAGATAGATCTAGAAAAAAAAATTTAAAGTCGGATTGTAAATAAAAGTTATTTATTTCTCGGAAAAATTTATTTCCACATCTAAAAGAGAATTAAAATTTTCCATTTTCTAATAATTACTCGATACAATTCAAATTTTTAGGATTCTTTTATATTAAATTTTTATTAATGCGCGTAAAATAATTTATTATTAATTGTTTTCTATCAAAATTTAAAAAAAATTTAATATTATTTTATTTATAGGTAAAAACTAAATTCTATCTACTAAAATTATTATACTGATAAGATGATTATGTACAATTAATATAAGGTCTTAAGGTAGGGTCTTAGAATTGTTTAAAATAATCATAGGTAGTATATAATATATATATAGTATATTAATATATTGATATATGATATTTAAAATAATTTTTTTTTAATTTTTCCTAATTTTTTAATTTTTTAAAGTATTTTTCAAATAGATTTAATTTAAAAAAAAAACATTATCTTAGTTTTTTGTACTTACATGCATACACATAATATGTATAATTAAGTATTTATTCGTTTTGAAGAATAAATTGAAGATTATTAGTAAATAAACTACTAATAATCGGAAATAATTTTTATTAATTGTGGAGTTTTTTTTTTTTTTGTTAATTTGGTAGATTACAAAAAAAAAAAACGTGATTTAAAAGATTTAAACAATATTAATCATTAAATAATTATATTAATTACAAGTATATTAAAAATGTAAAAAATAAAATTTTTATCTCAAAAAAGAAAAAAAAAGAAAAACAATTGAATAGATAATTTTTTTTTGCGTTTTATCTGATTAAAGTATCAGATAATTAATCAGATAAAATATGGCCTAATTAAAAGAAATTAAAGTTTTCCAATAAAAATCTATTGATTTTTATTATTAATTTTTCAAAAATATTAAAAAAACAAAAAATTTTTCGGCGCAAAATCGAATTTTTTTTTTTTTTTTAAGCGAAATAAAACAACTCAAACGTAACAAATTTATATAAAGTATACACTTACTTAATTACTTAATGGATGCTCAAGACTTTGAAGATGCTGAGCCTAGCTCAACACATCCCTCAATTTTTTACGATTCTCTGCAGTTTTTCTCCAGTTGAAGATTTAAAATTTTGTGTTGTGTGTGCGCTAATATTTCAACACTATATCGCAAGTTCGACCGTCCGCAACATCTTACATCATAAAGTTTGGATTCAAAGATTCTCTTTGCTAGAGCATTTGTATTCTAACCCGCAGTCAAGTCGTCTTATCTTAATTTTTTTTTTAAATATAGGTCTATGTCATTGTATAGCTCGTAAAATTCGATGTTATTTTTTATCCTCTAAATTCCTTCGATTAACCTGAGGTGAGACCATAACCGCAACGAAGAATTTTCCTTTACAAATACTATAAAGCTGTCTTTCACTTGCTATTAGCAGTGACCAAATTATTGATCCGTACATAAAAAATATGAAAGTATATGAGTGTTTTCTATTGCATTTTAGAATATCGAGGTATATAAAATACAACTGAATAAAAAACATATTTTCATGTTTTTTTTTTTCTATGAGTTTTTGAACCCTTAACTGAACCTTTAAAACAAAACGGATTAATATATTTACATGTTGTTAAATTTTTTATTTGTCCTATTTTTCAATTCACATTTGATTTAAAATGTAATTTTAAAAGTACATTAATAAATCTGTTGGTTGGTGTAAACCCTTAAACCGATACAGTCCATGTACCCTTTTCTTTCTAATATTTTATGTACAGAGATACGCGTTGTCTACAAGAAAAATTTTACTTTAGGTTTTCTTTCTATTAATTTTTTTTCCATATTGTATTAAATTATTTCATTTTCTTTTTTTCCGATTTTAGAATTAAACTTTTTTTTTTTTTCGAATGATTGATCTTTAACTTTAAAATCTTCCATTAAAAATAAATTATAAAAATAATTTGGAAACGATTTATAAACTTTATACAGGATATTCCTAAGTTATTTTAACTTTGTTCAATGCAATATCATTAAAGAATTAATAAAAATTATAAAAAAATTAATTTTATTTAACTTTTTGTTTTATAAATTTTAATCTCCTAAACACAATGAGCGTGGCCATCGCGCAGAAATACTAATTCAAATTTAAACATACGATAAACAATACAATGGCACACAATAAAATTAACAATCAAGTTTTCATCGCAGCCATCGCACAAAAGTTGATCACGATTCACTTTTTAATTTTATCGCAGAATTCGAACTTTGACAGCTTAATAATGGTTACTAAATATCATTGGACATTTTTATTATTATCTGCTTATATTTCAATAAGTGATCAGTAATTAAATAAAAGTAAATAAACTTGAGCAAAAATATTCTTAAAATTTGGAAAAAAACAGTTAGATACAAATATTGTATAATAAAATATTATTACATTTTATTTTCGTATTTTATTTAGTTTATGCACTTTATTAACTTAAACATTTTTTCTTTACTTTTTTAATTTAAATGTCGTTCTAACGCCTCCAATATTTTATGTTCGACTTGCAAAATTTGATAGCTACGTTCTTTCTAATTGTGGACAGCTTCGCATGGCTGTGTTCTCGCTACGTTTATTGTGATAAAGACATAATGAACAAAAAAATCAATATGACATAAAGTGCATAAGGATAGTCCTTCCTTATGTATCTAAATGAATTCTTCCTTTTGTTTTTCATATCAATTTTTTCTCCTTTAATTTAATTTCAAATTAAGATTGACGATTTTACATTGACACTATGTAAATTTGTTATATGTATATTAGTTTCACTCTATCTGTCCGTCCGTCCGTCTGTTTTCAAAACTTCTACACCGTTAAAGATAGAGAAAAAAAAATTTAATCATGGGTAGTTCGCATAAAAAAATTAATTTTGTGGAACAACTTTTGCATGTAGCCCCATCCATCAGGAGCCCCTCAAACTTTGAAAAAGCTCTATTTTTAAACGCGTATATTTCTGGTTCCGCTTAACATTTTTTCAATCTGAAAACGCCATTCAACAGGAATTTTTATTACCTTAATAAATTAATATCAAAATTATATATAGTTTTTAAATTTAGTATTTAAATTTACCGTTATGTAAAAACAAAATTTTGTATGATTTTTCTACCTTCATAACTGCGGAACGCTTTTAGATAGGGGCTTGCAATTTTGAGGCAAGAAATAACTTTTAGAATCAGTATAAGTTTCCTCAGAAAATTTTTTGGTAGCACTCCCGTAGTTTAAGAGTTACTACGCCTCAAAAATTTAAAATTTGGTATTTTTAGACACGTGGTAACTTAGGCATCTGTAAAAATTTTTCTTCGGAAAGACATGAAAATTAAAGGTTCAATAATATATTTTTACGTGTATTAACGGGTTTTCTTAGTTATTCCGGATTCCGGACTTACAGCCCCTCAAATTTCCAGAAAAGTCCTATTTTCACGTTTTTTCTTATTACATTAAATTTTCAAATTTTTGTGCAAGTCACAATTCTAAACAGTTTGTATTGGCTTTTGGAAATGTGCTTGGTTTACACTCTACCTTTTTTTCTTTGTGGCGAAAATATGCGCCTTTAATAAGTTTTGCTATTTTACATACTGTTTTTTTAATTAATACCAAAATGAAAAATATAATGAGCAGTTTTTTTTAATGTCAAAAAAGAAAATTTATATGACGTTTATTGACATTTTTTAGTTCGAGTTTGGCTGTACCTTACATTAGCATTTCTATATACACACACAGTAATTAAAAAGGCAATACATTTAGTATATAGTAATTTAAAGTAACTTTTATGTTTTTCAAAATTCTAAAAATCATAAAGAAGAAATAAAATTTTGTATGCAATATTAAATTTTAAAATTTTTAAAAGTTTTAGATTGCTATTATACTATTACTGAGTCTGCAAGCGCATGCAAGTAACTTACATACAAATTCCATATCTAATCGTTATTAAAAAATATTTTACGAGCACTTGCAGGCTTGCGTTTATATTCTATACTCGCGTGAAAATTGAAACTAAACCTACTTTTACGTGCGTCGATACTTTTACTATTACTTTTACTTTTACGATATGTCGAATATTCGGTTCATTTTTTAAATCAATTACTTTGCTTATTATAATTTAAAAAGTGCATTGATATGGATGTTGGATTAGTTAATTTTATATGCCCGTATATGGGATATGTTTTTGAATAAATAAGCTTTAATAAATAAGCGTTTTTAGTTTTTATATGAGGTTTTTCTGTCATTTATAAAAATTGTTTAAAAATTATTTTTAAACTTAATATCGCCAAAACTCGTTGTTCTGGTGAGATTGGAGAGGTGATGACGTTCTGTAATATGCCTAAAACCATTTCTTCTCTTTGGCGAAGTTAATTTTAAAGGTGATAAAATTCTTCCAAAATTTCTCTTTCTTTATAGTTATGAGATGAACAGATATGCTTCTTCCTTTCTGTAAAAGAAGTTCATATTTTAAATATGAAATTTTACTTAACAATAAGCTTATTATATATCTTTTCTTTTTAAAACATCACTCCATCACTGTTCTTCCTAGATTCTAAAATATACATATCGATTAATTGAAATCAATTAACATATGAAGTAAAAGGATTAGTCCAATTTAGATTTCTCTAAGCTAATCTGAGAAAAAGTTTTTTTTGTATTGCATCAATTCTAACAATATATAGATGATAGAATACAGACCATATTTAGTTTGTATACTCGAGAATAGAACAAACTAAAGTCATATATGTATATGTAGAGACTTATATTATAATATGTAGTATTTATTACGTGTTATTTATTATAAAACCTAACAGATTTTGCTTTATTTACAATTTTGTTAATATGTGTATAGTAAATATATGTTGTGTTAATACGTTGAATATAAATTGTAAATTTACAGTCAAAATTTACACCACAGGATCAATTCAGTGACTGATCGTTTAATTATACTGTTTATTATACTGTATTGTATATTAATATTATAATTATTAAAGGTTAAGTTTAAGAAGTGCAAGTAAATAAAAATTCATAAAATTATTTAAATTTTTTTTGAAAAAAAAATGTTCATCGTATATTGAATAAACTTCTTTAAAAGTTTCCATAACGTCAGTGAAAATTTTAATGGTATAGTATTTGGAATGATCTTGATGATGATTTTTTTATTATGAGATAATGAAAAGCAATGGTCTAAGATGACTTCCCTGTAAGCTGTGAAACAACAGAATTAACAAGAAAAAATTCTGAAATTTCTGAAATATTACAGATAATTGGCTGATTCTACTACTATAAAACAATTTCACTAATCATAATTCCACTAGGCACAATTCCATTTGAATAATTACACTTAGAATAATATAACGAGGGATCAATTCCACTCGAGCTATTCAACTTGTTAAAACTTCTCTTATTATTAAATTCAATTATTTTTTTTTTATTTCTAATTATTAAGTTTTTTTTTTTATTATTCGCATCTATATGATAAATAATTAGTACGTTATCGGCAAGGCAGTGATTAAACTCTTTAAATTAATAAATTAATATATTAGCAAATTTATTTACATTGGTCCATGGAAATAATTTCAAATTCTCTTGCTTTTTCGGTATATTTCTTTTTAGCCTTTTCCATTTTCAAATATATTTTTATAAAATTAATGATACCTAAATTAATAAAAATTACTAAATATCTAAGAAATGTATTATAAAATAATCTTCATGTATCAAGAAATTTGCCTCCATGTATACCATGTACCCATGGAGGTGAATTTTTACAACAAATAACGTTATAAATGCTATTCAAATATATTCTGGTTAACAAAATATTAGTAATTCACAATATTATATAAAATTGCATTAAATTTTATATATATATTTTATTGGTATAAGCATTTAAAACATATTATTATGAATCACCTTGTAGGTGACAATATAAACCCCTACTTACATGAAAAACAATCAAGTATTTCACTTTAACGCATAACATAGAACTAAATATATGTTGTTCTAATGTCTAATTTTGTATGATAATCCTAGAATTATTTATTTTTTTAAATTTAATTGAAATTTGTCGGCATAACATACTTTCCAACTAGAGCATCAATTTTCAATTCTAAATACGACAGATATAAATAAATATTTTACTTAATTATTTCTATTAATGGGAATAACAAATTTATTGGCCCTTTCTCCTACGGATGTGAGCCGCATCGCATTTAAAGATTAAAAGTTTAACAAATAAAAAGTGTAATTTTGTTTAGTAGAATTCTGACCTAATGTAATTGTCATTAATGGAATTTTTCTAATGGAATGGGCCTAAAATATTATCAGATATCATCACCCAATCACCCAAAATAGAATCACATAAAAATTAATAAACTTTAAAAGTTATTAAAAAATAAATTTTCTACAAGTAATAGATATCATACTATTCGGAATATAGAAAAAAACTAAACTTTGATTTAAAATTAAAAATTAATTTTTGATTTGTTTTACATAATTATTTTAATTTATTACACAAATACAATACAATATACAATAAAAAAAAAAACATAAGTGGAAAATAAATAATGATAATTCCATATAGATAAAGATTAAAATTTAAAATTTGCAAATTTTGATTATTTTTGTGATCTAATAACAACGACTAATTGGTGCTTTTCAAATTGATAAAGATTAAATTCTAATTGAATTGTTTTTAAAAAAAAAAAAAAAAAAAAAAAACACTTTGTATGATAAAATAAAATAATTGAATTAATAAAATAATAAAACAAATAATAAAAAAAAACAAAAACTTGAAAATATTTTTCTTAATTTTGTTATCATACATAATATAAAAGAATTTAAAAACGTAATTCAAAAAAAAAAAATCCTAACAGGGGGGTTATATTTTTTATTTCAGTTTTACTTTTCTTTTTTGACAAATTTCCTTACTAACTAATTCTGTAAATTCCATTTAATTTATGACTTCAAGATATTTTTAATAATTATAGATAGATTAAATAAAATAAAAATAATATTAACAGTTAATCTTAAAATTAACTGACAATAATTTAACTAAATCGATTTTGATGTATTACAAAATTTTTTATATTTTCAAATAAAAAAGTGTATAAAAGTTAATTATAATTGATAAAATCAAGCCTTTAACAAATATTGGTAGATATTTAGTATATAGATTACCAATGATAGGTAAATGAGAAGGATAAAGTTCCGAAAAAGGAGTTTCGTCCATTTTTCTTTTAACTTAACTGAAAGATACTTTAGTACTTAGATTATAGGATGAATCGCTATAAAAAATCTAATTAAAGGACTGAATTAAAAGCTTTAATTAACTATTTAAAAATTTAGAGAGCAACATATACTTCAAGAAGTGGGATTTAATTGGGAAGTTGTAGAAAACTGACAAGAGGCTTCAAATATTTAATTAGTTTTTAGCTGTTAGAATACAGAGTGGCCGTTTAAAATTTGTGTAATTTTCTTTGTCACACATAAATGTAACAAGGCATTTACACAGCCTTATCTTTTCAGGTGTGGCTGTAAAAGTCTTTAGGAAGAATTATTCTAACAACGTGTGTGGGATTTTAACTCATTCTCCCTCAGTGTTCACAGCGTATTTTATACACTCTTACCGACTAGATCACCGAGGCCCCAGTTTATTTAAAAAAATAATATTAATGTAAGGTTATAATTTTTATTACCTCATTAAGTGTTTTATTTTTACTATATATATATCAAGACGGTCCTACAAATTTTATTATGAAAAAACCGGGTATATGCAAAAAAAAGTAACTTTTTAGTTGAATATACCGAGAATTTCAATTTCAATTTTCTAAAAATAATGCCTATAAAACTCAAAATTTTTTTTACGTGAAGCAATACAATAATACAATACAATACAATAATTTTTAATAAGTTCTGTTGGATACGAAAAGGAATATATCTGCCATTTCTAGAATGTTATCTATATATAGAGTAAAAAAATTTTTGTTAGAATGGCTGACATGAAAAAAATAATTTTTTTTTTTTCAAGATTTTCATTTTCAAAAATATTTTTTCAAAATTTTTTTTTAACAATAAAAATAGAATAGATAAATAGATTATTGAATAGAATAGATAAAAAAACTTACTTTTAAAAAATTACCAAAATATATTTTTTTTTGGAAAAAGCAAATCATTTTTTTTTTAAATACATACCTATACATGGTTTTTTAAATATACGAGTATATAGATACATACATTTATTAATTGTCAGAATTCTTTTATTAAATATAAGACTTTTTAAAATAATTTTTGAACAAAGTTTGCAAGTATATATAGTATATATATACAAGTATATTTTATATAGATTTTAAAATATAAATTCTAAATCTAGTTGCCAGCTCATCAACATACCAGTTAGGGTAAAATTGTTAAGATTATTTTGAAAAACAAAAAAAAAGGTTAGAAATAATTATGGTATTTTTAATAAACTTTATTTAAAAAATTTGTAAATTTTTAAATTTTATTTTAAACCACATGTTTCCTAACACTATTACAAACTCGCACAAACCTAAATAGATTTTTAAAGTAAATGAGGCTTTCATTTAACACTTGTCAAGCTTAACATATTTCCTAAAAAGAAACAAAAAGCGTCTAACACTTTTTTAAATAAAATGCCCCTAAAAACATGCAAAGAGTATTTTTTCACATACATAATTTCATCACATGTGATCTAACGTATGTATTTTTCATTAAAATAATTGAACGTTACTCTGTTTTTCTAAACTTCATTTAATGAGAATTCCTAATTTAACTCCTATTTAGATTAAATTTTTCCCTAAACGCCATTATATTCAACTATTCGTTATATATTATAAATAATTTTTTTTTTGACAATGATTTCATTCTTTTTAGTACATTAAGACATTATACATCATAAGTATATTGTTTCAAAAAAAAAAAAAAAATTTAATTTTAATTATGATTTTAACTTAATTGAACTTATAAATTGAAAAGTTTTTGTTAATTTTAATGTATATACGTATATTTTGAAAAAAGAAAAAAAAATTAATAAATTAATAAAAAAATATAAATTTATTTTTAATATTAAGTTATCTCAGCTCTCAAGATAATAAAATTTTAGAATTTAGTTACTTTTATTATATGTTACTATATGATTTTAATTATTTCAATCTTATATTTATATACTTTAGAAAAACGAATCATATATACATATATAGACGTTATATATTAAAAAAAAATAACAAATTAATTCAAAGAAAAATACTAAAATTATAAATTCGTACCATTTTCTTAATTTTCTTAAGAATTAAATCTAATTTCAACCAGATTAAATATTAGGAAAACCCAAAAAACCTTTACTTTATGGGTGATAACATAAATGTTTGGTATACATGTGTTCATATATGTAAGTACTAATTTTGCAAAAAAAAACAAAATTCCTATAATATAATAAATAGTATATAAGTATTAAGTACATATTATATATTATAGTATACATACTCGTATATGTCAATGTCTTGTACTTTTAATATTATCATATCAATAAAATAAAAAAATTATTTTAAGTACATGACGTTAAACAAAACTTTTGCTACAGGTTAAGAAAAATTAGAAAAATAAAAAGATATACATATGTTTAGTATATTATATATGTATATAATATATAACCTCATAGATTTTTAAGAAAAAAAAAATTTACAATAAAACTGCAATAAAATTAATCAAAAGTTCAAATAAATTTAATTAAAATTTTGACATTTTTTAATTAAATTCAATTTGTTTGTTTTTTTTTTTTTTTTTGTTCAGTTTCTATATATTATATAATGACTATATATATATATATATATGAATATATACGAGTTTGTATATAAATATGTATATATATTATATTTTTTACACGTTATACCCAAACACTATAGAAAAGAATACCGAAGAAGAATAAAAATTTTTGAAGGATTATGTAATATGGATGGGTTGGAAGAAATTGGAAGGAAATTAGGATAATAAGAGAGAGTTGCAAGGTAAATTGGCAATGAACCTATATAAGTTTTTATTGAAAAGTTACAAATTGTGTAATAGAGTAAATCGATCATTGGATGGAAGCGTGTTCTATATATTTTACCGATTCTTACAATAAATGAGTATCCATAACCGGAGTTTTTAATCATAACTGTGGAATTTCCACTGTGTAAAAATGAGCACTTGTAGTAGCCTCCCTTTTCTATAGTGTTGGGTTGAAATTGTTTAAAATGAGATATTATTGATTTTAGTTCATTAAGAACAAGTATCCTTAGTTGCTATAAAATATCTATAAAAGAGAGATATAATTATCCAACATTTTCGAATCGAACGGAGGAGGAGGAGAGGAGTAAAAATTAGCTGATATATGCATAAAAAACATTTATTTTATTAAGATAAAATAAATAGATATATTAAATATTATCTAATTTTAATTAATTTTATAGAAAAATAAATTTAAATTCTTATCTTATTAAGAAAAATTTTTTAAAAAAAAACTAAAATGTTCATATTTTCTTTTATATCTACTTAAGTTTCTTTTTTTCAAACTTTAAAAGGAAAAGCATTAAAAAGTTATTTTTAAATATTTTTGACATCCTCCCAAAGTTGGAAAAAGTCCTTTATCCCTATATATAGTTAATTAAAGCCGTACACAATTTAGAAAATTTTCTAATTCAAAATTTTGAAAGTGCAAATAATTATACATAACTTAAAAGGAATATACGGATCTTCGAAAGTAATAACCCTAAAAGAATTTCATAATATATGTATAAATAATATGTATATGTATATTAAACATAAATAATATTAGTATATAGGGGCCTCGGTGACCTAGTTAGTATAAAATACGCTTTAAACACTGAGAGTGTGTCGGCCACCGAGGGAACCAAAGCTTCGCTAAACAATTTATTGATTTGGAAAGCACCTCTAAAATCTATTTTAGTTATAATTTTGGACATTAGTGGTGATGGTAGTGGATTCGGCCGCCTTTGAAACTCAGACTTAGATAATGTACTAAAGTACTTCCTAATTATTTTTTTTTAATTCATTCTTCAACATTTACAACATACTAATGAAATTTTGGAAACTCTAGTAATAAATACAATTTTTTGCAAAAAAAATTAGAAATTAAGATTTTGGTACGCTCCAAAAAATTTTATAAAATTGAAAGGATACATCGAAATTATATATTTTTTCAAAGCAAACTGATAAAAGCTTAATACAAAGTTTTTTTCTTTTTTTAATCATATGTAACCCATTTTAAATGATTCAAGAAAATATAAAACAAAAACAAAAAACATCCCAAAATAACAATTGAAGATTAAAAGATCGTTTTTCACTTTCACTTTAGCTGAATTATAGAATTTATAAAATTTCGAAATAAAAAAGTATTAAAGTCGTAATTATAAATTTTATAATCTAAATTTAATAATAATACATACTGACTAATATTTACAAAAAACTTTATGCATTTTTATGTTTATAGCAATTAAATAACTCCCAACACACTTTATTTTTAGTTACCTACCTCAACAAATCATATGTTACGATCTCATATTTTTTTTTATTGCTTTCCGCTTGGCAGAAAACTTTTTACTATAGTATTTCTATGTTTTTAAACATTTTTCACAGTCGTTATTTTATTCTATGTATATTTGGACGTTTTTTCCATTATTATTGTCGAATTTTGTTTTTTTGTCATTTTCTTAATGTATATCTGCAAATTTCTTTATGAATATTTCTAGAATTTTCATTTCATTTTAATAAAAATTTGTTGTCTAATTTTTCTTCTATTGTCAATAGTTGCCCAAATTCTTCCGAAATTCAATATTTTCGTTAGGTTCTATTGACACCTATAATTACTTCCCCAACTTGCATAACGGTATAAGTTTTGTATTTCCTATTATTTTATTGATTGCATTGTATTAAGCCCTTCTTATAGACGTAGAGTTTCTGTCTGCTACTTGAATTTGTATGTCGATAGTAACTAACATTTGATAATTTTGTGTATCAGCGCCTCTCCATGTTCATACATCTTGCATACTAATTTTATTCACATATGCGACTGATGTATATGCGATGTGGAAACCAAAGAAAAAACTATAGTACTTTTGTGTGTTGTGTTTGGTTGAACACTAAACCGTCTAGTACCTTTTTAATATTTTCCCGCTGTCATTTCTTGTACCAATATGCCATATTATGCTCCCCTATTGTTGGCTAAGCTTTATTATTACGACCTCATATACGCAATTATTTAATTTTGTATAGCAAGGAACTTTGAATACTCTTCATATATATTGTGTCGTATAATATTTAATAGATGAAAATATAGATATTTTGTTTATAATGACACGTGACAGTTGACAAAATGAGAAGTGTCACTTTTAAATAATTCCATCAGAAAAACCAAAAGCCCTTTTAGATTAGTCTGAAAAATATTTAATTAAAAATTCTATCCAAGTTTTTCATTAGTCACTTTGCATTAAGAGATAAAATTTACAAAAGCCGAAAAGAAGACAATCCTTAATTATTTTTCTTTATTATTTTTATTGTACAATTAAAAAAAATTTTCCTTTAATTTTTTTAAAAGAAAATTCAAAAAAAAAGAGAAACCAAAAAAAAAAAATTGATAACAAAATTAATTTTTGATAAACTTTAATTACATACATATAAAAACAACATTTGCACATTATATAAACAAACACATTATGTATACATATAAATAAGTACATTAAATATAAATATATGTATCATAATCATTTTAAAATATATTATATTGTAATTGCGTTTAATGTCATTTTAAATTGCGTATAAAAATAACATCAACTGTATATACATACATACGTGATACGAGTATGTTCAGATATGTACAGTTATAATTAAACTGTGAATAACAATTCTGTTCTTTAAATTAATTCTTTAGAATAAAGAATATAATGGTGAAAATTTTGATCTTAAACCAAAGTTTTCGACAAATTTAATATTAATTTATTAAGAGTTTTATTTACGTAAATGATAATGTTAATATATATACCTATAAACTTTTTAAAATTCTTTCTTATCTCTAATTTATCGATTCTTGTTGTTGTTTAGAAGGAAGGCGGGCGAATATCTGCCCTTACACCTAGGCTCTGCGACCCGTTGTGCTCCCCTCAATGATCCGTTCACCTCCTACATCATCTCATCAAGCCACTCTATATATACCTTTTATGAAACGTATTATGTCTCCCTGATTGAACATTCTCACTTCGGAAAAGCTTCCCCATTATTCTTCCCCCAAAGTTCTACGCCTTTGGAATCTGAAGTTCGGACATTGACACGAATCTCCTGCATAGATTTGTTTATGCTGTGCCTATACTTTTGGCGTGAACTCTTAGCATTGGATGGCCTGTGCGATTCTTATTATTTTAATATCTATCTATAGATACATACAACGTACCTTTTTCATTAATTATATTCATTAGTTCAAAAAAAAAATTATTAATAGTAGTTTATAACTATTATTTTTTTTAATGACTTTCTAAATTCACAAAAAAATTAGCTTTAATTTAAAATTTTTGTTTTTTTTATTTTTTTTTTTTTTATTTACTGATAAAGTTCAATCTGAATGGTATGATTTTTGAAGTAAAATAGAATGGAAATATCTTAAGTAGGTATTTTTAGTATTATTAATAGTACAATACATCAAAAATAATATGATATGATAATTAAAAAAAAAATCTATTTAATCATTTAATTTGATCACTTTAATTAATTGTTTAAAAGTGTAATTATTATTGAAATATATAATCATATGTACATAGTTAAAAATCCACAAAAAAAAAAAAAAAAAAAACAAAAATCTAAAAAAAAAAGACACAAGTATAAAAAATATGTCTTTTTTTTTTATTCATTTCAAGTAGTTCTATTCCTCACGTAGTAATATTAAATAATTTATAGAACAGAAGATTAACGTTATATATTTGTAAATCATATATGATATAAAAAATATTTTTTTTTTATAAATAATTAATATACGGATATGAATTAAATATAATATTTATTATAATTTATTTTGCATTTTATAAAATATTTTAGATTTACATATAAATATTATATAATTTTCGTAATATATCTGTCATCAGTCTATCTGTCATGTAATTTCCTTTAATCAATTACTTTTTTTCAATTCAACAATTATCATCAATCACGTAAGACAATTTTTAAAAAAAAATTTTCTATTTAAATTTTCCATTCCTTTCTATTTAAATTTTCTCATAAAGTGAATTTTATGTGAAATGGCGGTTAAATCGATTGAAGACACAAACCATTTTGACATTTTTCAAATTCACAACTAAAATCTTAACACAACATCTATAATTACTAGGGGCTCTGTAGCTGGTGTATAAGTATATTATATACCGTGACATCTAAATTACAAAAAAATTCGTATGGGATACAAAATTTCTTGATTCCAAAATAAAAGAAAAAGAATCATGATTCTAAACATACGTACCTATGATATAACATACATACATAGGTACGTATGTTTAGAATCATGATTCTTTTATGTAGTAGATTCGTTAATGTAGATTTTGTAATAGCAAAATCGAATTCAAATATGAACTTGTATTCAAAACTTAGCAGAATGTCATAATACGTAGTGTGTGCCTAAAAACTACTAAATTATAATTATAGATTATCATATTATGTCGCTTTTTAATGAAAATCAAAAAACACAATTTAATTCAAAGGAATGATAAAAAAAAAAAATGAATCAGCATTTTTTTCAAAAATTCGGAATAAAAAGTCTAATGACATACAAAAAAAATTTGGAATAAACGAAAGTCTAAGGAGAAAAAATCGAAAAATATTATTTTCTTCCTGAATTTATGACTGGATTTTGGGGTTAATATAAAATTAAACGTATAATAATAATATATTTTGAAATATCAAAAATATTTTAATACATTTTACCATCAACCTTTCAAAAAAACATTATTTCAATATATAAAAAACAATCTTTCCTCAATAATTACCGCAATTGAATAGAAACTAACAACTAACTGTGAATAGAAACTAACAATTCACTAAATTAAAATTTGGTTAAAATGAAAACGAACAGAAAACTTTATATGTACATATATACATAAGTATATATGTATTGATAAATATTTAATCCAGTCCCCTAGTTTTATTAAATGTATATGTATGTAATAAACAGTAATTTCCAAGAACCTGTTAATATTCCTTTGATTTTAAAATCACGACTTACAAGTTCTCGCTCTTGGTGTATAGATAGTTTATTGGTATAATAATTGGTATAAATTTATGAAAAAGTAAATTAAAGAAAAAAATCCATCTATATTATGTATTATAAATATTTAGATGAAAATTAAAATATGTATGTAAACTATATATATTTGTATTTAGTTATGTACATATACATAGGTGCTATAATTAATTATACCGTCGGTAAATGAAATTATTTTAAACTTTGGCTTGATTAATTAATTAATAACGGTTAATATATTTAACATTTAATAAATTAATTAACGGTTAATTGTTTGTTTATTTGTTTATACATACATATATTATATTACTTGACTGCATCTTATAAAGATTCAGCAAAAATGGAGGACCCTTTCCCTTTCGGATATGAACCTAATTATGGTTAATTTTAACACCAGAAATTATCACGACCAGTTAATTTATATTTAATAAAAAATTTTAAAGAAATTCTTATTTATACATTTAGTATAATATATTATTATACATATATATCCGATAAGTAACTAATAACAGCTAATACTTATACTAATATATTTAATTTTCTCGCTTTTCTTTGACCAGAAAATTGAGAAATTTAAAACTTTATGGTAAATTTGAATTATTAATATTATAATTTTTCTGGTTTATAAATAACGAACTGTACAAAGTTGTAGTCCGATATAATATAGTTATATATATGGTTAAAAGTTTTTGAAATGATTTTATATTATGTACCTGGTTATACAAACATATTTACATACTATTTATTAATGTGGATATAAAATGATCGATGTTTAGCGGAAACCGGAAAACTTTACGACTGAATGTTCGCCGATTTAAGCATACTGCTCCATTTGATTATATTATTTTCATTAAAATATTATAATTTTAATTTCCATTTTCAGTATGTAGGTTAGATAGATTAGGTTACCCGAAAAGGCAGACTTAGACCGTATTTGATCCATTGTGATACCACATAAAAAATTTTCTATCCCACTCGTTAAAACTAAAAAACCAATTTTTGCAAAGAGCAGAATGCTTTTCACATTTTTTTCTGCTAGATCGCTGAGGTTGTTGAATAGCGAGCGATATTGTCCCAAAAATGGATGTTTCTTTTAGCAGACAAGGTTGGGCATGTGCAAAACAGATGAAGCGTCGATATAAAAAAAAAAACAAAAAAAATTAATTAATAATTTGTTTGAAGAATAATTCGAATCTGAAAAATTCTTCGCCGAGATAATTTAAAGATTCGTGTTTGATTTAATAAATGCGAATATATTTATGGTCTTCTAAAATAACTTTTAAGGGTCTAATTAATATATTTAAATTGATGAGCTGTTAAAATTAAAATTATTTTAGCAATTTTATAATTTTTCAGATACATTATAATAAAAAGTTAGTTTATCACGCGATTAAAAGATAACAGAAGATATTAAATTTTTTTTTTTTTTGTTTATGTTTAATTTAAATTTAATGAAAAACTTTGTTCTTTATTTCAAATAAAATTTTTATTTACCTTATTAAATCTATATTTGTACTTACCATTATTATTAATTTTTTTTATTTTGTTTTTGGGTGAAAAAAAAAAATGTAAAACAAATATAATATGTATTTTAAAACTTTTCTTTTACTATTATATAATACAATAATTGCTAGTATGTATATAATATATACACGTTTTATATTTTATATTCTTTAAACTTTCCAAAAGAAGAAGAAAAAAAAATATTTTAGTATCTGTAGGTACATGTGTATTAATATTATAATAATTTTTAATTTTGTCAACTATAATTTTTAAATTTTTCTTTTTCTTTTTTATATTTATATATGTATATATTTTTGTTTTTTTTCCTACTTTTAAATTTTCTTATTTTATTTTTAAAATTTTAACGACATAACAACTCAGAATATATTATATGTTTATGAATGAAGATATAAGATAAAACTAATTTTAATTGCATATTTTTGTAACGTTTTTATAAGAGTAAAAAAAAAGACCAGGTGAGTTAGATGTAAAATTTGAAAAAAAAAAAAAAAAACAAAAAATGCTATAAAACCACGTTTTATTACGATTTTTCACAAAACAAACACTAAAATATTCAAATATGTATGAGAAGAAAAAAAAAAAAAAAGTTTTATTGTTCTTATATATACATAGTTCAATTTTTTTCTTCTTCTTTTATTTTTTGGTACTTTTTACCTTTTGATAAAAAAAAAAAAAAACCAAATCATCGCTTTTGAACTAAAATATATAAGTAATATGTACTACATATATAATATTATGACTGAGTAACGTTTATCGTTACGCTGATGACGTATAAAATAAATATCAGTTTAGTTAAAGAATTACTTAGTTATCATTTTATATTTTTATATAATAAAATATCTCAAAATTTATCTAAAACCAAAAAAAAAAAAAAAAATATTATGAAGAAAATAAACATACATTTACCTATGTATATGTATTAAAAATTATTTCACAACAGATTTTCTAGAACTAAATTTCAATATAGAATCGTAGTTACATATAAACTATATCTATAAAAGATCTTATCTGATCTGATATCTATAAACTATATAGTTATAATATTTTTTATACATAACTTACATACATTTTAGATATATGTATTTCATACCTATTGCTATATACATACATATATACCGTTTAACAGTTAATATTTAATTAAAAGAATCATTATTGATCCATGGATCCATCCATTGATCCAAATTTAAATGAAGTAGGGTCTATTAAATAGTAAAACTTGTTTCCCAACAAAGACTCTAATGAAAAACAAATCAAATATACATATTATAATAAAAAAAAAATATTAAATAAGTTATAAAGTAACGCAACATAATTTAAAATGTAACACTACTAAAAAAAAATTGCAAAAATTATTCCTATTTTTCAATTAATGTGAGGAATGTTTAAATATGGATACAAATATGTATAAGTCTATAACATTCAAATTAATTGAAACTTTTAAGTAATTCATCTAATTAAATCTTTTCAGTATGAAAACAATTTAATAGTAAAATTTAGTTTTAATCATTTTTATTATTGTAAAGTTTAAAGATGGATATAGAATGTGTAGAGGATGTAAACAACAAGGTACACAATATTATGTTTAAAACCAAAATTTTATTAAAGGGCACATTTTCAAAAACATACAATAAAAAACATTTTAGAATAAAATTATGACTATACACACTTTGGAACACTTACCTCAATTTTAAGTAGAATCTCTATCTAATAAATAAAAGTATTTAAAATATGGAAAAATATGTAAGAAATTTTAAAGCTTTAAATTTTTATGATTTTATTTAAGAAATATCGCTTGAATGAGCATAGGTGACCGAATTATAAGTGTTTAAAAATAACGAATATATATTACATTTTTTGTTCAATTTTAAAGATTCTGGCTAAAAGCGTTTGTCGAAGCTACGAAAGACACAAAATATTGTAATATTTTACATAACGGTAAATTTAAATACCAAATTGCAAACATATATAAAAAAAAATATCGTATCTCTTGAAAATTTTAATTCAACAGAATCGCAGATCATTTGAAAACAGAACTTTTTGTAACTGCATAGCTATGTAATGTGAGGGATTACGATTATGTACATAAAAATCTTTATTCTTATTGTTATTTTTTTATAAGACTATGGTTAAAACAGCATTTTTTTTTTTATTTCAAACGATATATAAATTTTGTAAAAACACAAACAAATAGACGAACGTATAGTAGAAGGGAAGCTATAATAAGCGCATTTTTACAATTTTTTTTTTGTGTGAAATTGTGCTAAAAATAATACCTATTATATAATAAAATATTTACTATGAAAATTTCTGCCAATTTCTTCTTAAAATTAATAAAACGAAATAATTAAAGAAATTTTATTATTATTAAATATAAAAAATAGTTTAAAAAAAACTACAGGGCCTTATATAAATTTTTTTACCGTTATTTTTTTTTTTTTTTTACAAATTTCTCAATACGTTAAGAAATATAAATTAAATATTTATAAATATCTTTTTTTAAACTTTTCTTAAACTTTAGTTAAATTCAAAAAATAACGAATGGAAATTGTTTTTTTATAAAGTCTTTTGATTTCTTTTAGCAGCTTCAAAATTAAAATTATAAAATAAAAAGTATTAAAGATGACTGCTAAAAATGTCTGTAGACACTCGTAAAGAAAAATGTTTTTCAATTCGATTTTTAATTAACTTTAGATATATCTATATACATTAACTTCATGATAAAAAAAAAAAGTGGAAAAGTTCTTATATGTTGTGTAAATGGTTGTAAACGGTTGTGGTTATATGTATATATAACGTATGTATCGTAAATGAAAAGAAGAATAAAAAATAATTTCTTTTAATTTTTTATATAAGACCAACTGCTATTCTTCATTTTAGCAATTCAACTTCCCCATTAAGATTTCATCAATTTAAAGTTAATAATTATTTTTTTGAGTTATATTGAGAGAAAACGTAGAAAAACAAATAATTATGTTTAGATCAAATCACATTTTAACTTATTTTTTAACTTGTTAAGTTTTTTAAATAGTTAATATTGGTACTGAACAATATATATTTATATTCAAATAAATAGATTTTACTTTTAAACTTTAAAATCTATCCTTGACATAATTCGATTTTATGTTCGTTTCATACTTTTCAAGTAAATTGATTTTTAAAAGTTTAATGAGGAAATTTAAAAAAAACAAAAAAAAAAAACTGCAGATTTTCAATATCTAAAGAAATTAAATTAATAACTGCTGAAAATTTAATAATAATAATAAAAATTTCATCAGATATATTTTTGTTTTTAATTCATTTTGTCTTTTATCATGATACGAAATAAATAAACATAATCCGCATATATATGTATGATTCTTATTGTGTTCAGTTTAAAAAAGTAAAGCTAAAAATTTAAGCTATTCTAATATTTGAACATCTGTATAATGATAAAAACAAGCATACATATGTACTTATATATTTTGTCCTCATTTTTTTTTTTTTTTTTTGGTAACAAAATTTGAATAAATATATGGAACATCTCTTGGATGATGAAATATTGTACAGAATTTTAAATTAAAATAAAAAAGTTAACCTTTATTGCTTTTAATTGTTTATCCAAATAAAAAAAAAACAAAAACCTCTTTATTTAAAAAAAAAACATATTGAAAGTTTTATATATTTTCTGTTTTGTTTTAGCTAGCTAAAAAGAAATCTTTAAGGGTATAAAATATTACACATTTATTTTTTTTTATTTAAGATTAGTATATATTTATCTACTTATACATAATTATGTACCTTTTCTTTTTTATTTAGAATATTATTGTGTCAGACAAAATAGTGTTCAGTCGATCAATATTATTGATTACAGTCATGCATAAACAATTATTTCCACTCTGTGTTTAACTTAATTTTATTTGAATAATTTGTTTTATAATTTACTTTTTTTTTTTTTTTTTTTTTTATTTTTTTTTTAAATATTTTAAAAATTAAAATTTTCTTTTTGTCTGCCTTAAACTTTTTTCAATTTCAAATTGTCGCACATCGGTTCTTTGTAGGAAATCTTGCCTTTCCAAATATCTGCAACAAAAAATTCGTATGTATTTAAAAAAATATTTTTATAATATATATATACCCATCTTTTCCTTTATTAAATGTTTGTAATTCTTCATTTAAGCCTTCTTTCTTTTTAAAACCATCCCAATCAAGTTTAGTCTTCTCTAATACAGATAATTTTGTTTTCTTTCCGATTTGGCCTAAAACTGAACTTAAACCACCTGCAGTTGGCCTTTTTAAAGAAGGAACTTTAGAAAATTTATTCACTATATTATTAATCGGTTTATTAACATTTATTGGAATTTTTTTTTCTTCAGTTTTAGTATCCGCAACTACTTCTTTTGTAACTTCTATTTCTTCACCAGCAAATTCTAATATTTCAGTTACCTTTATTTTTTTTAAATTATTATCATTTTGTACTTCATTTTGTTTTTTCAATTCAACTTCATTGTTACTTTTTTTTTTAATATCCTGTTGAGGTTTTTTTGACACTGTATCACAAATACTAGTACTCTCTGTTGTCCCATTTACATCACTTAAGAAACTTGCCCACAAATCATCTGATCTTTTTTTTTCTTCTTCCTCATTTACCGGGTCACTTATTTTTTTTTCTTCCACAGAATCATTCTCCATTTCTTTTATTTTATATTTACTTTTGTTACTTTTACGTTTCTTTTTTGAACTTTTTTTAACATCATTTTCTTCAATTTCACTGTCTGAACCTTTATAGTCAGACTCTTCCACATCAGATTCGGATTCAACATCGGGACAAAAGTCTTCATCACTTTCATCGCTATTTGATGAATAATCCTGTTCTTTATTCATTTTTATTCAATTTTTAAAAGGTAGAAACTACACACCTTGAGGAAAAAAACTACAAGGAATTGATTAAAAACTATTAAAGGAGTCAATAGACAAAAAAAAACCTACTCGACTAGCTTTTTAAAAACCTCAGATTCTCCACCCTTTCTTTTGTCATAAATAATTTACTACGAAGTACAAAACCGGAAAAAATTGCCATTTCACATTTACGCTGCATATGTAAATTCTAATTTCTAAGTTGGAGTGTGTATAGTGTAAAAAGAAATAATATTTTTGCATAAAGTATAAAAACTTAATATAAAATTATATTTATATTAAGGAAATATTGTTTATTAAATTTATTCAATTATTTATTAGATTTTATTCATTTATTTTTTCATATTTATAAATTCTTTAAATATCCAAAACTCTACACGCCTTCACATAATATGTAGAATTTTTATTTCCACAGTCCACTTAACTGTCAATTTGACGTAACTAAGTAATATTATAAGTTGACAGTACTCACAAGTCACAGTAGTTAAATTTGTTAGAAAAAAAAAAAGTAGACGACAGAATTTGTGAAAATAATTTTTTTTATTGTTCAAAATATTTTCGAAATTAAATTCCTAAACTAAATTATTATAATTTTAAACAAAATATTCTAAAACTTGACCATCCAATAAAAGAAAATTAATATTTTTGCCAAATTATAATGAAAGCAAATTATGTGAAGAGTGTGAAAAAAATTTTAAGCATATAAAAATATTTTCTAGGTATTTTTATTTTATTTTTTATATACTATTAAAAGTTTTATTTTTATTTTGTAAATAATTTTTTTTTATTAAAATTATAAAAAATACAAAAACATTTTTGATTTTATTTGGATATTTTAATTTTTTCAAGGCATAATGTTTTGCCTTGGGATTAAAACGCATACTTTGAAAATAAAAATAAAATCAATTTTTTTTTAATCCTTCCCTAATTTTATAATAACTTTCTTTTAAAATACAAAATCATGTACAACCAATTAGAATTTGTTCTATAATAAATCTTTATCATAAATTTTGAGAAGTCAAGTCTGTTTTTGAATTATATTTGTTAATTAAAAAAAAAAAAAAGTGCATAAAAAATGTGTACAAATTATGTACACATAAAGAATTGTAATTGAATTTAAAAAAAAAGTTATAGTTGTGAATATAAATATGATTGAATTAAGGGGTTACTGATAATAAATAATGATAATTTAATAATATATACATATATATATATACATATTAAAAATGTGAAGGTATAATAAATTACTACCTTCACATTTTTAATAAAATTTTCAATTATTATTCATTTAAAATTGTTTAAAATTCTTTTTAATTTTTCTATAATCTACATAAATAATGTACATATTTATGTATATAAATCACATTGCTTTTTTTTATTTTAAATTTGCTGATTTTGTATTTTTCTTTGTTCTCTATATACGTTTAAAAAATAATTTTTAATTAAGTTAAAATAAAACATGTATATTTTCTTTTGTTATAAATAATAATATTTTTTATATATTTTGTTTTGTTTTAGAATTTCACTGAAGCATTGACTCATCAAGAGAAGTAAGTCAAACTATGACAAAATATCTGAGGAAATCCTTCACAAATAATTTGCACCATAAAAATGAGGTTTTAATACCTCTTTTGAGATCACTTATTAGAATTTATATATAATTATCAAAAATAAAAAAAAAAATAAATAAACAACAAAGAAAAACGAAATAAGGATATTGAATAATTGGATTGGTCGGTGCCTAAAAGATATTTTTTTTTTTATTAAATAAAAATAAACATAATTTTTTTCTTAGACTACTTATAATTGTTGTAATACTAGTTATAATACTATTTTAAAATTATTTTTAGTTATTGAAACCTACAAATTGCAATAATTTTTATCACTACCTATCTATATAAAAATAAATATATAGCAATAAGAAGAATAAACGGATCAATTATTGAAAATAAAAAAAAAGTCTTGTAATAAAAGAAAAATATCTAACAATTCTTCGATACAATATATTTTAATTAAAACAAAAATATTTAATTTTAAATTATCATACATAACAAATAAATCAAAATAAAATCATTAAATTTAAAAATTATAAAAAAAAATTAAATATATAAAAATAATATATATATATATATGACCAGTTTATCATTATTAAAACGTTATTGTTAAATAAATAATGTGTAATGTCTGCAAATTCAAAATTTCCTGAAATTTGGTATAGTATATTTATATGGACAGTATTTTCATCAATATTTATTCATACATGTGCAGCTATTGTATCATTTTTAACATTACGTAAACATAAATTTGGACGTTTTTTTTCGGTATTAATATTAGTAACTGGTTTT
The DNA here is from genome assembly GCA_947095535.1 of Poecilobothrus nobilitatus. Classification (NCBI taxonomy): domain Eukaryota; kingdom Metazoa; phylum Arthropoda; class Insecta; order Diptera; family Dolichopodidae; genus Poecilobothrus; species Poecilobothrus nobilitatus. The sequence continues at coordinate 171,180,814 of OX352773.1, forward strand.
GTATTACCAGTTACAACTGGTTTAATAAGTAGTGCTATAATTGCTTTGGTACATTGGGCAGCAACAGTACCATCACATACTGATACAGATAGATTTGTATATCATTTTAATGAAATATATGGTATTATATATGGTGTTGGACAAACAATATTATCAGCATGTTTGGGTTTCACACGAATATTAGCAACGCTTTAAATTTAAAACTAAATCTTTTAGTCCTATTAATAATTTCAAATGATGAAAAAAATAAAATGTTTAGGGAATTTTTTTGTTTTAGATATTTGAATCATTTTTTATTATTATTATTATTCATAAAGGCAAAACGAATTTTTGCCATTCAAAAAAATCATAAAAGAAAAGTTCGTTTAAAAATTTGTATTAATTAATAAAAAAAAAAAAAAAAACCAAAAAAAAATTAAATAAAACAACATATAATATCTATACAAAATAAAATTACGTTTTTATTAGTAATATGAATATATAAAACAAAAAAAAAAAAAGAAAAAACTAAATAAAAAAATAAAACTTAAAAATAAAATAAAAAGTATTTAATCATACATAGTTATAATTAAGCAAAATCATTAATAAATAAAAATTAAAAAAAAATATATGACTTATATTTTATATTTATTCAAAGATTTTGTTTAGTTTATTTACAAAAAAAAATAGAAATATTTTTATTTACGAATTTATTTGTTAGCTTTATTTTATATATAATATTAATAATATATTTTATTTGTTTTAGTATCATATCATTCTTTATTTTTCATTTTCTTTTTTTTTGTTTTAATAAATTAGAAATTTATCTATGAATTGCTTAAATAATTGAAAAAAAAATATATATATATATATTTAAAGTATTTTAGTTAAAAAGAAAATTAGTAAATAAAAATTATTAGTTTTATGATTAAAAAAAAAAAACATATATTCTCATATTGTAGAATTGATTATGCTTTAAAAAATTTTTTTGGTAATATTAAAAATTAATAAATTAAAATTGTAAATTTTATATTAATTGTATCATATATATAATCATAAAATATGCTCATCATTATACCTTGTTCTTTAATTATTTTTATACTTTTATTTTTTCCTATTTAAGATAAATATATTTTATTATATATATATATTTTTTTTATTTGTATCAAAACAAAAACTCTTATAAATAAAATAAAGTACTATATATTATTTTTTTATAAAACATTTTGTTTTTTGTTTTATAATTTTATTTACCACCTTGTGCGAGAATAAATTATTTATTTATTTTTTAAGCCTTCTATAAAACCTATTTAAATTAATAAATAAATTTATGAAATACAAATAATTGAAAAAAGGAATAAAAGAATACAAGTTAAAAAAAAAAATAAATAAATAAATAAAAACTCATTCCTCGATTTCCTCAACACGTTCACAACTTTCCGATTTCCATTAAAAAAAACGATTATGAAATTGATTATTGTTTAAAATGAAACGTATAAACAGCATCAATACAAAAAAAAAAAAGAAAAAAAGGAGTATAGTTTTTAAAAAACTATTAAAACCCATTAAAAATATGTAAGTGACGAAATCGTTTTAATAAATGTATCAATAAATCGAAGGATGAGTGTAATAAAAAAAAAAAAAAAAAAAGTTAAAAGAAAAAAAAATGTATCTAAAAGCAAACCAAAAAAAAAAAAATTATTTATACAAATAGTATTATAGTATTAACTCATTATTTTTAAATTTTTCTTCTTTTTTTTTCTTAAATATATTTTTAATTAATTTATAACTAGGTACCTGAATATAATTATAATTTTCTTATTAACAACATTAAATTAATATTTAACTTTTTAATAACATTTGTATTTTTATTTGATTTAATTTATTTATAATATTTTTTTTATCCATATCCAAGATAATTTCTTTAATAATAAGATAAAAATGAATTTATTTATTTTTTTTTTTGGAAGAATTTAAATATTAGTGCATATTTTAAATTCTTAACATACATTTACATACTTTAACAATTTTTACAACAATTACATGAACCCAAACCTACTTTTTCTTATTTTTCTTGTTTTTTCTTCTTTTACGTTAATTTGTTTTAGAATAAAAAATTATTATGTATCAGACATTTGCTTAATCCATTCAAGCATCAGTTATTTAGTCATTTTAGCTTAGTTTGTTTTAATCTGATGCTTAAAGATTTGGGTTATTCATGAATGATATAACTTCAAGAATAATTAAAATTAAAGTTTAGATCTACGCTACATTTATTAAAATTAAAAAAATATATAATATTTGTTTTTTTTTTTTTTTTTTTTTTTTGTAGAGTCCATCTTATGTGAAATTATTTTTGAAACAATTTAAAAAAGTATGTATTTTATATATTAAAAAAATTCGAAAAAAACTTAAATTGTTATTTAATATAATGAAAAACTGAAACTGCCAAAAACAAAAAAGAAAACAGAAAAATAAGTTTAAACTTCTTTTTTTTTTTTAAACTTTTATAAATTGTGCAGTTTAATAATTAAAAAAAAAAAAAATAAAAATTATTGATTTTGAATCAAATAATTCTTTTAGATCTTCTTCAAATCCTCTTTAATTTATCCTTTTACAAAATCCTTTCTCTTTTTTTTTATCCTCGTAATCATTTAAATCTGATTTCATCCTATCATTAATATAATAACGGTATATAATTATGTTCTTTGACAGAATTGATTTTGAAAATTTAAACTGCTTAATATAACCGCAGACTCAATTCTTATAAAATAACGAGTAGTTAATAATATCAACTATATAAATTAATAATATGAAAAACGGTGTAAATTGTTTCAAAATGCAATATTTAATTTATTCTTTATTAAAATTTTATTTAAAAAAAAAAAAAATTAAAGAATTTTATTTACATCTTTTCTACGATTTTTATGTAGCAATTATAAAAACTATAACTAAAATCCAAGTTTAGAGTTTTTTTCCAAACGCCATTTTTCCTCTACATAATCTTTCAAGAAAATAAAAAATAAAAAAAAAAATCTAAACAACAAATTATATAAATTTAATTAATTCTTAATAATATTTAAAACACAAAAAAAAAAAATTATTTGAATTTTCATTTATTTATGGTTATGTATTTTAATTTTTTTTTCCATAAATCTTTTAAAAATAAATTTTGTACCTAGTAAAAAGCAAAAAACAAAAATGAACTACTTTTGACTTCTTTTCATTTAATTTAAATATAAAAAAAAAAAAAATATTGTGTATTAGTTTAATTATTATTATTATTATAGAAAATATGAATTAATCAAATAACGAAATTTTAGAAAAAAAAAAATAAAAAAAAAAAAAAAAACAAAAATTAAATATAATTAAAAAATAAATATTATAAAAGAAAAAAAAAAAAAAAAAGAAACTTACATATTATTATTAAATAAAAAAATTTTGATATTTAGAAAATAAAATATATTATTTTATTCCAATAAATTAATTTGAATTTTATTTTAATTAATAATAATGATTATTGTAATTTCTACAAAAAGAAAAAAAGAAAAATTATCTATCGTAACATAAAGAAAATAAAACGTATTTCATTTATTACATATATTTTTTTTTTTTTTTTTAATTTTTGTAGAAATTCGAAAAAAAAACGGTATAATAAAAAATATTTTAATATTTTGTTTTCTTTAAATTTGAATATAAAAGTGCATATATAAAAATATATTCTCAATTTTAAATAATTTATTTTAAGTATTAAAATTTTTTTTTTTTTTATTTAAAAATTAGAATTAAAATTTAAAATATATAATTTTAATTTAGTACAATATTAGTCAATTTATTTAAAAAAAAAAAAAAAAAAAATAAAAATAATATTTATTTTGTTTAATTAAATATTTATATAAAATGTAATACAATTTTCAATATTATTAAATTAAATTAATCTTGAATATTTATTATTGTACCGTTCCATTTTAATTATATTTTATTTTTTTTTTTTTATTAAATATTAGAAAAATTTTCGAGTTTATTTTTTTAATTACACAATTTTACAACTTTTGTTCTTTCAGTTATAATAAAAAAAAGACTTAATATGAATATGAATATCTGTTATTTATTTTGTGTTTTTTATTTTATTTATTAATTTTAAAATATGTATAAAAAAAAAAAAAATAATATAAAATTCAATAATTTTGAATTTTTCGATAACTTCTTAAGAGCTTAATAAATAAAATATGTATTTAAAAAAAAAAAAATAAAAAAATTAAAATTATACAATTAGAAGAATACGAAAATATGTGATTTTTTAAAAAAAAATATATCTGTGTAATAATAAAATGCATATATAATATAAAAAAAAAAAAAAAAACAGTAATATTCTTTCAATTTTATAAATTTTTTTTTCATAAATTTAAAAATAAATTTTGAGCAAAAAATTGTTTGAAAATAACTATTCAAGACAATTAGTGTTTCCTATTAAATTCAATAATACACAAACTACATTACCGTCCAAAAAGTACCAATCAAAAACTAACTTATCAGTACCATACAAATTGTATCAATAGCAACACTTATCTATCATATCAGTTCAGAATATCTGCCATCTAGTAGTACATATATTAAGCATATTTAGTAGAGAAGTTACTACAAAAACATATGAAAACAATTCAATCCCGTGTTAAAATGTATGTGTTCTTATATTATTTACTATTTATAAAATTGACATTTGACAGTTGACTTGAAATTTGACAATTCTTCTTCTTTTTAAAACGCGTGGTTTGGTTGTATGGTTTTCGTTCCAAAATTGATTTGGTGTTTTTTAAAAAATAAATACATACATATTTTTAATTCTAAAATCTAAATAAAAAGAAATTTATTTTCATTCGTTTATTAATTTAAATCAAATATTTTCAAAATGTATTTAATGTATTATATGAATGAAAATGGACAACGTGTATATACTTTAAATGTAAGAAATTTAAAAACGAAAAAATTTAAAAAATAAATTCATGATACATAATTACAATTTTTTTTTTTTTTTTTTAGAAACGTACCGATGAAGGATTACCAACACAATCAGCTCATCCAGCAAGATTTTCACCAGAAGATAAATATTCAAGGCATAGATTATGCATTAAAAAAAGATTTGGATTATTAATAACACAAAGACCAGCTCCAATTTATTAATGTTCTAAATATTTTTTTTTTTATGTATAAGCATTTTTATTTTTTTCTATTCTTAAAAAGTACAATAAAATTTAATTAAAAAATAATTCAATTTATTTTTCTTTTTAATCCAACTGTATAATCAAATAATCTTGGATTAGTAAATTCACCTCTCATATCCAATATATAAAAAAGTTTTTTACTTTGAACTTTAATTGGTAATTGAGTTTGAGCAGTTTCTCTTGAAGTTTCTGCAGATATATATTTTAATGGTACTGACATTATTCTATTTTGACCAAATGGTGTATATGTAACAAAACTAACACTTTTTCCACCTTTTTGAAGAACTAAAAATCGAACTGATCTTAATGTAAAAAGCCAAGCAGCTACAAGAATTCCATATCCTATAATAGAAAAAATAATATTTACGTTTTCCAAAAATTTATATAAAATTAACCTATTAAAAATGATATAATTGTCAAAGCATTTCGATATTTATTTTCTCCAAGATTAATCTTTTTAAACCATGGTGAATCTTCTGCAGTTTCATCCACTGGGGCATCTCTCAATGAAGTAAATGCAAAATGTGATAAATAGTTCCAAAATAAAAACTAAAAAAAAAAAAAAGTGAAAGTTAATAAATCAAAAAAAAAAAAAACTAATAAAAAATAAATTTAATTTTCAGTTTACTTGTGATAATGCAAATATATTTATTATTTTGAAAAATCTAGGATTTTCATATTTGAAGATTACAACATCTTTTGCTACATTTGTATCAACATCGAACACTGGTTTTGAAGCAAAATTTTTGTTTTTTATATTAATGCCCTTATTTTCAATGAAATTTTTTATAAAATTTATATAAGTTCTATTTTGAATTAATTTTGTACATGGTCTTAAAAAATTTAAATTACTTAATTTGTAATTTCTTACGATATTCTTAGCAATATTATTGTATAGACCGTACATTTTGGATGTTTTGGTTAATTTTGAGATTTTTAGCTAACCTCAAATTATAACGACAGAACGAAAAATCAGCTGTTTACGGTTTATATACAAATAAAAGAAAAGTTTCTATTTTTGTATATAATTAAAGATAATGTAGTAACCAAGTATGTATAACCATGTATAACTAATGGTAATTAACCATTAACCATAGATAATAGTAGTATTAATAGGTCTTTGTATTTGTCTAATTAATTCAATAAAATAAAATTAATTTTGATAATTGTAAATAAAACAAAAAGTAAATATGTAATATAAAAATGATAAAACTTTATTTATATATGCTTTTGATTAAAAATTATTGTAGCACTTTATTTTCTTATGGTAAACATTTTAAATTATTTTTATTTCAAGAATTTTAATAAAATTTAAAAAATTAAATAGTATTAAAATAATAATATCTTTTAACACATATGTATTAACAAATTTATTTTAAAACTACATTCCATTATAGGCTGGTCCACCACCACTTTCAGGTACAACCCAATTAATATTTTGTTTAGGATCTTTAATATCGCAAGTTTTGCAATGAATGCAATTTTGTGCATTTATATTCAGTCTAACACCACTACCGTCATCAGTTGGAACAAATTCATAAACTCCAGCTGGGCAATATCTTGATTCTGGTCCTTGATAAAGTGCAAAATTATGATCAACTGGAACATTGTCATCTTTTAATGTTAAATGAGCAGGTTGATCACCTTCATGATTAGTACCAGTTAAAGCGACAGATGTTAATAAATCAAAAGTGATCTTGCCATCTGGTTTAGGATATTCGATTTGTTTATATTCACTTGCTGGCTTAAGTCGTTCATTATCAGGTTTTCCATGTGAATATGTCCATGGTTCACGACCTCCTAAGAACATAGATATACTGCTTAACATAAGGCCACCATATAAACCTAAAGGATTGTGGAATGCAGGTCGAACATTACGAATTTTATATAAATCTTTCCAAATAAAAGACTCTTTAATTCGGTCGGGATATGATTTTGGTTCAATTCCTGCTTTATCTTGAGATGATTCATTCCAAATACTTTCTAAAGAACTTTCGGCTGCTAACATTCCTAAAAAATGAAGCAATTGATAAATTGTTAAATTTGTTAAAAAAATGCGATTATAAATTAAAGAATTTTTATATAAAATATAACTTACCACTTTTCATTGCATAATGGGAACCTTTAATTTTTGGAACATTCAGAAAACCGGCACTGCAACCTACTAAGCAACCACCAGGAAAAGTTAATTTTGGAAGACATTGAAAACCACCTTCATTAATAGCTCTGGCACCATATGCTATTCTAGTACCACCTTCAAAAGTTTCTCTAATTTTTGGATGAGTTTTATATCTTTGAAACTCTTTATAGGGACTAATCCAAGGATTTGCATAATCTAATCCAACCACAAATCCTACTGCAACCATAGGAGTAGGTTCATTTAAATGATATAAAAATGAGCCACCATAAGTAAATTTATCTAAAGGCCATCCAATGGTATGTTTTACCAATCCAGGTCTAAAAACAAAACATAAAAATTGAAAACAAATTCTTTTTAGTTAATTATTTTTATTTAAAACTTACACATGCTTTTCTGGAGCTATTTCCCAAATTTCTTTTAAACCAATACCATAAGTTTGTGGTTCCGAATTTGCTGTTAAAGCGAATTTTGACATTATTTGTTTTGTTAAATGACCGCGACATCCCTCAGCAAAAATTGTTGTTTTTGCATGAATTTCCATACCACGAGCAAAAGTATCCTTTGGTGACCCATCTTTTGCAATACCAACATCAGCTGTAGCAATTCCTTTAACACTTCCATCATCATGAAATAGAATTTCAGATGCAGCTGTTCCTGGATAAATTTCAACACCTAATTCTTCTGCTTGTTCACCTAACCATTTAACCAAATGACCCAAACGAACTATATAATTCCCATGATTATCCATTGGCCAACCAGGAATAATTGGTAATGGAATTTCACCCGATGTTGTCAAAAATTTAAATTGATCTTTTTTAACTGGAGCATTTAATGGTGCACCTTTATCTTTCCAATCTGGGATTAGTTCGTTTAAAGATCGTGGATCAATAACAGCTCCAGATAATATATGTCCACCAACTTCAGATGCTTTTTCAACGACACAAACCCGTATTTCCTAAAAATATTGATGATTTTTAAAATTTTATCAAACTGTTTTCATTTTTTATAACTTTTACAGTACATACTTTAGAAGAAATTAAAAAAAAAAAACTTTTAATACATATATTTTTAACCATTTACCTTTCCTTTTTCAGCAGCGATTTGTTTTGCTTTTATGGCAGCTGACATACCAGCTGGTCCACCACCCACAATTACTATATCAACCTCATCGGCATATCGTTCCATATCAATCTCTGAAATATTTATTAATTTTCAACTTAAAAAACATTATAATAATTAATTACCTTTCCATCTTTCATCTTTATCTCTAGAATGAATAGTATAATGAGTTGTAATTTTTGGATGGTTAGCATAATTTCTAATTCCTACATTAGTTATTAATCGGTGGACTAAAAAGATTCATACGTGTTAATAACATAATACTGTGTCAAAATTATATTTATTTATTTTTATCTGCATGTCCTTGAACCGTTAATATATGGTCAAATAAAAACTTTTTATATTAAATTTTTATTGAAAAAGGTTACATAATTTATCATTTTTATATTAATTCATTTATTTTCTTACCTTTACTTAATCTCGATAACATTTTTGATGCTTATTAAATTGTATCCGAAATCGTTAATTTATACCTTATTTAAAATAATATATGTATGTATAGTATAAAATAAATAATTTTTATTAATTGTTATAAATCAAAAATTTAGTAGAAAACAAATGTTTAAAAATATTTATATGGACTTTGGCCCTTAATGTCTATAATTTGTATTCCATTTTACTCTGACACAGATAATGAATTAAATTAAACTGTTTTCTTTTTAAAGTTTGATTTTTTGTTTTTAATAGGATCTTTTCAATTGTTTTATTTTTTAAATATGTATAGGTATATATGTAAGTATTGTTATAAACAACTTTGTAATATATAAATATAAAATAAAGATCAGTCGAAATTTGTTGAGGTTGTTGAGGTGTACAAAGTTAAGTTCAAAGCCAAAAGTAAACACTATAGTACTATGAAAATTTCTGTTGTCAAAAACAGCTGAAAATTTTTGTGGTTCTGCAGTGTTCCATTCAATTGTTTTTATTTTTAAACTTTCAATATTTCAATTTTATTATATAAATTTATAATACTTTTATATTTACATTTCATATATTATAAAAATATATGAAATGTAAAGTGACTGTAAGTAGCACTAATAAAGAATTAAACTAAACTAACTGCTAAACTGCATTAGAATTTCATGATATTTCGTGAATTTCGTATTTAAAAAAAAAATGGTTAATTTTTTCTAAATTATGGAATTATCGCAATTTACCAAAGCGATAATTTTGAAGCTATAAACAAAACGTTGTAAGTTATTTGAATTGAAACATGTTTCTGTTTCAATTTCAGTTGTTTTTAATCATATGTTCAATTAAATATGACATTTATAGATTGTAATGAAAAAGAAACCTGAACTGAACAAATCCATATGTAAACATTTGGTGTGTCAATAATATGGACCGTAATTTTATTAGGTTATTATAACTTTAATTTATATTTTTCGGTTCAAAATAAAAAAGAAAACATAATTAAAATAATCAAAATGTTATTACGAATAAGTTATAATTTCAAAAAAGTTACAAATAGACTTTATAGCACTTTAGAAGTACCAAAAAAAACTTCTGTTCAAAATTTGCCAGAACTACAGGGTTCTAAATCTAAACAAGAATCAGAATGCCTTTTAGATGAAATAGTAAACGCAAGTATTGAACAACAAAGGAAACGAACATGGACAGACGAATTAAAAAATATTCAAACAGTCGAAGAAAAAATTATTAAAATTAATATGCCAAGGTATTATGGTTATAAAGTGGTTAAATTAGAAGATTCAATGACACCATACAATAGTTTACAAATGACAAATCATTATACGAATACCCATTTTGAAGAAGTCAATGAATTTCCAGATTATTATAAGCATTATTTAATTGATGATATAACAAAAACGATTTCACCTGATATTATTGAATCAATTGAATTTTCATCCGAATATTTTAAATTTCAAAACAGTAAAAAGAGTTCATTTCATTCTCTTGATGAGATAATTGTTCAACAAATTAATAATTGTCTTTTAAAAAAATTATCAAATAATTATAAACATTTATTAGAAATGGAAATAGATATTAATCCAAGACATGAAGCTTTCTGGTGGACCGGTGGTATTCAACCTCCTAAAAATGTTAAAAAATCTTTAGAAGGTAGATCATGGACAAAAGACCGAGCAGAAAATCCTACATTAAGAGCAATTCAATATGTTGGAAAACCAATTCTTGCTCTTCGTCATAATTTAATTTTAAAACCTTTTTCAGATCTTTCAAGTATATCTAATAAAAAAATTGAAGAATTAATTCCTTTATATGAATTCGATCCTCGTACACTTGGTTATAAATGTGAATACAGGCACGGCACTATAATACCAGGATATTGGCCAGGAAATGTTAATGAATTTGGTTTTTTAAATTATCAAAATCGAAATAATTCTACTGAAATAAAAAAACTGATGTTAACAAATGAAGAAATAATGCAAGAAGCAATGCATATTAAAGCTATTCAAGCTAGTTTTGCATGGTTATATGCACAAGCTTGTTATCAAGGTTTTTCTAATTTTGAAGATGTAACATATCCAATAACAAGTCAAACTATTGTTACTGATGGTAAATTATGGTCATTTTATGGTTATCAATTGAATTCAACTTTAGCTCGTAATGATAATATTCAAGACAACAATAAATTCAATAATTGTTGGGGTACAAAAGAAATGAAATTATACGAAAATATTGATGAAAAAGGTAAATGTATTGGATTTAATGAAGATGTTTTAAAAAATATAATTAGATTTTATGCTAATAAGCCTACAATTAAACAAGATAAAAAAATTCAAAGAATAAGTGATCTTAAAGAAGTAGAAAGAAGAGAATTCTTAGAAAATATTTATAAACATTTGTCATCTAATAGACCAAGAAATCGTTTAGTTCCTGAAATTTATATGTGGGAGAAAATTTATAAAATTGATAATAAAACACGACCACTTGAATCAAAAAGACGATTCTTTGAATTGGGTATTAATCCGTTTGCAAGGAAATTGGATCATCATAAGCCAGTTTATATACCAAGAGATTTAAGACCAGATGGTTATAAAAGCAAAAAGAGATGGACAAAAACTTATTATCCATAAAAAGATATACATATATGTACATTTTTTTTTTGTAAACGATTAGAAGATTTTTTTTTATTGTTTTTTATAGAACTAATAAATGATTTATTACAAAAAGTTATTTATGTTTTATTTTATGTAATGAGCTTTCCATACAAGTTACTGTAGATACTGAATAAAAAAAATTCAAATTTATTTTTAAATAAAGATTTTAATTTTAGGAGATTTCATTTTAATTAAATAAATTTTTCTTATATATCCTAAACAAGAACGACAACAAATATTCCTGGGATAAAAAGGAAAAAGTGGTTAAATTAAATTTTACATAACCGTTGAAAATACAAATTTACAATCTGAATTTTAATTTTTCTATTAGATTATTCCTTTCAACGGTATATTTTTATTTTTTATATTAAGAAATTACACTGTAAACAATTAAACATAATTTTTAAACATTAAACATACTTACGTTTTTTTGATTTAGTTATTTTATTAATAATTCAATAATCGTACCTGTATCAATTAGATTAGATAAATTTTAGCAACTGAAATTGATTTAATTTAATGAAGAAACCAATTAAACATTTTTGCGATTAATTGTAATTAATTATATTATGCATACAATGCGAATGCATCTCTTATTATTTATTAATGCAATAAAAAAATGACAATTCTTATTTTATTCCTCAGTTCAAAAATTCATTCATAATTTTCTTTTATACAATCTGCGGTATTGCAGTAAGTGTTCACTGCAATACTACAAAAATTACAATTTTAAACCAATGTCCAAACATCAAACAGAAAATAAAAGGAAATAATATTAATAACTAAATAAATATGCAAGATAAAAAAATCTCAATTTTTCATTAATTCAATTTTTGAATGTGTTTGTGTAGTTTTTTGTTTTTTAAATATTCAAGAATGTGTACAGTGTACAATGTATGTTTGATATTTTTCATGATTTTTCATATACAAATCCAAATCCATTTACAATACATTTTTCATATTTGCCTAATTATGATGTGTGCCATTCTTTCTCAAATTTTTTTCGATAGTATGGTATGGTATTTGTTGTCAATTGTTAGTATTTAGTAATTGTGTAATTTGTATATGTATTTATATTTTCTCATCAATTCTCAATCACACTGTGAGTAATGAGTATGTGAATTGTGTATAAATATGAGATTCTCACATATTCTTTTCTTATTCTCATTCATCATCTTATCTGTCAAAGGCAAATCTCAAACTCTCAAGGCTCAACTCAACTCAAATTTCAACTTGTCATTTCATTTCATGAATCATGTTTCATAATATATTTAGTCAACTCTCGTTCTCGTTTCAATTCAATAAAAGTGCATGCAAGAAGCAAAAGCAAAGCAAATCACCTCTCTTTCTCTCTCATTTTCTCAATTCATTCAAAAATTTCAATTTTTCAATTTTTTTCAATAATCGAACGAACGTCGTCAAGTTTACTTCGTAATGTTTTTGTCGCGTAAACAAATAAAAGCAAAAACAAAAACAGAGAAAAGAAAAACAAATTCAAAGTGAGAAAATAAAGAAATGCTTAACTTAAAAAAAGAAAACATAAACTAAAAGTGATGTTTTTTTTTTTAAAATTAATTTATTAATTATATCTTTTATAATATATTTAATATAAATATGTAATAATAAACTAAAAAGTGTCATAATAATAAAATATCATTTAGAAAAAGTATTTATAAATAGGTACCTACATACATACATAATTAAAATTTTAAAATTAAATGGGAATTTAAATGATGAATTATTTTAATTTTTATGTGCTAAAAATATACAACAAATGAAAAATAAATATATTTATGTATATATATATATATATACATATTAAATTTAGGTACCTTCTTATTTACAATTTTTTCTTAAATATTGCTTGTATAATTTTTTATTTATATCTTTTTATCTATTTAGGTATAAAAAAAAAATAATATCCAATTAAACAGATAAATAATGCATGGCTCATGGGTGTAATATTGTTTTTGTTATACCATTACTGTTTTATATTTTTATTTTTTTTTGTTTGAAACATTCTGTAATAAAGTGGATAATTCAACAATTTTAAAAACTAAATGAGTTTAATTCTATAATAAAACAAAAAAAAAATAAATTTCTTTAATTCTAAAATTAATAAAGATTGAATTGCATTTTAACTTAATTCTAAGTTTTTAACAGAAATAAATAAATAAAAATATTTTACTTATTGACACATATTAATATTAAATTTTCTTTTATGGTTAGTTACCATAATATCTCTTATGATCAGATAACTTCATTTACATACAGTAGTAGGTACATACATACGTGTACATCAAAAGCCTGTGAAGTATTAGGAAAATGCATTTCTTAATTCTTAATAAATACATAATTATTTTATTTATTTATTATTATAGAACAAAATATAAATTAATTTTTGAAATACACTATCTTTTATTTAATATCATCGATAAAGTAATTATAATTCAGTTAATTATTCATCCTTTCATTTGCTTAATTAAATTAAAGCAAATCTAAAAAAAATATTTAAGTAATTTGATTAATTATACCTACTTCTAAACATAAATTTAATTTATTTTACAATAAAATTAATGTTTAATTTAAATTGTACTAAAAATTAAAGAATTGATACCCTAGATACAATTGGAAAATTATTTTTATTATGAAAGGAAATTTTAATTTTAACAATAATTTTATGTGTATTCATTTAGTCAATATTATTTTTAGAAAAGGAAACGAAATAAGAAAATTAAAAAAACTCAATATAACAACAACAAAATGAAAATGTTTTGTACATTGACAGATATGAGATAAGACATATTCCTAATTGTAGTTGTATTTTCTAACAAATGAATTTATTTAAAAAGCCTAAACTAGATATAATAATAAATAAATACGTAAATTTTAATTTGGCTTAAATGACAGTATATGTACATTCATTTTACGTTTATAATGTACTCGTTAGTGTCGTACCTAGTTTATTATTATTTATACTCATCAGTTATCATTACCTCATACTTATTTTATTTTATTTTTTGTATACTTTATATATATTACATAAAGAAAACAATATGTTTTCTTTTCCATTCATTGAACAATTTGCATTGCCTAATATATACATAAACATTTATAAATAAGTATGTATTATTTAGTGTAATTGTGTTTGTATACTACTGTAGTGTAGTGTGGTAGTATATACTGTCTAGTGTCTAATTATATATATAGTAGAAAAATATTTTACATTAATGGAAAGAGATACCTATTTATAATTTATATTAGGTATATCTATATTAAATTGATTCATAAATTTATTATAATATGATAATTGATGAATCAAGAAATGATAGAAAAGGATTAAGGAAAATTAAAATGTAAAATTTGAGAGAAAGAGAGTCGAAAAAAAAGAGAAAAAATGAAAAATAATTAATAATTTATTAATATGTGTGTAATGTGGTATTTAATATATTGTTGAATGTTGCTTGTATTGTGCTGCTATGAGTTTATGTCATGACAATTGCCAATGCGACTAAAGTATTTTTCCAATTTGAAATATAAAATATTTAGTTTTTTCTAAGATTTTTTCTTTATACAATTAACGATTAGGTTATATAGTAAGTAGAGTAAAGACTATAGAGTACCGTTATTGGTACTCGTACTATACACCACACTCACTTAACTACACAACAAAAATACAAATTACAATTTAACAATGTTGCATTTTCAACCATATACAATTTTTTCTTTTCTTTTTACATTCTCTCATTGTTAGAAACACTACTCAACATTCAACAAAAGTAAAAATAATAAAAAAAAAAAAAAAAGGGGGGATGAAAGAAAGAAAAAAATTCTGGATGAGGGAAGGTTGACGCAACACTTTGTATATTGTAATTTCTATAGAATACTGCGACGTTATATTTAACTCACACACTGCGTCTTTTTTGTTATTATGAAGTTTTTTTTTTTTTTTAAATCCTTGTACATTTCTGAGTAATTGAATACGGAAAAAAAAAATTCTGTCTTATAAAAGAATTAATACTAACAAACAAAGAATTTGTAAGATATTTTCTTTTTGTTTTTACATTTTTGGGAATTCCTCTTTTGAATTGTTATGCAAAAAAAAAAAAAAAAATCATGTTTGAAATCATATTCATACTTATAGTACCTAACATATTATATTATTAAGTTGTTGGGTGTATAGTAACAACTATGTAATATTTATTAAACAAAAATAAGAAAAACTAGTTTAATAATATAAAAATTAAATTTTATTGATTTTAGAAATAAATTTAAAATTATTATTTTTTGGTTTATAATAGTATTAATTCAGTATTCAAATTATACAAGCAATATAACAATAAATCTTTTAGTTCGTTGGTTTATGTATTTGTTTACAAAATCCAAAATTTTCATTTATAATATATTTATTTATCTTTTTTTTTTTTTTTCGATAGGAAAGAAAACTACATAAATAAATAAATAATAATTAATAGTAATTTAAACATATCAAAAAAATAAAAACAAAAAAAAAAAAAACAAGTCTGTGTATGTGTTTCTTTTATTTTCTTTTTGCATTTTTGAATATCATACAATTTGTATGCGTGCACATATATAAAAATTAATAAACTTAATAAAAATATTTAACTAAATAATTGTCTTGATTAAAAAAATATTATTACATTAAATTACACTTTAAATATAAGTAATATTGCAAAAATAAATATATACTTAATTATTTGTAAAGATAATACATTACTCTATATGTATAATCAATTTTTATACACATTGATATAATATAATAATTTAAATGTTGACAGTATAGGTATATAAATAATACTTATAATATTTAAATATCAAGGATTTGGTACATATTATATTAAATTAACTTTCAGGTAACTATAAAAAATTATTTTTTTTATTTATAAATATTTATAAGTTATAAGTATGTATACAATATGTATTTTTGTTTTATAGATTTGTAGGTATCTAATAAAAAAAAAATGTTTTCTTTTGCCGATTTATTAAATATGTATTTCAGAATCATAAACGGTATTAAAGATGTATATTTCAACATAATACATATGCATTTCAAAGCCTATTTTTCTAAGCTACTAAATTAATTACTCTTTTCTGTCAAAAAAAAAAAAGAGCAGGTGCAACATTTTTTTTAACGCCGATAAAACATAAAACTTTAATTTATTCGATGATAAATTTTTTTTTTTTGAGGAAGTCATCTACATATTTAATAAAAAAATAAAATTTTGTTTTCTTAAATTAATTAGAAAATTTATAAGCCGAAAATAAAATTGATTTGATAAATCTGTTAATAGTTAAACAAGTACAAGTAGGTACTTAGTATTCTTATATTAGTATAATTGTTCGTTAGATGTCTAATGCGACAAGTCGACACAAAGTAGAAATTAAAGCAGTGTACTATTTTTACTAACCAAATATCATAACATTTATTTATCCCATATAGAATAACTTAATTGTCGAAATATTCATAGGGATTTGATATAAATTTAAAACATAAAAATAAAAAATCAAGATTATTTTTTAATTTATTTTTAACAGATTGAAATTTTTAATTCACGCTGTGCTGTTCCTTATTTTTATACTTAATTTATATTAAGTATAAAATTATTTTACAAATAATTTCGTCAATTTAATTAAGTACCTATATACTTATATTTACAAATTCGAACTAACTAACTTGAAGTTTATGGAAAATTTTATTTCTTTTATTTTCCTTGACTGATTTCTTAATTTTAGTTGTTATACGTATATATATACAAGTAATTATAATAAAAATAAAAAAAAAACTTGAAAAATTTTCTTTGAACAACAAACAACTTTTTAAGAACTTTTTCAAAAACTACTTATGAACTTATGAAAAAAAAAAAAAAAGAAACATTGAAAAGAAAATTACGTGTTAAATAAATAAAAGAAAATAACAAAATAGGTACATTTTTTAATAATGTCAAGAAAAAATCAATTACTTATTTAGAATAAGTAATAGGTATACGGTATTACCTAATTATTTATCCTTAAAGTTTACTTAAAAATTTTTTTTCAATATCCTTTTAATATATAATACTTATATATACTTATGTACATTAAATAGTTATACATATATACACAGTATTACATATATTATTTAATTTTATTTAGCTATTTCCATTAAAATTTAATAATAACCAATAACAAACTTACAAATCAATACTACTATGACCTATAATTTAATTTAACTATCATTTAATAAATGACTAAACATTTTTTTTTTTTTGTTTTGTTTGATACTAAAAATAAACCTTTTTTTTTTTATTTTCTTTTTGTATATTTTCAGTGTTCAACTTTATTTCATAAGTATATACCTTCATATACATACAAATATATATATATATATATATATATATATATTCGATCGTTCGTATCATAAATGTATCGTGGAATTTAATTGGTCACTTTCAATTATAAAAATAATGATAAGAACAACAAAAAAAAAAATACCGAGAAAATAGAAAAATGTAAAGGATATTAGTCACGAAAAATTTCCCAAAAAAAAACTAAATAAAATAAAGATAAAGAAAAATAAAACAACCAAATATTTCGAATAACCTAGAAAAATAATGAATAAAAACAAACAGAACAAAAAAAAATGAAAATGAAAATTTAAATCGTCTTTTTAACACTCACTTTTCGTTCTAAAATTTAGTGTAACATATATAAAAGAAATTATCAACAAAAACCAACCAAACCACAAAAAGGAAAAAAAAAAAAAGAAAACAAAACATAATAAAGTTGGAGGGAAAAAAAAAAATCAAAAACCACATAAAAAGGAATAATAAAAAGGGAGCAAACACTTGTTTTCTATATATAAATACAACAACAACAAAAGCAACAATAATAAACAAATGAAATAAAAAAAATAATATATGTGTAACGGTAAATAGTAACAAATATATAAATATCAAAAATAATAATAATAAAAAAAAAACATATACAACGATATTTTTATCTTTTTCTATACATATGTTATATCCTTACACATTTCATTTCAATAAAAATAAAAGTTTAGAAAATCATAAGGAAAAAAAAAAAAACAGAATTCTGCTGAACCAAAAATTTTTACATACACTTTATAACTAAATTTTTAATATATTCTAATTAAATATATAAATTTATATATTTAGATGTATATATATTAGTATGAATGTAAAAACTTTTTATTAATACCTGAATTCATAATAACAATAAAATAAAACAAAAAAGAAAAAGTTTTTCAAAAAAAAAAAAAAACAAAATAGAACACAAAGTGAGAAAAAAAAAAAATAGAAAATAAAAGGATTCATTTCTTTTTTCTTGTACCATAAAATACAGATATAAAAATACAAAAAAAAAAAAAATTATACAAAAGATATATGTAAATAATAACATTTATATACATATACGTATAGAATAACAATATCTATATATTATACATATTCTTATATTTTTGCTCTAATTTTCTAACCAGAAATAATAAAAAAACAACAACAATAACAAAAATAAAATATAAAAAACCATAAAATTTTTTTTTTTTTTTTTTTGTGTCATAGAAATTTTATATATTATTATATCTATTGAATTACATACATATATATATATACATATTATAAATATATAAGAAAATATGAATATATTGTTTTTTATATATTGTTGATCTATCGTCGTCATCATTATTACCAATTCTAAATCAATATCATCACTATTATCATTTTTAACCATGATGATAAAACGTTAAGTTGTCCTTTTGCGTTTTTATTTATTTAACATGAAAATATACAGTACAATTTCTACGTTATAAAAAGAAAAAAAACAACAAAAAACAAAACATCTTATATAAATATACATAAATATATACACTTATAACTAGTTATGTGTATAATATATTTGTTGGACGGTAATAACGATACAACTCGAAAATATATATAACTACTTTTGGTGCGCCTCCTTTGGTATAACTACATATAATATAAAATTTTCCACATAAGTACATATTCTTATTATCTAAATCCATATATATGTATATATATAGATTTTAATATATATATATATATATTAGAACATATTCATTCATATATATTTATGCATAATATACACATATTATAAAATATACCTATTTTGATAAAAACAAAAAAAAAGAAAAGAAAAGAAAAAGTGAAATGTTTTTTAAGGATGTTTTACAGTTTGAAAAAGAAAAGTATTTTATAAGGATATCATTTAGTGTACAAAAAAAAGAGAAAAAGAAAATTATATATTGAAAATAGGAGAAAAAATAATAAAAAAAAAAAAAAGAAAACACAACATACATACAACTGAACAACGTATAACGAGAGGGATTAAGAAGGTTATTGCACTTAATTTGACAAAAGCAAAAAAAAAAAAAATTAAAAAAAAAATTGAAAAGAAAAATCAAAGAAAAGATCGAATTATAATCGTTTTTACTTTTTGATCAAATATACTGAATTGTAATCAATATCAAAAGGATTTATTCTATTGAAAAAGAAAAAACAACAAAAGTCCTTGTGATTTTTTTCCCTCTTATTTTCAAATACATATAATATACCTATTTAACTAAATATTATTGGATCTATACTTATTCATCGGAAAATAAATTTTTTTTTTATATTTTAACTGCTGATTGAAACGTTAATCGATAATTAATCAAATTATAAAGATAACAAAAAAATTATAAAAAAAAAATAGATAAACATTAATGAAGGACTTTTACTGAAGTATAAAAGAAAAATAATATTGAACTTTTTTGTTTTTGTTTTTTGTTATAGTTAATTCATTACTTAAATCGAAATTTACAAATTTTTTTTTTTTCAGTTTTATTTAAAAATTTAACTAAAAAAAAAAAATCAGTGTATTTTTGTTTTTTTTATTCTATATATTTAATAAAAAAAAAAATAAATATATAAGAAATAAAAAAAAAAAAATAATTGTGCCAATTGATTTTGCAAAGAAAAAAAAAAAAGGATCAAAAGTTATTTAAAAATATTCTTAAGATATTCTTCAAGTTTTTCTTGAGATATTGTGTTATATGTATATGTGTTGAACTGAAGAATATACTTAAAAAAAAAAAAAACAAAAAAAAAAAAAGAATAAGAATAAATAAACGAGACAAACTTGTGCAAGGATAACAGAATACATATTTGTATGTATACATAAAAAAAAATTAAAATAATAAAAATAAAAAGAAAGGAAACATCGTCTCGATTTCTTTTTTTATTTTTTTTTCTGTTAATTTTAACATTCTATAGTTTTATATATAATATACTTACATATTTATTGTGTTCTTTTTTTTTTTATGGAATTACCAGTATAATATGAAAAAATCATAAAAAAAAAAAAAAACAAAAAAAAAATGGCTAGACGTAAAGGTGCTTCCAAAACAAGTAAGTTTTAAATAATAATTTTTTTTTTTATTTTACTTTTGATTTTATTTTATATATTGTATATTCCATATTTAGTTATATATAACCATATATATAATATAATTATTTTATCATAAATTGTTTTGTTTAATAAAACGGTTTAAACCGGCTGAAGTTAGTTTCAAGTTTAGGTTTTCTTTTGACTGCAGTTATACTTATAATACCCACTAATATTTAAAAAAAAAAAAAAAGTTCTAGTTGTGTGATTACATTGTGTATTTTTTTTTTTGGAGTCGTTAAACACTTGGTCGATAAACACTATCAGTCAAGTTTAGAAGTACCAAAATTCTAATTGAAATCTTTTACGAAAAAAAAAGAAAATATTTTTGAATTTTTCTTGAATTCTTAATAAAAGTAATTTTGACTAGTAATTTCCCATGTGATATGTTACTCTAATATGTTGCTTATATCGATAAAAAGGAAAATAATAAAGATCAAAACAAATATTTTTAATTCAAAATTTAACCGATGAGTTAGTACAAATTATAACAAAAGCCGTATATAAACTCTAAATGTGATGACCCAATGCTCGCGTCGCTTCTAGCGTTCGCTTTGACGTTTAAGTACAATACATTGATTTAAATGGAACTTGACCAAATAGAAAAGTGACGCTAGAAGCACCCCACGAAGCGATGCTAGAGTAAAGCAACTTTCTATTTTTACTCGCGTTGACAATAAATTTCGTTGAATCAATAAAAATCGTTGTTGGTCATAAAGTGACGCTAACATTTGGTCTTTATTTTATTTAGAACGGGATGCTAGAAACGACGCGAGGATTGGGTCCACACCTTAATTATAAATTTAAAATTTTTAAAATTCTCTTTAATAATTTTATTTATTTATTATATTTTTCTTTAATTATATTAACAAAAAATATGAAAAACGTTGGAAAGTGCTATTATAATATGAAAACTTAAGCTTACGACCTGTTGTAGCCAACCATTTGCTATTGGGTTCTAATTAATAACAATATTGGGTTCTAACAATAATGAATACTTTATACAATAATAGAACAAAATATAAACATATACATAACAAATATCAATTATAAATATAACCTAACAATTTTAATTTATATCTTATAACTCACAGATAAATAAATAATACAAACATAAATATAAGTTTTTTTATATAAACCAATTTTCATTATTCATATGTATACCTTAACTACTTATAAAATTATAACAAAATATATGAATATATAAAAAAAAGAGTATCGATTGTAAGTAAGTAAAGAATTTTTATGGTACATTATGGTAATCGTTAGTAGGCAGTATATTAGTGTTAATTAATATTGTAATAAAATTAACTGAGTTCTAATGATAAAAGAGTGCTATTCCCAACATATCAATAGTTAGCAAGAAAAAATAAATAAGGCAGAATGTAAACCAACGGTTTTTAAAAGCGCACATTTCCAAAAGATAATATAAACTGTTTAGAATTGTGACTGCACCAAAATTTGAAAATTTCATATACATAATCAGAAAAAATGTGAAAATAAGACTTTTAGTTTCACATAACGGTAAATTTAAATATTAAATTTTAAAAAAAATGTATTATTTTTATATTGGTTTAAGTATAAAAGTAAAAAAAGTTCCTGTCGAATGGCGTTTTTAGATTAAAAAAATGTTAAGGAGAATATGAGATATGTATACATATTTAAAAACTGGGCTTTTTCAAAGTTTGAAGGGCTGCAGCTCCGTAATGGGTAAAGCTACATGAAAAAGTTGTTCTACAACATTAATTTTTTTTTTTGATACCTACCCATGTTTAAAATTTTTTTTCTCTATCTTTAATGGTGTAGAAGTTTTAGCAAACAAGCGGACGGACGGGCGGACAGAGTGACACTAAGAGGTATATTTTTTCACATTTTTTTTGGAAATGTGCTAAAAAGGACAAAAGTTTCATTTCAATAGAGAGTAATCGCATTCGTTGAAGCTAGGTTGTTTCATTTTTCAAATTATTAAAGTTAATATTTAACACTTTATTGCTAGAAAATTTTGAACATGAAAAATATTCTTAATAAGTAATACTTTCTGATATTTTTGTAAAATTAATACTTACTTAATTTATTTATCAGATATAATCGAACAATATATTAGGAATTTATTTGTAATTCATATTCCATTTAACATACAAGTAAAGCAATTATATTTAACAATGTATATATTTCAAGACTCAAGAGTTATATAAAAACTATTTAAGATATTTTATACTTAAGTATATTTCTCATATTAATAATGGATAATTAATAAATAACAGTTAAATTGTAACTAAAGCAATAAGATATTAAAAGTATATCACTATTATTTATGTATCCTTTCAATATTAGGAGTAAAATTTTACACCCTGTTTATATTACAATATAAATTAAATTTTGTTATACAGTCATACAAAAATAAAGTCAAGTTTTGTTTATTTATCACTTTTTTTTCTTTTTTTTTCACTCTATTAAGTCTACAGCTAAAATATTTGAGATAATTTTTATTTAGTTTTAGTTTTAAATAGAAATATTATAAAGGGGGGAGAATAACACATTACAAAAGTCGTTTTACAAAAAAGCCACTTCATCAAAAGATCTTTCTCAAAACAGTAACAGTACAAAAAGTTTTAAAATTTTGGAAAAGCGAAGAATTTATTTTAATAATATAAAATATTAATATATATGTATATATTAAGGGTATTCACGAGTTGGTGCAAAAGTGCAAATTTTTTTTTCCACCATAGCATATATTTGCACCAACTCGTGAACAACCCTAGCGTGAATTTTTATTGAACTGTCAAATTTCGTTGATGTGCTTGTTTTGTTTACATAAAAATTTAATATGCTTACCAAAAATTTCAGATATTTGTATATCTTCATATGCTTGACTTATAATCAGAAATAATTTTTTTTCCACTTTTTTTAGGCATTTTTTAAATTTTTATCTAATATAGCGCTGACAAAAAATATACAAACAAACTTTGCAATGGTCTTGCACAAATATGCAATAGCATTTAGGGCTTGCAAAGTCTTGCAAAATTTTGCACTTTTTTATACATGAAAACAACAACAAATTGTGCACTTTAACTGTCAAAAAATTTAAATATGCTACGGTGCCAAATTTTGCACTTGTGCAAGACCACTTTGCACCAACTCGTGAATACCCTTATTATAAACTTATATATCTATATAAGTATGCGACATTTTGATTAGTAGGAATTGGAATTTTAAAGTTGGTTGCAAAATCAGGGTTTTAATAATTTATTTAGCGGGAATAAAAAATCTTTTATTGAAATATCTAAGTATGTAAAAAATATACTTAATTAATAATTTAAAATATTAAAATATAATTATCCTAGAATTAGAAAAGATATTATAGTCAATTATGAAATTAAAGGTTCTAAAATATATACTCTGATGTTGTATCTCAAAATCAGGGTTTTGTAAATTTTCCAGACTAGTTAATTTAATATTTTGTTTGTAAGTATATGAATCGAGTTTTGTTAAAGATTTTGTGTAAAATGTCCACTTTTTTCAATTCGGAATTTTGCAAAGTTTCGTGAAATGGAAATTAATGAAATGATTGTTTTGTTAAATGGGAAATTTGCTAAATGGCTTTTTTGTAAAACGGTAAACTTTCGAAGTGTTTTTTGAAAAAAAAAAAGATATTTTTACAATGTGTCTTTTTTTGATAAAGTTTCCCATCTCCATATTAATTATATAATATAAAAGGAAAAAAAAGATTACACTAAGGGATATTTAAAAATCAGTTAAATTAATTATCTTTAAGTTATTATTTTGTTTTTTTTTTTTTTTTAAATATTTATATTAAACAGTTAAGTACTTACTTAGTTATTTTAATTTTTTGTTTTTAAATATTTATCAAGGCCATAGATTCTATTAGGGTTTTTTTTTGTTTTATAAATTTCTTTCATTTTGGTTATTATTTTTCAAAATATAAGATCTTAATTTTTTATAGTCAAAATCCTTATCGAAATCAAAAATAAAATTTTTTTAAAAAAAAGTTTTTTTTTTTTATTTTTCTTCTAAAATTTAAATACCTAATTAATATGATTACCAAAATATATAAACTATTTTCAATCGTACGTATATGATAACCTTTGTTTTAATTTAGTTAAATTAGAATATTTCTTATCATATTTTTTTTTTATGTTTTGTTAATTAAAAATTTAACTATATACAAAGAATATAATATAAGTAGTACATAAATAAATATATTTTAATCAAAAATTTATTTAGTTTAGGTTTTGTATCATTAATATATTTTTATATTATATTTATATAATTATATATTTGGGTCTGTAACAAAATCCCGACTTTCAAAATCCCGAGATATCAAAACCCCGACATTACTTAAGTTTTTTTGCTTTTCTTAACTTTTTTTACTTTTTTTTTAAGCAGCTGATTCACGAAGTCAAAACAAATAAAAAATATTATATCAAGGTAAAATCTATTCGCCACAGTTTAGGAGATATGAGGTCTTAAAATATTTTTTCAATATAAGAATAAGTTAGTTCAGTTCAAAGAGAAAATTGTACTACAAAATAACTACAAAATATTATTTACAGCATTTTTATTAAGCTTATAACTCTGATTTTGAATCCAACTCTAAAATCCCTCCTAATTCAGAATCTCACATATATGTACATATATATATAAATATTCTGGAAAAAGTGAATACTCTGATTCCGAAACCAATTCTAAAATCGCTAGTAATTCAGAATCTCGCATATACATATATATATATAAATATTCTAGAAAAAAAATCAATACTAAAATATATCAATACATATACATGATTTTTTATAAAAATACCTATAACTTTTAAACGGCTTTTTTTTAAAGAGATGAAACAAAATGTTGGTAGAGTAAATAACATGCTTTTATTTTTGAATACATATGTAATCTTTATATGTTCAGCAAATACAAAGTTATGCAGGGTTGAATTGACTTAAAAAAAATCATTTTATTTTATATTATCAATTTTCTTTCGAAACACCCTGTATTTTAATTCTTTTTATAGCATATTTAGAAAGAGTTTTTCAAGCTCTTTAGTTAATATCTTTATAATTTTTTTTTTCTATCACTTTCCGTTTTTGAAATATCTTAAAAGCGGGATTTGTCGAGATTTTTCTGAATGTCGGGATTTTGATATGTCGGGATTTTAATATGTCGGGATTTTAATATGATGGGATTTTGAATGTACGGATTTTGGTATGTCGGGATTTTGATATGTCGGAATTTTGAATGTCGGGATTTTGAAAGTCGGGATTTTGAACGTCATCCTATATATTTACTTAGTTATAAAAACGTGGTATTTATAACAACAAATTTATTATTTTTCATTTAATTCTGTTTTAGAATCGAAAAATATGATTTACTTAATTATTATTTTATATTGGTTTTTTTTAACATTTGTTTTGTATATATATATGTTTATTATATACTTATATATACCGATAAATTAAGTACTTACTTATAATAAAAAAGATATATAGAGATGCAGGATTACAGAAACAACTTTTCTTTCCAAAATTATGAAGTTGATTCTCAAATCATGATTGATTAACGGGAAATCATGTGGTTTAAAATATTTCAAATATTTTTTATTTTATATTCAACTGGTTTTTTTATTCAAAATAAAATATATAATATTTACTTACATAAAATATATATAATAATTTAATTTAAATTTAATATTTAAATTATTATTTTCAATGTCAAGTTTAATTTTCACATAAAATATACACATAACATATGTATATACATAGCACCTTCTTAAATAATGTACGCTTTAATAGTGTCTTATTTATTGGTCAATTTTTCAATCACTAGAAAAAAAAAAATTTAAATTATATTATTTACAAATAACTATGTAGTTTGTTATACATATTTAAGTATATGTATATATATATATAATATGTATTCGGTAGTATAATACTATACATGATTCTGTTGTGTTTTTTTTCTTTCAAATTATTAATATTACTAAAATGAATATCCTTGATCTACTTATTCAATATATTGAATACTACATTATATATATGTATACATATAATTAGTATATATAATATATATAATAAATTTTCACATCTTTCAATAATATTGTATCCTGAATTCCTGATTTTATATATTTATAAAATATACATATAGAATGGTAAATGATAATATCCTTGATAGTTTTTCATATACACAATTTTTCTTAAAAGTACCAGTACATATTTGTGTATATATATATACATATTTATTTGTATTTATATATTTGTATATGAAAAAAGGAATAACTGTAAGTATATTATTTTAACTAGTGTATAATTTAAAAAACCAAAAAAAAAAAATTGAAAAAGGAAATTGTCTATTACTTATAAAACTAAAAAAAAAAAAATTTATATTTCTCTTCTTTCCTATTATTATTCCTTACGTACATTGATATTAAGATTATTCTTTCTTTACTTACTACGTACTACATTTTTTTTTTTTTTGGTTTAAAGTCAAAATAAAGAGGATAAAGTTTGTTCTTTTTGTTCTTCTGTATTTTTTTTTTGTTTTGTTTTTAAAAGCATACTTTAACTAAGCAACGTATATATGTATCCTGAATACAAAATATTATAAAAATTTTCCACTAAGAAAAAAAAAAGAAAAAAATTGGGAAATCCTTATAACTAACAATAAAAACAACAAGAACAACAAATAAAACAGAATAATAATATCAACAATTCTCTATAGAATGAAAACGAATTACGTTTAAAAATGTTTACAAGTGGTAATAAAATACAAACAAAGGAAATTTTCTTAAAAAATCCTGAAAAAGAAAAACACCCGACACTTACTATTTATTATGTTTTTGTTGTTTTTTTTTTTTTATTATTATTTGGTTTTTGTTTTTTTTTTTTTTCTTTTGGTTTTTTTTTTGTCTTGCCTTTAACACTTTTCTATTGTTTCATTATTTGATAGGCGAAAGAGCACATTTATATGTAGTTACAATCAAGAAATTTTCATAATTTTCTGATTCTGGATATTTCTTTTTATCTTTTGTCATATACTTATAACCTCGTCTATTTCTATTTTTTTGTTTTTGATTTATAAAAATATGCTTTAGACATACATACACACATGCATATATGTATTTATATAAAAATATATATGCTTACCTTTAATAAATGTATTTTTTTTTTTTTATTTTTATCCGCACTATAAAATTTATCCTTCTATACAATATTTTTTTCTATTCCATTGTTTTGTTTATATTTTTTTTTTTTTTTTTATAAATTTTCTGTATTGTAGAATATAATATAACTGTATCTGAAAATCTATATGCATAACATAAATACAATAGAGAATATATATACATATACATGGTACATCTACTATTATTAAAGCGAATTGCAAAATCTTAAATATATATAAGTATGTATGTTTATATGAATTTATATAATATGTACATGACTAAAAAATAATAAAATTGTAGTCCCAAACCATTAGCCCCATATTTTTTTTTTTTCTGTTATTGTTTGATATTCTAGTGTACATCATTTTCTACAAAAACAGAAAAAAACAAAAAACCAAAAAATGGAGACAAAAATATTAACATGAAATAATAGTTATAATACCATCAGTTAACCAGGAGTATAAGAAAAACTTTTGTTTTTTTTTTTCTGTTTTATCATACTTTTTCCTTAATCGCAAATAAAAATCCCATGGTGGTGTTATGAAAACAAAAACAAAAAAAAAACAACAAAAAAAAAAAATATGTCAAGATTTATATTAACGGTAACATTGGAGCTTCCATAATATTTACACTTTTTTTTTTTTTTTTAACAATTCTTTCTCTTTGAACCGTTTTTCATTTACAATAAAAAAAGAAAAAAAAAAAAATTTTCCGCATATTTTAAAAGAAATGAGAAAGAAGTGAATCGAATAAACAGACAGTAACAATAATTTATTTTGGATTCTTCATGTTTTTATTTTTTAAATATACAATAAGTATGTGCATATATATATATATAACTGTTTAGTTATACTTATGAATATATAAATACACAATATTTTTTTTTTATGTATATATTGAGTATATAATGTACTTACACTGTATATAGTTAAACTATAAAGTTTATAGCAAGCACAGCTTTTAATAATATTAATAGTAAAAAATTGTAGTAGTAGTACTACTACTAAAATATAGTATTAAAAAAATAATATGTAAAGGCGAGAATGGTAAAAATTTTCATAAATTAAGGAGAGTCATATTGAAAAAAAAAAAGAAAAAAGTTTAAGGAAATTAAAAAAAAAAAAAGTTCTATACAGTTAAGAATACTTATTTGCTTTTGTTTATAATATTATGTTTTTTTTTTTTTTTTTTTTTGTTTAATTTTGTTGTTTTTGTTTTTCATGTTTTAAGGTGGAAATTATTAAAAGGAAAGGGAAACAAGGGATATAAATTATAAACTCTTCCTTTTTGTCTAACTTTATTTTCAGTTTAAATTTTATATAAAAAAATATCTATATATATATACATATATATATATATATAATGCATATAAATAAGGATATATGGATATAAGCATAAAGATATGTTATATCGAATTTCGTATTTTTACTGTTATTTATTCTACTTTTATTATTCTATTTTATATACACATTTATATATGTATATATATAGGTATACAGTGTATGTATCTATAATATGAAAGTATATTCTTAACGTCGTTTTGTTTTTTATTTTTAATTTTTTTTTTTTTAATAATAAATGACCTTTTTTATTCTTTTGCGTTTCTTTTCTGTAGATATTAAAAATATAACTGTTCATATAACTGTATTTTTTGTTATAAGTATAATATAAAAATATTAATAAATATAATAAACATATGTACAAACAAATTTGTATAAAATATATAAAAATGTGTAGATACTAGATACATATTTATGTATATATATATATATATGGATATATGTATATTGTTTTAAGAATAAATTGTTTAGTGTCGCATAATCTAAAATAACGATAGATAAATATAAAAGAAAGAGAAATGAAAAATAAGGTGTATGTATTATAAGAATCACCTTTATGTAGATATATAAATATATATGCATTATGTATATAAGTAGATATTTATACTTATTATAGACCTGAAGTTTTTCGTATATTAAAAATGTCTAATTTAGTATAAAAAAAAATTAAAAAAAAAAAAACTTTTTTTTTTCCATTATATTTTATTGTAAAATCAAAAATTATTTATTTATTTTTCATTTTCTAATAATATACTTTAAACGAAATTCCAAATTAATAAATTAATTTTTTAGACCTATATTTGGAATTATGTTGTAAATATGTACCTATATTGATGAAATTCAATTGAAAAATATTATATTATATATATATAGTAAGTTTAAGTACTTATATATATATATATATATCTTTTAAACATTTATATATTTTATTTAGATACAAAATTAAGTAAGTAATTTAAAGTGTAGGTAGTAAAAAAAAATTTAAATAAAATGAAAAACAAAAAAAAAAAAAAGAATGCCAAGAAAATATTTCCAATGTCATCTTTTAATAAAAGATTTTTTATTGATCTTTTTATTTATTTTTTTTTTTTTTTTAAGAAATAATTAAAAATTTATATAAAATGTTACAAAAATAGAATATTTTATAATAAGTATAAGTATTTGATCTTATTAATAATAAGATATTTAATATATGTAAGTAAGTAATAATAAAATTTTGTAAAGTAAATAACAGATGACAATACTTAATTATATTATAAAAAAAAAAATCGTTTTCTTAGCACAATAATTATTTTTTTAATTCATAGACACACTATGTTATGATATTCTTGTTTTTAAAAACTATCAAAAAGTTTCTCCATCATAATTTTTTTTTTAAACTCCTTCCCATCGTTTTTTATATTAATGTTTTCCAGATCATTTAAGATTTTCTACTTGCACTTTTTTTCATTATGTTTAAATTTAATGTTTAGTAATTGATTAAAACAGGTGTAAAGTGCGTTTACTGTGTCCTTGTTTTTTTGTTTTTCTTCTCTTATTTTTAAGTGATAATAACTATAGGTTCTAATTAAAATAAAGATCTATTTTATTGAATTCTCTATTTTAAATCAAAGAACTACAATTTTTTTTTTTTTTTGATTCTTAAGAAATTATTTCAAGGGAATACTAAATAAATTTTTTTATCATTTTTCTAGATATTCTTTGTTTTTATTCAATATGAAATTCGATAGAAATTTTACACATGAGTACTTATGTATAATACTTAGTTTAGTTCTATAAATATCAAAAAAGGCCTTCTGTATATATATATATCAAATTTATAAGTATATTTATCTTTATATATGTATACTTATATATACATATATTATTTTATATATCTAAATATTTTTCTTTTACATATTTTTTATTTTATTTTATTTTTTTTGTTTTTTCCTTTAAACTTTCCCCAACCTTCATTTATTTTCTTTTTACTTTATAAATTAACCACCTTTAAGTAGATTTTACTGTTCTGAAAAAAATGTATACAATTATATATTGTATATATTTCTATACCATAAAAAAAAAAAAAACAACAACTGATTTAAAATAAAATGTGATATAAAAAAAAATAAAAAAAGAATTTTTTTTTTATATATACCATAGATATGTACCTTAAATACAAAATAATAAGACCTACTACTAAAGTTATGTATGGTAGTTTTATTTTTATCCTTTAGTTATTTAAACAATAAATATGTATTTACATTTTTTTTTTTTTTATATGAAAAAGGATATTACTTAGTTATCTTATAGAATTCTATATAGATATATAAAATAACATAAATATCACTTCAACCTGAAAAAAAAAAGATCTAAAGATTGTTTTGATGTTTTCTTTTCTTTTTTGTTACATATATTTATTTTTAATAAAATTCCATTACCGTTTGTTACTTTGAAGTTCCAAGTATCTCATTATTTAATAGTTAAATGGATGGATATCTTGTTATTTATACTTACCTTTTATTTTCAGTCCTATTTTAATATAAATATTTTAAAGTTTGATATGATATTCTGAACTAACTACTTATAGGTATATGTATATATTTATATATATATATATATATATTTGTTTGTTTGTATTACTGTTTTATTATTTATCGACCCACATCCTATCAATATTCTTTGTAAATATAATTACAAAATAGTAGAGTTTAAATAGACATTCCGACAACTTATAGAGAAAACAAAACTTATAATAAATGATGATTCGAAAAAACTTTTTGAAATTCGACTTTTCTTCTTTTATCCTTAATTACAAACCAGATATATAAATATATATATATGTATTTTTATTTTCCAGATCTTTTTAACTATTAAACACAAAAAATATATATGAATTCTCAGTTTTCTTTTACAGGATTTTTGTTTTTAAATTTTCTTATTTAATGAAAGTGAGAAATATAATAATGCTTAATGTAATTTTATTTTATTCACATTTTCTTACTTTTGGAAGAGTATTAAATTTATTTGTTTGTATATTTGTTTAATATTCTATCCTTTGTGCTTAAAATATACATATACATAATATGTACATAATATTACTAAGAATTAATTTGGATTTAAATATATTGTAGGTGTTATATTTCATTTTTAAGTATATTCTAATATTATATTCGTAGGATTAAGTGTTACTTATTCAATAAAATATTATATATTCATGAAAAGGTTAAAGGATTCAGGTTTATTCAAACGAAATAAGTATGAATTGATTTATTTTCGATTATTATTTTCCTAAAAGTATGCAATTCTATTAAATTTTATAAAATATTGTACTATAAAAATTAAACAGGGGGCTTCGGTAACCTAGTGGGTAGGCGTGTGGCGTATTAACCGAAGGAGTGTGGGTTCGATCCCTGCACAGGTCGTAAGTGTTTTTTCTTTACATACCCCCCTTACGACCTAATATAATGTAAATATATAGTATATAATATAAACAAAATAAATAATATTAGTATATAATTTAATAATAGTATAAAAACCTATAATGGCCTTAGTAGTCGATGGTTCAATAATATTGCATTACATTAATGTATGTAATATTAATATAAATAAATAAATAAAAGAATTAAGCCTAAGGGGCCACGGTGGCCTAGTGGTTAAGCAATATAAATAAATAAATAAATAAATTAAACTTAAAAAAGAAAATCTTGCTATAATAGAAGAAATTGCAAAATTGTTCCAATTATGGGAAACCATTTAGTTATAAAACTTAAAATAAAATTTAAAATAAAATTTACAAAAATAAAATTAAAATGATTAACTAACTAAAATAAAATTAAAATATAGGATAAGTTGAATATAAAAATAATTTCAATAATATTGTAAATATGCTATATAATGTAAGTAACTACATGTATTAAAAAACTTAATAGTCAGGCCCAAAATAGCCGTTGTAGCCGAGGGACTTACTGATGTTATTACAATTTATTGTATTAATATTAGATTAAATAAATAAATAAAATGTTTAGGTGCAGTGACAGAATACCCGAGGAAATAAAGCCCTTTTAGAATTAAAGCTCATAATTAAAAGGAATTGACTCATCTGACTCATGGCGCAGTGGTTAAGTTGCTAACCTTTCAATCGAAGGGTCTTGGGTTCAAACCCCGGTCAGGTCATAAATAAAAATATGTAGTACTTTTATATCGTAATAATGTATATCGTATAATTAATATTAGAAAAAATAATAACAATAATAATATTAATAATAATAATAGTAATAATAATAGCTGCCATCTTTGGTTATATCATGCAAGTAAGGTGTTATATACTGCTGCATGTTGTAATTCACGGATGGCGCTGACTCTGTAGTAAAATAATAACAATAATAATAATCGTAATAATAATAGTAATAATAATAATAATAATAATTAATAATAATAGTACAATAATTAAATAGTACAATAAATAATACAATAATAATATAACAATAAAACGTATTAGAAGGGATATTGGAGTTTTGCATAAAAATTGGGATATTCTCACTAATATGTATATGTGCGAGATTCTGAATTGGGAGGGCTTTTAGAGTTGGTTACAAAATCAGGATTATATGCTTTTTTCAAAATATGTATATATAAGTAATACTCCAATTGTCATGGATTTTAGAATTGAATTCAAAATCAGGATTATATAGCTACGCCTTCTACAGAATATTTAGATATATGCATATGCGAGTTTTGAATTAAAAGGATTATATACATATTAATAATATGAATAACCCAGATTTTGTAACCAATTCTGAATTCTCTCCTAATTCAGAAACTCGCATATGCATATATCTAAATATTCTGTAAAAGGCGTATAATACTGATTTGGAATTCAATTTTAAAATAACTCTCAAAATCCCTGAGCCCTTATCAATGAGACATTGCAGTGAGTCAAAAGTCCCAATGGAACTTCTGACATGTCACCAAATAAAATCCAGTCAAATGAAATAAACACTCATCATAGTAACCTTTGTGTTACTCAGTAGGCTTTAATTCCTTTTCGAAATGGACTTAAAGCCCACGATCTAGTGGTATTAAGACCCGTGGGCTTTCTTTTTTGAAAAGGATTTAAAGCCCACGGGCGTTAATTCCAAAAGTTTTGGAAGTAAGCCCGCGCACTTTAATTCCTCGGGCTTTCTGTCACTGCACCGAATTTTTAGTTGCAAATAAAAGTATCTACTTATAAACAAAAAAATAAAGTGTCTATTAATTAATAAATAAATAAATATGCGTATTACAATTTTTAATTGTAATTAATGGAAATCTATTAGACTTTAGCAAATAAATAAGTTCAAATCCTGCTTAGATAGAAAGTTTTTTTTAATTGAAAGGGATATTAAAGAAAAAAATAGCTTTTCTTAACAAATCCCCTTTTAATTGCTACTAAATATAGTACATAATATACAATATAAACAAAGTACGTAATATTACTGTATAAATTAATAATAGTATTCGATAATGGTTTTACTAGCCGATGGTTTTGTAATATTGCATTATCCTATGCGATATGTAATATTATTATAAATTATTAAATTAATAAATAAAAATAATAAATTATTTACTTAGGCCTTAGTTATTTCATTCGTTCTTCTAAAATTGTTAAGTACTTAAATTTAAGTAGTCACTTATTGTAGTTACTTAAAAAAAGGTGTTAAAATACTGAAATTTGACTAAGTAAATACAATTTTGAAAAAATACAAAAAAAAAATCGTATTTAATTACTAATTGTCTTTCTTACCTTTAATTACGATTATAATATAAATGAGAGGAAATAAAAAAGTATACATATTTATATATGTATAGAAAACATATATGTATATATGTATGCATATGTTTACTAATAAAACAGCTACTCACTTCATATTTACAGTAATCGTCAAAGAAGTGTCTGTGCAATTTTTCGAAGATTTTCAGGATTAAGGTCTTAAAATTAAAAAAAAATATTTTGTTGGTTTAGATAAAAGTGCTTTCTAACAAAACATATGAAGTACATTTTTAACTGTAAAATTTGCAACAAATGATACTTATAATATTCTATATTGAAATAAAGAGCATTTTATCTCAATGTTATAATATAACCAATAAATTTAGCCAAAATAATGATAACTGTGAATAAATTAATATAATTATATGTACACAATTATATACTTAGTTATATTACATATTTTAATTCATTTTTTGTTTATTTACTATTTTGTAAAAAAACAAAAAAAAAATCCTAATGTCTGTTATATGGTATAATATTTTGTGTACAGTAGCGTACATTACAATTATATCATAATTTATTTTATATCTTTCTCTTTACTAATTTCCATTAAAATTACCTTCAAATTTTCTTTTTCTTGACATTTTTCATTTTCATTTAATTCTTTACTTTAAGACATCTAAGTTAAAATCACTGACATTGTCATTATTTAGATATTCCTTTAGATATGATTCTTTTTTTTTTGTTTTGTTTAAATTGTTTTTATTTTGCATCAATTTCTATTAAATATGATAAACAATAAAAATAAATAAAATTTATTTAAGTATATAGAGAAGAAAAAATAGAATGCTTATCATCACATTGAAACCACAAAGTGTTTCATTTTTCTTTTATTTTTCTTCTCTTTCTATATCATTTCTTTTCTTTCTCGAAAATATATTTCTTTGTATAATGTATACTGTATATATTTTTTTAAATATTAAAGCCGCCAAAAAAAAAAAACATTTTTTTTTTGTTACAATATTCTTTCAAGAGATACTTTGAATTGAATTGGATTTTCTCGTATTTTCCTTTAGATTTATACCAAAATATATATATCAAATATTTATGATATTAAAAAAATAAGTTTGTGTGTATATGTATATGATTGAATAAATTGTAGATAATAAAATGTTTCTTATATTTAGACATTTTAATATTTTTTTGTTTTTTTTTCTTATATTTGTTAATATTTATTTTTATTCAACCTACAACATTCTGTTCTGACTACCCCATCAAATTAACCCACCCAAGTCGACCCTTATATTATTGTCTGTACTGTATGTTTTTTTTTTTTGTTTTAAGTATATCATATCTCTTTACCTCCCAATTATACCCACATATAATATAGTAAGTATATTTAGTTTTGCCTGAATTTTTTTTTGTTGTTGAGATTTCCCTTGAAAATTAAAATAAATATAAAAAAAAAAAGCAGCAACAGTATCAATCAAATTTTCAACAAAAAAAAAATGCTTAAGCTACATAAAAGAGTCGAGAGAGAGAGAGAAAGACAAAAAAAAAACAAAATAAAGAGAAAGCAACAAATACTATGAAACAATAAAAGATAAGGAAAAAATAAATAAATATAAATTTATTTTTATATATAAATATAATATGGTATGTTCTTTTTTTTTCTTAGATATTAAAATGACAGCAACAACAACAACGATTTACGACGACAGTATCAGCAGCGCAGCTACAAAAAAAAAGAGAATAGAGAAGAAATATAAAAAATAAATAAAGAAAGAAAAAATAAATCATAATACAACTGTTTGTGAAACGCTGTTAAGTTTTTCTTTTCTTATAATATATTTACACGAGCGGGAATTCCCTTACGTAATGTTTCATGTTTCTTGTCTATCATAGCTTAAAAAAATGTAGATATATGTGTTTATGTATTATCGTATATGAATGTAAGTATGTTGAATGAAAATTATGAGTTGGGATATGGTGTGGTGTGCCGTGTGCTTTTTTGGTAGATTGAAAATTTTTATTTCCATTTTTGTTTTGTTTTGTGTTTTTTTTTTTGTTTTTTCTACATTCTTTTTGTTAAATATCGAATAATAATAAAAAATAAAAACAAAATAATAGGTAACAAATAAAAATTCAAGAGAAAAGAGAGGAAAATAAAATAAAAACAAGAAGTAGAAAAAAAAAAATTAAACGAAGATAAGTCAAGGCAAGGTAAAAAAAAAAAAAACTTATTATGTTAATTCTATATAGGTATAATTTTTATGTTGTGTTTTGTTATGTTTATGTATTCTTCAACATTAAGTATTTCATAAAAATAAAACAGCAAAAAACAAAACAAATCAAACATTAATAAAGGTGAGGAGAATTTAAAAGAAAATGCTATTTTTGTAGAAATTTGTTTTTAATATAAAAAAATAGAAACAATATAAGAATTTGCTTTTCATAGCATAAAAACAAAATAAAAATAAATTAAAAATAAAAAATAAGAAAAAAAAAGTTTTTGAGAGTTTTTATAAACATCAAGTGTTTTCCATTTTTTGTTTTCCATTACATATTTCATTATTGTTGATCTGGTTATTTGTTATTGTTGAGGTAGTTGGTTGCAAATAATGTTATTTCTATTATTGTTGTTTTTGTTTTCCTTTTTTTTATTTTTATTTTATAGCGGGATTTTATGGAAAATTTATAGAAAAAAGAAAAAACCAAACCAAAAAAAAAGAAAAGAAAAATTAAAATTAAAAAATGTTGTGATAAAAATGATGGAGAACAAAACAAAAATCATAATACATAATAATTATTTCCAGATTCTTTTAAATATTGTGATATCTTTATATACATTATTTACTTACTTATGTATTTATTTATAAAAGAAAAAAAAATACAAAAGCCATTTTTTTTTTTTTGTTTTGGAAAATTTCATGACTTATAATTAACTGTATAGGACTATAAAAATTACTGATTCGATTCAATAAAAATTTATTGAAAAATTTGTCAAAATAAGAATAATAAAAAAAAAAAATAAGTATGTACAAAGATTTAACTATACCGTAAAATATTGGATGATTTAAAAGTAAATTAATAATTAAATTACTAAAGTAAAATGAAAATTTTTTAAAATTAAATTTACACTTAAATAATAATTTCTTATTTATAAAATTTTCAATTAATCTTTAGATTTTTTACTCTTATTAGTTATTTATTAAGTATATTAATAAATTTTTAAAGTTTTAGCTCTAAAATAAGTATATATACATACATATATATAGTAAATACATCTTCTAACTTATTAAAATCTTGTTTAAATGATTGGGAGAAACGTTTTTTTCTAATAAATTTATATGGAAGGCATGAACTTCTAAAAACATAAGGAAATAAAGTTCAGTACAAAATGAAAGTAGGTAACTACTATATATTTTAAAATATTTCATATTCCTTTCAAAATATTATAATTTTCAGCAAATGGCATCAAATCATTGTTTTCTTTTTTTTTTATTTTCAAAATTGTTTTGTATACAACAAAAAAAAAAAAATGTAAAAAAAGTGTAAGTCCAATTGAAAGATAAATCAGGGTCGTCTTATCCAATAGTATAACTATAGGAATCTGTGTCTAGGGCTTACGAATTTATAATGGACGTACGAGAATATATACATAATAAAATTCAAAACTAAATTTTTACATTAAGAAAAACAATAATTTTATTTCAGCAACAAACTAAGAGAAAATTCAAAATGATTCTTTCTTTATTAATGTCATGGTCATGTATGTTAAAATAATATAATTTTTTCTAATAAAAATTTAAAAAAAAAAAAAATTCGGCAGAAAAATTCGATAAAAATTTGACGATTACATGAAATATGAACAAGTGGATGCATGTTAAATACAAAATATGTATTTGTATTTTTCCGTGAAGAAAATACAAAATGTAATCGAATTACCTATGCTTTGCATCCAAAGACATGCATTCTATGTCTATCCCTATATATATGGATGGACATTATTAAAAGGTGAAAGCTATCTAGTAGTCTTACTTTAAAAAAATACAGGTAGGGTTATGTTCTCCAAATCTTGAAATAACACAAAAGCTTCCGATTTTTTTTAAGAGTGTAATCTTTATATCATTTACATATCATTGTCATCGTATACTTATGTATATACATAATAGTTTTATATTAAAGAGTTTATTGTATTTAATGATTATGATTTGTGCCATTGATTTTTTTTAAAAAGTCCAACACCGTTACTTTGAAAAATGGAACTAAAAACAATAATCATATCATTCACAGGGACTTCTCTTAGTTTCATTATAAATTATTTTAATATACTACGTTCTTTTTCATATTAAGTATATGTTGGAATATGCTTAGCGCATACGAATGGTTTACGACAACTCTGAAATAAAATAAAATTTTTCATGTCAAAATAAAAGCAGTTAATATTATATTGTATAATTGAATTATATTATTCTCTTTTAATTGTTAACCCATTTTATTTTGTATACTCGTATATATATATATATATATATATATATATATTTATAATATATGTATATACTTATATATATATATATATACATATTCAGTTATTTGAAAGAAAAAAAACTGTTGTGTTGTGTTTTAAAAACGGGGAAATTCAATTTAATTAAGTATTTAACTACATAGTTATTGCCTTTTTTTTATTTTCTGTAGACTAGGATAATAAAAAAATAAATTTTTTTTTACTAAACATTAAATAGTTTATAATAAAGAAAAATAATACTTTCCAAAATAGTTAGGTACTTATATATAAAATTTTTATTTTCAATTTGAATAATTTTAAATGTTTTTTTTTTTTTTTTGCTAAATAAATTAAAATAATTATTTTAAATTTAATTTAGGTATACATATATAGACCCGTCTAAATGCAACGCGGTTAAGTGCATAACTCGTTTAAAAGAACGCAAAAATTTTGCATTATAAATTTAAACATTATTTTCTAACATTTTTACTCGGATATTTGCAATTCGTTTAAATGCAAAAACTTTTTCAAAGCATAAAAAATCTCTGACTAATTAGCCATAATACATAGAAAAATACTCTTTTAAATGAACATTCATTAAAAAAAAAATTACATTTAAAAATTTATTTATGTATACGGTAAAATTATTTAACATTAGTTTTTGAATTTTAAGTAACGAACTGTTAATAGGTTTGCATTATTAAAATCACAAAAAATCAATTTTAAAAAACACGCATATAAGCACATATTTGTGCTTTTATCAATAGTTTTTTTAAATGCACAAATTTGTGCAATTATTCGGACCTCGGACTAATGTAAAAGCCAGAAATGAGCATCAAATGGCTGTATTTTTAGTGGGTGCAATTAAACGGGTCCGGCTGTATATATTTTTTATCCACATAACTATTTAAGCTTCATGCAAGATAATTGATTAAAAATGTAACAGTTTTATTGTTACATTATAGAGAGTTTATTAAAAAAAAAATCACACATTAATCTTTTATTTTTATTGGTTATTTCTTGCATTTAAGTAAGCATTTTATTATTATATACCTATGATTAAATTTAGGAAGAAAGATAACATAAAAAAATATCTTAAGAGTTAAATTTAAGTTTTATGGGATGGCGATTAAACTTTAATGATTAAGCCACCTTTAATCATTAAAATTTAATATTATTTTTTTCTGAAATTTATTATGTTTAAAAATACATATTTTAATCTATTTTATATATTAGAAAATACTTGTATATCCACCGGTATTGGTCTTTTTATTTTCTATTTATTAACTATTTGAATGGTGACGTCAGTTTCATAAAGTCAACGGTATATATTTTCTATTATAATAGTAAGTCAGTTAATTAAGAATTTCTTGTTAAAGCTAAATAAAAAATTTAAAACAAAAATTAACTTTAAATCTAGCATGTTAATATAAAAAGCCAAATAGAATAACTAGAAAAAAGTATATAGAAGATGAAAAAAAAAAAATAGAAGGAACACAAAAATAGAAAAATAAAAAAAACCAAATTGATATTAGATCTGAAATTTTAATTTAACATTATATGCAAAGCTTTACTCACTTATATGTAATTTGTTCAGATTTTGTTACTGGTAGGGCGGTTTGTTACGGATATGTATGTTTTTTTGCTTATGACAAAAAAAATTAATCATTTAGGAGACCTGAAAAACATAAATATTCATATTTTTTTTTATATACTTACATATATATATATATACGTATATACCTTATATGTTATTATATTATATAAATAGTTACTTTTTGTTTTACAAAATATAGATACTTATTTATTAGAAACAAAATCTGTATACCTACTTACATATAAATAATACATATATATATATTATATACTTTAAATATAAAAAATATTTTAAACTTTACAAAAACAAAAAAAAAAAAAAAACAACAGTAAAATATAAATCTCTACTTAAATATTCAAAAGGTCTATATTGTACAGTAGAGAGATATTTTATGACTATACTATATTTATATATGTATGTTGTGCAAACATGTATTTTTTAATATTATTATGAGTTTAATATAAAATTAATATTTTGTTTCCTTTCTAAGGATACTAAGGATACCCAACATATTTTTTTTTTTTGTTTTGTATATTCTTACATTTCAATAAAATTTCTTCATTGTTATTTTGGTTGTTGTGATTTTTTTTTTTGTTCTTCTGTCAACTAGAAAAAAAAAAAATAGAAAAGACTATTTAAGGAATGTGTATAGAAGAAATAGGAGGTGAAGGTGAGTGGTTTAAATGTTTAACAAAGGGAGAAAAATAATGTTAGTAAATGTATGTAGATATTGTTGTTTTCTTCTATTACATTATTTTTTTTTTTGTTTTTTTTTTTTACCTCTCGTGAAATGCTTGATTTGTAAAAAGTTTAAAAGAGAACAAAATAAATAATAGGAAAGAAAAAAATGAAAAATTTTACGTTCTGGGTCGAGTTTTATTTTTTTTTTTTTCATATTTGTTTGAATGTGTGTATGTACGGTTAGAAATGAATGTTTGACAAGGATAACGGTAAAAATAATAACTGATTGTATATATTATGTAGATTATATGGTAGGTGTATATATAGACCTACAGTAGAATTGCGGGGATAAAATTAAATGATATATAGAAAATGTTAAGGACTTATAAATTTTAGGAAGAATGAAAAAAAAAAAAAAAAATTTATATTGTTTGTTTGGTTTTGTTTTTTTTTTTTTTTTTTTTTTTTTTTTTTAGTTTTGAAGAATTATTTCAATTAGCTTTTGTTCTTCTCTGCTGTGTT
Organism: Poecilobothrus nobilitatus; assembly: GCA_947095535.1. NCBI lineage: Eukaryota > Metazoa > Arthropoda > Insecta > Diptera > Dolichopodidae > Poecilobothrus > Poecilobothrus nobilitatus. Next base: position 171,223,371 of record OX352773.1, read on the forward strand.
GAATATGTATGCTTCTATATTATATTGAATACTTTAATGTTGAATGATTTGAAGGTAATATGTTTTTTTTTTTTTTATACTGTTTGTTGTTGCTATTTTCTATCTATATTTAGACTTTTTTTTTTTTGTTCGTTTTTTATCTGCTCTTATAATCAATAATAATTACGTTTCGCTCGTAAAAAAAAAAAATTTTCCTTTTCCATTATTTATTTTAATATTATTTTTTTTGTTTGTTTTTTTTAGTTAAAAATTTTTTATTGAAATACTTACAGCTTTGTTTTTAAAGAGAAGCAAATATGTATAGGGATCAATTGGGTTTTATGTATAGGGTTTAGGTGTTTATTAATAATTTTATATTGTTTGTTTTTTTTTTTTTTTGGGGTATTTTGATTTTAAATTTGTGTTTTTTAAAGTGTTGCCGTATTTTACTTTTATTTACGTTCTTTTAATAAGGTTATTTTGTTGTTAGGAACTATTTTATGTACTGTTATTGTTATTATAGGTATATGTATACGTACTTATGTATATATAATGTATTATGAAAATTGTAGTAAGTAAATACGATTATTTAATAAATAAAAGATGATAAAATAATGAAAATAAATTAAGGTTATTTTATAAAATGGAAATAAGTACCTATAGAAAATTTTCTTATTAATATTAGTACAAATAAAGATTAATTTGGTATGGTAGAAGATAGTCGTGTTTGAGATTTTTATATTTACTTATTTTTAGAATAAGTATCTATAGGTATACTTGTTTTATATAGTTTTTATTTATTTATTTTTTCAGATTTACTGAAAAAAATTTAAAATATTTTCAAAATATTATCTAAAAATTATATATCTCGATTTTGTTTAACCGTTATCTGGAAATGAAAAATGAAAACAAAATTGTTTTACTCAAAATGACTAATAAGGGCTTTGTAAAGTAATAAAATATTAACAGAAACTTTAAACTATGAAAATCTTATAACAATATACAAAAAAAAAAAAAAATTGTACCGTTATGGTAAAACCAAAAAGTTAATGTTAACTCAGTTTTGACTGCCATGTCAATAGGGAACATTACAGAAACTTAATATTTTAATTTGAATTTTTGTTTATGCAAAATTGCAAAGCGTGGTAGATAATCTAAAGAATAGCTAAATAAAATACTAATTTAATACTTTGTTAAATTTAAATGAAATTAATTTAGAACTCGTGTTACTTACTTGTGCCAAATTAGTTTATTTTGAATACTATATATTCAATAAATATATTTTAAATTTATTTAAATAATTCTTTCATCGTGATTGGGCATACATATATGGAAAGTGACCAGACGTCCCGCATTATGAGGGACGTTCCCGGATTTAAATCGTATGTCCCGCATTGAAAATTGTCCCGGAAAGTGTCCCGTATTGTATATCTTACCTTATTATTGCACTCTATTTGTAAACTAACTTTTTTAATTAAATAACACTGATATGGTTTAACTGGCAACAATTATTTAAATTCAAAAATTCAACTATTTCAATTCAAGTATGTCATGAGTTTTTAGCGAATTCACATTGCTATTTAAAAAAATCTATTGCTATAATTGCTATTTCAGTTTAAAAAGTTGAAGTGTACTAAACAAAAGTGAAAAGTTTAAATTTATGCAAATTATTATTAGTTTATTTTTATAAAGTTTATTTTTTGTAAGAATAATTTTATTTTTTTCTTAATTTTTTTTTTTATTTTTGATATTAATTTTGAAATTATTTTTGATATTAAATTAATAAAATGAAAAATGTATGATATTTTAATTCGGAACAATTAAATAAATTAAGAAAATTATGTCCTGAGGAATGCGTTAAGCTTTTCTTTATATTTATTTGAACTTGTCCCGGATTTCAAAATAAAATACATGGTCACTACATATATGCAATAAAATTCTTGTTAACAAAAAAAAAATTAAATTTTAATTTGTTTTATGATCAACGTAATCATAATTAGTTTAATTATTTAGATTTATTTTATTACATTAAAAATGTTAATATTTCAAATGCAAAATCTTTCGAAAATTGAAGGTTTGTAACTAATATAATATAATTTTCAATTGTAAAAAAAATTAAATACCATTATTACAGAGTGAAAAAAAAATTTTTTTTTTTTTGTATTTTGTATAATAAACTTTTTGACTGAATTCTTTATGTCTATGGAATATTTTGTTATACCTATAACAAAATACATACATAAGTATATAACAATTTTTGTTATATGTATAATAATAATTTTGCATTCAGTTTCTGATGCATTCTTCCTTTATTCAGTTTACAGTTAAATTTTTTTTTTTTTTATACTTAAATACGATTTTTTTTTTTTAAATTTTTGTTTTATTATTTTATACTCATCTTGATCTGAAAACATTTTTAAATCAAATTTCGTGCAAAACTCTGGACGATGTCAAAAACAAGAATTTCAAAATAAAAATTTCCTGATATAAAATAAAAATCAAATAAAATAAAAATTGTTTTTTTTTTTTTTAAATCCAAGTGAAAAAGTTAAGTTTTCCACTATGCAATTTGAAATATGTATTTGTTTTGTTTTAGTTTTGTTGGCTTTTTGCTTTTTTTTTTTTTTTGGAAATGGCGGAAAAATATCATAATTTTACAGAGTGATTAATTAAAGGACATTCTATAATTATAACTATAAGTAATAAAAGAGATGATAAGATGTAAAAAATAACAATGTGTTGAATATATTGGGACAATAGAAACATATTTAAATAACAGGGGTATAGTTAATTATATATTTTGAAATATTTCATTTGATATAGAGTTGATATTTTTAATATGTATAGAATCACTAGATTCTACAATCTAATTTTTTTTTTTTCCTTTCTACTCCTATTAGGAGCGTAAAGTCATTCATTATTCATATTTAACTATAATGTTCAGTTTCTGGAATTATTAGTTTTAGTAAGCCATTAGTTACTCGACTGTCAATCTGTAGTTTATCTTTATAAGTCTTTATTTACTTATGTATATTGTACCTAAGTATATATAAATGTTTACTTTTCATATTACACACATATATATTTTTATAAATTTATTCTTGTGGAATGAAATTGAAAATTAGATAATAAAACCGTTTTTATAAATTTCATTAATATTTGACTAACTATCTAAACTTTCGATTCGACTTAATTCGAAGATTAATAGATCATGCCTCTCATGACTACTATGATAGTATGATATCATATAAACTGAAGAATGTTATTTTTTTAGATAACGGGTCGATTGCGTAAAACTGAACTTGAGCTCAAATCTCAGTTTTTCAAACAAATTTTCGAGTACAAGAATAGTTTTTGTTTAAAAAAGTAAAATTTGAGTTCAAGTTCAGTTTTATGGATTCGAGCCAATATTTAAGTATAGTTAATAAGTATAATAAATTCTAAGCATTATATAAGCGACAATATCATAAATCACCTTTTATGAAATATAATTAGTAAAAAAATAGTAAAAGAATTTTATTTCGTGTAACTGACTCTTTTTACAAAGCAATTTTTAAACAGAGAAAAAAAAAATGTATATTTAATTGAATGTACATACACGTATGTAAATTTATATACATATATTTTTAATTACATACACATATATACCTACTCGTACATAAGTAGTTAGCAAAAAAATTTTCAACTCATGTTTTTCACCTTAAAATTTATTATTTACCTTTTTTTTTTTGTTGTAAATTTTTTACGTTTCCATATTTATAAAAAACAAAAAAAAAAAATTTGAATCGCCCACATTAAATGTGAAGTCGTCTAATATTTGCATTAATAAAATTTTTCTGTTGTTATTTTATTCCCTTCTAATAAACGTTTTTTCATTAGTTATTTATTCAAATTTTTTTTTTTTCTAGTTGTTTTTTTTTTTTTTGGAATCGTAATTCTTACAAAGTAAAAAAAAAAAATATTTATTAAGGTAATATAATCCCCAACATAGACTTGAGAAAATCTTAAATTAAGAAATTCTATACAATGTAAGTAAATGTCTTACTTGTGTATAGCAAATAATAACTATTCTATTGTCTCTATTCTTACTTATGATGACAATTTATTTAATACTTTTTTTTTTTTAGTTTTTTTACTTAAAGTGTTTTGAATAAAACTAGGTGCAAATGAGTGGCACGGCACGACTTAACAATAAAATTGAAAAAAGTATACAAAAAAAATTAAAAGTACATATTTATAATGTTTTTGTTTTTGTTTTTTTTTAGCAAAAAAAAAATGCAATAACTACTAATATTAACTTTGATTTATTCATCGTTAATTTGTATTAAATACAAAAAAAAAAAAAAAACATATAGGTGCACACATATTTTAAAAAATGTTTTATTTTATTTAAATATGCATATGTGTCAGTTTTTATTAAACATATCTGTGTGGTAAATTCCATATTTCTAAATTATTTAAAAAACTTAGTCACTTGTTAATAATTATAAAAAATAAAAAAATATCTAATAAATAATTTATGTACACCCAACACTCGATTTACGTCTTTAAATGAAATAAGAAAAAAAAGTGTTTATGCCGTTTCAAAAAAACAAAATATGAAATTTAGTTTACACTTTGTTTTTTTGCAAACTTCAAGAATTATTTTAATTTAGACGTGTGAAAGTATATCAGAAGAAACACAAAAAAGGTCACACAAGGTCACATAGTTTAGTTTTAAAAAGGAATATGCGGCACGCTATATTTTAGGTTATCAACATCTATTTTATATAATGTTATTTACATCAAAGAAAATTAAAATTTTTTAATAATTTTTTTTTTCTTTTTTGTCGTAAATCCGTTTTTAAAAGAAAAAAAAATTTTTTTTTTGCTTAAAAACAAATTTTTGTTGATTAAAAATGCAATGTTAATTTTGTTTACGAACTTTACAAAACAAAAATGAATCTCAAAGTTACTTTAAACAATTAGAATTTTATATTCAATTACAGGAACATAATAATGTATAGAAAAAACAAAACATTACAGTCATGATAATTTGAACATGCGATATTTTCAAAAATATGAAAGAAATATTGCAGAAAACATTGTCATTTAAAAATGATATGGTTAAAATTTTGAACTACACAACCACACATACAGCGTCAAAAGGAACGCTTTTAATAAAATCATATGGTCAACATATAGATAATATAAATAGGAATTATTGGGTTGAATTTCATAAAACAGAGCTTGAACTCATAAGATTTGTTTGAAAAATATATGCATTTGAGCTTATGTAATGATGGCAATGTCAAATGGAAATATAGCATTGTTAAAGAAATAAACAAAAATTAAAGTAGTGAAAGTGGAAAAAACTCAGTTGTCATATAAGAAAAATTCGAATAAAATATCGAATACAATTACTGCTATACCTACTTAATATCAAAATTTGTAAAGTTGAAGCTGTATTCAAGAAAGGAGTTATTAGATTTATATAAATTAAGAACAATATCTAATTTTAATTTTGTTTTCATATTTTATTATTTTATTTTATTATTTTTGTTTAATTTGGATTTTATCACGCCCAATCTATTTGAAACTATAGTACATAGTGATTAATTTACATAATTTAGTTCAACATACAAATTGATGCAATATGATAATACAAAATATCTGGAACTTTTGGTGAAACTCTAGATTTTATTATACACATTAAATTCCTTCAAGAATTTAAATATGTATATTGCAAATGCAATTTTTTTTTTTCCAATGTCTCTGCTCGCTACTAATGTTATATTTTGATCTTTGGCTATCATGTATTGAAGACATAATTCAAGAATGTGTTTTACTTGCACAACTTCACGACAGCCGCAGATCAGTGGGTTTTCTTTTTTTTTTTTGATGGCTTAAATCCGAGTGTGCTAAGTCTATAGTTAGAACAATTTGTTCTCTACGGGTTAACTGGTTAATATACCTCCAGGTAGTCGTGTTAAGTTGAATTTGTCTCAGTTTGTTGCCGTCTAATACATTCCATTGTTCATTCCGCAGGAACTTTTAATGTTCCGTTATATTAAGGGTATATAGTCGCTTTATATAAAGTTTGAAGAAACGTCCTTAGCCAGTAAATCGACTTGCTTATTTTTCTCAATTCCAATATGTCCTGGAATCAAAAATATGTATACAAAATTTTTGTTAGGGTGCTTATTACTCAGATCTCTTATATCAATTGCAATAGGATGATCTGATTGAAAATTTGAAATACTTTTGGCAAAAGAGAGAGTATCTGTACATATAATAATATTACTTATCTATAAATAGCATACAGCTCAATAAACAAAGTACTTGAGTATTTCGTCAAGTGATATTTCATAGAAAGTACTTTAGTACTGGTTAATAGCATATCCTGTTTTTTCCTGATTTAGCGAGCTTTCATATTTTAAAAAGTTTATTGTTTTTTTTTTTGCCATTCATTATTTATCATTATAGTAGCACTGTTATGGTACAAATAGCTTATCTCTACTATATCATTATTGTTTGTTTGTTCTGTTCTTTAAAAAAAAAGGTATTCTGTTCATTATTTCTTTTTTTTAGATTTTTTTTTTATATAAGAGTAAAAAATTAAAACATAACAAAAAAACATGTCAAAGGTAAAAAAGAAAAAAAAATAGAAAATTAAAAATTTTTTACTTTTGATTTAAAAACATTGCATTTAAATTGAGTATACATAATATACAAATGAGATATTAAAAAGGAAATAAAGAATAGCGACAATAGTATAAACGTTTAGGGTACGTATTAGATCACAGAATATTACCATACCACACAGCAAATAAATAAATAATAACATCAATAGAATTATAAATTCAACTAATTTTTTTCTTTTTTTTAAATCAATTTATTTGATAATATTTTAAAAATCACTATAATTATTAATTCTATTTTAGATGATTATTAAAAAACGTGCAGTCAGATTTTTGTATTGGGTTTCAGTTGGTGTTTTTTTTTTTTTTTTTTTTTATAAATTAACATAAGTGAAAATAAGTAGAATACAAAAATATAGATACATATGTATATGTATATATAGATACATTACCTTAGCTTAAATTTACGGATCTACGATAGTTGGCCTAAACCCATTTCTCAAAAAGACATTTGGCATAAACCCAATTGGCATAAAAAGACACTTTTAGCATAAAGCCAGTTAGCATAAAAAGACATTTAGCAAAATTCCATTTATACTAATTGGACACCACTTCGCATAAAATCTCTTTAGTAAATGGAATATTTGGCATACATTTTTTGTAGATGATACTTTTGTTGTTGTTTAAATAGTAAGATTGGTTTATTTTACAAGTTGAATATTTTAATTGCTTTGAAATGTGTATGTAAAAAAAAAGACATTAGGAACAGTTTGGTACAAAACAAACTATTGTAACACTGATTTCGTAACTAACTCTAAAATCTCTCCTTATTCCGAATCTTGCATATATGTATGTACGTCAATATAAATATTGTGGAAAAAGCGCATAACTCCGATTTTAAATTCAACTCTAAAATCCCTCTAATCAGAATCTGACACATATACTCTATATATACACACATATATATATAGAAATTCTGGAAAAAGGGGAATCCCTGATTTTGTAATTAAAAATAAAATCAATACTTATATATACAAAAAATTTTGGTCACATTTTCATATGAAAAATATCGCCTAAAAATTTTAAATTTCAGCTTAGATTAGAAATTTAAATATTAGAAATTTAAATACAGAATTATAAACATCATCATTCGTCACGGTTGACGATTATCATCATCATCACCAACACTACTAACCTTATTACGTAACCAGCAACACAATTATCAACTACAAAAATTTTATAGCCAAATGTCCTATTTGCTAAAAAGATTTTATGCGAAGTGTTCAATTAGTATAAATGGACTTTTACTAAATGTCTTTATGTTAACTGGATTTATGCCAAATATCTTTTTGAGAAATTAGTTTAGGCCAACTGGGGTTCTCCCCAAATTTACATATATACATACATACCTCTATATGTACAAAATTTTATATTAAATTGAGTGTGAATATTATGTGACAGTTTTGCTTTAGTTAAGTGTTTAGAAAAAATAAAAAATTAAAATCTGAATATAGTGAATACTTATTGTCAATTCGAATATTAACAAATACATAGATATTATAATATCTACCTATATAATGTATTTTAGATTTTTAAATAATAAAAATTTATTTATTTTATTATTATTATTTTATGTATACATATTCACCATTGATTTATATATATATATATATATATATATATGTATACGTTTAATGTTAATTAAAAATGATTTTTCTAGGACATAAAGAAACACTTGAATGATTTCAATAATAATTAATTTTACACATAAGTTACCATAATTATAACAACTGTAACAGTACATACTAGACATCCAGACATAGTTTTTTTTTTTTTTGAAATTAATAAAAAATAATAATAAAAATGAAAGTAAATAATATGATATGACATAATTTTATAGCATGCAACATTTTTTATTGCTTTAATTTAAATACAACAACATTAATAAACTAAACGTTATATGAGGTATATACATAACTACATATTATGTATGTGACATGTGTATATTAAATGTTGTTTAGGGATTTAAGTTCTAAAATGAATTAATTAGAATAAATGGTACCTAATTGCTTCTTTTTTTTTAATTGTGTTTAGTAAATATCGGTTTTTTAGTGGTACAAAAGCCTAGACATAAAATTTTTGCATAGGGATTTGCAATAACTAATAAATAATATATAGGTTATGTGATTTGTTGTTTTTTTTTTCTATTATAGCAATCAGAGCAATTAAAAGTGCAATTAAATTTTTTTTTTTTGTTTCAAAATTAAAAAGGGTTCTTTTTTTTATTCTAATTTATTATTAAAATTTTTATTTAAATTCAAAAGATACCTTTGAGAATATTTAAAAAAGGTTAATTGTTTTTGTCTTTTTTCATGTTTGTAAAAAAATATGTCTGCTTTAATTGATTAACTTTTTAAACTTTTTGATTGTTTTTTTTTGTGTTAATAATGTAATTTACAGTAAGTAGGTAGATAAATATTTTTTTTTTTTGAAATATAATTAAGTGTAAATATCTTAAGTGTTTTTTTTTTTTTTTGTTTTAAATTTTCAAATCTTTTTGACTATTTTTTTAGGTTTATTAGAGCTGTAATTTTGTAAGTTGTTTATTAGAGGTTTTCTTTTGTTTTGCGTATTACTTACAATATAAGATTTTTATATTATAAAGTTTCCTCCTAATGATTTTTTTTTAGTTTCGTATTCTTATTAAAGAATGATTAAGATATTAAATTATGGGTGTTCTGTTTAACAGCATACTTATTTTGTGTTATAAGTAAGTAACAACAATCATATAAATAATATTTTTAATTAGACTCCGAGGTTTCGGTAATCTATTTGGTAAAAATACTCTTGAAACACAAAGGAAGTGTAGATTTGAATCGCACACAAATCGTGAAAATAATTACCCCTTACGACATTTACAACCCCACCTGAAAAGGAGAAAGGCTATGTAATTTCTTTGTCACATTTAAGTGGCTGGAGAATAAACTAAAAAAAAAATTAGACTTTAATACGGACAAAAAACTTTTAATAAATATTATATAACTACATATATGTATCTAAAAAATGGATCTATGTATATGCAAAAATCTTTACCATATTATTTATGCTGTGCAAGTTTTACCAATTTTAATATTAACTATAAACCAATTATTTAAAAAGGCATTAAATGAAAATTAAATTGCATTTAAAATTTTAATAGTTAAGATCTGATTAAACAATGTAAGATCTTGATTTGATATAATTTACAATAGTTTCTAATTTTTAATTTAAAAAAACACGATTAGATTTATTAAACTAAACACTTTGAATTTTTATAAAACACTCTTTAGGTATACATATTATATATACATATATATGTATATGTATTACATAAAATAATTGTTTATTAAAATACATATTATACTATTTACATATGTATTAAATGAACAATTTTTTGACAAGCCTATCAAATATTTAAAAAAAATAAAAAATAAACGTGATTTAACATAAATTAACATTTAAAATAATATAATTATTTAAAAAAAAAAAAAAAATGAAAAGTAAAAAATTTATGGAACTGCCCATTTTGGGTTTTTCTCGAAAAATTTTACTGTACACATAGTTACTACTTATGTATAAAATAAAAAATCGCTTATTAAAATACAGTTATTGAAAATACGTGACGCATTCAAAAAAAACTGTTACTTTTAATATAATTTTAAATATATTATTAAGTTTATTTATTTATTTATTTATTTTTATTTTATTTTTTTTTTAAATAACAATGAATAATATATGAATGAAAATAATTTTAAATATATATTATTAACTTGTTGCATTATTATACCCGTACGATAGGATCGGGTATAATAAAATTACTCCTCCGTTTGTAACACCTCGAAATAAGCGAGCTAGATATACCTTCAAAGGTATGGATCGGATCAGAAAAAAATTCTAAGACTTTTGAGCCATGTCCGTCCGTCCGTCCGTCAGCACGCTAACTCAAAAACTAAGAAAGCTAGAATCTTGAAATTTACACAAAATATTCTTGGAGTAATTTGTAGGTTCCCTATTTTTTTTGGTTGAGTTTGGACCAAGCCTTAGGGTAGCTCTCGAACACCTAACTTTTAGATCCCTACATTTTTTTTGAAATAGAGCTATGAAATTTTAACAGCTGATAGATCTCACAAAAATATTAATTTTATTTTTAATAACTTTTTTTTGTAGCCCCACCCGTTACGGAGCTACAGCTCCCCAAAGGTTCAAAAAAGCTCTATATTTAAATTGTTATAGCACAAGTTATATAAGGTATATCTTCATTTTGAAAACGCCAAACGATTACTACTTTCATTAGCTTTAAAAGTATATATACAATAAATATATATTTGTGGCATACGGTGTCTTAATTTACCATTATGTGAAACTCTAATTTTGCAAAATACTTCAACCCTTCTATCTTCTAAACGGCTTAAGTTGGAAACTTGAAATTTTGACAGAAGTTAGATCTTTGAAAATAAGTATGAGTCATTTCAGAAATTTTTTTTGTATCACCCCCCGTTTAGGAGCTGTAAGGGGTCAAAAACTGAAAATTTCCAATTTTTAAACACCTGTAACTTGAACAGCTGTTAAAATTATTTTTAAGGAAAACACAAAAATTAAAGCTTCAATATTATACTCTCATTTCTGTTAATAACTTTTTTTAATAGTATAGGGTTACTTTATAATTGACGAAAGTGTTACTTGATTTTTTCAAATTTTCTAACAAATTGCTTTAACGATTTTTTTGCATATTGTTTTACTCGATAATTTGAAATTGTTGAGGATATAATGCGTAGTACATAAAAATGTAAATAAATAAACAACATAACGGTTGCTTGAAGAATTTTTATTTATATAATATTAATATATATACATACTTATATGTTTATTTACATATCGTATATGTCACTAGTGAGTGAATGATAAGAGTATATATGTATATTATATAGCGCCGTATTTACATACATATATGTATTTTATTGTACTTATAAGAAATTATTCTGTCAATGGAATATTTAAATATAATATAATATAATATTTAAAATTATATTTACTGTTTTGTACTTAGTAAATTTAATACCGCTTACATTAATTAAATTTAAAATATTTAATACATTTACCGCTTAGTATTAAATGGTACTATAGAATATTTGAAAAAGTTTTGGATTGATAATCGTTATGTGGAAGGTTAGAATCTGCTTTTGAAGAATGTACATATAAACATATAGTTTGAATATATGTACAACCCATAGTGCTAGAAATTATAAAATTCACCCAAATTATTTTAAAATACTAAAATATTAAAAAAATAATATTGTAAGCAGAGTGACAGGGTGTGAACATACTAACGGTTCGTACGGGTATCTAAGAGTTGACAAAGTCAACTGTATTCTTCCTCGTTTTTTATATAATTATACTTTATTTATAATAAGTATGCCCATATACACTTATATATGTATATGATATGCATTGGCGGCGAATTATATTAAAAGAAATGACAAAATCTGAAAAATATTATACAATGAAATGTAAAACATAATTCCAATTTTTTTTTTTATAAAACAAAAATAAAAAATAAATGGTTTTTGTTTTTTAAATCAATTTCCTTTTACTTATAATTATTTTTGCATTAAATGACCCCAAGTGCATTGGACTTTGTCGCATTGTGGCAATGTAAATTATAAAACAATAAAAATTTAGTGTGAATAACATAAACAAAAAAAAAAACCAACATCGGTGAACATTAATTAATTTACAAGTTTCGATATTAACATTTGATAATACAGATGTTATAATACTAATATGTATTATTACTATTTTTTATTGTTTATTAAATTTATTTTTCAGATTTTATTATAAATTTAATAAATAAATAAATATATGTGCTTACTATTTTGTTTTCAAACTTTAATTATTAATTTATATTAATTAATTAATTTCTATTTAGCGTATTTCACTTAGTATATTATTAGTGTATTTCGACTTAGTGTACTATTATATTAAATTAATTATGTATGAAAATATATAGTGAAAAAATTAATTTAGTATATAAGTATACAAAGTATACTAATAAATATTAAATTTTTTTTGTGTGTCAATTATAAAACATTTATAAATATAAAAATTTAATTGTATACATTCATTAGGCATTCATACATACTAAATGATTATTCGCCCGGTAAATCGGCCGATAATCTTAAACAGATAATCGACCGATACATTATTACGATCTCTTTGTAGAGCAATTCACCAAAACTCACATTGCAAACATCACATTGCAAAAAAATCATTAAGCAAAAAACTCGTTTCGTAAAAACGCATTTGTTCAAAAGGGTAGATGTCAAATTTTTACTTTGCAAAACAGACGTTTAACAATTTTTCAAATAACATCAAGTACATGGGGGACATTAAGTATACATATTCTGATTTTATAACCAACTTTAAAATTTGTCCTAATTTAGAATCTCGCATATATATACGTACATATATATATATATATATTATATAAATATTTTATACAAGACGTACAACGCTCATATTGTAACCAACTCTAAAAATTCCCTCCTAATTCAAAATCTCCCATATACACATTTATACATATTCTGGAAAATGAGGAAACGTTGATTTTCAAATCTACTAAAATTTCTTCTAATTATTTTTGTAATCCCCGCTGAACGAATTATTGAAACCCTGATTTTGAAACCTTTCCTAATTACAATTGGGTGCCACTCCCAAACCTCTGCTAAACAATTTTTTGAAACCCTGATTTTGTAACCAAATATGAAATCCCTTCTAATTCAAAATCTATAAAAGTATATGTTATATACTTATATGTATGCCTATTCAGAAAATCTTAACTAATGTTGATAACACTAAACAACAAATTATTAAGAGTGTTATAACAACACATTAATTTAAAAAAGTTTTTTTTTAATTTTTAAAATGGATATTTGCGAATTGGAAATTTTGAAGTGAGGGATTTGCATTGTGATTTTTTAGATAAGTGAACTTAGGAGAAAAAGATATTTGTCATCTGAGTTTTGCCAACTGTTACATTCCCATCTTTGTATTTTAACTAAAACATCAATCTGACAGATAAGAATCTTTTAATTTTTATAACGTAACGTTGTATAGACAAATCTGTTGATTTCAGTATAACTGGCCGATAAAACTGTAATTTTATGTCAGATCAAACGATTTTTATAAAATTTAAAGCGCAAATAAAAATTAAAAAATTGAATAATTCATTTTTACCATTGACAAATAATTTTCATGCAAAACAAACATGAAAAGCATCAAGATAAATCAAAAATAAAAATTAAGATAAAATGTGTCCTAATTTTGATACTTTTCCTAATTACAATTGGGTGCCACTCCCAAACCTCTGCTAAACAATTTATTGAAACCCTGATTTTGTAACCAAATATGAAATCCCTTCATCAAGATAAATCAAAAACAAAAATTAAGATAAAATGTGTCTGTTAGTGTTGCTGGTGTGTTGCTTCGGTAGATTTTTATTTGCAATTGATCGTACGATTTTAGTTTTACAGATATTTTTGCTATAAGCACTAAAAATATTTTCACAGACTATTGACCGATTTCTCCAAATTGGCCAATAAACTCGATGTGTGCGGACCTATTATAATAACATTAATATAATGAAATTTAATAAATTTCATATAATTAATAATTGAAATCATTATATTTTTTTTTTAAACTGATATACATTTTGGTTGTAAAACTTGAGATACATATTTGATATAGGTAAAAGATACATAAACGCATATTAATAATTCATTATCTATATAAGTATTATTTATTTTAAGATTGATTTCTTTTATACATTTATTTTTCACACATTTACAATAATTTATTTATTATTAATTACTGAATTATGTGTTAATGACGTATTATAAGTTGTTTTTTTTAAATAGATTTGATCCTTTCTGAATTAAAGATACATAATGAATGTTCTATTTTTAAATCCTTTATACTTTATAGCATAGATATTATTAAGTAAAATAAAAAAAAAAGCTTGAAGCAACATCTAAGTCTAATCAATGGCTTGGTAAAATAAATGATTACTAAAATGAAGGCTTATTATCCTTCAAATAAAATATTTAAAAAAATTTTATTGATGTGTCATATGGTTCCCTTAAAAAATTCCAATACTTAAAATCAAAAACTCAAAATCATAAAAAAACTAAATTGAAACCCCACAACATCGAAATCAGAACCCCTGGTCGTTTTTAATAATAGCCGCAATTCTAAATTTTATATTTATTTTATTAAATAAATATATATACACATTCACTTGGCTTTTGTATTTATACATATACATATATGTAACAGAAAATAATTCAGATAATATATATATGGATTTATTTTTCTTTATTTCTGCTATACATTATATTTATAATGTACAATATTCTCCTAATTATACTTTTTTTTACATACACTATCCTACATAATCCTAAGTTTTCTTAAATCTCTTTTCTCCAGACCCACCCACATCCTTATTTCATAAACTAAACTGTACATTTGTATTACAGGTCTCAATCTAAAGTTTAGTTTAAAAGGGGGTTATTATGATTGGTTAAAATCTAGCACTATCCGGAAGAATCGCAGCCTATTGCTCTGGATGACTTTTGAAGTTGTCTACCGACCCTCGTAAAAAAAAATTATATATATATGTATATATGTATATATGTCAATAACAAAGCACTGGAATAAATAAGGAGCTGCCGTCCTCAAGTTCCCGTAAAACAAATTGTTGTAATTCTGATTTTGTAACCAACTATAAAAAAAACTCTTCTAATATATCTAATATATATTTCAAAAAACCAAGCCTGTCTTGTTTGTCCGGTTTGAATTGTGTGCTTTTTGAATACTTTAGTCGAGTTTCAATTATGTGGTGTTTGGATTTTTTTTTTTGTATTTTGTAATTTTTATTTTAAATCATTTCAGATATTCCAAGATTACCGCCTTATATACCCCTTGTATAGTAGCAAAAAGGGAAGAAAAATAGTTATAAATCAAAAACCTTTTGTAAAGTTAAAATTTAATGTATCATCAAATAATAAAAAAAAAAATTCTTCATAAAACTTACTAAACATTTCCTGTAAATTTTGTAAATCAAATATGTAATTTCAATTTAAAATCAATTACACTTCTTTTTAATTTCTTTTGAAATTCTATTCTTTAACAAAACCTATTCAAATATGATATACTAATTGATATTAAGTTATAGTACGTTAAAATACATATATGTATAACTATATTATATACATATTATCTATAACTTAACATTTTCTATTAAAAACTCTACCGAAAAGATGCGATTATAGACAATTTGTAACCAAAGGAAATTAAGCAATTAAATCATTTCCTTTTTTTTTTTTTTTTCAAATAAACGATTATCAAAGATAGTTTCTTTATATGTATATATATATATGCTCATTTTAAAAAGAAAATGTTATAGCATTATACATTACAAACCACATGGAGTTAAATTACTACCTTGGTTATTATACTTACTAACACAAATATCAATTATAAATCAAAAAACAAAAAAAAAACAACAAAAACGATAAAAAATTAAAATTATTTGAAGGTAACTATTATTGAAGGTACTTAATATTGAAAAGATAGAGATAAGAGATCAAAAGAACTTTTAAAACAATTCTAATAAAAAATATATAACCTGAATATTCAAATGATTACTTTCATCTATCAATGTATATAAATATTAATCGTCATTGTCTATTTATATATATTATATCTATATTTATATCTTTAAGTTATCCTTAAATAAATATAAACAATTCGCTAAACATTGATTTTTAAATAATTTTAGTTTCGAAATGAAGGCAATTTATAACATCCGTCGGAAAATATATTCTTATTTTGCATACACTTATCTCGTAAACGTAAACAATACTTAATTTACACGGTTTTGCTTCTACACTATTTTTTTTTTTTTTTATTATATAAATTTATACTTACAATTAAACATATCTTCGTTTTTGTATATAACATCATTTGTTCCGATTTGCACGGTTTGAATTTACAGTAACTAGTGTATTTTTTTGTTAATCAAGGGATGGCTGTATATCTTTTTTAAAATTTAAGCTTTAATTCGTGAATTCAATGCAATATATTTGACGATTTCTCTATATACTCTTTAATCCTCATGTACCTTCAATCGAAGAAATAAAAATTAGTTCGTCTATCATCTATCATATATTTTAAATTTTTTCATTATTTGTATCGTATCAATTTCATCATAATATTTTCTACTTAAAAGAGAAAATGCCGCTTCAAGCAATAAAGAGGACACAAAAACAAAAAATGTAAAGAGGAAAACTATATGTACATAATATGTATATACTAAACATATATCGAAAACTCCAATAATAAAAGTTAAAAAACAATATTCTTTTTCTCAATTCTTATCAATTTATATATGTATATACATATATTGATTTTTCTTTTGTTTTTATTTTTTTTTTTCCTTTTTCCTTTAGATATTTGTGACTTTTTTAAACACATGTATCTTTGAATCGTTTAGAACTCACAGAATGTAGTCAAAATGCCATAAAAAAAAAATATATTAAAAAAAAAAATTGATTCGAAAAATAAAAAAATCAAACTACCATAAATTTATAGATAGATATATTATACACATACATACAGAAGATATATGTATATCTCCAATGATTTTTTCCAATTTTTTGGTTGGTTTTTTTGTTTCTTTGTGATTTAACTGTCGTCTTTAATTTTTTTTATGATTTTAAATAGATGTATATATCTACAGATAGTATTACCATGCCGACACAATCAGAAATATAAAGTTGCATTCATTTTATATTGACTATCAGAACAAGTGTCAATCATATACTTATATATGCATACCCACATATTATGTATATAATATACATTTTTTTTCAATTTCAAAGTACCCTGTAAATTGACTAAAATTGCTTGCAGTTTAAAAATTTCTTATAGGGAACAAAAAAGAATAAATAAAAAAAATATCTAAAAGAAGGGACCATATTCCATTCCCAAAATACAATATTCTGAGCAAAAAAAAACATTGTTATAGGTATTTGTTTTTTAAAGGAACATTTTTTTTTACGTTGTATAACCGCCAGTTAAGTTAGATATACTTACATATATTTGTTATATATGTATTCATATGGGTATATTTTTATACCCATATGTATAAATCTGACCTGAAGGCCAACAAAAAAAATTATTTTTTTTTTATATTATCATATAAGAGTACCGTTAATAATTTAAAAAAAAAAAAAAAAATAAAATCTTAGTGGAAATCTATTTGCGTGACAGATCCTTAAATTCCAAAAAAAGAAAAAAAAACAGAAAAAGAAATAAGCTATTTTTATTAAGTTAACAATATTGAAGGACAAAACATTGAACATTGAAGGACAAAAATATGATCACAACATTTTATGTTTTTTTTTTTTTTTTGTTTAATAAAATGTTATAATTTTGTACAAAAAGTTAGAAAATTATCAATTTTAATTTAACAAAAAATGATATTTTGAATGATTTACATCGTTCATTTTAAGTTGTTCATATAGGATTGATTTTAAGGGGAAAAAAAGCATAGTTCAATTTCATTATAATTATCATAGAGAATTTATAAGTGAGTTAATTCAATTAATAAAATGTAGTTACATAATATATTCAAAGGCAATATGGATATGTATTTATCTTAATGGTATGTAATTATGATAAATGATGTACTAATAATTAAATTATTTTTGTATTTTACTGTACAAAAGTCAAAAAGATATTCTTTATGGTTGGAAGAATTAACCACTATATCATATAAATTAATTAAGTGCGAAGGGTGTCAGATTTTCATTTATTTATCATTCAACTCAAGTGAATTAGTTTAATTATTTCTACATACGTATATATAGTAGCATATTGCATTAAATAAATTATTAAAAGTATACATACATATATAGTATTTGAATCATCCTTAAAATTTCATTTTTTCCTTTTTTTTTTAAACCAATATCTGAAATGATATTTAAAATATTATGCTACAATAATAATGAAAAGGGGCATGTTCATTCCTTATCTTTTTCTTTTTCTCTTTTTATTTTTCCCTGTTAAATTAATTTAATATATTACCAAATATATTTGAAATATAATTAGAATCGTCACCATTAGTTACATACTCACATTTATATGAATATAAATATAACGTATGGGAATATTTATCTTTAGATCCTTTGAGCAACAAAGAAACCATACATATCTATATAAAATGATTATTAAAATTTAATATAATAACATATGTACATAATACACGTACATATATATTTATGTATTTATGTAACTGTTTTAATTAATAATAATTTATTTTCTATATTATATTTTTATATTATTTCATTATATTTTTGAGTTTTTAAATGAGGATATTATTTTACAAAATACATTTTAAATAGATTTAATATACTGTATATGTCTACATAACATACATATGTATGTTATTTTGGTATTCTGAAATCGTGACAATAAAAAAAACTCTATGTTCAAATGAGAATATGCATTATTATTTTTTCAACAAAGAATGCAATTTTATAAAATGAGAAGAGAAAATAAGTAACTTTGGGCCTTTCCACACGAGTAGTGTCCTCTTTCGTCATTTTTTACTTTTACCTTCGTTTCATACCCTCTTGCCTATAAACTAAATTTGTGGTGGGGATTTTTAGGAGTAATTTTTTAAACCAAAATTTTAGAGTTTAAAAATTTAGTCCACTAACACAAACAAAAACTCAAATAAAAATTTTTATGAGGGTCAAAAAAATTTTATTTGTACATACGTTTCATTCTCGTTTGGAAAATTAAAGAAAAAAGTTTTTGAAACGGTCGCAGCAAATTTTTAAAAAAGTAAAGTGATTTTTGATCTTTTACTTGATGAAATTATTAAAATATATTCTATTGACAAAAAAAAATTATGTGCACAGTACAGAGTTTATTCTATTTCTAGGTACATACATATATAATATATATTATTTAAAAATTACAGGCAAAAAAATCTTATGTTACTTAAATACAAAAAAAAATTTATTTGTTTTATGCGTACTTTTTTTTTATATTTATTATCTACCTCTCGCAACAAATTTTGTTTTAAAATGAAATATTTACACACACATATAAAAGTAACGACTATCGAGAGGAACAGTGTGGAAATAAAAAAAAGAGGAAAGTAGTCACGAAACGAAAGAGGACACTACTCGTCTGGAAAGGCCCTTTAAGGCTAATTTTCATGGAAAAAATTTTATCCGATATCGGATATTTAGAAAGAGTAAAATATACTTAATACTACCAATAGGAAAGAGGGAGAAAAATAATGAATTCAAATGTCATGTATCCATAAGAATGTTAGTAGTGTGCCCATTTTTTTTGTGTACATACACATTTTTTACGTATGTGTTCAAAATATCGGAGAAAATTATAAAAAATTTAGCTTCAGCGAGCTAAATTTCATCCGATATTTTCTGAACGCTTGTACCGATATTTTTGTATTTTTTCTCTGTCATACAAGTAGTGTTTTGTATCTTTATATTTTTTTCCATGAAAATTAGCCTTTAAGAATTTTTTTGATTTTTCAATTTATAGTTATTATAGTATCACACATTTAGCTTAGTACAAACATCAGTTAACCAGAAAACATATAATAATTTACAGAATTACTTATCATCAACTAATTTAGTTATCATTTACTTGTATGTATTACTATGTTAAATCATTTTTTATGCTATCCATCTAACACTTTTTAGGACGGTTTTTATGTCTTATACCTTTATTACTCTACCCCTATCCATTGATTTTTGTATCCCATTTAACTAGAGTTATTAATTCATCATTACATCTTATTATGTTGATATCTTTTATATATCGTGTTTAGGATCATCAGTTTTCTTAAAATTTTTATCTTGATTAGTTTCTTACTAATTTTTAGCCCTTTAAAGTTAACATTCAAATTTTTGATCCATATGCTGCAATGATGCTCCGATTATTAACGTTCGTATCACAGAACTTGCAGGCATTAAATTGCTATCTATCAATAATACGCTCAAATTTACTGTAGTCTATAGATTTATGTGACATATTAAAAAGCGATCAATCGATCAGAAATTGTTTGGGTTTGCTCTACAACCTTAGTTCACGAAGAAAAACATGATTTCAGTCACTACAAACTTTCTGGACGCAATTCAATTTAATCAAAGAAGTTTATTTTCATAAAACGGAAAATGTTCCGGATCAGCCCAAGTAATTTTGAGTAAAACGAAACGAAGGCATTTTTTTACGAGTTGATTCAATATGTAAAAAGTTATTAGAGATACAATACTTGATTTGAGTAGATTTGAATATTCAAAGAAAGGTCATATGTTTTAGTACAATGAAAAGGTGTTTCGTGATATAGGGATCAAAAAACTTTTTACAAAGAGGCATAAAAAAATTATAAGAGTTGAATTAGTTTTATTAACCCGTCATTGAAGACTAACAAAAAAGCTTGAAAACCCCATAATTTGGCATTTATTACTTAATTCAAGAATATTATTTTAGTAACATTCACCAAAATTATTGAGTAATTCGCCAAAATTACTCAATAATTTTCATTTCATTCATTTAACATTCACCAAAATAATTGAGTAATTAATCATTAATGAAAATTATAGTTTCGTTTATTATTAGAAAAACTATGAAAATAGTAATGGGATAAAATATACATCTGGGATATAATGGGATATAATATATCCGTTTTTCATAGGTTGTAAAAAGCAAAGAATATAAGATGGCTTGCTTGTAGAACTCCTGAATTTTGCAAGAACCAAATAAGACTATGACATTAAAAACCTATTAGCTTATTGCATTTTATAATATTATTAAATTTAATATTTGATTGATAACTAGTTATTTGTAGATTTATTTCTGTATCCTCGTTAAACTTTACTACACATTTAAAAAACAAAAAAATTTTTGATTGAAATCAATCTAAAGTTCTAAATTTACACACAATAAAGGTGAATATTTTCAACTTAATTACATATTCATTTAAACCTATATTTTTTTTTTTATGCATTTCTCTGCCACATAAATGTGGACAGGAAATTACACAGCCTTTCCTGTTCAGATGTTGCTGTAAATGTCGTAAGGGGGAATAACTCTTACGACGTGTGTGGGATTCGAACCCACACTCCCTCGGTATTTACAGCATATTTTATACGCTCTTAACCACTAGGCCACCGAGGCCCCCTTAAACTTATATATTGAAGGTGAGTAGGTCTGAATAGCCCATTTTGTAAGAAATAATAATCTAACTGAAATTAAACATATTTCTGAAAATTCCACTTTTAAAATTAGCTAATTACTAAAAAAACAAAAAGAAAATATTTTAAAATTTTGCTTTTACGATTCAAAAATGTACAAATCATTATGGGTTAAAGATTATATAAAATCATTTACCATAGATCCTTTTTAAAACCAAAAAAAAGCACCCATTCAGAGTAAATTGATGATCTGTTATTAATAAATACATACTTATATACAACTAATCAATCATTTTTTTTTTTATCTTTTCATTCATTCGAAAAAATGAAAATGACATTAAAAAGTGTCTAATTTTAACACAATCTCTTCTTATTTCACAGCTAATCACTTTTATGTACATTCTGTACGTTTGTCAAAATTGTTAAAAATGCAAAACAAAAAAAGGCAAAAAAAAAACTTTTACTCTTTTGTAACCACTAGCAGCCAGAATTGGTAAAGGTAGAAAATACCCTTGTTAATTTTTATTTCAAAAATATTTATAATATATACATACATATATACATACAACATAAAATATGTGTATAGATTTATAAATAAAAACTGCTTTACAAAAACATGCTTAAAAAAAAAAATTTTTTTTTCTTTTTTTTTCAAAAGTCATGTTGTTGAATCCTTATAAACTGCAAGAAAACACTAAAATTCAAAGAAATCCCTTCAAAGTTATCTTTTTCTTGTCTTCCATCAACAAAAAACCAAAAACAAAAAACAAAAAAGGGAATCATCACCGTTGGAGAGTTTTACGACTAAAATATTCCTCTGATGTTATTTTTTTTTTGTTTTTGGTCTGAAGGACTTATAAAGAAAAATGAAACACTTCATACTGAACAAGTTTTTTATTTATTTTTATTTTTTGTTTCCTTTATTTTTTTCTTCATCATTAATTTATAAGATAATAGGAATGATCTAAAAAACAAAAAAAAACAACAACAACAACAAAAACAACAATATAAAAACATACAAAAAAAAAATTGTTTGTTGCTGCTTTGCTTTTATTAATCGTTCCTTTAGAATGTTTTCTAGAATACAAATTATAGACAGATAGATTTATATACCTATATACATATATATTTATAAGTATATATTATTGGTATATATATATCATTCTATATAATATATAACTGAACAGAACTACTATAACTGTTGTAGATGTCATTTGAATAAATTTTCAACGTCACAATAGTTGAATTACCATTTCTACGCACTATATATATATGTATGTATGTATATATAATAAATAGTACGTCGTGTATATTTTGTGGGGGTGAATAAACACAAAAAAAAAAGATAGAAAGAGATAAAAATTAAAACAAAAAAAAAACAAAAAAAATGTAAACAACGAAATGTTTCACTGTTCTAATTTTAATATCGAATGAGAACAGAAAAATCCTCATGGCTACAAAAAGTTGAATTAAAATGAGTTCAAAATTAAAATAAAAGTAGATGAAATACAAAAAGAAAAAAGTGAGTTATATAGAATATTGCTTATGGCAATTTTCAATGCTGATCCTGTTCAAAATGTTTAATTAATATTCTGGAAGTTAAAAATAGAAAATTTTTTTTTTTTATGCCTATTTCTTTTTGTTGCTCATATTGTAATTTTTTTTTGTTTTGTTTTTGTTTCTTACATTTTATCTAAAATTAAAAATAAATAAAGTACAATACAAGTTTTTATTTATATTGTCATCAAAAATAATCAATCTAAAACGAATTTTTAAAGATTCTTTGACAATTTTAAGTTAATTACTTATACAAAATTAAAAATTAAAATTCTTGTAATTTTCATAAAAACACATCCATATGTATATTTTAATGTGCTACAATAATTGTTAATACAATTTAGGTCTCAAGTTATATTTTTTTCATATTACATATTATAGATGACTGGTTTAGAGAATGAGTTAATGAGACAATAACTTTAGATGTAATCTGAAAAGGACGCCAAAATTTGAATATAAAAAATAATTCCATAAAAAAATTTTTTTTTTCGCTGTATGAATAATTACATATATACATATATATATATTATTTTATTTCGCTCTTTAAAATATGACCGAACTAACATCACAATAAACATGTTTGTATATTCCTTGATGCTTTTTCCTTCTATCAAATTTTTTCTGTAATTGTACTAAACCTATAAATTTTTTTCCATTCCTGAACTATTTACCGAAGCTACCAATCCTTTGAAAATTTTAAAATTGTCTTAGAAGATGCTATAAAAATGTCAGAGGAGTAAGAAGTAGAAACGAAATTTGTTGAAAATCCTTGAAATAAACGCCATACAAATATTGATGCAGAACACTTTAAACTTTTAGAGTTTAGTGCATTTTTTCTTTTTTTTAATGCATTTCTCTGCCACATAAATATGAACAGGAAATTACACAGCCTTTTCTTTTCAGAATGTCGTAAGGGGGTATAACTCTTACGACGTGTATGGGATTCAAATCCACACTCCCTCGATGTTTACAACGTATTTTATATGCTCTTATCCACTAGGCCACCGTCCACCCCATTAAGTATTTGCGATCAAATAAATGATGACGTCTGAGAAAAAAAATGTGCTGATATTGAAAATTTTTTGAGTGATGATAATCAAACGAACATATGAGAATCTTATCGGGTTTGATAAAATGAAGTTTTAATGTGTTCATCTAAATTTTTTCTGTCAATAATTCATTAGATATATTTTAGAGTTTATTGCAGCAAATAATCTTGCTCGATCTTTTCAAAATTGATTTATTACTTATTACTTTTGCTAGTTTAGAACTAATTTTTAAAACTAAATTATAACTTAAATAAATTTTGTTTATTGTAAATAAGTAATTGTAAATTTGATACATTTTAACTTTTTTACTCTTTCTTTACTCATCTCACCTAAAATAAAGGGGAGAAAAGAGAGAGCAAAAGACCCAAAATAGCTGGCTTCGAAAAAGATCTTGAATTGGCATTGTACATATTTACTTTTATTGCACGATTCCAATTTTATACTATTTAATATATATTTATCTTAGACACTTATCAAATATGATATTTGAAGAAAGAGTGTTTTAAAAAACATAATAGTTACTTAAAAAATTTTTTTTTTTTCTTACTGTATGTTAAGATAGGTTTATCTTTTAATTATTTTTACCATAATTTTTTTTTGTTCTAAACTTGAATTGAATTTTCAAATTAAAAAAAAAACAAAAATGTGTATCTTATGCTGGTATTATATAAATTATATTTTACATGCATATACAACTATGTAAATAATATTTTTATGTTCATACATTCAGAAATTTAGATTTGTACAGAAAAAAATACAAAAAATTCTCAAAAAAAATTTTTTTTTTTTGCAAATTTTAACATTTTGATTAGTAAATCTGACAAAATAATCTCTGCGAAATATTATTTTCAAATAACGGTAAATTTATATACAAATTGCAAAAAAATTATAAGTTTTATATTAAAGATTAAAAAATTTCCATTTGTTTGACATTTTTGGATTTAAGAAATATTAAACAATTATCTGACTAATAGTGCAATGCGTATATGTTTTGCGGTCTTTCAGACGAAAGATCTAGGGTTCAAAATTCGATCGAATTTAAAAATTATATAAAATATAATACATCTGAAAAGGAAAAGTTAATTAATTTCCCCATTACTTTGTATATGGTGGAGGGACCAAAAACAAAAAAAAAAAACCATAATATGTAATTAAACAATTTTGATGACTTTTAACTCCGTTATGAGTGGGACTAAATAAAAAAAAGATGATCAACAACATTTAAGTTAAAATTCTATAATATCTGTGTAGAGTATTTACACATGTCTCTTTTGCACGGTAAAGTTTTATAAACAAACATTTTGCACCACTGAACACTAGAAAAAGAATTGTAGATTTTTACTCTATTAAAAATGTTATAATTAAATTACCAACAGCTTTACACTACCGCTGTTAAATGCAAAAATTATGTTCTTAATCTTTATGTTTAAAAAAAAAAAAATGTTTTGTTGTAGTTTTTTTTTTATTAAACTCATAAACAAGCCAATCTAAAATTCTTCTAATCTATATTCTTCTTCATTTAATTTTTGGTTTTATTTTTTTCTTAAAAGTTTACTAAAAACAGACACAAAACCATAGTAAAATTTAAATCCAATCTTTTAAATTAAAAAATTTCTTCTTTAATCCCATCTGTATTTTTTTTTTTTTTTATTTATACTTTGAACAACAAGTGATGCCTTACTTGCCTTAAGTTAGTTATAGAAGTTATTGTGAAGTCAAATATTTTTTTTTTTATCTCTTTTTAAAATGTTAGAAAAAATAAGAATTTTTTTTTTTTTATACATTTCTAATTTGAATACACATATTTCTTTTTGTTTATTTTTTGTTTTATATATTTTTATTACTAAATTTTTTACACACACTCAAAGAAATTAAACAGAAGAAAAAAAAAAAAATAAGAATTTACAAATTAAAAAGAAAAAAAAAACGAAACAAAACAACACGAAGGAATCACCAAGGAAATTCCAAAGAAAAACATTGGCAATTCTTAAATATTCTGTTATTTTTTTTTCTTCTCTGTTTTGTTCTTAAAGTACCTGATGGTATCTCCTTATTTAAATTTAAAAAAAAAAAATATCTAAATGCTTCTTTTTATATTTATATATATATGTATGTACATTAAAACATGCATATATATATATATATATACTTATAACACAAACCAGATTCTACCATCTTTGGCACCATCATCATCATCATCAACTTTTTTTTTTTTGCTCTTATTTTTTTCTTTTGTTATTGACTGCTTGGTCGGTCTGGCATTTATTATTTTTTTTTTTTTGGAATCTCACCCAACTTGTTAAACTCTCTCTTGTAAAAAAAACAAGTAATGAAAAAACCAAGGGTTTTCAAAAAAGCACATTTCTAAATTAGTATTTTATAAAGAGTAAATAACTATTAAGTAGTTATTTATATTGAATAAAATAAATTTATAATAATACAAAATTTGAAAGAAAACGTTGGAATAATTTGTTAGAGAAATTGACAAAAATCAAGTTACACTTTTGTCAATTTTAAGGCCACCCTATATTATTAAGAAAAATTATAACACAAACAAAAATATAATGTTGGAGCTTTATTTTTTGAATTTCATTTTAAAAAAAAATTGGACAGGTGTTTTAAAATAGAGAATTTTCAGTTTTTGACTGTTTACAGCTCCTAAACAAGGAGTGACACAAAAATATTTCCTGAAATGATTCAGAAGTCATACTTATTTCCAAAGATCTAACTTCTGTCAAAATTTGAGGCTTCTAGCTTAAACCGTTTGAAAGATAAAAGGGGTCCAAATTTTTGCAAAAACTGAGTTTCACATAACGGTGTATTAAAATACCGCATGGCAAAGCCGCAGATTCATTTTATATATATTCATAAAGCCTAAAAAACCAGCTATCGTTTGGCGTTTTCAGATTGAAAATACGCCGTATAGAACCTGTGTTAAAAATAGGGCTTTTTCGAACTTTGTAGGGCTGTAGCTCTGTAACGGATGGGGCTACAGAAAAAAGTTGTTTCACAAAATTAGTTTTTTGGCGATACCTATCCATAGTTAAAATTTCATTGCTTTATTTCAAACGGTATAGAAATTTTGTAAACACTCAGACGGGTGGACGGACGAATAGAGGGACAGTGTGAAACTAATAAGCACATTTTTTCAAAAAAAAATTTTGAAAACGTGCTAAAAGCAATATGCATTTTATAGTTAAAATAATAATATATTTACGTATGTACATACATACATATGTAAGTATATTTGTAGCCTGTACAAGAATAAACTAAACTAGAATAGAATTCGATAAGAAAAGTCAACAGTGCCTAAGTTATGTCTTTAATACTTATATGCACATACATTTATCCAAATATATTTACATATATATACGAATGTGAATGTGTACTTAAATGTTGTATTCTTAATTCATCGGATGTTTTTCTTTTAATTTTTTTTTTCATTATTTTTTTTTTTTTCTTTTTATGATTCCATTTTTAATCCTAATTTTCAATCCCTAATATTTCTCATGTGATCATTTTCTATGGCGCCAATTTGACGTCTACTACGTTTTTCATCTGTTGGGCATCATAAAATGGTTTATAAATATATATTTTTCGTTTTTTTTTTTTGTTTTAATAGATACATGTATGTAAGAATATATATAATTTAAATGTTATATACTTATGTATATATAAATCCTAAATTGTAAATGAGAAGAGAATTAAAATGACCTGTTCTGTTATTTAGAATTTTTTCTTATCGTATACCTAAAAGGTATCTTAAGGAAACTAAATACAAAAAAAAAAAAAAAAAGAATCTGTTTTTAGACTGACTTTATTCTTGATTGCCTTTTGTAAAATATAATTTTTATTTTTTGCAGTTAGGTACTGTTGATTTGATGAGTATTTAGGATTGGAATATTAGAGAGGTTTTGTATTTTTTTTTTTGTATAGGTACACTTTGTGGGAAGTTTTAAAATACTTTGTCGCAAAAATTATACACATACATACATATTTATTTTTCTTCATTTATTGGTCTATTCATTCTATTTATTTTATTTTTCTAAATTTAGAATATATTTTGTGTTAAAATACTGATACTATGTATAGTATGTTGTTTGCCTGTCACAACACAATGATTTCTTTTGTTTTGGGTACTATAATAGGTACAACCATTTTACAAACGAAAGAAAAATTTAATTTTTTCTCGGCGTATTTTTAATTAAAATTCAATTCTGATAATACTCTAAACTGTTAACATATATTGTAGTTAAAAATTTGGAGCATTATAAAATAATGAATATTAGAATCGCGTATAGGATATTTTTATATATATTTTTTTTTTTTTTTTTTTTGAGCAATATCATAGATAAGAGTAGAGGAATCCAAAAACTATTTTAGCAATCTTCTGACCTTATCGATATTTTTTTTCCCTTTCATTTTCTCTAGACTGTTACTGACTGTTTTTTTTTTTTGCCAACTTAGTTTTTGTTAAAATACATAATTTTTACTTTTGACATTTTTCTGTCTTTGTTTTTGTTGACTCGTCTGCATTTATATCTATAAGTTTGCCTCTTCTTACAGGATAGTAATCAAGATGATACTTACAGTTAAGAAATGATAGATCAGCCAATTTTTTTTATATTTCAGATATTTGAAATATACATACCTTAATATACTTTACTTCTCTTGTTGAAACATACATACTCGTATATTAATTTTTAAATAAAATTCGCATATTTAGATTTTTTTTATACTTAGCTGTTGGTTACAAAAATAAAAAAAAACAGGGTGGTAAAAAAGAATTTTTCTCTAGGTAACTTGATAGAAATATTTCTTCTGTTTATAAATAGATTCGACAAATCCAAGGTTTTTTTTTTGAAAGCTATACATACATTTTTACTTATATGAATATTTATTTTTCCAGAATATCCTAAGGATATTTAAGGATTCTATAAATTTATACATTTTTATATTCTGTATAATATAATGGATATTCTTTTAGTATACCTTAAAATTTCAATTTGATGTATAATATTACCATAATACAAATGTATGTGTGCCTGTTTATATTTTTTTGTTTTGGTTTTTGTTGTAAAAAGATTATATTATTTTTATGACTTAAGGGTATACAGATATCCTTTTTATGTTTTTATAGATTTCTTTCGTCGTTTTTATCCAAAGTGAGGGAATGATATAGTTAGAGAATATATTTGATTGTGTTCTTGTTGCAAATTATTTGAAAAATACCTTTTTTCTTTTGTTTTAAATTGATTAATACAAAAAGATATTACAAATCAAGTGCATTCCTTTATTGTTATATTTGAGTACTCAGATGTATTTAGAAGGATTATTGTAATAAATATAAATAAAATAATTAACCGGAACAATATATCTTTTCTGTTGTATTTAACTGGCGCATATAGGATTTATATTTATATATGGTTAACAATAGAATTATTGTGAATTGAAAATAAATAAATTAACAATAGTTATTTTGACTTTTATATGTAAATTGTTTTTGTTGTTTCTATTTTTATTTTCCTTTTTTTTTGTTTTAAATAATAGGGATTACTTTTATTGTTTTAAATAAAGAGATTCAGTATTTAAAAATTAGGATTTATAATAATTTTTATTTTTTGGTTATAATGAAAAAAAAAAGGATTGAATATAATCAACAAGAATACCCTTTTTCTTTGTTTGATACATTTGATTTATATTCATAATGTATAATTTTTTTTAAATGTATCACGTATGTTTTTTTTAAGGTAAATTTTAATCGGATTGAGTATTATACTTACTATCAAATAATAAAATTATTTAAACAAATATAATTAAAAACTTGTATGGTCTAGCTAAAGTCTAGACTTAATATAAGGTCAACCAATTTTAATTCTATAAAACGATTTTTTTCTTTAGTACATTTTTAATTGCCGATACATTATGGAAATGGATTCTTAAAGTTTTTACTGAATAGAATAAGTTCAGGTTCAAAAAAATTTAGTTAAGAAAAAAACGGTATAAGATAATTTAAATTAAATTTTTTTTTTTTTTGAGAACTACGAGTATTAATCTGTAACATGCGTTTTGCAAGCACTTTTCTAAGACCTTTATTGAAGCTAAAATTACATCAATACTACAATATTTTTTGAATATTAGATACTTCAAAAAAATTTGGACAGGTATTCAAGTTGCAGGTGTTTAAAAATAGGTAATTTTCAGTTTTTGACCCACAACTCTGAAACGGGATCAAGTTTCTAACTCAAGATTCTAACTTAAGTTTCTAACTTACAAGATAGAAGGGGTTAAAAATTTTACAAATATTAAATTTCGCATAACGGTAAAATAAAATACTTTATAGCAAAACTATAAGTATATTTATTTTATATATATTTAGGAAACTTATAAAAGCAGCTATATCATTTGACGTTTCCAGATTGATTTGGGACCTCTTGATTTGACCTATGTAACAGATGGGGCTACAGAAAAAAATTATTCCACAAAATTAATATTTTTGCGATGTCTATCTAATAGTTAAAATTTCATTACGTTATTTTAAACGGTGTTGCAGTTTTGTTTGACAAATAGACGTACAGAGTAAAACTAATAGTTAGGCACATTTTTTTAAATTTTTTTTTAAAATTTGCTGAAAATCAATGCTAAATTTTAGTTAATGATAACGGTTCGGCTAGAATTGTAAGTCTAAAGGTTATTATGTCTAAATTTTATATTAATAAAATTTATTAAATTCTGTTGATTTTAAAAATTGTTATCCATCAAAAGTGTATACATACATATATAATTTTTCTTTATATTTTAAGAAACAATAAACAAATTTAGAGTTTTTCCTTTCTAAAAGAAATATAAATAAGAAAGAAGAAATATAAATTATGACAATATTAAATTAAATCATAAAATCTATTCTAAATTAAAATTTTTTTTTTTACTAAAATAAAATTATTTGACGCACAGAATTACAACGCTTTTCTAATTTGTCATAATACAGTGCTTCGCACTTAAAATAAAAATATAAAATTCATATTTAAATTTTTCCTCGTTTTTTTTTCATAATAAATTTAATTGAAATTATTCAACATGTTCAACAAAAATTTAAAAAAAAAACAAGTAGCAAAAAATCTCAAATTTTGCTCAAAAAAAAATAAATTTATGTGTCGCAATTGATTTAAAAATAAACCAGTAAATAATGAAAAATGTCATCAGTTTTGATCTAAAATAGAAAAGTTTAAAAATAATAAAATAAATTTTTTTTCACTAACTATAGGATATTTCAATAAGGAGATCCCATTTTTGTTTAAGTGAAAAGTTTATAAAGTAATTTTTTTTTTTTTTGCAACAAAAAGAGCCATTAAAAACTATATTGTATTGAATTAACACTTGTTTACATAAATTGTTTTTTTTTTCAATAATTTAAGTAAAAACTATTAATTTTAATGAAAATGTTTTAAATTTGACTTCGTGTTTATAAGTCACATATAAATATATTTAATATTCAAACAGAATAAATAAAATTAGTCGAAAATGAAAATGGGGCCTCGGTAGGTAGCCTAGTGTATAAAAGAATATAAAAATATGCTGGAAGCATCGAGGGAGTTTCCATCCACGTTATAAGAATAAATTCTTCTTACGACATTTACAGTTACATCTGGAAAGAAAAAGCCGTGTAATTTTCTTGTCACATTTATGTAAATAAAACTAGAAAAAAATAAAAATGATGAAAAATTTCTTTGCAACTCTAATATTAACAAAAATTAATTTGTTGTTTTTTATTAATGAATAATCATTTTCATCTGATTAGTAGTACATATATCAATTAGAGACATAACAAGTAATTATCAAAATATCGATTACAAGGAACAAATAATTAACTTTATGATTAATATTCTTTCAATAAAAAATTTCGATTGAATCATTTTTTAGAAAATATTGGCGCGTTCACATAATATTTTATATTATTAAAAATGTTTAAAAATGAAAAATCACTTAAATATTCTGTACAGAAGACGACACACTAATATTAAGTAGATTGACTTTGTATAAAGTTTTTTTTTGTAATAAATAAAATATTTGAATAAAAAAAAAAAATTAATTTTTTTTTTCATTGAAAAATAAAAAATATCGCGATTCGCGCGATCCAAAAAAAGCGTCAGCATAGAAAATATGTTATGTGAAAAAAAAAAAAAAACAAAATAATAAAATAATTATAATTAAATTCTCGTTTTTTTTTTTTTTTTTTCGGTTTTGTTTTTTTATGGAGGACGGAATCTCCACAACGTAAAAAACAAATATCTTATAATATACATACATACACACAGTATATTTATTCGTTAACGAAATGACAAAAAAAAATATTTATTTTTTTTAGTGTTTTGTTTGTTACTCGTTTAATATAATTTAAATAGCTTATGATACACAGTTTGTCAATTTTGTATATTTAACTTTTTAAATTTCAATCCGAAAAAAAAACATCTTTTCTTTCACACTGTCTCATCGACAAAACAAAAAAAAGAGTGTGAAGAAATGGTTGGAGAGGGTAAAAGAAAAGGTTTAAGGTATGCGATTATTAAATGTTATTATGATCGTTCAACAGCACTATTTTTTATGATAAGCATAATATGCTACTTGATAGTCTTATTTTTGTAAATTTTTTTTTTTTTTTTTTGTAGGTACACCTGATAAAACAAAAATTTCGTTTCGGTATATTTCACCTTTATTTCTTCACAGAATAATTTTTGTGTAGAGTAAATTGTTTACAAAATTATAGAGCGACGACCGACCTTCATCTACAAAACAACATTCAAATTTTAAAATGTAGGTACAAAAATTTTATGATTTGAGTTGGATGAAACAGAAAAGAAAAGAAAAAATTTCCAATAGATCAGAATTCATATGTTATTGACAGAAAAATTAAAATTTTTAAGCTACAATTAAAATTGTATTGTCACTGTCACAATTTATATGAATTTATAAAAATGTCAAAATTTATATGAAACGAACAAGAGACATTTATTTTACTTAAGAAATACCTACTTAAAATATTGTAGACTACTTGAATGTAGGTGACATCTATAATACAATTATGATTATTATGTGAAAACTGAAAAAAAATTTTTTGGTATCGATGGTATCTATGGTATGCATACACACTAAGATATTTTAATAAAATCTAAACAAAAAATTTTTTCTTTTGTAATATGTATTGTGTATGTATATTTTAAATAGGAAATGAAATTTTCGTTTTATCAGTGTATTATACTTAAAATTAGCATATTTGCCACTTAAAAACCTTTGAACAAAAAAAAAAAAAGAAAAAAATGAATGTAACTATAAATACATTTATATCTTATAAAAACAAATATTTTTTTTTTTTTATTGATTTAGTTAGTTAGTTACTTTAATAATGTGAGTTGTGGACTATGAACTGTTAATCATTTTTTTTTGTGAGTTATTTTGCAAATAACTAACTATGTATGCTGTTTTTGGATCATAATTTTGATTTAATCTTTGTTTGTATGTTTTTTTTTTTTTTTTTTGTCATATTAAGTTGTGCTACCAAATTGAGAATGTGAAATTATTTAAAGATATTTGAATAATAATATCTTATAATATTTTCTTGTTCACAATTCAAATTTTTTTTTTTTTTTTTTTTTTATTTTTGAATTGTTATGGTTTTGAATTTATAATGTCGCCTTTTTGGCGGAACCTTGAAATATTAATTAACCAAAAGCCAAAATATAAAGAATAAATGAATAAAAAAAAAAAATTATAATAATTTTATAAAAAATGTTATGATATGTATGTACATACATATATGTAGGTTTTTTTTTTTTATTTTTTATTCATATACATAAATAATGTTGTATTTTTTTTTTTTTGTATAATATTTAAATAGTAGGGTATGTATAATATTTTGGAGGGATACTTCATATATGATTTTAAATATTTTAAGTAAACTTAACTACAGGTACTAAAATTTATTAGAGAATCTTGAGATTTAAAAATTCGGTTAAAAAAAAATTTATAGGTAATTGAATTTTTTATTAAAATTTTTAGGTTACATAATGAAGGCAATAAGGTACATATTTAACTAACACAATAAGAGCTTTTTGGTTGTACATATTTGCGAATTTTATTTTATTTTTTTCGTTTTTGTTTTCGTTTTCATTTTTTTATATTATATTAGCATAACAAGCCTTTTAATTGAATTCTAAATTGAAGATTTAAATAAGTAACATTTTGAAAATTTATCATAATATTGAAATTATTAATATAAAATTTAAGTAGCATCATACTTACATATGTATATACATATAGTGAGGTCAATATATGTATTGACCCTTTTTTAAGTGAAATTTAAAATTCACATTACTTAAATATTGTAACAATCATAATATGAATTTAATTAAAAATATTCTTTTGATAATTAAATATTAATATTTTTAATAAAAAAAATAAATAAATTATATGTAGGTAGTAGGTACGTATTTAAAATATGAATTATTAAAAATTGATAATTTCTTAACAAAATGGACCCAAATATAATAAAACTTATCATATGTACTAACTGATAATTTTTGACATATCAGTATTAAAAAATGACATTAAAAAAAATTGTATTAAAATTTTTTAGAATTGACAGTAGGATCCAAAACATAAAACCTAATTTAAATTATAATACGTCTAATAATTGTATACATAAATTTTAGAGTAAAAATGTTAAATAAAGGTTCGTTAATTTAAATAAAACTCGTTAAAAATTTATAGTACCGACATATACCTTTATAAATTCATATATGGATATGTATGTACGCGTATAAAGTAGTATTTTTTTATGCGAATTATGCCATATTTGTTCAAAAAAAAACAATATTTCAGCATTAAAAGTGATCTTTTCAATTCAACATTTTAAGAGATTGCTATATTTATGTTTCGTAGTACAAATTGTTTTTAAAGAAAGGATGCTTTTGTACTACAAAATAATCGTAGGTTATAGAGATAATGGAGAGAAGAATTGGAGAAAAATAGAATAATAAAGGAGGTTAATTTGAAGCGAACCTGTACATATTATTTCTGAAAAGTTGCTCTTTTAAACATTTTTATATAAGCATTTTTCAAATTTTAGTGGTTCTCAAAATAAATAAGTTTCCATAATAATTTTTAAACTGCCTATGAATTTTGACGGTGTAAAAATGAGCACTTGAAAACACATTTTAAATTATGATTTTTCAGACAATTTTTAATTTATTTAACATTGAAATTAATTTAAGAAGGGTATCTCGCTGGTTTTAATAGGTAAGAGCAAATAAAATACGTTATATTTAAACACTCAAAGAATGTAGGTTCGAATCTTACATCCGTCCTAAGAATAATTCCCCCTTAAGACATTTACAGCGACAACTGAAAAGAAAAGTCTGTGTAATTTCCTTGTCACATTTATGTACGAGACAAGTGACTTAAAAAAAAATAAAATTTTATTACACTTAAATTTTTCTATGTAAAAAATATCAGTGCTATAAAAATTTTGATGGCTTTGTAGTTTACAATTTTCCTAAAAATATGAACCAAATTATAGATAATAAAAAATTTAAATTTAATTTTACATAAATTAAATTTTTGCGTTTTTGTATCGTATGTGTATTTGGGTACAATCGCGTGTTTTTCAGTATTATATATTTTAAAACCAGTTTCGTTAATTTTTTTTTAACTGTTTTTTTAAATTATTAGCCATTTTAATTATTTGACAAATGAAAAATAAAATTTATTAAACTATAAAATAATTTTTTTTAATGTTTTATGAAGTGTTTAAATTAAAATACATACATATATTAATAAATAATATATAATTATAAAATAAATGGTAAGGGTATTCACGAGTTGGTGCAAAAGTGCAAATTTTTTTTGCACCGTAGCACATATTTGCACCAACTCGTGAACAACCCTAGAATGAATTTTTATTGAAATGTCAAATATCGTTGATGTGCTTGTTTTGTTTATATAAAAATTTAATATGCTTACCAAAAATTTCAGATATTTGTATATCTTCATATGCTTCACTTAATAAATAATCAGAAATAATTTTTTTTCCACTTTTTTTAGGCATTTTTTAAATTTTTATCTAATAGGTATAGCGCTTACAAAAAATATATAAACAAACTTTGCAATGGTCTTGCACAAATATGCAATAGCATTTAGGTCTTGCAAAGTCTTGCAAAATTTTGCACTTTTTTATACATGAAAACAACAACAAATTGTGCACTTTAACTGTCAAAAAATTGAAATATGCTACGGTGCGAAATTTTGCACTTGTGCAAGACCACTTTGCACCAACTCGTGAATACCCTTAGTAATTATAATTAAATTTGTGGATTTTATTAGACTTTTTTGAGTGAATTTTTTTTTTAAATTTAAATAATATTTATTTTGTAAATTTTGTAAAATGGAAATTAAGTTTTTTTTTTTCCAATAATTATTTAAGCAAATCGCAAAAAAATGTTCATATTATTAATTGAAATATTTTATTCCTAAATTAGTACAAATTAGATCAAATCGTGAACCAAATTAATTTTCTTTTGTATTTTTTGAAATGAAAAAAAGTTTTAATCATGCATCATAGAAAATGTAAACAATTTATTTTTATATTTAAATTAATCTTGTAGTAGAGTTTTTTTGAAAAACAAAATAATTTTTTGACAATTTTGACATTTTTGTTTTTTTTTAAGAAACAAAATTATTTTCAAATCATTTTGTATATATACATTTTGCAGCCCTGTGAATTAAGGCCCTGTGAAATAAAACCATCGGAGTATTATTCCACATTTAATTCAAATTAATACCCTGGATCGTTTACATAGGCAATTGAGAAATAAGACCCTAAAATATCAGAAAAAAACTTTCGGAGTTTCTCTTTCAACTTAATCTACGACTTTTTGGAAAATGAACCATCGGGGTGTTATTTTTCATTAAATGTGTAATAGAACCCAGTTTGGTAATAGATACTTAAAAAAAAAATTAAAAATTCATTCAAAAATAAGAACTTGATAAAAATCAAATTATTTATTTTTTTTTAGAAATCCACATTTAACAAAAGTAGGATTACCAAACTGACTAAAAAAAACGTATTGTGTATATTGTGTATATTCTACATGATGTTATGTAAAAATTTAAATAAATAGACTATCTTTTATAAAATATTTGAAATGTCTAAAAAAAGCTAATTAATTTTTTCTATTTTTGCTTCTCTCTCTTATATGCTACTTTTAAATTTTCTATTGTAAGGAGTCTTATCCTCTTTGTTAAATGTTGAACGTCATAATACTTACCAAGATGCAAATCTAAATTTTACAAAAAAAAATTCCAATATTATAATATTGTCATATTAAAAATAATCGTATGAAAACAATGAAAAACTTTTAAACAAAAGATATAGGTACATACATATTTTAAATTTTTGGGAGGTTCATAATGTTATTATGTATATTCAGGAAAAGGACAATATATATTTTTTATATGGGCGTTATTTCTCATTGGTAATTGTAATTGAGTAATTGAGAAATAAGACCTGAGGGTAGCAATTTGGAATAAAGATGAAGTACTAACCTGGGAATTTTCTTTCGCAAGTTTCACGGCACCACATTTTGCATACATAATATAAATTTTTCTAATGAAAAACTATAACAAATAAACACCATAATCTATATTTTCTATATATAAAATTTCATAAATTTATTTTATGCTTTAATAGTTGAAAAATATGAAACGCAAAAGAAATACATATTATATATAGTATAGAAAAACTGAGCATATAAAATTCATTTTTTTTTACTCATTATTTTCATTCCACGCAAAAAAAAAAAAAAATGAATCCCAACATATAAATTCTATTTTTCTATTATAATATTTTCATAATGTATATTAAAATGTATATAATACATACGGAGACCATATTTAAAAAAAAAAAAGGGACAAATCAGTAGGCATCATTAACCAATCTAACAAAAGACTAAAATAAATCATCTATAATCAAAGTATAATAAGAAATTTTAATGTATCTAACCTGTTCGGTGGTTTACACTCCACTGTCATCTAGCGTAAAATAGTTAAACTTTCAATTAATACATTCAACATTTAGGTTTTATTATATTTGATAAAATTTAAATTAAAAAAGCCT
The DNA here is from genome assembly GCA_947095535.1 of Poecilobothrus nobilitatus. Lineage (NCBI taxonomy): Eukaryota > Metazoa > Arthropoda > Insecta > Diptera > Dolichopodidae > Poecilobothrus > Poecilobothrus nobilitatus. The sequence continues at coordinate 171,262,075 of OX352773.1, forward strand.
GAAAATTGATTATTTAATGGAAGATTTTTGGGAATAATTGACAAAATTGAGTTTTTATGGAAATAAAGGACAAAATTGAATTTTTACATACTAAATAAATCGAAAGGACAGTGTTTTCAAATAAAAGACTGTCCTTTACAATAAAGTACGTATGGTCACCGTAATAATACATATTATATGTGCATATACAAATATATAAATACCTACCTAAAGAATTTTCTCATTGTTCACATTTGTTGATTGTTAGTGTTGTTATTGTTATTGTATTGCTGATTTGTGATTTCTTTTTACAGCGTACGATTTACACATGTCATATCGCCCCCATTTAATATGTCATCATTTTCAAAATTAAATAATCATATTCAATATATTAAAACACATATAAATATAACATACACATATATTATAGGAATGTAGATTTATGTAAGAAAGAGTGTACTCGTATATCCATATAGAAATACACATTAAATGGAAAATATGTACATATGAATACTTATTTTAAATTTTTTAAGTTATTTGTCATTTTCACAATTCTTTTTATTATAATATAAAAATAAAAAAGAAATATGCACACATACATAAAAGATAGAGTCATAGAGATTTTCCGCCTACAATCACTTCTATAAGTAATATTTTGTTTTTATTTAATTTATTGCATTGCTATTTTATTATATATATTTTTTTTTCAATTTGAAACATTAAATACATTATACATGTAAATAAACTATAGATTAAAGTACTTGAAAAGGTGTACGTGCCTATTGCAATATAAAAATTGAACTATTTGTAATTTTTGTTTTGTTTCATGTATTTTGTTGCTACTATATCTATATATATATATATATATGTATATATATGTATGTTATAAGTTTTTTTTTTTTGAAAATTATGTTTTTATAAACAAAGCCATTCCTTATACATATAATATATCTTAACTTCCAGTGTTTTTCTTCAATTTTTTCCTCTATAAATTTCCTTCTTCTTTTCCTCTAAAATAATGTTCCCATTATCTGGGGTTATATCTTATTTTTTATCGTTTCATTTATGTATGTATATCTAGTTTCAGGTCATGTTATTGTCAATCAATGTGGGTTTCTTTTATGCACTTTAGGTACCTTTTTGATCAAATGGTATTAAACATAAGCTTTTATTTTACTTATAGCGGAAAATTGGAAAAAATATTTTGTATAATAGTTTTTGTTTTTTGTTTGTATTCCATTCCATCTTGTCGTATCGTTTACTCCCTCAACATGGTATACTCTCTTTGGTTCTTGTAATTTAATTAAAATACAATAGAAAAAGCTCATTGATATTGTGTTGTTTTAATACATGTACTGACCCCTAGTTTTAACCCGAGACAAGTGACAATAAAAACAGCACTTTAATATTGTTGTTCCTAAAATGTACTGACCCTTGTTTTCTTAGTCATAAAAATACGAAAAATACAATTTGGTTTTAATAAAAAGTAAATTGCAATCCAATTTTCTGATAGTAAAGGATAATGTTATGATTATGATTATCCGTAAGTGATCATTTTGAGTGCCGAATCATTATCGAATGGAACAACAAAATCTTATTTTAATCGTAAAAAAAAATTGTACTAAATAAAAATAAACCTAGTATCTAGGTAGATATATATTTCTAGTTTTTTTTTTTTCCACTTCATCCTAATATCTAAATAGAAAACAGGACATTTTCAAATTCAAAAATTTATCGATACATGATTTCTTATATAGTTATAGTTTTTGAGAGTATATCGTAATATAATTTTTTGAATATAAGAACGACAATATTAAGTTTATCTAATTACATATGTATGTAGATATGAATGTTAAATAAAATATTAAACAAAGTAAATTTTAAATATATAAATAAAATTTTAAATATAAAAATAAAATTTGAAAGCACCCCTTTACTTATTCCTAAGTATCCGTAGAAATGAAATGGAAATTCATTGTACATATTACCATCATTCAATAGAGACGATACATCTTTTTTCATTCTCTATACATATTATATGTATGTAAGTATATAAGTATGTATATAATATTAAAATTAACACTTTTAAAAATTATTTTTGTTTGTTCAATTGAAAAGAATTGAAGAGAAGTAGAACAACAAGAGGAACAACAGTATGAATAATAAAAACAATAAGAGCAACAAAACATGTTCAAAAATAAAGAAAAAAAAACACATAGCATTTTAAATGAACAACTAAACAAAATTCCACAAAGTCGCCAAATTGTCCGAGAAGATGTTTATAAAATTGTGTTTTCATCAATGTTGTTGTTAAGCATTTTTTGTTTTGTTTTTTTCTTTTTGAATTGCTGTTTCTAATAAAAATGACGCCCATATACTCAATATGAAAATGAAATATGTACATATATACATATTCAAACATATAATATGTATACTTATATACTTAGATATATATATACATATATACGTACTATAAAATATAAATACTTTATATCTGTTGCTTTTGAGATTTTCTGGCATCATTATCTTTTATCATCATTAAAATCAATATCAATATCAATTTTATAATCATTATAATCATCATTATCATCTAATTGAATCAACAGACTTTTAATTTTTTTTTTAAAGGAATTTTCATTTAAATACGGTGAACGATAAACATAAAAAGAAAAACAAAATAAAAACAAAATAAAAGGAAAAATATAAGAGTCAAAGTGTCACCAACCCATGGATGAAAAAATTTTTTTTATTTTTTTCTTAATTTTAATCAAAACGAAATTTAATGACACATTTATTGAGACATTTTTCTTTCTTTTTTTTTTTTTTTTTATATATAATTTTAAATTTAAAGGCTCTTGTTTTCAGTAAAGTTATTATTACAAACAAGTAAATCAAAGGATGATAAAAAAGATAAAAAAAAAGGACAACTTTTGAAATAATTTAATTTTATTTATCATCCGTTATGATTAGTATAATATTTTAGTAGTAATATTTATATTTTAATTTTTAATTTTTATTTACGTGGTGATAAATTGTGTCTGTGAGTTATATTCTTCACAATCAAAATTATATATACATATTAAAGTACTTTATTATATTTACCGTGCAAAAATAATTAAAGGAAGAATTTGATAAGGAAAGTGTAAAAAAAAAAATTAATACACCCTATGTACATAAAAGAAAAAAAGAATGCTTAGTTTTTTTTACTCTACGAGATGACAACATTGTATGTGACAACAAAACAACGGACACGGATGTGTTCATATAAAAGCATATAATAAAAGTTATTCGAGAAAGAAGTAACTAATTTTATAATGTGTTTCGAGAAATTTTTTGGGAACCAATATTTTTATAAAATATGTCATATTCTTTGCTTCTTTTTTTGTTATTAACAAAAATTATGTTCATTCTTAATATGCATATTTTAAAATATGTTTAGCTTTATCTTAATAATTGTGATGTAATAAATTTAAATAATATTTAAATTTTTATACAATTATTTCAAATACTTAGTTGTTGAAATATGTATGTTATGTATTTAAAAATAATAAGAAACAACTTTAAGTTGGTTACAAAATCAGGATTCAATAATTTGTTTAGCGGGTGTTTGGGGTGGCAGCTCCTACTATTTTAAATTATTTGTTGTGTAAATATGTATGTAGCAAGGTAGAATGTAAACCAACGGTTTTTAAAAGCGTACATTTCCAAAAGACAATACAAACTGTTTATAATTGTAACTTGCACAAAAATTTGAATATTTCATGTATAATAAGAAAAACCGTGAAAATAGGACTTTTCTGGAATTTTGAGGGGCTGTAAGTCCCTATAACTAAGAAAAACCCTTAGCACACGTAAAAATATATTACTGGAGCTTTAATTTTTATGTATTGCCGAAGAAAAATTTGTACAGGTGCCTAAAATTAGCAAATTTTCAATTTTTGAGCCCTAATAGCTCTTAAACAGAGGCCGGTACGAAAAATAATTCTAAAGAAACTTATACTAACTCTAAAAGTTCTCTTGTCTCAAGATTTCAGGTTTCTATCTCAAAGCGTGCTGGAGTTATGAAAAAAGAAATATTATTGGAAATTTGGTTTTCACATAACGGTAAATTTAAATACTAAATTTAAAAAATATACATAATTTTGATATTGATTTATAAAGGTAAAGAAAATTCCTGTCGAATGGCGTTTTCAGATTGGAAAAATGTTAAGCGGAACATGAAATATACGCGTTTAAAAATAGGACTTTTGCTAAGTTTGAGGGGTTGTAGTTCCCTGATGCATGGGGGCTACATGAAAAAGTTGTTCGAAAAAAATTATTTTTTTATGAGACCTGTGCCCATGGTTAAAATTGTTTTTCTCTATCTTTAACGGTGTAGAAATTTTTTGAACAGACGGACAGACGAATGGACAGAGTGAAACTAATAGGCACATTTTTTCAACATTTTTTTGGAAATGTGCTAAAAATGATAATTAAGAAGCCTTGAGTTGGTTACAAAATCAGGATGCAATAATTTGTTTAGCGGAGGCTTGAAGGCGGGATTACTTTATATTTCATATAAAAATGCAATTTATTAAATAAAAAACACATTTTACAATTTATGTTTGTTTTATTATTGATTTATTTTAAAATTTGTCGCAAAAATAGCCGAATTTTCTTTTTCCAGAATATTTAAATATTAGTTTCAGGGCATATAGGCGAACCACGTCACATTTGACACCAAGAATAGTTAGATATATTTTCTTGTTTTGGAGATATTTACACTTATTTATGAATATGTACCTTTTTTTCAAATGAGAATTTTAACCCTTTAGTGCCATACGCGCCAATCACAAAACTACATGAATTTCATTTTAGTTTCGTTTCTGAAAATTTTAAATCGAACTGTGGTGGTCACCTATTCCAAAGAACAGCCAAAAAATATTTCTAAGATATCCTTGTTATTACATACATAATATCATATGACTAGTACACAATTTTTTTCTTTGTTATGACGATTTTTATAATATTTTTATAATCCATTTGATCGTTATGAAAGATTTAAGTACAGGGAGGGAGATAGGAAAATGATCGTTTCTCAATTAAATAAAATAGGTAAGAAATTGTTTTCATTTAATTTAGATATTGAAATCTAACAGTATTTTATACTATATACTATTTTACCACTCAAATTGATCTGTATATAGTGAAAATAATATGATATTGATATGATATAAGTTGAAAATATTATATAGGAAATAAAATTAAAATATAATAATTTTCAAGACAATTTAGTATAATTATAATTAGAGAGAACATTATAAAATAAATTAACTAATAAAACATTTAGTCTGAAGTCTGAACATACTCAAATATACATACATATATACATATGCCTATATTATTCAAATTTCAATAATGATAATAAATGAGGAGATTTTGTTACGTTGAATGTTGATTTAGTATGGTGTTGTTAAAGATAAAAATCATCACTATTCTCATCTTCATCATCAACATTTCATTGTAAAACAAACAGCAAAAAAAAAAAAAGTATTTTACAAGTCCACACTGATATTATCTATTTACTTGATTGCTTGTTTTGATTTTATCTCATTTTTCCCTTTACTATCTCTGTCTCTGTCTCTCTCTTTCTTTTTCTGTATAAATATATAAATATGGTGACATGTCATAAGTCCCAGAGTCATAAGTCCCAATGATCCACTGCAGTGGGTCAAAGGTCCCAAAACAACTGGGTCATAAGTCCCATTAAGTTGATGAAATAAATTTTTAAGAGTTCATCAAATATTTTTGTTTTTGTTATTTATATTCTTTGATTGTTTTTTTATTGTCCACATTTATATTTGTCGAAAAGATCAGATCATTTTTTTTACTCTTAGATGTTTATATTTATTGAAAAGATCAGACCATTCCTATGACCAATTAAAATTCTCTATTTTATTGAGAATTACGGTTATAATTTTTAAATTATAATTTATATTTAATTTAATTCTTTTTCTGTGAAATAGTAAGTGAATAAAGGTGTTAAGTGACATTTTTGCAAAAATTGAGCTGTGTTCAAACAGAATATATCATTTATAGTCCATATTTTCAACTATCAAAGATGTTATTGTTATAAAGTTAATACATTACAAGATTTTATTGATGAAAGAGTTAAGTGTATAAGTGTAATAAGTACAAAAATTCAAGAGGGAAATCGCCATTACTTATTAGATGAAACTTTTCGTACAGTTCCCAAATGTGGATATGCCCAATTGATAATAATTTATATTGCACATGCAGAGCACGTAAGTAAAGTGAAATATTATTGAGCGAGGGAGGTGCGCAAATAAGTGTAGTTAGGCAAAAAAATCGCATAACGCGGGGCGGGTCACATCGCACGTCGCTGCGCTTTCACCACCTTAGCCTTGACCGTGACCATAAGTCTCCATGGGACTTATGACTCTGGGACTTATGACATGTCATCATAAATATACATATTTGCATTTTTAAAATCCAGATTTTTTTTATTTCTCATGTATTTGTTATCATTTTTTTTACTCTTTTTGTTGTGTTGTATATATTGTATTTGTATATATTGATTCATTTGTTCTGATTCTCTAACTATCTCTCTCCACAATGATGAAGAAAAGATGTAAAATGTTGGCGACAACATTTTTAATTACATTCGAAAGAAAGAAAGAACAAAACAAAAACTATATTCAACTGATGCTTAAATTTGATTTCAATGAATTAACATTTTTTATCTTTTTCTTTCATTTCTGGAAAATAAAAGAAAAAACTAGTAAAAATTTTTTTTATAAAATGAAAATGAGAAGAAGCCAAGAAGGAGAAATGTAAAATGAGAAGAAAAAAACATGAGATTGGAAAAATGTAAACAAACATTTTCTGATGCAACAGACTAATTTTTTGTTTTCATTTTTTTGGTTGTTGTTTTTTTTTTGTATATATACACATTATTATGCAAAAAGTTTGCAATACAATTTTTTTACTTGAAGTTTTCAAATTTAGAAGAATTATAAAGAATTTTAAATCATAATTTAATGATTGTTGTCACGATGAAAAGATGATGAAGTAATAAAAAATTTTCGGAAAAATTTTAAAAAGATCTAAAGACGATTATTAAAGTTATACTATAGTTATACTTATTTATTAGTATTAATGGACTGCAAAATGATTTCTTAGTGTTAAAATAAACAAGGTCTAGTTTAAAAGAGGAAATAATAACATTTTATAATGAATGAAAGAATTTTTTATTAGTATGTGTATTTAAAAAGGCATTCAGAAAATTTCTTTTTTGTATAAATTATAAAATTTTTGAAGCATTAAAACAGGGAATTAAACGTGCTCTTAAAAAACTTCCTTTTTCAAAATAGTAATTTACTTTAAAACAAAGTTACTGGGATACAAAAAACAATAATAAATTGGACAACATAAAACCACAAATTGATAAGTGGAAAAACAATGATAATCTGAGTCGAAGAGATCTTACTGTTCTGACACAGTTGAGAATAGGACACACTAATCTGACACACATGATTGACAATCAGAACTCATCTGTGATTTACACCTATTTGACAATCAGAACTCATTAGCACATGAGTGTGATTGCAGGCTCAATACTATTTCAGTACACCACATTTTTGAGGAATGCCCTCTTACTGTAAATCACAGAACATCTCTAAGTATCTCATTGAGTTCTCTATCGGCAGATGACCAATGATAGGGTTATAGAATTTGTCAAAAAACAGAATTTTTACAATTTAATATAATTAAAGCTTAAAATTAAATTAAAAAATTCATTAAAGTAGAAAATGTTTAAGTTTTTAAATTTTTTATTTTATTTTTTTTTGTTTGTTGTTAAAATATAATATGTAAAAATAAAGTTTAGTATGTAAGTGTGTAGTAAGTAAGTTTATAATATACAAATATTGCTATAAATATTGTAATAACAAATTAATTTTTATAGAAAGATCAGGCTTTCAAAACCATTTTTTGTGTTGTAAGCCAAAAAAACATTTTTAAATAAATAAATAAATAAAAACTTCCTTAATTAAGTACATAAGTATATAGTTATTAGCATTTTCATTTATATTGGAACAATAAAAGCATAAAATCAATTAAAAAGGCGGCAAAAAAATATAATCGAATCCAAATTATATGCATACACATTTAAAGATTTTATAGTTCTGTGGTAATGAAAATCTTAAATGTAAATAATTTCAGTTATAAGTTAAGTTCATAAGTTTTTATTTATGATTCGTTTGCATTATTATAAGAATGATCCTAACAAGCGTTTGACGTTTTGTCATGAGAATGTCGACTACCTATATTATAATGATGATGATCCTTTATGAAATTTTTAATTTTCTTCTTCTTCATAATCTTAAATACCTATACTAGAGACTACATTAATTTTTTTTCTACCTAACATTCATAAACACATAATCCAAAAAGAATATTTCACAAATCTGGATTGCAAAACATTATCCTGTTTTCATAAATGAAATCAAATGAAAAAAAAAAAAAACTGGTTCATGTTCATTCATTTTATGAATATGAGAAGAGTTGCACATATTATAAATAATGCAATACAATTTAAAATCAAAACCACACAGAGTAAATTAAAAAACAAAAACATCTACTTATATACCAGTATATTTATAAAATAATATAAATATATTTGCATTTGTACATATATATATATATACATATATATAAAATTTAACCATTAAAAGATATTTTTAAGTAATGGATAAAACGTGTTGGTTGCTATCCTTGAAAGGCAAGTTAGTTAATTTTATTTTATTTTTGTTTTGTATGAACTTTTTTCTCCCTAATTCTTGTTATTACAGCATAGATGTCGTTTTTTTGTTTTTCTTTTTTAAAACACATCCACTAACAAAAAAGAAATAATTTTGTTTAAATAAAAATAAAAAAAAAAATTATTTTAAAAACTTACTGGCGACTATAAATTGAAATTACTTTAATAATATTACAAAAAAAAAAAAAAAAAAACAAATTTATATTTTAAAATTAAATCATTATTATCAATGACAGTCATATTACTAATAATATAATGAAAAAAAGATGGCTTATAATGTTATGCAATTAAGGAAAAGTTTGCATTCATTTTATTTTTTTTTTCTTTATTTATTCACAAAATAATCTAAGAAAAATAAGTCGAATATAATTATCAGAGCCCTTTGTTATCAATGGAAAATAATCATTTCTACCTAAAAGTATGCAATTTTTTTAGTTAATAGTAATATTAATATTTTTTTTTTTAGGATAGAAAAAGCTAGCAATGAGACCGTTGCGGTCGAGTTGTGAACCACTTAGTTTATTCATCGTATTCAGCATATTATGGCTTAAATATGCATATATTAAACAGTATTCAGCATATTATGGCTGTAGTATAGCTTTAGTATCCAAATCACTATTACCCGGATTGGTTCATAAATAAATAATAGAAAGGAAATTACGATATTAGAAAACAATAGAGTAGGATATAGAATATAAGGCTTTATAAACCGTTGTCGTTTTTTTTTGTTTCTCTATACAAATTATTGTTTAAAAAGAATTTAAAATAAATTTTAAAAATTTCAATAAATTTGACAAATTACATAGTTAACAAAAAATATTTTATTTTAATATACACATACAATACAAAATAGATACAAAATCAAACAGATAATTGTATAGTAAAAAAATTGATTTTAATAAATAGCAGAATAAAAAAAATAAATTATGTTAAAAAAAAAAAAAAAAAATCAGTCATATATAATTATGTATCTATTCTATGTAGAAAATTTTATTAATGCACCACTTTTTAATATTCTTTTACATTATGGTTTATTTTTTGTATCTGGTTTATTGCTATGTTATAGCAATTGCACCATTAATGAACAAAAAAAAAAAAAAATAACGTATAACTTGTAAATTCCAACTCTTTGCTTAAAAATAAAATTTAGACTGGTTTTTTTTTTTTTTTTTTTTTTTTATAAAACACAAAACAAAAACAAGGTGTGCACCTAGTTTTGATGTGCGGGTTTTTTTTCAATTATTTTTTTTTTTAATTTTTTCCCTCATTTTTTCACTTACAATTTTGGCTTTAACTTCCATATTCCTACAATTATAAGTCATGAATTAAAATCTTTTATGTGTTGGTATATAAACATTGCACAGCATGTAAAGTTTGTAATTACATGTTCTTATTTTGTGTTTTTTTTTTTTTTTTCACTTCTGGTATGCAGTTTTTGTTTTTATTTTCTCTCTCATTCTTTTTATGGGAATTAAATGAGTTCAGTTAGTAAAATTCAAAAAAAAAAAAAAAAAATCAAATATTGCTGACTGCTGTTCTTTTTATGGTGGTACGGTACGAAAATAACAAAAAAATAAAAACAAAACTAATGTAGTTCTAGTGCTATGTGGGCTGGAATTACTCTCTTTTATCTAAAAGAATTTTATAATAATAATAAAACTTGAAAACCTGGTTTTTTATTATAAACAACTTATAAGCGGAAAATTGTTTATTGATGTAAGATACTTATGAGTATGACAATTTCTTTATATTTGATTTTATGATCGATCAATAATTCATTGATATTTTAAAGAACACAGACATTTAACAAAAAAAAAAACAAATAATTATTTCTGTTTTGTATACATTTTTTTACAATCTTTAACCAATTTCTGATTATTTCCTTAATTAAGGGGGCCAATTCAAATTTGGCTTAATATTCTAAATTTTAGCATAATATACCGCCTTTTTTATTTTAACTGAAGACATTTTTACTTTTAGTGAAGACATTTGTAATAAAATTAAAGTAAAAAATTACATATGATATACATATTATATATATGTATATATATGTATATATAAATCTGGTCCGAATATATTTGGATTACATAAATTAAATATATTATGTACCTATATTAAATATTTATATATAACATAAATTATTGCAGTAATGATTCTTCATTTAAAATAAAAATGTCTTCACTTTAGGTAAAAAATATTCACTTAAAGTGATTAAGTCCTCAGTTAAAGTAAAAGTGGTATATATAATGATGAACTATTCCTTTTTAGATTCTCTTTTTTTTTAGTGATTTTTTTTTTTTTAGGGTACTGATGACAAAATTTTAAATCAAATCTTATTGTGCATCTTAATGCAGACTAATTTTTTAATCGAAATTTCTAATAAATTTTTTGTATAATAAAGATCGTTATTTAAAGTTGTGTGAATCAAAAATTGAGTATGATATTTAATTTCTGTGCAAAATGAATACAACACCTTAAAATACTTTAAATTTCTGTTGAACGCTTTTTTTAAACTTTGTTGAACAATCAGGAATTAATTTACAAATTATTACTATTTAAAAACATCTTTCAAAGCATCATAATTGTACAAATTTTCCGTATGTCAAAATCCTGCCAAAAATAATTTAGAATTTCTATACAAAGAAAACAAAACGCTATTTTTTGAAACTTGTATTTAATAAACCACGTTGGTTCTCTACAAAAAAGCTACACGAGTTAGTGCATATCAATACCATTTCGGAGGAGATTGAAAAAATAAATATAGCATTCCAAAATAGTTGTAAATACGCAGAAAATCCGTTTATAAAAATGCAATTTTATATTAGTATATATATAAGTTTAGTTTTAGTTCCTGTAGGTTAGTTAAAATTTTATAAAATATTTATAAAATTTTAAATAAAAATGAAAATTCTGTAAGATTTTTCCATACTTTTATGAAAACATTATTGTCAGGTTATTAATACCATATATACTTTTAAAAGTTTATTATTATGAATGATTTTACATCTGTGATGTGATTTCGTACAGATTTTTTTTTTTTTTTTTTGTTTTTTTTTTTTATTGTGTTTTAGACGATGACCAACTCCATGTATAGATACAAAATCAATGATGAAGTTAATATAGAAGTTAAAAAGTTGATTTGTATATCAAAATTACTGAATCATAAACAAGTTTGTTTTTTAAATGACGATGACATGTTTTTAATAAAATTAATTCTTTTTTTTGTTTTTTTTTATTATATATTAAAATGTCGCTTTTGTTTTTGCTTCTTAAATGTTGACTCAATTCCGGTTCAAACAATATTAATTCTTTTTTTTTTTTTTTTTTTAATTTAAATTTTTTTTTCCTTTTACACGAAGTATTTTTAACTTTTTGTTAGTCATAAGTCGTTATAAAGATGCTGAAAATCAAGTGACAATTAATAATTCATGATCTTGTTGGAGATTTTTTTTTTTCCATAGATACTATATAAAGATAGGTACATATGTAATATGTACACGTTTTTTTTTAAATTGATCTCAATTGATACTCAATAATAATCTTTTTTTTTTTTTTTATTTATTTTAAATTACAAACTACAAATTGTAAAGGGATTCTAAATGGATATATGTATATGTACATATATGATTTTTATTGAGTTTTACCGCGCAATTTTTTACTTTTAAAGTCTGAGTCATTTTTGTTTGTTTGTTTTTTTTTGTTGTTCTTATGCTTGATTCGAAAGTATAGAGATTTTTATATTAATTTTTTGTTGGATTTTTAGATATTTTTCTGAGAATTTTTAAACCTACTACATAATATTATATACATATATAGTAAAATTAAATTTGGTTAAATCAAACATTTCATTCTCTTGAATAAACTTTGACTTTTAATCTATAAGATGATGTAATTTTTATATTGTTAGGTATTTCTATCGAATTTTAATTTGATTCAATTATTGATGGTGATGATGATGTATCTAACATTTTTAATGTTACATGTCAGATATTTAAAAAAAAACTTAAAAAAAAAAAGAAAAAAGATTTTTAGCACATTTTTTTAAAAATACATAATTTAAAAAATTTGCTTATTAATTTCAATTTAACGCGTTGTGTTCCACCGTCTGTTTACAAAACTTGCATAGTTCTCTTAAAAAACTAAATATTATGAACAAATTTTTTTTATGTAACCCCACCAATTACGAAGCGACCTCAGAAAAATTATTTGTACCATCCCTGTTTAAGACAAGTGGTCAAAATGGGTAAAACAAGGGTTAAAACATTTTAAATTTGCTATTTTTGAATATTTGTATCTTAGCCCACCTGAGCAAATGTTTTTTAAGTAGACGGAAAAATTAATACATATAATTGTTCATAAATATTATTTTTGACATTTGTTAGTAACTTTTCTTAATTAAGTATATAGGCGTTTCCTTAAAATTGATGAAAGTGTCGCTTGATTTTTTACATTTTTTTCTTACATATAAAATTTTAAGAAAATTTATAAAATTTGGTTGAAGATTTTGCTAAACTGTTTTTATTGTCTTTTGGAAAATGTTCGCCTTTAAAAGCGATTGCTTCTTTTTAAATTTTATATTGATTGAAACTGGAAAGCCTTTTTTAGATTATTCAAATTTTCTTATTGCTTTCTTATTTTTCATTAAAGGGCTTAAATTAACATCAAAAAAATGTATTTAATTATTTAATGTTTAAATAAGTCGTTAATTAAATCACTGTTTTTTATATTGTTTGGTTCAATGGTTTGTTTTATGAGATTGTCTATATTTCTAAGCCATTGGATTGAAATCAAAGATAGACAAATTCGAAAAAAATGGCATCTTTATAGATATTTTAAAGGTAATAAATTGTGAAGCTTGTTATTTAAATAACTTATAAATATCACAAATTTGATGACATTTAAGAAATTTATATTAGAACTGAAAATCATGGACATTTTTTATTATAATTATTAAATAGTGACAAGTCTTGATCTTGAAATTAAAATATTTTTTTTACAAAATGTTGATTTTATTTAAATATTTAATTTATTAATTTTTTTTTTTTCTTTCTTTTTAGGTAAGTTCTTCGCATTAGATGAAATTCATTTTAAATATGTATTGATTTTGGTAAGATTATGTATTATCAAAATATATAACATAATATGCATATATTTTAGATTTCTTGTTATTAAAAAAAAATATCAAGTTTTTATTTATTATAGAATTTATTATTAAACTTTTCTATTTTCTTATCTTTTAATCGTGGATAACAATTTTTAACTTTATGTTTTTTTTTACTATATATTATTTATTTATTTTTTGAATTTTAAACTGATCATATTTCAATTTACATTATATTGTTCAACATTATCTTCGTAAGTATATAATAATATATGCATATATACAAACATAAATATATTCATATATACAATTATATTGATTTCAAAATATTTACTGATTTTTAGAACATTTTTCAAAAAATATTTGAAAATTTCTCTCGGGAGTCCACCTAAATCCCAAAAAAAAGAATCCCAATGATACAAAATCACAAATAAGACAAAATCCAAAAAAAAATAATCCCAAATTTCAAAACTCCAAATTAGAAAATCCCAAAATCTCAAATTTTAAAATCCCAAATTGCAAAATCCCAATTTTTAGTTAGTCATAAAATCAAGGTTATATCTTTCAATCTCGAATTAGGAATCTTGCTTGTTTTTTTTATCTTGCATTACAAAAAGCCACTATTAAAAAAATATTTTATTTTTAATACTTTTGTATAAAGTAGGTATGCCGTACCCGTATTAGAGTATTCCACTATTGGAAGTTCTTTATTATTGAAAATATATATTAATATAAAAAAAATATCTAGGAGGAATTTTATAGTTGGTTACAAAATCTGGATTATACGCCTTTTACAGAATATTTATATATATCTATATGTGAGATTCTGAGTTAGGAGCGATTTTAGAGTTGGTTACAAAATCAGGGTTTCAATAATTTGTTTAGCGGGGGTTTGGGGGAGGCAGCCCAAACTATTTCAAGTTCATTATTGTTGTAATATATATATAACAAAAATAATTAAAAGAGATATTATAGTTGGTTACAAAATGAGAGTTATACGTCGTTTGCAGAATATTTATATATTATGTATATTCGAAATTCTTAAATTCTGAGATTTTGTAACATTGGGATTTTTTTTTTTGGGATTTTGTAACATTGGGATTTTGTAACTTGGGATTTTGAAATTTGGGATTATTTTTTTTGGGAATTTGGGCTTGGGATTTTGGCTTTGGGATTTCGGACCCAACCTTTTTCTCTCTGTCCGTTCGCCTGTCTGATTACAAAATTTCTTCACCGTTTAAGATAGAATCATAAAATTTTAACCATTGATCAAGTTTCTTAAAGAATTAATATTGTAGAACAATTTTTTTTTTATTCAGTCGCAGCCATTACGGTACTGGGTATCTCCGCAGTACGTCAAAGTTTGAAAATACTCTATTTGCACAACATGTGTATATCTCCAAGTTCTGGCTTAAATTTTTTTTTTTATCTAAAAACGCCAACTGACAGAATATATATTTTTACGTATTTATAAATCATTATCAAAATTATACATTTTTTTGTAATTTAAATTTACCGTTACGTGAAAACAAAAATTTTCAAGGTTTTGTAATACTGATAACTTTGGTCGCTTTTAGTGAAATTTTTGGAATTTTGAGAGAAGAATTACAATAGTTTACCTTGAAAAATTCTACATCTTCCAGTTTAACAGCTACTAGTGGTGAAAAATAAAAATTTTGCTATTTTTAAACAACTTTAACTTTGGTACCTGTATTTTTTCAATATAAATGTGTTAATAGCTTTTTTGCTTAGTTATAAAGGGTTTCCTTAAAATTGAAGAAACTATCTCTTGATTTTTCACAATTTTTTCTTATACAGGATGCTTTTCTTTCGATCTTAAATATTTCTAGGGTGTATTTGGGAAACCAAAATGAAAAAAAAAAAATGGTCTGTAAGAAAGAGTCTATTTCCATGGGTTCTTAAGATAATGAGGTCTAATGTTTTCAATTTAATTTGCTTATATCTCAAAAACACTACTGAACTAATTAATAAGTTTGCACAGCACGGTTAGAAAGCTTTGCATTTCAGATTTGCAAACTCTGTCTTCTCTTAGATTCTTTTCGTTCATAGGTTAAAGGGGTGCCCGGAAATAATGCCCCAGGAAATAAAGTCGATACGGCTTTATTTCCCTTCTGATGCGGATATAATGTCGAAATCGCGAATTTCAAAAATTCGGCTTTATTACCACTTTTAAAAGGAAATAAAGTCGAATCGACCTTATTTCTATTTTCTAAATATGTATTTCATTTTTTCTTTTGATTTTGACATCAGTGATACATGAGGAATTTCTGTTGAAATATGCATAAAAAATAATTAATAGGGATTTTAGACTTGAATATGAAATCAGAGTGTTCTATTTTTCCAGAACAAATTTACTCTGGAAAAGGGGGGCAAACTTGATTTTGTTGTTTGTGATTTTTATGGGGGACCAACTCTAAACACCCTCTTATTTTTTTTTTCAGTTATATTAAAAGGTGCAGTGACAGAACACCCGAGGAAATAGATCACGCTGGAAATAAATAAGGATACGCTTTTTACAGAATATTTAGATATATGCATATGCTAGTTTCTGAATTAGGATAGATTTTAGACATGGTTACAAAATCAGGTTTATACGCTTTTTCCAGAATATGTATATAATCCTCCTAATTCAAAACTCGCATATGTATATTTTTAAATATTCTGTAAAAGGCGTATAATCCTGATTTTGAATTCAATTCTAAAATCCCTCACAAAATCCCTGACAATCGGAGTATTACTTATATACATATTTTCGAAAAAGGATATAACCTTGATTCCATAACCAACTCTAAAATCTCTCCCAAATCAGAATCTCGCACACATACATATTAGTAAATATTTTGAAAAAAGGGGTATCCAATTTTTATCCAAAACTCTAAAATCTCTCCTAATACGTTAGCTCTACATATTCCATTACACTCTTCTTTAAACAACAAAAAATAGTGTGGGTCTTAATTCCAATTCAAAAGGAAGCCTGAAAACGAAGCCCGCGGGCTTTAATTCCTTTTAATTATGGGCTTTAATTCCAATTTAAAAAGGAATTAAGGCCCGCGGGCTTTATTTCTTCGGGCGTTCTGTCACTGTACCATATGAAAAATATATTATTTATTTTTGTTTTATTTATTTTATTTATTTCTAATGTCATTTCTAGGAACTTAAATATTTTTTTGATATTAGCATCAGTGGACGTGTATACCAACAGCGTAGGGAAGCGCTCGTCTGGGTGTTCTCAACAACCCACCGGCTACTTGATGTAGCTGTCTGGCCCGCCGGTTACCGGCACGGGTGGCGCACGCCTCGCGGCCGCGTTCGCGAGGTCTGGCCATAATATGGAAAATAAAAGTAATTGTTGAAAATCGGTAAAAGAGGCATCCGCTTGGGATATGCTTGACACCCTTGTATAACATTTTAAGTTTCTATCTTAATTATTTTCGAAGATTGGTAGTCCTTGGGAGGTTTGTGTCAGCTACCCGAATTGCCACTCCAATTCATCGAATCCATCTCAGGAACCTAAAGAAAACTTTCCAGAACACCATTCTATTAAATTTAAAGGTTCTACTTTTGTTGGTTTTGGAGATATGCTCGTTGCTCTTGTGCTCGTCCGGAAGTTTCCAAAATACGAACCCATGGTTCAAATTCTTTTAAATGTCAGTTTCCAATTTTACAGAAAAGGAAACATAACAGAACACATTTGTACTAAAAATAAAAGTTCTATCTTTGTTGGTTGTGGAGATATACTCGTTTGCTCCGGAATCATTCGGAAGCTTCCAGAATCCAAACCCATGGACGGATTTTGTCCAGATTCGAACTTAGCCTTTCTTTCGTAATTATTAACCTACTATATTATATCATTATTTTTTGAGTTATCGTGCGTACGGACGGACGGACGGACATCGCTAAATCGACTCCGGTGGTGATCCTGATTCAGAATATATATACATGTCTATACCTAACTCGCTTCCTTTTGGTGGTTACAAACACCATAGCAAAGTTAATATACCCTATACTTTAGGTGTAGGGTATAAAAATAGTCCTCGCTAGACTATACATATAGAAAAAGGATTAGTTATTTCAATTAACAATTTACATTCCAATTATTTTTAAACTACAGTTTTTTATGTTAGGAATTCTTATATTACTTATTTTTTTTATAAATAAAAGAGATTTAATTATTATTTCTATCATTTGAAACAAATTTTAAAAAAATTGTCTAAACAATGTTCTATCAAAGTCTGTAATAAAATAATATTAAAAAGTCATATTATTCCTATATATATATTTTTTTTTTATATAAAAAATCAATAATTAAATTAATTTTATTGTGAATTTACAACAAAGGAAAAAAATATATATATACTTATATATATATTTAGTTTAATTCAATTGTTATAAAATTTTTTATTATAAATTATATAATATGTACTATGTGCAAAGTAATATATGTATGAAAATCATTAAACCTTGTACTACATATATAAAATTGTAATATCATCCATACGACAATAACATTTTGGAACAGGGTTAGCCGCATTCAAAACATTATCAAACAAATTCTAAAAATGTATTAAGTAAAAATTTTGTCAGCAAAGTCTGCTGATTTTTACTGATCCCATACATGTTTAATGTATAATAATGGCACCAAAATTTCGAACCTCAAATTTTTGCATATATGCATTTACGATATACTATATACGTAGTATACTTCGATATACGTAGAAATCTGAAATAAATGTTTTTGGGAGTATGCCTGCCTGTGTGTCTGACTGTCTGTAGGTACGTGTACAGCCCAAATGGCTGAAAAGAATTTGATAAAATTTCATATTTAAGATTTTGACGTAAATATCTCGAATTGAAAAACTTTTGTTAGAAATTCGTCAGCCTCAACTTTAGCCTCAACAAGTGCCATTTTACTATATAGAGGCATTTTTAGATTTTTTACGAATATTTTGAAACAGGAAAATATAATGAAAAAAATTATTAAGAGAGAGTTATTACACAAAGTAAAGAGCAACAATTGTTTTATAAAATACTTTTTGATCTGACAAACTTCGTCCTCATTTTTCCATCACTTGTTTCTTTAAATTTATTTTGTACATGAAATGTACATCTAATATAGATAATAACTATTAGGGTTGTTTATTAGTTTTCAGAACAAAGAGAGCAGATCAAGTTAGAACAAAATAGGATAGCAAACAAAAAAAAAAAAAATTGTTGTTCAGAACAGATATGGGAAAAAACCAAAACAAAAAAGTGTAACTTAGAACAAGTTAAAGCAACTTAATGAACACAAAACTAGAACACTTTCAAACAAAAGAAACACATTTCTAAAACTAATGAACGCCAATTTGTACTGTTTTGCTCTAGGTTCTAGGTAGTACTACAATTACCCGTACTACAATTTGGACGGTCGCATCTGCACCTGCAAAAAATTACCTTTACAACATTCAGAAATGTGTAGTCTACTTGATAAGCTATTCAAATATTACTTAAAATTTAGCTATTTTTGGTATCCGAGGAGTAATTAGAGCGCACTAATTTACTTTTTTTAAAGGAGGTTTGTATAGATATAGATAATCCTTGTTTTAGCAGAATAAAATTCCTTCTTAATTTTTAAAAAAATTTCAAAGAACAAGAAGTAGTACAAATGGTTATCCCTACTGACACAGTTGAAATTTTTAAATGAAAAACGGCAGATCTTCGAAATTCGTTCATAATCCGGGATATTCGGGATGATGGAATTTATTACCCACAACTGTATTTCAAAATACAAAAAAAGCAAAACAAGGAAAAATTCAAAAGAAAATTAAATCTTCAATCCTTCAATCAACAACCCGAAACTTCTCTCAGTTTCTCTCTCAGTAGTACTAGAGCTGACTAATAAACCACACCTATTATAAAATGTAGTAATATGTATATTATATATATAGGTATGTGCATGTTTCATATACACAAATAAATAATCATTTTTATTGCTTCTTTTGAATTTTCCTGCGCATTTTGGTTTTGTAAGAAAACGTTTATATTCACTTTTTAGGACTACGTGCGCACTTTTTACCACTTTTAGCTGTCAATCAATATTTGTAAATATTAAAAAAAAAAAAAAACAAATATTAAGTTTTCCTGTTTCTGCGATCATTTCTGTTATGAAAACAGGTGATTTTTTTTTTTGTTTTTTTGTAAATAACTGTTAAGTAACAATCAGTTTTTCAATTTCAAGAAAACTTTAACTTATAAACCAAAGTATTATTATTTTAAGTTTTTTTTTTTTATTTTTTAAATTCATCACTTTCAATACATTTTAAAAAAGTCACATATAAAGCATAAATATTTTTTGTATTTTGCATTTTTAACAAAATTTTCTTTTTAAACGCACATCTCTTTTACAGTGTACAACGAATTCTGAAAGTTCTAATCTAAAAGTAATTACACCAGAGCCCCGCTTTGCGTCGCTATTCGGTTTCACAAGTAGAGACGCAAACTGAATTTCGATGCATAACGAATAAATTATAATATATTGGTCAGATAAATTATTACGAAACTAATCAAAACAAAATTGAAAATATAAGAAATATTTATTAAGGTAAAATAAGTAAAATAAGTTTATTAACCCATTAAAATTAATTAATAATATAAAAACACAAAAAATTCATTATACATTAAACAAAAAATATAAATATGTATCAACAAATCATAATTCACTTTTTAATATCAAGAATAATGAGCGAATAAAATTTTATTTAGAACGAACAGACCTATTATGTACCATATGCAGGTTAAGTTGTCATCGCAACGAGAATTCTCATTAATTTTAACTGTACATATGTATGTATTAAAAGAAAATTACAAAAAAAAAATAAAGACGCATAACGAAGAGCCGACGCAAATTGGGGGTTTGGTTTTTTTTATAACCGACGCAAGAGCAAATAGACGCATAACGAATAGACGCAATGCGGGGCTCTGGTGTATTATTATTTATATATTTTTGGGGTTTTTATGGGAACACAAAATTTATATTATAATTAATTAGAGATAAATATGAAAAAATATTTTATAAAACACTCTGTAGAATTTAATCGAATTTATACAAATTATTAATTACATACACATTTATTGTAAAATATATACTTATTTATTATGTTGTTACTAACATAGGTACTATTTAAAATTACTTATATCTATACATACATATATAACATAATATTATTGTATTATTAATTATGTACCATATCAAATTGTCAAGTAAATTTTTCTTTTTTTTTATTATTATCTTATACAATACATGGTATTATAAAGATTATAATAACTATCTTGTCATAGATAATAATAAATTAATATTTAAAAAATCAACATGTGACAATTGAATCTTTTCAATTTCAATTATTCAATTTAAAATTTTTTTTTTTGTATTTTATTGATAATACACATATATGTATAACTAAATAAATATCTACATTCATTCATATTTTATTCATATTACAAAATTATTATAATAAACAATTGAAACACGCGAAAAAGTTTGCAATTCGCGATTAATATTTAAAAAAAAAAAGAAAGAAAAATAAAGAAAAAAAAATCAATTAACGCACAAACAAACATAAGTAACGCATCTACATACATAAAAATAAATAAAATTTTATTCAATTTTTAAAAAAGTTTCTATCTTATACATACATATACATACACGTAATTTGTATGTATATATAGTCTAAAATAACAGTCATAATTTTCTTTTATAGACCATGTATTATTACAGTAGAACCCATCTCTATTCAATGAAATCAAATAAAGTAAACTGAAAAACGTATAATTTTTTTATTTTCTTCTTTTTTTTTTTTATTGCTTATTGCATTGTATGATTGTATATAAACTTTGTATGATTGTTTGTACTTTTGCATACGTTTTTGTTTTCTATACGAATCATAAAAGTATCGTATAAAAAGAATACAAAAAAAAAAAAAAAAGAAAAAATTAATTCAATTAAATGTATTACCTAGACAAAAATGAAATAAAGAAAAGAATGAAAAAAAAAACAAAAAAACATATTTTCTTTTTTTTTTTGTATACGTAACAGAATTGGATTGCATTCAATTATTGTTATGGGGTCTTTTCAATTGTTATTGTTAAAAGCCGCTAGAGGGACATTGACATTTGAAATTATGTATTTATTTTTGTTTTTGTTTTTTGTTTTGTTCGTATTTTGTTGTATAATACGTTGGTATGCGTTGATCTTTTTAGTACATTTTCAGAAAAAAAAAAACATTTTTAAAAATTTACTTATTAGTTTCAATTTGTCTGTCTGTTTGCTTTTCCACCTGTTAACAAAATAATTTCTAAATTATTTGAGAAAAAGAAATTAAATTTTACATGTTAACACAACTCATAAATAATCAATTTTTTAATAGAATTCTTTGCACTGATAAATAGAATTCATTAAAATTGTTAAAATTTTATATTCAGATAATATATACTTAAGTCAAATACTACAATACGTCAGATTATAAGTCAAATACTATAAATTATTTTTTCTATCTGGAAATGCTAAAAAAAAACAGGAAAATTCCAAATCATTATATGTATTTCAATCCAAAATAAATACGAGTATTTTGGATTTTTATTTTTTCGAATATTCGAATTTTTTGCAATTCGATATATAATTTTACTGTTATATTTCTTTATAATGCAAAAATAATAATTACTTTTGATCCCTTGTAACTCTTAAAAGTGTACAGTAAGAAACTTTTGAAAAGTGTAAGATTTTTAAAAAAAATTATGTATTTCCCCCATTCAACCTTCATAAGGGGACTAAAATTGAAATAACATATTATGTTATCTGGGCACTTGTGTGAATTTTGATAAATTTAAAATGAAAAATTGAAGCTCAAACATTATATTAGTCCAATTTCAATTTATAAAATTTTTTTCTTAATTTTGTAGGGTTTTCTTAAAATTTCTGAAAATTTCTTAAAAGTTCAAAAAAAGAGACGCTTGGTTAGTCTTTTCTTTTTTTTTCTAAATTAATATTTTCTTTATTAAGGCAAAACTATACTAACAAAAATACAATTTTTGCAGTTTAAATACTCCCAATTTTAAAGAATTATTATGAGTTATTGTCTTTTTCAAAATGCGCTCCTTTAAAATACTTTGGTTTTACCTACTCCCTTGTTTTCTTTTATATGTTTTTTTTCTTTTGTATTTTTTTGACATTTTTGCGATTTTTCATCATCAATATTGTTTTCGATTTAATGAAAGAAACGAAAAAAAAAAAAAAGGTTATATAAAGCAAAAAAAAATATAATTCAATACAAATTATTAACAAAAACTTCAATTACAAGTTATTTTTACCACTTCATCAATAATATTGACAGCTAATAAGTAGTTGTTTTTATATACATATATTGTATGAAAATAAAAGAAAATGCTCAGGAAAAATACTTTGGGAAAATTAACTCAAATTACATACTTTTACGTTTTAAAAATTTAATTATTTGAAAAATTATATTAATGTTGTGATTGGCTAATATTATTTTTTAATTTCTAAGCTACTTTCAGTAGAAGTAGAAGTTATAATTAATAAAACATAGGGTAAGCTTCTGAAATCTGAACTTTTGCTTCATTCGGAAATTCATTGTGAAGTTTTTATAATTAATTATCAATATGGAATTTGCTTTTATAACGGGTTTTCCAATTTGAGTGATATGATTTCTAAGTGACGCTTCGGTCATTTGTAGCATGTCATGATCTGTCACTTTTTTTATATTGTATTCAGTAATATTTACAATTTCATCATGGACCACCGTAAACGTCGTGAATTTGCTGATTTTGTCTTGGAACAACTTGAAAACGATAATGATTTTTTTAAGAAAATCATCTTCTCCGATGAGACTCACTTTCATCTGAGTGGTGCTGTAAATAAACAAACTTGTCGATTCTGGTGTGAAGAAAATCCACAAATTATTCATAAACAACCATTACATTCACCTAAATTGACAGTTTGGTGTGGTTTTTGGTCTGGTGAAATCATCGGTCCGTACTTCTTTCGAAATGAAGCTGGTAACACCGTTACTGTCAATGGAGAGCGGTATAGATCGATGATAACCAACTTTTTATGGCCGAAATGGGAAGAAGTTAATCTTGACAACATCTGGTTCCAACAAGACGGGGCTACGTGCCACACAGCACGTGCAACAACCGAATTATTGCCAGTTAGTTAAAGAAAAATCGCAAAGTTAGGAGATTCGATTATTTCAAGAAATTGTGACATTGAATGGCCTCCAAGAAGTTGTGATTTCACACCATTAGACTATTTTTTGTGGGGTTATTTGAAGTCATTGGTTTCTAGCAATAAACCAGACTCTCTTCAAGCTTTAGAAGTCAATATATTGAACGTGCTATTTATGACATACGACTTGATTTAGTGGAAAAAGTGTTCGGAAATTGGGTTCATCGAATTTGTTCCTGCAAAAGAAGTAGTGGAGGCCATTTGAATGATGTTTTATTTAGAACTTAATTGTATCGATTGCACTTCACATTAAATAAAAAACATTTGAATTTCCTTAACAATTAGTGTGTTTTTTTTTTTTAAAGAAATCATATCGCCCAAATTGGAAAACCCTGTATATACCATAATAAAGCATTAATTATTCTTTTTATTCCCTGAAAACGGATCCAAATTTAAATTTCATTCCCAAAATGTACAAATTATTTTTTTTTTTAAATTAAAACTTAAGTGACAACTTCTCGTTTTTATTTTGCTGCTAAAATTATCCCGCGTATACATAAAATAAAACATTTTTGTTAGATTCATTATTGTCTTAATAAACTGGGTTTTGAACCTGAAGACTTTATTACTGAAAGCCTTCCGTCATGAGTCGGATATTTAACAATTGAAAATCATAAAAATAACAATCAAATTTTAGGTTATAAAATTTGTATTGAAAACCATAGTTAACGATCCAGAATAAATTAACTATATATATACAAATAACTAAGAAAACAAATATTTCGATTCTAAAAAAGGATCTTCCAATCCCAAAAAGTGACGATTAAAAAATGTTTATAGTTTTTATCGTTTTTTTTTTATACTATTGTAATTCTAACAATAAAAATTTTAATTAAAGGACATAGCAACAAAAAATCAAAGGTTAACTTCAAATAATAGAAAAGAGTTAAATAAAACGAATGTAATTCAATTCGAATTTCGTTCAATCAATATTAGAAAGGTACACTTAGAAAATAAAAAAAAAATACCGCGAATATCAATTTGCTAGAAAACACAAAAAAAAACGAGGAAGAATACAGTTGACTTTGTCAACTCTTAGATACCCGTACGAACCGTTAGTATGTTCACAGCCTGCCACTTTGCTTACAATATTATTTTTTAAATATTTTAGTATTTTAAAATAATTTGGGTGAATTTTATAATTTCTAGTACTATGGGTTGTACATATATTCAAACTATATGTTTATACAATCTTCTAAAGCAGATTTTAACATAACGATTATCAATCCAAAACTTTTTCAAATATTCTATAGTACATATATTCTATAGGCTTGGTCCAAACTCAACCAAAAAAAATAGGGAACCTACAAATTACTCCCAAAATATTTTGTGTAAATTTCAAGATTCTAGCTTTCTTAGTTTTTGAGTTAACGTGCTGATGGACGGACGGACATGGCTCAAAAGTCTTAGAATTTTTTTCTGATCCGATCCATACCTTTGAAGGTATATCTAGCTCGCTTATTTCGAGGTGTTACAAACGGAGGAGTAATTTTATTATACCCGATCCTATCGTACGGGTATAAAAAGCCAGTGAAAATTTATTGAAACAGAATGCAATTAAAAAATTCAAAAAAAAAAAAAAAGAATTGGTATAAAAAATATTATAACCGGTTTTAAAGACAATCGTAACTTTATTATATCAGAAGTTTTTTGAATTAAAATTTAGTATTTTCGATATTTGTACTTTCTTAATAAAGTCATAAGTTATTGATTCAATCTTTGGGTACATTATAGTAATTTTATATAAGATCATGAAAAATGTATATGCTTCTGGTCTTGATATTGAAATCCTTTTTTTTTTAAATTAAATTTCGGTTAAAACAAAGCATGTATAGTAGAAAATTATTACTCAAACAATTAACTTATAAAGCAATAAAATAAATATTGGTTTCCTTTTTTTTTTAAACAAATTGTGTTTTAGGTAGGATTTTATTCATTTACTTTTTTTTTTTTTGTAAATTTTAATTAAAATTGGGAGTGGAGTGTTTGATCAAATTTAAAATACCTTAACGTTAAACGTTATACCTTTCCATAACGTTACGGATGTTAACGTTAAACATTTTTTTTTAAATTTTTTTTTTGTTTTGGTTGTGAGTTGTGATCTCCTCTAATCGTTTTATGTTAAATAAAAATTTTCTAACATAATTACTTCAACCCCATCATTTCCAATTGTTGTGGTTTTATTTTATTTATTTTTTTTTTTTTTTCATAAAATGATGGCTCAAACCTTTTTATAATTTTTAAGTGTGTTATTAATTAAATTTTCTAGTAATTCTTTTTCAATGAAAGCATTTAAGATGCATTATAATGTCATCGTTAAACATCATGATGGTACTTACAACATAATGTGCATTGCGTAATGAAAATGATACCTATTAAAGGTGAATAGTTTAATATTCTGTTCTAACTGGCATTTATAAGAAACTCGAAAACGAGATATTTCTTATTTTTGTACCAAACTTAAATTAATCCTTTTAATACTTGCATGACAATTTTCAGTATAGATAGTAATGTGGAATATATGAGTATATACTTAATAACTTAAAACCAACCATTAACGTAAATATTATATATGTTGAGGTTGGTTTTTCTATAACCAAGATCCGATTGAAATTGTTTTAATTCACAATAGCCGTTTGAATTCTATAATAAATAATTGCATATTTATTGAAAAACTATCTATATGCCAAAATAATGGTGAAATCATCTATAATATGCCATATATATACCATAATAAAATATACGAGTATGCATATGGATAATTAATCAGAATTGAAGAAAATCAAATTTAACTTCCTGTCGCATGTCATCGTATGTTTTTTTTTTTTTTTTTAATGAATTTCATTCAATTGAATTTTGTTTTTACAAAAATGCTTAAATATCCACAAATAAAAAATGTACAAAAGGTTTTAATTACAAAATAATTATTTTGAAACAAAAAAAAAATGGTAGCAATAAAATATTTTACATAAAAGTTTAATAACCTTTGGATATTGAATGAATTTTGTTAATTTTTTTTGTTTTTTTTTAAATTGTTTTTAGGTCAAATATTGATTTTATGACTAAGTAACATTGTACTGAATTAATGGTTTACCATTTACACAATCATAAATCTTAAGGTATGACTAATAAATAAGTGATTGCATGTAAATTATACCTAATTCGTTGTATGTTTTTTAAAAACTAAAATCAAAAATTTTATAATTTCTATTATAATTAAGAAATCCTATAATTTCTTGTATTATTAATTTCAAAAATTATCTGTCTTGGTATATCATAGAAGAAAAAGAAACTGCGGGTCACAAAATCAAAAACGGCAGAGCTTTACTCCGAGCAAAATATGAATCCTAGCATCTAGGAGCATATTGCTTTACCGAAAATGAACTGAACTCTATATATAAATCTTTATTTTCTTAGAGACAGTAGAGCTGACAGAAGTATTATAAGTAGATGCAAAATCCACAACTTACTACGTGGAAGAGGAACACAATAAATGTACATAAACAAAAATCGCTTTATACCTCTTAAATAAGAATCTAATATCATTGCTACCGAGGTCTTTGAATTTAGTATATATCAAATCTTGAGCTACACACCCCTATTCTTAATTCTAACGTGAAATGTCTACGAAAAATTAGCTACGATACGACATACTATTTTTAACTATGTATTCTAAATTCCATCGTAAATGAATTTCAATTTTCAATGGCAACCGTTTTTCGAAGTTCAAAAATTATACGTTTTGAAATTTGAAAATTAGATGTTTTGAATTCTTAAAACAAAAGATTTCAAATATTTTTATTCAACGTAGTGGTTGTTAGTAAATAAAAAAATTTTTATTAGAAAAAATGAATAAATAGTTTAAATAAAATTCCAAACAAAACTATACAAAGGCACTTCTACGAATGAATATTTCTGTCGTAGACTTTTGACAATTATTTTACATTATTCTGAAATTGAAAATTGCCAAGTTACGAAACTTCGAAAAAAAACTTAGAAAAATTAATTTTTAGGAATTGAGAATCGCTTTTTCGTAGATTCTCTACGATTTAGCTCTACGATACGGTGGATAGAATAGGGGTTTAAATTGTCTCCGAAATTCTCAATCTGAGAAATGTACACTTTCACAATTGTCAGTTATAGAGTTTTATCTTCCTTTACATTCTTTAAAGAAAGCTTTCACTAATAAGTTCTAATAAGATCTCAAAAAAGTAAAACTAAAAATACATTTTTATTTTTTTTTTATTATACAATGTTATAAGTATACCCTCCTAAAGTAATGATGTAGTTGTTTTGCAAAACCTTAAAAAGAAAAAACAAAAAAAAAAAAAAGTATCTTAAGTCTCTTTAACGATCTCATTTAAAAGTTATTGGTTAAGTTTCGAGTTTCATTTTTTTTTATCTCTATTATCTTTTTTTTTTTATACATTTTTCTCATCGGCTTTTTCAAAAAGAAAACCGCGTGTTTATAAATATGTATGTATGTATATATTATGATATTATATAGATAGACAGGAAGGTATGTATCTTATAATTTTTCATCGTGGTTTTTTTTTTGTATCATGTATTTTGTACATTGATCCGTAATTTATTTCTACTTTTCTTCTTTATGTTTATGGAATTGAAGTGTATTATTTTGTTTTTCTTTTTTTTTTTGTTATTTCTTTGTGTACAACAGGTATTTTAAATAAAACTGACCATTAAATAAAAGGAATCCCTCTGACAACATTTTAAAAATGATACAAGTCTTCCCTGAATTTTGTTTTTAAAGAAAAGCAAATGCAATAAGAACTACAACTATATTATACATACATATATGTTTGTATGTATAAAGAAACTTATATAGTAAAGGATTGTTGTCCAGGAATTCTGTTTTTTTTTTTTGTACTTTTATACCTTGAAAGTACATATAATATATATATATGTATATATATGAATTTATCTTTCAGATAATTTTTACCTGTTCATAATTTCGCGATATGATATTTAAAAGGTTGAAACTTATTAACATTTAACAGGTTTAAAATAAAAATAAAAACACAACAAGTTGTTCAACATTTTATTTTGTTTTTTTTTAATGAAGGGATTTTTATTATTTTTAGATTGTTGTAGTTGTTGTTATTGTTGGAGTTTTTTTGTATTATTTTTTTTTTTTGGACCAGAAATAACAAAAAAAAAAAGGAAAAGAAAAAACAAGTTAAATTGATAGGAATCTTTTGAAGTTTTTTTACCTGGAATCAATAGGGATTTTCTCAGAATTTTGACTGAGACTAATAACAATAAAATGAAAAATAAAAGAAACAACAACAAAACAGCAACAATAAAGTTGAGTAGATGATATTACGTGCATTGAAATTAGAGTATATATAAACTATTTAATTTTTTTTTCTCCTTGCATTGAATCAATATGATGCTCTTGACGATGATGATGGAAATTTCTCATTTCAGTTTATTATTATTTAAAGTAGTTCGAATTATTATACTAATGGAGAGTATATAATACAAAAATTTAAATGTAAACTTCTTGAATTAGATAAAATCATAACAAGATGCTTAAAAATAAAACTCAGAAAAAATTATTTTGGTTTATGATTTGGTTTATTTCTCCGTTTTTGTTTTTGCTTTCTTTATTATAAGGTTTTTTGTATACTAAAACATTGGTTTAATTCGGCCAAATTTGATTAAAATTTTTTCTTTTAAAAAAATTTAAAAGCTTATTATTTTATCTTTATTTTTTTCCTATTATTTGAAGTTCTTTTTGGAATACTAATATCTGATTTTTTTTTTTTTTTATGGGGGTAGATGGGAATCTAGAATTGTGTCTAAATGATCAAATCGCGAGTTTGTGTTACAGATACATATTTATAGTGTTAATATAGTGTAACCTGTAAATTTTAAATAAATCAATCTTAAATAAGAAAATTTTAAATGATTTTCAGTATAACACTAAAAAAAATATAAGTTCTCTTTTCTATACTGTAAAAATTTCTGAAGATTAAAATTTTGTAGTTATATCGAAATCCTTTTATGATATGAAACTTTCCTCTATCTCAAACGTGTACATTTCAGTTAATACATACGAAAAAATGTTTATATAGACTCTTAATCAAGTTTTATCCGTTAAGTAATGTTGGATTATCCTATGTGATTTATAACAATAAAATAAACAAATAAATAGATAAGTTTCCTTCTGATTCTCCTCTAATATCCTTTTTTTTTTTACTTTTATCGTATCACAGAAGGTAAATTTTTTTCAGTCAATTTTTAAGTATTGTTTTTAAAAAAAAATTACTATTTTGGAAATATTTTAAAATGAGAGAACATTTTCAAATTCCTTAACAATTGGTTAACAGGAACATTAAACATTCATTCGAACAATTCTTTTTCGAACAAATGTTTTTTTTTTCTTTTCTTTATTTTTATTTATCAAAAGAATAAAAAAGCAGTACAGATATCTACGTTTATATTTGTTTTCCATCATAAGTTAAAAAAAAATTTTCAAAAATTGTATATAGGATCCTGTAACAAGAAAACAGAAAAAATAAAAAAAATGATTCGCACTATAGTGTAATCAATTTCATAATATCAGATAAATAAAGGATGAATTCCAAGAAAAAATCAGTTTTGAATTGAATCTTTCGTAAGTTTTTTTTTTTTTTTATTTATATTAGGATTTTCTTCGTTTTTATCCTTCTTAACACATTTTATTTGAAATTATATTGAATTTTTAATCCAAATCATATATAAATTTAATCTTTAGAGACATTTTAGGATTTAAGTGTTTTTGTGCGGAAATTAAAGTGTTTAGACAATAATCAATAGATTATAAAATACTGCTTAAAATTGTACAGGGATTATTTTATTTTTTTAAGCAATAAAATGGTTTTTCTATGCTTAATTATAAAGAAATAAGTAAATGATGTTATAATTGATTAAATTATTAATTAATTTTTATATGTATTGTAAAGTATTAATATGTTAACTGAAGTGCAAATCATAATCATTGCTTTAAATTTTCTAAAGAACTATATATATATATATATATATATATATATATATATATATATATAGTAACTACTGTCCTTATTAATATGTTAATATATCGTCCTTCAAAATTTCTTTAAATCATCTTTAAGGAGATCATTTATATTTTACGTATAGTAGGAATCTAGCAATCTTTCTTCATAATTTTTTTTTTTCTTTTAAATTAATTCTGCACAAATTTCATTGAAGAGTCATCAATATTTCCTTTTTATTAAAGAACGTTTTTCTGTATAAAAATTTTTAACAAGATTTACACTAAGTAACAACTATGTATATGTATAGGTATAGAAACCTTTAATTATTATTAGTATTACTTAAAATGTATAAGTAACATTGCGATCTATTGTTGTCAATTTAGTTTAATCTTCTTATTATTACGTGATGTGGAGTTTGGCTCCACTTGTAGTACTTATTGTAGCACTACTGCTTCTAAAAAAAAATTAAAAATCTGTAGAGAGTTTAATGATGGCAGTTCATCTTCGACAAAGTAATATATTCCTAGTTGTAGATATCTTGCTCCGTAAGGTTTCCCCGTTTTGGAGTATTTGTCCTGAAAATTGTTCTTCTTCGCTTTAAGATAAATTTTTTCAATTATTTTTTAATAAAATTGTGAATAAAAATTTTGTTTTTAAAAAAACCTTGAATCCTTTTACTTGACAAAAAAATTATATATTTAATCTATACTTGTCCAATTTTGTTTTTTCATACATTTATTTTTTATGTGAGGAAAATATTTTTTAACATATTATTTCACAGAATTTTCATTTTAAAAATGCTAATTTAATATTGATTTTATTGAATCCTTCAATTTTTTTTTCATGTTAAATCAGATGACATCATAACAAAACAAATATTTACAAATTAAATATTCGTGTATTAACTTTTTATAGATATTTAACTAGTTGAATTTTTTTTTTTTTTTTGTTCTGAAAATATAAAGAAAGGAAAATTTTTTTTTTTATTCTGTTATATGATATTTTAATTATCTGAATATACGTATTTAAGTTCAATGTATCATAACATACCAAAACATCAAACACCATACCATACCAAAATTTCCAATATAATAAAACACAACAAGTCGATTTATTTATTATTATTATTTGGCAGCAATATAAGCAGTCGGAATTATTTAAAGGAAAATGAAAGCATCCATAAAAATGTTCACGTTTTCAATCCTTCTATATATATTTTTACACATACATATATAAAATACAAAATTTATTGTATATGTTTGGCATGTCATAGAGCGTAAAATGAAAACAAAAGAATAAAAATGAGGAGTTGAAAAGACAATATAACTTCTAGAAGACATAATGATATTACATACATAGACATATATATCAGGTGGTTGAATACATTTGAATCTTCGTTTTAAAACAAAAACTTGATTTTGTTTGTAAGAAAATTTTAACATTACAATGGACTGTTGTTGTATAGAATCAGATTTAAATATAAAAATAAAGAAAACATAAACATAATTTACACTGTATGTTTTATTTAAAAAACTTTATACGAAAAAAATAACTATGCTTATGTGTACAATACTAGCCTTGAGATCTTTTTTTTTTCCCCTTTTAGAGCTCTTTTTTTTTACTGGTCTGTCATACTGAAAATGAATTGTTGTAAATTCTCTTCAGATATTAGTAATCTTATTTTACAGTTACTACAATAGAAATTGTTAACACACTTTTCCTGGTTAAAGCTGGTAAAAGTTCCCATAAACAACAAATTCAATTTAGAAGTTTAATTTTTTTAATCGTTCTTAAGTTCAACATCAACTCCTTTTATACATTTTTTTTTTGCTTCTTCAGATCTCTCTGAAAAGATTTTTTTTTTATGATCCTTTTTTAATTGTTCAGAATTGAACTTAAACCTACTTCTTTTGTACAATTTTTTTACTTCTTCAAACCTCTCTACAATTCCTTCCCTTTAAGGATCTTTAAAAGTCGGATATATTGTAAAGGATATTAGGTACATAATTATAAAACTATTACTATTACAGAGAAACGGTAACACCAATATTTAAAAGAAACATTTAAAAAAAAAACGAAAAAATGAAAAGAAAAGGAAAATTTTCTTCACTATATGGATGTCGCCGATTTTATTTTGTTTATTTCTTTATTTTTTTTTTTGCGCCTTTTTGTCTCAGTAATGTAATTCTTAAATAATATTTAGGGAGGAAATATTGTCAAATAGTATACAAAAAAATGGGAAGAGACAATGAGAGGTTTGAACTCAAAGTTACACGAAATAGGGGGGGGGGGGGCAGAGTGGTTTCTGAGTTTTTATAGTACATATTACAACAAAAACAAATAAAAAACGAAATTCTTTGGAACATTAGACTTGTTGTTTGTTGCTTACATTTTTATTTTTTTTTATTTTTGTTGTAATTTAATGATAATGATATTGATAGACTGTTGATTATGACTATAAAGATTATTCTTTGATTATTTTGATGATTTGTGATGCGGCAGAAGTTATAATTTTTTTTTTTTGTAATTTTTTTTTTAGTGATTATTACTTATATAAATATGAAAATAGAAAATAAATGGAAAATTTTCTGAGAAAAATTATTAAATTTTTGTTAATATGTATTTAGATATATATATATATATATACATATATACATTATACACAAATGGTTTATAGGTAAAGATATAATATAATAAATAATAATAAAAGTATGAGAAAGTCTATGCAAAACGTTAAGGATATTTACATTTATAAATTTTATTCTACAAATTTAAATATTTATATATGTATATGTATATGTATAATATATTCTTATAAATATGTTGAATTATATAAAAAAAATTTTTTGGAAATTTTATGAATCCCCATGGAAATCAAAAGAGAAGGATATTGAACATTATGCCTTGAAAATTAGAAACGGCGACATAGAATTGCGCATACATACATATATATATATATATACAATAATCATAAATAATTTAATACAATCTACAAGTTAAAATTAGAATATAATGATTATCCTATTGGAGACCATCAAACAAGTAAATAATCCTTAAGACAATAATAAAAAAAAAAAAAAACAAAAAGTGAAAGTAAAAGTAAAAGTAAAATGAAAAAGGATAATGAAAAATGTAATGAAAAAATACAAGGAAATAAATAACAAAATAAATAAAAATTAAAAACAAAACTGACTGAAAAGAAGAAAATAATCGAGAAAATATTCTAAAATTATTATTCTTAATTTTTTCTTTTCTTTCTGATGCCAATAAAATAAATTAACATGAAAAAAATCATTTAAATAAAAAACAAAAAAAAAAAAAAATGGAAAAAGAAATTAGTAAAATAAGATAAATAAAGAATAATGATATTTTTTTTAAGGTTAAGGATTTTTATCTTTCAACTTGTTGAATAATTTTGTTTTTTTTTTTCTCATAATTTTCTTTTTCGGTGTTTTATGATTTATGAAAATTTAATTATATTTAATTACAATGAAAAATTTTTTTTTATTACACGTCGTAGATAATCTTTTTATTGAATGTTTGCTTCTCAAAGAAAATTTATAAGTGATTAGTTTTTAACTGATAAAATGACTAAATGATTTTTCAAATCCAAGTGATTATTTTAACAGTGCATCAAAATTATTAATTAGTTACATATAGTTTTTGAATTATTAGCAAATTAAATTAAAAGAAAAAAAAAAAAACTTTAGACCCCATTATATCAAGAATCGAGGCAAAGAGATAGATCACCTGCAGAACAATTTTTTGTTCGGTTTCCTCCTCCAAATATACTCTATAAATATTCAAGAGCAAAAGAAAATCAAGAAAGAAGGTATATTGTTTGGGTTGGGTACGAATTCTCGTACCTCAAAATCTCTTTTTTTTTGCATTTTTAATTTTTTTTTTTATTTTTAACACAATTTTAACAAGAAAGATATGAATATCAGAGGGGCAAATATTTTTTAGCTTTAAAATTACCTCCTAATTTTTTGTTCATACATTTTGCAAGATGAAAGTCTTTGAAGTAGTGTGGACTACCGCCTCTAAACCCCCACTAAACAAATTATTGGAACCCTGCTTTTGAATTCAATTCTAAAATCCATCATAATTAATTATAAATTGTAATCGCATGTATACATATATATATACACCCTCTTTCTTTAAGTCGCTCGAGTGAAGTGAATAAGAACGATATCGCGTCATGTCTATAAGTATTATTATTATAATTATTATTAAATATTACTTGCATTAAAATTTTTCATTCATATCTTTTGAATATTGTGGTTATAGTTTTTTTCGTTTTAACAAATTTAACAATATTTTAGTTTAAAAAAAGTAACTAATAGAAATCAAATTGAGCCTTTGATGACGTTAATGGAGGATAATATTTATTTCTCAATAATAAAAATAAAAAATTTATATTGATCGTATGAAAATTTTGAAGTGACTGAATAATGGCTATCGCGTCGCAGGTAAAGTCTTATAGAAATACCATACACGATAAATTTGACATTTCATTCGTCCTCAATTTGAAAAGATCGCTTCAGTGTCTTACAGAAATGGCATTAATCGCTTTAGCGTTTCTAGTCCTCTGATACGATTCTAGTCCTCTGATTACAATTTCTTATTTTTTCTCTATTATCTAAACAAAAAACAGATTTACAGAGACTAAAGAAACGAGATTTTAGATACAAGCATTCGTAGCGCTCCTATATTGTTTATTCTAATTCTAAGTAAAAAGTTTATCTAAAGATAATTTTAAGTAATTCGAATAAAATTGAAAATAAAACTTTTTTCATTACATTTTCCATTATCCTTTTTCTTGTTATTTTCATATTTTGTTTTGTTTAGTTTTTTTTGTTGTCTTAAAGATCAGTTCAAGCTCTAAGATCAGAATATTTTAAGAATACATTAAGAACAAAATATTTTACCATAAATATCCTAGAGTATAGAAAAACTGTAATTTTCTGATCTGAGATATTTAATTCCAAAACGAAATCAATTTTTTTTCGATCATACATCTTAGTTTGAGTTTATCTTTTTTCTAAACAAATTAAAGATTTTTAATTATTTATAAACAATTAACTTTGGATACTTAAAATTGCTTTTCAGTTTTTCATTATTTTTATAATGAAACAAATAAAACAAATAAAAAAAAATAATGAAAAATTTTTGGGAAAATATTATATGAACTTAATTTTTAAAAAGTAAGGTAAGACTATAGTTTGTTGGCTTGCAGCCATTTTTAACAATAAAGATATAGTATATAATATATTTGTGTTACTTGTATATGGTTATTTATTAATTATTCATAAAATTTATGTGCTTTATATCTTTACATAAAATTTATATGTATATTTGTACATATGTATGTATATTCTATGTATTTAAAGTTTTATGCTGCATCATCATAAATTTAATAAAAGAATAAAGAAAAAAATATATACATTATATATATATACAAATATATATATATATATATAATATTTCAAGGTGAACATCATCATAAATGTCTAAAATAAGAACTACTTAAAATATTGAATGAGAAAAATAAAGAGAAAAAAGAAAAGGACAGAAAAAAGAAAAGACAGAGATAGCAACAAAATAAACAAAATAAAATTTTTTATTTTTGACGGTTTATTGACAGATCAAAAGAATTTTGTTTTAAAAGAAAAAAAAAGTAAAGTAGGTGAAATAAATTAAATTTAAAAATTTTGTGGGTTTCATATTTTTATATACTCTCATAATCGTAAATGATGTAATAATAAATTTATAAAAAAAAAAACTAGAAATTGAAATTGCACTGACACTAAGTTTTATTATGCACTATTTGCATAATGCAATAAAAAAAGTTATTTTGTTTTTTAAAATATTAATAAAAAAAAAAAATACATATTGTTGAGGTATTTCTATTTGAAGAGATTAACTTCAGATTTCCACATTCAAATTTGAAAATGATGTAAATATATTTTGATTTTAAGATTAATTATACCTATTATTTTTATAGCAAAACCATAATGTCAGTTTAAAAATTTTTAAAAACAAATTTAATTACAGATTAAGATTATTATTTAAGAAGTATAAGTAAAGCTACGAGTTTTTAATATATGATTATTGTGTTCCTTTAATTACTATGTGTTATGGATTTTGGCTCCATTTATAAATTTTTTCTCAGTCCTAAAAACTGAAGATTTATAAAGGGGTTATTGCTGGCAGTTCATCTTCGGTAAAACAATATTCCCCTAGATGAATATATATTACTCGGAGTAAAACTTTGCAGTGTTTGAATATGTATATTAGATATTCTTGTTCTTCTTGACGGAATCTGCATGTACTGTCATTCTTTATTCCAATTTACTTTAAGTGCTCCTTTATCCATCAGTGCTTCGACAGGAATCCTATTAGAATTCTCAATGTATTTTTACTGGATTCCATGATTTCGTCATATCCTTTGATAGTTATAATTTTGAATGGGTTATTATGTTCCCAGAAGCTCTTTCGATTATCTGAACCCAGAATTTTTCACTCCATAATTTGCTACTACTAGATTTCCTTTTTCAGTTTTAGTTTTTCTCTTATTTTGCGTCTTCCTATGCCACAAAAAGGATCGGAACGTGCAAAAAGATTACATCTTCTTCTTCTGCACTTGGATGAGCTTTGTCATTTCCCTCTATACCTAGGTGTCCAGCTACCTAACAGAGTTTACTTTATTGTTTGCTCCTAAGCTTTATTGTTTATTCCTATTGTTTGTTCTTAAGGTATAAAATAATTGCTATTATTTAAATCTTTCGGTATGTTAAAAATAAATCTTTTTAACAAAATTTATTTGTCAACATTGAAGTATAGTCTTTTACAAAACTAGAACCAATACTATTTCAATAAGTTAAAAGTAAAAGCTTGCATATAATTAATCATAATTTTTATAATTTTGCCATACATTTTTTTCTTTTTTTTCTTCTTTGCCTTTAAGTTTTTCTATTTTGATATTAATTAATTAATACTTTATTGTTATACAACGTAACACTGTATGAGATGCCCTTAAACTATTCTCCATCTTTAAATAACTTAGTTAAAAAGAAAAAATTAAAATTTTTAATAATAACTAAAATATTAGCTATAACAAAATAAAAAATATCTATAGATATTTTTAAATATATGTATACTGATTTTTTATATATACGTATATTCATATATATAAATGTGTGTATGTGTGTATAGCTTTGTTTCCATTTCATTACCATATTATAATTAATAAATTTAAATATATATGTAGTACATATACTATACATACCATACTTTTGTTTACATGAAAATGTTTGAACAATAGTATGTACTGATATACAACTAACCTTTAAAAAAAAAACAATTCTCTGAGATTCATATTCGGGTTAAATTATATTTACCAGATCATAGCTTTAGAAAAAAAATTTGTAAAATACAAAAAACAAATAAAAAAAAAAAATCACAATGGATAGTAAATTAATTTCGTGCAAATTAGTCATTTTGAATCATCCTAATAAATAAATATACATATATAAGTATATCTATAGATACATATATGTTTCTATATTAATTGCATTCCATTTTAGCTTACATAAGTTATAAATGATGATATCATGTATATATGAAAATACAATGGAATTAAGAAAAAAAAAAAAATTTTAAAGCAAAAAATAAAATTGAACATCAAAATAACAATTGAATTTTTATTATATGTATATAATAAATGGAAATAGAAGAAAAACACCCCAAATATGATGACTAAATGAAAAATTTTAAAATATATGTAATGTAAGATTTATTAGATGTATGTATAATACACAATAAAGCCAATAATTTAAAAATAAGTATTTGTTTGACATAAGTTTAATTTTTTGGTGAAATTGCCGAATTTAATCAAATGGAAAAAAAGGCTTTCATTATCTGACTCATGGCGTACAGTGGTTAAATCGCCACCCTTTCAATAACAGGATCTAATATCTAAAATAATATAAATAATAAAAAGAAAAATATGTAGTAATTTCATATCGTATAATAAATAATAATAATAACAATAATGATAGCTGCTGCAGTGAAACTATATTTTGTTATATCATGCAGGAAGGTGTTATATACTACTGCACGCTGTAATCCATTGATGGCCCTGACTCTGTAGTAAATAAAATAATAATATTAATTAACCAATACCAAAAATAATAGTTCCTACTGTGACAGTGGGGTTGCTTTCGATTATTACCTCATGCAGCAAGGTGTTATATACTACTGCATGTTGTAACTGTTGATGGCTACGACTAATTAGCAAAATAGTTATAATAATAGGCGGATTCGTTGTTTCCTTACAGTCCCACTCTCAATTCAATGTTTCCGCATCCTTGTTCCTATCCTTTCCATCGCTATTCTCTAGCCAATATACTGCGTTAGCACGTAGGGATTTCATCTCATTATATTGACTATTATTCAAAATAAAAATTTAAAACATAAAATTTACCCATCACCTATTAAAACACCCAAATATTAAAATAAAGAAAAAATACATTTTTTTTACCTCTTTCCCCTTTCACATAAATGTGGCAAGGAAATTACACAATCTTTTCTTTCCTGATGTGGCTGTAAATGTCATAAGGTGTAATTATTCTTACGGTGTATGTGGGATTCGAAACCACAATCATTCGGTTTTTACAGCGTATTTTATATACTTTTAGTTTCTTATCACCGAGGCCCCGACAAAATACTTAAAAAATATAATATATGTATTCTATTTTTTAAAATTGAAATGCTCGATAAAAACTTTCTTTTTTTTTTTCTAAATTTTTCATGCTGTATTTTACAATTTGGTTTATTGCTTCTACCTAAGCTTCACAAAAACAGCTTAAACTATAACTACAGCTATAACTAAGTCTTCAAACTTGTAAAAGGTTTAGGTATATTCTTTGTATTTTATTTTATTATCGCTTTGCTTAAATTGTAAGATTAAAAATAGCAGATCTTTTTCACTAAATCTAGAAAAAACAATCTGTTTGTCATTCACCCACTCACCCTACTGTTCAAATGTTAAATTCATAATAAAAAGGAGCTTAGTTTGGTATTTATTTAGCATACCTTTAGGAGTATGGTACTTTTTTAACACATTTTTACTTAGACATCTATTTAAATTAACAGTTAGTTATTTTGTTTTTTTTTTTAACACCTTATAAGTATCACCTATTTATTACTAAAATGTATTTACCTTAATGAAGTTTTGTTTATTGAAAGCGAGATTTTACTGTTCAATTTTGTTGATTCATAAAAAAAAAGAAAAAATATCACTTAAAAAACCCAAAAAAAAATCAATTTTAATATTCTCAAAACAAATTTAATTTAAAAAGAAAATTTAAAAATAAAATAACATTTTATTTGTACATACATAATACATAAACATTTTTTTTTATTCCCCATCTCCTGCCACATCATCAGATTCAATTAATTTAAAAATACATTAATTCATTTTTCACCTTTAATCATTAAATATTATACTTTTTTTTTTTTTTTTTTAATTTTTTGTTGAACTTTTATGTATATAATTAATAAATAATATACACGTGTGCACAAATATTATATAAATTGAAAATAATAAAAATACGCATATAAATATACATCCATGTATACATACAAAACAAAAAAGAAAAATTACATAAACAGAACGTTGTATATTTTGTATGTACGTTGTTTTTAGTGATGATTGTGGTCAACTCGTCAAGGTCGGAAAACACCATCATTGATGAATTGTTGAATGTTATTTTATTGTTGTTTTGTTTTTTTTCTCTGTTATTGCTTTTATTTTATTTTTTTTTTTATTGTTAGCTTTTCATTTCTTATTACTTAGGTTAGGTTTTTTGTTATTACGTTTTATTTGTTATATTAAAAAACTGTTTTAACTGTTTATAAAATATAATATACCTGTTATGTGGAAAATTTCTTTTTGTTTTTCTTTTGCTGTTTTTTATTTTTAAATTTAGTGTTTGAAGAATGTAAATGATTAAAATATAAAATTGTTTTTTTTTCTTTCTGTTAATAAATTAAACTATTTACACTATAACAGTATTTTTGTTTGATTTAAAGAGTAACGGTTTTATTGTAATTTCATTTTAATCGCGTTTTATTATATTTGTATAAGCACCTATGTATATGCATATAATAAAATAAAAAATATAAAGAAATATTTAGTTTTCATGACTGTAACGTCATATTGTAAAATTTTTTATATAAATTTTCAGTAAATATTATATGTATTTAAAATAGTTTTATTATTATGTACATACATATGTATATGTTATATGTATTATACATTTTACATACATCCAACTATAAAAGATGACAAAAGTAAATAAAAAATTTAATGATCAAATCTATTGAGATTTGATAAAAGATTAATACATATGTATAAGAATAGAAGCATTTAATAACAATATTAAAGGATTTTAATTCATACTTTATAACTCACAGCATTAATTTATAAAATATTTAAAGTAAATTAAATGATATTAAATTAATATATTATGTATTTTGTTAAATCATATCGTTATTCTTGAAATAGAAATAATTTAATAAAAAGAAGTACGATATTGTTGATGTATAGAATAACCCTCAAAATTGTGATGGTAATCCAAACTGTAGTAAAGATTTCCAGAAAAATTATTAATGAAAATTATATTTTGGATAAATATTTAAAGGAATCACATTTTCTCTTTCTTTAATTTTAATTTTATTTATTTTAATGTTTATGAGCTTGTATCTGTGTAAAAAAAAACCTGTATCTTTGTATGTAACTCCACCTTCACAATTTGCATATTATTTATATTCATTTTAATTTTTTTTTTTTTTAATTTGTACAATTTGTTTAAAATGAAATTATGTATTTTTTTTTTTTCATGTATATTTTAATGAATTTTTTTTTCACAGTAGTTTTAGTTTATGCTTAATTTAAAATATCATACTGAATCAGCTTTTTAAATGAATTCTGAATTAATTTGCATATTTCTAAATTGGATTTCATTTCTTTGATTTTTTTGTTTTGTTTTTTTTTTTTTTTAATTTTAAATATTTATTTTATCGTTTTTATATTATGTAGTATATGTTCATATAGTACATATACCATGTACATATTATGTTAATAAGCGATTAGTAATCATATATTAAATATTTTTGTTATTTTGCCATTTGAATAAATAATAAAAACGTACATTTTATAGGTATCTTTAGTTTCTTTACACTTTTATTCTTATTTAATAAATTTTTTAATTTTTTTTTATTTTATTTTTTGTTGTTTTTTATTAAAAAGGTGAGAAATTTAAATCATTAGACTTTTTATATCGAATGCGAATAATTGAAAAAGAAAAAAAAATGTATTTTTTTTAATTACAAACAACTGTTTTTGAATTATTCTTAAAGTGTTTTAAAAAATTAATTTTTCGGTAGAAATTTTGAGCCGCTGTGGTCGATAATTGCATGATTTATTAACTGAAAGACCGTGATATTACATACAGAGAGTATTTGAGTATTTGAACGAACTAGTAAATTTCTTAAAGAATCGGACGATGATCCCTTGTTCAAGTGCCATCACTTCAGCGAGATATTTTACCAGTAATCCTTTCTGAAGGTTCTTCTTTTTTAGGACTCCAACATAAAGTAATGGCAAAATACGTGTAATATTGTCTTTTATCTCTTCTCCGCAAAACCTATATATTTTTGTGTCAGCTGTATTCTATTCCTTTATAGTGTGCGTCCTTACCAAAAATATGATTCGTACTAATTTCGGTAACATATATTTGACATATTAATAAAAATATTTTCCAGTCACAAATACAGCTAACTAATTATTATTTAGAGTGAATTTAATTTTTATTATTCAAAAAAAAAAAAAAATCATAAAAATCCATATCCAAATGATTTGATTTTATACAAATCGGAATTTTTTTAAATTATTTCGCTTTTTTAATATTGAAAATCATGAAAACTTTTAATTATCATAATTCTAATTTTTTTTTTTTTTTAATTTTATAAAAATTTAATAGCTTTAAACTTAAGGGAATTCATATTCATATATTACTTCAAAAGGAAAAAAAAAAAACCAACAAAACAAGTATATTGTGTTAAAACTTGAAAATCCTTCAAATTATTCTTTGACAATTAATTAATGCTGACATAATTTCTTAGATCATAATATTATAAAATAAAAAAAATATATTTATTTATTGTTTCAGAAAATTATTTTGCAATAATAAAAACTTTTTCTTTTAGAATTAAATTCACTTCTAAGAAAAATCTTATTTATTTATTTATTTATATTAATATTACATACATAAATGTAATGCAATATTATTGAACCATCGGCTACTAAGGCCATTATAGGTTTTTTTTTTATACTATTATTAAATTATATACTAATATTATTTATTTTGTTTATATTATATACTATATATTTACATTATATTTGGTTGTAAGGGGGTATGTAAAGAAAAAAACACTTGCGACCTGTGCAGGGATCGAACTCGCACTCCTTCGGTTAATACGCCACACGCCTACCCACTAGGCTACCGAAGCCCCAGAGAAATCTTGTATACATAGTAACGCATACATTTATTAAATTGCATACTGTAAGGCAAATTTTACTGAAATGTCTTAAAATGTTAGATAGTCATTTTTTTAAATGTATGTATATTTATATAATATTTTTCTGAATTTTTGTGAAATAAAAATGTATATTAATTTTTTATTTATAAGTTTTATATTACATTACAAATAGTTATCCGTATTTGATTCAACTTTTAACTTTAGGTATATTTTATACGTATATAATATACACTTTTATTATTCTCTTAACTTTAAGAA
Source organism: Poecilobothrus nobilitatus (assembly GCA_947095535.1). Taxonomy (NCBI): domain Eukaryota; kingdom Metazoa; phylum Arthropoda; class Insecta; order Diptera; family Dolichopodidae; genus Poecilobothrus; species Poecilobothrus nobilitatus. The sequence continues at coordinate 171,306,162 of OX352773.1, forward strand.
AAGCTGAAGAAAAAAACAAATGGTTAAAAAATAAATTAAGGATTGATTCACAAAAACGTATTGTATATAAATTTTTATTTTTATTTTTTTTTTTAATTTTAATTTTATTTTATTTTAATAAAAAAACAAATTATATTAAATATTATAATTTATACACACTTAATAAAATAAAAATATTATATTCATTCATTTATTTGAAAATAAACTAAATGAAATTTAGATTCACATCATGTCTAGTATCTATCATTAAAATTAACATTCCTTCAATTTTAAATATGTAATAAATTTCATCCCTTTATTTATTTATTTTTTTTTTTTATCTTTACTCTTATATTGTATTGTATTGTATTTTTTTTTTTTTAGTACAACATAATATTCATTCATCTTCTTTCAACCTTGTTTTATGTTTTTTTTTTATTATTTATGTCGTTTTACATTAATTTTTAATCCATTTAACATGAATCACCCTGTTAAATATTAAAAAAAAAAAAACAAAATGTGTACACAAAAAATACATTAAAAAACGTTTTTTTTTTATTATCAACACACAAACAAAAAAAAAAAGAAAACAAAATTGTTGCTGATACTTGTTGCGTATTCATCATTACATTCTTCTTTTAAATTTAGATTATGATGACGTTCTATAATATAAATATGTATATGTATATGTATGTACATATATTTTTCTTATAGATTTATTTATAAATATGAATATAATATTATTGTGTATATAATATTTATGTATAAACATATGTATAAAAGAATCTCTAGATAAGAGGAACTTGAAGTATATATATTAAAAAAAAAAAAAAAATATTTAAATGTAAAAAAAATAACAAATTTTATTAAATTTTGTTACTTGTTTGATTTTTTTTTTTGCTTTTTGTTTTTTTTTTTTTTGGAACTGCTACTGAATGAAACATTTCAAAAGATAAGAAGATAATTTTATAATTTTTTATACACTAACAACAACAAAAACAATAATAAAAATATAAAATCAAAAAAATTGTTTTTGGACATATTTTTGGCATGAGACAAAATAATCAGAAAAAATTTTTTAATATATGTAGGTATTAAAAAAAATTATAATAAAATAAAATATAATTTTTTTTAACTACGAAAATATGAGAAAGTACTACATAAATATATAAATTAATATAACATCTACATATAATAACAATATACATATAACAAGAACAACTATATTTTTGTAAATATGTATGTATAAAATTCTCTCATTTAAGAACATATAAAAAATTCTTAGAAATATTACGTGATTTAAGCAGAAAATTATTTCATCGTTATTTTGTTTTTACTGTCATCGGTTGTTCCCGTTTTTTATATATACATATATTTTCTTTTTTTTTGTATATTTTTATTTTTTTTATAGCTGATACAGTGGCGGATTTAACAATATGCCGCCCCTAGGCCTTACTAATTATGCCTTCAAATTTAATTTTTTCTAACACTTGGTGTCGTGTTCAATGTGCATAATTGAAACGTCATTCAATTTGGCAACTGTCATTTATGAACGAAGATACGTTTTAATTCTGTTTAAATAAGAAAATTATCTTTCAGCAGAACAATTTATTACTGCTAGTGACAGATAAATTCTAAAGAGGATTTCCACATTTCGAAACACTTTTGAACATAAAAAATTGTTCAAATTCAAAGGCAAAATATCGTTTTTTGTATTGAACGTTTATTTAAAATTTTTCAGATTTTTAAAAAAAATACAACAGGTATTTTTATATTAACACTGAATTGTTGATATCATTGTAATATTGGAATTGGAGTAGTTTTTGTTAAAAAAGAAGTTGCGCAGAAAAAAAAAAAATTAAAATTTATTGAAAAGTGGAGTAGATTTACTTCTATTGCAGTAAAGTGAGAACGATGAATATGACAATGACATACAATCTTTTTTTCTATATTATTAATTTTTACAGATTTAATTCTAGAGAATAAAAAAATTAATTTATTTTTGAAAATTTGAATATTCTTTATTTATAGTACATGCAAATTTTTTGCTGCCCTAGGCAGGTACCTATTGTGCCTATTCGTAAATCCAGGACTGAGCTGATAGAATCACAGTTTAGGAAGAACACGACACGATTTAAAATTGTTAAAATAAAAAAAAATAAAAAAAAATAAATTTTTTCAATTTTTCATTTAACCCTGGATTTTAGACAATAATGAAGAGTAAAATTTTGTAACTATGAGACTTATAGTGTAAATTTTGAAACAACGTGATTCATAAATTTAGACATTTATTAAGAATATAGTATAAGCGAATAAAGAGAGACACGTGGTACAAATATCTTTCTTAATAAATAACATATACCTATTACCTATATACATACATATATAAATAATTTGATTAAAAATATGTACATACATAATAGATACATAATAGATACATAAATATAAAAGATATCAGATCAGTTTATAAAGTTTAGAAAAACAAAATCATGTTTAGGAAAGAAATAAATCAGATTAAAAACCAAAAATTAAATGTTACATGTATAGAAAATTGCTAAAATACAAACAATTAAATTAATCAAAATATTAAAAGATAGAGGCATTTGTGACAAAAAATAAAACAAAATTGAGGCTTGTGAATACTCGTGTATTTCTAATAGATATATATCCCACTGAAATCTGTACCATGAAACAGGCGCAGACAAAAAGCTAATAGAAAATTTTGATATATAGATGAATCGAAGGGTGCAACACCGCACAAATATATCCATCTTACAAGACTTAACGTTAAATGGAGACTTTTTTTTAAAATAAGTATTTAAAATATATGTGGTGACATTGCCAGACTATCAAATAAAATAGAGAAACTAGTAGTGAAAGAAAGAGTGAAAGGAAAAAATGCTGATCTGATCTTCTATATATAGGTCAGATCAACTACAGTTGTTAACACACGAAAAACACTGGCAAAATTAACACATATGGCACAAAATAAATTCTTTTAGTAGCACCATATACATATAATAATGTCACTACGTCCTGAACAGGCTCTTGGAAATTGCATTGACAAAAAGATGTAGAATAATTTTTTACCTTAATAGAATAATCCAATAATTTTATTATTTTCAGTTGCAAATCCTTTATTATTAAATTTAATATTGAGTTACAAGCTCACTTATTCAATTTATTTACTGAGGTGGAAGTCCTTTAATAAGTCGTATACTTTACGGTCATTATTCTGAGAGAGGTTTCACCTCTTTTTTCACGCTCATAATATATGTATATAAGTTTACTTTTTTTTGGGTTATTTTCCATGAGTATTTTTTTTTATGAAAAACAACTTCAGTATCTGAACATTATGTCAAGTCATTTTGATTCGTTCGAACTTTCATACGTAATAAGCTTTATTTTTTTTTTTATATATTTCATTGGATTTCATTTAATTATTATTAACTTTTGTAGTATATATTATGTACATATTTATATAGCAGCAACATATTTTATTAAATTTTTTTTTAACGGTGTTACCGAATTAAAAAGATGAAAATGAAATTATCAGAATGTATTATTAGGTATATAAAATAAAATGATAAAGTTTAAATGAGTAGAATAAAATTGAAAAAGAAAATCAAAAAAAAAGTTAATTATAAATATTATTATCGTTATTGTTTAATAAATTCATGGTAAAAATAAATCATAATTCATATTGATTGGAATGCACGTTAATTTTTACTACTTAAAAAGCATTTGTAGGTGTTCAATTCTTTAGAGACAAATTTTAAATTAAATGGAAATGTTTAATTATAGCAAATAATTAATTATGTAGATTTATTATGTATATATTAAAAAGATAATATAATCTTCTTATTATTTTCGTTTGATTTTAAAATTAACAAATTGGTAATAGATGATAGTTCAAAAAAAAAAAAAAAACGGGTTTCGGGAAATAATTGCTCCAGGTAATAAAACGGAATCCACTTTATTTCCCTTCCGATCGGAAAATAAAACCGAAATCGCGAATACCGAAAATTAGGCTTTATTACCGCAAAGGAAATTAAATCGAAACGGTCTTATTAACGTTTTCCTAAATATTTCGTTTTAAGGGATTTTTGTTTAAGTTTGTATACATCATGTAAAAAATAATTAGGCGGGATTTTAGAGCTGGATACGAAATCAGGGTATCATCTTTTTGAAAAACAAAATATACAAATACTCAAAATATATAAAATATTGAAAAAAATGCCAACCGTGATTTTGGAACCAACTCTAAAATCGTTCGTAATTTCAGATATTTTTTTTTTTTTTAGGTATAAATATTTGAAATATTTTCTTAAATTTTTTTTATTATTATTTTGTTTACATATTCCTAATGTAATTTCTAAGAATGTGAATATTTTTTTAATATTGACATCAGTGGACGTGTATGCCAACAGAGTAGGAAAGCGCCCATCTGCAAGGTCTGGCTATATATTCCTCGATTTCGTTTTTTTTCCGCATCGCAAAGGAAATAAACCCGATTCGGCTTTATTGTCTGGGGTATTATTTCCGGTCATCAAAAAAGGGGGTATTATTTCCGGTCATCAAATACCTGCTTTTATTTAAGGTATTTCTAATTAATAGAAATGAAAGCTAATTAAAAATATTTAAAAAAAGGCACTTATTTTCTATACATTTCAGGGAGTTTTTTTTTTAGTTTTAGTAAAATGATTATTACATGATTGCGTAAAAAATAACATTTTACGTATATGCGTAGAAATTATAATATTTTTTTTTGCCAGTTTGTCAGAATTTCTAGAATTTTCTGATTAATTTTCTTATCTAATAAAAGATTAAAACTGTTTTCCTAAGGAATTCAATTAGTTGTTAAAGTATAAATTAGATAACTAAGTATATAATTTAATTTAATTATATTTGTTTTGAAAAATTTAATTTGAAATTTTTTTAATATCATACGAATTCTAATGATATTTTGTCTTATGCCACAGTTCATTTCAAATTATATTACATAAGTATCTTTTCCAGTTAAACATTTTTTTTTTTTTAGTGAATCAAAAAAAGAAGATTTTAGTACTAGTGCCCTGTTTGGACAAGAAAATAATTCTGCTATGAAGTAACAATAGGTTTATGGTTTGCAAGGATATGATGTTGAAGGTGAAGAAGGTGTTGACGCTCTCCTTAAACCAATATATAAATTAAAAATATAATCATCCTCAATTTTAAGGAAAACATGAGGTGGTAGATGATTTCATATTCGCGATGTTTCAGTTACAAACGAATATTATGATTTAGGGGTTTGAACTGAAGCTGAATTATATTATCCAGAGGTTTGAACTACGTAACGGTGGGCAGCGTAGTTTCGCCTTGTTTCTCTTTGGAAAACTTTAAGTGACATCAATCTTTTTATTTGATTGGAACATTTGCCACTCCTACTAGATATTTGTAAAACAGAGTAAGAAAATCTACTAATCGTGGAAGAGCCAGTGCACAGAGTGTTGAGGTGACATTGGAATAGGTTATTAAAGGAATTGATACCTATTGTACATTTTAATGAGAAATCTCAATACCGTTTTATAGGGTCTTACAAAATACACTCCATTTTTGTTCGTATTTGTAGATATACGAACTCTTTGTAAATATTAAGAAACATAGAAAAAAAGTGAGACTAAAAAGTAATGAAATTGTATATATATAAATTTTTATTTACAAACAATAAAAAAATTGAAAAGTTTCTATTACAAAGTCTATAGTCTGTATAGGCATTATGAATCTAATCCGACTTTAGAAGTAAAATTTATTAATTATATATATTTAATTTCTTTTATAATAAAACTTGATAATATTATAAAAATCATATTTTGTCTTTATCAATTTAAATAAATAAAAATAATTTTTTTTTTTTATATTTGTTAATTTTGATAAAAAGCAAATAAAAAAAATTTTTTTTTTTATTAAATATTTATAGTCTACGTCGAACATACATTCTATACTTGTAGAAGTACATGTATAATATGTACGTAACTGAAATGAGTATTCGCTTTTATTTTTTTTTAATTAATAAGTAGCTATTTATGATTAAATGTATAAAGTAAAGGTTAAAGTGACAACGATTATATAAAATAAAATTATTTAATATGTACATATATAAAACAATATAAAAATATGAAAAAATGAAATTTTTGTATGCGTAATATCGTATCGAACAGATTATGATATGTCTCATCTTCTGAATAGCAAAAACATTAAGGAGTAGTGAAGTAACCGGTAAATACTCTTTCGAAAAGAATGAGAATGATTGCGAATGAACAATATTAATTATTCAGAACCTCTATACTCTATAGGCTATAGCTGAAAAAAAAATTTAATCTATTGATATTATTTTTAGCAAAGGTTGCTATGTTTTATAAGCGCATCTTTCTTTTAATCATAAAAATACAGATATATTAAGAAGTTTTTGGGAAACTAAAACCGGAAAAACAAGAAAAAAAAAAATGATGCAATAGAAATAAACTTATAATTCTTACAGACTTCTTGTCGGGGAACTTTCGTCTACAGGGGTACTTAATGAAAATTGGAATAGATAATGACGGTATATAAAAATTCTGTTAAGAAAAAGAAAAATCTCCAGGACACATACTCAAAAATTGGGGGAGCTCGAGTTAGATAAATCTAAATATGATTCAGTAGAACAAAAATTAGAATTCTAACAAGCTTCATGTTGGGACACATCCGTCTAAAGGGATACTTAATGAAAATTGGAATAAAGAATGAAGGTACATGAAAATTCTGTTAAGAAAAAGAAAAGTCTCCAGGACACATATTCAAAAAACTGCCGAGCTTTACTTCGAGCTATATAAATTCAACTAGGAGCATATTGATTTACCGAAAATGAACTGCCAGCATTTTCCATCCTCTGAACTGAACATCCTCTTCTGATCTTTTAGTTTCTTAGAGGTAGTAGTGCTGATAGAAATAATATAAGTGAAAACAAAATCCACAACTCATAGTAATAGGGAGAGCACAATAGATCCACACACATTAGCACAATAGATCCCCACCCCACATCGTATTGTTACTAATACCCCTTAAATAATAATAATAATCTAATTTATACAGATATATTTTAAGAATAGGATGGTTCAAAAATTGATGACGGCTAATGACTAATAATAATATACTTGTAAAATATAAGAATATTAAAACCAATTGCCGTCTCTTAGTAAAGTTGTTAACAGTCATTTCAAAAACTAATTAAACTAACTAAATATTTTATTTTTAAAATTTGTTCTAAAAACGAATGAAACAATCTTTTAAATGTTTTGTTTTTTTTTTTTTTCAATTTTTCTTTAGTTTTTATAAAAAATTTTTATTTTATTTTCAAATTTTAGATTTTAGTTAAAGTATACAGAAATAAATATGTTTTTTTTTTAAAATATAAAAATTAATTTTGATTAATTGACTGAATATACCAGCAAATTAAAAATTTTCTTTTTATCTATACATGATGTGCTAATAACGTTGCAAGAAGAAATGAAAATGAACTTAAAAGTACTTTTTTTTATTTAAAAAGTACTTTAGCCCGCAATAAACACCTTTTTTTTCATTGTGTTTTTTTTTATTTAGTTATTAGTTCAGTGTAATCGCATTGAATGCATTGGAATGAATTGTATATCTGATACCTCCTTTACCTCCTTTACCTAAGATCATTAAAGATTGTAAAATTTTATTAAAAATGTTCATTAATAATTCTTTTCTATTATTATTATTATTATTATTATTATTATTATTATTATATTATGTATATACAGTAGACTTCTGTACTAAGAGCATTTCGTAACATTTTGTTTTTTGTTGTTTTTGTGTATCGCTTGCATTCCTACAAATTATTTTTGCATGTTGCCAGTTTCATTTGAAAATATTCTTGATTAATTATTATTACTACATAAAAAAATTGCAAAGGTAAAAAAAAAAGTTGTTTTAAAGTAGGAATATAATTTCCATGGATTTTAAGCGTTAATAATAGTAATTCTTTAATTTTTCAATTTTATATACCTATAGTTTTTTTTTCTTCTGTTGAATATTCATCAAATAAATATTACAAAACTACAACCCACTCATCAATCACAAGAATATTATTACATTGTCTTTAGATTTTTATTCTCTCTTATAAGTACACACATAAATTGTAAATACCTGTTCGGTTAACAATTAAAGAATTTCTATTAATTCTTTATTTTTCATGTAATGGGAGTGTTTTTTTTTGTTGCATTTTGAGTTGTGCTTGTATTATATATTTTTTCGCCTTTATCGTTTATACTATGTACATAGGCACAACTCTTAAATTATTAATAGCTATTGCAATATGTATGTACATATTTTTCAATCTAAAAAGTTAAGCGTTTTTAGCACATTTCCCAAAAACAAAATTGAAAAATTGCGCAAATTAGTTTTTTTTTCTGTCCGTTCGTCTGTTTAAAAAAACTTCTACATGGTTTAAGATGGAGCAATGAAATTTTAACCATGGATACATCTAATATAAAAATATTAATGTTGTAGAACAACTTTTTCATGTAGCCTCATCCAATACGGATGGATTTTTCTTGCCCTATTTTTAACTGCGTATATATATCACATGTTCTGCTTAACATTTTTTCAATTTAACAATCCTGCCATTCATCACGATTTTCTTTTTACCATTATATCAAAGTTATAGATTTTTTTTTTAATTTAGTATTTAAATTTATCGTTATGTTAAAACCAAATTTTACATGCATTTTTCTTCCTTCATAACTCCGACACGCTTTTAGATAGGGATTTGAAATTTTAAGAGAAGAAAGAACTTATTTATAAAAATTGAAAATTTACTATTTTTAAACATCTGTATCCTAGCACTTGTACAAATTTTTCTTCGGTAAGACATAAAAATTAAAGCTTCAGTAATATATTTGTAAGTGTGTTGACGTGTTTTGTTATAGTTATAATTCCTATTTTCACATTATATAGTCCTATTTTTTCTTATTAAATGGAATTTTCAAATTTTGGTGCAGAGTCACAATTTTAAACAGTTTGTATTGTCTTTTGGAAATGTGGGCCTTTAAAAATCGTTTATTTACATGCTGTCTTGTTTTTATTATTTTTGTAATATTTAAAATAAGCATCACGTTCTTCTAAAACTGTTTTATTTTCATGGTAACTTTTACAAATCATAAATACTAAAAATTAAAAACCTGTTTATTTTTTTCTGGTTCTTGAAAATTCTGACCTAAATAAATTAAAAAACCTAACCAAAATTTAAATAGATTAATACTTTAAACATATGTATATACATATTTATTTTCTAAATTGAATTAAAGTTGATTCATGTTATGATTCAATAAAATGAAAATTAATTTTCATCGTACTTATTGTTAATGGACTTATCTAATTAAATAATTAGCATCAAATTTTAAGAAACTTATAATGATATCTTAACATAACTGCCGGAAATCAGTAAGTAAAGTTATTTTTATCTAAAACAAAAAGTACTTTATAAATGATTAATTATTATTTTATTTTAAAAAACTCTTACATAACACAATACACCATAGATGGTTTTGGATGGTTTCATTATATGGTAACTCACCCACCCTATTGACGGAGGAAATGTAAAATTTAAATATATATGATAATTAGAAATTTTTGATGGACGGAGCAAAAATGTATTGACTTGATATAGAAGTAGACCTAAAATGTTGAAAGATGAAAATTGGAGTTTAAAATATATAATAAAAGAAATTGGGAACAGATGATGCAGTTATGGTGTCGGGACAATTCGGATTAATTACCTGGAATTTCATTAAAAATATAGAACATATCTAATAAGATGTTCTAATTTATTGGAATTTGAAAGTACAGATAGTAAGTTTATATTGAATTATCTCGGAGAAGGTAAAAAATATGATACAAATTCTCAATTATATATAAACAGAGTGTCCCACGTTAACTTTCACATAGAGCAGGAAGTGATGGTGAGAATCACAACGAACAAAAAATTCTATGGGAGGGGGGTTCTATTCTGGACCTTTTTCGACATATGAGAGATTAAAGGTGTTTTAGCGACTTTTCATAAAAAATCTTTAACTTTTGAACGTCTTGCTATAGAGAGATAAAAAAATGCATTTTGTAGAGTAAGTTGTCATATAAGTCATTTACAAAGTTATAAAGGTTCAAAATAATTTAAAATGAAAAATTTATGTTTCAAACTCAATTTTCTTTTGAAACACCCTGTATTTGGGGCACTTTTTAAAGCATATTTCGAAACAACTTTTCAAGCCCTATAATTATTACCTATATAATAACCTTTTCTCTATCTCCAATCGTTTTTGAAATATAAAGAATAGAAAAGTGTGTGAAAGTTAACGTTGTATTTATGTATAAAGCAGAAAGTGTGCTTGTTTCTTTGTATGTTTGTTATTTATGCATTTTTGCACAGGTTGTATCGGATTGTAACCAAATTTCGGAATATTTCTTTCAGGAATATGCTTTGGTGAGTTTAACTTACAATAATAGTTAAATACTCAGTTTTTTTGCAATTATAATTAACACAAATCATAAATTTAATTAATTAACTATTTTTAACTAAACTTTTTTCTTTTTATCAGTAGATATTTTAATTTAACAAAAAAATTTAACATCAAATACCTACCGCGATTCTATAGAAAATTCATTCGCGATTTTAATCTGATACAGTTATAATATTCTAACTAAATGCGATTTAAATACAACTTTATGAGCAATGAAATGTTTAATCTAAAACGGTAATTCAATTTTCAGACCAAAAAAAAAATTATATTTTAATAAAACCTGTTTTCTACTAATTTTTCTAAAATCTTTTAAAATTTTCGCACAATTTTATTTTAAGTATAGGTACATCAGATCGTTTGAAAAAAAAAAAAATTCCAGTGTAAATCTCTTAACTTTATTTTTAGTTTGAAAATAATTCATTCAGTTTTTATGCTGCTCAGATAATGAATATTATGGTAGTATAGTGATATACATTTACCTTTAAAGTACTATACTTTACTCTATCGCTATATGCATCTTCTATATCAAATAAAATGAATCACAAAAGAAGGAAATCATTACAATATTCTCTAGAATATTGTAAAGAATAATGTAAAGAAAAATGAATCATATTAAATTTATATATATATATATATATATATATATGAATATATATATATATTGTATAATAAAATGCTGCTGATGATGCAATGAATATAAAACAAATGTTGTTCAAGATGACAGCATTATTGGATTTTCAAAGAAAATGTTTTTATTGTTTAGACAACGTAATTGAATTGAAAACAGGTTATAAGACAATTTTTTATGAAAAGAAAATCTTCAATATAAATAAATACAGATTCTGAGACAATATTAAAAAAAAAAAAAAAAAATCTATAAAAGCAAAAAATTTGTAAAGTTATACAGGAAATAATTCGAAATTATCTATAGAAGTTTGAATATACATTAAAATTAAATTAAAAGAAAATGTTCACAATTTAATACAAACTTCCATTAGAAGTTTAAACATAAGAAACATAAGAAAATTAAATCAGATGCAAAAAATGATTATTTTTAATGATGAAATTAATATTTTGTTTGAATCGAATTGAAACGGTTTTTGCATTGAACCAAATGTATTTGAACCAACTAATATGATAGAATCAGATTATAATAAAATAATCCTGAATCTTGTATTTTTTTTTTTTTTTTTGGTTTGCTAATTGTTTAACTGTTAGGCTAATAAGCCTGTTTGCATCATTGGTATTTTAGGAAATTGGGGATGTATAAGGGAAATAGCAATTTTGTATTTGAATATTTTCTTTGTTAACATTAGTTTATTTTTTTATCTGTGAATTATAAGTTGTAAATTAAAACTGTTAGTTTACATTTGTTATTTGTTTGTGTTTAGCATATATGTTTATATTTTTCTATATTTTTTTTTTTTTCCTAAGGAAGGTGTCTGTCTTCCAAAGACACCAAAAATTTCCAACTTGGTAGTGTCAGATTCTTACTTTAGTCAGTCCCACCTCCCCCTTTAGTCAATATAATGAGATGAAACTCTTATCTGCGAACGCAGAATATTGACTAGGGAGTAAGGATAGGAAAGGATATGAATTGGATACGGAAACATTGAATTGGGAGTGGGATTGTAAGGAAACAATAAATCCACCTATTATTATTACTGTTTGCTAACAGTGACTATAGCCGTTACACAAGTTACAACATGTAGTAGTATATGACATCTTACTACATGAGGTAATTATTGAACTATCGCTGTAGCGGAGCTTATTATTGGTATTAGTATTCTTATTAATATTATTATTGTTTTACTACAGGGTCAGGACTATTGAAATAATAAAGTATTAATTATTATTTCTCGTTAATTTAATCACCTGGTACCACACATTATTACGTGTTGCATTTCCAACCATAACGCGTATGTTATCGTAAAACTTAAAAAAAAAGTCAACATTTTCTTTTTAAACATTCCTTTCAACATCCAGTTATTATCCATATTTTCTAATTTCCTTTATTCTTATTACTTTTGCCTAATTTACCCAATCCCCAAACCAAACAATACATTGTACCATTGTATATTTCTAACGTGATGCTTGTTTTCAAAGGGGGCTGGCGCTTAGTTGGTTAAAGTTCAACACTACCAAAAAGAATTCGCGCATGGATCTTATTGAAGGCTTTCGAGGCGCTGACCTATCTTCATTAAAAAAAAGAATTTAATATAGGGGCCCTGAATAAAGGGTCGATCACCTTCACACATATAACAATGATTAATAGATTTCTGAACTCACTAGCTTTAAAATATAAGTTCAAATTCAGTTATATTAGAAACTTCCTATTACGTATAAATAAATTCTTTAATTTTTAATCGAATGCAGACATATAAAAAGTAAGTAAATTAAAATTATTTTTCAATTAATTAGCAATTTTATTCAAAAGGTGTAGTAGAATGCATTATAAAAATTATTATAAATTAATTTTGAGAAAACTTCAACTTAAAAATGCCCGCACAGTGTATATTATTTCACCGCATTCAATAAAATTAAATTGAATCACTTTTTTCATGCATGAACGCTTCTATGTCAAAAACAAAAAAAAAAATATGAATACCTACTCCGTTTTTTTTTTTTTTTCTTAAATCCACTTATCTTCCATTACTTTGAAACAAGTTTTTAATTTTACTGTTGCAAAAAAATTTGAATTTTGCGAAAAAAAATAAATAAATACACGCGAAAAAGGAAATAATCAACAGACAGGTGATAAAAATTTATTCTTCTTCTTTGGTTTTATGAATGTAATTTCTTTAAAATCATTCATGAATTCCTATAAAATTCTCCATACTACTTCTTTTTATTGTTACTGTTTATTGTTACACCAGGTTTACTTTACAGCATACACTCAGTAAGGTAAATCATTCAATAGATTTTTAGCTTAAAACAGAAAATAAATAAAAAAAAAAAAAAGAGCAAGATAAATTTCCATATTTTAATTCTTTACTTTCAAGTTCATTGATGGCAGTTTGAATAATATTTTAATTTAAAATTTTTTTATTTTATTTTATTTTTGGGATGCAACTCTGAACTCCCCTCAATCTCGCCTTAATTGTTTCATTCTAAAAAAAAATATATATTTTTACCATCATCAAACATCGACAACAATGTAACCATTTTTACTTATTTGAATTGTTTTTTGGAGAGTTTTTTTTATATTTATACTGTACCGGTTTAATTTTTTCGAAAAGTAAATAGACGAAATCAAATGACGCTAAAAAGGAATATAGTCAATTTTTTTCGTTAAAATATATTAAAATAAATAAAAAAGACTTCTTGTTAAATCAATTAACAATATAGCAAAAAATCTTTGATATAAAGGAACATTGTTACTTATAAAAATTAAAAAGGCTATAATTGTGTTTTGTACCGCAATTTTATTCAATAAAATCTGACCACTTTAATTACGCATATACATATATATGTATGTGTTTTATGTATGACATTTAAAAAAAAACAATCTTATTATCAATATCATCATCTTCATAATCATCATCATAATGATCAAGACATCATTTTCATAAATCATTAATAGCATCTTTATGAAATTTTAATTTTTGTTTTTTTAAAGGCACATACGATACGATTACGAATACCACTTCCTTTAAAAATTAAATATTTTCTCTCCTTTTCACTCCTACCATATTTATTATTATATTCGCAGCAGCTCTTATTTATTTTGAATTCGAAGAAAAATGAAGCAGGGGAAGAAAAAGAAGAAGACAAAAAAAAAAAAAAAAAATGGCAGAATGATCTGATAATCATTATTATAGAAAGGAGCAACTGAATATTAAAAAAAAAAAGAAGCTATACTATATGCGTTTTTCTACGTTAAAAATGTATATATATATGTACATACATATGTATATCTATACACCGATTGCTTTTTATTTTTATTATTTTTTAATTTTTAGAATTTCATTAAAAAAAAAATCGGGATTGTGGGAAAAACATTGTAGTGGTAATACTTTTCATTCTTCTGTTCCTCTGTTCTTAGTACAAATTTAATGTATAAGTTGTTAATGTTATTTTCGATATATTTTTTTTTTTTTTTTTTATTTTATTGGTTATGTTGTATTTTTGTTTTTTAATTTCTTTTTTCCATCGACATCGATACATACAATAAAAAAAAAAAAAAATATAAAATTTTCGGAAACTTAATTCAATTTCAAATGTAACAGTAGGAGGAAACACAAAACTTCTAACAATAACCGATGTGTATACAGTAAAACAATTGAAAACAGATTTCAAATTTTAATTTCTTGGAGGAATTTTAAAGTTAAACAAAACAAGGAAAAATAATGCAATTTTTCAGTATTAGAATGTAAATTTGAGTATGTATGTGTGAACTTTTTCAGTATGAGGATATAAATTTGAGTATCTATGCATGTGTGAAAAATTGAAATTGCTCCTAATATTCTAAATTTCTAAAGCTAAAAAAAAAATATCAAATTTCTGGTATTTTAAATGTGGCTTGTCAAACTTGATTCTCACTATGAACTTTATAATATATCTTAAATACTTTTGATCTAATCTACCGTTTCTTCATAAATGTGGTCATTGTCTCTATTTATTTTATAATTTGTTGAAGGTTGCAATAATATTAATAATTTGGATATACTTCCGTAGAGGAGTGATCATCGATTTAGATGACTGTTACCATATAACGGTACTTTTTATCTGCAAGTTTCCGAATATATATGCCATTAGTACCGATGTCGCCATCTAGTGGCCGAAAAATGGTACTATTTGGTATGGAAACATTTGATACTATTTTAATTAAACCGTTATATTTTCCCCGTAATACAATAAATTGGAACCATTTTCTACAATATTGTAGAGCATAATACTATCGTTAATATACATCTTGTTTCATCTTAATCGGTACTACCGTTTCTGAAATATTGCAATTCAAAGTGGAAATTATAAAAAAAAAAAATTACAACTTTCAAAAAACATCTCTATACATGTGAAATTGTCAAAGATACCCTATATTTATTATTATACCGTTAGAAAGGACTCTTCACACCCTTTTCAATGGTATACAATAAGTATGGTATATATTGGCAAATATATATGTAAGTATATATTGGTAGTTGTTAAAAATTTTTAAAGGTGATGGATGATTAATAAATTTTGTTTATTATTACACATTTAGGATTAAAGATAATTGGCATCATCTTTAAAAGTCAAAAATTTGAATGTCAACAAATTTGTACCCAAAAATAAAATATCAATTTTTAAGAAATTTTTTTTTCTAAATATTCCAAGAAATACGAGTTCAAGTGAAGTTAAGGGGAGATTTCCTAATAATTTCATTAATTTTACGGGATTTTCTAGTGACAGCGAAAAGCTTAAAAAATCACAATTAATATAATATTGACATTAAATTAATAAATATGAGACATTAAAAATAACCGTGATATATCATCAAAAAAATAGATATATGTATAAATTCCCATTTATATATAGATACAACAATACTATAATACAATACAATACAGTGTTGATCAAAGAAATAACATACCCAATTTTTGTTTTTTTCTAATCAATTTTACTGATAATAATGTGTATTTTTAACTGCAATGTAAATTGACTGAGATACATAATTAAAATTTGCACTATTTGATTGACCAGTATTTGATAGAAAACAAATATAAGAATTAATTTTACTCGTAAGTACCCACATATATAAACACCTGCTGGAAAATATATCACATGCTATTGTTTTATATAATTTTTGTTAGAAATTTTGATTTTTTTTTATATAAATTTGAAAAAATAAGTTTTACAAAGCGAAAAACTGAAATTACTTAATTATTTTTTTTTTGTCATTAGCATTTAATATTTTTGGTGCTGTTAGAGCTATGGAACGTTGTAAACATTAAAAAAACAGAAAGTTCTTTTTACAAATTAAAGTAAATGAACTTAATATTTCAGAAATTTCATTTCAAATAACTTTTACCAAGAAACTAACCTAAAATTGTCATAAATCTAATTATTAAACAATATAAAACTAGTGAAAATAAAATTCAAAAGCTAGCACCTATATAGGAAAACTTCAATAATTCGTTTAGAACATAAATATATTTAAAAAGATTAAACATGTTTCTTTTTTTATTTCCAATGAAATAAAATCCAAAATTCAAGAAGAGTTTATAATAGAATTGACGCCTTTATTTGCAAAAAAAATGATCTTAGGATAAGCAAATAGCAAAAAGGAAACCGCTTTTTTCCAAAAAAAAAAAAAAATTGCAAAATCGAGTAGAATTTAAAAAAAAAAATACATTTTCACAAAAATGTTTCAAAATTAAGCACCGAAGAGTTCAAATTTTACCGTTTTCAATATGGAAACTAAAATATAAGACGTTCTAGAAAAACCAAATCTATGTACGTCAAAAATTATTAAGCATGATGGTGATAACATTAAGTTTTGAGTAGCAAAAAACAAGTACTATATCCGCAATTATGAAATATTTAAATTTTAAAATATTACATAGTTTATAATTCTAATTAAGGGTAAGTTCACATAGGATGTATGCATCCGAATGCAAACATTTGATTGGTTGAAAATATATATCGTATTCATGACATACTCTTCACTCATTTTAGATGCAAATTTTTTTGCATCCTCTATATTAAGCATACAAGATGCAAATTTGTTTTAACGTTAAACACAGACCTAAAATCAAACGTCAAAAATTGTAAACGTTAAATATTTTGAAATTTAGTTTGGGTTTGGTTTGCAGTTAATATTAAAGAAGAAAAATCAGAATTACTTTAGAAGCTATTAATTAATTTTATATGTGTATTAATAAATTATATTTAGTTTATATTTATTAATTAAAATTTTTTTTCTTATACATAAAATAACAATTTTCTCTGGTTT
Organism: Poecilobothrus nobilitatus; assembly: GCA_947095535.1. NCBI lineage: Eukaryota > Metazoa > Arthropoda > Insecta > Diptera > Dolichopodidae > Poecilobothrus > Poecilobothrus nobilitatus. The sequence goes on from OX352773.1 coordinate 171,323,634, forward strand.
AACCATTTTGTATTTTGTAAATAAAAAAATTTTTCATCAATCAATAATGTCAAAATAATATACACATACTAGCCTAAGTACATACTTTCAAATAAAACTTTCAAAATAAAAATGTCGCCGTTTTGCAACTTGTGATCGAGTGAAAGCATAAATATTCAATGCAAAATATTCGTTAATATTACCGAAGTGTACATGAAATGTAACCAAAATAATTTTTGCATCTGGATGCATGAATCCCATGTGAACTTACCCTAATATAGAATTGCAATGCAATGTATTTTTTTTTTTTTGTTTTATTGGGATATGCTATTTCTATGATCATCACTGTATGCTATACTTAACATTTTTACATATAGGATATACATATACATATGTACATACATATGTGCAAATTTAATAAAAAAAAAGAAAAATTAAGTAGTAAAAAATTAAATAGACACTATATGCAATAAGAAATAGACGATTTTAAAAATAAATAAAAATAAACGTAAAATGAACAATAGCAAAATTAATTTTTTTAACAAGTGTTCATAATTAGTGATCAATCAAAGGCATAAAAAAAAAAAAAAATAAGTAATTACAATATATTACGAGATAAATGACTATTTTTTTTTTTTTTTCATATATTAAAAGAATTATTTACACAATTAAAAAATACTTAGAAAAAGAAAAAAAAAAATACAAAGAGAATCACATTTTTAAAGTACTAATATAAACCGCAATTAATTTTTTTTTAAATGATATTTTGTACTATTTTAAGATTTAAATTAGAAATGTTATACGGTTTTTTAATGTTTATAGGTACTACTACTAAAAAATCCCCAATTCTTTATCTTTAAAGTTTTTCATTTTCCTATACAATTATTGTAAATTAAATAACCAAAACAAATCAGTTTTTATTTATTTACTAATGAGAAAATTTAATGGACCATATGACATTTATTAGAAAAATTTTTTTTTTTCAAAAAAAAAAAAAAAAAAATCAAAACAAAACATCATTTTCAATAGAATAAATAAAATTAATCGGAGAAAAATCGTAATAAAAGAGATGACTAATAAAGTTAACACTTGTATTATTTATAAAAATAAAAAATCAGTTAATGTTTATAAATTATTATAGCTATAATTAAAATAATAAATAAATAGGTAATAAAAAATATAAAATTAAATTTATAGTCTATATATAAAATTTAATTTTAATTATTCGGATTAAATTTTTAATTAAAATTACGCATAACATATTACATTAGATATGTGCGTGTGCGATTAAATTTAATTTTTTTATTAAATAATCAAATCTAAACAATAAATCAAAATAGGAAATATAAATATAATGGTCTTACAATATCTTAAATCTAATACAGAAACTAACAATAATTTATCTATAAATAGTATAACTGAAATATTACAACTCCTAATTCTTAAAAGTATCTACTGCAACAATAGATACAATATTTTGTTTGATTCATATGTTTTTTGTTGGACAGTTAGAATTTTCTTCTTTAATCTGCTATACATATATAGTATTTATAGCATTCAGTAATCTTCTTGCAAATGAATTTAGATGATAAGTCAATCTGTTTGCATATAGTTTTTGGTATATTTGTCAAGTTCTTCTTTAACAGTATAGAAATTTTAAGATGATTGTGCAAGTTGCTATTTTTAACACACCATAGAGCATTCGTAATGATTCTCAGTAGGTATTTGGTTTTATAAAGTAGAATCTTGTTGTTCTTTCTTCTAAGTTATTCTTCCATCAAGATCCACTACTAGGTACTTAACTTCCTATATGACTATGATATCGCTACATTGTTAAGGGAGATCGTAGGACAAGAATCTTTTTTTTTTTTTAAAGTTTAAAGGTGACATATTGTATACTTTTTGCTTCGTTCACTTTAATCGCCCATTTTCGTAATCGCAATCTTCAACATCGTGGAGATGGTTTTGTAGTCGTCTGGATGCTTCAAGTCTGTTGAAATATAAACTTAAAATAGCTGTACTAATCATCAGCAAATGTAGTTGTTAAAAGCTGCGAGTTTACAGGTAACTAGGTCATAAGTATACAAAAGGTGTAGAAATTGTCCGTAGTATCTTACGCAAATATTTAAAATCAGTAAATGCTACAAAATGTGTACAAATTTTAGAAAGTAAAATGCTACCGCTTATGGGCTATATTTCAGCAAAGCAATGCTCGACCACATGTTGCTAAAAGTATTTTGCAATAGTTTTCCGGGTAAGAGAATTTATGTCTTGTTATGACCACCATACAGTTCAGGTTTAAATATTATACAGAATTTATTGATTTATGCAATAAACATCACATTTCTCATATTTCGCTAATGGAAGGCGTCGTACTGTTTTTCTACTGTTTGAAAGCAGCTAAAATTTGGTTTCATGAAAGAATATGATGTTTCTTGCTTGTATTTACAAATTTAGTATGATGAAGTATGATGGAAAAATTTTAACTAATATGAATACACAGACACAGATATTATAGCAGAATGGTAGCTTTTTTTAAGTTACCGTTCCCGTTATGTTTTTGTTAACTTCTCTAATGAATTGTTATTGTTTTAATACCTATATTCTTTACTTTTTTTAATTAAAAATTAAAAAAGTACAAAAATTTGAATCGTGAAAACAAAATAATTTTAAATTTTTTTTTCCTTCGAAATATTTGCTAACAACTGATAAGTATACTGGTAAACAATGTCAAAAGACGCAAAAATAAAATTCCTTTGAAAAATATTTAAAATAGTAAACTAAACTGTCGTTCCCGGTTTTCGCAATTACATTTTTAGATAATTTAAAAATAGCATATGTGAATTTTAAAAAATAAAATAACTTTTAAAAAATTTAAACTTTAGTTAAAAAATTTATCCTTAAGTATAAATAGTATTTTTACAAGATTTTTCTATTTTAAGATCAAGATTATCATTTATGTTTTGCTCAAAAAATATTCTTGTTACTATATAAGCTATATATAAATAGCTGTATATGTATACCTATATTTAAATTGAAATTAATATATGTATTTATTGATATAAAATAGTGGTTTTAGTTGGTTTATATTGTAATAGTATCCGAAAGAATCACATGCAATTTGGGTCACTTTTAGAGTTTCCACCGACCACCTACAAAAAAAAATAATCGAAAATTGGTATTTTCAAACACTAAACATATTCATAAAATAGTTTTTTTTTTTTTTAAATTCAAATCAATTTTCCCTATATATTTTTCATTTTAAGCTAAATTTTCGAAAGATCTGCAAAAAATTATCGGAATAGTTAGATAATTCTTTTGCATCAGTGAAAGTTAATGTTCAAGTTGATTAAAATGATTGAATACATGATTGAATGAATGATTGATATATTAAAATGATTGAACCTAAAGATTTCTTTCGTATTTTTTAATAAAATATCCTTTAATTGTTCAATTAAAAATCTTTTTTATTTTCATTCAATGCAATTTATGCATTTTTAAGTTGTAAAAAACAAAAAAAAAAAAAAATACAATGAAAATTTATAGTTATTTTTGCAAATTTTTAATTAAAAATTTTAAGACTTAATAAAAAATATAGAAATAATTTCTATAATTTAAATAAATATTTAATTAAATTTTAATAAAATTTCCCTATAGCATGTCTATAACTTTAATATTTCATTCTTGTGACAATGGATAAGAAATAATATGGCTTTTACCGAAGGCTTTAAAAACTTAATTATAATTTAGTAACATTACCATTAAATATATAAATATTCATGCATATATATACATACATATTAATTATATGAATGTATATATACAATATTATAGTCGATATAAAATAAAATAAAACTCATTAAGGTTATATAATATATAAAACTTAAAGATATCGCTTAGAAATGAAATTTACTCCATACATATAACACGCTTCAAATATAATTATAAAAAAAAAGGTATGCATTTTTTATCGTTAATATAATTGCAGTATACATTCAATTTTATTAAATTTCAAATTAATTAAGAAAAATAAAAAAATATTTTCCCATTTTTGAGTTACTTCATTATTCGTTAGAAAAGCAATCATTTTGTAGCTATTTATATTTTAAAACCGTTCGTATAGGTTACATCAAGATTTCTTTGCAGGTTACTATATTACGTTACTATAACAATATTGCATATACGCTTATAAAGTTGTCGAACGATCATACAGCTCACAGACAGAAAAAATTAAAAATTATCAAATAATTTTCAAAACAATCAAATCAAAAAAATAAATAAATAAAAAAAAATTTGTTTCCATAGTACCTATTATAAAGGGCAAATTATTAATGCATCTGAGATCACTCTCTCACCTCTTCAGTATCTATGCTTCATGAAATTTCAAATTGTGCAATATTTTTTTTTTTTAATTTCTGATTATATATACCTTCCTATTAGGTATTCACATTATGAATGCATCATAAAGCTGATAAACTTTTTTTTTTTTTTTTTTGTAATTTCTTTCTTCTGTTAAATTTACCAATCTCTACCAATCTCTGCTGAAAGACTAACTATGTATATACATATATGTAAAAACTATACACAATTACAATAATAATTTACTTCATCCGGAAAGAGTTAAATTCAACGTCAAAAAAAAAAATATATATATATATATATAAGTTATGTTTTCAACAGTAACATTTAACAACATTAGAATTTGCAACAAACAAAAACAAAAAACTTTTAAAATTGTTAACTTTAAGCATACTTCTCAAACATATAAAAATACCCTTAATTTTTCACATTTCCAGATTTATTTAAAAAAAAAAAATACAATTTTTACTTAATTTTTTTTTTTTGTATATATTATTTAATGTTTTCATGTATGTTTTACGAGTCTTTTCTCTCCAGCATCCATTCAATCAAACTGTCAAGTAAATCATTATTAATTCTTTGGCTCATAATCATTGATCATCAAAAGTTCCTAAGCGATAACGAAAAAAAAACAAGAGTCTGTGAAATAATTTAAGCAACATTGTTGACGTTATTATCGTCTGTTTTCTATTCAACTCATCGGGTCTCTCCCTTTTTAAATAACTTTTATTTATTTATTTATTTTGTTTTTTTTTTTGTTTTTTTGCAATATCTCAAGTTTTATTTCCTTAAAAATGAAACAATTCGTAAAGTATAATATTTCGAGTTTTGATAACGTTGTTGTAGTTAAATAAAAAAGTTTCACTGGGTATTTTCACTAGTGAAAATTAAGACATGGAAATAGTTTTCCACCATGTTGCATACAAAACAAAAAAAAAATTTTTTTCAAAACGATAACAATATAAATATGTTACCTATTTCTAAAATGGAATACAATTTTAACATATGCTGTCTGACACAAACTTCATTGGGGTTTCTTCGACAAATTAAAAACGCACCTTACATCTTATAGGCGACCCTATGTCCTTTTAGTAACTTTTACTCTATTTAACATTCGTCGAAATGTTGCAAAATTATTCTCTTTTTTTTCAGATAACAATTCACGACACATGAGATTGAATTAAAATAAAAAATACCACCTCTTAAATTATTGTAATGTAGCACCAAAGATACTGCAATACAACTCCCATTTTTATTTCTACATCATGCAAATTTCTAAATGATTTAAAATTGGTTGAGCATTCATTTGTTGCGAGAACTGTTACCCCATTTTTCTCCACTTTTGCAACCAAAGCTATACGCTAATATTGTATAAATGAATCCTGCCGCAGAGAGTTTAGCTAATGCGTAAAAAAAAACAATATATATATTTAGTGGTCAGACTTTAAAATAGAGAAGTTTTTTGAAAACTTTACCTTTTATCTATAAAATTTGATACTAAAATCTTATTTAATAAAAAAGCACTTTATAACTTATTTTATAAGACATAATTGATATGTTTCTCTTTGTTTAATGAAATTCCATTGTTAATGTTATCGCACTAGCTAAAACATTACTGACACAGTATGTTATGATTTTTCATTCTCATTTTTTAAATAAAACTTTCCAAAAAATTATAAATTTTGATTTACAACATTTCTGATCGAGAATACCACTTTGCTACAGTATATTTTTATGCTGATAATATGATGTTTTTTTTTTTGTTCCCATTAAATATTTCGCGCCAAATTAAATTTTAGTTTAGACTTAAAATAAGATTTAAACTTAAATTAAAAAAAAAAAAATAAACACAAAATCCCTTCAAATGTGTTGGGCTGGCAATATAACAAGTTCATCTTAATAATAATATAATGATCCAAAAAAAAAATAAAATTAAAAAATCAGAGACAATCGAAAAAAAGACAGGAAAACGCACAAAAAAAAAAAAAAAACAATAAAAACAAAAATTAAATTGTTCAGGATGAATGGAACCAGTCTTCAATTGATTCAATAAATGAAAATATTTAACAACTGCAACAACAACAAGAAAAAAGGTGCTAAACATATCAACTAAAAGAAAGGGGAAATGGCAAAAAAAAAAAAAAAATGGGTAAGATAGAAAACGGTTTGAGAGATGAGGGTATTGGAAAGAAAACATTACTTTAATTTTTTTTCCCTTTGTAATCTTCCGTCGCGCATTATTTATAAAAAATAAATATGTATTTATGTACATACTTTTATATTATATAGAACTTATGTATATTATTATGTATATGAATAAATTTTTCAGTAGGTATTTTGTGATTTTTTTCTTGTTATTATAAATATGTATTTATTATTTTCTTTTGAATCGAAAATAACTTGGAATCATAAATTCACCGGCATACAGATGCCAAATCATCATCAATATTATCATTATCATCATTATCATTATTATTGTTATTATGAATAAAGTTTAACGAAAATAGTGGATTTTTTGTTTTCTTTTTTTTTTTTATGATTGAATTGCAAAATAAAAGCGAAAAAAAAAAATTTACAAAATACAAAATAAAAAACATTAAATTCCAATCATTACGACTTATAAAGAAGTTCGCGAAAAAAAAAAAAAAAAGAAAGAAAAATCGAAGAAAAAACAGAGACAGGCAGGTGGTATTTTCTGATTGTTTTATAAAAATTAATGAAACTTTTTGAAACATTTAACAATTGTATATGTATATGTATTATGTATGTAGATATGTAGATATGTAATATTTATATTATATATTATATAATAAATTTAAAACAATCTTTTGATCAAATTTTTTCTCACTTTTTATTTATTTAAAACGATGGATATTCTGATTCCAAAAAAAGAAAAAAATCTAAAGATAAAAATACACAGAAATTACATTTAGTAAAGGTTTTCTGGAAGTCGTCTATAACTGATATAAATAAATGATTATAATACCTATGTATAGGTACATATATCGAAAAAAAAAATTACAGAAATAAAGAGTTTATAGAGTAAAATATCAGTTAAATCTCATTCTGGCTTCATTGAGTAAGCCTATATTTACAAGATATTCTGTTATCCATAGATTCTTAATAAAAAATAATTAAGTATATCCCAGATTTGAAATGTCTTTTGGGATTTTAAAGATTTTGACATCTGAAATTAAAAAGATTTTACAGTGACATTTTTTTTTTTTTTTGGTCTCATATCTACTACAACAACTTTCAATCTGCATTATCTATATTATGTTATATATTATCACAAGTCACAATCTAATTATATTAATGTAGCACAGATTATTAAATTCAAATTTTTTTTTTTAGCTACCTACCTAACTATTGTATAAAAAAAAAAAAATCAAACTTTGAGCTCTTTTATTATTTACGCCGTAAGATAAAAATTTTCCTATTTGTTTTTAACTTCCAAACTTTTTATTTTTTTGTACACAAAACTTCTATGCATACATTTTGCCAAAGGTAAATACAATCAGTATATCAATCAAGTACAATAACAACAAAATGAGCAGAAAAAAAAAATGCTAACAAAATCATTATAAAATCGGTGTACATTATCATTTGGATACTAAGTAAATTGTATATTGCAATGCTAATGCAATGCAATGGTCAACAACAGGAAATGCGATGAAAAAAAAGCAAAAAAATCAAAAAAAAAAAAAAATATTAAAAAACAGCTTAAGGGTTTTTAATTTCAATACGAATAAGGTAGAATTTCGCTTCTTTTTTATATTTTTTTTTTTTTTTCTGTAGTTTGGTATTAAAAGAAAAAAAAATGAAATTTTTTTTTTTTGTTACCTGTATTACCTGTGCAATAAGAAGTAAATGGAAAACTTATTAATGGATTTTCTTATTAATGTTTTTTTTTTTTTATAATTCTACTTTTAATTTTTTATTTAATATGAATAGGTGCTGGTGGTTTCAGATTTTTTTTTTTTTTTTGAAATTTTAATAATCATTTAATAACAAAACGTTTTATGTTTAATGCTCCCTTACGTTTTTTTTTTCTGTTTTGTTATTTCTATTAAATTAACAAGAAATCCAAATGCAAGACAAAAGTTCTCATAAAAAGCTGATTAAGGTGATCCAATAAAATAAAATTTTAAAGAAATTATAAAAAAAACAAAAAAAAAAAAGGTAAATTATACTTTGTTATGTGATTATTTTTTTTTTTTTTTTTTTTGTTTTAATAAAAATTCAAGCGAATTTACTAACGTTGTGACTTTTTTTTTTAAAGAAAATTAAAAAAAAAAAAAAAAAATCTGTTCAATTGTAAGTGTCACAAATTTTAAACTATAATAATAGAATTTAATATATAGGTAATGTATGTATGAAACTAATTAGAAAATAGGTTGAAGAGAAAAAAAATTTTCTTTTCCTATTAATTTTTAATTAATATTGTAAAGAGTTACTTTGGTTGATTTAAGACTAATTCTATAGAATGAATTCCTTAACCATGTTAAAGAATAAATTTTTATATACACCTACAAAACTTCATTATTATACCCACAAAATTTAGCTTAAGTTCAAATTGTATTACGTTAACATTTATATTCATTTATACTTAAGAATATTTTCGAAAATAAATTAATGTAATTAGAATGTTTTTATATTAACTTCCATTTTCCTTCGTTTTTTTGTCTGTCCACGCACTGAAAAAGTTAAGCGCATTCTTTTATTTAGCCTTTTTTTATTGTAAATTTTCTTTGAAAAAAATTTTTTTTTTGTTTTTAAAATACACTGATTCCTATAAAAGATTAAATCGATATTATAAAGAATAAAATTGATAAACTATCTTATCTGTATATAGGAATAAAATAATTTATTGAAAATTTAATTGTATACAATACAAAGGTCAAATTCGAACTTTTACCATACCTACAATTGTTTATCAAATTTTTAAAATTTTGTTTAAAACTATGAAAAATTAAATCGGATTTTGGGATATATGTACATATATGACGTACCATAAAGAGTTGCTGTGGTTAATTTAATATATATGTATATATATATATATATACCGGATGTACCACATAAGAGTGCAAATATTCCAGGAGGTGATTCCTGAAACTAAAACTAGGAAAAACTTGTATGGGTGAGGTGTCTATTATTAATCCTTTTCGAGATATTTGGATTTTTTTTTTTTTTTTGCATTGCTTTACATTTTTAATTACCGAATTCACTGACATCTCCAGAGAAGTTAACTTAATCTTATGTTGAAGGATTTATTGTTTTGAGATAATTACGTTTTTAATTAGAGCAAAACATATGAATTTTATATTTTTTTTTAAAAGTAACATATTTTCTTTCAAAAATACCCTATTAAGATACCATTATTATATTAAATTTGAAATTCTTGATAAGCTATCATAATTTTGTGCTAGGTAAATTTTTCTGTAAATCTTACCGTTTCTCACATATAAGCCAAAATTTAAGAATATTTTTGATAGAAAAATGCTGGTTTCACACGAAAAAATTTTTTCCAGTAAAAATTATTATTTTTAAAAAATTAAATATAAAAATTTATATATTTTATAAAATTTAAAAATAAATTTAACTTTTGTGAAGCGTATGTGAGTGTAGAGCTATTCGGCAATTAAAACAAAAAAAGATGGAAAACCCAATATCTCGAAAATGACTAATAAGGGACTCCCCCCCCTCTTACTCATACAATTTTTTCCTAGTTTTAGTCTCTGGAATTTCCCCCTGAAATATTTGCACTCTTATGTGGAAAACCCTGTATATATGGTATTAAGTACATAGTACATATTTATTAAATTTTTGACATTCAAAAATATAACAATTAACAAATGTTGATATTCCGTATAACCATACTAATCAAATAAATTCCTTAATTTTTGGTATACAATTAAATAACTTCTACAGTCTTTTTCTTATTTTTGTTTTATCTTGAATTTTTTAAAAAAAAAAAAATAATGTTTCCAACTTTTAAAAGCTAATAAAAAATTTAAATGTTTGTAAAAAGTAAAACATTCGATTACAAAATCTTTTAAGATATATTTTTAAAATGCTAGATTTTATCATGTCATGTATTTGAGAAAATAACATACCTTTGGCATTTTTTAAAAAGTTTTGAAATGATAAATATATCAAGGCTTGTATTTAAGAACGATTTGAAATTTTAAGTATAACTTTTAATATTTTGTATTTGAAAAAAAAAAAAAAAACAAAATTGTAGACAACTTATGATAATTTTTTAAGAAAATTCAATAACCAGATACGAAAATTATTTAAATGACCGGATTATAAGGTTTTTTTTTTACTAAGAAAATTTTTTTTAAAAAAATTTGGCAATAAATAATATTACATACATATATATACTGACAATGTTAAGTTTTTTTTTTTATAGGTAATGTTTATATTGTACTTATTCACACTTCCTAAACTACATTTTCACTTTTCAGAGAAAATTTTTTCAATTTTTTTTAATGATCTTCGAATGATCATATAATTCCTGAAAAAAGTCGATATTTTTTTTTTTTTTTGGTTATCTATTTCATAATTAAATTAAGAGATTATTTAAAGGCTTATTGTATTACAAGTTAATTTAGGTAATTCAATGATACTTATGTTATGTAGATATGTATTTTACATATACATACAATCTTAATGTGATTTTGAAATACACTAGTGTAAGTCTTTTCTTTGACTTAATATGCATATTAGCATTTTTTTATGTTATATTTTGACGTATTATAAGTAAAATACAAAAAAAATAAAATTAAAATATATTTTTAAAATTTTAATTATAATTAATAATTTTTTTTTTATGTTTCTTTTCTGTTTTAGAAAATGTTGCTGGCAAAAAGTCAAAAACGAAAACTGCTAAAGGTAAATTTTAACAAATTTTTATTTTTACTTTTTTATATTTTTTAAAGTTAATTAAACATATCATACATATATATTTAAAAATACATATTATTATTATATATTTACAAAAATAAGTGTTACCATATATCTTACATTTTTAATGACAATTAATTGAAATCCAGGAGTGGATTTCTTTTCTTATTCTCAGTGTATTAGAGTTAAAGAAAAAAAAAGTCGTTTAGAAAAAACCAAAATAGAGTTTAATTAATTCCATGACGTCACAATTAGCTTTTCGAAATGCAGATTAAATTAGGATAGTTAATTTTTTTAATCATACCCAGGAGCAGAGTTAACGAATACATATTATTACAAATGTCAAAGTCTTATGAAGTGTCATTATTGTTTTTGTTATTTCAAATTTTAATATTATAAACTTACATGTTGAAATACTACTTCTAACTACTTCTTAAATATAAATTTTTTTTTTTTGAAGAGTCCATTATTTGTTTGAAATAAATTTGTTCCCATTTAATTTTGACAGTTTAAATTCATTTTTAACTCTAGTCATTTGAAAATGGCAGAGTAAAGTTAATTCTGCATGTATGTCTGTAAACCTCCCTATAAACTCTACTCAAAGCAAGAAATGAAACGCACTACATTTTTCCCCGGGTCTGGCACGAAATCTCGTTTTTACAAAATCTTCTTTTTTGAAATAATTATTTGTCTCACATACATATTGCTATAACAAAAAATTTAAAATAAGTGAGTGCTACCACTCTCAAAACTCCTCTAATCCAATTATTGAAATACAGTTATTTTGAATCTATCTCTAAAATTCCACCCTAATTCAGAATCTCGTATATACATATACATACATATATAAATATTCTAGAAAAAGTGAACATCCTGATTTTGAATCTAATTCTAAAATCTCTCCCAATTGAGAATCTCGCATATATATAAGCACATATTTTTAAATATTTTATGAAAGGACAATAACCATAATTTTAAATCCATCTCTAAAATCACCCCTAATTCAGAATCCCACATATACATATTATATATAAATATTCTGGAAAAAGCGAAAACTCTTACTTTGAATCCAACTCTAAAATCCCTCTTAATAATATTTCTTACAAACATTCGTAAGCTATTTTAAAGTTAAGCCAAAAAAAGCGAGATTTAAAAAAAAAGGGATTTCGTCCACCAAGATTTTGTCAAATGAGATTTTGTAAAAATGATATTTTGGAAAAAGAGATTTTGGAAAACGAGATTTTCGAAACCGAGATTATGTACCGCTCCCTTTTTTTCCCAATTTAAGCTTTTTTTATTTTCATATTCTATTAAACAGGAAGTTAATATCGAATTTATATCTAATCTATAATTTGAATCTAACTATAATTTGCATTGAAATCATAATTAGGAATAATTAAAATTATTGCGCAGAAGACTTTCTATCTTTAAATATGCATTAGATTTTAAATAAATAAATAAGATCGTGATCATTAAAAATTTAAATATTTAACTTATACAAATTTTAAAGGGAAAAACCTAAATTTTCAATTATAATTTAATGAAATTGCGAGTAACTAGGTACATGATTAAGATTAATATTAAAGAATTAATTATTCATTTATTTTGATTACTTTGATTACTTATATATATATACATATATATACAGTATGATTAATCGTATTAAATGAAATATGTAAGTAAAATAAATAATAATAGGTACAATATTTACTAAATAAGATAAAAAATTGGAAATTTCGAAAATAAAACGAATTTTATTCATTCAATCGTTAACGTTTTGAACGTTTGAACGTTTGAACATTTTTCATTTTATATTTGATTTTGATTTTATTTATTTTTCATTTTGCTATTTAATTATAATTATAATTTATTTTTGAATAATTTTAATATAAAATTTTATAAAAGCAAAACAACATTTTTACAAAAAAAAAACACATTTTATACTTTAATTGAAACCGACAATACAATTTGCACCCACATGTTTTATATTCAAATACGTAAATTTTCATAGTACATACCTGTACAATAATTTACATTATATGCATATATTCATATATAATTACATTCATGTATTTGTATATATGCATATATAAAATGTCATTCAATTTAAAAATATAATTTTAACTTGAAAATTTTTTAAATAAAAAAAAAAAGTAAATTAAACATTTCTACAAAAACAAAAAAAAAAAAAACAAAAAAATTAAAATTAAAATTATTTTAATACCAATTTCCTGTATGCATTTATTTTAGACAACAAGTCGCTTCTCATAAAATTAACTAAAAAAATCTATTTTTTTTTTTTTTTTTTTTTTTCAAATTAATTTTGTTTATATATACATATATAGGTATGTTGTATAAATTTTTCCAATTTATTTTAATTTGAAAATTTTTTATGTTTAAAAACACCTTTACTAAATTATTAAATTTGATTTTTGTTTTGATTTTTTTTTTTTTTACCTTGCTCTATATTTAAACCATACAAATACTATAATACATATCATCAATAATAACAAAGCTACAAATAATACATACTAACAAAACTACAATAATAGAATGACGTAAGAGTTAAAGACTACAAAAATAGGTACTACTGTCTACTCTACTAATGAATAATTAATAAGTTTTCCTAGTACATACATAAATATAGACATACTACTTTTATATTATGACAGTTAAGTTTAGAATATAAACATTGTTTTATTGAATACTGTTAATTTTCTTTCGTAAAAATTTTCGGTTAAAAATAAAACAAAGAAAAGTTTATAAAAAAAAACAAAAAAAAAAAAAATCAAATAGGAAAAATTCAAGTTCACGAATGACGACACGTGCGAAATATTTAAAAAAAAATTTTTTTTTTATTTTTACCGTTAGTCTATTGAAATTTCTTTTTGTTTAATGTTTTATGAGATTTGATTATTGAGAAAAAAAAATAAAAGAAAACCGATTACAAAATAGAGGTTTGACAAGTAAAGAGGTGATTTATTTTTTATTTTTATTTATTGTTTTTTTTTTTTAATTAGAATGAAGAATTTTAGAGCTACTATTTATTATTTAAGTACAATTATATATATTATATGTTACCTATAGATATTTTATTTTTATTTTTTGGCTACAAATCATAACAAAATTTTTTTTTTTTTTTTTATAGAATTTTTGTATCTATTTGTTGAATGAAAGAAAAAAAAAAAAGGAGATTTTTCAGGAATTATAAAATTTGAAAATAATAAATTTTTAAATAATTTATTAGGTTAAATTTCGTCAGATATATTTAAAAAGTATTTTATGTTTATTTTTAAGAAATAATAATGATTTAAATTGATTAGTATGTCATATACCATTTTATTATTATTATTTTTTTTTGAAATTAAATATAAATATGTATATACATATGTATATATATAATATTATGGTCTATGAATTTTTTTTTTAAATCAAAATTTATTATTATAAATACGCTGCATATTATCTACGTTGATGAATTTTGGTATGTTTCTTATAGAGATTGCAGAATGGTTCAAGAATGGATCTGTTATTTAAAGACAATTGATATTTTTTGATTTGATTTAACTATACTATACTATATCAATTTGGGATTGAAATATGGATATACATACTAGCAATATGTACTTTATAATTTTTATATCTTTGTCAATAAAACGTTTTTGTAATACAATAAATATTTCTGGTCTAAATCTTAGACGAAAAAACTATTATTTTAATTTAACTTGTTGTTACAGTTATATAGCTGCAAGAAATATTCTTTTTCAAACAATAATAACTGACAATATTGAAAATATGATTGAAAATTATAAAATTGGATTAAAAAATATGTACTTATTTCTTTTATGAAAAATAAAAATTTTTATAATTCAGTTTTTTTTTAGTGCAACTTTAGAGGTCTTAAATTATTACAATTTTTGGCTATTTTGATTAATTAAAAAAAATATTATTTTACGTTTTAATTGTTCTACTCGGTAACATAAAGACCAAAATAGCCAAAAGTGAAATCAATTAAAAACACTAAACTAGAACTTCATAACTTGGTAACAAATAAACAAATAACTTAAAACAAAAGTTTTTTTTATTTTAAAAATAAATGTGATTGTTTGTTATGTTACTCCGCATTCGTTTACTTTTTATTTGTTAAATTGTTCTGTAAATTTTTGAAATCTATCTTTAAAATTATTCAATGTCAGTTTGGTAAGTTTATAGATAGTAGAAATTTTTCAGTATAATTGCCCTCAGAAAAGTACAATTTTTAATTCTGATTATTTAAAAAATTCGAATTCCATCTCTGGTACATATGTATTTTTATTTGTACGCCATCTATTATCTTATACAAGAATTATTTTATTTTTTTACATATGTATTATGATATAATATTAATTATATCGTATGCATATATTATTTAATAATATTATATCTATGTATACCTAATTATCTTTCGCGTTCTATTGAATGAATAAATCAAATAAATTTACATATGTATATCTGTATTTGTATATATGTATATGCATTTGTATCATCTGTGTATCTGAAAGATTCCGTGTAATAAAAGAGAGTAATCACAAAATATGTAATTATATTATATTAGTTTATGTAGATATTTATATCTATTATAATATGGTAGGTATATAATAAAGTTTTCGCCTCTACATATGTATACAATTTATATGTACCTATGTATATTGAAATCAAATTTAAAATAAAAAGATGAAAAGTCTAATAAATTGATTGATTTGTATTTATCAATAAAATTAATATTTGTTTTTTTTGTACAAATTTCATATTTTTTTTTATTTTCAATTAATTCTCAAACAAACAGAAAAACATATTTTAAAAATTTACACTTATCACTTTATCTATAAATTATTCAAAAAATATTTAATTATCACATATGAGTTCATACACATTTAATAAATTCATATACATATCATAAAAAAATGATCTATAATTACATATGTACATATATATTATATACAAATCCATATAATATGTACATACTTATAATAATATGTTAATTATTAAAATATTCCTATATTGATTAAAAAGTATAAATTTAATTTAAAATTTAAATAATTATCTACTTATTATTAATAAGAATACGGTATACGTATGTATAAATACATAATAAAACTCTAAATATCTCTACCTACATACATCTATACAAAAATTAATAAAATGCCAATACATTTATACATATAAATATTGTAATTTTAAAGAACCAAAATGAATGAATAACAAAAAAGAATTTAATCAACAAAAGGCAAGATCACATAACAATTAACCATATATCAGCACCAATCAAGCAAACCATTAAAAACAAAAAATAACAATATGTAATAACGACTCGAAAAAGATACATACAAACTAATACCAAATATGAATATTTGTTGATCTAATTAATTGTGTTAAACTAAAAATAAAAAAAAATACAAGATCACAATTTTTTTTTTTACTGATCTTTCCAGTTCTACTCTATTGCTGCTACACAATTTGTGTCTCCCTTCTCCTAACTTTAATTTTTCCTCGTTATTCTCGTTTTAAATAAAAAAAAAAATAAACATATTTCTTGAATAGCAGATTTTTTTTTTTTTTTTTAATAAAAATTTGTATATTACGTTACGTTACGATCACTTTAATACCAATTCAATTCAATATAAAAACCAACAAGTGTATTGCAATAAATGTAAATGATAGAATGAGATAGATATACATAATAGTATAAACATTATCATGTTAAACTATTAAATAAATAATAAAAAATTTTCTTTTCTTTTTTTTTTCTTTTTACTTTAATTCCAATCAGAAAACGTTATTTGTTTTTTTTATATAATATCTACACTTTGTTTAAAAAAAAAAGTCGCGATCGCAGACTTATGTCGCCAGTCTCCATATGAATATGACGACAACGACGACGACAATGATCATGATCATGTTGATGATAATCACGATGATGAATACAATAAACCGAACGACTCCACTTAATTCATCGAATCACTCGATCAACATTAAAATGACTCCACTACACTCTGTAAAAAAAAATCTAAAAAGAATAACAATTAACAATAGAAGAATTAATAAAAAAAAACACAAAATAAAACAAAAAACCAAAGAACACACAATCATACCTACAAGTACTAAGTATACTGTATGTAATAAGAGATGAAAAACTTGAAATAATGAAAAAAAAAACATTATTAAAAGAAATACGATACAACACAAATACAACATTAAAATAAAGTAGTTTAGTTCCTCCACTTTTGTTGTGAGAATATAATTATCAAATTTTGATGAATGAAGGGATCAAACAAATTAAAAAAAAACGAATACTATAAAATATTACAATGAACGAAATGATTAACAAAAATAAAAAATATGTATATATGTATACACCTATGCAGTTTAAAACTGCATTTTTAAATTTACTGATCAAATTTAATAAGTAATGCAATGCCTATATCAGATATATTTTAAAGTTTTTCACCATTTTTTTAATAAACATAATAAAATATTGTACCAGTTATTCACAATCTGAAAATTTTATAATATTTTAGTGATTCACAGTTGCATTAAGATGATTTAATTTATTTTGAATCTGATTATTATTATTTTGAGTTCTCTTTTTTTTCACAAACATGTTTGCAAACAATAGTTGCAAATAATTTTTGATGTACCTTTCAGCGCTTACACTAACTTTCTCTATTTTAGTTTATAATTCGGGTTATTTAGTATAACATAGATATCTAATTTAGCTTCTATTCTAAAACATATTCTATATTATGCGTAAGTTCAATCATTTTTATGATTATAAATTTTAATCAGCTTTAACTTCTATAAAGAAAAACTCATTTTACATCACTCTCAGATATCGATATTTTGTTCCTCTCTAACTTAGTTCACATTGTGTTTATTCTATCTACTGTCATTTTTGTCACTTCATTTTGTCACTTAATCTGTTGTCTATTTATTTTGATAATCCGAAAATTTGAAATCGTACATTGTTCAATTGTTTATTCCAGGCGATACAATCGTTATATAATTGGAAGTAATTTTATGAATACTTTCGTTTTCCTTCACACTGCTTGATCTTATCTAAAGTTTTTCAATAATGAAAAACAAATGGATTTTATTAAATAAATTGATGCATGTACATATTTGAATAATGTTGACTCATTTTTAAATTATTTTGATGATTATAAAAGAAAAACTAAAATAAAAATTTATTTAATAACTTATTAATGTATACCTACCAATCAAATTAATTTATTTTTATCTTAAGTTCAGCCACATCTAAAATTTATTGTATGACAAATTATCCGGAAATACCGAAATGTTTGATAAGATCTAAGATGAAATAATGACTCAATAATATAGTGATTCATTTTCTTTTTAGCATTAAAATATAAGCTAAAACATTCGTTTTTCCGTCTTAATAAATTAAAATAATTTGAGAATCTCTGTTATATAATTTAGGAACATATAGTTTTTGTAACGTTGACGTTGTTTACAATTTGTTATAGTTCTTTTCTTAATTGAAAATGATCAAAGAGAGAAAGAGAAAATAATGTAAACAAGTTTAATAAAGAGAAATAAATGCACATTCAACTTTGCACTGGCTGTGCTGTTGCCTGTTACTTATACTTGATCATCATCATCACTTGTCTAAAACGAACGGAATTTGTTTTATATTTTATAATTATTTCGATAAATTTTTCTCTATAATAAATATATGTATGTATGTAAGTATTAGGTATAGCCTATATAGGTAGGTAGTTATGATTTAATATTTAATTTAATTTTTTGTTTTTTTTTTTTTTTGAAAATGATTAAGTGGGAACTGAGTATTTAAAAATCGTGCTTAAGTAGAAGAGAAGAGAATACGACAAAAAAATAATATCTTATTTTTGATTTTTAAACTTAAAAATAAAAATAAAAGTAAGTAGCAGAAAAAGATTTAATGTTGGTTACATATATAAAATGTAAATACAGGGTGTTCCAAAAAAAGATTTTAATTTATTAATATGTATGTTCACAAATATATTAATCAAAAATAAAAATTTTTTCAAATTGAATAGCGACTATGCTAATTTATGAATGATGACTTATTTGAAAAATGTTTTCATGCGTATTTAGTAAAGGGTTCGGATGAATACTTTAATAAGGTACATAGAAGTTTTGGATAAATATTTTAATAAGGCATATACATAAGTGTCTTTTTAAGAACTTTACCTACATTATTGCCCGAACTACTCAAAAATTCTTGAGAGGCACTTAGCTAAATTTTACTATACATCAATTGTATTGTGTATTGTTTTTTCTTCCTCCTATATTGTGAGCACAGTTTGCACTAAACAACTCAACTTTTCAACTAATTTTCTTTTGAACATTCTCAAATAGTGTTTAAATCTAATTCGAATAAAAATAAAATGGTTAGGGGGCCTGTGGGTAAGAACGTATGAAATACGTTGCAAACACCGAGGAAGTGTGGGAGGAAGTCCTATACGTTGCAAAAACCGAGGAAGAAGTACGAGGAAGTCCTATACATGTCGTAAGTCACACCTGAAAAGGTAAGGCTGTGTAATTTCCTTGTCACATATATCAGTTGTGTTCGAATTTCTAATTTTTTACACATGACTTTTGTAGCAAGTTTTGCATATACATAGGTATAGTTCTTACATATTATATATCCTATTAATTCTTAATTTTGTGTATTTAATTGAATAGCCATTGAGCACATACTTTAAGCCTTCCCCAGACCGGCGCGTTTTTTTTGTGGCAGCGGTGCGGTTTTTTTTCCGCAAAATATTATTACATGGTGGTTGAATATGAATATGCCCACACGAACAATATTTCCGCGCGATTTTTTTTTGCGGTAAATCTACATACTAATTTTTTCCGCAAAAAAAACGCGGTTGACAGCTTTTCTCATGCGATCTTCGCAAATAAATGTCAAACTTTTTTATTTTTAAAATAAACAAAAGGTAAAATGGAGAACAAAGTGGAAAAATTAATTGAGTTAGTTAAAAAATATGCTATACGATCTTTCAAACAAAGATTATAAAAATATAAGAAAAAAAGATGAAATACGGCATGAAATTGGGATTGAGTTAAATGAAAATGGTAATAAATACGAAATATTTTTTGTAATTGTATTATTTTGTTATAAACATTGTGTAATTCTCTAATTTAAAAAAATTATGTCGTTTTTAGCTGATGATTGATGATGATTTACTTCTTCTGACGAAATATTTATTTTCGTTTTAGAAATTATCCTAAATCAAATACATAATTTTAAATTTTATTGTAAATCAAATATTTTTTTCAAAAAGAAAAATTATTACTTTTTTTTTATAAACAAATACATTTTACTCGATGTAAAAAAAATTATTTTTAAAATTTATTGACAATACAATAATTTTTTTTTATTATCTATTCGACGTCTATGCGAATTTTTAAATTTTCAAGGTGGGCATATATGCGGATTCTGCGCGATTTGCGCACGAATTTTTTGTTTTCGCACCGCTGCCGCAAAAGAAACGCACCGGTCTGGGGGAGGATAAATATTAATAATAGAAAACCTACTTAGGTACTATATAAAATTTACAAAATTATGCAATTACATATGTTTCTTAAGGTACATATACATATATTATTACAATATTTAAAACAAAATGGTAACACTTCTGTTTATTTATTAAAATTATTTTATATTTTCAAATGTACACTCAGAATTAAAATTTTCTAATAACCCACAAAATGAATAATGTATTTGTATTTTTTTCAAAAATTATAGGAAAAAAATTAAACATTTTCTTTTAGGAGATTTTTTATAGGGTTTACTACTATTGAATAAATAAATAAATTGAATTAATTTCCGTAAAAAGTTTGTATAAAAAATATATTTATGCATGTAAATAAGTATGTAAATATGTAATTATGTAATGTGTTTAGTTTATAACTATATCCTATTTTTTAAAATATTCAGTACGATTAAGTATATGTACATACTTAGGCTTACATAATATGTATGTATATACAGTGTCGACAAAAATTAAAGCACCCCCTTTAAAAAATATATTTCGTGAAATAAAGCAAAATATGCTTAAAAGTATAAAAGTACTGTTTAATTTTTATTAAGTAGTTTATGACAAATTAACTTACATACATACTAAATAACATAATTTTATTTAATATAACATAAAAATAAAGAAACAATTTTAAATTCATAAAAATTTGTAAGAAAAACAAAACCACCCTCTGTACTAATAAAATAATAATATTGAATTTATAACCAAAAAATAATAATGTTCCGTTATTAAAGCTGATCATACGTTCTCTTATCTAATTACCCTTTTATGTGTTCAGATGAAGTAAAAAAACATTTAAACTTGACGGTTTTTGAAGGAACAGTAACAGGAAGAGTCTTAGAAAATAAACTTCTTGGCGTCCAGCAAAAAAACCATTCATATCGGAAAAAAATCGAAAAGCAAGACTGAACTTCGCAAACGATCATCTAAATTGGACAGTCCAAAAATGAAATACTGTCTTATTCTCTGACTAGTCGAAGTTTAATTTGAGATACTCTGATAGAATACGAAAAATTCGTCGACCAGAACGTCAAAGGTTTAATCCAAAATATTTTCTTCCTACATTTAAGCATGGAGCAGGAAATATTTTTGTTTGGGGCTGCTTTTCTGGGATTGGTGTTGGTCCATTACATCATGTGGATACTATAATGGATCGTTCTATCTATCTAGACATATTGAAAAATATCATGCTGCCATATGCGGAGAAGGAAATGCCATTAAGATGGCGTTTTCAACAGGACAATGATCCAAAATATATTAGCAGAATACTAAAAGAATTTGCTACCGAAAATGGGAATTGGTGAATCGAAAAATTGATAGAGGAAAATGTAGAAATAGGAACGAGCTTCTCATTCAATTAAAGATTGTATGGGAAAATACACCACAAAACATTATCACAAACTTAATCCGTTCAATGCCCGAACGAATAAGCCAGGTTATAAAAAATAAAGGTTACTGGACCAAGTACTTAAGAAATTTTCGCTATATTTTATTGTCATATGGTATAATATATTTTTTTTATTAACAACGTAGAAGGGAGCTTTAGTTTTTTTCTACAAATTTTTGTGCGTTTAAAATATTTTTTTTATTATGAAATAAAATTATGTTATTTAGTACGTAAGTTAATTTGTCATAAGTTACTGAATAAAAATTGACTAATACTTCTATACTTTTAATTATATTTTGCTTTATTTCTCACGAAATATGTATGTTTTTCTTAAAGGTGGTGCTTTAGTTTTTGCCGATACTATATGTGTAAAATGCTTAAATACCTTGTATAAACATATTAATTTTTACACAATTTTTGTAAACCTTTTAAAAGATTTTTTTATTACATACCTAGTTCTAAATATACAAATGTACCTACAACATTTTAATCTAAAATAAAATACACTAATATGTATGTATGTATGTAGATACGTAAAAAATTTTTATTTTTTTTTATTTTGTACTTACTCATCACTTAATTTTTTTTAAAACCGTTTTATTTTATTTTTTAAAAAATAAACTAATATAAATTGTATACATAGCAATCCTACATCCATACATTTTTTTAATCATACAAAATAATTTTGAGTAGATTAATTTTAAAACTAAGCACAAAATCATTTCTACAATAAATAATTAAAAAGTCAACATTCAACAATAAAATATATACAAAAATTTAATCTTAAAAAATTCATACATACATACATATGAACTGTACATACATGCATACATGTATCTATAATCTATAATATTGTATTAAGTGTAGAATTTTTCTTCTTGATATCCATATGTGCACGTATAGTAATTGTGAACATGCAATCATATGTTTTTCATTTTACTTTGTAACCGCTGCGCTGCTTCTTTTAATACCACTTTGGCAACATTGTTTTTCTCTTTACTCTTCAGTCCTTATATATTATGTATAGTAATTAATAATATATAATATAAAAAAAAAACCAGCACTTCATCGATTCACAATATAAAACAACAAATGATTTGTTATCGCTTTATTTTTGTTTTTTTTGTTTTTCTTTTGTTTATTTTTTTTTTATTGTCGTTGGACGTTGGTGTTATTTTATTTTGTTTTGACTTTTGTTGCTGTTTAGAGTTTCATTTTTCGTATTCGAATTTAACAATTTTGATTAAAAAACTAGTCAAAAAAATTCAAAGAAGACTTTTTTTTATATTCTATTTTGTTTTTAAATATTTGAGGTTTGAGAGAATCATTAAGTTAAATAGTGTATGTATTAAGTTTAATACTATGTGAAGTGATTGTGAAGAACAAAAAATAAACAATAAAAATTTTTTTTTAAAGAACCAAAATAAATAAAAACAGAAAAAATAATAAAAAGAAGTGAAGAAGAGAAAAAACAAAAACTTGTTTTTGCCACCCATCCGCGAACTTTTATTAATAATATGAAAAAATGTTGCCTTGCCATGCCATGCCATATCATCATCATAATATCTACTTAATTTGTTCATATATACTTACATACATACATATCTATAGATACTCAGTCATAACTAAGCGATAATAAAAAATATCTATAGTTTAATTCATATAGGAATGTATTGTGTGTATAAATCAGACCAAAATCAGCCAAAATGTATAGACTATATACAGTTAAGGCCAACTAATTAGAAACGAAAATATAAGAATGACTTGACAAACGTAAACACTTATTAATAATAATCGTACCATGAATTAAAAATTTATATATTTCAGAATTAAAACACCGTTAATAATTTATTTACAAATAAAAAAGACATGCCTACTCATGATACTTTTAATAGTTTTATTAATTGTTATGAGTTGTAAGTACATATGTATATATCATTTTAATTAGACATACATATATGTAATTAGAAATGATAATTCAATTTTATAGAAGTTTCATAAATTTTATAAGAAATAAATAAATTTTACTAAAATTTGGTATTTATTGTCAGCTGTCAGTGAGACACATTTAAAATTTTAGAAATCACTATAATCAAAAAAATTCTGCAATTAACATGGGTAAGTATATGAGTTGTACCGAAGTTGACGTAATGGAGTGGCCTGCCTTAAGTCCAGATTCGAACTCAATCGAAAACTTATGGACATTTCTGAAAAATGTAATCGGACGTAAGAATTAATAGTCCAAAGATGAGTTTTTTTTTTTTTTTTCTTACGACTGTTGGTGGAAAACTTCGAAAATTACCCAGGAAAAATGCACGTGATTCTTCTGAAATGCACGGATACTTTTGGGCTTTAACCAACCAAAACTGCTCCTTTTTAAGCCAAACTTTAGATTGGGATCTTTGATGCAAATGTACAGTTTGGTTCACGAGATAGGGATGTAGGAGCGACCGATTCTTGGGAAAGAGGGATTTACGAAAAACAAAAATTTAGGATTATAAGAGATGGGTATCAAAATTTAGAGGAACATTTAGAACAAAGATGTTAATGTTCTTCTTAAATTTTACTAAATCGTACACTCAGAGTTACCAACTTTGGAGCATGACAAACGAATTTCTATAAGCCGTTTTACGCCATCTTGAGAGTTCTACAGTGTAGAGGGTCGCACTCCTTGTTTCTATCATATACTCCTTGTTATCTATCTATAAAATAGAGTCAATGACCCAACTGTACGGCGATAGCTGAGGTATTGGCTTTGAAGTGTCACTGTCATTGTTAATAAATCGAATAGCTCTGTTTTGCACATCGAGATAACCCAGTGCTGTTAAGGAGGGTCCAGCCCAAATGTGTGCAAAATACTCCATTTTCGGCCTAATGTACTTTTTTACATATTTAGAAGATCTGGTGATTTCACAGCGATTCAAGCTGCTAGCATTTAGCTGCATCTTTAGCTATACCAAAAATATAATTTGACCAAATCAATTTATGGTTTAACTCCATAAAAAAAATGTTTAGATCTGTGGAGTGCTGCAAAGTTTCTTTCTGGATGACTAGGTTGGGAATAGTTATGGCTATTTTTCGCGAGATCAACCACTATAGTTGGTCCTGGAAGCCTCAGAACCATGGATTTAGTAATATTTAAAAGCCTCCTCTTTTTTAAGAATAACTTATTTACAAATACGATTAAACCAAGATTTGGAATTTCTTTTAATACTTTTCATGGACTGAGGTATGAATAACTTCATTCCCAATAATATAGTTTTACTAATCGCATTTGCAGCAAAGTTAACATTCTTACTGCGGAAGCATAGTGGCCAATCGAAAGTTTTGAAAAAATAGTGTAGACCCTCCCAGTTAGCATGGATATAACGCAATACTAGTTTTTTTGGGAAAAGTCTTCTGATTGGTAACAACTAAAACCACATATTTTTCAGGATCTGTATTCGGCTATTGAAGATACTTGGTATAATATACCACAAAAGACGTGTCAGCAATTTATTGAATCGTTGCCACGAAGAAGACAAACAATTCTTGAAAATAATGGTTATCCCACAAAATATTGATCTATAAATACTTTGGTAAGTGCCATAATTTTCGCAGAATCTTTGCTTTAATTTATCGTTTCTAAGTAGAGGGTCAATTAGAACATGCGATTTTCAAAATTAAATTGAATTGTATATCCATATGAAAAATATTTCTGTGGTTTTTGATTTTTTAATATTTAAGTTTGGCTTTATATTTATCAAAATATAATAAGTAAACCGAGGGAGCGCGGGTTCAAATCCTGCACAGGTGGCAAGTTTTATTAATTGAAAACAAATCGCCCTTGCTACCAAATATAGTGTAAATGTATAATATATTTACACTATATATAATAATATTAGTGTATAATTTAATAATAATATTCGACCTATAATGGCCTTAGTAGCCGATGGTTTTGTAATATTGCAATATCCATTTGTAATATTATTATAAATAAATAAATAAATAGTAAGTAATATAATAAGTAAATATTTTTATTATAGAATTTGAATTTGTTAATAAATGCATTTTTCGTTTCAAATTAGTTGACCATAACTGTAGATACGAAAATACCAAATAAAAATTAGGTATAAAAAACAAAAACAAAAAAAAATTAAAAATATTTGTGTGGTAGTGTCAATTATATGTGAAATAAAATAAAATACATAAAATAAAACAGTAGTCTATAAAATATTTATTTTTTCTTTCATATTTTCTTTTGCAAAACTGCAGTGTATATTTCCATATTTATTTTGTAATTCCTATATGAGGGTCAAGGGATTTTCGAACCATAGAAAGAAAAGCAAACTCGCGTTAATTATAAATAAATTGTAATTGTTTGATGGTTGCAAAAACAAATCATCTTGTTTAGTTTTCTAAACCTACCTACCTAATATTAAATATTTAATGTATTATTATTTGTATACATATAGAATGTACATACATATTTATATTTTAAACTTAATTTTTAAGTAGGTACGTTAATAGGTATTCTTTTTTTCTATTTAAACATTTCTAAAATTTATAGTATTTTTTATATTAACCCATATTACATGAGATTGTGTATCAAATTAATTATACAAATAATATGAATAATATTGAAACTATTCGACAAAACACCTTAAATCGAGTTAAGGTACAAAGTCAAATCAAAAGTTCAAATTAAAAGTTAATATTCTTTGTATTGTATTGTAAATCTGTAGAAATCTAAATAAATAATAAATGTATTTATTATTTATTTATATTTCTACAGATTTTAAACTAATAAAAAAACACCTGGGCAACCACCGTAGAAATCTACACTGACGCGTTCAAAACTGAGGACCTAGCTGGCATGCATATCACCACAGCTATAACACTAAAAATGGTCAACCTCCCAGGAAAATGCCAATCCTTTGTAGCTTAAGAAACAGCGGTCTGGAAAGGAATCAATATCATAAAGAAAATTAAATCCAACATGAAGTACAGGATACTTACTGATTACTTCAGCGTAGTTAGAGCTGTTAGTAATGCCAACAACAAATTCCAGGTTATAAAAGAAATCAGAAATAACATAATAAATGTTCGAGGTAGAATAAAGCTAACATGGATCCCAGGACATGTGGTGATACCAGGAAATGTGAGAGTTAATAAAGAAGCAAAAGCGGCAATAAAAAGCCCCCGCACACCATGTGGATCTAGTTGCAGCATTATACCTACTACAAAATTAAAGAACACATGCAACATCTCTATGATGGAATAAACACTTTTAGAAAAAGCCACAGTCCAAATGCTAATATTACTAATCCGCCGAACAGGAATCGAGTAATTGGAGTAAAGATCATAAGGGTAAGATTGGATTGTACCCTCCACACGCATAAACATCTATTCGACCGCAGCGACCCACCAGAATGCAAACAAATTCTGCAAGAATATCCTTACAATATATCACATATACAGGGAGTGTCCAGAAACAAATTTTTTGGACGCACAATATAGTACCACTAGCAACACTGGGGGGTAAAAAAGATCACTGCATTACCAAAATCAAAAATCTACTACAGTATTTTGAAGTTTAAGAAAACATCTAAAATATTACCAGCAACAATATCGTAGAATAATGTATAGATACGAGTACAAGAAGAATTCATAGAAATAGGAACACAGAATTTTATATAATTAACAAGATATAAAGCCTTAAGAATTTAAATACGTATAAATTTGTAAGAACCAGCTGGTCCACATGTCTCACAGGCAAATCGTTCATAAACATATTGCATAGTATTTATAATACGCAGTAATAAATAAATAAATGTTTATTTAGGACCTACAGAATCCGAAAGTGAGACCTACCAAATTTCATTGTTACCGAATAACAACGAAATTTTAATTCGCAATTTAATTTTCAACGTACTAAATATTTTTTTTTTTTTTTAGTATATTCCCCTGCTACATAAATATGACAAAGAAATTCTACAGCCTTTCATTTTTAGCAGTGGCTCTAAATGTTGTAAGGGGGAATTATTCTGACGATGTGTATCTGTTTGGGATTCGAACACACACTTCGTTGGTGTTTACACCGTATTTTCTAGACTCTTACCCGCTAGGGCGCCGAGTCCCCTTAAATATTTTTTTAAAGTTTCGTAATGTGGTAAGGTAATTGTCAATTCCTGCATAATGTAAAACAAAATAATAAATAATGTTAAAATAAATAATAAAATAATGTTAAACAAAATTGTAACAGTCTACAATACATATAGTTAGTTATATCCATACATATGTATGTACATAATAAAAATGAAATAAATAATAATTAAAATTAATTAAAAAAAAAAAATCATCGCGAAATTCCGTTAGTGTCGTCAACGCATTTTACTTTATTGTATTTTTTTTCTTTATTGTATTCCTAAATTACCTGTCGTACCGTAGTGCCGTCGTATAAATATGTACATATGTTTATTGCATATATCGTGATTAAAAATAAATAAAAAAATTAAATTTATACAACAACGGTAATAAAAAGCATTACTAACAGTTAATTAAGTATCTTTGAAAGAAATATTCATTTGTAATTCATATATATGTATAGTACTACATAATTATTAGTAAATATGTAGTTCTTTTTTTTGCTACAAAACTAGTTTATTGTTTAATAATTAAAAATTTAACAATATTGGTTTTTATTTTTAATTAAAAATAAGTTTAATTGTTGTCAAAGTTTAAGGTAAGAATAACAACTAATCAAGCTCAATTGGAAAATTGTTTGATCTATTGAATCTGAATGCTCATACAATATAACTTAAGGAAGCAACAAAATTAATATTCATGAATTATTACCTACTTGCTAGTATATATTTTCAATTTCAATTTCTAGTATAGATTCAATACATTTTCAATCTACGACGGAATTTAGAATAATTAAAAAATTTTGTTTGTAACGTACATAGGTTACGTTACGTAGCTAATCTTTCGGAGAAAACCAAGGTCGAACGGAATAAGAATAAGGTGTTAATGTAACAATCATTTTTGTTTTGAACTTGTATCTTATAATAAAATAATCATAAGAAAAAAAAATTGAATAGTCTACTGTATATTATATTATAATAATCAACAAGTTAAATTTTATATGTATGTATATAAAAATAAAAATATTGAACTAAATTTAAACAAACTAAAATATTATTTAATTAATAATGTAGGTACATATGATACAAACAGAAATAAAAAAAAAAAAATAATTATATAAATATTACAAAGAAATTATTAAATAATCTACATACACATTTACATATATTATATTATTACCAGGGTTGGTACTATAGGAGCAAAAGTGCTACTTGTTTTTTGTGATTTATGAAAATGCTATCTTTGCACTTCTTTTTCCAAATTTAGCGATAAAGCTACTTTTTTTAAAATTCTCTAAAATAATGAAGTTTTTATTTTCTGATTTATTATTTCTACTCAAAGTACAAACACTGAACAAATCTGCAAATGCTAGACGAAATACGCGTATCGGTTAAGATAAGCAAATTTAGTAAAATTAAAACGAAACTACTGATTTTTAAAAACAAAAAAATTGTGATTGAATTGTTTTTTTTTTGTTTTTAATTTTTATATCTATTTTAAATTTTTAAGATTATGAACTATTTAATAAAACAAGGCCTGTCCTATTATGCCTATCTAATCAAAAATTTATAATAAGGGTATTCACGAGTTGGTGCAAGGTGGTCTTGCACAAGTGCAAAATTTTGCACCGTAGCATATTTCAATTTTTTGACAGTTAATGTGCACAATTTGTTGTTGTTTTCATGTATAAAAAGTACAAAATTTTGTAACACTATGCAAGAACTAAACCCTATTGCATATTTGTGCAAGACCATTGCAAAGTTTGTTTATATATTTTTTGTAAGCGCTATATTAGATAAAAATGCCTAAAAAAAGTGGAAAAAAAAATTATTTCTGATTATTTATTAAGTCAAGCATATGAAGATATACAAATATCTGAAATTTTTGGTAAGCATATTAAATTTTTATATAAACAAAACAAGAACATCAACGATATTTGACAGTTCAATAGAAATTCATGCTAGGGTTGTTCACGAGTTGGTGCAAATATGTGCTACGGTGCAAAAAAAATTTGCACTTTTGCATCAACTCGTGAATATCCTTAAGATTTTTCTTGTTTTATTGCCAATATTTTGTTGGTACTTTTGTGCTACTTGAAATTTTTACAGTTTTGCTACTATGCTACTTTTTTTTTCAGATTTATGTATGCTACAGTTTTTTTTTCTTGTGGCAACTCTGATTATTACACACTACTACACAGTATACACTATACACACATTGAAAAATATATAATAATAAAGCCGACTTGATCATCAGACACTGGGTTCTTCTTGTTTTTTTTTTTTTTTTTTTATAACACTCTACTTCATGTTATTTTATTCTATAATCTACAGTGAATACTACATACTATACAAAGTACACACTGTATTTTTATTTTATATTCTATATTTCTTTCTTTTTTTTCTTTATTATTATTATATTATTATTATAAAGTCTACAGTCTACATTCTACCTACTACAGTGCACTCACTTACCACCACACTACAAAAACAATAATAATAACAAAACAATAACAACAGAATGAATAAAATATTTTTATACACTACAAGACTACAAGGCGTAACGTAACGTAAAATGAATTTTATATTTATCAGTCGGTAGCAAGGCGCGATGGCAAATAATTGTTGATCAGTGTCGGTCCGTTTTATAAATTAATATTATAAAAATAAATAATAAAAAAAATAATTAAATTATTTAAAACAAAATATTTATTATTATTTTGTTCTACTTCAATTTTTTTTGTTTCAAATTAAATTTGTGTTAATTGGAGAAAATATATGAAATCTTAAATCTTTTGCAATATTTACAATAAAAACAAATCAAAGATTATAGATAAACTTTCATAATTGTTTAATTAAACAAAATTGTAACAGTCTACAATACATATAGTTAGTTATATCCATACATATGTATGTACATAATAAAAATGAAATAAATAATAATTAAAATTAATTAAAAAAAAAAAAATCATCGCGAAATTCCGTTAGTGTCGTCAACGCATTTTACTTTATTGTATTTTTTTTCTTTATTGTATTCCTAAATTACCTGTCGTACCGTAGTGCCGTCATATAAATATGTACATATGTTTATTGCATATATCGTGATTAAAAATAAATAAAAAAATTAAATTTATACAACAACGGTAATAAAAAGCATTACTAACAGTTAATTAAGTATCTTTGCACACAACAAAAAAAAAACTATACACTGAAGTATAAAAATTAATAAAAAAAAAAAAAAAAAAGTCTACAGTGATTTAAAAAAAAATTATAAAAATAATAAAATCGAAATTTATTTGGTGATTTATTTTATAATTTTTAAATATAAAAAAAAAATAATATTTTAAATGTATATGTAAAATTTGCTGAGTCAATTTTTTTTTATTCACTTATAAATTTATTAATACTTATTTATACATACATACATATATATTTATATATATATATATATTATTCTTTTGATTATTTTTATTTCATGTTTAATTGGCTTGAATTGAATACATTACGCGTACTCAAAAATATTTAAAAAAAAAAAAAATATAATATAAAAAATGAAATACGACTACGAAGACGACGTCTTATCAATATATATAGCGCACTCGTAAAAAAGTCAAAACTGTGTTTACTTTTTTTTTTTTTTTTTTGATATGCTACGTCATTTTTTTTTTTATTTTCCATTTTTCTTCTTTTGTGAAATGATTTGGTTTTCTTTTTAACTTTTCTCATTTTTTTTCTGTTTTTATTGTTGTTGTTGTCAAATGATGATGTTGCTTTTTAACTTTAAGTAACACAACACAATACACATGCCTTTGCTTAAGTTTTTTTTTTTTTTTTTATTCGCAGTTACTGCCGCTGGTGATAGTAGTGTAGTGAATGTTGTTAATTCTGGCAATGACTAATGAATGTATACATATATTAATTTGTTTTTGTATTTGCACACACACTGACACACTCTTATTACACAAAATCTGCTGTTTTGTTTATATTGTGAATTTTTTTTTTTTTTTTGTAATGACAGGTGTATTTACCTATAAAAATGAATGAAAATTTTTAACAAAACGATAACAACAAGACAAGAATAAATGAAATGAAATTTTTGTGAGAACAAAATATAGAATATATGTAGAAAATAAAGTGAAAAGAAAAAAAAAATAAATATGTATAAATAAAGTTATATAAAAAAAAAGAAGAAAAAAAAACAAAATCTGTAGGAAGTATGTATATTGTGTTGTGCTATTTCTTTGAAAATTATTATTATTATTTTTTTTTTTTAAACAACAACAATAAAATTAAAGAATGTAAAAAAAAATTATTAAGGTGTAGGTAAAAAAAAAAAAAAAAAAATAAACAAAACATTAAAATTGAAAAGAAAAAAAAAATACATACATAATATTCTTGAAATGAGTAATTTATACTTGTACTGAACAGAACATTTAAAAAGAATTGCGGTTTTTTTTTTTTTTTGTGCTAATTTTGAATAAGTAATTAAATAAACAATTTACACATTTTCAAATATAAGAAATGAATAAAAATCAAGTACATTTTACATAATTATATATGTAGGTACCTACTGTTAATAAAATATATTACTAGAACTAAAAATGAAAAAAAAATACAAATCATCTGTTTATAGATACAATATTTTATGCCTGATTATAAACATTTAATTTTTCATTGGAATTTTTATCAATTTTTTACTTAATATAATTTTTTTTTTTTTTTTTCTTCAAAAGAATAACAAAAATAAATTTTATCGTTATTACATACCATAAATTATAATATATACATAATGTATATATTATGTACTATGGTACCTGTTGCATGGGCGCTTAATTATCAATAAAATGACTACACTTTATTTTATTATTGTTATTTTTAATATGTATCTAAAATAGTAGTAATACTAGTATTTATATATGTATAAAATACCTTATATTAAATTACATTAAATTAAATTATACAGGTGAATTATATTTAAAAATTATATATATACTTATATATATTATACAGATATAGATACCTACTTAGAATTTTTCACATTATCTTCATTTTTGTTTTTTTTTTCTATTCAAATGTCAATAATTAAAACAAATTTTATTCTGTTTCTAGGCTAGTCATTTCAACAATAATTAT
Source organism: Poecilobothrus nobilitatus (assembly GCA_947095535.1). Lineage (NCBI taxonomy): Eukaryota > Metazoa > Arthropoda > Insecta > Diptera > Dolichopodidae > Poecilobothrus > Poecilobothrus nobilitatus. The sequence continues at coordinate 171,357,116 of OX352773.1, forward strand.
TATTTAATAACTACATAAGTATATTCTGGTATTATATTCATACATGACATACATATGTACATATTATGTATTTTAGTTAAAAAAAAAATTGTAATTAGTACGGATTATTATTTGTTCAAGTATAGATAGGTAACTACATAAGTATAAAATTTAAAAATTGATAATAAGTAGTATAAATAATTAAATTATTTTAGTTGACATTCTACTATAGGTAATTATCGTTAATATTATGTAGTATATGCTTGTAAACATATTAATTGAAAGATTGTATCTAATTTCTTGTAACTAAATATGTAACAATATTTGTCTAATTCCGAACATATGTAATTGTAAAATTCAAATGTTTATTTGCCTAATATCGAACACGTAAATCAAAAATAGGTTGGTATATATGTATATACGTATACATAAGTACTAAAAAACAATACCTATGTATATAATAATAATAATATTCATATACGAATGCAATAAATTTTTTTCTTTATATTTTATTATGACATAATCAAAAAAATATACATAATATTAACTATTAAAAAATATACCTATATGTATGTATATATATATATATATATATATTTAATTTGCGTCAATATAATTTGACCCTTTAATTATTGGGGTTATACTATAATATATTACATATATACATATATACGTGTATATATTACATATGGGTACAAATGTACTTTTTAGTTTTTTTTTTTTGCAAATTATCAATCTTTAGATTTAAACTTTGATCATTATAATAAAATAAAAATATACATACATATATGAAAATATGTATGTACATACTTAATATAAAAAGTAAAGTATAAATATTGAACGTAAAAACTTAATGTACTTATACTTACTTACATATACATATATACATATGTCCATATTATTATTTCTTTTTATATCTCTCTTCCCAACATTCTTTATTTTTTTTTTATTATAAAAGCGTTTTTCATTCGGTTCATAAACCCAATTACAATTTCATATAAATAAACAAAAAAAAAAACTAAATATGTAGGTATATATGTACATAATATAAAATAATCATCAAATTTTAATAATCATTTAACAGCTATTTATAAAAATCAAAAAAAAAAAAAAAGAAAAAGTAAAATTTGTAATCAATTACAGTACTATATAACAGATCAGTAAAGCAATAAGTATGTAGTATTATTATAAAGAATACAAAACGCAACAGTAACAATATTATTTTTATTTATTAATAACTTGAAAAATTTTGTTATATATACAATATAACATAGGTATATACATTCATACATACTTTTTTTTAAACAAATGTATATAATAAATAAATATGATATTTTTCATATCAATATTTTAGTAGGTTTTTTTTTTTAAGAAAAAATACATAATTAGTTGTTCCTCTCTGTCTCTGTAATGGTTAAATTAAAATAAGATCATTCATAATACATAATACAAAATGAAAACGAAATAAAAAGTAATTAATTAAAATGAGTAATCGAATATAATTATTAGTGTTACCAGATTATTATAAAAATACAAAATTTTTTTGTAAATGTAAACAAATATGACTAAGAATAAAAACATTTAATACATTTCAATCACCCACTACAATTATTTTTTATTTTAAAAATATTTTAAAGTATTATAAATTATAATATTGTTTGCGTTCCTTTTACAGAGTAAACTAGTCGTTTCTACTTTCAACAGTTCCAACTACACTAACATTTGAGAAAGAGTAGATAGGAGTAAATACGATTATGTTAAGATAGCGTTCCATTTACCAACTACACCCAACTACTTTTTTCGTGTAAAAGGAACGCAGGCATTATACAGTTCAAATCCAAAAGAAATAATCAGTCGCGTTCCGGTACATTGAACTTAATTTCTTAAGAGTGAAAAATATTTAGTAGATCAGATCAATGTTCAGGCTGCTGAGTTCTTATCGTGACTTTCGCTAAACGAAAATTGCATTCAAAAATTTCACACTATGTGAAAATCGTCAATCGCAGGATTACGAAAATGAAATTAAAATTTTGATACTGTATATAATGCTTAGATAGTTTGGCATCAATATAAACATTTTAATTTCGCATTTGCAATCTTGTGATTTTCGTTTTTCAAAGAGTCATAAATGCAATTCTGCTATTTAATAATTTTCAAATGGGGATATTCGTTTAGCAAAAGTGGAACTACACATGGTCAGGTCCCCATTTCATTTAAATTTATTAAAAAACAACAAATCCCGATTTCAATAAATTTTCATTTTTATTAAAACACATTTTCAAAAATTTTCTTTTTGTTTTATTTAAAAAAAAAAAAAGGTGAATAAACATTAAAATATGTACTTATTACTAAAAAATTAATTTTACTTTTATTAAGATTGTAACTATCAATTATCATACTCCTTGATATATTTGTTCTGACCACAAAAAAATTTCAATTACAAACTCAAGTTCTGAGCGCTCAGATCTATTTAAAAAAAACACACACACATACATATTTTTTTTTTTTAACAGATCATCTCTGAGATACTTATCTAATAAAAATTGCCTACCTATGTACCTACGTATACGTATGTCCTTTAAGTAAACTTTTGGATATTTTCCATGTCAGATCCAATGATCTGTTTTTTTATTTTATAACTAATAGCTCTAGTTTTTCTATGTACATATTTATTCTGACGTACTGAACATTTACATATACAGGATATTTTTGAACTTTTTTTTTTTTTTATTTCATTTGATCAGCCTTTGACTTTATGTATAATAATTGATTTTTGTTTTGGTAAAAAAAAAAAAAGGTGTTTATGCAAATTAGGAAAAAAAAAAAAAAAAAATTTTATTTTTAATTAAAAATTAAAATATGTATTTCACAATTTCAAAGAAAATTTTAAGCTTTGGAAACAAACACAAAATCAATTAATTTCAATTGTTTTTTTGTTTTTATTCTATTATTTTTGTTTTTTTTTCGTATTTCGTATTAAAAAAAAAAAGTGAAATTATTTTTAGAAATTAATAGTACAAAGACTTTAACTTTGTACTGTCAGAATTTGAAGAAAATCAAAAAAATAAAAACAAAATTTCTTAGGGTTTTCTTTATTTTTGTTGTTGTTGTTGTTGTTTTTGTTTATGAAAATAGCGCAGTACAATAAGAACAAAAAATAAAACAAAAAAAAAAAAATTATTTTTAGAATTTCCGTTTTTATATTTTTTGTGTGTTTTTTTTTTTTTAAAGAATTCCAAAAATTTTAATATACATATATATATATACATATAAATATAAATAAAGAAAATTATTCTTCAGATAATATTATGTATAAATACAAAAAAAAAAAAAAAAAAAAGTGATTTTTATTTAGTTGGTTCTATTTTCAATGTTTTTAATTTAATTTTTTATTATTTTTTTTTTTTTTTTGAAAATTTTTAATAATTTTTCATTTGAAAAAAAAAAAAAAAAATTATTTTCAAAATAATTTATTCATAAACATTTTCTATATGTATATTTTACAGAACAAAATTTAATATGAAATAAAATTATATGTGTACATATTGTAAATGTAAATATGTATAATATGTATCTTAATACATATTTAATTTAATTGTCATTATTATTATTATAATTTTAAACATTTTTAATTATTATTATGATATTAATTTTATTTTTTTGTACACTATTGACAAAAAAAAAGTGAACAAAAACAAAGAAAAAAAAAATTTTATTTTATTTTAAAAAATTAATATAAATAAAATAATAATTATAAAATGAAATAATTAAAATGATTAAAAAAAGAAATAGTTTTTAAAAAATTTTAAAACAAAAAAAAAAAAAGAATTTTTAAAAGTTAAAATTACAAAATATAATGTATTTCAAAATGGATTATTTTATAAAAAAAAATTTCATATTATTAATTAACAATATGAAAAACCATTAGGTATGTACATATTTTTAATTTTTTTTTTTTTATTTATTTTTTTTTGTATTTTATTTTGAAATTCTATTTTAGTATTAAATCAGCTCTTATATACTTACATATTATATTATGTATTATAAAATTTGATGCAATTAAAGAAATTCCTGAAGAAAAAATCATGTTATTTTCAAGAAAAATTTTCTTTTTTCCTTTTTTTATATCATTTTCATTTAATATATTATTTATATACCTATATAAATTATATTATATACTTATACATACATATAGGTATGTATTTTAATTTTTTTTTTGTTTTCTCAAAATAAATAATTATTCTGTATTATTATTTGGCGCCATAAAATTCATAAAGGTCGAAATAAAATTTATTTATTTTTCAGTAATCAGTGTTTCTTAAATATTGGTGTTTTCATTGAAACAGGAATCTTGGGGAAGTTTTGAGTGTTTTGAGTGTTTTGTAATTCTGAATTTGATTATTTTGAAATTTTATTTTTAAATTAGATTATATTATTAATCTTTTTTAAGTACTTGAAATGTAATTTATTGTTTGTGTCGAGTATATATATACATATGTATGTACTTAGTGTATAACTGGTCAAGAAGAAATTTTTATATTTTTTCCTATTATTTAGGTATAGAGAGGATAAACGCCACGAGATAGAAATAAAATAAGTTAATGGTTTTTTTTTGTTTTTTACGAAGGTCGGTGGAAAACTACGAAAGTCATCCAGAAGAAATGTGCGTGATTCTCTCGGACAGTGTTGAATTTTTACCAACCAAAACCACCCCCTTTTTAAACCAAACTTTAGATTGGGACATTTGATACAAATGTATAGTTTACGGGATAGGGCTGTGGAAGGAATTCTTGGGAAAAGGGGATTTAGAAAAAAATTTAGGATTTTTTAGAATTTAGTTAATAGGGTTACGGTTAGATTAAAGTTATGATAATATGGTAAATTAAAAAATTTATTGTAATGTATAGGGAAAAACTTACATGTGAGTACAAAGTTACATTAAATGGTTATGAAAAAGAAAATTTTTTTGAGTGGTAATTTTTCAATTGACAAAATCAATTGATTGATTATTTATTTGTAGATGTTCTATAAATGCAGTATAGTGTTAATTCTCATCCCCTTGGTCTTTTTGATGTTAAATTCAAGTCTAACGTTGCTTGTAAGATTTTGTAGGTGGTTTAGTTTGCTTTACATATCGGTAAATTTGTGTGAGAGAAGACATATGTCATATGCATAGTTTAGGTTTTCAAGTTATTCAAATTATTTATTATTAAGTTCAAGTTATTCCACGTCTTTTCAAGCAGACCTCTTTTAATATGTCATCCAAAACTATTGGGAATAGTAAGAGTGAAAGTGGGCAATTCACTTTTACTTTTGATTGGAATATACTGTTTGTTTTGCGGTTTGTGAATAAAAATAACTTCTGCGTCATGATATAAAAATTAACAATTTTTAATGGAACTCCTCTTTTTCTAGTTACATACTTTCCATACTGCAACCCGTTTAATGATATCGAATGCCTTTCTGAAATCGTATGGCTATAATGTAATCGTATCGCTATAATAATGATTTCCATTCTCTGCATTGTTCTACGATTATGCGAAGAGAGTTAGTTTGGATATGTAAGACCACGTATACTTAATTTAAGGAAAAAAAAAATTGTTTTTCTTTTGAAATACCAATTATCCTATCACCAATAATTATCTTTGAAAATCACTGTTTTAGAATGTTTTTATTCTTTAAATTTTGCGTTTATTTTGCTAAGTATGTACATATTATTAACAATAATTTCTTGTACCTACATACCGTATTCTTTTTTCTTATTTTATTTTATTTTGTTTAAAGTTTTTGTCGGTCGCCGGAAAATAAAGTGGGTGGTTAGGTATATATTATACCATAATATTACTTCTTATAAAATATTATAAAGATAATTTTCACTGAAGAAAATCTTAAATATAATATTTATTATTTTTTAATTTAAAAATCATATGTTTGTAAAATTTTATTATAGATTTTTAAAACATTGACATTCGTTTCTAATAATGTTTTTGTTTCTTTTAAAGATGCGAGAAGAGTTTTTTTTTTGTTTTTCGTTGTATCACAAATTTTCTATCTTTAAAATTTAATTTAAAAAAAAAAATTTAACTTTCAAAAAAAAAAAATAAACGAAAATTTAATAAAATGTGTTCTTTCTTTTCGTTTGAATAATTTTTGAGTTCTAAAATATTAAAAATAAATCGATTTGAAATGTTTTTGCATTTCTTAAGTTTTGTTTTCTTTTTTTTTTTTTGTATTTTGTTAAGGTTAAATATTTTAGGTGTTCCAATATTTTAAATATTTTGATGTTTTGATTTGTTTTACATTTTTTTTTTTTTTTTGTTTTAATTTTGTTCTGTTTTGTTAGACGCCTCTGTAAATTATATTATGTTATTTTCGAACACATTATTTTATATATGTACATTATTTATTATGTATATTATGTATGTACATAATATACCTAACTATAATATATTTTTTCTAATTATTTGCGATTTATATGTTGTTTTTTTTTGTGAATTTTATGTATAACTGAATTTACGTTGAATTTTTTTTTTGAATATCTGAAAAAAAAAAAATTATTACTATTACCCCAAACAAATTATTTTGACGCCATAATATTCAAAGAAAAAAAAAATTAATTGTACAATTTTGTTTTTAATATTTCAAAAGTTACCAAAAGAAAAAAAAAAATTATTTTATGATTTTATTAGTTAATTGTTTCATACAATTATAATACACACTAAAGTTTTGTGTGCCCTTTCTTCCTATTCTACATTTTTCCTTTTAAAAAAAAAATATTTATTTTCAATAATGGAAGAGTAAATGATTTCTTATAAGTATATTTACATCATTTTGAAGGTGACATAACTTAGTAATTTATTTATTAATATTTGTAATTTTCATAGATTAATTATAATTTTATTACAATATAAAACACCATTTTAGGTATAATGTTTGACAAAATTTGTACTTAATTTTTAGTCGTCTGTTTATTTTTATAAATAACCCTTTAAGTTTTTTGGATTTTTCATTTTAAATTTAAACACTTAAGGTACATTTACATGGGATGCATGCCTCTTGATGCAATTTCAAGATTTTGATTGTTTGAAAATATATATCGTATTCATGGTATTCTCTCCCTTTCATACATTTAAGAAGTAAATATGTTTGCATACTGTATGTACCTATATAAGATGCAAAACAAGAAGCCTATAATTATTCAAACGTCAAAACGTCAGAAAATATTGTTTTTAAAATTGTTTTTTTTTGTGTGTTTTGTTTAAAAACGAAGAAAGGACACAATATATATATATATATATACATATTACGTACTTAATTTTAAACTTGTATTCAAACTATTTCGACTAATAATGTCGAAACAATAAAAAAAAAAAATTCATCAGGCAAAATATGCCAAAATAAAAATTTGTCGCTTACGTGCAGCTTATGAACGAGCGAATACATGTTGAATAAAATATATTCGTTAATATTTCCGAAGAGTACGCACTGTCTAACCGAAATATGTTTGGCATCCAGAGGCATGCATCCCATGTGAACATACCCTAATAGATAGGTAACAAAAAACGGTACTTGTCTTTATTCAGTTAAACAAGTTAATTAAAGTTTTCTAATAGTAAAATAGCTTATATTATAAAAGAAAGAATTTTTAGTACACGGATCAAATTATTAAAAATCCTATAATCAAATAAAGCCTTCTTATTTTAGACATTTGATACCGATATTTTTTTTCATGGATTTTTTGTAACAAAACTAAATTTAATTGCAACTAAAAATTATAACAAAATAAATGAATTATACATTTTTGTATTAAAACCTTAAATTTATGAATTGTATTAAAAATTGGGTCATCAAAGGGTTAATGGGAAATTAAAATTTAAGTATTTAAAACTTATTTGAAATTTACTATTTAAGAAAAAAATTCTTGATTTTACTCTAATTAATTAATTTATTTTAACATGTATGTACATACTAATAGGGAAGTGACATTTTACCTGTCCTGTCACCGGTTTGGCGGGAATATCTTATTTCTTAATTAAGTATTTTAATTTTATTTAACTGTTATCTTATGACCAGCTTTATTCTCAACTTTTGTAGGAAAATTTAATTAAATAATTTAATTAATTCAATTTTTTCTATAATACCTATATATATACATATATATAACACCGGAAGATCATACTCTCACTTGATATACATTTGAAAATTACATATGTATTTCCAATTTAGTTATTTAAATTTATTTTTTACTTTAATTTTATTTAAAAATAAAATGTTTTTTGGGGAAAAAAAAAACAATCAGCAATTCTTATTATTTTATAACCTTTTTATTTTATTTTTTTTTTTAATTTAATTTTGTTATGTTTTATATGTGTATTCCACTCATTTCAACCAACCAACCAATCTTTTTATTTACATCAACTCAATAAAAAAAAAAAAAAAACAAAAATTTAAACAATCAAAATATTAATGGACAAGAGGGAACTAAAAAAAGCAACAAAAAAAAAACAAAAAAGAATTACAAATTTTATATTTCATTGTCCATTGACCTAACATTTGACCTAAAACTGTTTTAAATTGATTATCATTTTAGCAAACGCAAAAAATAACCAACCTAACACTCAACTCACAAATTAATAATAATAAAAATAAAAATGAGGCAGCGAAAATGCCAATAAAAAAAAAAAAAATTAAAAAAAACGTAAACTTTTATAATATTATAATATCTGATATGTTTATATGTAGTATGTACATTATGTATGTATATTAAATTATTTGTATATTTCTACTTCAATTTAAAATTCCACTGTTCGCATTCAATCACTATAAAAAAAAATAAAAAAAAACTTTTTTAAAGGCCATTTCTACCAATTGTCTACGTAATTTTTTTTTTAAATAGTTTTTTTTTTATTTCTATTTTTTGTTTGTTTTTTGTGAATAATGGTTGAGGTAATTTAAAAAAAAAAAAAACAAAATAATTTAAAACTGAGTCAAGTATGTTTTTTTTTTTTATACAAAAAACAAAAAAAAAAAAAGAAATGTACACAAAAATTCGGCTCGCTAAATTTATCATAAAACGCATTCACCTTACAATTGGACGGTCAGTCAATTGGTCGTTTAACGTAAATACCAATAAATCAAAAAGAAAAAAAAAAACATTAACGATAAAGATTTGAAAAATATCTATTTTTAAAAGTTTATAATAAGTATTTGTTGTATCTAAAGATTGTAATATTGTACTGCTTTATACGAAATCAAAAATAATATAACAGAAAAACTATATAAATTCCATTGAATAGGGTAAAGATTACAATTATTGATCCCCCTCAGTATAAGGGACTGAAATAAAAAAATTTATATTTTTTATTGATATTAGTTGGTTAGTTACTGTAAGTGGCTGCTCAAATATTTATTATATAATATATTTTGTTTTTAATTTAGAGATCTTAACTGTGAAATTTACCGTTAAAAATTAAACAAGATAAATGATATGAACATAATATCATTTTGTCACTTATTTATTAATTAATCGTATAACTCCTGTTTTAATATACAAAAGAAAAAATTATAATTATAAGATACATATTTATTCCAATATTAACCTGTGATATCCTTATGCAAAAAAAAACCATGCTGAAATACACATAAAAAAAGGTGGAAGTTACCCAAACCAAAATTATGTATTAAATTCAATGTTGAATTCACTTTATTACTACTTCATAACAGAATCAGAATAATTCATAACAGAATAATTTGATTATATATTATATTTTCAATAAATTAAAATTTTGTCATTTTTTTTAATTAGAGCTGCGATTACACATCCACAAAAAAAAAACGCAAATTAACTCAATTTTGAAAGTATGTTTTTTTTGACATTTCTAAACATGAATAAAAAAAATACGCATTTACGGAACTTATACGCATTTGCTTTCTCGGCCATAAATTGTTAATTTTTTAAAATCTAAAAAAACATACATATTATGTATACCTATATAGTATTAACTATTTTTAAATGTACAATTTATTTTTATATGTTATTGTATTTACTGATTAGCTGTCAAATTTCAATTTAAATCCTGTCAAAAAACTAAAATTTATTAATTCCCAAAAATCTGTATAGAGATCTTAATAGAAAGTTCCTACAGCTTCATAAAAAGCTGGTTCTGGTTCTTATTAAATTCTAAAAAAAATATTATACATATTAATATGTATTTAACAAAGAAAAGTCTAATAAATTAAAATAAAAGAAAAAATTAATTAAAGGAAATAAATAAAATAAATTTATAAAGAACAGTTTAATTTGTATCAAAAATTTAAGTAAGTAGTCAATAATTATAGTCATTACATTATTTTATTTTAGTTTAAGTTTTGTTTTTTTTTTTTTTTTTGTAATGATGGCATTTGATTAATGTCTTTATAACGCTCTCAGCTAGTTTCTTTAACATAACTAACAAATTACCGTTTATAAAAAAAAAAAAAAAAACTAAACTAAACTAAAATACATCACAGTTGAGTATAGGTATATATACCTACCTATACCATAGAGTATAGGTATAGTTACCAAATAAAAAATATGGGCATTTTGATTTTTACCACTTTTTGATGTTTTGATGTTGAAATTCATCGTAAATTGTTTGCGATTCAAAAAAAAAAAACAGAAGAACCTTTAAAAAAATATGGTTAGAAAAATCAACCAAAAAAAAAAAAAAAAACAATAACCCAATCAGGTTTTTCTTTTCTTTAAATTTTTTTTATGTTTTTTATTTTGAATTGCATTTGTTTTTTTTTCTTTTTTCATTTGGAATTTTTTGGGCTTCCACCAAATTTTACCGTATGTATAAAAAAAATATGTATTTATTTTTAGTTTAGTTTCATTATGTGTTTCTTTTGTTTATTTTTGTTTTTATTATAAATATATATAAATATGTATATAGGTATATATATATATTATATACTTGTGTATTTTTATCACTATCACTTCTTGTTGTTGTTTCTCATATGTTTATTTAGATCGAAATATAAATTGTTCATTGCTAATTTGTGCTGTGTTGGTCAGCCAAAAAACAAGCGTCACTAAAAAAAAAAAAAAACAAAATTAAAAATTAAAATCATAAAAACGAAGAAACAAGAAGAACAAGAAGCAAAACATGTTCTATAGTAATTATATGTAGAGTAAATCAACAAGGGAAAAATCAAGTAAAGTGTAAAATACTTGAAAAATTTTACGAAATAATGAACAAAGAATGTAAAAGAATTTATATTAGAAAAAAAAAAAAAAAAACGTGGAATTAAGAAATTTTAAAGAAATAAAAAGTACAAATTTATATAATGTACAGTTAAGTGGAAATATTTATTAAAGTCGATGAAAAATAATAAATTATAAATAATTATGTTGTGAAAGAGACATACTCATACATATGTATCTACATTATCTGTCAGAAATAGTGTTGTCACATGCGATATAATAAGGTTGATAACGAGGGATAAGGGAGATCGTTTAAATAACTTTACTTGTGTAAACGCTAAACGCTAATCTGGCATAACCTCCTATTAAATTCATAAAGAACACGACTTTTCAGAAGACCTAGAAAAACTAAGGAAATTATAGTCCAATCTAAGGCAAAAATTGCTGAGAAAAACATATCTGACTTGATAGTGACCTGTAATAGGACATTGATATTCAATAGTATACTATAGAGTGAAACCAGGAAAAGTACTGAAAAAACAAAGATTAAAAATTGTTTTTAATAATTTTTATTAAAATAAAAATAGTTAATATTTATTTTTTTTTAAATTTACTTAAATGCTATGATTTCAAATTCTTTAATGTTGTTGAAAATTGGATGTCTATATAAATTTATATATGTATATTTAAATAAGAATTTAATATTTGGTCAATGATAAGAAATCATTCTTAAATTATCAATTTATGGATGATATTTTTTTTTTTATAGAAGAATTTATTTTAAAATATATTTTTATGTTCTTCATCTTCTTTATATGACCTTTAATGTTGACATTTGACATTATGATCATACGAGATTGTAATGATTTTTTTTTTTTTTTTTTTATATAAAAATGTTATATGAGTATCAATTAATAAAGTTAAAAAATATATATATATATGTACAATCAATGTCTATAACTATAAGTATATGTATATATATATATTTTTATATGGGATAAATTGAATTTAAAATAAAGTACAAATTTAACATTATCAAATCAAAAAAAAAAAAAAATTATGTACGTTTACTGTCGATTTCATCTCCTTTTTCGAAGCATACATTCCATTTTGCTTTCACTTATACCAGAGTGCAGTGGGCAGTGTGGTGTAAACTTATTCGAAAATAAATAAGAACAATTTTTTTTTTTGTTTTTAAATAAATAAATTAAATTATACTTAATCTAATTTTTGATTTGTTGTTTTCACTTAAAATGAAAAAAACCATTTTAGTTGTTTCATTTAAAATTAAATCAAATGCTTTTTTTTTCGTTTTTTTTTTTTTAATTAATTATTTTTACATGAAAACTGAATAGCAATAAATTTAACTTGACTTTTAACGTAAGTAATTATTAATTTTTTTTTCTTTTTGACATTTTAATTATAGCAAGTGAAATTTTCAATAATAAATAATACAATTTTTAATACCAACTTTTAAAAAATAGATATACATATCCCTAAACACTTATATACATACATATTTCATTATAAATCAAATCATATGTTAGAATTTACTTAATTACAAATATATTTTAATAAAATTAGGTAGATAACCCTATTTTAATTTACATGAATATTATTATTTACCAATGCCTTAAAATATTATTTACCAATGTGTCCGAAAGTCGAAGGTCATGAAGAAAAATGGTGATACGTCATGTCGAAATAAACAAAAAAAATGTTGTGGGGTTTGGTGTATTCTTAACAATTTCCGAAATATTGCACGGCCTATTACATACATGTATATAGTTAATATCTTAGTCCCTGTACAACATACAAGATTCGTTTAGGCATCGATACACAACTGCAACTATGAGCTTTTATATTAGGTATTTTATATAGGTATCTTAAATTTTTCTAGCTTTCACATTAGAAGGTTTATAAGATAATTACCCTTCAAATTAGAAGGGTTATTATAATATGCGGACTTTGTTTAAATTCAGTGAGTTCTTCCTATAATACAGTTTGAATTGAAACATAAAAAATCTAAAAAAATTGAAACTATAGAAAACACTTTCTAAATAGGACAACATCTCATCTGTTTTGATAAGTATATTTAGATATTAAATGGTCAGGATATAATCTAATTATATAAAAGTTGTTTCTAGAACTAAACATCCAGGCTTAGAAAGCTTTCTGTTTGAATCTCAAAGTTATTGGAAAAAATAATTTTTTTAACAATTTTATGATTAATAGTAATGGTTAATGATGGTTATAATGATGAAATATTAAGCTTAATGATGTTTTCAGGGGTTGTCATGGGCCAGTGATTTCAGGTTCCAGGAACCTAATCGATCTCAAACAAAAAAAAAAATATTGATTACCTATTTTAATTAAATTTTTATATTTAAAAAAAAACTTAAATATGTACAATTGAAATACGTACATACATACTGTATATATTAATTTTTTAATTATTGATAAAATAATACCGGTGTTTTTTATACATTTTATTATCGTTTAATTATAAAAATAAAATAAAAATTCTTTTTAATCAAAAAGTCATTAAATTCACTTATACCTAACAAACGAAAAAAAAAAAAAAAACTAAATAAAAACAAAAGAAAAAGCAAATAAAATAAAAAAGTTAGTAAATAATTGCAAATGTTTCTATTTAAAAAAAGAAAAAATAATCTATCGACTCTTTATACTAAAATATATATCTATTTTGGTTTTATTTATTTTTTATTTTTTTTTTTTTTTTGTTTATTTCACCTTCCTATAAAATATTAGAGACTTGACTAAAAAATAAATTTAAAATATTTATAGATACAGTTTTTATTTAAGTTATTTATATGTAAATTTTATATTTATATGAACACCATAATGTATACCTAACTAATATACATATACTTTGTCTAACTAAAACAATATTTTTTATTTTTATTAATTTTATTTGTGTATGTGTGTGTATGTATATATTTTATTATATGGCTAAATGGTAATAGAATATTTTATAAAAGAATGTTCAATGAATTTTTACACCAAAATCAAACAAAAAAAAGAATTATAAGTGTATAGTATGTACATATGTATATTATATTTATGCATAATATTGTATAGAAAAGAATTTCTTAGTTTCGTAACCAAAAGTTGCGACGCCACTGTATTTTATTTTATTTTATTTTTTATTTATTTTTCTCTGATCCATTTAAATTAGATTTTTGTTCGATTTAATCAACAAACATGTATACATGAAAAAAAGAAGTGGCGTCAACGGGGTTCCCCACCATTTATATTGCTAAATTTGAATTTTTTTTTTCGTTTTTTATTATTATTATTTCTTTTTGCTTTTGTTTTTTTTTTTTTTTGTTCATTCAATCATTTTATTTGATATACAAATAAATGATTATTTTATTTTATATACATTTTCTGTTTCTCTCTTAATGTTTTTCTCTCTTTTTGTTAATTTATTATTTATTTTTTGTTTTTTATAAAGGAGAATATAATTTTTTTTAGTAAATTTTTTCTCTCGATATTTATACTATTTTGAAAATAATTTTATTTAAACTAATGATGATGATTGTTGAATAAAAAACGGTGGGGAAACCAAGAGGAGGTGTTTACTTCATATAAATATCACCCCTTTGTTATAGGGGAGGGGGGAGTGATAATGTAAAAAGAAAAAAAAAACGATTTGGTTACTAAGGTAATAGGATAAGGTGATATAAAATGAAAGGGGTGAAGGAAATGGAAATAAGGTCTAGGAATTTCTTTTTAATATCATTTCATACATAATGTATATATGCATACATGTATGTATTTTATTTTTGTTATTTTTTTTATTATTATTTTTTAGCTGTTGCTTATTTTAATTTTTTCTTTGTGTTCTATTTGGGATTTTCTGTTAATCAATTTTAAGTGGAAAAAAAAAAAAAATTTTAAATTCCGGAAATTTGGTTAAAAAAACACAAAAAATAAAAATTTAAATTCCGAAAAAAAGAAAATAGAATTTTTGTGATTTGATTGAATTTTTTTTTTTTTTTTTTTTGTTTTTCAAAATAAATTAAAAAAGAAAAATTATTTATTTATTTTTGTTCTGTTAAAGAATTTATCAAAAACTAAAAAAATTATATTAATACGTACTTATGTAACATACATACCAATAGGTTCATAGTTCATACATATAGATAGGATAGGATAGGTACATATGTATGTAGTTATAATACGAAAATTATGTTGATATATTTTAGGAGGACATTTAAATAAGGTTTAATTTATTTGTTCAATATATACATATATATATATATGTACCTATTATGTACTGTGTGTTTAATTGTTATTTCTTTTCCGTAAAATATAGGTACACAAACATTTATAAGTAATACAATTAATATTCATCATTAAGTTATTTAATAATATTCAGTACAACGGGTCGCAGAGCCTAGGTGTAGGGGCAACTTCATACCCTCCCCTGAGAAACAACAAGTTATTTAATAAATATTTAAATACAGTGAATAGTGGTGATCAAAAAAAAACTAACAGACTATCAATATTTTTTTATAAATAATGTTTTATATTGATTGATTATACCTATATTAGTAATGATGCCTGCATAGTGTATGGGTACTACATAAATTTAAAATGTATACCATATTTTATTTACCGTTATTTTTTAGTTTAGTCCTTAACTGACAAAATTACCAAGTTAGCTCATACTTATATAATTATATAAAATTAATATAATTTTTCTTTAAAAGTTTAAGTAAATTGTTTCATAATATTTATTGTAGCTATGTATGTATTTAGAACCAAACTGATTCGTATAATCGTATACTAATTAAAAAAAAAAAAACAAAGTGAATAATTTTAAAATATTTCAAACACATTTATGTAGGTACAAAAAAAAAAAAACACTTTAATATGACTTCACTTTTTAGAGATAATATTGTGGTTATATATATACATAATATATTTTTGATATTTCCATTTTTAAATATTATTAGTGATACTGATAAGTTATTAAAAAAAAAAAAATTTTTTTTTTGGCTATCTAGTTTTTTAGGGAATTTCCTCTTTTTTTTTTATTTTTTTTTATTTTATTAAATCAACAAAATTATCAGCAAATAAATCATAACTCTGAGATCTTTACTTTCTATTTTTTATTTGTTTTTTTTTTTGTACAAACCATAAGTAGGAAATAATTAAAAAAAATATGTCTTTAACTGAAGCTTTACTTTATCAAAAATCTAAAAAAAAAAAAAAAAAAAAAGCGTTATCTGGTTTTATTTTTTTTTAATTCACAATTTTTTTTTTATAATGTATTTTTTTTTTTTTGAGTTCTAAAAGATGAACTCATCACGCCATTTAACAAAATATAATGTTGATTATAAAACAACATACGTACATATGTTTATTAATATGTGTATGTAAGTATATTTATATGTACGTCGGTACATAAAATTTTTTTTTTTTTTTATAACTTTTTAACCGTTGATAGATGATTTCGCATAAAATTAGTTTTTTTTTTTTTGTTTTTTTTTTAATGAATTTCAATGAATACATATTTAATACAGTTGTGCGTTTAAATTTTCAGATTGTTTCAATTAATAATGATTTGCCGTAAAGTATGCAATAAATATATATATATATTTTTTTTATAAAATATATGTAAAGTATTATTAGGCCTCGGTGGTGGAGTGATTAAGCTTACGGCACATTAATAGAGGAAGTGCGTGTTCTTGTAATACTTATAATAATGTCTTAAGTAATGTTAAATGTACAAATATATATTAATTTGTAATAGGTATAGAATTATTTGTAAGTAGTTCATGGTTTTAGTAATAATCGTATTGCATAGGTATACATAATTCCATTTATAAAATGAAAATAAATAAATAACTTGTAAATTATGTATTGCAATTATTTTTAGATAATAAATATAGTAATAAGATATAAATGTTTATATGTATCTAAGTACTATCTTTAATATAAGAAAAGTAAAAGGCTTATAAGAAAACGTTTTATTTTTATTCTTTCATTTCATTTTACATTATTTTACATTTCATTGTTATATATCTCTACTTCACTTACACGATACATGATTCTTGAGACAATTAATTGTTTTCCGTAGAGGATCTTTCTTTATATATTGTGGTACTTTTTTTTGTAAACCTCTCAAAAACCTAAATTCTTCTTCTTTAGACTTCAGTTTTAAAAGTCTTTTTTAATAGTTTTTGTATAACTATTCTTAACCATGAAAATTTATTTAAAATTATTTATTGACTATTTTTCATATTTTAAAATTTGAAGCTACTTATTGGCCGTTATTATTGTTTCGAAAACAACTGTACATACAATGAATATTATATATTAACTTTTTTTTTTTAATAATATGCAAGTATTAAAAATAATTAACATTTATTTTTTAGACTGATAAAGAATTAAAATAGCAAAAGAAAAATGTAATAAATAAAAAACCTTGAACGCGGGGTGGGAATTTAGTGATTCATAATATTTTTAATGTGCCATTTTGTATTTTTAAATTGTATTTTTTTTTTTTTTTTTGTTTTTGTTTTAAGTTATCTGAGAAGTAATAATTCATGTATTTGAAAGAAGAGAAAAAAAAATTAACGAAAGAGGAGAAATAATTAATTCAACGCTTTGTATATACATAAGATTAATTTGATATAATTATTGTAATAAAATTTAAATATTTTAAAATTTTGTGTTTTAAATACAAAAGCTGAGCAATTATTTGATTAAGTAATCATTTATTAAGATTATTATTATTATGAGATTTTATTTAAAAATAACTATGTATGTACTTAGTTAAATTGAATTTGTTAATTTATTTAATTCAACTATGTACGTAAATAAGTATAATATTTATTTTGACTTTTGATTAAAATTGACAATACTTTTTTTTTGCAATATGCATTTTTTTTTGTTCAAAAATAAATATTTACACAACTACTAAGTACAAACAAAATTATACTCTATACTTTGTATGTACAATTGTATATATTATATACTTATATTAAATTTCATTCATTCAAATTTATTTATCAAAAGTCCAATGTAGTTAAATAAATTGCTTACATACATACGTACTTATTATCAAAATAAATAAATAAAAAAAGGAACAAACCTAAAAGTATGCAATTTCACGCAAAAGTTTTAAATTACATAAGTATTCGATTTACTAATGTTTAGGCGCTACCGTAGCGAAGTGATTAAGTTCATGGCGTATTTTTAAAGAGTTTACGGATTCTGATTCTGCGCCAGTGTCAATTTTTTTTTTTAATTGAAAGGAAAATTACTTAAAAAGTAACAAATATCCTTGATACTTAATATACGCTTGATAAGTAAAAAAGTAACAAATACTATTTTCTCACCAAATATATTGTAAATATTATTTTATATGCAATAATTTATGTGTACTTAATACAAACACAATAAATAATATTACTAAATAAGTTAATAATATATTATTTAACATATAATGGCCGTATAATGGCATATATAATGACGTATAGCCGATAATTTAGTAATATTGCATTGTATAATATGATTTGTAATATATATTCTATATAAATAAATAAATACTACTATGCTTATAACTTATAATTCTAAAACTAATTCTAATTTCTAATTTTTGTAATACTTATTTCTTGTAAATAAATATTATAGTTACCTAAAAATAATAAATGCATTATTTATTAGTCATATTGTCTAATATTTCTTAATAAAATATCAAAATAAAAAGATTTTTTCTTGGTTAATCCTCATTTTAATGAATCTACAAGCATTTTTTTTTTTTTTTAAAAAGAAAAACCGATGTAAAATAAATAACCATAAAATGTGGCTATTTTCCATTTTTTTTTTTTTTTGTTAAATATTTTGTTAAAAATAAATTAAAAACAAAAAAAAAAACCTAGACAAAATAAAAAATTAAATCGATTTTTGTTATAATGCAAAATAAATATTTAAATTTAAAAATAGAATTAGATTGTTTTATATTTCTAAGAAGTAACATATATATACATATATGTGAACGTTAGTATGTATATATACTATATACATACATCTATATTTAGATATATATACATAATATAAACTTAAATATAACTATACTTTTTTGTTTTTTATTTATGTTCTTTTTATATTTTTTTTTCTTCTTGAAACAACTTAAAAGAAATACTTATGTATGTACTTATATATAAATATACAATCCTTTAATAAGGTATATACATATATAATACAATTTAAAAAAATTTTATACTTAATTTAAAAAAACATTACTTCAATTTCTATATTTGGTTTTAGATTGACTTCCTAAAAATATCTTTTTTATATTTTATGTAAGAAAATTTTTTCTGATTATCTTTGTTCTGTTAAGATTTTATTAAAAATAGTACTGTACAGATTTGATACATAAATATAGTCAGTCATGTGTTCAAGGATTAGTAGGATAAGTAGGTATTTTACTACTTTATACCACTTTATTTAAATAAGTGGTATCATTTTTTTTTTTTTACCAAAATGATATCAAATAAGAGAACTAACTATTTTTGGAAAATTTTATTGCAAAAGTTGTTACCATTCTAAAATATCCTTTTGATATGTCCTTTTAATAATGTGCATCTTTAAAAACTTTTGGTTATACATACTGTTTTATTAATCAAAGTATTACTTAGTTACTTTTATTTGAGTTCGTCTGTATACTTCAAATATTAATTCATAATCTTTAAAATATTATAATAATTAAAAGTTTAATAAGTACCTACCTATATACTTACCTATTTGCAATAAGATATAAATACATATATACTTATAAAAAAAATTGTGAACTCAATATTATGACTAAGTCATTTTTTTATTTTGTATTCTTAATAATATAAAATGCAAAATTTTCCAGAGTGTTCATTTTCTAATTATTTTATTGCATTTTTTTTTCACTTATTATTTACTTAAAATTAATACATATTTACATATATATATGTATATATAATATATTGATATACAATTATCATGTTAAAAATGCATTTTAAATTCAAAATAAGGAACTAAATTGCATTAACTAAGAGAAAAACAAAACACAAAAAAAAAAAAACCACAACAGTAATTTATTGTGTACTTGAAAATATGCATGTAATAAATTTTAAAGTAAATATGTAATTGCATTTATATATGTATAAATATGTAAATAGGTAAATATTGAATTTAATGATTAAGACTTATTTGTTTAATTTAGAATTTAAAGAAAAATAACGCAAAAAAAAAAAAAAAATTAAGAAAAAAAAAAAACAAAGTTTAAACACGTAAGTAAGTAAATGAATAGTAGGTATTTAAAAGTTTAAAAAAAAATATATAAATTAAAAGTGTGAAAAGTATTATACATACTTATATTCATTTGGTTTTACTTAAGTAATTGATATTGAATTTTAATCTAAAAGCTAGTTATATACATACATATATAAGATATAATTATTAGATATAATAATAAATATTATCATATTAATATAAGTATTTATGTACAATAATATACATTTTAATAATCTTTACTTGTACTATATAATGTATTACATATACTTACATAATATATTTTATTCTTAAAGATAAACTTTATATTAAGTATATATATATCTATTATATAATTTGTTTATTAAAAATTTAAAGTAAGAAAAATTATATTATATATTTGTCATGATTATCATTGATGACTTAATATTAATTTATATCTTATCTTATAACTTATCCTTATCTGATCTTATCTTATATATCTTCTTTCAAGAGCATCAATTCAATCATTAATTGAATGTCGACATGATCTATTAATTGATTGCCACATTTTTTTTTAAAGCCTATACCTGTTCTCATATTAATTTTTTTTGCTTTTCATAATATAAGTATCGTATAAATATTTAAAGGCCTAATTTTTTAAATCAAATTTTTTCTTATCATTAAACTTTTTCTTTTCTTTCATACTTATGTATCATACATATGAGGCTAAAAAGTGTAATGGTTTTATCCAGTAACTAGACGAGATAATATTGTCGAAAATGTTCATGTTTGCACTATTTACTAGTTATCTCGTCCGGTTGCAGGATTACTTATTCTAATTTAATCATAATATTTTTCTGTAAAATATCTGTGTTTCTCTTCAAGAGTGCCGATAATATTATTATTTTAACTTTCAAATTCTAAAATTTTTTTCATAATTATTTTTTTTTTTTTTTTAATTAAGATACCTAAAAGATACAATATTATAATTTCTTATTTAAAATCTTTATATATGTACATACTTAAAATACAGACAAACTTCCCTATTTCGAATCCGGAAGGAATCTCACAAAAAACAAATTCCTACTCGAATTATAAAGTCTAAAATAGAAAAATTTTAAATGCAAGAAAACAGACATTTTTATTTAAATTACAAAGTGTTCCAATAAAAAAAGTTTGACTGTACCGTACCTATATGAATTTAAAATACATAGTTGAATATTGTTGTCATCAAAATAAATTCATAATTAACTTATTACGTAATTTCCACATTTTGTTTTAATTTCTTTTTTTGTTTTGTTTTTTTTTTTTTATAAAGAACAAAAAAAAAAAAATTCTAAAAACAGTTAACTTTTTATTATTTAATCTATAAAATATCTTTTGTGCTGTAACATCTATTTTTTGATATAGGTATAAGTATTTCCCATACATATATGTATGTATTAATATGTATATATATACCTAATTGATTTATTTAAATAAACAAATAATAACCACATCTGGTTTTACCACTATTATCGCCATTTTATATCCAAACAAGAATTTAAAAAAAAATTAATTTTCAAAAAAATTAGCAAAAAAAAAATTACTTTTATTCACCTTTTGTTATTACATACGCACATATATACAAAATTTTAAACTCCTAGTAAACCATAAAATTAAAAAAAAATTAAAAAAATAAATATAAATAAAATGTATGTATGTATATATGTATAACTAAAAAGGCACGAGGTAGTACATGTGTCCATATTTATTTCTCTAGTAATTTTTTTTTTTTCTAAAATTTTCCAATTTTTTGTTTTTTTTTGTTTTAGCACCCCCTTATATTTTTACTTCCCCCCCGCGCAGAAATACAAAGGTATATACTTCTATATTATACTGTATAAGTAATATTATACAAGTCGAAAATATTGTTATTTATATGAATTGCATATATTCTATATTATGTAAAAACATACATATGTAGATATATATAATAATACATAATACCAGTTATAAAAAAAAATATGCAACAATGTTTCTTTTTTTTTTTTTTTTTTTTTTTTTTATATACATACATATTAAGATAACATACACATTTAAATTTAAACATATCCAAAAATATATTATGATATATATATGTATATTGTATATATATTTACATACATTTTTACTAATAATATTATAATATCACCAAAACGAATTCGTCGCCACCTGTTGAATATTTTTGTGCGCAATTTATTGTCAATCAGTTATCTTATAAATTATAACTTTTATTATATAAACATATATGTATATTTTATGTACTATCTACTATACAGTATCTGTATGCAGTATACTAATATATACCTACTACCTAGTTAGTTTAGGTCAAATATTAACACCAATATTATTGCGCCGCGACTGAGTCTAATTTCAAAATAAAATTAAATAAAAAAAAAAAAAAAAAAAAACCAGATTTGTAAAATTAAATGTTGGTCGATTTGGTATATTTCTTTGGTTGATTGGTTGCTTGATTTTGTTAGTTAGTTGTTAGTTGATTATGTTATATGTATTATAATTATTGTTGTTTAGTATTGGCGAATAAAATACTATAGGAATTTCTTTATTTTTTTTTTTTATACACTATCATAAAATATGATTTTACTGGTTTTAGACTTTAATTACCCAATTTTTTTCGCCATAACATTAAAGATTAAAAAAAAAAAAAGATTTTGTTTAGGGCAAAAAAAATAAAAAAAAATTAAGTAATCCGTTATTAGTTTTTTAATACAATATTTAATTAATTTAATTTAAATATCTTTAAAAAAAAATTTTTTTTAAATTGCTGTATACTGTAAATATTTTTTATTTTTTAGAAGCTTTATTTTTGCTTCTTCCTTACTTAAGACTTTACTCTTATTATACTGATTCGTCTTTTTTTTAATTTTTTATTTTTAAGGACCTTTTGTTCTGAATCTAATATTTTTTTTTTTGTACTAAACCATATCTATTTATAAATCTTGAAACTTTAGACTTTTTATTTCCTTGTTGTATATTAGGTATGTATTATATATGTATGTACTTCTTTATATAAAGGTAATTTGTTGCACTTTTTGTTATCAATGTGCTTCTAATTACATGTAAATTTGCACTTAAAATAATTGAAATTTTAAAAAAAAAAAGGACTTTTTTTTATTTATTTATTTTTTTTATTTTTGTAATGCATTTCTCTGCCACATAAATGTGGACAGGAAATTACACAGTCTTTCCTGTTCAAGCGTGGCTGTAAATGTCGTAAGGGGGAATAATTCTTACGACATGTGTGAGATTCGAACCCACACTCTCTCGGTGTTTACAGTGTATTTTATATGCTCTTACCCACTAGGCCACCGAGGCTCCAATTTTTTTTATTTTTCCTTGAAAAATTGTTAAATTTAATAACGGTTTTATTCTTACACAATTGTTTTTTTTTTGTTTTTTTTTTTAGAAAAATATGTCAAGTACAAAAATATTTTTTTTCAAACATCATGTATATAATTCGGAAAAACTAATAAAATTTTAATTTCAGATTGATTTAATTTTTAATGTTATATGTATATAAAACATACTTATAGAAATGAATGAAATAGACGTAATCTGTAATCTGTTTATTTATATACATATGTATACTTATAATTGAATTTATTTTATAATATGTAATAATGTGATGTGAGTTAAAATGTGACAGTTAGTTAAAAAAAAAATAAGAAAATAAAAAAAAAATTAGAAATAAACATATAAAGTGTCAGTAGATCAATAGCGCAGATTCAATTTACGTATGTAATATATTATTATATATAAATACATACATATATATATAAACATATGTTTAAGTTTTATATAGAGAGGTACCTATTTATATTTAATATAAATTTATTATAAAAGTTTTTAATCTTAACATAATAAAGCATATTACATATTAATATATACATATACGTACATATAACATGAATATAAATAATGCTTACATATAACTACATAATATGATGTACATATATAATATATAATTTATAATGTTCATAAACAGGTTTTGATTGCGTTCGCTAGACCTATTTTTTATGTCTGCTTTTTTTTTATGTTTTATTATTTATTTTTATTATTTTTTTTTGTTGTTTTTTTTTTCTCATTATTAATTGACAGAAATGTAGGTTTACGTCATATTTATTATATGGTGTGCAAAATTAATTGCTTCAATAGATTAAAAAAATAAATAAAAACATTTTAAAAATTGGTATGAATTTCTATATACCTATATCTAATATACCTAAGTATGTTATAGATAGAGTATAGACCATAAAATAAGAACCCCACATTATTGAATAAAATTTTCATATAAAGAATTAAACTATAAAAAAAAAAAAAATTTGTAAGATCAAATAAATAATATTTTTATTATTGTAGATAGGTACCTACTATCTATGTATATATTTATACATAATATCTAGATATTATTAAGTACAGAATAATGCATGTACTTATACAATATACATATATGTATAGAAATACTGTAATTAACTGTCAAATACTTTAATAACTAGAAATAAATTTAAAAATAAAACGTGTTTTCTAATAATTTATGCCCTGTTTATAATCAGAGAATGGCAACAATAATATTCATATTGTCAATTTAGATTACATGATTATATTTCAGCATTTGATGGTAAATATTGCAATGCATCTATCTATATGTTCATTCATTATATATATATATGTATGCATATATGCAATTGTGTAATTGACAGTAAAAAAAAAAAATATAATAGGTATGCATATATTGTAAAATGACTTTAAAGTTATTTAAAAATGAAGCAAACACAAAATAAAAAATAAAAATAAAATAAATGAATAAAAGTAAACGGCCAGCCAACAAAACACGTCAGCGATTCCAGTTTTTTTTTTTTTTTTGTTTTATCAAAGTCATGTTTTTATTTTGTATTATGCCTATATACTTTATACATACCTATATATAATTTTAGTAATAGACTTTACTCTGTGTATTTAGTTTGGATATATACCTATGTATATATACATATATGTACCTATATGCACTCTGAATTGTGTAGCATGATTTGAAATTTATCACCTATCAAACATTTGATAAATACTTACATATATACCTATTATATGTATCTCTATTAAAACTGAATTGTATAAAAGGCATAAAATTTTTTCCCTTCGCTTTTAATATTAGATTTTTTTTTAATGTTTTAATCAGTAAAATTTAAATATCTACAAGGTTATATAAAGAATTTATGTATGTACCTATCTGTCATGAAAAATTTAACTAATAAAAATATTTATACATATGTACCTAATAGAAATAATAAATAAAATATGACTACATATTAAAATACATAGTTAACTATATACCCTACTTATGCTATTCAAATATACATATAGGTAAAACCTCGTTCTATATCATTACTTTTTAATCATTTTTTTCTATAGGTATATAGGTACATAGGTACCTATTTTAAAATATTCTATATACCTAACCTATTTAACTTAGATATTTACCTTTTAATTCGAATTTTAGAAAAAAATAAACATACTGTAATTAAAATATTAGAGATCAATTTTTTTGAATAAATTTTATAGAACAAAATCCTACCCACCCACCCTACTTAATCAAAAATTCAAAATTATGTAGCAAAAATTTCTTAAGAATGAATAAAAAAAAAATATTTATACCTACATACATATTTAGATTGTAGATACATCACTTTATATAATTCTATAAATTTTTCATTCTTTTATTTACTAATCACCCTGTGTTCACAATCAATTTTATGTCTAAAACATTAAGTTTCCAAATAGCGTAATTATCAACTTTAAAAACAATTAAAGTTGATTATAGACAAGAATGACATCAATTCTGTAAAAATAAATTGAAATAGAAAAAAAAAAAAAAAAGAAAATGAAACCAAATGAAAAATAAAAATAAAGAAACACCAAGATACAATAAAATAAAAAAGAAAACTACAACTATTTTATGAATAACAACAGTTAGTTCACATATTTTGCTTTATTTTTATTTTTTTTTTCTTTCTTGTTTTTGCACATATATACTCGTATATAACTATCTATTAATAGTTATATATAATATATATAAGTATCTCTAATTATATGACAGACGATAGTTCATTTATAGTTATGTATATACCTATGTAATATGTATGTACCTATATATAACAAGGTATAAAAATATAATTGAAACAGATTTCTGGCCCCAACCTATTCATTTATACATACATACATACATATTATATTTTAGTTTGTTTATTTATTTATTTTTTTTTTGTCTAAACGTTTTACAGCATTTCTAATTTCTGTCATTGTCATTTGCAGCAGTTGTACTGTATCTGTACGTACTAAAATAAAATATCTATTCTATTATTATAATTATATTGATAATAGTTTTTGTTTAATTTTTTTTATTATATGTATGTACATAATATGTATATATACAATAGGTATATAGTATGTAGGTTAGGTATCTATTTTATAAATATTTTTATAGATTAGAAGTATAAAAATTGGAACTAGTCACAGAGTATAATGAAATTACAAGATAAGATAGATATACATATGTATTATATAGGTACTTATTATAGCCATAGGTAATGTACATAAGTAGGTATATATACATATATTATTATTTTAAAAGAAAAATATACTAAATTGTGCAGTTGTATAGGTACTGTTTATTAATATGAAATTAAAGAAGTAGAAGAAATAAATAATTTTTATATAAAAATTTATTATAGAGCCATAGAGGGTGTTTAATTTCAACAGATTTTAACGGTAATTATATAGGTATATATATACATACATATATATATATATATATATTAAAATTTAAATATTCTTAAATATCATATTACAGTTTTTAAAATAAGATGATTGGTGAATAATATTATTATTCTTACAGAAATTATCTTTTTATAAAAAAATTTTTCTAATAAAAATATAATTTTAAAATGATATTACAATATTCTAAGTTTACATATATAAGTATATAATCATCATAAGTTACACATTGATTATAAGTTAGAAAATTATGCATTATTTATTTATTAGGTGTTCAAAAGTACCTTACCCCCTTACCTTATTATGCAAAAAATTAAAATATTAGCCTAAAATAGATACCTATGATCTATAATATACATATCTACTTGCCAAAAAATAAATAAATAATTTAAGTGTATTTTAAACTGTCTTAGATTTTATGTTTGATTTATAAAATATACATACCTATAACATCCCAAGTTAAAAAAATACGACTCTTCTGAAATAAATGTTGTACCCGCGTAAAACTAAATGACTATATCTCAAGGATATCTTGGTGTTTTCCAAAAATATTTTTAATTAAAACAAATCACACCATAAATTGATATAATAATATAATACTTACAATAGAACAATATTATCAAAATTTAAATTTAAATAGAAAAATTTTCTATGTTAATAATTTTTTTAATCATTTACGGTTGGTTATTTATGAACATGTTCCGGTTCAACCGAAAAAATGTTCCATATTTCAAATAGGTACATTGTATCTTAAAATTTTAATAATATCTATATATCTACATACTTATGTATATGTATATTTTTTAAATAAAATCAACATTTTAATTGTTCATTATAAGTTTAAAAAGTTCTTTTAGAAATTCCCTCCCCTCCCCCGTATAAATGTATTTAATAATGGTCTTATAATCTATTTATATAGAAAAAAAAAAAAATTTTTTTAAATAATTTTATAACAAAACCAAAATAATAAAACTAAATGCGGTTATTATATTGTGTATAATATAGCTATCAACTAATAAAATATAATATTATGTAAATAAATACCTATGTTTATTTATATAATATATAAAAAGATATGTATTTAAATATAAGATATCAGGCAATAAATAGAGAAACAGAAACAAAAACAAAAAAAAAAAAATTAGAAGCACCTAATAAATAACTAATGTAAATTTTTTTTTATACACATAAGTATTCAATTTTTTTTTTTTTTTTGTTTTTTTTGTTTTGTTTTTCTTTATAATATTTTTTGATGACGCAATACTATTATAGAACAAGTAATCAAAAATAACAGAAGAAAAAAAATTCAG
This sequence comes from Poecilobothrus nobilitatus, assembly GCA_947095535.1. Classification (NCBI taxonomy): domain Eukaryota; kingdom Metazoa; phylum Arthropoda; class Insecta; order Diptera; family Dolichopodidae; genus Poecilobothrus; species Poecilobothrus nobilitatus. The sequence continues at coordinate 171,385,664 of OX352773.1, forward strand.
CATGAAAAAGCTAAACAAGAAAAAAAAAACATTTTATTTTTTGCAAATTTTAACTATTTATATATGATATGAAGCTCGTATCAAATTATTATTTTTTACCGTATACTATTGGAATCCCTATAATGAGTATAACACATAAGAGCTTAAATATACATTCATAATACCATTTAAACTAAAAATAAAAAAAATAAAAATAAATAAAAAAATGTAAATATAAATATAATTTTTTTTTTCTGTTCTGTTTTTTCCTTTTTTTTTTTTTTTTTTTTTTTTTTTACTATTATGATTGTATGCGTACAAAAGAAACAAAAAAAAAACAAACCTAATGTTTTGATTAGATTAATTTTTCCCGTTTATTTTCTTTTTGTTTTTTTTTTTTTTTCTTTTTTATAATATTATTACACAAATACAAGCGAATATTTTACAGGTATTTTAAAAACTCTTTTTCTTTTGTTTTTTTTTTTTTGTTTTTTCATTTACTTTTATTTTTGATAATGTGACATGCATGACTAGATAGAATTCGCAAGAAATTCCATTGAAATAATAAAAAGAAAAGAAAAGAAAAAAAAAAAAAAAAGAGAATTATAAAAGCTAAACAAAAAATATTATATGGAAGAAAAAAAAACAAAAATAAAAGCCAACAAAACAAAATAAAAATGTGTTACCTTTTTGTTCAAACAATAATAATAAAAAAAAAAAATAGAAAAAAAAAAAAAAAAAATCAGTATTATAGTCACCACTCACCACTCATCAAGCCAAGTAATTCCTATACGTATTAAATTTAGTTCAGTAATTTTAGTATAAAAAAACAAAAAAAAAAAAAAAATACCATAGATATCAGGTATTAATGTTTTAAATGTAAATTTGTATTTTAAATAATTTATTATATTTATATACATATGTATAAAGGTGTGTAAAAAATATATTATCAACATACATAATATATACATATGTACATATTTAAATATAATATGTGAATTCAAAATGTGATATTTGATTATTTATTTTTTTTTTTTTATTATATATATTTATATATACAATTGGTAGACAAATAGGTGAAATTATTTAAAGCTTCTGTTAAATAAGTAGGTATGTATTTTTTTTTTTTTGTTTTTTTTTTTGTACGAATGTACGTATACATATTTAGAACTTGATATTTAAATTTTTAAATATTAATTTGTAATTATAGTAATTAATTTTTTTAAATTTAAAATAATATGTACCTATTAAACATTTTTCTTTTTTTTTTTGTTTGCTTTGTATATGTATATATACAAAGTATATTTTATTTAATATTCCATGTACTGTCAGAGATAAATACAAAAGTTAAATAAATTTTGATTAAAATAACTTTAACTGTTCTATACATAGTGTTAAAAAAAAAAAAAAGGAAGAAGCAAATAAAATTTGATATATAATTTGACAAAATATTTTTTTATATTTGAATGTAAGTAAAGAGTGGTGTTATCATAATATTAAATTTATAAAAAGTTTAATAATTCCAAAAATAAAATATTTATTAATTTTATTTAAGAATTCAAAAAAAAAAAAAATGAAATTTTTAATTGTAAAATCAAACCTATTAGCTACCATTATTTTATTCTAATTTTCTTTTTTTTTTTTTTTTTTTGTATAAAGTTATGCTAAGTTATACTTACCTTAATAATTATATATCTTTATTGTGTATTTTAAACTTGCCACTTATCGGTATTTTTTATAAATTGGAGATTGTCAGTTTAATTTTTTTTTTAAATTCTTTTGAATTCTCTGAAATTAGAAAGAATTTTTCAATAGATAACTTTACAAAAAAAAAAATATGTTTTTGAATTGAATAAAATCTATGTATCTACATAAAATTAGGCGTAAAACTAAAAATTTTGTTGCAAAACAAAATGCGTTCAATTTTGCTGGACACTTTCTAAACAAGGCAAGAAATAAAAAATATTGCACAAATTTTCTTTTCTTAAATAGTGGTAATATCTAATAGCTAAAAGAAAAACATGATATCTACATAATAAATTCATTTTTCGCCTTGTCTTTTAGCATTTCTATTTGTACATGTATAGAAAAATGATAAAAAAAGATTTGATTTGTTTTTTTTTTTAAAAAAAGACCTAATCAATTTTTGGATTGTTAAAAGTATAAAATTATAAATATTAATAAATTTTTCTGAATCTTAAATTAATTGGGTTAAATTAAATTGCTTTTGGATCTAAAAATAGGAATTTTTGTTTTTAACTCTTATTTGCAATTTAAAAATTCTTACATTTTTATCTTAAAAAACGTTTACTAAATAAATATTTTTCTTTTTTTTTATTAATATAAAGATTAGCATGTAAAAAATAGTATTTTGTTGGTTAGGGATAGGGATTTGAACCTAATTTAATTTCTTATAATTTTACATTTGTAATTTATTGCATACTTTTAGGTTATTTATTGAAGTAATTTTTTGTTTTTTACTTGTTTTAATTTTAATTTTTGTTTTTTATTTTGTTGTACTTAAAATCCGAAATAATAACTTTAGATGTCTAATACGTACTTGTATTTTAAATGTTCCGATTAAATTATAATTTTTTTTTTTTTATTTTAAATTAAATACTAACATTTTTTTTTCTCTCATTGTATTTTTGGTTTTATTTAATTATGTTATGTATATTAAAATGAACGATGATTGAATATTTTATCTGTTATTTTTTTTTTTTTCTGTAAATGGTATTTTTAAACACGTTTTTTATTTTAATTTTTTTTGTACTTGTGTTGGTAAAAATATAGCTAAAAATATAAAACAAAAAATATTTGTTTTATGAAAATTCTTATAAGTATAATCAAAGTTTATATTAAAGTTAAAATTAAATTAGAAATTTTTCAAAGTTTCTCAAAAAATCAAAAAAAAATATTATTTTAAAAGAAAATTCTACAAAACTAAAGTTTTTAACTAATTATTTTATTTAAAGTAAGTAATTCTGATGATAAAGTTATTTCAGTAAAGTTATTTTTGATTTTATCTTTCTATACCAGTTTAAATAATTTTTATTTTTAAATAATTATAAAAAAAAAAAAGTTTAAAAGTGTTTTTTAAAACAAAAATTTTAATTAACATTTTATTATATTAAAATTAGCTGGAATTGTATAATAAAAAAAAATTATATTTCCACATTTAAACGAAAAATTTTTCAAAGTAAACATTCCTTTATCGTTATGGGAAAAGTAAATATAATAAAAGAAAATAGGGATAATATGTTAAAGGATTTATTTTATTTATTTTAGTTATTTCATATAAAAAAAAAAAACAAAATAAATAAATACATATGTTTATATCTAATAAATTCAAAGAAAATATACAATTAAGTATATGTATATATATGTATTCTGAAAATAATGACTCATTTGATATCAAGTAATTGTCGACCTTGAAAATTTAAAATAGCAAAAAAAAAAAAAAAAATAATTTAAAAATTTTACTAGGATCAATCATTTTAGATATTCATAATTTAAAATAAGCTTTTAAGTATGTATATATTTTATATAATATTTAGTATATAATATTTAAATATTTCTTTACATATATAAAGCTCGATCTACGTTGTTATTTATTAGGATCTAAGGAAAATATATAATTGCGTGCTTCAAAACGACAATTTAAATAATTTTTCTTCCCTATCTGAGAGGATAATAAAGAGGATAGAAGAAAAAGAATTTTATAACTCTTCAGAATTTAGCTTTTAATTTTTAAACTTTAAATCACTTATTCATACAATTTTACAACAAATAAAGTAAATTCTAACATCTTCTAATTTTTTTTTTACCGCGAATGAAAGGTAATATGAAAATTATTTAAAATAGATGCTAAACTAAATCCAGATAAAAAGATATTTTTTTGAGATGGCACTAATTTTATTCTAAATCAAAAAAAAATTCCAAATGAAAATGTATTTTTTTGGTTGATAAAACAAAGAAATTTATTCCAGATAGGGAAACATTCCATATAGACTATTCCACCTAGAAAGTGAATTTTCAGTATCTCAATTAATTTAGTTTCAAGATTTCTAGGGGATAAAAGAGGATCTATTCCACATAACGAGAATTTTCAAATATAGAGATAACTAGACAAAAGAGCTGGTTTGAGGTAAAAATAGAATGTAATCATGTTTGTTAGTTCTAAAATAAAAAAAAGTTTACAATAACTCCGTAAATTTCGTGAAAATTGGAAATCGATCATAGGATATAAATTTCTATAATTTTAATATAGTACTCTTTTGATGTGAATAAAAAAAAAAAAAAACTGTTGATATATTTAAATTGTAATCAATATTCTAAAATGTAAATTTTTTTTTTTTTTTTTGTTATATTGAAAATATGCTAAACATAATAAAATTTGAAATTCTTACATTATAATATCATATACATATATAAATATATGTACATATTTTGGCATTCGACTATAATAGGAAGTTATTTGAAAATTAATTATGTATTATTAATAAAAAAAAAAAAAAAAAAACCAACAATTATTTCTCATTTGTATTCTAAATATGTTAAACTCATTAAATGTTAAGCTTGTTAATAATCTATAAAACATTTTTAGCAAATATTTTTATTATTATTATTATTATGATATTACAAAATGGGTATTGGTGACAAATAATTAGTCTTATATGGATGGATATATAATAAATCAAATTCTAGTCGCATATTTTTCATATACATAAATATATAAGTATGTATATATATATATACTCATATTGTAAGTAATTATTGAATTTTATTATATCGAATTATTTCTTAAGTATATGAAATTAAAATGTATACTTAATTATTATTATTTTTTATTTAAAAGAAAACAAATAAAAATAAATTCACTTTGTTTTTTTTTTGCTTAAAAATCAAATAATTTTGACAATCAAAATTTAATTAAATAATTATAAAAATAATTTTAATAATAATAATTATAATACCTAATTATTTTAAATTGAAAAGAATTTGTGTCTTGTTTTTTTTTTTTTTTTTATCGTTTTAGTAAATTTAATGAGTTCTTCAGAATAGAAAATATTTTTCTTTTTTTTTCAAAAATAAATTTAATTGTCATAGAATTAATGTGGTATTAATATAAACTTATAATTGAGTTTCTATATAGAAAAACCATATAAAATATGAATTTTTCTTTAAAATCTTAAAAAATTCCTTGTATTACTATAGTAAAAAGTTAACTAATACTTATATAGAGAAAAAATTTCCAGGATTCTATTCATTTTCTTTTTTCTCGTAGAAAAAAAAAAAAAAAAACAATTTTATTTGAAAAGATTTTTTTATCTAATGAAAAAAGAACTCTTCTTATTTATTATTTTTTAGATATTTTGCAAATTTTTAAAAACGATTTAAATAAATAAAAAAAAAAAAAAAACAAGTTCTTAAATAAAAACAAATCTTTTTAAAAGATCAAAAGACAATATATATATATTTTTTTTTTATCTATAACTATTTTTTTTTTTTTGCCTAGAAATATGTTATTTTTTTCTTAGAACACATTTAAAAATAAATATTTAAACATAATTTTTTTTGATTTTAATCTTAAAGTTTTCCAATAGTGAGTAAAATACAAAAACTTGAAGTAACTTAATATTTATTTTTAAAGATTTTATCTAATTCTTAAATTTTAAATTTCTAACTTTAAGCGTTTAAAGAATACGGGTGAATCAAAAATAGTTGTTTCAACGATCGGTAAATTTTAATATCAAATTCCAAAACAAAAACACGTAATTTAATTTATAAAGCTTATGAAATTTTATGTTGTTTGGCGGGTTTTTTAAATTTAAAAAACTTAGTAGAATTTCAGTTATATAAGTACCCACATATTATTGAAGTATAAGACATTTTCAACTTTGGTGGTTTGTAGTTCTGCAATGGAGATTCACGAAAAATTCCTATACAATTGTTAATTTTTTTATGAGATTTATCTTTGTCCGTTTTTTTTTTTATCTGAAACGGTGCAAAAATTTCGTTAACATAATATACATATAGACGGACAAATTAAAATTAATAAATAAATTTCTCAACATTTAAATTTGAAAATTTATTAAAAAGGGATGGAATGAATTACAAAGAAATATGTATTTTTTTTTTTTTTTTTTTGAGTTAAATTTGAATAATAATTTAATATAATTTAAAGTGAAATGATAGTTAATTAATATTGATGTTATGGTTTCGATACATGGTATATTATAGACATTGTACGTTCAAAGGAAAATAAATAATGTAAATAGAAAATATGACGTGTTTAAGTATTTATTTATTTTTTGTTACCCCACCTCATCAAATTGTGATAAGCAAATAAATCAACTTTTTCTTTACAGGTATTTTTCGTATAAACAATAAATTATACTATTGAACTCCAAGACCTGTCGCCTAAAAACCCTCAAATTACGAACTATGCTATTAGTCAGATTATATTTAAATGTAAAAGGAAATATTATATGCGGTGAAAAAATTAAGATTTCCAACCGATGAATATTTTTATATTTTTTCAATGTTGAATGATTCATAAGTTGTTACGAAACAAACTTTAAAACAATATTTGTACCTATTTTATCTAAAATATCTTAAAATTGATTGTATTTTTGTATCGCATAATTAGATAAAATAAAATTATAAACAAAAGGCAAAGACATAGATAATAAAAAGTTAAAGCTTTTTAGATGATTCACTAGAAACCATAAAATTTTATCATTTTTTTTTTTTTTTTCTTATACCAGGAACATTCATGTTAATATAGTTTGTTTCCGTGTTCGCCTGTGAACATAAGAACATATTTTTATATTCCCGGTGATATATTAGGATTTAACGCAAGTTTTACTTTTATGTTCACCAGTAAACATGGGATTTTGAAACATTTGAGTGATGTTTACCGGTGATAAATGTGGAACTTAAAGCAAGTTTTATTTTATGTTCACCCGTGAACATGGAATTTTGAAACATTTGAGTGATGTTTACCAGTGATACATATGGGATTCAACGTGAAACAAGTGTATCTATATTAATATGAATGTTCGCGTATAAAAAACAAAAATTGATATTGGAATTGGTTAGCGCGGGACTCAACGTGTTAAAAATAAATAAAGTATTTATAATGTTTTAAAATTACATAATTATCCATTAAAAATTTAAAAAATTAAAAATTTGCAATAGAAAAAAAGGATGCATAGGTGCAAAATACTAAAATTTTATTCTAAGTAATAAAATATTGAATAAATCACAATCAATTAGCATAAGGCTACCTATTCTACTAACAAAAAGCAAAATATGAACGTTTTAAGAGATATTATTTCATATATGGTAATATGTATTCAATATACTATACATACATATATATATATATATATATAATATATATATATATAAAATAAACAAAACAATTAAAAATATATTTTTTAATTATTATAATTCTGAGCTCTGTTTGTAATCTAACAGTAGAATACTAATCAAAGAAACGTCTGTCTTAATATTCACGTATTCAATTAAACGATTGTCATACATATATTTATATTATTTTCTAATGTACTTTTTTTTTTTTATTATTGTAAAGGAAATCTTAAATAATCGTGCGACATTTTGGAGTCAATAAGTCGCCACTAATCTTTCTAACAAAATATAAATAAATTTTTTTTTTACCATATTTTTTTTTAATATTAATGAAGAACCATAGCCTTTTTTTTTTTTTTCTGTTTCTGTTTTTAAATATTTTTATATAATATACCTAAAGTCTTTAAATTTATAACATACTTATTATGTATGTATGTACATAGATATTATATCGCATTATACCTATAACTTATTATATTTAGATCAATTCAAAAAATATATTTTATTTTTTGTTGATAAATAATATTAAAATAATGCCGCTCGCTAATATAGTCTCGTACTGTCGTCGTCGTCGTTTTCGTCGCAGTCGTTTTTATAATCATCATGATAATCATTATTATATGATCGTCGTCATGATGATCATAATTATTATTATTGTGAACGATGTGTTCATTATAATACGATCAAATTTATACCACATATCTTAAAAGTATCTAAATATTAAATGAAAAAAACCTGATTGCTTGAAAATTGGTTAAGTGAAATTCAAAAAAAAAAAAATATGTTGAAATTGAATATGTATTAATAGATGTACATAAGATATGTTTTATTAAACTAACATAATTATATATAGGTACATAAAATAGACAGATCTATCCATAATCCAATATGTCGTATTTACAAATTTATATCCATAAAAAAGATATTGTAATTTGTATTATTGTTTTACATACAAAGGTACCTAATATTTATGAAACGAATATGAATGAAAAAAATTACTTAAGAATTTGAAGTACTGTTTAAATATTTAAAGTATTATGCACTATAATACATATTTACCTATTATAAGGTTTTTTTTTTTATATAGGCATATGTAAGTTTTATTCAACTTATAGTCGCCATTATTATTTTTATTATAGGATATGTTGTAAGACAAACCGATCAATGTCTTTATTTACTTATATTGAATATTGATAAGATTAAAAAAAAAAAAATAAGAAAACAGTGGCAAAAATTCTTTTATTTTTACAATAGGAAAACTAAAGAAATGTTTATTTTATTTCATATGGTCATCTTAAATGTACCTGTGTATATAAATAGGTAATTACTTACCATACATTTATACAATTTCGTTCTTTCTTCATGCCTAATAATTTTTTTTTTTTTTTGGAAAACACCTTTCTAAATCATTCAATACGTAAAAATATATTACGAAATAGTTGGGAATACAGACATAAAATAAAATGCGTACATATATTTTTATATACATCTACATATATATGTACCTAGTTTTCTATGTGAAGTGTGCAAAGGATGACGTAATTTTAACTGATTCATAAAATTTAAGTTACAAACTTTTTCTTCCGTACTAATTTGTCTACAAATTAATAAAAAAAAAAAATCTAGGTACCTACAAAAATTTCTAAGAAAAGATTAAAAAAATATTCACCTCAGATCAATTAAATTTTTTTAATATTAAGTATAGGTATACATATATGAATGTGATCATCACTGTTTTGGATATTCCACTTAAAAAAATAAATAACTTTATAGTATAGATAATGGGATAATCCCCAATCCCCATATATATATTTAGGGGCAAAAAAAAAAAAATACGGAAAAAACCTACATTCATACATATAATGTATATACATACATACATATATAGGTATAAAATAAAATAAAAACTAAAAAAAAAAAAACTTTAAAAAAGAACAGTTCCATATCCATTACACAAAATATTTTTTTTATTTTCTTTTTGAATTTTTTCGAACAAAAAAATGATAAAACACATATAAAAAACGAACTTTACGATAAACATTTTTGTCTTCAAAATAAACATTACGGTATAAAGTTATTTCTTTTTTTTTTTCACCATAATTTGGTAGTTCCGAAATTTTAATTCGTCACTATTTTATTTTTATTTTATTGTTATTTAAATTTACTTTCATACCTATTTAAATTTTAGCTTTTTTAATCTTCAAGAATTTATTCTTAAAAAATGTACATATGTATGTACATATGTACATACCATACATATCTTTCGATTTCAGCACAAGAAGAAAAAAACTATTAAATGACTTTAACTTTAATGAAACAAAATGTGGTGGCGCATTTAATAAATAGTAGTATGTTATATACATACATACATATATACCTATAAATAATAAAAAAAAAACAACAAGAAAAAAAGAAATATGTGCTGACGTTGTTTACTTTTTTTTTTAAATGCTGATCACCTTTTTAGTCATTGGATTCACAGTTTTTTATTTTTTTTTTTTTCATTTTTTAAACAAAGTGTGTTGATATTTATTTATCATCTGATGTATATATGTATGTATGCATGTTTATAAGTTATACGTATATATATACATATATTCATCCACAATTATTATATATAACCCTATTTTACACGTTTCACTTCGAAATTCCCCCATAACGCTTCTGAAAGTTTTTCAATATTAAAGAAAAAAGAAAAAAAAAAATTAAATAAATTATTAGTATGATACAAGCTTTTTCTTTTTTTTTTTTTTATTATAAACACGCACACACACACATATACATGCAATATAATTCATATAATATATAATATTATTCCATTGCGTTGCGACGTTGCGTCTTTACGTCCTGTTGTCTGTTTTATACTTGATTTTATTTTCGTTTTTAATTTTGATTCCGATTTCGGTCTTTTGATTGCCGGTTTTTTTTTTTAATTCAATTCTCTTTTTAACTTTATTCGGATTGTAATCGGTTTTTTTTGTTTTTATTGTTTTGGTTTTTATTAGTTTTTAGTGTGATTTTTATAGTACTTTTTAGTACATACTTTAGTCAGATCAGATCCATCCAATCTAATTGTCAGTCAGACAGTCATCATAACACAACTTACAAGTAAAGGAAGAAAAAAATTTTTTATTAATTTTTTTCGGTACATCATGTACATACATGCTTACATATATGTATGTATGTATGAATAAATATATTTTTAATAATTTTACGATTACGATTCAAAGTATTTTTTAATAATAATAAAATAAGTTTGATTAAAGAGTGAGTGATATTTAATAAATGTCATACAAATGTACTTACTATTCCATATGTATATACATATTATGTACCTATGAATTGTACAAATATTTATTATAATTTTTATATAATAGTTCTCGATATGATTATATTTACATACATATATAAGTATACATTTTGTATCTATAATTTTAGTATTCTGTTATAGATAAATTTAAAGTATCCACGTATTATATGAACTTAAATATTATTATAGTATGTAAGTATGTATATAATACATACTTATGTACATAATATTGTTAGTTTTTAAGTGATGGGGTAATGAATTAAACGCATATTAAGTAGTCATCATTTTTTATTAAAAACCGTTTAGAATTAAATTTAATTTTTTTTTATGACTTTTTTGTTAATTTTTACTAAAGTTTATTTATTTTTTTTTTTTTTTTTGTGTATTCAATAGGTACAAAGTATTATATTATTTGATAAATATCTGATAATTTAAGCAAAAATAGTTTTTTAATGACTTCATACGAATCAAAAAGAAAACAAATAAGAAAAATAACAAATAAAAATTAATAAATAATAAAAAAATAACAAATAAAAAAAAAAAAAAAAAAACGCGATAGGTGAATGGTGAAGAACGCAGAAAACTTGAATTTTTATTGAACTCCTCCAATATACACATACATACATATATGTAATATTTACTTACATGAGTATGTACAGTGTGTAGTATCTACATTCTACACATTTGAAGAAGCAAAGTTATAAATTTTTTTTATTTTGTTTATATTTTGTACAATACACACTTTACTTGGTGTTGTTTGTAAAATATTGTAGGTATGATAAAAAACAAATGAACTTAATTTAAAAAAAAAAAAAAAACTTAAATAACTTGTTGGGTGCTAATGATAAATTAGTTATTTAGTTGACATTTTTTCTTTATTGAGGTGTAAGCGTTATTTTGGTTATTATATTCTTTTTTTTTTTTTTTTTTTTATAGCACAAATTTATATTTATTTTCGTTCTTTTTTTTTTTTATCTTCTGTTAAAAGAAATAATAAAAAAAAAATACTTGGGTACCTAATCTTTTCTTTTTGTCGGTTTCGGTTTGTTATCAAACTGTTATTGGTTTGGTATAATATTGTAATTATTATTGGTATCTTTTTTTCCTGTATTTTTTTTTTAAGTTGGTTTTATACGGTTCTATTTAAGTACGTAATGTATTTTTTTTTTTTTTAAAGCTTAATTTTATAACTTTAGTATATTTATACAATGCAGTTTTGTTTTCTTATTTCTTTTACGTACAATACATACATACATACATGCATATGTATTGTATAATATTATCATTTTATTTAAATAACTTATTTTATGTTTGATTAATGATTATCATTAAGTTTTTATTATTTTATAATTGAAAAGATAGCAAAATTTAATAAAAAAGAAAAAAACTTATCTCTAAGTAAAAGTTATAATTTTGAAAAAATATAAACAAGGAAAAATTTTAGGTACCTACATTACATACATGATAGATATAATAGATATTTTGAAAAACAGAAAAAAAAAAGAAATAGGTATCTTACCTAGGTACCTAAGTATCTAATATTTTGTTAATTTGTTTTTTATTATGCATTTATATAGGCATTTTGATACCTAATCATTTGATATTGATCAGCTAATGATTTGTTAAACCACAGACTAAATAAAATAATCTAAACACACGAACAGTTTCATATAAAAATTTTAAGTTTTTTTTAGGAGTCAGTATGAATATTTTTTTGAAGCCAGACTAAGTATATATTTTAGAATATTTAAATACCTAGCAAAAATAAAAATTTATAGAACATTCTTTTGTATTTTTTTATTTTTGTGATTTAAATATTCTAAAATACTTACCTAGTCTAGTTCCATAAACTGCTTAGTCTGATTCCAAAAAGAAACTAAAAATTTTTTTTATATGAAACTGACCGTCTGTTTAATTTATTTTATTTAGGCTGTGGTTACTTAAGAAATTTTATGATTTAAAATAGAAGATAGATAGGTAACTATGAGAACTATTTTCATATGTATAATAGGTATTCTTAAAAAAGAAATGTAATAAGTGCGTTCATAAATTAATTTTATTTCAAAACAAAAAGCAAAAAATTTTTCTTTATTTTCATCAGATCTTTTTTAGAATTTTATCTACCTAATACAAATACAAATTAATTGTCCTACATTTCCTATTTTCAATACAATTTTAAATTTTTGATAAAATTTTAATTAAATTTATCAAAAAAATATTTATGGGCACTTAATTTTCGCTATCAAATAAAAAAAAATATATTATAATCCTTATTTCTTCGGAATTTCCTAAATTATAAAAAAAAAAAAATTAGAACAAATATGTACATAATAATAGCAATACATATGAACTTACATACTTATATACCTAAAATATACTTAACAATTATTATTATTTAATGTAAATTATTTATAAATTTAATATTTTTTTTTTTCTGTTTTTTTTTTTTAGATGATTCAGATGATAAGAACTTATCAATAAAGAATGATACAAAAGCAGTAACTTCAAATATATCAGCAGTTAAAAATTTACAATCAATTAATAAAAAAAATAAAAACAATAATACTAATAATCGTGATAATATTTCTAATAGTAATAATATGATGGATGACTCAAATATAAAAAAAAATACATCATTATCAGCAACAGTTACAGCAACAAAATTAATATCAAATAAAAAATTGAATAATCATCATCATACGACGACAACAACACAAACAACAACGACGACTACAACAACAACAACAAATCATAATCATAATACAACAATTATACATAATCAAAAATCAACTGATATAAATAATAGAAAAATAGAAAATTTTGAACAAAAACAACAACAACAAGATACAACAATATCGAATAACAAATTGACAACGGCGACAACGACAATGACGACTACCCACCGTAATAATAATAATAATAATAGTAATGAAAATAATAGTAATTGTAATGAAAAAGAAAAATCAGATAACAGTTATAATAATAACAATAATAATAATATAAATTTAAATAATCATAATAGTGATAAAAGATCAACAACGATATCACCAACATCGAATGGATTAAAGTACCTGCATAAAAAATTTAAAAGAATAGCTAGTGCCAATATTGTTGAAAATGATGATAATAAAAATATATATAATAATAATAATAATAATATTAATAAAAATGAACAATCTACTATAATATCAACGACACCAACAACAACAACTATAGGAACAGTAACAACAACAATAATACCTTTACGATCATCATCATCTTCATCAATATCATCATCATCATCACCACCAGTACCGTCCACTTTAGTAGAGTTAACACAACAATCAGAATCATCAAAAATATTAACAAACGATATTATTATAAATCAGCAACAACAACAGCAACAACAACAACATCGTTTATCTATTGAATCAAATGGTGGTAGCAGTGTTAGTGGTGTTAGTATTAGTAATCAAAGTGATTATAAACAAAATTTAAATGAGCTAATTATCAATAATAAAACTCAAAGCCATAATAGTGATATTAGTAATAGTCAAAATCAAATTAATATAAATAATAATAATAGTAATAATAATGATAATAATAAAAATTTAAAATATATCTATATGAATGGTGATATTAATGATAGAAATATTAATAATAATAATAATAATAATAATAATATCGAAAATGATGATAAATATCGGCAATTTAAAATTAAAGAAGAACAATTAGATGGTACAATTCAAATGCAACATCAGCAACAAAAAAATAATGATTTAATATTATATAGAAATTCACCAACAACTATAATACAATCACAACATCAACAACAACCATTACTACAAATAAATAGTAGAACATCACCGATACCATTAACAAATAATTTAGCTTTATTACAACAAACAAAATCACAGTTAAATGTAAATGATGATATTGTAAATAATAGTTTATTAAATTACAATAATAAAAAAAATCGTATTACATCGAACAATTTCACACAAGAAAAAGATATAGAACTTCAAAATATATTATTATTATATCAACAACGTGAATTACAGTTACAACAACAACAACAACAGCATCAAATGAATATTTCAAATCAAGAAAGATCATCTCATGCTCCAAATAAAGAAAATAATATTGACCAAATTACATATTTACAACATCAACAATTACAAATGCAAAAACAAATTCAATTGCAACAGCAACAGCAACAACAACAATTACATCAACAAAATTTGCACTCAAATAATAATAGTAGTAATAATAATAATAATAATAATAATAATAATAATAATAATAATAGTCATAATAATAATACAATTACAACATTGGCACCAGTTACAACAACATCATCATCATCAACAACGGTGGGTCGTCATGTTTGTCCATATTGTAATTTAAATTGTACAAAACCTTCAGTTCTACAAAAACATATCCGTGCACATACCAATGAACGACCATATCCTTGCGAATTATGCGGTTTTGCATTTAAAACAAAAAGTAATTATTATAAACATTGCAGGTAAATAAATATCTAAATTTTTTATTAAATAAAAAAATTAAATTATATTGTCGTTAATTTAATATTATAAGTTTAAAAAAAAATATATATATATATTTAAAATTTTTTAATTTTATTTTCAGATCGAGATCTCATGCTCAAAGAAAAAAAGGAGTTGAACCACAACAAAATGAAGATGATGGTTCTGCAGGTTCTGATCAGGAACAAGATCATGAATTAAGCAATAGTAGTTCCGATGTGGTAAATTTAATTTAATTTAAATTTAATTTTAAAAAATTGATTCATTTATTTTTGTTATATTCAAGATAAGTGGTACAGCTTCACCTTTAGATGAACGTACATCATCTCCTGCTGTAGCAGTTAATTTAGTGCAACATCATCATAATAATTTAATACATCATAATTCTTTAAATCCTGCATTTAATTCACATCAATTATCTGTACATGGTGGATCAACTACAACAACAACAATGTCATCAAATCAAAATACCATTACAAATGAAAAATCAATTGAAAGGCCATATAAACCAAAATTTCATAAAGCTGCACTTTATACAAAAGATGAACAAATATCAGAACATCAACAATCACAACAGCATCAACAAAATTTATTCCGTCCACATCAATTAGTTCAACAACAGCAATATAATCAAACTATATCACAATCTCAGTATTTTAATGATACTGATAGAAATCAACAAATTTCTCAAAAACAAAATTATAATTCTCAATCACACCTTAATTCTGCATCAGCTATGAATCTCCAACAATCTGGAAATAATTATTATTCTCAATTTTTAATTCAAAATCAAACACCTTCAGTACCTCATCATAATTATAAAATAGAAGAACAACAACAACAACAACAACATAATTTATCATATCATTCTAATTCTCAGAATCAATCCCCTAAACTTATTTCTCCATCTTCAGTGTATGGTAATAATAGAGTCGCAGTTGGTGCTGGAAATAATGGAATGAAATCTAATATAAGTATAAGTCAAAATCAACATCGCAGTCAGACAGGAGCCACAAATATTAATAATGACTCAATACATCAACATCATTCCCAGCATCATCATCATCAACATCATCATCAGCAACAACATTATCATCATCAACCTCAACAAAGAAATATTCCAACAGTGCCAATATCATTGGCGCCAATAATGTCTACACAACAAAAATCAACAACAATAACGTCTACATCATCGTCGTCTTCATTTCAACAAGTAGCAACATCAGGAACCATATTAAAAACATCAGATAATAATATGCCACCATCGTCATCATCATCTACTACAACAAACAATTTTCGAATAAATGATGCAACAGGTCAAAATGGTGGTGGTAATAAAAACAATGGAAGGAACAATGGCAGTATAACTGGCGCCAGTGAAAGTAATAAAAATAATTTTGCAACTAATATTGGTGGCGGACATCAAGTGGTATGTGTATACAAATATATATATTCGTTTACTCTTTATCTAAAAGTACATAATATATAACTAACAAAAATATACTAATATATAAAACCTATCATGTTATTTTTTCAACAAATATTTTTTTCCTTATTATTTTAAATTTTAAATAACATGAGCTTTTGTGTACGTTGTTGAGGGTATTAATAATGAAGTAAATTTTATGAATTGATTCTCAAGGATAAAATTGAGGGTTGTACCGTAAAGAAAATGAGAGTAGAAAAAAAAAAATAATAATTTTCAAGGCTGTGTTTTAGTAGAATGTATGTTGTTACATTTACTATTGTTGATATTTCATATACATATTAAATACGTATTTATATGTATGCATAGGTATATATGTATTGTTTTGTTCTTTAAAGATAAAAACAAAAGGGATATAAAAATTGAATAAACAAATAATTATGTTATTTTTTATTAAATAAAACTATAGTATCGTTTAATATTACACATATGTACCTTACTATATATTAATTTAATATAATTTTCCTATTTAATAATCAAAATACACGAAATAATGCAAAATTGTTAACTAAAAATATTAAAATTAATTTTTTTTCATTAACTCCTTTTTTGGTTTTTAGGATTTAGAAGCTGTTCAAGAACATATTTCAAAATTAATCTCACAAAATCAAGCGATTGTTGGTAATAAAGCTGAAATATTTCAAAAAAAATATCCAAAACAATTAAACAAGCAGAAAAATCTTTCAAATTTAATAATTCCGTCATCAGGATCAACAATGACATCATCTATTCTTTCTGCATCATCTTCATCATCATCGTCTTCATTAGATACTCCAAATACACCGGCAACTCCAAATAGTTGCAATGCTAAATTAGCATTTGCTTTAGCTACAAAACAACAGCAAAAACAACAGTTACAAATGCAACAGCAACAACAACAACAATTACTACATTTAGATAATTCTAATCGTAATTCAAATAACTATCAACCCATTCCTCTTACAATACCAGTTCAAAAAATGGTTAATTCACAAATATCATCTCATCAACAACAAGTTACTTCTCAAATGCAACACCAGCATTTTTCTTCAAAATCTAGTATAGAATCAAAAGTTCCAATTAATATGCATCAAACGATAACAACATCTGCAATTCTCGATGTTTCACAACAACCATTAAATTTATCAAAACCAATGGCACTAGAATCTAGAAGAGAATCATCTCAAGATCAACAATTAGAAAATATTTTACCTCCGCCAATTCGTAAAAGATCTATAATTAATATGGACGATAATTTACAACATACGACGCATTTGCCATCTCCTTCGCCGACACTCGCAAGTGGATCAAATAGAAATGCAAAAACTCCACCAACTCATCCAAAAAATCCAGAACGTTCAATTATTAAAAATTTATTATTAAATTCAAGAGGTCTAGCTATACCGAACGGTGAAGGAGAAGATGGTGTATATACATGTATTTTATGTAAATCCTATTTTCAAACAGCTGATGAATTAAAATTGCACTCAAGTCAATACTGTGAAGGTCAAGGAACCTCAAGTGCACCAATGAGCCCTGTCAGTGGTTCACAAATATATTATCGTTCAAATTCAATAAATGTTAGTTTGCCAGAATTTAATAATCCAAATTCTTTAGCTAAGTTAGCAAAATCATCTTTAATTCAATTATCTAAAAATCCCAAATCTTTGGTAAAATTATGTTGGTCGCAGTTAAAAACTAAACCAAGTAATTTAGTACTAACACAACTAAATCTGGCAACTGGAAAAGATCAAGCATCAACTACTGTCGGAACATCGACTAGTAGCAGTGCAATAACTTCCGCAATACCTTCATCAAGTTTCAATGAAACAAAAATGAGTGAAACTGTAATCGAACCAGTTAGTTTACATAATTTATCAATGCAAAAATTAATTGATGCACCACTTCCATCGCCAGGTCCATTATTAGGTAAAACTCCTTTGGTAGAAAGTTATAATCCCGAAAAATCGGAACAAAAACAAGAAGACGTTGTAATTACCAAAGTTCATGATCAACCAGGAACGTCTCGAAGTGGATTCCAATATGCAAAAAAATTCAAATTTGATCAAGAATTTACATCAAGTTCAGAAAATCTAAAATACTATAATACAGAAACAAGGCCAGTTTTATTTGAATCTCAACATATTCATCATCCAAAAGCACAGTACATGATGTCAGGAGGTGATATACAAATTGTAGATATAAGTAACAAACCTGAAGATGGTTTTGAGTTGCGACAACGTTATTTATCTTCTGGTGGATGCATAGTGCCAATAGTTGAAAGTGAAACCTCTCCGAAAATTATTCGAACACCACTTCTTTCTGGAGGAAGTTTTACTGAAGTTTCGCCAAAACCTAGAGATAATAATGAAAATACCTTATCACAAAGACCACTGTCAGCACCACAAACTATTCAAAGTATTCCGACTTCTCATTCTAAATTGATGCTAAATTTACAGACACCATTAAGTGCTGTTAGCATGCAAACTCCTAACATTTTGAATTCTAGTTTATCTTTGGCACAGCATTTTCAGTTTCCACCAATAAATTCAATAACAGCGTTTAATCCATTAACTTTGCCACCTTTACCAATGCCACAATCGCCAGTTCTACCAAATGAAAAAGTGATTCCATATGTACCTGGAATACCTGGACCAAATACTTTATCACTGCCTATTCCACAAGTTCTATCATCACAGCAATCCAAAATTTTAGATTATAGAAATGTGGTTAGTCCGCCAATGATAGGACAACGCAAGAAATCAGTAAGCCCATTAGTACAAGGTTCTGTTCTCGGTAATAGTGCTTTAGATAGCACATCGTTTTCTAATTCTAGTAGAAAACTAGATTCCTTTCAAAATACAAATCAAGAACATTCATCAAAGATTGGAACATCACAAAGGTATCAGAAACCTTTAATACGCATTGAAAATGCTGAAAGTTTCCAGAACAAATTATCACTACATTCATCAATTCCTACTCATGGAAATATTATTCCCGTACCTTCAAACAATACTGACTTTGGTAAACTAACAGTTCCAGTACTTCAGCATCAAATACCAACACAACGAACAGTTAAAAGCGGGAGCGGTTTTTACAATTCAGAAATATCGTCAAGTAAAAAATCTTTCAATTTTACTCGAATTGCTGATAACATAAGTCCTAAAAAAATAGAAAAATCAAATCAGCTTTTGCAATCTTTAAAATCTCCTGAAAAAGAAACTCGAGCATTCCAATTTGAAATTAATCAAAATTCTGTAAAAGCGGAATTAAAAACTGAACAATTTGAAAATATATCCATGGGACCAACAAATGTTGCTTCAAATAATGATCAAGAAATGGTTCCTTTAACCGGAGAAGATAAACCTAAAAAATCAAAATTTCTACGACCGACTAGTTTACCTCTTAAACCAGGAACATTTACACCAAAACGGCATCATGGAATTACACCAACAGCTAATACAATGCCATTAATATCACCAGAAACTCCAAGACCATCTAAAACATGTGGTCAAATGTTTTTGAATGGCCATGCATACACTTATTTAGGACTTAAATGTAGCACAAAAATGTTTTATTGTACCGTAAATTGTCCACAACCATCATATGTTGCTAATTTGCATAAACTTTCTATGTATAGTGTATGGCAAGTTCATACAGATAAAAATTTGCATCCACTCGGTTTTAAACCAAAACTTGCTATGGATTTGTATGATTCACGTCAAAGAACTTCTTCATTCACAACAGCGAATATAAAACTGCCATTCACATCAGTACGTTCACAAAACACAGTGATGACACCATTCGAAAATAATTCCGGACAGTATTATCATCATCAGATAAAATCTATACCCGCACCAATTCTATCACCAGCACAGTTACAAATTAGTTCTTCACAATCACAAACTACGTCACCTATAATCAATGTACCAGCTTCAGCACCTCTTTTGCCTACAAGTTCAAATTCAGATACCACTACTCCTGTAACAGTAAATAATAAGAATGAAAGTATTCAAAAAACAGCTACTTTAATCGGAGGTTATGAAAGTAACGAAGATTATACATATATTCGAGGACGAGGTAGAGGCAGATACGTCTGTTTGGAATGTGGAATACGTTGTAAAAAACCATCAATGTTAAAGAAACATATTCGAACTCATAGTGATGTTAGGCCATACACTTGCCAACATTGTAATTTTAGGTAAGTTTAAGCTGCTTAAATAATAAATATAATATGCATATTAAGTATCTTAATTTTTGTTGTAGTTTTAAAACAAAAGGAAATCTTACAAAACATATGCAATCTAAAACTCATTACAAGAAATGTTTAGAATTAGGTGTTGATCCTGGAGAAGGTTTAAATGGAGAATTTGTTGATCATCGAGAAAATGATCAACAATCGATAACTTCTAGCAATGGCAATGGTGGTGGCAGCAATAGTGGAAGAACATCAACAATTCCAGGTGAATCAGAATCTGATGGTGAAGAGAGTGATGGAGATGATCGAGAAACTGAGAGTAGTGGTAAGTTTTGTTTCTGATTTTATGTAATAACCCATAATTTTTATTTTTATTTTAATTGCTAGATACAGACGAATCAAAATCTCGTTTACCGGAACATGAAGCTGCCAAATGTTTACTTTCATTATCAATGACACCTCCAAGTGTTTCTCCACATTTGCGATATTCAAATGAAAATTATAATGTAAATCAAGAATCTATTATAGAACAATCGAGAAATATTCCACCAAATTTTCAGAAACAAAAGTCAATTGTAACATCTTTTACTTCTCCGAAACCTCCATTTGATTATCAAAAACAAGAGAAATACTATTCAAATCCTTCAATACCAAAAGCTGAAAAGTTCGATGATCCTGGAATAGTACTTGATTTAACTAATAAATGTTCATTAGAAAAGGAAAAAAGTTCTCAACTAAATGAAGAATTATTACGCAAAACACCCACTAACGAGAATTTAACAGTATCCAACCCCATAATTTCTTCATCTAGAACTATAGATGTTATAGGTAATTCTAATACAAATGAATCCGGCCTCTTAAAAACATTGGTTTCATTAACTGATATGGTACGTGATAAAGTTAGTTCAAATGAAACAGATTTTGCTCACCATACTCAAAAACTGGATGATTCACTTTTACGACCGTATTTAACGGAACAAGCTTTAAAACATACCAAAATTAAGCAGTGTCAAATGAATAAATCATTTGCTGATAATCTTTATGTACAAAGTTCTACTCCTGAACAAAATTCTCCAATTACATCAGCAGCTAAACCTATAACAGTTCAAGCACAAAAGAGAACACCACTTCAATCTCCACCAAGTAGAGAACATATTAATGAAATGATTGCCAATAAATCAGAACAACCTGAATCTTCTAACGTACAAATAAATATAGATCCCATACAAAAAGATATTTTAGATAAAAATTATATTCATAAAAAGAATATACCCGTTCAGAAAGTAGCACCATTAAATGTTTCAATTACTTCAAAAGTTATCCCACCTAAAGCCCAATCTACAAATGCCCAAGATGTTGCGTCCGAATATTTGAAAATGACTTTAAAATCAAACCAACAACAACAACAAAAAATATCAACTTCTTCATCAAATTTAGTTGATGAAAGTGAAGATGAAAATCTTGAACAAGATGGTACTTCAGTTTCTAATTCAGCAACACCAAGTACATCTAATACTACTGTTCCAGTATCGACAGCTTTGCCAACAGATTTTACAGGAATTTTAGCTCGAACTGTAGTTGTTGGTGAAGATGGATTTAAAAATGTTCAATCAACAGGACAACCTCCATCTCAAGGCAATACTTCAACTGGAAACAGTTCTGTTGGTACAAATTCAACTAATCAAAATTCAAATGAAATTCAACCAATGTTTCCAAGAAGTAGTTTAATTAGTGATGAAGGCAGACCAGTTTGTAATATTTGTTCTAAATCTTTTCAAAAACAACATCAACTCGTATTGCATATGAATATTCATTATATGGAAAGAAAATTTAAATGTGAACCATGTGCTTTAGGTTTTCGTAGTCAAGGTCATCTTCAAAAACATGAACGTTCTGAAGGTCATAAAAATAAAGCAATGATGACATCAGCTTTTGGTGTACCAACAACATCAAATCCCCGACCATATGAATGTTCTGATTGTAAAGTTGCATTTAGAATACCAGGACATTTAGCAAAACATTTACGTTCAAAAACTCATGTACAAAAATTAGAATGCCTTCAAAAATTACCATTCGGAACATATGCCGAAATTGAACGTAAAGGTATTAGTTTAACTGAAATTGATACAACTGATTGTGACAATTCATTAGCTAGTTTAAAAATAATTGCCCAAAAATTAAAAGATGAAGATCCATCAAAATTAAGTAGTTATACAAATCCTTCCGGTATGGATAATCAAAATAATATTAAAGATATTAATTCTAATTTAGAACAAAATAATAATGATTGTAATAATGAATGTAATACATTATCAGATCATGAAAATACTATTCCAATAGTAAATAATACTGGTGGTAATAGTTGTAGTAGTAATAGTAGCACTAGCAGTATTACGGGTATCGATAAATTAACAAATCAAAAATCAAATAATTTAGAATATAATAAAAATAATGATTCTAATAATAGTATTGGAGATCATTTAAAAATGAACAATGATATTGGCGGAATAAAACGTAAACTTGATCCATTATATTCAAATAATGGTACAACATTATCATCATCAACATCATTAACATCAACATCATCAACAACAACAACAACAACAACAATAAATGATGCAATTAATAGTGGTTCACAAAATATACAACAAATAAAATCTATAGATACTACATATAAAAGTAGTATTATATCTGGTTTAGAAAAACGTATCCGTACTAATAGTGAAACAAAATAGTGCCAAATTTTTATTTTTATATAAGAAAAAAAAAAAAAAAAACAAAAATAATTATTAATATTAAATTTTAATATTTATGTATATTTTATTAATATACATATATTATTATGTATATTTTTGCATACATATTAATTATGTACTTGTGTATGTGAAAATTTCGATGAAATTAAAAGTCAATAGTGGTAATTTATTTTAATTTTAATTGGTATGAAAAAAAAAAAAATAAAAAAAAAAAAAGAAAATAAAAAAGTCAGTTAAGTTATTATTATATATAACTATGTATATATAATATACATATTATTTTTATGTACATATTTTTTTTTTTTTTTAGGAAAAAAAGAAAAAAAGTTATTATAATTAATTATTTGTTTGTACAATTTAAATTTAATAAAAAAAAATTAATATTAAATATATATTATATATATAAATTTTTTTTTAATTTTTAATACAATATTATCTGAATGGTGCAAACTAGTCGAAAATTGAAGATTTTTTTTTTTTTTTTTTTTTTAAATATGTTTTTTTAATTTTATTTTTATTTTGCTATAAAATAAATATGTCCGTTTTTAAAAGTCCTTTTTTCTTTTCGTTTTTCTTTTATATTAATCTTTTTTGTAAAAGTTTCGCATTTTTAACAAAAGATTATATTTAAGAAAAAAAAAAAAAAAAGAAAAACTATTATTAAATCATTTTCCTATACAAAAGAAAACCAAGAAAGTTATAAGGCATTAACATCGTTAATAGCTTTAGGAGCGAAATATGTAGAAAATGAAAATAAAATGGTAAAAATCTATAATTTATATATTTTTAATTAAAATAATTTATATTACATAATAATTCTATGGAAATGTTAAAACATTTTAATTTTCAAAAAAATTTAAAAAGTTCAAAATACCTTAAAAAAAGAGAAATATTAAAAATATAATAAATATTTAAATATATAATAGAAACACTTTTTTAAAAGACACATTATTGCTATATGATTGCATTTTTCTTCAATTTCGCTCTCAAATTTTAACTCTTATAAGAAAAATTCCAAAAATGAGTAAATTAATAGGATGCATTTGAAAAATCAAATGACATACCTACAAAAAAAAAAAAAAATTGTCTTTAATTTTTGTTATTAAATTGAATAGCTTTATTTTTAAAACTCAAATAGTTTAAAAACTAAAAGTTCACCATTTATAAATTTAAAAAATTAAATAAAAATAAATTAATATTATGTAATTTTTTTTTTTATTTTTTTTTTATTTGAGGCTTTAATTTCAAAACATTTTAATATAAATTATTTATATCTACATATATTATAAATATCTTATATTTTGGATATTTTTAATCCCAATAATTTTTATAAATTTTATTTTATTTTATTTTATTTTATTTTTTTTCATTTTTAAAATAAAATAAAATTATATTATTTTATTCTAATAAAAATATAAAATTTTGTGCCAAATATGCAATAATCATTTAAAACGATTTAATATGACCATATAATTGGAGTTAATTAGCTAATAAATCCAACTTTCAATCTTTACTTAAGAAATTTGTTCATTGATTTTTGTTTTTGATTTATTTTGATATAAACGATTTTTGTATTCTGATAACATTTTTCATTTAAATGTTGTAAAAATCTGTAAAATTTCTGTTTTACTGTAAAAATTTGTTACTGTATTTTTTTTTTTTTTTTTTTTTTAATTGCATTTTATATTAAATTTTTAATGTTGTCAAAGAGCCAATATAAAATTAATATTTATAGTTTTTTTTTAAAATTTTATTTAAAATAAGTATTGAAAAATTTTAATTTTGGTAAAATATGGAAAGTTTTATTTTCCGAAGAATAATTTTCCATAAAAACTCCATTTTTGTTTCCATTCTTTTAAAAATTTTTGTATATTAAGAAAAAATTTTAATGAAAATTTTAAATGTTGAATTCAAAGATAATTTTTTTTTTATATTTTTTCATTAATTTTGAAAGTGAAAAAATCTTAAAATTTTTCTATTTTTTAACACACCATCACCAAGTTTGAAAATTTGGATATTTTTTATATTATATGTTTTAAATTTTTTTAGCTAATATTTATTTTAATTTGTTGTAGATTAATTTTATTTTAGTTTTTATTTTTTATTTTTTGTTTTTATGTAAATAATTTCCTTTGATTTTCTTAATTAACAAAAGAAAAAAAAAAAAAATAAAAACAAGAAAATAATTTAGAAAATTTTTAGTTTAGATTATAAAATTTAAGTTTTAGTCTTCTGAATTTTAGTCTCAATTTAAAAATGTATCATTATTGTTTTTTTTTTTTTTTTTAATAATAAAAATAAATTTTGTAAAAAAAAAAAAAAATGAAAATTAATAAAAAAAAAAAAAAAAAAAACACAAAATATAATATAATGAATACAATTTTACTATTTTTGTAAAGTTTTTTTTTTGTGACTTGTATAAAAAAAAAAAAAATCAATATTACAAAATCACTTATATAAGCATGTATAAAATAATATATAAATAAATATATAAATGATTATAATAAAATAAATAAATAATAGAAAATAACATTTTTTTTTTTTTTAAATGAAATATGTGTAAAAAAAAAAAGAAAAAAAAAAAAAGTTAAAAAAAAAAACATACAAACTGAAGTGTATAATATAGTATTTAAGGTTATTTTATTTTTAGGTAATATATATATATAAATAATGTAAAAAAAAAAAAAAAAAACAAAAAAAAAACAAAAAGAAAGAAAAAGAAAATCATAAAACAAAAAAAAAAAAAACAAAAAAGAATTTAAAAGAAAAATATATCCTTATTATTTCTGTTTAAAAAAAAAAAAATCTTTTATTTTTAATTCTTTTTTTTAATAGGTTTATTCACATTCAAACTACCGACAGTATTTTGTTTAAGGTTGTGATTAAAAAAAAAAAAAACCACCAATGTCAATTATTTTATTGGAGTGAATTGCATTTAGAATTGTTTCCAAGTTATTTCTATTTGGATTTTCTATTTAGAAGTTATATGAGAAAAATCATGAAATTATGAGAGCTTACAAAAGGCGTTTTTTTTTTTTTATATCATGATCACGCACTGAGTAAAATGAGTACGCTCTGAGCAGAGTATGAATCAGCGTCACAGCGCTCAGATTTAATAAAAACAAGGAAGAATACAGTTGGCTTTGTCAACTCTTAGATACCCGTACGAACCGTTATTATGTTCATAGCTTGTTACTCTGCTTATAATATTATTTTTTTAATTTTTTAATATTGTAAAATAATTTGAGTGAACTTTATAATTTCTCGAACTATGGGTTGTACATATATTCAAACTATATGTTTATACATTCTTCAAAAGCAGATAAGGATTATCAATCCAAAACTTTTCCAAATATGCTATAGTAACATTTAATACTAAGCGGCAAATGTATAATAATTTATATTATACATATTATGTATTATATATATCATTCATTCATCAGTGACATATACGATATGTAAATAAACATGAATTATATAAGTATGTATACTAATATCATATAAATATAAATACTTCAAGCAACCGTTATATTTTTTATTTATTTAATTTTTTTGTACTACGCATCATCCTCAATAATTTCAAATTATCGACTAAAAATAAAGAAAAAAATGCAAAAAAATCGTTAAAAAAATTTGTTAGAAAAATTTAGAAAAATGAAGTCACACTTTCGAAAATTTTAAGGTATCCCTATATTATTATGAATTTTTTAGTTTTTGACCCCATACAGCTCCGAAACGGGGGGCAATATAAAAATATTTTCTGAAATGACTCATACTTATTTTCAAAGACCTAATTTCTCTCCTAGACCTAAATTTCAAGTTTCTAACTTAAACCGTTTGGAAGATAGGAGAAATCAAGAATTTTGCAAAATTTGAGTTTCGCATAACAGTAAATTAAGACAGCGTATGCCACAAGTATATATTTATTGTATATATATTTTTAAAGTTAATAAAAGCAGTAATCGTTTGGCGTTTTCAAATTGAAGATATACCTTATACAATTTGTGTTATAACAATTTAAATATAGAGCTTTTTTGAACTTTAGGGAGGATGTAGCTCCGTAACGGATGGGGCTACAGAAAAAAGTTGTTAATAATAAAATTAATATTTTTTATGATATCTATCAGCAGTTAAAATTTCATGGCTCTATTCCAAAAAAAAATTGGGGATCTAAAAGTTAGGTGTTGGAGAGCTACCCGAAGTTTTAGTCGGATCTCAACCAAAAAAAATAGGGGACCTACAAATTGTTGTAAGAATATTTTGTATTAATTTCAAGACTCTAACTTTCTTAGTTTTTGAGTTATCTTGCTGGCGGACGGATAAAGCTTAATCGACTTAAAATTTTTTTCTGATCTGATCCATACCTTTGAAGGTATATCTAGCTAGCTTATTTCGAGCTGTTACAAACGGAATAGCAATTTTAATATACCCGATCTTTATCGTACGGGTATAAAAACACCATTTGAATAAACTGTCATTTTTATTATTTTTAAATTCACCCATTTCTTAAAATTTATTATTTTTATAACAAAGTATTTAATAATAAAAATTTTAAAAAATTAAAAACTAAAATTGACAAAAAAAAATTTGAATGAATCGAATTTAAAAATGGATGCTGAAAGAAAATAAACAAAACAATTTGACTTTTATTTTACAAGTAAAATCTTAGACAAACGTCAAAACGTATATGAATTTTATTTCGCTCAGCCGTACTCGAAATATTTGTGCTGAGCACGTAGAGCTCTATTTAAAAAAAAAAACCCGAATCACAAAATCAGTGCCCTTAAAGCGCACGCACGCACGCACAATTTTTGCTCTGTTCTGATTAAAAAAAAAAAAACGCCTAAAATGTTTAAAATATTGACGTATGAAAATTTTTTGATGTCAAAAACACAAAATTATTTTGTCATATATTTTTGTCAACTTTTTTATTGAAACATTTTTTAATTTTTTTTTTTTTTTAAAAAATAAATAAATTTCAAATAAAAAATAAATTTACTTATTTATTTTCTTGATTTACCATTTTAATTTCCTCACAATATTAATGTCAAAAATAAGTTTGATTTTTAAATGTCTAAAATGTTGAAATAATTCAACCCAAAAAACCTCCCATAATAGTAAATTTTATCCCATATTTTGTACAAAATAAATATGACAACAAAAAATTCTTAAAATCGTTGAAAAATTACTATAAGGTCTTTAAAAATCGACATAAAGATTTAGTAATTTGTGAATACATTTTCACTAAAGTTAAAAGTTTCGGAATTTCGTTTTTACATTTAGAAATTTGGTCTTATAAACAAAAAACTGGCCATCTTAAAAAACAATTTCAGGATTTGGAAATTTTAAAATCTATTTTTAAATTTTAAACTTATTTAAAAATTTCAAAATTTTCGTTCCTCTTTTTAGAAATGTGATCAACTACACAAAAAAATCTTTTTTTTTGAATTAAAATTCCACTTTTTAACCAAAACTTTAACTTTTAAAAAATGACATCAAAATATTCTAAAATCCACGAAAAATGATTAGAAAGGTTTTAAAAGCGGACTTCATGATTTGGTAACTTTAAAATTCTTTTTCAGATTAAAAACTTTAATTAAAATCATTATATTTTATCATATTAAATCATATATTTGGCCTCTACACAAAAAAAAAAAATTATTTCAATCAAATTTCCTACTTTTAGCCGAATATTTAATTTTTATAAAATAACGGAGTGTAAGAGTACTAGCACAGACATAATATATGCTGGTTTCATAAAATTTAAGATATCTAACATATCTAACATTAATATCTCACTAAGGTATTGAGATATTATATTTATGTAAATTTCGGAGTTGTATGACAGCTACTCGACCCCGTAGCACCACACTAACTAACAGAAATAAAAGAGTCAACATTTTCTACAAAACTCTCTTTTATTTGACCATTAATATTAAAATTACAATCAGCAGAAGGCGAGTTTATACTTCATCAAGGTGGTGCTTCTTGTCATACATCCAAATATGCTAAGGTATGGATATCCGCTCACGAAATTTCAGTTATGACCTGGTCATCCATCAGTTCAGATTTTTCTTCAATTAGGACATTATAACACAAAATAAAAAAAAAAACTAAGGTCAAATCTAAATCGTAACAAAGATTTCTTTCATGTGAAACTTGGTATTATACTGAGTTTTTTACATATTAAATCTAGATTTTATCCTTTTTGAATTTTGTCTTCTCTGGTTTAGTCTTTTTTGGATTTAAGTCTTTTCTAGATTTATATGGTTATGTTTAAGTCCGGTGAAAAAATCGTTCAAATGAAAAATTCCGTTCCGATTTCCGCATTCAAAAAAATTGGTATGCTGCTGAAGTCCATTCGGTTCGGCTGCAAGCACTTTTTGCAGATGTCAACGTCATACCTGGTCATACTTAAATTATTTTTTGTATGTGTATCTAGAGTATTTTTTGGTAAATATTTTTTTTTGTATTGTAATTAATGTTCAGTAAGAACTTCAAAAGCAAAGCAAAATACGTTTAATAATTTTTATAAATCGGTTTGTAGCGGTTTTAGAATAATTGGAAAATGAAGAATTTATAACTTTAAAAAAAAACTTATCAAAATAAAAATTATGTTTACTTTTTTTTTTTTTCTACTCATAAGGAGCATAGGGCATCTACTAAGTCATTTGTTATTCATATTTGACTAAAGGTGATGTCGGGAGGATCAACTGAACTTGGTTGATTTTGACATTTTTCAATTCAACTGAAAAATTTCCCGGTGTCGGCTAAGTCAATTGAATTAGTTTCAATTAATTGATTCAAGTTGTTTCAATTTTGATTTTTTACAAATAAAATGTCGATATTTAAAAAAAAATAATTTAAACGGAAAATTTTGTTTAGTGTTCAGACGGTTTATTTTGTGCTCTATTTTATTTATTTTGGGTACACAAATAAAAATAAATTGGATTTAGAAAAAAAATAAGTATAAATAAAATATGGGCATTTTCATAAACAACCTATGACTGCAATAGCGTGAAGCCCCCTTTATTTTGGGAATAAGAAGTCGGACCGATATGATTTAAAAAATTTACTCACCGATTTTGTAATAGAATTTAAATATAGTAAATAAAAATATAAATGTTCGACTTTTAGCCCGCCCCAAAGACGAACCACAAAAGTTAAGATGCCACTTTCCGGAACATTTTTTATTTTTGTTTTTTTTTTTAGTTTCTATTACAATATCGGGGACTAAGTTTATTAAACTGCATCGGTCCGACTTCTGGTTCATAAGATAAGAGCCAAATAGGAGCCAGTATTTATAAAAGTCGGCATTTCATTTTCGACACAATGCGTTTGGGTTCATTAATTTTACATTGTATCAGGTTGCAGTTTTTTTACGACATTCCCGATGTTATCAGAAAAAATTTTGCTAAAACATTTTTTCCTGAAAATAATATTTAATAAGAATTTACATATTTATATAAATTATTTAAATCTTTATTTACCTTTCTAAATTATTACTCATTTTTATTTTTTTTTTAAATTTTTAAAACACAATTAGCAACAAACAAACACAATAACAAAATAATGCACTAATAAATGATGTAATAATGTAAAGTCAAACACAAAAATGTAATTGTTTTTAAAAGTCAACTCAGTTGATTTAAATCAACACAAATTGTTTTCCCCGACACCAATAGTTGATTCAAATCGATCAAAGTTGAAAGTCAAAAAATTGATTCTCCCGACAGTACCTTAAGTTTCAGTTTCTGGAATAATTAATTACACTAAACCGTTAAATTTGGCTGTAGGTATATTGTAGCAATCTCATACAAGAATTATGGTTTATTATTATTTTATTATATAGCAATTACAATTTAAAGTATGTATATTTATTTATAATTTATACTAGATAAATTATATACCTATTATAAGAAAAATGTCTATTATTTTTTATTAATCTATGTATATGACCCAGCCGAAGTTTAAATCCCGAGACCTTTCGTATGAACAACTACACTATTGGCTGGATACTTTTTTTTTTTTAATTTTTTTTTTCTTTTAAGAAATAAAAATTATTTTGCATTAAATAACACTTCATTCTTAACTGCTTGCTTTCAAATGATTAATTGTGGGTCGAAAGGAATTTCATTAATTTTCCATTTCGACGTTACAGCATACAGAAAAAAAAAAAAAAATTCTAAATAAAAATGACGTTTAACAGCCGTGAATAAAATTCTGATTTCAGAATACCATATCAGTGGAATTTTTGTTCATCGAAACATTTCGCCGAACTTCAGCACAACCATATTTTATCTTTTCTGAATTTTATTCCACATCCATCTCAAACTAAATTTGAATGGAACAATACTTTTGCGTTTGGGCTCGTACATACTTCTGTAAAACTTATAAATCTAGAAAATAAAATGGATTGAAGATAAAATACAGAAATACAAAATCCAGAATGATAAAATCCAAAAAAGATAAAATTCAGAAAAGATAAAATCCAGAAAACATCCAATAAGATAAAATACAGAAAAATATTCCAGAATAATTTTGATTTAATTTTATTTTATTTTTAATTTGTAGTTAATTTAAATATCATTTCATCTGTTTTTTTTTGCCTACAGTGTAACAAAATATTATCAACCACCTCCTCCAATACTTGACTTGAAACCTCCAATATCGACAGTAAAAAAAAAATTTTATTCTTATCTTATTTAATTCA
Organism: Poecilobothrus nobilitatus; assembly: GCA_947095535.1. Taxonomy (NCBI): domain Eukaryota; kingdom Metazoa; phylum Arthropoda; class Insecta; order Diptera; family Dolichopodidae; genus Poecilobothrus; species Poecilobothrus nobilitatus. The sequence goes on from OX352773.1 coordinate 171,417,988, forward strand.
TACCTTTGAAAAAAAAAAAAACTACAAAATTCCGACATACATATACTGACATATACATATATATGTATATATATTATATCGGTTATTGATAACAGTAAATATTGATAACATTAAATATTCTTACATATATGATATGATATTATTTCTTTTTATATTTATATGAGAAATATAAAAGATATGATAAGGTAAAAAAATAAATTTTTTTTTTTTTTTTTTTTTAATTGATAAAAATTCCACTCTAATAATTTTTAACTAACATTTCATTTCAAAATATTTTGAATAACTTTGAAATTTTAGTCTTATATTTGTAATGAAATGAAATAGAGTAATAATTTTTAACCATATCCTATATATGTACATATCAAACATTAAATTATGATAAAAAAAAATATATTTGTGATAAGAAAAAAAAAAAAAAATTTATAGATACAAAAATTTTTCTATACTACTGAACTGATACATAAAAGTTTTTCGATAAACAAAAAAAAAAATTTTTTTTTAATTTCAATTTTAAAAAGTGAAACACAAAAAAAAAAAAAATAAATAAACAAATAAAAATGCAACAAAATGATCCTGTGAGTAATTTTCAATTTGAAAATGCGGAGTCTACAACTGCAGGTACAAATATTTTAATTTTCTTTTTTTTTTTTTTTTTTTTTTTAAGTGCGTTTTATTGGAATAAATTATGAATTTTTAATCAAATATAAAATGTATATATTGCGTCATGGTCATTATGAAATAAATCGAATAATCGATTAAAAAAGTATTTAAATGAAAGAAAAATAAAAATCATTTAAAATTATTAATAAATAATATAAGATTATAATACTAATTTATTAAAATATTATTAAATTATCGATAAAATAAAATAAAAAAAAACAAAAAAAAAAAATATGATTAATTTCTTTTGTTTCAATCGATTGAAAAAATTATCAATTTTTTAAAAGAAAATAAAATATTAAATATATAAATATAATTTTAGGTATGTATTGAGACTAACACAGACATTTAAGGAGGACATTTAAATTTACTTTTTTTTATTTTGACTTTTTCTATAATATGTGTATACTATATACTATATAATTGTATTAATTTAATTTATTTTTATTACTATACGGCGGCTTTTAATAATATTTTCTATTTTCAATAGATTAAAAAATTAATTCAATTATTTAAATTAAAAAAATTAAATTTTAAATAAAAGATTTTGAAAAATTTGAAAGAAAGTAAAATAAAATGTACCGTTATATAATTTTGTTTTTCTTTTTATAATTATAAATATAAAGTAAAAATTATACATATGTTTAAATATTTTCCTTTTATGGGACCCTGTAACTGAATCATTCGAATTATAGGTCTGTCTGAAACAAGTATATAATATATTATAGGTACGAAAGAATATTCTTCGGTATTTCTTTTAGAGTCATACAATTTTTTTTAGTAATCCTTTTAATTTGGAAGATATTTCCATTTACAAGTGAATTTACTATTAAAATTTTCAAAATACCGTTAGAGACCTGTTAAGCTTTATAAATAAAGGAAGCTGGTCACGTTATTATTGCAATTCAACTACATAATATAATATGTATTCAATACTGTATCAATAAACATAATTATTTAACACTACATATAATTCTATTTCTCTTATGAAAGTTCCTTATATAACGGGACACTTCTGTAAAATCTGACATTTCTGACACTTCTTAAAATATATGTACCTATTTGAAGAAATATGTATTTTATAAAAAAAAAATTGGAATTGTAATAAACCGATTGTTCTGTCAATAATCAATTAAGTTTTTATTTTATTAAAATTTTACCATCACCGGTAACAAGTCCTTTAATTATGTTTGTGTAACACTGAGCTTTGATCAAAAATTCATAAAATGTGGCACAGTATTTGAATATAGTATTTGTATATAGTATCGAGCATGGAAGCTAAAAGGAAGTTAAAAGACCTACCATCTTTAGGAAAAAACCAAAAAAAAAATAATCATCCACGAGAAACTCATATCGAAGAAGATTGATTGAAAGGCAAAAATAATTAATCAATAAATAGGAATCGAGTCTAAACATGTCTAAAATAAAAAATCATTTTGTTTCTTTACGTATTCTAAATCGTTTTTAGTATATTTAATTAAGACTTAAAATTTTCTTTTAAAACATTTTTTTTTTTTTTTACATAACCCCGAAGTGCGTTTTGTTTCTAACTCCGAGTAGAGTTTAAAATGCTTTTATAGGATTAACAACCTCACTCACAGCAGAGTTAATTTTACTGTGCCATTTCGAAAAGATTAGTGTAGTGAACTGTCAAAATCAGATGCGAATAATAAACAAGTGAACATAAACAATTTTATATTTAAAAAATAGATGAATTTACCACCAAAGCAGCAACAATTGGCAACAATGAGTTGCAAATTTTATCATTCAAAAATACATACATACAAACATACAATAATTCTGCAATGCGAAATTTTATATTAGTTTATAAGTTTGATTTTTAAAAATTAATAACACTTTTTGCTTTTTATTTACTACCATTTCTGCTATTCCTAACCAAGATTTGGTTATTATTAATGACATAATTTACCATTAATTAAATTATATAATAAATATACTTTACGAAGTTTTGTTATATAAGCAAAAATTCCAAAAATCAAATAAAATTATTAAATAAAAATGGCGTTTCATAAAAAAGGCAAAACAAAAATGACATTTCAAGCCTTTGACATTTGTTTGTAACACTCCTTAATCCTTCTCACGAGTAGGATTACAAAAATTAACTCTATTAACTCGATTTTGGTGTTTCGAAACGATATTTGTGACGTCAGAGTGTTTATTTTACTCTACTCCGGCATTTCGAAACGACTTTTATCTGTAATAGTATTAAATAAATACCAGAGAGTTAGAAACGAAACTCATTGACGGTGGGAATCATTGAAAGACGCTGAAGAGGAACGGTATAAGTACGATCTCTCTATCAATGTGTGAAACTTACTAAAGTTACTAAACATCATCTTCTTATTTTACCAAACAATAGATGATGAGACCTTTAGTACAATTGTACTGTTTGTACTGCAAGAGAAGATTCAAAAAATTTAAAACTTAAACTAGCTTAAATTTTTTTGTTAGTTTTAAAAATTTGTATTTAATATTACAAAATGCTTAAGCAATGCTTTAGATTTTTTTTTAAATATTTATATAAATTATTAATGTTTGTGTCCCTTTAACCTAATAAACTACTCTTTTTTAGTTCCAACTACACCAGCCTTTGAGTTAAACTAAATACTTTTTCTATTTAAACAAAAAACTAGCCTTTCATTTACATTTTACAAACTACTCCCAACTATTCTCACGTGTAAAAGGAACGCATACAATATTATTTATTTATTTGTCCAAAATAATATAAATATATTTTAATAACTTATACTAAAGATTACATACTTAAATTTTATTTCATTTTTTAGAATCTAGAGTTAATTCAGTAATCACAAATTATCCGATCGGTAAGTGGAAAATTTTAATTTAATTTTTTTTAACCAATAAATTAGTCGTTACATATTTTTGTTTTTTTTTTTATAAATTTGAATTAATAGATAATGGTAGCAGAATTCAATTACCAGTTACAACTATAACATCATCATCTGAAAGACTTACTTATGGTAGTAGAACATTTGTACCACGTGCTGGTTATGAAATACTTGATGAAATGCCATCTGTTCATATTGAACAAACATTTGAATTAAATGAAAGTATGCTTAAATTAAAGCAAAAAAATCAAAAAAATTATCAACAAAATAAAACTTATATTTTTTTTTATTTTATTTATTTGTTTTTTTCTTTTTTTTTTTTAGATTTATCATCAATTAATTCAGAAAATCGTTTTATTGTTAGATCACCATTAGGTGAAGCATTATTTGCTGCATCTGAAAGTTCAACAGAACATGATCGTACGATATGGGGTTCTAAACGTCCATTTCAAATGCATTTATTAGATCCAACACATCAAGAAGCTTTAACATTTCAACGTAGATGTTCATTGGGTATTGTACGTTGTCAAAAAAGATATTTAGAAGTATGGGCACCACCTGGTGATTTATTAGGTGTTGTATTGGAAGAATCAACTATTTTTACAAATGAATTTACAGTAAGAAATGAAAATGGTCATATAGCATACAAAATAAAAGGTGTACGAACAAATAGAATAGCATGTTGTTGTTTTATACCAACTGAAGGACATTTTGATGTAAATTATAAGTGTTTTTTTTTTTGTTTTTCTTAAAATTTCAAAAAATTTTACAATTTCTTTATTGCTTTTGTTTTGTTTTTTTTTTTAGATTTATGGATTTGATTCTGAAACAATTTATGGTTCTATTACTAGGAAATGGTCATCAGATATTTCTCAGTATACAGTAAATATTTATTTTACAGATATAAATATGCCAGTTAAATCAAAAGCTTTATTATTAGGAGCAGCTTTTATTTTGGTAAATTTTAAAATATTATATACCTATAATATGTTAAAATATAATTAAAAAAAAATTATTTATATATTTTTTAGGAATATTTATGCTTTCAACCAAGATTCTAAAAAAAGGGTTATTTTTTTTGTTAAATATTGTTTATATATAGGTATTAACAGATATTTTGTAATTACGTGTATGTGTACAAATTATTGAATTTTTTACCATTTTTTTGTTACTTTTTAAAATATAAAAAAAAAAAAGTTTAATTTTATATTTTTATTCTGTATTTACAGAAAATTTAATCTATTGTGAATATATATATGTATATATACTTTTTATAACATCATATTAATTTAAAATAAGTACAATATACCGAATTAAAAGTGCATTAAATTTTTGTTTTTATTACTTTAATATTGTGAATTATTTAAAATTAATTTAATTTTTACTTAATTAAAAAAAATATATATACATATATGTATATATATATATATAAATTAGTACAATGTAAAATTTAAAGAAATATCATGAATGTATAATTATCATTACAGTATATACATACATCATTACGTGTTATCAAACATTAATATTCACAATATAAATAATTTATCATAAAATTTACACTATTTTAATTCTTAAAAAAAAATTTTTTTAAAATTTGATTAATTAAAAATGAAGATCTTGACCTAAATATGTCAGTACCAAATATTTTAATTAATAAATAAACTCGAACTTTTATTCACTGATTATAATAACCATATATATAACTATATAATATTATAACAGATATAAACAGACAGATAAATTTTCTAATATATAGTTTGAAATCCACTGGAGTGTTTGTTACAATATAATTACATTACAGTTAATTTATTTCTTTTCTAATAAATTGTATTGTAAATTGTAATTAATTTGGAACGATGAAACTTGAAACACAGAAACAAATCGTGGTGAAAATTGATAAGCGGTGAAAATATATTGGTTTTTTCTTAGCAGTCAATTTAAAATAGAAAATTTTTTTAAATTAAAATTTAAAAATAAATCGTTAAATTTTTTTTTCTTAACTTTGTTTTTTTAATTTGTGTTTCCATCTGTACCAACTGAAATTTAAAATTTGTTGGTGAATTTTAAATACAATAGTTTGGAAAAAATTCTGTAGATTTTGTAAAAAGGGAAAATAAACTGAAAAATCTAATCATCTAAAAGGTGATAAAAGCCGAGAAGTTACTTTTTAAAATAATTAAAAGGCAAACCTAAGTTATTTTATTTTATTATAAAGGTAAACTCTTGGCAAATCTAAGTTATTTTAAGTTAGGTTTGCTTTTATAAAGAAATAAAAAAAAATTACAGATTGTAGAATAAAAATAAAACTATCAAGTTTTTCGTTTAATTATTTTTATTTATTTATATAACATATATAATAAAAAGTTCAGTCTAAAAAATAAATAAAATTTTTCAATATTAAAATGCTAAAAACTGAAATTTTCTGACAATAAAAATGTAAAAATGAGTTAACAATTTAGATTATAAAATAAAGCTACGTAAAAAGAAAATAATTATAATTATTCCGATTACATAAAAGATATAATTGTATAAAATTGTTATAACTCCCGAGCATTTTATTTGTCATTTATAAAAGTATATATTTATTTATATACATGTATATTTATATTTTATATATAACATGTATATAATTTAAACTGAACACAGCTAACAAACAACGAATAAATTCTTTGCAATATCAAATAGGATCCATTTATTTTTTTGTTTTGTTTAATATAAATTTTTTGCTTTAATTTGAGGCAAACATAGATTATAAAAGGAACTTTCAATAAATTCAGATGAATTTTGCCACCTTACATATCCTTTTTGTATAAGTTCCTCAATTGATTTTGGTTTTCCAACAAAATGTGGATCAATGACTAGAAAATAAGCTTGATTTTCACTAATATGACAACCGGCAATACCTTTTGAAGATGCATCAACATCGCCACCCATCATTATCAATCCACCAAATTCTTCAAAATATTTCCATATTATATTTGCATATTTTTTTAAATTATCAGATTCTGGTATATGAAGAATTTTACAGCAAACATCATAAATTGTATCAATTACATAAAATACTTCTAAAGCACCAATCCATTCTTTTGAACCATAAAATGATTCTGGTTTATCAGAAATATTAACTAAAACTTTTTGAATTTCTGGTATAGTCGGTACATCTGCAACTACTGCAACATTATCAATTTTATTGTTAATTGTTGAAGTTGAAATTTGATTTGATTCATTATTCATTTCAATATCCATTTCGTCATTATCATTTGTAATTTTGTTATGATTTAATGATTTTTGTATAATTAAAATATTACGAATCCATGAACATGCAGATTGTAGTGTACGATATGCACAACCCCAACCGATATCATCAAAATGATCACAATTATAATGAAAATATATAAAATCACCATTTGTAAGGCAAGTTTTACCGTTTGCTGTTGGTGGTGGTATTGAGAGATGCACATTTTTCAGCAGAGGGTAGCAATACTAAAATTTTAAAATATATTTAAAAATTATCAAAGATTTTATGTATTTTTTAATAATTAAAGTTTCTAACCTGATTTTTTGTGTTCCCAATACATTGAGAATAATGTGGGCGAGTTTCTGCCTCCATTATTAAGAAATTAAAATTTATTTATATTTATAAAGATCTTAAAAAAGTTTTTAATTTTATTTTAATTTTTTTTATTTACGAAACTACATCATAAATTACGTATTGAAATTAAATTATTTTTTTTTAATTAAATGCTATCGACTCAATTTAATGCTTTATTTTATGTTACTTTTTTTTTTAATAAATTTATTTGTTTAGAAAAAATTTTGCATTGTTTTGTTTTTATATTTTTTTTTCTTAAAATGAATGACAGCATAGGCTACAAAATGTTGTCGCTAATGCGATTTAAACTACCACACTAATTACGAAAAAATGTAGTATAAAATACCTCCAATAATGATTAAAGTAAGTAATTTCATTTTTCTTTAGTAAAAAATTTCTAATTTATAGAAACGAAAATTTTAATTTTTACAATAAAAAATAAAAAAAACAAATTATTGATAATTCATATCAAATCAAAGCCTTCTAAAATTTAATTTCTACATACATGGAAGTTCTATTTTACGTTACATTTACATAAATCTATACTACATATTACATTAATATTCGAATTTCGAACTATGTTAAAAGTAAATTGTCAAAAAAGAAACATAAAATAGTAATTTTTTTTGTAATTGTCGCTTGTGGAGGACTTGTGTTGTGAGTTGTGGTTAATATTATTGTAGTTCTTTCTTGTTCTTCCCCTACTTATTACAAACAATACAACTTACAAGTGGTTCTTGTTTAAATTTTGTTTTACAAATTCGAAATAATATTTTTCCGAACATTTCAAATCAAATGTAAATGGAGAATTTAAAAAAAAAATTAAATGTATCTACATTATACATTATGCAGTACTTCCATTGTACATACTATAGTACTTAGCACACTTATTACCAAACAGCTCAACAAACTGTACAAAATACTGTAGCAGTGTTTTGTGTGCAGACTGCAGCCTCTGCATTCTGAAGTGTAAATTGTAAATATATAATTTAATGTAATGTAATATACAGTTTGGTGCAAACTGGTAACAGCTTACAGTACAGTACAGTTTATTTAATAAATTTTACTTTAATTTTATAGTCTAATCTACTCTAGTAGTCTACTTCTCAACTATAGTAGTTTAATAAAACTACAAATTTAATAACCACTTTACCAGTTATACCATACTTTTAAAAAGGGGGGAATGAATGAGAATGTGAAACAAGATGTCATAAAGAAAACGATAAAAGAAAGAAAGAAAAGAACTGTAAATTGATGAAACAGAAAATGTAGGAAAAAACAAAAGGAAATTTAAAAAAATTAAAAGTTAAAACAAAAAATTCAATTTTCAGTCAGTCAAAATGAAACGTTTGTCGTTGTCTTGTCGGGTGCGCGCAATTTTAGACGGATAATAAATATATATGTCTGTCAATTTAATTAGGATTGTGGCATTGTAGTAATTGAATTTTAAACGAACAAAAGTACATAAATAGGAATTTTTACTGCAAAATAAAATATAAAAGCTAAATTCTACCTATTTAAAAAAAAAAAATTAACTTATTTCCAATATGAAAATTTAATTTTATAATATAAATTTTTGTTAAATATGAAATAATTTTTTATAATTTCTTTAAAATTATGTTAATTTTTTTAATTTTAATTCAGATTTTTTCTTAAAGAAAACAAGTGTAAAGAACAATTTTTTATTTTTACTTTTTGAATAAAAAAATAAACCATATTAGAAAAAAAAAAAAAAATAAGTTTTTTGTGTTCAATTCAATTCAGTTATAACAAAATAAAATCAGAAAGGAAAAAAAAAAAAAAAAATAATGCAAAGAAAGGAAAATAAATTTAAAAATGTCTGAATATTGTGAATTAAAGAAAAAAATAAATATTTAAATATTGTGAATCAAAATTAATTAAAAAAAAAAAAAAAATTTGGAATAATATTTTTTTAAATAATAATAGTTGAAAAAATATACATATGTATTACATATACAGAATATATAGTGAAAATTAATATGTACATTTATATATAATATTATTATATAACAACAATAGTATTTATTCCGGGAAAATTTTTGTTTTTGAATTTTAATATTCTATTATTATTATTTTTGTTCTTTTATTTTGGTTATAAATATTCTGTTTTTAATCGGTGCGTTTTTTTTTTTGATTTGGTTTGGGGGAGACGACAACAACGCCAGACAGGATTTTATTTTTTGCTTATACATACTTATATATTTTTTTAATTTTATTTTTAAAACAAAAATAAAAAGTGGTTGTAAATGCCGTATTGAAAAGAAAAAAAAAAAATATATTTTTTTTTAATAATAAAATAAAACGATAAAAATAATCATAGGTATATTTATAAAAAAAAAAAAAAAAAAAAAAACGTAAGACATTTTTAATATAAAAAAATCAAATCAAGGATAATTTTTTTTTTTTTTAAGAATATAAACATAATAAAACGAAAAGTTTTATTGTTTAAAAAATAGAGAAAAAGTAAGTAAAATGTCAAAAAAAAAAAAATTTAATATACTTGTAAAATATATAGGTCTGGTTGTAGCTTAGCTTTGTATATTCCATCTAGAAGAACTATTCTTTACATATACAATTTACTTAAAAACTACATAAAATTCTGTCTAAATCTCAAAAAATAAAATTCACCACCATTTTTATATAAAAAAAAAAAAAAAAAAAAAAAAAAAAACTGCATTTGAAATTGGAAGTTCGGAACTTAGATCCTTTGAAAAAATACTTAATATGAATATCTTGAATATTAAATTTTGATAGGGATGTTAAGTAGTATGATTTTTGTTGTCAGTACAAAAAATTTTATATCAATTTCTATATAGATATATATATATATACCTATATCTTATAAATAGAATATATATATATATATATATTATACATATATATAAAATGAAATGCAGCAGATGTTACACTAAAAATATATAATATGAGAAAAAGAAAGGGAAATAAACATTGAATGAAGAAGGTGGCGGTTTTCTTTTTAAGATTTTTTTTCTGTTTATATGTAGAAAAATGAATTTTGTATTCATTACAAAGGAATAAAGGATAATTATTTGTTCGTAAATGATAAATCTGATGTTAGATATGTCTGTATAATTAAAAAACAACTTCATAGTCGGTAACCATTTATTATTTACAAAAACTTCAAGAAAAAATGAAAGAAAAAAACGATCCAATACAAAAAATCTATAATTAGTTACCTAACATTTGTTTTTAATGAATAAATTTGAATATGTTTTTATGAAATGTTTTTTTTTTTTTTTCTAGTTAATATTTAAAAGATAGAATTCGTAAACATTAAGTAATTTCAGTTAAGTTTATAATATATATGGTTATATGCCGTGCAGTCTTATATAATGTAAACCTAATATTGTTTTATGACACAAAAAAGAGATTTATGATAATTTAAAATAAAAAATTTTACTTATTTACTTAACTTTTATGTTTTTTTTTATTTACATTTTCTCAATTTACTATTTTGTACTTTACTACATAATTTCAGTTATATTTTAAATCAGAGAAATTATATTTATGAAATCATATTATGTATCAATGGTATGTACTAAAAATGACTAAAAACATAATATCATTTCAGATGCAGATTCATTATTAAAATATATTTAAGATTGTCTGTTAAATAAAAAGCTATGTTATTTCTGATGATATGACTAAAATGAAAATCGTAAATCGTAACGTAAAACTAAAGCAGATATTAAACAAAGCTATAGCTTTATGCTCCTTATGTACTTCTATTTTAAAATCTAAATTCCTATTTTTTTTTTTTTTTGTGTTATATAAACAAAAGACAATTCTTATCAGTATTCTTTAATTTTCTAAGGCATGTCAATACGTATATATATATATATATATATATGTATATGTATAGCTTTACTTAAATTTTTTTAAATGATCCTAAAGAACTAATTATTAAAACAAAAAAAAAAAATGTAGGTATAAATAAGTAAGTAAGTAGGTACCTATGTAATTTTTTTTTTGTTTTTAATTTAAAGTTTATATACTAAAAGATTGGTAGGTTACAAATAGAAAACAACAAAAATATAATAACCACTTACTTATATACCTATACATATATACTTTTTTTTTTTTTTTTTTTTTTACAATTTAAATCTGGTTTTTTTTTTATTTTTTTGATCAGATATTTTTAGTTTCTTTTGTTTTCGAAATAAATTCTGAGGTTCGTTTTGTTTTTTTTTTTTTATTTTCTGAAGATAACAAATTATTATTATTATAATGGTAACACTAAAGAAAAAAAAATATTTTTTTTGTTACAATGTTATCATTATTATTTTTTTAAATTGTTTTGTAACTATGTTTCTTTTTCATCCTTTTTTTTGTTCTTTATCCAAAGTTAAAAACTTAGAAAGAAGGAAAAAAAAACTTAATCTTAATTTTTAAAGATTCAAAATCATGATGACGATTTTATTGAGGTAATCATCAGCCGGTATCGAATTTATTTTTTTTTGTTTGAAATGTACATAAAAAGAGAAAATGATGAAATAAAAAAATCCTCACTGTCTTTGCGGCATTTTTTAACTCTTTTTTTCTTTCGTTATTTTCTTTTTGTTTTTTACCTTTTTACATCTTTTGTTCCTTATTTACTTCGCGATTAAGTTAAAATGCATACGAACACATATTGATACATATATTATATAAAAAAAAATATTAGGTATCAAAGGATGATGTTAAGGAAATATAAGGAGCAAATTCAAGGCTATCAGTAAAGTAATTTTTTTTCTTCATTTATTTATTTTTTCTTCATTTTTTTAACTACCAAAATCCATATTGTGTTGAGATCAAGGTGTGTATTTGAATACAAAAAAAAAACAAAAAAAAAAAAATTAAATTTGAATGGGGAGTGCTGGAATTGAAAGGATAGAAAATGATATGGAACGAAAATATTTAAATATAGAAAATATATATATGTATATATACTTAGGTATATAATATACATATATATATATATAATATAAGTATAAAAATATAAAATTAAGTCGTTGAAATTGAATTGTTTTCAATAAAAAAGAATAAAGTTGATATTCTATACTTACAATAGTGTTATAAATGTACTTATATATATATACAATATGTACATAATATCTATAAATATTTTAAAATATCACTGTTTAAGTATTAAGTATACTTTAGAGTTTTGCTTTATAGAGTTATATATTTAATATTCAATAAGTAGATTGAAAAAAATTACGAGCATAATTGTTATTATTATTATTATTATTGTTTTGGTTCATGTTACTCTTGTTATTTATTGTTAATGGTTAATGGTTGATTATTGTTACTGTTGTTATTCGAGCTCTTCTTGTTTATAATCGTTTTTATTGTATAAATGGCTGATTTGAATCGATATGAGTCTTGCGCAACTTTTTTCTGTTATTTAAATACATATGTAAATTTATATATGTATGTATATAACCATATATGCATTTATATATATATATTTAGGTACACTGTTTGTTGTTATTTATTTATTTATTTTTTTTTTGTTTATAAGGATTTATTTACCATATCTCATATAGAACAATGGATATAAAATGAATCCTTCTGGAACACATTTCTATATATGTATATTGTATATACATATTGAGGTTTTATATTATATATATATAACATAAAAATTGCATTAAATTCCTTTTATGCACGTAGGTATAATACTTTTTTAATATGCACATATATAGATTAGATACATCATACCTATATGTACTTGACTAACTAACTATATACTTATATATATATATATAGTTAAGTATATAAGTATATACATATGTATTTATTATTTAATTTTATTTTATTTTTAGTAGGTATAGTAATGAATTGAATATTGTGTTTCTATTCTACAAGTGTGGTACTTCTAGTGTTAAATTAATTGTTAATATTTCAAAAACAGAACTGAATAAAAATATTAAAAAAGGTGGAAAAATGGGGAGATTTTTCCCTCTATTTTCATAATTAATATTTGATTTCAGTTGTTTTTTATTGAAATTTTATGAAAGAAAGTATAGTTAGCTATGGAAATTAAAAAGGATATGACTATGTATTTATTTGGTCAATTGTGAAAATTATATACTTATACTTTTGAAACTTTATTCCAATAGGATTATTATTAATTTTGTTAAAAAGGGTTAAAAATATGTAAGCTTATATTATATTCGTTTAATTTAAGACTTAAGTTAACAACATGACGGTATTGTTTTTTTTTTTTTTTATGTTAAAATTAAGTAAACAAAAGATTCCTGTGGTATTTTTTATGAAACACTATTTTGTTATACGTACATATAGTTACTGTGGTAAATGACAAATTCTATGTGGTTAAAAATTATATAATTTTTATTAAAAAAGAATCTATTTTTTTCCTTTTTTTTTTTTTAAATTGAAAATTTTTTAGTTTTCATAATACTTATTACAACGTACAATAAATACGAATTAATAATTAAAATATACTTAAATTGAATTGAATTGTAAGAATACATATATATTTATTATCAAGATCCGTTCTTACCCTTACTTATAACTAACTAAGTACTTATATACTTATGTACATAAAACAAAAAAATTCTTTATCATTAATGTTTTATATGACCTTCAACTTTTTCTAAAATAATTTATAGAAATTTTGACGTTATACCCTTGGATCGAACTTACTTAAGTTCAAGTTCAAATGTATAAAAAAAAATTTTTATTTTTAATATATTTTAATTATAGTTACATATACTTATGTATATACTTACTTATATAAAAAGTTTATTCAATACATTAGATAGAAAACAGCCTTGGTCATGAATTATTTAAAATTATTCAAAAATAGAAATTAGTTACAAATTTTCTGAATACGTACTTACATTACATATACATAGTTAAGTACCTATATTTGAAAATTTTAAAAATTAGAATGATTAAAACTGTTCGAAATAAAGCTACATTCTTAGTTCCTTATAAAATACATATGTATTTGGATATCACAAAAAAGTGTATAAGTAAGTAAGTAACTAAGTATCTTATTTAAATTAAGTTACTCGCACATAGTTATATATGTATTTAATTTTTAATAAATATTCAATTCATGTATAAGTATCAGTCCTACTATAAGTATGGGAGCGACTCTTGATTCGTAAAGCACTCAACTACTAACAAACTACAAATACCTAAGTTTCATAATTATGATGTTCTGATCTAGGCAAATTTCTAATATAGATATATGGTCTCTCACAAAACAAGCCTCAATAGCACTTCAAATAAAAAAGAAAAAAATGAAAGTGGGTAAGTAACATACTCCGAGAAGCACAAAATGCGATAGATTGCCATATATTAGAGTAAAATTCACAAAAGAAAAAAGAAAAATAGAAAGACCACGCATGGAGAATGAAAACATCCAATGAAATTGAACAAAACGGTAAAACATGGGTAAAAATAAATGTCCCAGAACAAATGTAAAAATAAAACAAATGCCTCAAAACAGACTATGACGTAAAAGCTATGTGGAAGTTCTATGCTTTCCAAGATAGAAAATGAAATGATTTAATGAAAAAAATAAAACTTGATTTGATTTATTTAATTAAGTATTTCTTATTATAAAATTTAAAATAGAATTTTAAAATACTTAATGCTATTCTAAATTTGAATTTGAATATCTTTTTTTCATACCTATACTTAATTCTATTTAATCCCTAATTTAGATATTTATTTACGATAAAAATTATGATTGAAAATGTAGCATTTTATTTGAATAATTTATTTGTCCATATGGATTAAATAAATTTTCAAAGGAAATTTGCAAAAAAAAATAAAAAATAATATGAAATATGGTTAATCCCTCTTTTAATTAAAAAGTCATATTAGTTATGTATTTTCTAAAGGTCTTAACTAACAAATCAACCCTTTTTTTTAAAATACCAAATAAAAAATTAAATTATTCCCTATATTTTACTTACTTACTTACTTGCTTTGTTTTTTTTTTTCTTTGGTACCATTTACAATAAGTATATCATACATATACAAGTTTTGCCCAAGTTACTCCCTACAAATCCTATCATTGCATAATTTTACTTTTTACAATTGTTTAATTTTTTCTTTTCTTTCATTTCTTGTGATTTTTTCAATTGAAAATCCTTTGAATAGTTGACATTGAAAATATAATGTTTTTTTTTTGTATTTTTTTTCTTATAAAACTATGCTTTAGTATATGCTTATACTTATATATTTGTTTTTTAAATTAATCTGAACATGTTTTTTTTATTATATATATACATATGTACCTATTTCATTCATATACGTACATTAATGTTTCTATTACAATACAATACATTTTGTACTATTGTAAGTACATATATATATAATATATATACGACATCCTTGTATATTTTATTACTTTTTTCATTGCATTCATAAAAAAATTTTATGTAGTTAGTTAATGGAATTGTTGCCATTTTTCAATCACATAAAAACTACAAAAATTCAATCAACATAAATTTAATATTCCCTTTGGAAACTCTATGTATATGTATATGCAATGACTAACTATAATAAATGGTACATAATATCATATATACATACATACATAAAATATAGTTAAGGAATAAGTATTTACTTGTTGAAATTTGACAATCATGCATTTTGTTTTTTTTTTTTTTTTTTGAATAAAAAGAAAAACATATTCAAAAGTACAATTCCATATGTATGTATATGGAAAATCACAAGGATTAAAATATTTAACGGTAAAAACTATTGGTACTATTATAGATATAATATTAGTATGATGATGAAAATAATGAAAGAAAAGATGAAATTTTCACTTGGTTTCTATAACTATAAGTATTCTATCATTCGTTAACCATAATAATCATCAAACTGTTCACCAAACAACATACATATGTTGTAACAAATAAAAAAATGCCAGGATAATTTTACATATTTATAAATATGAGTCCTGCAAAAAAAAAAAAAAAAAAAAATCATCTGTTTGATTGCCATTTCTTGTATACAGGGTGTCCGGAACTCTAAGATCACGAAGAACGGAAGTGATAGAGAAGTTCATAACAAGCAAAAAATTGTTCTGGAAGAGGGGTCTATTTCTAACGTTTTCCCAGATAACGGTCTTCAAAGTAATTTCGTTAACTTTCTAAAGAAATAACAATATTTTTGCACTGCCCTTGTACATTATTGTGATTTCTATAACATAGTGTCGGTAGCTAGCTGAAGTTATGAGCTTTCACACTAATATTTCAACTTTTATTTATATTTCGGAGTTGAAGAGTTACAAGATTTTAAATAAAATTTAGATAATTATCTCGAAAACTGTAAAAGATAAGAGAAAAATTTATATATTAACTTAAAATGAAGCTGAAATTTAGAACAATTGTTTGCTTGTTATAAACTTCTCTATCACTGTTGTACTTCGTAACCTTTGAGTTTCCGACACCCTGTAAGTATACATACATATATTGTTATTGTTAGATGGTCCGTTTAAGTGCCGTATAGATGTAGTCCGATGTAAGTTATATATAATGTAATAAGTATATATGTATATATTTTTTTTATCTTAGGATAATGTTTTAAAAGAATCAATAAACAATAGTTCAAAATAAAAATAAAATAAAAAAAAAAAACAATTTTGTACTTATAAGTAATAAATTTTGTGGCCAGTTTTCTATTTTAAATTTTCTTTTTTTTTTGATAATAAATATGGGAATGATTTATTGAGGGTTCATACATATACCTTATTATTGAATTATTGTGGTAGTATATTTAAAGCAAACAAAGGAAGAAAAAAAATATAAAAAAATATCGATTCCTTTCTTCATTCTATAACAACAGCAATAGCAGCATCACTCGTACACACCAAGAAGGCACTCGAACTAGACTAAATAAAGAAAAAAACATTTTATTACTTTCTTTGTTTTTATCATGTCACTTGTATTTACATAAACATATACATTTATGTAAATGTAGTTACGTATTTATTTATTTACTACGTTATTTATATATTTTTTATATTGAATTATATGTATATACATGTATGTATTGTATCTAGGGAATATAATATGTTACAAAGGACATTCTCTTCTCCTATAGCAAAAAAAAAAAAAAAAAACAATATAAAATTCACACTCTTTTTTTTTTTTCTTGTTTTGTTTTTGTATACTTTTGTGATCCTTTTTATTTGATTGCTAATAAATTTGTTAATATTAAAATAAAACAGGATGCTAAAATTAACAATAAAAAGTTGTGTAATTTTGTATACGTTTAAAACTTTGAAATTGTATATTGGATTTTCTTTTTTTTGAAACTTGAACAGACGGTTTCAATTTTTTTAAAAGTTCTTAAGATTGTGATAAGTAAGATAAATTTAATTTAAAAGTAATTGATCTTTGGAAACACTAAAATATGTATTTAAATAAAAATTTTATTGATGATTATTTCATAGAGATTTCTGTTGCATAATCCTTGGAGTTATACAGTTAGGAAAATAGAAGAATTGGAATTCAAATTGGAGTAAGTAAGTATGGTTAATACTTAACAAATTTTAGTCTTTCAAACATCCAACTGAACGTTCAGCAAGTACTTATTGCTTTTTTAAGTCCTAAAGATTTAAGCTGGATTCATTGCTTTAGTTAAAAGTTCTGAAATTAAGCGCGCATGTTTTTTTATATGAAATTTTGAAATGACTCATTTTTCAAAAAAAAGTGCGGAATTTTTTTTTCTCTCTAAAAAAAAATTGATTTAACTTTAAGGTTGGAATTTTTTTTTGTTTTCTGTACTCTTTATGACTTAGTATATGTATTATATATTGACATTATTATACATATATATATTTTTTCCTTTTTTTTTTTTAATTTATTATCATGCCACATAAATCGGAGAAGACTTTACACTTTTACGAAATTACACAGCCTTTTCTTTACTGTTAAAAGTCGTAAGGGGGAATTATTCTTAGGAGGATGTGTGTGGGATTCAAACCCAAATTTTCTCGGTGTTTAAAGCGTATTTTATACGCTCTTACCCACTATACTTATATATTTATATTTTATTTTTTGAAAAACTTTTTAAAAGATAGGAAGAGTAAAAATAATAAAATTTCAGATATATTTAACGATGTTTCCTTTTTTTTTTGTTCGGCAAAAATTTGTTAAATCAATGAAACTTCCGACAGAAAATTCTCTTTCAAAAAGTGAATTAGAAGTTAATAAGTAAGTACTTACTTATATTACAAAATTTATATATATAGCTACTTAAGTACTCGATTCTCATTTCCTTTATTTTCTTATAGCTATATACCGATCCTCATAGATTAAGTATATTATTTACTTATAGTTTTGATATATACTTATTTAAATTTGAAAATTTGATAATGTCAAAAAGATGTTAAGCTGCGTGTATGATCAATTAATTACTTACTTACTTAAGTACTTAAGTACACCCATTACATCCGTAAAAAAGTAATAATTCAGAATAAGTATATGTAAAAACTTGAAGTATGCATACAATAAATAAAAATGTAGTAATGTAGTGTTGTATTGAATAATTTTTGTAAAGTATAATTTTAATAGGACGAGTATAAAGTATCAAGTTTTAGTACAATATATTCAAAAACGTCGGTATAAAATTTTCCATTCGATTTTAAATTTCATATAAAAATTATTATTCCGCTTGAATTTTAAATTAATTATTTATAATTTATAATAAAACACCCTGTAAAACACAAAAATAACAAAATAGACAAAAATTTACATTATTTACATTAGGGAAGTAAGTAAATTTTTTTTTTTTTTTTTTTAGAATATTATCCGGGTACCTGTTAGTTGGATTTTATTTATCCTTTATAGCATGACATTTTAGAGTGCGTGTGAGTATGCATATATAGAATACAAATCTTCTTCTAATGTACATGTACCAAACCACAAAAGGTGGAATTTATTTTATTTTTGTCCTACCAATAAAAAGTTTGTTGTTAATGTGTTCTTTTTTTTTTTTTTTGGTACTTTATTTCCCGTTTCAGGAAATGAGAAAATTTTCAAAAAAAAAAAAAACATTTTTTTAAATTTAATTTTTAGTAATAAAATTAGATTTTTTTTTCTTGTTTTAAATATTTTTATACTTACATATATTAAAAAAATTCTATTTTGGATTTTATTCCATTTTTGTAAGCAGTATATATTTTAAATATCTTTAGGATTCACGGCCCATGATTTTTAAATTATTTTTATCTTTTATATATATATATATATATTACATATATATGTAAATATTACAAACAAGAACACACTATCATCACTATTTATTTTAAATCGCGTATTTTACATCTCAGTTTGTTTTTTCTTCCTATCAATTTAATTTCTAATCTAAATTTAGAATTACATATTTTATTTATTTATTTTTTTTTTTTGTTTTTTTTTGTTTTTCAAAACGTTTAGAACCTAAGAATAAGATAATGTTTTTCATAGAACTATCAAATATTGTTGGTGTTGTTGTTTATCTTTATTACATTGTTTTGTTAGTGCATATTATAAGATATATTCTTTTTACGGGTCTGCCCATAAGACTTAACACATATTTATGTTAAACATAAGATGTAAGGTTGTATCTTGAATTGAAAATTGATATTTTATAGAAATAAAAATTGAAATGGCGGGAAAAACATCTGATATTTTGTTATAAATATCCGTATATATATATACATTATAGAAATATTTACTTGAAAGTGTAGATATGAAAAAATTAAAACCAAAAATGTAAGTAGAAAGAAATTTAATTAAAGATTCTCTTTTTAAAGATTACATGGTAATTTTATTAAAAAAAATTTTTTTTTGAGTCTAAATATAGTTATATTAAGATAATCTTTCTTGAGTTGTAAAGAGGGCTGTAGTTAGCTGGTGCAACTTGCAGTATACAACTAGAATTTTGTGGCCGGATCTTAGTTTAAAAAGATCCAAATGCATACTTTCCCTCTCTAGACCTAAAATAAGATTTGGGGTTATTATGGATACTGTGAAATTGTACTGCAGTATTTGTACTTAGAAAATGATTACTTTCTCTGAACCTGTGCTAGTCTGTCAATGAAAACAACACGGAAATATCTCAATAATTTCTTTTTTCAAATTTAGGTCAACTCTCTGATATTAATCTGAGAAGCTTTCATAGTTTCTTCCGTTAGAGTTGCATGATCGTAGAATAAATCTAGAGAAAATTAAAATCTAGATAATCTCTATTCGAATAGCTTCTCCTACGTTTTGAGGGTACACCACGAACCTAGTTTAGTGATTACTGATGTGTTTGCTCAGTCTTCAACAGTAAAAACAAAAAAAAAAGTAATTATGAACATCTTTTTGACTAATTCAATTTTTCAAATAAAATTGGCTATTCATTTTGTACAGTGTAGTAAACTGAGTCATTCATTAATATTTTAATATAAACAGCACCGATCTGCTATTTAGTTATATTGTTTTAAGGTTATAGAGATAATGAATTAATGATAAGTATATCTGATTTTATACCTATACAAAGTTTAAAACTTTCCCATATAAAAATTACTTTTTAACTTACTATTAGTTTGTAAGCATTTCACTATATAAAAACGGAATACATTCACAATGTAAAATTCAATTAGATAATAACAATTGAATTAATTTGATTTTTCTAATTTTCCATACTACGATTATATTTCAAACTAAAAGCAAAGAATTTAAGTAAAAAAAAAATTAAAAAAAAAATTCAATGATTATATTGTGAGATGTGACACTTTCTTTCTCTGTGTCTTTTTTCAAGCATTGTAATTTTTAATATTGAATTTCTAATTCTTTTTTGCGTTTTTTTTTTGTTGTTTTTTTAGTTTTTTTATTTTTTTATAAACAAAAAGGGAATGATAAAAAACTGAAACTTGATTTTTTATTTCTTTAGTTTCTTGTAAACAATTTTCTTTTAAAACTTTTACACTTACCAAAACAAATTTAAATTTAAAAAAATAGTTTTATGTACGTGTTTACTAATTTCTTGTTTTGTTTTATTTTTTGTTGTTTTTTTTTTTAGGTTTCTGCACAAATATGCATATCTTATTACTATAAAATTATATTACGTATTATCTTTTATTTAAAGTAATTTTATATCATATATTACACATTTTAAACTTGAATAAGGTTTAAGGGACATATATATATTTATAGAAGAAAAGTGCAAAACGTTGAAAATGTTACTCAAAAGATTTATTAAGAGGAACTGAGACAAAAAGAAAAGGTAACAGTTGTAACGGCTACTGTCACTCTTAGCAAAATAGTAATAATAATAGGCGAATTAAGTGTTTCCTTACAGTCCCACTCCCAATTTAATATTTCCGCATCCTTGTCCGTATTCTTTCCTATCGCTATTCCCTATCCAATATACTGCGTTAAAAGGTAGGGGTTGCATCCGATTATATTGGCTTAAGGGGGAGGTGGGTTTAGTCAGTAAAAATCTGACACTACCAAAGGCGAATTTTTGGTGTCTTTGAAAGATTCCCACCTCCCTTAGAAGAAAAAAAAAACAGCCCGATTGAGTGAAGATCGTAATACTGATAGTTAGTATTCTAGTTGTTGAATGATTATTCTGCCCATAATTGATATAAAATACAGCTCATAAATAAAGAAAATGAAAAGGGATTCATGAACTTTATGAATCTGTTAGTTGTTGGTTAAATAAAAAATTCCAACTATAGACGTTCCACTTTAAAATCAGAGCATAAGCACGTTACTTATATGGAGAGTGCGCTCCGGTCGCTCTTTTAAAGTGAGACAGTTTTAATAAACTGTCATTTTTATTTTAGTGACATTTCAAATTGTCAATAAAGAAAGATAAATTTTTTTGATAAGCGTCCAAGTTTTATAAACAAAGTTTAGATTTTATTAACAACGTTTAATTTTCTTTTTTTTTACTTTACTTTTTGATTAAAATGATGGAAGATGTTTTTTATAAAAATAATGGGGAAGAAGTTGTGCCAATGTTTTCAGATAAAACTTTAAAATTGCACTTTCGAATAAATTCCGAAATTTTTGATATTTTGTGTAACGAAATACATTTAATTTATAAAAAAAAATTATAACTTTTGTTTGTTCAACAAACGTCAAAATGTATCTGTCAATTTTTAATGCTTAGTCGTACTTCACATATTTGTTCTGAGCCTGCTTTGATTTAATAAAAAAACACAAACTACAAGGTCTGAACGTTCAGATCTAAACAAAAAAAACAATACTATTATTTATTTCATGCTCTGATTTAAAAAAAAAAACACCTTAGGTAATTATTATTTTGATTGGTTCCGTGCTGTCGAGAATTAAATGATTCTGAAGATAATCGTTCACTTAATCCGTAAATATTGCAATATCTGAAAGATTAGTCTGTAAAATATCACCTACTTCAGTTTAATCTTAGAAGAAAAAAACACTAAAAAAGAAGAGTTTTAGTAGGATAACAAATCTATAGTTCTATAGTTGAAACTAAGAACCTGGTTTTTTTATTGCACTCAATATGTTTATTGATTGATTTTCAACGTTCCAAACTAACTATAGAACTTCATAAATTCATAAAAATTGAAATTGTAAAATTCTGGATAAATAGTTCCAGTTAGTCGCAGTTTTTTATATGTTTTTTACATCCTATTTATGTGTATCTAAGTACCTATTGTACAAAAAAAAAAATAGTTAAGACAAACTGATGAAACTGTTTTTTTTTTTGTGATCACATTTTTTTAAAGTGTACTAAAAAAGTAGAAAGCATAAAACAAAAAATTTGAAACGGTTTAAAAAAAGAAAAAAAGAAAAAAAAACCAATCTAACAGATAAACAAATAACATTAAAAAAAAAAAATTATATAAAAAAAAAAAATGGGAATTTGAGAAAGAAAATGAAATTGTAGAATCGGTAAAATAAAGAATTCATTCAAGAAATGTGTAAACTTGTCATCCATCCTATATTACATTTTATATAAGATTCAAAGGCCGAAGATGTGACTTTTTGTTTTTTCTTTTTTTTTTGGTTATTCTTGTTTTTATTTTGTATAGTGAATCTTCTTTCCATCATGCAACAAAACAATTCTACTATATGCCAAACAAAGAAACAAACAAATAACAAGCAACAGAAATTGTATATTTTATACAAAGCTAATGTTTGTTTATATTTGAAAATTGAAGAAAAAAAAAATTTTTTGTCTAATGAAATTCTAATGAAAATCACATGTTTTCATTAGAAACGATTCCAGAAAAAGAAAAATAAAAATTAAATGAAAAGAAAATTCTTATAAAAACAATCAACCTGAAATGGAAAACTGTAAGTATACGTTATGTACAAAGATGAAGAAAAACTATCATCAGAACCTTCAGAATATCTTTAGATAATATTTAAAATTGTTTGAACAAAACAAAAAAAAAAAAATATCTACATACTTATCAATATAATATATATGAGATTTAATGATGGGGATATTCAGATGGTATGCTTTAATACTATACGCCCTAAACAGGGCATAACATAAAAGCCAGAATTAAAAAAAAAAAAAAATGCCATATAATTATATCATGTATTCAAAATCATATATAGGTGTGTATATATATGTATTTAGTTATATATTCTTAAATATTGAAATCCATGTGTGTACATATATGAAACCGGATAGATCCGACGACAAAAAAAGAAGCGGAAAGAGATTTGAAGGAGGAGTAGCCAACAATTTTATATATATGTATATATATATATATATATATATATACATATATATCTACTACTTAGTTAGTGAAAATGAGAAAATTTTTAAAAATGTTTATATTTTCCCTTTTGTTTCTGGTTCTGTTTAACTAACTCTTTTGTTCTTTAGATATAGATAATGGATTAGCAGCTCTTTATCAAGAATAAATAGAACCACTGAGAAAAAAGAAGACCATAGAATGAAAGAAGGTTGAATAGAGTTCATTGACATTGTTTTTTTTTTTTTGTTGAACGTTTTTTGATTTTTCTTTTATCTGTTGTCGTTTCTTTCTGTTTTTGATGTTTTAGTTTTTAAAGGATTTCTTGGACTAGGATAGACATGGATTAGGATATTGTTTAGAATAACACAGACATTAATGACACAGACAGGAAGCTATCGTTTCTAATGATATTTTAAAAATTATGGAACATTTTTTAATTTTTTAGTTATTGTTGTTTTAAAGACAAATTTTCCGAGTAATCAACAAAAAATATAAGTATATATGTATATATATGCTATTGGTTGCATTGTTTTTATAACCTTTGGATAGAGTTCAATGTAACATTTACGGGAAATGCTTTTTTATTTTTAATTTTTAAAGATAAATCTTAAATGAAATTTTGAAATTTTATTAATTTCAAATGAGGTTTTCTTAGGTTATGTACCTTTTGGTTGAAGGTTTTTATTATACTTACTTATATACTTAATATAAAAATTATCTGTAATGCTCGTTAAAATCACCAGCTATACATAATTAATATATTTTTATAGATTTCTTTTATTGAATGTAAATTATTGTAAAAATTTGTCACATTGAAAAGTTTAAATTTGAAAAAAAAAAAAAAAAAAAATTCTACTTACAAAATACATACTTAATGGCAGAATATTTAATAAAAAAAACATTAATTACCTTGAATAAATTTATTAATAAATTTAAAATTAACAATAAGAAGTTAAGTAATAACTTTTGAAAAGAAAATTCTTTAAATTATTTTTTGATGACCATCTTTTAACACTTTAAAATAATTTAACTATATTTTTATTTTAAATTTATTTTTTTATTTTTTTAATATAAAATAAAAAGTTGTAACTTATAATACTGACCTTATGTAAAAAGAAAAAAAAAAAAAACATTACAAAAAAAAAAAAGAAAAAAAAAACTTGTATGAAATTGATTTTTTATAAATATAAGCATATTAAATTTTAATTTTTTATAAATTACCATAATTTACTTATATGTTTTCTATATTAACCCTGAATTCTTTTAATCATATGTAAAATTTATTAACAAAATTTTCAGAACTTTTCACACCCCACTAAGTATATAACTCTAAACTAAAATATGTAACGTATAAGTATGTATTATCGACCTGTTAACGCTTTTTCTGAAAATAAAACTTATTAAACACATAATGCCTTTATAAATATTTTATTGAATGTTTTTGTAAAATAAAATTGTGTAGTTTAAAAAAAAAAAAAAAACATTAAAATGCTTAAAAAAATGTCAGAAAAATATTAAACTTCTATTTTTATATTAAAAGTACCAATTATGTACATATATTACCGACTTAAGCATTTTTTTGTTGATCTATTACCGACTTTTCATATACGTATTATCCGACTACTGAAATCAATAAAAATAATTTTTTAAATTAAAAATTCAAATTTATTTATAAAATAATAAAAATTAAAAAAATATAAATTAATTAATTCATAATATCATAAAAATAAACCAAAAACAAAATAATATAAAAATAAATTCATAATATCACAAAAAATTAGAAAATACTTAATACACAGTTTTCCAAAAGTTTCTTCTGTTCCTTTGTAAAAATGGTGGAAAGGCAACTTTTTTTTTTACATCTGGATATTTACCTTTAATTTTCTCTATTAAAGTAGATTTTGGTATTTTTTGAGATAAAAAATATTGTATATTTATACGTTTTCAACAATTTTAAAATTAAAAATTAAAATAATTCAAAAAAAAATATTACTTTAAAACCAGAAAATGTTTGTACTAGTATGAAACTATGCACTTAAATATCACATAAATATAAGTTTTCGCGATTTTTTTTCTACATTTCTCTATTTTTTCTAATGTATTATATTGAGAAGAAAAAAAAGTTGTTAAAATACCGTACCCCGTTTATAAGTGATGAAATATTATTTTCATTAAAAATAATAGATTATAAGTCGGTAATACGTATTAGGTCGGTAATAGGTACTTTTACGTTACTTGAATATGTTATGAGTTATGAATTTATAAAAATTTTTCTCCTCAATTATAAAGAAGTTTACCCAAGTATAGAATTGGTATTTTAAATTATAATTGGCAATTAATGGTTAATAAGAATTTTATAACTGTACATAAAAGATTTGTCATCATTAAAATTTCTTTTCAATAAAATAAGTATTTTTTTTTTATTTTTATTAAATACTTTAAGGCCACTTCACACTATTTTTATTATTAGTTATATGACTTTGAATGTGTATTGTATTGTAACTAGAAATATCATAATAGAAGAGAAATCATATATAGTGTGAACGTAAAAAAAAGTGACATCTTTATGTTATAACGTTGTAAGAATATAAGTATCTATATTCAAATGACAAATTTCATTTTACCGATCGTTTCGATAACTTTTTGTATTGTCAAATAACAAAAACAAAATGAAAAGAAACAAATATAAATATATATAGGTATATACTATTTTATTATTTACTTAATTTATATTACAAAATAATTAAGTAAAATCTTTTTTTTTTTTTAAGCAAAAATTTAAAATTATTTCACTTTTAAGCTTTAAATACAGAAAAATACTTTGACACTATTACAATACAAAACAATGAACTCAAAATAGATTTTTATCGATATTCTATTCATTTTTCCCACTAATCAGCTGTTTAACATACTTAAGTAATACATTCCAAAAAGTCATATGATACAAACATATAATCTGAAGTGGTTTTAAATTAAGATTATAACATTATAGATTTATTTGACTTAAGTTCAGTATTTAGGTGTCGGATTCGATCTTTTTCTATTTTTGTACAAAAAAAAAAAACAATTAAAATAATAAATTTCAGTGAAGGTTTCGATTGTTGATAGAACCATTAAGACTTTAATATTGACTTTTAAAATATTCATGTAAAATTTAAATTACTGTAAATATCTTTTAAAACTTCAAAATTATAAAATTTATAGTTTACCTTCCTTGATGATTCGATGTTCTTTCAAATAATATTCCAAACTTGGAAATGTAATTTTATTGGTTTAGACTGTAGGTACATGGTGGTTTTGAAAAAAAAAAAATTTTTTTTTTTTAAACCGGTACATTTTTTTAATTTGCTTGTTTTACTTTATTGTCGCTCCAATGGACACACAACTGTTCATTATGTTTGCTATTTTTTTATTTGTACAATATCATAAAAAGATCGAATTCGATCTAAAGATCTAATTCGAAAAGATTCGAATTAACTGTACGAAATTTCGAATTTGTTTTTTTAATATCTGTTTAAAATATCTATTGGTTTGTTAATATAGTTTAGTTATATAGTTAATATAGTTAGTTATATAGTTAATATAGTTGAATTGTTTAAGATAGCTCTCTTTATGTGCAGCCATAGTTGTAATTGTTGGCTTTCTTCATCATTGGTTAAATACTTATAAACCAGTAATCTGTTTTTTGTTTTAGTCAGCCCTACTTATTTTTGTAAAAGGTCAAATAGTAACTGTTTTCTTCAATGTTTCCTCTATTTGTTATTTTAGATTTAGAATGTGTGGTTATTTTTGTAAAATAAAATGAAATATATATATATATAAAAATGAAGTATATTTTCAATTATTAAGTAAATTGTAAAATGTTGTATGTATTTCGAATAAACAGAATGGAATAATAAAAGTTATTACCTGCACAGAAATGCATATCCTTAATTTAACACACATTCTTAACACCATTTCCACAATATAAAATCAAAATTTCTTTTTTTTTTTTTCCCTATTTCTGAATCATTGTACTACTTAGTATAGTTAACTTATAACTATTGTGTAGTGGTTAGGATGCTTATCACATTATGACTGTATTCACATATGGTATTCTAGAAACGGATCTCTGGTTACTTGGTATGTTTTGAAAATTCACATCTCTCGCAAAGAGAAAAAATAGTCGCAAAATAGATGCATATTTTATTGAATTAACTCCACCACCCTTTTGTTTAGGTATTCGAAACCAAGATGAGTTCTTGTTAATGTTATTATTAAAAAATATCTAAAATGTTTAATTAAAATAATGTTCCATTCCTAATTTTTATAACATTCTATAGAATTAAATTGAATTTCTTAATTATGTTTCTGAAATTATTTAAAATAACCTTTTGTTTTTTTTTTTTTTAATACTCAGTAAAAGTGATTTTTTAAGGATTAAAAATTAAATACTTAAGTATAATTACTTCAAGTACTATATTAAGTATAATTATGTAAACAATGTACTTCTATAGGTAGGCACATATTTAAAATACTTAAAATGGAAAGATATCCTTTATTAAGTATCTCGTATAACTATATAAGTATATATGTTGTATTAATAATTATTATAATTAAAAAAAAAACTGAAATACAGTCAGGCTCTCTAATCAATTTAGAAATAAAATTTATATGGATAAAATAGAAATTGTTTTAATATTATCAAAAGATCTGCATTTAAAAAGAATATGATTACTTACGGAATTTAATATATATAGTTACAAAAATAACATATACTTAAGTCAGGTTTTTTTTCAAAAGTATTTTTATTATTGGAATGAATCAAATGTTTAATAGAAGACACGTATTCTATTTTAAAACATATAAGTCATATTCAACCAGCTTACTTAATATACACTGCCCTATTTTACATTCGTTGCAAAAATAACTTAAATCATTGAGTTATGATGTTTTTGTCGGTATTCATACTATTTTAAAAATAGTGAGTTACATTGTTTTTGAAATATTCAATTACATAATACTTATAAGTATAGTATATACTTCTTACTTATATGAAATAAAATAATCCAACATATCCAATACATATCCAACTAAACATGAAAAGGTGACGAAAGTTATACTCTGCAACTGTTGGTGAGGTGAGTAACTGTACTCTGTAAAAGGTATATATGCTGTCTTATATTAACTTTTAAAGTTTTAACTATAGCTTTGGCATAATCTACTATCTAGTACTACATATGTTCTTTTGTCTATTCTTTATAATCCCGCTCTCGCTTTTCTTCAAACTTTACATGTGCTTAGAAATGATTAAACATGTTACGTTATAGTCCCTGTTCCCGATGACAGCATTTTGGGAGTGAAATTGTCTTCCTAAGTGTAATTTTGTAAATTTTTTTAAGAATGGTATACTTTTAAATCCTCAAAAATTTAACATTAGTTAGTGGTTATTTTTTGAATTTAGTTAGTTAGTAATGCTTATCTTCTTCTTAGTTGGCAAATAAAAATATGTACTTACATTCAAATTTTTTTTTTCTATTTTGTAACTAAAACTATATTTGGAATTTTTTAACAAAATGCATATTTTTAGATAAGTAAAGATAAGATATTGGTAAAAGATCTCTTGTGTTCAAGAGATATATGATGGCACTTTGATGATGACATTATTGGGAACCCGAACCATCAAAGGACATGTTTATTCATGTCCAAGAAATATTTGAACAAAATTGGGAAAAAGTTTGAAAGCGGGAGTTTAACTAAATTATTGAAGTTCTTAGAAGTTGCGGGATCCCTTGTGAAGTATATTTTAGATATATATACATATATAGAAATTTATAAATTATACTTATAGTATAGCATATTTTTCTTTCAATTATAATTAAGTAAGTATATTCTTTAAAAGCAAACTTAGAGTGGGATATCTATACTTAGAAATCAGAACACCACCTTCCGTAAATGTAGAAAATATTTCAAATCATTGTACTAAAATTATTTTAAATATTAAAATCATTGTAAAAAAGAAACAAATCATTCTAAATATAATTCAGAATATATAACTACTTAATGATTACAACATTGTGACTAAAAATGTAATGCTATTAAAGTTAAATGCATGTAAGTATTCGTATAAATTTGTAATCACTTTTATGTTGTACGTACAAAATTTGTAATTTATCTTCTTTCCTTCTTAAAGTAATGACTGTTTTCTTTCTTTTTTTGTTTTATTTTTTCGATTCAACTTTTACTTCACCTTCCGTGTAAAAGAAAATACATACATAAGTAAGTATATATATACCTTTCTAGATGTCCTGTTTAGATTAACTTGTCTGAAAGAAAGAAAGAAATCAAATAAGAACATTATTTTGGTAAAATTCCAAAAAATGACTATACATTGTATACGTAAATTTATTACGTCTTTTTTTTTCGATTTAGCACTAAGTAGTAATTTTTACATATACAGAATTTAATACATTGTGCAGTACTATAAAACAATGTATGTATATACATATGTACTTATATATATGTACATACTTATGTGTACTTATTCACGATAATAAAACCTAAGACAATAATAAATTTTGATAAGTACTTATTTACTTTTAAAAAATAAAATTATCATTTTTTTTTTCTAATGTGGGTCAATAATATGAATGGTGGTTGGTTAGTTGGTGGTGGTTAGATACAAAAAAAAAAGTGATTAACTAAATACATTTTAATTTTTACTTTAGTAATAAAATTTTGAATTTTATTAATTTTATTCTTGTCATGATGTGTTGTATATTCTTTTTTTTATTACTTATTTATATTAAATATTCGTTAAATCTTGAATGGGTCTGCTAAGTTATGTCGATTTTTAAAATTTCAATTCATAAAATGTCGATGCTAAATATTATGTCAACTTGTACAATATAACGATTCTTGAAATGTCAATTCTAAAATGTTGATTTTTAAAATATCGACTTTCTAAAAGTAAAAAATTTTCGAATAAAAATTTATATGTAAATTTTTTAAATTTTGTCGATATTCTAAGAATCGAAATTTTCTCAGTCAATATTTTGGAAAGTCGACATTTTAGTACAATCGACATTTTAGTACAATCGACATTTTTGGAAAATTTAATGTCAGTCGACTTAATGGAAATTTTTTATCAGTCGACTTCTATATAAAAATCTATAGTTATAAAATAAGGGTCCCATCTTGAATATTATTGTAAATAACATCTAACATGGTAACTACAAGTATATATTTTGAAAATTAAAGCTAAAATTATTTGAAAGAATATTTTCTAAGAAAATCCATCCCTTTTGTGATTGAAAATTATAAAGGATTTGTATATAAAATTGCCAACTATGTAATTTTGCGTGTTTATTCCCTATATCCTATAAATATATGTATATGTACTATGTAGTTATGTATGTATCTATTTCAAAATCTGAAAAAGGTTTGATTCTGTTTAATTATGTATAGATTAAATCACCCACACACTTATAATTAGTTTTTTGACTTTTAAATTATTTTGTGTATATACATAAAATGTTCACATTGACCTTGAATATACTGTTAAGTTTTACATGAATGAAATTGTAAAAAGATAGTGGGTGGTTGCATGGGGCAGTGTAATGAATGATTTAAATATCTTATATTTATTTATTTATTTATTCTTTTTTTTTTTGTAACCTGAGAGAAATTTATATTAGTAAATTAGATTTTAATACTTACTAAGTAATTTTAATCAAATCAATATTTTTTTTGTGATATCTTAAGATGCAGGATACATCTTAAAAGGGAAATTTTTAGAGTTTCTTGATAGTTATACTTAAGTATGACAAAATGAATGTCCCCCAGTATAATCAGAATAATTCAGACATGATGAACATGAACTTATAAAATTTATTTACGTACTTTAGAATGATCCATAAATAATTAAAAGAAGAAAGATTTTAAGTTTTAGAAGTCGGTTTAAAATCGTAAGCAGAGATAGTAGAAATAGGATCGATAGGGTAGAATAAATACGATTAAATACGATTAGAATGGACAATCAAAGATTCATTATAAGTAGGTAAGTATTATGTGGATGGAGGTAATTAAAAAATTTAATTTTAATTGCAGAGTAAAAAAAAAAATGTTTACATAATATGATTTGACTGTTAATGGTTACTTGTATAGATTTTAGATATTTTATTTTTTTTTTTTTTTTCTTCTAAGAATTAATTTTTAAAAATTTTATTATTGAAGTAAAAAATAAATTTAAAAAGAATTAAAGATTAAATAAATTTTTTTTTTTTTCCTGTGAAAAAGTTTTACTTTAACTCTATTTATACTTAATTTAATTCTTCAGAAATAATTTTCATTATTGTTTTATAAATATTTTTCTTAAGAACACTTTCATTAAAATCATTTTTTATATAGCATATTTTAAACTTTTATTTCAATACTTACTATTTTTTCTTCCATTAAATTTTTTTTTTTGTTTTAAATATTAATTAAAATCACTTAAAAAAAAAACATTTTTCTTAATTGTGTGGAGTTTGTAGCAAAGTACAAAAAAAAAAAAAAAAACAATTAACTATGAAAAAAAAGAAAAATTACCTTAAGTATAATTTATGCTAACCATGTACACATATAAGTGAAATACATAAAACTTTTCTTCTCTATGCTGATTACAAAAATATGACCGTGACACGTGATTTTATAGAATTTATCTCAATTGAAACTTTGTACTTATTATATATATATATACGTACATAAGTATGTATATAGAGCTATACATTTTTTTAATTGATAATTTTTTTTTTTTTGTTTTTTGTCTAATAACTAAATGAAAGCTTTAAAAATTTATGGAACTGTCAGAAACATAAAAAAAAAAAAAAAAATTAAACAAAAATATCAATTTTAAGAATTTATTATAAATTAAACTTAGAAAAACAAATTTTTTCTCTACATTTAATACTAACTTAGTCACCTATACGTAAAGAAAAATTATTTTTTATCATTTAAAATAATATTTTAAAACTGTAGAGTTACATGTTTTATGTTACCCGTTATAAGATATGTTTTATGGGCGTCTCCATGGATATCCTGAAAAAAGAAAAATCATCTTCGAAAAAAATTCTGAATAAGAACTTAATTCTGAATTAAGAAAAATCTTAAAAAAAAAATCTTGAACAAACTAGAAAATAAAATCTTAAATTAAAATTATTTATTTTTGAAATGATTTGAAATTTTGACACCAATTATTACAAATTATTGGAATCTTGATTTTGTAACTGACTCTAAAATCCTTTTTATAATTATTTATTATAAAGTGAACTTCCTGTGTAGAACTCCGTACATGGAAAAACTCCGTAGAGCTCCAAAATTAGCAAGAAAAAATTCTGCCCCGCCCTCAAACCACCGCTAAAAAAATTTATTGAAATCCAAATTTTGTAGCCAACTCTAAAATCCCTCCCAAGTAATTATTATTTTTTTTTTATATAAGTATTATGTAGATATTACAACAACAAGTCATTTATATAATACATATACAGTATATATTTTTCTTTTTCAAGATTTTTTTTTTCAGAAAAATAGGGTGCTCCCTCCGTTTTATGTTATTCTTTCTACAGAGTAGTCTAATTAGTTGTTTAACACTTTCGTGAATATAAATAAGAAATAATCTGTATGAATCTAAAGATTTCGAAATAAAATTTGAATAGACTAACTAAGTAAATTAAATTCATATAAAAGATAAGATACCGTGAAGATAAAATGAACCGAAATTTTTTCTCTATTTTGTTACTGTTTCCAATATGTGTATGTTAAAATATATTTCATTTTAATCGATTTGACAGAGTACATTTTTTTTTTTTTTTGTATACATAAGTAAATTTCAATTAATTTGATTTAAATTTCATTTTTGATATTTGCAATTTTTCAATCAAAATTTAAAGCCAATTATAATTCCTTAAAAAATAGAAAAAAAAAAAGGCTTCAGTTCAAAAATTGAAAATTGAATTTTTGTTAATGCAAAACAAATTACTTTGAAAATCAATAAAAAGTTTTAAAAGTATCAAATTTTTTATTTACTTATTTTCAAAAAAAAAAAAAAAAAAATCTAAAAATCTTTAACTTTTTTACTTTTGTTTTTTTTTTTTTCTAGATATTTAAATTTTATTACGTATAGCTTTTATGTTTTCTTACCTTGAAATTTAATTTGAATTCAATTGGTATTGCATAGTTAATAGCAAATTCCACCTCCCATTTTCATTATCGTTATTTTTAATTATTATTTTTTTTTTTAAATGAGTTAAAAAAAAAAAGTACATATTTATAAAAAAAAATTTTCATTCTGTACGCCTGCCTGTCTATCTTTTGTATCCCGCCTATCTTTTAGAAACGTCTAAAATTATAAACTTGATATTTTTAAGCAAATACGTTCTTTCAGAGCATAACTTAACTTTTGTCACCGTTTGTGAAGGACAATATAGGTCAAATGCATTAAATTTAGCTGGAACTCAAATCTCATTGTTTCAAACAAAAATACGAGTTTTGTTTGAAAAAGTGAAATTTGAATTTAAGTTTAAGAGTTTAAGTTTTATGTAATCGAGCCAGTGCGTTCATTGGAATTTTGTTATTTTAAGACATATAAGCTGACCTGAATTTTTACCAATCTATAAAGTTTTTCTTATTAAATAGTATGGTGCAGAGTTTATCTAAAATTCCAAAAAAAAAAAAATTGGTGTATAAGTATAGTTATTTTGATTTCTCAGAAGTTTTCTTACAAAAAAAAAAAAAAAAAAACTAATTAAGTACTAATTTGGAGTATAGATACTACATCCGAAAGGAAAAGGAGTCTCTAAATTCATTATTTTCTTTATTTATTTTTTAAACTGAAACTATATTTATATGGGCATACGTTAAGAAATTTTAATGCAAAAATAGTCACAATTTTTTATAGAATGCTTTTTATTGTTACTTTGAAATGCACGTCTTTAAAAAAAAACTGCTTTTACATATACTGCCTTGATTTTTTTATAACAAAAAAAAAATATCTAAAAGTTTATACGTAGGTATATGTATGTTATACTAAAGTATATGCAAAAAAATAAAAATTATTTTTAAAACAGCAGCTTGTTGAATATTTTATTTTTGTTTTGTTTTTTTTTTTTACCTAAAAAATTTTAAATTGATTTTTTAGCCGTAAATTGCCTTTAATGGAAAATAAATAAAGTTAAAAAAAAAAAAAACAACTTTATTTTTATGCAAATTTCTAACTTTACTGCCAGTCTATTGACTTTTTTTTTTTGTTTAAAATTTTATAAGTAAATGTTTTAAATGGATATATGTATGTGTACACGTATGTTTGTAAATAATAAAATAAAACAAAAATATATATACCTACTTATATATATTTCCTAACAACAACTTTAAAAAAATATACTAGTTATAAGCAAAAAAATAACATATGTAACATTAAAATTAAAAAAACAAAAAAAAATTAAATTTAAATCAATTCACCTAAACTCTGTATATATATATTTATGTATATGTATATATATGTGTATGTATTTATTTAATACCTACTCCTATACTTATCTATAAAATTAAGTTTTATTGCATGAAAATTTAGAAGACTTATATGCTATTTAATTAAAGCTGTGTAATATTATATTTATATACATACTTATATACTTATTAATAATACTTAATATACTTATATATCTACATATATGTACATAAAAATTTATTTTATTGTTATAAATCATACATAATAAATGAACATTACTTATGTTTGATTTAATAATTATATGTTTGATTTATTTTATATATACATACGTATATATATATATATTTAACAATTAAATGTTTATTTAAAAATGTACTTAATGTTACCAGTGATTATTAAATTCTTTTTTAATTGTCAATTTATTATAAAATAAAAAAAAAAATAAAAAATTTAAAAAAAATATATACCAAAGGTTAGGTACTAATGAATTTTAATATAAAATATATTAAGTAAGTAGATGTGAAGCTTCACCCATTTTTTTTTTTTTATTAATTGAAAGGGATTTGTAAGAAAACGTCAATTTCATTTTAATTGTTGTTTTTTCACTAAAACTTTTTTTCATTAAAACTTTAATTAATTAATATAAAAAATTAATAAAATATAAAAACCCCCTCTGTGTTAACTCCTTATGTGTTGTATTATTTTAGCTTTTATTTATGAAATTAGATTCTTTTACTTAGACTTTACCTCTACTTAGAAAAATTACCTAAGTACTTATACTTAAAAAAAATCACACTTTAAAAGTTACATTTGTTTTGGAAAAATGGACGATCCATCATCAGATGAGTACTTCACGTAATGTTTGAATTTTTAATGTATATGGGAAATTTATAATATTCCAAAATCGTATCAAAATGTGAATACATGATTCTTTTTCTTCTTGAGCTCCAATTACTGGATATTTACCAATTACTGAATGTTTACCATGACATTTTTGAAGCTCTCTATCCTACGATGTATGGATTACTTCTCGTCATCGTTTGGAGATCCGTTCATTGCTTGTTGTTTGTCAGACGGGACATTGGACTTTCAAACATGCCTTCTGCCTTCAATTTTACAATAGTTATCTTTATTTAAATTTGTTTTTTTTTTGTTTTATAAATTTTTAAAGAAATATTAGAAAAAGATACCAGAAAGTTTAATTTTTCTTAATTATAATTTATTGTAAACTAAGAAGAGTTGTTTAAAATGGAAATATTTTAAATGTTTATAAATATAAAACTAATATCTATAAACTAATTATTATAAAAAGGAAAACTAATTTCTATTGCAAAAATGGTGCATATTTAAATAACCGTAATCATTTTTAATTCTATATTTTGAAATGTATATCTTCTTTCGTGGTAAGAAGTATGCCAAATTCTAGAGACTCTTAAAAAACAATGAGCGCATCACGTAAAAATGTTATTTCAAAAATTTAACATACTTATGTATGTATAGAAACCAAAACAAATATAAACACAAATAGTCATTACAATAATTACTTAAGTAATTAAGAGTTGAAGAAGTTTTAACTTTAATGCAGAATTACTGCCGGTTATATTATTTTGTTGTTGTTGCTCATATTCTAATGGAAAACCTAATAAATAAACAAATAAAACTTTTGAAATATTTAAATAGTATAAGGGTTTAATTCATGATACAGTTTACAATTTTAGAATCCATCGTTTAACTTGAGGTCCCATGCAAAAAAAAAACTCAATTTCATCAATAATCGGGAGAGTCTAGTGTTGTCGTTGTGAATATGTCTAAAGCTTTCGATATAGTATGATATGATCCAACGATGGCTAAAATGCTACTCCCGTAAAAAAAATTACTATACAAATAAATTTACATAGTTTGAAGAAATTTTATGGATACTTTTTGATATTTTAAAACCTTATGCTTGCGTAATAGCTATATGATCATTGTTTTCATATACTTATACGGTAAAATTTGAAAAGAGTAATTGTTTCACTAATTACATTCATGTAAAGCCTTTTTAATTTCTATTTCTTTAATCTTATATAAGAATATGTAGTTTGATTATCTGTTTTTTCTATCCATAAATTATGAAACAAACAAAATTATCAAGGCAAACAAAGCTCATAATATACAAAACTATAATTCGACCAGTAGTTATATATGGATGGAAAAATATGGACGTTAACTGTAGCAGACGAAAATAATCTAAGAGTTTTTGAAAAAAAAATCTTACGAAAAATTTTTGGCACCAGAAGGATGGAAAACGGCGAATATGAGTGTTGCAAATTATAAATTGGAAAAATGTTGCTCAAGATCGTGATGCCTGGAGAGATGTTGTGAAGAAGGCCAACGCTCACATCGAGCTGTAGAGCCAAAAGAAAAAGACATGTTTTCGGTGCATTGAAGGACTTAATTCCTAATTTTCTAAAATATGTTTAATAAATAGTTAAACATTTTACATTTACATATTTAAGTAATGAGTTGAGAAGTTGTTGAAGGGAAAGCAATTATATATTTCTAAATCAATAAAATTCACCTTAAATTTAATTAGGTAGAATAATTAAAAAAAAAAAATGTATATACTTAAGTATATATCATATAATTATTGACATAATATAAATACTTAAACAATATTTGAGAAGCATTGGTTCTTTTCATTTAATTCTTTACTTTTTCATTTAAAAAAAAAATGGAATAAAATTTCTAGAGTTTCATGTTCTATTCTTTTATATACTGCATGCACATATATATATATGCATACATATAAGTATATACAAATAATAAGTCAACAAAAATTGGTAAAACGTGACAATTCAATTGATTTGAAGATTTTTGTTTTGTTAAAATAAAATTTATTTCAATTTATTTCTTTAAAACTATTATTAAAAATTAATCTTTATCGCTGTTTGTTAACTACAATGTTTTTTTTTTGATTATTATTAAAGAATTGCCATTTTTGCTATAAATTTTTTTTTTTTAAATATTTTTGAACATTTTTTAAATTTTATAGTATAAAATTAAAAGAGTTTATTTCAAACTTAAATGAACCTTAAAATAATTTAATGATTGATCCTCTCCTCTCAATTTCATTTTTAGCAAATTTGTTAAAAAAAAAAATTATTTCTCTGTTTGAGACGGACCGCCGCCCGTCTATTACAAAACTTCAACACGGTTTGAGATAAAAACAAATAATAACAATTTTCTAGATAATTTACATTGTACTTATATACGTATAGATAAATCTCATAAGAAAAGAATGTCTACAGCACTGTTTAAAATTGGATAAAGCCTTATATATACAAATAGTTATAAGCTCAAGCTCTATTCTTTTAACTTGAAAACGCTAATAAATACAAAATAAATTTATTTTTGGCAATTTGGCACTTAAATTTACCGTTATGTTAAATATTTAAATTTAGATATAGGTATTTAAAATTAAAATTATGGCCTAGTGGGTAAAACACGCTGTAAACAACGAAAGAGTGTGGGTTCGAATCCCACACAGGTCGTAAGAGTTATTCCCCCTTACGACATTTACATCTACGCTTGAACAGAAAAGGATGTGCAATTTCCTGTCCACATTTTTTTTTTAGAGAGATAAAATCTTAAAGAATGATATGTTATATAAAATTTTTATTATTTCTTCCATTTGAGTCTATTTGAGAGTTACCACGGTTCAATAATTGAAAATTTACTAATTTTAGATATCTGTGTTAAATTTTTTAAAATTAATATGCAAAAATTAAAGCCTAAACATTACACATGTTATATTTTTAAATGTTTTAACAGTTTTTCTTTAACGTTTTTTAACAGTTATTTCGTTTCCTTAAATTATAGAAAAACTTTTTCTAGTTTTTATTTAAAAAAAAAAAAAAAAAATTCGCATTAAGAAAAATCACAAATTTTGTTATGAATATGTATATATCTACCATTTTTACTTTAACTGAAAACATTTTTACTTTAAGTGAAGACATTTTTACTTTACGTAAAGATTTTTTATTTCAATAGAACTTTTACTTTAAGTGAAGACATTTGTAATAAAAATTAAAGTAAAAAATTACATAAAGTATAACATATAGGCATATATACATACATAAATATCAAATACATAAACACTATGACTATGTATATATTAAATATTTATACAACATAAATTATTGAAGTAAAGATTAAAATAAAAATGTCTTCACTTAAAATAGAAAATATTTACTTAAAATAAAAAAGTGTTCAGTTAAAGTAAAAATGGTATATATATGTATATATATTTAGTTACAAATCTATTAAAACTTTTACTAATCCTTTTCGAAAATGTGCATTTGTAAACACTTTTATTTTTACAAACTACCTTGTTATTACATTTAATATTATGAAAAGATGAGCATGAAACAGTTGTATGCGTTCTTCTAAATATATAATACATATAACAAATAAAATTGACAATCATAATAATTTATAAGTTACATATAAATACTTGGGCAGTTTTAAAAAATCGTGAGCGTATTTAAAGCGAATATCTTATTTCATGTTTTTATTTTATTTTTATTTTATTTTTTTTTTTCAATTTCTAT
This sequence comes from Poecilobothrus nobilitatus, assembly GCA_947095535.1. Lineage (NCBI taxonomy): Eukaryota > Metazoa > Arthropoda > Insecta > Diptera > Dolichopodidae > Poecilobothrus > Poecilobothrus nobilitatus. The sequence continues at coordinate 171,457,919 of OX352773.1, forward strand.
AAAAAGGAAATTCGAATTTAACTTTTTTTTTTTTCTTTCTCTATATAAACTACTTTATAATTTGAGACAATTGAATTGTACCCAATTGAATAAATAAAAAAAAAAAAAAAAAACGTGTAGGTACTCTTGTATTTATACAGAAGATAGACATGTTAAATTGGATTCTTATTCTTTGCTAAATACACTTAAACAATATTATATTATATTAAGTGTAAATATATATATAAATATATATATAAGCAAATATTATTGCAATCTGTTTACAAAAAAAGAGTGACTTTACTGATATTTGATGACATTTTATAAATTAAAAGAAATTTAAGGTTTAGTGGTTATAGGGGACAATTTAAAATAAAATGAGACTTTAAAAATAAAGATTTGATTTAAAAAAAATAAATAAAAATAGAAAAATATGAAATGTATAATGAATACTGTTCACTATTAAATATCTTAATTTACTATTATATATATATATATTATATATAATGTACATGTAAAGTACTATATAAGTATTATGTTTGTTTTGTATGTTTGAATTGAAATTGATTACCCTCTAACATTTCGAGGCGTTATTTAAAAACAAAAAAAAAAATAGCTAATCTACAATTTCAATAGACAATAAATTAGATTGATAAAATTTATATATGTATATATATATATATATACAGGGTGTTCTACATTATAGGGCAAATATTTCAGAGATTAAAACTAGAAAAAAATTCTATAAGAGGGAATGGGGTTCTATTATTAGTCCTTTTCCAGATATTGCGATTTTTATGTTTTTTTTTTTTGTTTTATATTATTAATTGTCAAATAACTCTTCTCCCACGTGTTCCACAGAAGTTACCTTAGTCTATATTGAAAGTTTATTCTTCAAGCTTTCATCTGCTAAATTTTTCAAATTTATTGTTCTGGGGTAATTACTTTTTACTAAATACATTTTTAAAAATAATAATTAGACAATAAATCTTTTAGCAGATCAAAGCTTGACGAACAATCTTTCAAACAAAACTAAGTTATTTAGCTTCTGTAAAGAATTTGGATCAAGTGTTTTTTGGCAATTAATAATATAAAACAAAATAACTTGAAAATGACTAATAATAGACCCTCCCTCTTCACATAACATTTTTTTTTTCTGCTTTTAGTCTTAGGAATCACCTTTTGAAATATTTGCACTCTTATGCAGAACACCCCTATATGTGTACAATAAAATATGTATATATATTTAATTGTATCTTTAGTTTAACCCTACTTTGTAATTTTAATGATATTTTAATCTATTCTTTAAGTGAAATTATTCTTTGTTATTAAAAGAATGTTGCTGCCGCTGTTAAAATGTCGTTATTACTCTTTAATTAAAACAAAAAAAAAAAAATAAGTATGTAAGTAAACTATCATTTCATGTACTTTAAAAAATAAATTTTAAATCTAAAGATCTTTCAACTTAAGTATATGTATATATATATATTATATAGAAATAAAAATAAAAATAAAAAATAAATTAATTTGTATAAATCACAGTTAATTGAAACGCATTTATTACAATATTGTTACAGTTATAATTGATATAAAGTGATAGAGAAACTTTATTTAGTTATATATATATATACGTATATCTGTATTTTATATATATACATATATATACTTAATAATTTTGTTTTCTTTTTTATTTATTTGTTGTGTAAGTAATTTGAGAATTTAAAGTTATACTTAGTTAAAGAAGTGGAGAAGGAAACACTTCTTAAAATAAGATATAAGTAAGTTTAGTAGTATTTTTTTTATATTGGATGATGATGGCAAGTGAATAGATAAACTATAATGGAATCTGTATATAGATACTTGTTATATATACTTAGTTGTTGTTATAGTTGTATTTTATTTCAAGATACAATTTAAAAGTTTATTCAAAAAATTAAAATTGATTAGTGTATTATTGTTGCTACTTTTTTTTTTTTTTTTTGGTGTATTAAGTATGGAAATTATTGCATAACTATATATTATGTATAGTTCATTGTTCTTTTTAATTAGATTGATTTCAGAAGTTTTGTATTATATTTTATAAGTTGTATATTACATATTTTATTCGTTTTTATTTAATACTTATATACTTAAGTATGAAGTATATGAGTAATAGGTTAAGCAACAAATTATGCTATAAAAATTCGTGTGTACTCCATTATTTTACTTGATTTGCAAATTATTATTGGGTTATTTGATGTCATTTCAAAATCAAAGGTGAGAATTTTTTAGTATAAGGTAAATGGCTATATTATCGTCCTATTTTTTTTAGTCATGGCACAAAATCGACTAATTGGAAATATTTTTAAGGAAAAACTGTATAAAAGTATATACTTTATGAAAGGTTAGGCTCTCTGCCTTCTAACAGCGTTCTTTTTTTCGTAATTAAAATTAAAATTAAATAAAATAAATTAATTTGAAAAATTTTGGTAGCTTGTACATAATTTCGTCCGTCAAAAAATTTCATTTTCCTATATTGTCGTCCTATTGCTGTATCTAATTTCGTCCTATCTTTAAATAGGAATGAAGCCACTTTTTCCAATGATATGAAAAAGTAAAAAAAAAATCATTCATTTTAATATTTTTATAATTTTCATAAATTGAACAATATGTAAATAAAGTATAATTTATATCAATAAGTATTTAAATAAAATTAATTAAATTAAAGTCACAACAAAGTTGACAATTTTTTATTCCTCGAGATTGCTTAAAACGGTTTGTTTTCTTATATATGTCAAATTTCACCATTCTATTTTTTATTATTTAATAGAGTATATTTCGGTATTCCATATTTTTTACTGGCTGCATTTGCCGAAATTTCATTATTTTGAACGGCTTTCAATGCGTCTTGTAACCTTTCTATACTATAGTTTCTTCTCTTAGACATTTTCCTAAGTAAATATTCGTAAAAATAATCAAAAAGAAGCATAAAGTACAATGACCTATTTCTATGTACCAAAAATCGACCTAAACTTTTTTTTAAAAGTAACATGATAATTTGTGAAAAAAGGATAGGACGATAAATGGTTTTTACATTATATAGTAAAAAAAGTTTCAAATACTGATATTAATTTTAAAAAAAAAACGTGTTTTAAGAAGTAATAAAATAATTTTAAGAACGTTTACCTTAGTTAAGTAAAATTCGTCATATTAAAAAAATTTTTTTTTTGCTATTAGTTGTTATTAACATTTTTAATATATTTCCAATTGGCAGTCGTTTTCTTCATCTTCAATAAGATCCATAATATCACTTGTATAAACAAGAAAATTGGTATGTTATTTAGAATGGTGTCTTTACAGTAGGTACTTTACTAGTTAAGCAACTTCAATTTCAACACGATGTGTTGGAAAAAAAAAAAAAATATACTTAAAAAAAAAACAAAAATCTTGGGACAATGAAATCCTTGAATTGACGTCTTTTGTTTATTAAATTAATTTTGTAACCTTTTGTAACTTTAAAATCTTTCCTACATAATTATTTTTTTTACATACATATTTCAACAACAAAGCATTTATATATATAAAATCTTTAAGCATTTTTGAATTTTACCTTAATCTTTTTGCAATTTTGATATACTTAAACCCCATTGCATAAATTTTTCAAAAATCTTCAAAGAAGTAAGTAAGTACATATTGGATTATAAAATAAAATTATAGATTTTTTCTCATAAAGTTTTTTTCAGAATTTTGTCTATTCAAGATAATATCGTCATCCAATTTCTCGTCTAATTTTGTTGTCTAATTTTTAATAAAATTTTATTTCTTTTGATTTAAGGTCGGTACTGAGCTAAAATGGAATTTTTCTTTCTATGTAAACTCTATGTAAAAAAAAAAATGTCAAGTAAAAGCCAAGGATGCTGAAGAAAACAAAATATCTTTTCTTTTCTGAAAACCAACTTTGGACTCAATTCAAAAGGAAAATTTAATAATATTATATTTCCCAATATATAGCACTAAGTATCATCGATATTATATTGTGTTTTCAGAAATATATAAAGATAAAAAATATATTACTTATATTTCTTTCAAGGAATTTTGACTGTCAAAAAAAAAATGTACAATAATAAACATTTTTTATCTATAAAAAAGAACAAAGTATGTATGTTAATTGAACATACATATAAATTTATGTACTTTTATTTAATTAAAAACTATTAATTTTAGAAAAATATGGATGAATACTTTTTTGAAGATGTATATTGAAAGACTATTTTTTTTTGTAAAGGAAAATAATAATAATAATGTTAACTGTCAAAATTACTTTTGTGCTGAATAATTATATAGAAATAAATATAAAAGTAATTTGACAGACTCCTTTTGTATTTCTTTTTAGCTGAGTACTTATAATAGCTTTACCATTTTATAATTCCTTTTTTTCTTCCTTTCTACTCCTTTCAGGAGCATATGGTAATCAACTAAATTATTTATTATTTATATTTCATCAAGCTTCAGCTTTTAGAATCATTAAGTGCAGTTTCATAGATCGTTTATTATTCAGCTGTCCTAATTATACAAAACTATAAAACACAAACATTTTTACTTATGCGCCATCTATTATCGTATGCATGAATAAATTATATTTGTAGTAGTTATCATATCAGTTAACACTTATTACACTTTTTTGGTTATTATTTTTTTCATAACCATAATCATTACATGGTACATACATATTTATAATGCTTCTACATAAAAGTTTCAAATCAAATCATTGTTTTAATTAATATTTTAATGTCTGTTAAAATTATTAACTATTTACTCAAATAACTAAGTAAATATTTGAAGTTTTTAACTTAAATCATTTGATTGAAATATGGTTTCAAATCATTTTCATATGTAATAACATTTACTGCAATGAACATAAAATTAAATTCATATCTAATGTGTAATGAATTCTTCTTCACTTCTTTATTTATTATATGTAATTGTAACTTCTTTATTTATTAATGTATAATATGTATTTATTATATGTAATAAAGAAGTGAAGAAGAATTATATATTATTATGTGTAACCTTGAATCAAAGTTCACAATTTATGCAGACGACATAAATTTTGTATGTAAGGCTAAAATTTTAAACCAACTAGAAAATAACCTAAATAAAGATGTGGAAGTATTATGAATCCCAAAAAGACATATTACATTGTATTTATAACATCTAGGAAAAAGTATCATGAAATTACAATAAAAGTACGAGGTGTCACGGTAGAACTAGTTCAACATTTGAAATATCTCGGAATGACTAATAGATGAAAATCTTAAATGGGATAAACATATTAAACAATTAAAGAAAAGCATAATACCGATCATAATGGCAATCAAAAGAGCAAATGGTGTTCCAATCAAAGCCGCCAAATTAATATACAACGGGTACATCTTGTCAAAAATTCGTTACAATATATGCAGTTGGAGTAACAGTACAAAATTCCTGTCAATCAAATTGGTATGATGATGAAAAAATCGTTAAAAACATTATACAAATTGAACGCTAGATTGAGTATAAAGGTAATTATATGTAACCACAAATGAACTCGACATAAACCAGTTAATATACTTCGAAAAATATAAATATGTGTATAAAATAATAAACAAGAAAATGAAATCTTCATTAACAATTATAACAAGAGATAACGTGCACAATTACAACACTAGATATATAGAGGATATCTTGTGGTACCTAAAGCAACTACAACTAAGAATCTACAAGGATTAAAATGTAGTACAATAAAGATGTTTAACACTTTACCTATCCAACTAAAACGCAGCCAAAACTTACATGAATTTAAACATAGACTTAAGAAATATTTAAAAAGCTTTAATTAACTGCAATTAATTAAGTTCAAGAGAAAAAAAAAATTGTAATGTGATTTATAAACTTTTAGTTTTTAGTATTAGTTTAGATTTTGTTTAGAATTTAATTTCTTATACACAATTTTTTTATGTAAATTGTCTGAAATTAATAATAAATAAAAAAAAAATATGTACTCAGTAAGTATTTATGTATATATTTATCAGTAACTAAGTATCTCTCTCAGTAAGTATCTATCTATATATTTACATAAAAAAGATTTTTTAGTGGAATAATTATTTTATTATATTAAAAAAAAACATAACATTTTTTTCAAATTTAAAAAATCAAGTTTGAATTTTTTTTTTTCATTGAACCTTTACGAAAAAAAAAAAAAAAAATATTTATAAGTAATCTATTCAATCAATACACCTGATCACCATATCAACTTAATTTTCCAATCACAAAAAGAAAAAAAACAAAAACCACACAAGGCAATCAAAAACTTAAATTTATAGATACGAACGTTAAAACTTTTTTAGAAAATTTTAAATTTAAAAAACAAAAACAAAAATACGATCAACTTGACAAGGACATTCAGAAATTATTTCCAAAAGTATTGTACTTAATATCCATATAATATGTACATATATATAAAAAATTATTGTACCTGAAAATGTACATAACTAACTAACTACCTACCTAAATTGTTTATCCCTATTTTGTTATTATTATAAGGATTCGTTTCGCTTGGCTTATTTTTAATTTATGTGTATAATAAATGTTGCAATATCCTGTAAAACAAGGATATATACAAATATGTGTGTTTATATATACTTATTAACATATTTTTTTTTATTTTTCATAATACAATATAACTGTGAAACATCTTGTCGATATTATTATGATTATTAAAAATAGATTGCGTTTTAGTTATGGTGCTGAATGAGTTGAAAGTTTTTTTGTTATAAAAGTGTAAAATAAAATCATTCTAGTAGAAAATTGAAAAAAAAAAAAATATTATTAGGATATAAAAAGAAACAAAAAAAAAAATTCGATTCTTTTGCCATAAAATTGCGTTGTTTGCTCCTGTTATATTTAATTATGTACAAAGAGAAGGTTGAAAGGAAAATTGATAGATTTTAGAAAAAGTATTTTTTTTTTTTTTGTTATAATTTTAAGGTGTTACAGGTACAAGCAGTATTTAAGTAACTGTAATTGGTATTAAAATTATATAGTTTGGGCAAAATAGTTTTTGTTTTGTTTTTTTTTTTTTTTTAAATACATATTTTTAGTTGTTATAAGTGGGGTATTTATAATATTATGTCAGTATGGTATGTACTCTTATTATACAAAATGTAATAAAATGTAAACTAGAAAGGAAAAGTGTTATTCATCTGATCCGATTTTCGACCAAATTACATTTTACTTAATTTTACTCTATGTAATTTTTATTACATATTAATTTAACCATTTATTATACGTTGTAACCCAATAAAATATACATATTGAGTACAATTTATATGAAATTCACTAGACCTATTGGCTAGAATATATTATTTATATGTATATATATATATGTACATATATCAAAAAATATATTTACTTATGTACTTATATATTATATAAGTATGTATTGTTAAAAAAATTTTTTAATTGAATTGTTGTTGAATTTTATTTTTCTTAATTATTTAATAAAAAATAAATTTGGTTGACTTTCTAAAAGTAAATAAGCGTGAATAGGAAGAAAATTCTTTAAATGGATATGGAGTGTTCTTTCCAGATATTTTTTTTTTTTTTTCAATTCTATACAAATTATTTTGTTAATTACTTTCATGTAAATTTTCATCTAACAACAATTTTTTAAACTTAATAACCATAAAATAATTTGGCAAAAAAAAACTTTGACTGTAATTTTCTTTTTTTTTTTTTTTTTTGGATTTTGAAATTCTGAACATAAATATTTTAGAATAAATTTTACAGTTGAGTTCCGCGAAAAAAAACTCTAATTTAAGTAAAATTTAATTTTTAGGAATTTTTATATGAGTATTAATAACATAATTTATTAAATACAGTAAAAAGATACAATAAATTGTAAGTGTAGTTAATTCATTATAAAATTTGTAATAAATATAAAGTTACATAAAACATTTGATTTTTTTGTCTGTTAATTACTTAAAGTATTATACTTCCGGTTATTCTATTTAATTGTTCAACTGATATTATCATTTTAAAACAAGCCAATTCTTTTTTTCTGATGATAACACAAATCTAGGTTTACATATATAAGGAACCATGATTAAATTTTGGAAATATGAAGGTTTAGACTGAAATTGCATAATTATGCATATACGAGGAAAGGAAAAATGTTTAACAAGTTCTGGTACCGGAACAGATTTACAAATTGAAAAGAAAAACAGTGCATGGTATTTTCCCGATTTCGCGAAACATTTCTATAAGAATTGATTGGAATTGGATACAACGTGTAGGAAAATATAAATAACAGACAAACAAACACACTTTCTGCTTAAACTAATTTTATAGATAAAAACCATTATTGAGTATGGCAACTAAGTAGTATTTACTTAGGTATATATAGAATAAATTTCATTTTTTAAGAATTTCTTCTTTACAGGCAATAGAAAAGTGCAAGAGTATATTTAACTCTTCTTGAACGATATTATGTCTATTATGTACTTACTTAACTTTCATATACCTATGCATATATAATATTTTATGTTCTCATTAGAATATGTTCGACTGTTATTTATTTAACATCAGATTATATCTTTTATCGTAAGATTATGTATACGATTAAAAAAAAATATAATTATATATATACAATATATATATATATATATATATATATACGTATATATTAATTAGTATTTTATGTTTTTGATTTCTTTTCCTGCTTCAGAATAATTTTCATCATATAAACAACATATTAAGATTTAATTATTTTATTACCTATAGCATAAACATTCAATAATTTCTTTTAATAATCAACACTAGAAGCAAATAATGCAACCAAACAGTTCTGATGTTTATTTTTATTTTTTTTAATTTATAGTGTGTTGACTTTTAGTAATTAGAACCATATATATATATATGTATGTATATGTACATGTATATAAATGTTTTTTTTTTTCATGTGATTGATGGAAAAAGAAAGTGGATTATAAAAAAAATAATTAAAAATAATTTTTGTATTAAATAAAAAAAAAAAAAAAATTGAATTTCTAAGAATTTAATGAAAAATTGGAAAATTATTTTGTTATTTCCTATATTTTGCAAATATGTACATAAATTCAGTGAAAAAAAAAAAGGTTTATAAAAAATTTATCAACACCTTGAAAAAAAATAAAAACTGAATTAATTCTATATGTACACATACATATATATATTTAATATATAAGTAATATTTTGCATATCGTCAATATTGTCGTCAACCGTCAATATCATATAAATAAATTTACTTATTGAAATATTGTGATGTATGATGTATGTATATGTAGTTGATTGTTGTTTGATAATATGGGCACATATACTTATTTTTATGTGTTGTTGTCGTTTTTTTTCGCGTTTTTTATTTTTCTTATTTTTAAGCTAAAGGTACATTATACAGAATAATGGTGAAATTTTTGGTTCAACTTTTCTGTTCAATTCGTTTAAATCAATTAATCCATTTTATATAAGTATTAAGAAATCACATTTCGTATATAGAGGAAAAGCATTTATTTTCTTTGTTTTTCCAAAAAGCTCCTTCTACTTCATTTTAAAATTATATTGAAATAATATGTAAAGTACATAACATGACAGTTTTTCCATTAACTGTTTTGTATCACAATCAAGAACCAATTGATTTTATTAAATTTCAATAAAAATTTATAGAGAAAATGTATGGTAATAAAAAAGAAATTTATAAAAATAATTAAAATATTTAATACTTTCCTATTGGAAAAATTATTTTTTCTTCAATTTAGAACCATTTAAAAAATTATTACGCCTTATTTAACACAATTGATCAATTTGACAACAACAAAAATTAATAAAAAAAAAAGTTTTGAATATCACACATTGTATTCATACTTATATTATATTTATGATGTCAAAAATTCTGTCTATAGTGTGCTACCAACTTTATTGTTAGTTGACTTTGAAGTCGCTGACGTTTTTGTCAACCGCCCCTATAGAAAATAATAAGGTTCACGACTTCTCGCTTTATTTATTTTTTTTTTTTTTAATCGAATGAATTATCAAGAGAAGTAAATACAACTGTTTTTAATTATTTTTGTTGGTTCTTTTTTTTTTTTTTTTTTTTTTTTTTATTAAAATTATTTATGCATATTAAAAAACTTGAAAATAAAAAAAAAAAATAAAAATGTTCAAATATAAAAAGTTAAAAATAAAATACATAATATACATAATTAAAATTTAAAAAATGTATCAATTGGTATAATATAGAAATTGTGGGGCGTCTTTTATGGTAATTACAAAAAAAAAAAACAAAAAACTGTTGATATTAAAAAAAAAACAACAGAACCATAATATTATTTGAAAATGAATTTTTGCTAAATTAAAAAATAAGTTTTTTAATTATTATTTAATGTATGGTTAATTAAAAAATTGAAAAAATTTAAGTTTTCAGAATAAAACTTTTTTTTTTTTTTAAATGTCATGAGAATAATAATGGGCGCCATCTTTTATCAATTTAAAATTTTTTTTATTGCAAAAAAGAAAAGAAAAAACCTATAAATTTGTTTTGCTCTAAAAAAGTATTATTGAGTAAGGTTTTCTTAATTTTTATTATCTAATTAGGTATAATATTAATAAAATGTAAGAACTGAGTTTTTGAAGCTTTTAAAAATAAACTAAGCTTTTTGTAGATGCTTGCCGGAAAAATCTCCTGAGAGTTCTTAAGTTGGACATTTTCTGTCTGTTATGAACATTCTCAACTGTTAGGTCAAGTTTTACAAAATTTTGATTTTTATATCCGCGAATTTTGTTTGTAGTGGAGTGTATCGTGCCGAAAGAAAAGAAACATTTTATTATATTGCTAAATTATAACAAAATCAATCCTAGACAATAAGACGCCAGATGTATATATGCAAGAAATCCTGTCAAGTTAATTTTTATAAAATTTCTTTTGACCGATTATTCATATTCGAAATTATAAGCAGATTACAGAAATTGCAGCAGATTGCAGCGTGGAAAAGAACAATTATTTAATTGATGAAATTTTTTTTATTTTCAGACTCGTATATTGAAACGAAATCTATGAAGTAAAATTTAATACCTAAGTAACATAATAATAAGTTTTCAACTCTTTTAAATTATCGTTTTACACATTACATTAAATTAAAAATCTTAATAAATTTTCTCAAGAATAAAATAAAATAGATAACATCTTCCGGTAATTTTTTATAATTGTATTTAATATTTCGTTAATTTTTTTCTCATATAATATTATGATCTAATTTTTGTTTCCTTTGATATACATATGTAATGGTATAATTTTAAACTTTAAACGAGGAAGAGTGCAGTAGAGTAGACTGTAGACAACTCTGGGATACCCGTATGAATATAATATATGCTGTTTCCATAAAACTTGATCATCATCTACAAAATTTCAGATGTTTTAGTACCGATGTTAAGTACGGAGATATGTTCATGTAAATTTTGGAGTTGTATAACAGTTAACCGGACCGGTTGCACCAGCACAACCAAATTTTACAGAAGTTATTGCCATAAAACTTGATCATAATTTGTAAGATTTCAGCCGCCTAGCTTCATTAAGTTCCAAGATGTACAAGTAGCCTGAACTGGCTTCTTAAGACTAACCAAATTATACAAAAGTTGTTGGCATGTAACTCGACACCTCTTCACTAAATTTCAGATACCTAACTAGCTTCAATGTTCATTAAGTTTATTTTCATTTAAAAAGAGAAGTTGTATGGTAGCTACCCGAACCTGTTGCACAAGCACAACTAAATTTTATAGATGTTAGTCTATAACTCGAAAACTTGTTGCAAAATTTCAGACAACTTCAACAGATACTGAGTTACTTATATATAAAGAAAGAAATTGTATGGCAGCTATTCGAACCCGGTGACCGAAAACGCTTTAGCGAATTTAAATAGCGAAGCTAACAATTTTGTAAAAGTGACGTAAACAAATTCCAGTCTCCTAGCTCCTTTATTTTTTGAGTTGAGGTACGTACATGGTTTAATCGACTCAGAATTCGATTTTGAGCCGATCTATACCTTTAAGCCCATATTTATATCTTTTTAAGTTCGACTCCTTTAAAGTGTACAGTTCGACTTCTTTAAAGTGTCACAAACATAATTGCAAATTTAGTATAAGTACTCTTGAAGATATGTTTATACACGTATAAAAAAATCTTTTTGCAAGAAAGAAAAAGATCTTTTGCTAATTAGAATCATAAAAAATTATCAATAATTTACTATTGATGTTGCAAAGTATTAATTCGTAGTTCTTAACATTAAATATATTGATATATTTTATGGATTTATGTGAAGCTTTTAAAAAGAGAAATTATTTTTTAATTTTTTTTTTTAAATTTGACGACATGAATCTAAAAAAAAAAAAAGAAAAAAGAAAAAAGACAAAACATATAATTAACATAAATTTAATGTTTGAGAATATTTTTTTTTTTTAACCAACAAAAACAAATAAAGAAAAAATAAATATTATTTAAATACTAAATAGCAATTAATTAAAAAAATAATAAAACAAAACACAAAAAACATGATCGTAAATAATTTCTATCATAATTTTGTATTAATTTTTCTTGTTTTTATGTTTAACAATATACAATAATTTGTTAAATTTCAAAATAAAAAATTAATTTCTCATAATTAACTAAGTATAACAATAGTTATATTCTTTATTTTTTATAACTTTATTTTCTTAATTTCTAATTAGTTAACAAAACAAAAAAAAAACGATACAACAAAACGACAAAATATTTAATCAATTGCATGAAGGGTTTTTTTGTTATATTTATGACTATAAAACTCCTCAAGTAATTTATTTATTTCTTAACTCTTTCAGATCTTTTGGTTTTTTTTCTAAATCTCTTAATTTTCAACTAATTTTTTGACTTTTTCAGGATGTGTATAATTGTATACAATAGGTCCTAAGTGTTAACAAACTAGGGCTAATATATTCTCTAGACGAGAGTACATAAAGCAAATGTGCATAAATTTGCACTCAGAGTCTGAAAGAGTTAAATTTCATAGTTATAAAAACATTGTTGTCATCCGAACAATAAAGATTTGGAACTGTAATTCGGACAATTCAGTTAATAACATGAAAGGTACACAAGACGAGTACAATGCTAACTGCCTGATCTAAATAAGAACGTATAAAGTACGAAGTATAAAATGCCATTCGTCGATACGCTGGCCTTTTCTCAAATAAGACGCTAACGTTTGTCAATTTCATATAGTTATTTTCAAAAAAAAAAAAAAAACTCAAATCAAAATTACTTTAAATTGTCATACAATGTAAACTTTGAAAAAGTCAACAAAAAATAAAATTAATTCTCTGAAAGTAAAAATATGTCGTGTCAAAATTGGAAATTCGAATGTTCAGCGTACAGATGTCGCCTATTTTGATTATCTTCATATAAAATGTATATCTTGAACACATTTTGACAGATATTATACGTCGGACGTTCTTATTCAGGTCAGGCAGTTAATGAATTTTATAGAAAGTTTGAGAAGTTTGAAAATATTCTTTAAGCTCTTTAAACATTTTAAGAGAGTATCAAATTATTTTAATTTACTACTACTCTTTTTTGTATCTTTTAATTTTTGTTGCTTGTAAAAATCAACGGAATTATAAAATGGCAATCGAATAGTTATATATTACTATACATAAAATATATTTATGTAATTTTCTGATTGAATAACTATTGGAAATTCAGGAAGCACTCCTAATTATAATATGACTATTTAATAAACTTATTAATAAAATTTGTAGGGTATGCAAAAAAGATTAAGGACTATAACTTCTTATAGAGCGTCAAATTAGTGCAAAATATATAAAAGTACGTTACAGTACCCTCCTTATCCTATATTATTATTAGTTACTAACTAAGTACATATATCTTAGTTATAACTACTAGACTAATAATATAATTATTTAGAAACTCTTAAAATATTTTCAGTAGTTGAAATTAATTTCTTTCAAATGCAACAACATGTTCAAATTTTGAAAAAATAACAAATCTTTAATTACTTAGAAAATTTTTGAACTATTTTAAAAAACAAAAAAAAAATTTTTTTTAATTTTAAGAATGCTCTAAAGCAACACTTCCATAATCCAACAACATAAAACGTGACCTTATCAATAACGTGAAAAACTATTTTAGTGAAGCAAGTTAGAAAGAAGAAACAATTTTTTTTTGTCTAAATTTTATCAGTCTACTAAAGAAATTTTCGCACGATCGAATTTTTATTTTGCTATCTTTTTCTTTAATTTTTTTTTTTTTAATTTGAAATTAAAGTATTTTTATATTTTGTAGCTGTTTTTAGAATATTTTTGAAATTTTTTTAAAAAATATGTTTATTAGTTTCACTTTGTCCGTCCATCTGTTTCTTTATAAAAACTTCTACACCGTTTAAAATAAATAGAACAATGGAAGTTTAATAATGGGTATCATCTTTAACAAATTAATGATTGGTACAACTTTTTTTATTTAGCCCCACCGTTTACATAGCTACAGCTCTTTAAAATTGGAAAAAAAAACCTTATTTTCAATTGTGTAATAAATCTGAACATTTTTTCAATCTGAAAATAACAAACAAATGACAGGACATTTTTTCAACTTTATCAATATCAAAATTATACAATTTTTCCTTCTGAACTCCGACACTTTTTTAATTAGAACCTTGATATTTAGAGCCAATATTAATATTTTCAGAATTAGCTCATTCTGTTTAAGGTGAGTCAAAAATTAAAAATTTTTTATTTTTAGACACCGGTAACTTAAGTACCTTTGGAAATTTTTTCAATCAAACATTAAAGTTTCAACATTTTATTTTTAATTGTTGAAATCCTTAATTATTTAGGGTTTATATAAAATTGAAAAAAGTACTCTTTAGTTTTCAAAAAAAAAATTTTTTTTCTATAAATAAAATTGTAAAAAAAATTACAAATTTTGGTGTAAGGCACAATTCAAAACTGCTTTTAGAAAATATGCAGCTTGAAAAACCTTTGGTTTTAGATATTACCTTATTCGTTTTAATTTTATTGCTGTAGTTTTGTGTAGTACAGTTTTTACTGTTCTTGTTAATCATCTGTTTATTTATTTTTTTATCATGACAAAATTTCACCTTTCTTTTTCTTACCTTTCTTATTTTTTACCCTTTCCTTTTCCTGATTAGTGTTCAACATATATTTTTTCGCCCGTTTATTTTCATTGTGAAAACAACTTTTTTTTTTTGTAGCGGTTATTATTGTTTTTCCTGTCGCGTAATCATTTTTTCTTATCTAATACCGCGTGTCAGACTCATTTGTTTTAATTTTTTTATTATTGTTATTATTTTCTTTTTGTTCTATATTTAATTATTTTTAGAATAATTTTGTTTATTTTTTTCTTTTTTACCTGTATGTTTTATTTTTTTTTTGTGTTTTTAAACTAGCATAAAAAATTTAAGTCATTATTCCAGTTCATTTGTAAAGCATTAGTGGTGTGATGTCGTACGTTCTCATACATTATAAAATATTTATTAGAAATACATATAGTTTTTGTCGTCATATACATACAAACAAACATACATACTATGATTGTATTTTTCTATTAAATAAGTAAATTTGTTTTAAAGATATTATATTTACCTGTAGTATCTGAAGAAATGAAAAATAATCTGTGGGAAAAGAAAAATTTTATAGAAAAATTCTATTTCCGGTCGCGTTTTTATCGTGTAAAATGAATGAGCGCTTGCTTACTTTTGCCTTGTGGCAAGTCACATTAAATATAACTTACATATACATATTCATTGTATATATATGTACGTACTTATATCTTATGTATATATGTTAATATTATCGTTCTAGTTTAAAGAAAAAATTTATAATATAAAGCATATAACATACATTATATACATATATATATATATATACTTACTTATCTATCTATATGTAATAAAATAAAAAATTTAAATATGCTCCGGATGCACATAAATTTATTATGTTTTTAAGTGGTGCATTTTATTCTATTTTATTTTATGTTACGTTGTGTTCTTTTTTTTTTTTTTATAATTTTTTAACAAATGTTAATTTTAATTTTGAATTTTAATAAAAACAAGCGCAGCTAAATTAACGAGAATTAAATGATTTGACGTTTGTAGCACAGATAGAAGCATGACATATAGCTAACTAAATTAGCTGAAGGTTAGATTTTTAACTGAAGCTAAATATAGAAGAGTTATATAGCAACGTAATGTTAGAATATTATGTATAAACATCCAAATTATTAATTCAAATATCATAATTGTTCCTACAGATGTTATTTGTGTTTATTTGTATAACTGTACTATTATAATAAATATAAAATCGGAAAGAGTTATTCGCTTTTGAAAAAGAATTTTTAATGTACTTAAAAATTTTAAACAGTTTTCTATTATTATGATAATAATAAACAAAATTATTTGTTTGAGATTTGCTAATGTTACATTTGTTTACTGTAAGCACGGTAATTATGAAAATGTCGAACTCATTTTGACATCTCTGGCTTATAGTAATTTATCTGCCATTTAAACCCGTCAATTGTTAGTTAAACAGTTGTCTATTGTTTTACGCTTTCTTATAAGAAAAGAGAAAAACAAGTTCTAATATGTAAATATATTTGTAAACCATATCTACATCAATGTCTAATTGTCATCATTATCTGAAACCACTTCATATCAGAAAGAGATGAAGCTCTTCTAGAATTAAAATCATAAAAGTTTTTTTTTATTTATTGCAATATTTGGTATACGAAGTTATATGGCAGCTACTCGAACCCAGCGTTTGAAAATACTGTATATGTTGTATATACAAATATATTCTTTTCTAGCCTGTTTGAAAGATATTTTCTT
This sequence comes from Poecilobothrus nobilitatus, assembly GCA_947095535.1. NCBI lineage: Eukaryota > Metazoa > Arthropoda > Insecta > Diptera > Dolichopodidae > Poecilobothrus > Poecilobothrus nobilitatus. Next base: position 171,474,832 of record OX352773.1, read on the forward strand.
AGTGCCTATGTAATTATTAATTACATAAAACAAATTACGAAAATACAAATACTTGCATTTCAAAGGGAAAACTTATATTTGAAAAGGAAATACTTGCACTTTAATGGGAACACTTGTATTGAAAAAAAAAATACTTGCAATTTATTGGGAAACCCATTTTTTGCATAAAAAAAGGTATACATTTAGTTTGTCACTTTTAATAGTTATTCTATCAATATTTAGTAAAATTTGTTTTGATTTGCTTTAACACAGATCCTGACTGATGCTAAATTTGGTTTTTTGTCTGAAGACACTATATGTTTGCCCATTCAGAATCATTAATATCGTATTATTGTTAGTATAATTATTATCTAATATTATATAAGGGTACTTAAACTTTTTCAATACATACTTATGCTTAACAGATTTAATATTAATAATAAAATATAATTCTTGTGTAAGATAATAAATGGCGTAGAATTAAAGAAACGCCTAGTCTTGTACAATAGCTACAGCCAAGTAATCAACGGCTTAGTGAAATAATGATTCCAGAATCTAAAATTTAGTCAAATATCAATAAATAAATGACTTAGTGGATGCCTTATGCTCCTTATAAGAATAAGAAAAAAAAAAATACTTAACAAACTGAATGTATTAAATCGATATTGAATAGGTTTATTCAATATTCACGATTATGTTTTAATTAAGTATTCAATAAGTAATTAGATATTTAAGTTAAGTATATAATATACCATGAATAAGTACAATTGCTAATGTATTATATAATCTTTATTATTTAATAACTTAACTTTATATTTTAATTATTATTTCTTGTTATCACTATTTTATCCGTCATTGTACCACTCATTCTTAACAGTAAATATACATATTATTTATTTTTTAACTCTTATACTATTTTTTTTTTTTATTAATACATACATCAACTATATAAATATTCTTCAACATTGTAATCTTAATGTTATATAATATATATTGTTATATTATATATATTAATGTAATATATATTATATACATATTGCATATTATATACCTATATTTATTTACTATTATTTAGATTATATTTTATATTAAAAGTTATATTTATTTCTGTATTTCATTGTTAAAAATAATGATAAATTTATTCAAATAAAAATATATATATGTATATACATACATATTACATACATATATATAAAGTTAAACTTATAGAAACAATTATACATAAATACATAAATTATTGCTTTTAAAAGTGAATATAAGGGCCAAATAAGTAAGTAAACAAGTAAAGAATTATAATATGAAAAAGAAATATTATCAAAAGTCATTCAAGATAAAATACAATAAAAATTCATTATCATAATCGTAAAAAAATACAAACATACCTACAATAAAAACAAAAAATCTATAGATTTAAAGAAAAAAAAATCGATTAATATTGTATACTTATAAATACAGTGAATAAATTTTATTATAATAGTTATTAACATAATAATATTATAATGATAATGTTATTGTTATATTGTATAGGTATATATATGTATGTATATACATAAATAAGATTATAATATGTATGAAATGTGTGTGGTATGATTAAAACATCATAATTTATAATTCTTTAATATTGTCATATATTTATATGTAGGTATATTAAAGAAAATTTATTAAAACGTTACATTTCATTCAACAATTTTTGATTATTTATGTTTTTTTTTTTCGCATTACGTATTCTCACATGTTTAGAATATGTGTGCTAAAAAACTCTTTTTTACATCTACATGTATATTTGTAATTATTTTGTGCTTCTGCTTAAGGAGTTCATAGTTAATCACAGCCCATTGTTAAATTCTGTTGGATAAATCAAAATATATAATCAAAGGAAAGAGCTTTAATTTTTAGAAGTACGGAGGAATTTTTTTGCTTACTGTTTCTTTCATTTATCGAATCGTTTGGTAAAAGAAATCCATCCTATCCATAAAGTTGTTTTTTTTTTTAAGATATCTTATTAGGGTTATTATCACAAGCCTGTATTTCTTTTGCCTGCATTATCATTTGCTTGTGTTTCATTTGACTGTATGTCATATTATACAAAAATATATTATAATAATATTCTGTAAAAGGCGTATAACTTTGATTTTGAATTCACAAAGTCTCTCCTAATTCCGATTCTCACATTTAAGTACATACATATAAATATTCTTGAAAAAGCTTAAAACTCTGCTTTTGAATGCAACTTTAAAATCTCTTCTAATTTAGAATGAAATACAGGGAAACGAAATACAAGCAAATGATACTACGAGCAAATGAAATACAGGTATCTGACTCGCTCTCATCTTATTAATAGTATTTAGACACCGTATTAAACCGTTTATTTTGCTATAAAATATGTCAAATTAACAAACTACGTACTTATGTGTACTTATGTATATGTATACATACTTATTTACTTTTAATTAATTAATTTTTTTTTTCAAAATTTCTATTATACATACATACATTCTATTATAAATATATATACATACATACAAGTATATTCATTGGAAGTTTGAAGTTAATCTGAGATTGTTGAAAAGTCTATCACCATATTGTATAATATTATTGTTATATTTTTGTCTGTAAATATTAACTTGTCATATCAAGGTCAAAAATTTTCATTATATATTTGACAGTTCATTTTTATCAAAATGTGATTATAATATCAATAAGTTTGATTGAAAGAGATAAAAAAAAAAACAAGAAAAATAAAAAATAGAAAAATGATTTTAATAGAAAAACTACTAGAAGTAGGAATAGCTGCGGGCGGAATTTAATTTTTATTTTCTAATATTCTGTTTTTCTTTTCAAAGTGTTTTTTTTTGTTTTTGTTTTAATCAGTTTTTTTCTTTTGGTACCTAAACATTTTGATGACTTTGTATATAATGTATAATGGCGCTAATAAGGTGTGGTCCTTCTAATATAACATATGTATGTATAAAAACGAAAAAAAAAAAACATTTTCTGGTTCTTTGTTCTTTTAAGAGAAGCTTTTTGTTTTTTTTTTTTTTAAGAAACTATCAATTGATTAAATCTGACAATGAATATACAATTTTAGAAAAACAACTTTTGGTCCAACTATTTTATTTTTGAATGTCATTGGAAATTTGACTGTTAAAATACATAATAATTAATTGTGTCGAGACATTTGATTTAATAACAGTCTGACAACCTTTTTGTATTGTTTATAATTTGGTGGCGGGGGAGTATGTTTTTGTTTTGATTCTATAAACTAATAAAAAAAAAAATATTATTTTAATGAACCTTAAGATTAAAAAAATTACAAATTTATTACAACAGCTTAAATTGATTTTGATTATTAAAAATTTTTGATCGTTCAAGTAAAAGGGACGACGTGGTATTAAGATTTTAAATAGATAGAAATACAATTAATATTTATTTTTACTTTGTTTAACAATAAAAATGAAATTTGAGAAGTTATTGCAAATGGTTTTTCTTTTTTTATATTTTTTTTTTATTTTTAGATCATAAATTTGTCATAAATTGATCCATATGACATCTGTATGAAAAATATTTATTTTTAGAATTGTTGCAGATGTTGCACTATAAAATATAAATAGTATTAAAACAAAAAAAATATACATATTATATTTTTTTTGAAGTAGTTATTGTTATTTTTAATTTTTTTTACATTGTAATAAAAATTGCTTTTAAAATATAAACAGAAAAAACAAAAAAGAAAACTGAAATAATGCTTTTACGTCAAGTGTTGTTAATTTGTTATGTTATTTATGTTTCAATGAAAATTTTAATTTCTTTGAAAAGTTAAACATTATTGAAAATGATCCTGATATACAGACGAAAATTGTAAAAGGGAACAAACTTTTGTTATATTATATATAAATAATATAACGATTTTAAAAACTTTAATTTTCTTTTTGTCTTTATATCTTTATCCTTTGTACTAAGTAGTAGAAGTCTAGAAAACTAGAGTATAAAATTGATTTCTTTTAAAGCATTTAATTTTTTACTTATACTTACTTATCTATGTTAATTAAGTTGCTATCACGAAAATGTTAAAATAATATCGTTTTAATTCAAAAAATTGGTGCGAAGCATAGTATTATCGAAATAATAGACTATCAGTCAACTAAATTTTGTTAACATTTAATTTTTATATTTAGTAATTTGTTGTTCTTGTTCTTTAGAATTTCAGGTTTTTGTTATTGTTTTTAAAGTATTTTTTAAAACGAAAATTAACCAGTTAATCGATTTACGGGACACTAGGTTGATGGTTTGAATAAAGTCTAAATCAATCAAATCAAATTCAGTTGATTTTCGGGTTAAGCACCTTTAATTTTTTATCTTTCGCTTTTGTAATTTCTATTTGCCTTCAAGAGACTGTATATAAGCAATATCGAAAATATTTTACTTCTCACGTTATTTTAAATTTACTTTATAATTTTATTTTTTAACCTTCAGTGCAGAAATAGACAAAGAACCATTTCAACGTGAATGTCCTCTTTTGCGAGGAAAATTATTGCTGTAAATCAAAATGTTTCATTAATAAGCTTAGGTGTGATTGAGTAGTGTTATCTGTGAAAAAATGTTTTAATTGTCATTGGCTCTGAATATTGATAATAAACAATTTTGGTTAAATTCAAAAAGTTTCCAAGTAAAAATCAAAATTTTGCATAAAACCATACTTAAAAAAATTTTTTTTTTATTTGTTTAGTTTTATTCTGTTTGTTTGTTCGTCCGTACTTCCGCTTTTTTCACAAAACTTCTAGATTGTTTAAGATGTTGCAATCAAATTTTAATTACGGAGAGGTGTCGGGAAAGAAAATTGTTCTGTAGAAGAATTTTGTAGCGTTACTAAGCTTAATAGTTTCTTAAAGTTGTCTTCTTCTTCTTGTGCTGCCTATTCTTAACAGAATGTTAGCGTCTTATGATAGTTTGTGTGATTTACTTGTATCGTTCCCTGTCCCTTGCTGACTCTATCAGTGCACCAATTCCCGATATGCCAGTCAAATTTCTAATATTTCGGAGTCAAGACAGTTGCTTTCTACCAACTCCCCTCCGTCCTTCAATCTTCCCCTGCACGATGAGCTGTAACATCTCGTATTTCGCACTCCTCATCACATGGCCAAAGTATGCTGTTTTTCGACGTTTGACAGTTGTGAGTAATTCTCTTGTTACATTCATTCTTCTGAGAACCTCCTCGTTCGAAACACGGTCTACCCATGAAATCTTGAGCATTCTTCTGTATGTCCACATTTCGAATGCTTCCAGCTTGTTCATGTCTTTTACTTTTAATGTCCATGCTTCCGCACCATATAATAAAACAGACCAGACATAACATTTGACATAACATTATATTTAAGAAATGCCTTCCTGGCCATTTCAATTCGTCACTTTATTTCCCCATTACAACTCCAGTCTTCGTTTAGCCAGCTTCCAAAGTACTTGAAAGTGGACACTTTTTCGATTTGAATGTTGTTAATTGTAATAGTCGCACCAGGATACGGTTTTCTATTTCTGCTGCCTATCATCCATTTCGTTTTTTGAGTGTTGATGTTAAGCCCAAAATTGTTACTGTAGTGGTTGACTCTATCTACTATGTGTTGTAAATCGATAATATTATCAGCTATTAACGTCGTATCGTCAGCATATCTTATATTATTTAAGAACGTGCCATTCACTTTTATGCCTCCTTCCACATTAGCTAGTGCCTCCACGAAGATAGTTTCCGCATATAAGTTGAAGAGCATTGGTGACAAAATAAAGTTGTAAAAGATCCTATTTTCAAATATTTATAATTTTAATTCCTCTGTACATCCACAACTTATTGAAAACCTTGAAATTTTGAGGAACAGGAAGATTTTTTAAAAATTAGTCTACTTATACTTTAAAAAAAAATTTTAAAATGTCTCCTATTTAACTTCTTTCTGAAGTTAAAAATTGTATTTTTGATATTTTTAGAAACATTTACAAATTTATTTAAAGTACTAAATATTTTTACACGTGTTAACAGCTTTCTCAATTATATAGCATTTTCTTAAAATTGAAGAAAATATCTCTTGATTTTTCATAATTTTTCTTATACAAAAAATTCTTAAAAATTTAATTTAACTCTAAATGCTATTAAATTTCCTAATTATACCTATGTATATGTTAATTATTTGCCTTATTTTTTCGACTAAAATGCATTAAAAATTCCTATATGCATCTTAATTATCACTAAAATTCAAATATGAAACTTGGACCACCAAAAAAAATTTCAATATCATTACATAGATAATCAATTGGATTATTTATTTTTTATTTTCATATTAAAATTCCACACGTTTGTATATACAAATTTACATTTTAATGAATTTTTACGGCGAATTTAATTAACACTTTAATTATCACTTCCATTTCCATTCTATTGTTAATGTTAAAAAAAAACATATTTAACGGAAATATGTGTAACTTTTTAAGATACATATTTTACACATAAAATTTGTATATCAATGGATGATATTATGTCTTTGAATGCACCGTTATTTTAGTTTTTATAATAGTTTTCACTTTACACATTGAATTGGCGCGCTTTTTTTTTTTTTTTTTTTGTTTATGTATTCAACAGAAATAAATTTAATACAAAATACTAATGAATCAGCAGCGTTGAAATAAATTACCGATAATACTTTATTAAAAGATTCTAATGAAGTCAACTTTTTCAGGTCAATTTGCTACTGACGTTTTTTTGTTTTGTTATTTTCATTTTATATTTTTATTTCTTTTTTAAAAATCATCTTTTTTTGTTTGTTTCTTTGCTTCATCATTCATTATTTATTTTCCGCATTTAATATCACAAATTATTTGTTTTTTTTTTTTTGTCTTTTGTTGTCTTCTGATATATTTATAGATTCTTGTTGTAAAAAAAAAAAGGTTATATAATCTCACAAATTGAATATGTGTTGTTTGGCCGCGTGCTAAAAACCAATTTAGAATGGAAAAAAAAACAGGAGAAATTTATGATTTTTCTTTTTTTTGTCTTGTATTTTTTAAATGTTTCGTTTTGTTAATTGCGTAAAAGATTCAGTTTTTTTGAATAATTGACAACCTGAGATAAAAATTTTTTTTTCATTTTATTTAAATTACAAAGAATAGAAGAAAATAAAAGGTTCTAATAACTTAAGAATATTTTTAGAAGAGCAAACAATTATTGGACTATGATTGCTGGCTTCATAACAAAAAACCTTCAAGTTTTAATTAACAAAAAAAATGTGAAGAATTAAGTAGCATATTTAGGTCCAAAAACTATTATAAATATAAAATACACTCACAAAAAATTAAATTTACCCAAATCTGTAAATTGGCAACGCGATAGATTCAACGACTGCAAATCATTTTAGTCAGAATTATGAGGATTATGCCGAGAGTTTAAATTTGTTATGTAAAACAGAATATTAATTTAAATATTCAATTTTAAATATACCTATATGTCAAGGAAACATTTTTTTCTACAAATATATTCTGTTGTATACTTCCATCATTTGATAATTAAAATATAAATCATTAATTTTGAGCTAGAAATATTTATTAGAGATATTTTATTTAAGAATAGGAAACAATCAGAAAAAAACAAGTAAATGAAATTCAATTGGTTAAGAGTGAAGAAGGAGGCGAAATAGAAACAAATTTTATATCGGAAATTAGAAGCAAACGCATAGAAAATAAAAACCTGATATCTTGGATTTGTCGAAAATCTGAACAAAGATTTATGGATTGCTTAACGGATTGAAGAATATTTCGTTATGATTCTGGAGCTGTTGGAGGAAAACATAATGTCAAAGATCCCCTCTGAAGTGAACAATTATTCTTTTATATCTTTTTTTTTTATTAAACCTTATTTCTTTAACTGAAGACTTTTTTAGTTTAAGTGGTAATTTTTTTAGTGTAAGTGAAGACATTTTTACTTTAAGTGAATATTTTTTACTTTAAGTGTATGTTATAACAATGTAATTTTTTTTTTTCTGAGATTCTGTTGTGTTTTTATATTATGCTACTTACAAGTAGTATGCGGTTCTAGATGATGTACTTCTAGGTGAAGAGAGTTGCTCCGTGAATCCGATGAGATAAGTCTATTTACAAGATTTGCTATAGCTAAATTACATGGGATAGTTTTACAAGATTTTCTTGAAAAGTGTGTACATTGTTATCCATTATACATAATATCTTTGCTGTAAATGTTTTATGTATTTTTGTTTTTATATATTTTACCGTATTAAACAGTCATAATATTTTTTATTAACGACAAAACAAAAAATTAAGTTCTTAATAAAATTTAAAATATTATGTTGTACAGTATATATAGTTAAAAAGATCACAATTTTATTTCGAACTGATATTATCATTAAAAAGTTTAATTTCTTTTCTTTTCATGTCATTTATTACAAACCTTGCGATTGTCAAAAATGACAAATTTATTCTTCAATATTTTTCTCACTCAATTTTTGTCACATACTGAACACACATAAACCCTGAAGACAATTTATATTTCATAAAAGATTTTTTCATAACTCAATACATATTTAGTTATTTTTAGAAGTATTATTATAAAAGTAAAACATGTGAGAATTTATTGATCGTATATAATATTATATAGGTACCTATAGTTAGTATAATAATATATTTAAATATATATATATATTTTTTTTTTAATTTGTTTAGGAAAAATCAAAATAAAAAATTAAAAACATAATAATATTTAATATTTTAGTATCTAATATAAAAAAAAAATATATAACATTATATCTATACACAAAAGAAACAAAAATTATATTACGTCAGAGCATTGAGAATGAATGATATATTGGATGAGACATTAATTCAATAAAAATTAAATGAAATAAAAAATAAAACAAAAAATAAAAAATAAAATTTAAAAATTATGATTAAAAAGTTGTTTACTTTTAGGTGAAAGTAAATATATATATATAGGTACCTATGTATTATATTTCTATATTGACAAACATATTATACATACGTATATTGTATTAAAAATAATGTTGAAAAAAAAACAAAAATTGCGTAAAAATTAAAAAAAAACTTTAAAGAGAGAAAAGACTCTTAAGGGAAACATTAAACTTTATGCCGATTTGACATTTTTATTTTTTTTTTTTTTTTTGTTATTAAATTTTATTTCAAAAAAATTTCATCAAAACAATTTATTGAGTTCATAAAAGTATAATAGACGAAAATTTTATTAACTAAAAATCTGTATTTTATATTTTTATTTTCTTTTTTTTTTTGTTTTTTTATTGTTTTAGTCAATTGGGAAATTTGTTCTTATTTTTTATTCTTAAATTTAGTTTTATTATTTAAAATATAATAGGATTTAATTTTTTTTTTTTTTTATTTAAAATTATTGTTTTAACAAGTGTTTTCAATTTTTTTTACAAATTATTTCTTAGTATTCGCTATATTAAAATTAAATTTAAGAAAGAGTAAAAAATTTTTTTTTTTTCATAATATCATTTCCTTAGTTTTGATATTTAAACATATCGCCTATGTGATTTGATTACACATCTAATATCTTGTATTACAACTTAAAATGTAACACGTCGAGTTCTAATTACGAATATATTTGAAGTATTAATGATCTGAATTAAGAAAATGTACGGGGGTGTCTGGAATCTGGATGTCAAAGATCACAAAGAAAAAAGGTGATAGTTCTGGTCGAAATAAGTAAAAAATTGTTCCGCAGGTGTGGTATATTCTTAACCACATTTCTGAGATAACGATCTTGAAAATATTTTCGTGAAGTTTTTGAAAACGTATACTTAATGATAGTTAACTATCTTTTTCTTCGTCCATGTACAATATGCAAAATTTTAACTATAACTGTCCACCCACAATGATAATGACAACGACTATTACCATACAATATAAAACCAAATTGTCGTTGTCATTCAATTATAGATTAAAATTTAATTTTGTCATTGTGGAACATAATTTTGACAAAGTCCACAGTGTGTAACTAAATGATATTAACTTGTCAGTTCAGTTTATGAATAATCAGATGTAGAGGTGTAATTTTATGCAAAAAAAAGTATCAAATTACTGTTTTCGTGAAAAATAAATACATATTATTATAATAATTTTGTTAAAAAATATTCCTATGTGGAACGTAAATTACAATATACGAAAAACTTTCAACACCGTTATATAACTTTTTCAACACCCTTTCACTTCCTTATTGATGTTCTTCGAGTTCTGGACATTTGTATAACAATTAACTATATGAAATAGTTATCATATATTATGATTAAATTAAATAACTTCTGCGGGAACTTCAATACTACATTTTCTGTGGTATGTATTTAAAGTGCAACTAAGGCTTGTTTTGGTCTGGTGAGTTTTTAAGATGTTTAAGTTTGCGACGGGTTTGTCTATAAAAAATTTGGCTTTAAAGTATACCAGAGCAGAAGATGTACTTACCTGTAAAAATTTCGGGTTTTGACGGAATTACGAAAATATTTATTTAATAGCTATCGAACAATCCTGGATGTCTTCCACAGTATTTTGGTACCCCAAATGATTATTTTTGATAATAGTATTCAATGATAATGGTAAAAGTTTGATAATTTTGGATAATAATAATTATAATTATTTAAATGAAATTATTTGAATCCCCAATGAAATCCCCAGTAAATTAAATTGCTCCCTTTATTGTTGTTATTGCATAATTTTAGGAACAAAACAGCATATAACTAATATGGATTGTAAAAGTTAACAAAAAAAAAACAAAAATTACTTCATAATATTTTAAATTATTTATTATGTAAATTTTATTTTTCAATAAATTTTACCACTTTTAATTAATTTCTTTTTTTCTTTATTGAAAAGTAAATTCAATTCATTTCAATTTTCTTATTCTTTTCAGAAAGCCGAATGAGTTTTGAAATCGAAAGTATTAACCATTACAAAACAAAAAAAATTATATCTGTAAGTATTTTTACGTAATTTTTAAATTAATTATTGATTATATCACATTATTCATATTTTGTTGAAATCAATAAATTTTCAAATTAAACTTTAATAAAACAAAAAAAAAAAAAAAAAACGAATAATGAATAATGTAGAAAAAAAAAAAATTTATCAAAAAAAACTATAATTAAAAGTATCAAATAATTTCTGTTTACATCATTTTTATTAAATTAAAATAAAATAAACAAAATTAACATGTATATCGTGTATAAAATAAAGAATTTTACAAAATTCTTTTTAAAATTTTAAATTCTTTAAAAATTAAATAATCTTTTGTTATTTTATTTTTTCATTTTAATTAATTTTTTTCTATTGTAAAATTTGTAAAGTTTTTTTTCCTTATTTGTTTGTTTTTTATTTTTTCAAATTCTTTTTTAATTCAATTATTTTCAAGTTTTTGTTTTAAGATTTAAGACTTCCATGTTTTTTGTTTTTGAAAAATTTATGCTTTGTGTAGCACATTTAGAAAAAAAAAATTGATTTGCTTTTTAGTTTCACTCTGTCCGTCCGTCTATTTACAAAACTTTTAAAACGTTAAGATAGAACAGTAAAATTTCAACCAATTTAATACATATTTACCGGCATGCTTGAATTAGAATAATTAGATAGAATTTTGAGATCTCTTTCAGTATTAACATAAATAACCTCAAAAAAGGTTAAGTTAGGGCTCAATTACAGATCAAAAATTAAAAATTTTCTACTTTTGGACACTTACTACTTAGATAAGTTCCTGTACAATTTTTTTTCTAAGTAAACGGAAAAATTATAGCTTCTACATTATATTTTTACATAATGTGTTAACATATGTTAGCTTTTGTTAATTTATTGGGGGCCTTGGTGGTCTAATGAGTAAAAGCGTATAAAATTCGCTGTAAAAACAACGAAGGAGTGTGGGTTCGAATCCCATCCACAGCATAATAATAATTTCGCTTTACTGCATTTACAGCCATACCTGAAAAGGAAAAGCTGTGTAATTTCCTTGTGTCACATTTATGCGGTAGGGGAATAAACTAAAAGAAAAACAAAATTATATTAGGTTTTAAAATTGAGTGGCCTTGATTTTTCACCATTTTTTCTTACATATATATAAAATTCATAAAAAAAAATTACATATTTTGGCGAAAGTCATAATATTTTCTGTTTTTGTATAGTCTTTCGAAAATTGTGCACCATTAAAATGCTTAGCTTTTAAGTATATACTCTCTTGTTATTTATTATGTTTCATTATGTAAACAGATTAATTATTAATTTTCCATTTTTTTGTTTATCTTAACTAATTTTTAATGAATTATTCAATACCAATCAATTTATGCCATTCACATACAAATACAATGTTGAGAAATTAGTTTCATTATATAAAAAAAAAATTAGTTAACACTTTTCATTAAGTAAATTTGGAAAACACAAGAATGGAAATGTGTACCAAAGTTCGTTTGTATATTTTCAAATAAATCTTTAATGATCAAATAAACAGAGATTGACTTCTTAGATGTTTAAATTTTCACCGTTTTAAATAAAAGCTTAGGATTAACTAAATTTAATTTCAATTAAAAATCTTTCTTTTTTTTTATTTACTTAAATGAATTCATATATAATTATTATATTATATATATATATTTTTTTTTCTTTAATTTTAATTTAAAGTTTTGCTTACAAACTGTTAAATGTAAAATTTGTTTTTCTAACTTAAACTGTTAAAGTATAATTTTAAATGTTAACGGTATTTCTTCTTCTTTTATAGCTTTACAGTCCTTGATGGGCCTGAGCTTCCGCTATAATTCACTTTCATACATTTCGATCTTGTGCAACTCTCTTCCAATTTTTTAATCCTAATGCTCTTAGATCATCTAAAACAGTGTCTTGCCATCTTTTTTTTGGTCGCCTTCTACCTCTAGCACCTTGAATTTGATGGAGAAATACTGTTTTTGTTACTCTGTGATCCGGCATTCTTGTAACATGTTCTATCCATCTTAACCTTTGCGCTTTTATGAATCTTACTACGGTTCTATATTGTTCTTACTACGGAATCTTACTACGGTTCTATATTCAGTCAATTGTTCAAGCTCGAAATTATATCTTGATCTGTATGAACCATCTTCGTTTCTAACCGGACCATATATTCTTCGAAGTATTTTACGCAAAAATACTCACAATTGCCTACAATCTGCAGTTTTAAGAGTCCATGTTTCACATCCATATGTTAGAACTGACCTGATTAATGTTTTGTATAATTTAAGCTTTATATTTCTGGACAACAGACTTGATTTCACAATTTTAGAGTATGCATAGTAACATCTACTTGCGGTTTGAATTCCCGTATTGCCACAGCGCTGTCTTCACTCTTACTGTAAACAACCCCGACATACTTGAACTGATGCACATCTTCGAACCTATAATCATTAATATTCAGAACTTGTGTTTTGCTCTTATGATTTACTTTTTACGAAGTATTTAGTTTTGGGTTCATTTATTATCAGTCCCACATTTCTAGCATCAGTTTGCAAACGTGTAAATGTTTCTTTCAACTCTCTTACATTCTTAGCAATTATTACAATATCATCAGCGATAGCACATATTTGTATTGATTTTATAAATATAGTTTCTTGAGGAGCTATCTCTTTTATAACATAATGTAGAACTAGGTTAAATAGTAATGTTGATAGAGCATCTCTTTGCTTAACTCCCGATTCTATTCTGAAAGATTCTGTGAGCACCCCTTGAATTTTGACTTTGCAGATGTGTTTGTCAGAGTTAGATATGCTAAACTTGTTAACTTTTCTGGGATGCGAAATCTAACAAGAATACCACTAATTTTAGCTCTATCTATGCTATCAAAAGATTTTTGGAAATCTATGAACAGACAGTGTATATCTTTTAGGCATTCATTACATTTTTCAAATATCTGACTCAGAGTAAAGCATTGGCCAATAATGGATCTTTTTTCTCTAAAACCACATTGATAATCGCTAATAATGGTTTAGATTATTGTGTCAATACAACTATGTAATATATTAGAGAATATTTTGTATGCTATATTTAGAAGTGATATTCCACGATAGTTATTGCAATCTTTTTTATTTCCCTTTTTATGTATTGGAATAATAACACTTTTTTGCCAGGTTTCTGGAATAATTTCTGTATGCCATATAATTTTTATCAGGTCATGAAATTTTTTTCGGATTACGTCCGCCGTATTTTACCAATTCAGATATTATAGTATCTTCTCCGCACTTGCTTTTCCATTTTAAGTTTATTTATAGCAGTTATCAATTCCTATAGAGTTGGTTCTTGAATTTCATTTTCAACTGAATATATTTTGTCCATATGACTTGTGCTGTTTCTTACTTCAAGGTATACTTAAAGGTCTTTCTGTGTTCAAGGTTAATTTATGTTGTATAATTTTTACTTTTGTATTTCCAGTATGCGGATTTTGAATGTGTTTTATGTTATTTCAATTTTTAATCCAATTGTCAGTAGCTATAATGTCAATCCTTGTAGCTATAATGTATACCTTGATAATGTCAATCAGTTTGTCGAAACGCGTAGGTTAAATAATTTACAATAGTAACTAATCAACCTCTTATTATTATAATGTTTTACAAAAAAATTAGAAGTCGTTCGATTAATATTATTTCAAAAATATTTATTTAGTTCTTTTTTTCTTTAGAAAATAATAATAATAATAATAATGAAATTCTATATATAGCTATTTATAAAAAAAAATATTTGTGGTTTACTTATCATCTTTCTCTGTAAAACAAAAGTAAATTGAAAAACAAATCAAATTACAAAAAACCGGGATTTAGACTTGATTCCAAAAACGCAGAAAGCGGGACGTAATCCGACGCTCTCGTACAAATCATGCCACTATTGCACCAACCACTTATCACTAATCAAATAATAACTTTTTTTTTTATGATAAGTCAGTGTTTTTTATTAATCATAACTGTATTGGCCAAAAAACCAAATAAGTTTTTGTTGCACAAAACTAAATCAAAAAAAATGATTATTTGAAAGGAGTTGGTACAATAGGGTCCAGAACTCATTACAATTATTTTAAAACCAGAATTCACAAAAATTATATTAACTAGATGTTAATTCTTTGTTAACGACTGTAACGAATATACTTTGATTCATTTTTCAAAAATAATTTAACAAATTGAAATTAAGAGTGTTAAAATAAATATTTGATATATACATATATAATGTAAAATTTTAAAAGAATTTTCCTAAAAAACTTAAATAATATATTTGTATTTTTATTTTTTATTCTAGAAACAATGAAAGATTAACATTTTATTTCGTTTTAAAAATAATAAAGGAAAAATAAACAACAACAACTAAATAAAATATAATATAATATTAAAATAAATAATATAAATACAACAGATAAGCAATAATAAAGATAATAAAATATATACCTATATATAAAAACACAAAAATCGTAAGAAAAAAAAAAAAATACATACACGCAAAAATCAACCAGGAAATATTTCTTAAAAGGATAATAAAACACAACCAACCAAACAATAATAAAAGGAAATTCTAAAAGGAAATTATTAATAATAAATAACATATACATATTATAATATATATACATGCATATATCTTTAAATGTTTAAAAATTACATAATATTCTATAAAAAAAATTATTATAGTTACATAATATATACATATACACTAATATATACACTACTATTATAATATGATAAATAAATAAATAAAATTAATATATATTAAAATACACCGATTTTTTTGTATCCATGTGTGTATACGTATAAAATATATGTCTATATATATATATATAAAATTTCGTTTTAAATATACATATATATAAAAGGAAAATATTAAATCCAATTCTTAATACAAAAAAAAATAAACAAAATAAAAAACGAATAAATATAAATAAAGAAAAGCGGAAAAACGGAAAAGGAAAATTTTCAAGGAAAAGTCATCCTCTATAACAACAATAGCAAAAAAGAGAGAAAAAAAAAACACAAAATACATAAATAAACGCAACTCTATAACAATAATAAAACAAAAAATAAAAACAGAAAATGGATTTAAGCTTGGAACGAGATGGTACTGCTTTAGGCAGTCTCTTTCAACAAATAATTGCTGACATGAAGGTAAGTTTTTTTTTTTTTTGCTTTTTTTTTTTATTTATCAAAATTATTTACTGATTATATATATGTGTATATATATCCATTACCTGTAGTTATGAATTTCTCTAGACAATTTATGAAATCTAAAATTTAGCAAAAATCTAATAATATATATAAGAAATTAATATAAATCAAATCAAATGAGATTAATAGGATTTTCCAAATACATTTATATACGGATATGTATATTTATGTATACGCATATATTTATTGTTTAGTAATAAATCGTATATAACACATCATATTTTTACTTCAATTATTATATAAACCTTTAAATGAAAAAAATTATCTTACACTCATTATTTTTTACCCTTATTATCTTTACTTTTTCTATGTACTCGTATTCGCATTTATAATAATTTTTCTATACTGTGTCATAATATTCTAGACTTTAGTAAGCTGTCTTAGACTGTTTCCGAATCTATCGCACTAGCACTTGACACTAGACACTTCGCAATCTTTTCTTAATATGTATTGCTCTTTTAAGGCGAACATTTAGTGTAGTCGACAGTACATTAAAAGATTGACAGATAATCAAAAACGATCAGACAATTTAGTACTCCATTTTTAAATGCACAAAAAAAACTTCGGAGTTTTTCGGAATTAATTTAATGCAAAGTGCGATATTTTCGCACACGATCTTATAGTAAAACTTTATCATTATGAAACTCATGAAAATTTTATTCCTTTTAAAGGATATTTCTAAGGAATAAAATTATGCTTTGTATAAGTTTAAGATTCTTCTAAGTTTAACTTAAGTTTCTTAAGTTTTTCTGTTAATAAACAAATAATTTTCTTTTCTTTGTAAGAATTTTTAATTATATTTGAAAATGTTAGTGAGAGTAGTTCAATCATTTTTTAGATATTTGAAATATTTTTTTTAAGTTTATTTTCTTAAAATAAATTCATATTGTTAATTTGGCAATACCCTGCAAATTTGTTCTTTTTCTTTCTGTATACAGGTAATAATTCAAAATAAATTTGAAAGAAATTAAAAAGTTTAAGAAAAAAACAAAAAGACAAAAAGTACATGATTTTATTTTTAAATGGGCAAAAAAAAAAAAATTAAATAAAAACCATAAAATTTTTATAATAAGTTGAAATTTAAGAAGAAAAACAAAAAGTTAATTTTCTAAGGAGCATAAATCTGGTAAAAAGAAAATTTTACTAAAAAAAAAAAAAAAAAAATTCTTCAAATATATATATGAGAAATAAAATAAAGGAAATATGAAAGAAAAGAATTTTTAAATATAATTCTGAAATTATTCTGGAAATAATAAAAAATCCTATTAATTTAATCGTTATTAAAAATCTTTTCTTTAAAATTTTTTTTTTTCTTTAAAACTTGTTAGAGTTCTTGTCAAAAAAGAAAATTATATTTGTTTCTCTATGTGTGTATATACAGAACAATATTTTATAGTTGAATATATATTTTTCTTTATTTCTATTGTAATTTTACTTAAAGTTAATTTCTTAAATTATATTTTTTGGATTATGATAATATCCATTCTTTAAGGAATAGAAGGAAACAAAATATATATATTATATACGTAATATATACATATATAGGGTAAAATATTCAATTTTTGATCCTTTAATCTAAGTATATTTAGAAATATTTGATAGACAATTTTATTTTATTTTATATTGAAGTTCGATGTTTACATTGAGTTTCCTTTGTAAATCTTCTTCAAATATCTAGAGCAGTATATTTACAATTGTATACATACATTATTTGCTATGGCATTGTATTTCATTATCATCATATAACCATATTTTTAATTTCGGTTGGCATCCCATGCTCTTTCGGCAACTAATATAGGGTGTTCAAAATTATACCTCAATTTTGAACACCCTATATATTAAGACAAGAGTATATATTATAAATGGTTTCTCATTCTATAAATATTGTTTATTCTTCAAACATATTTTCTTTTAAATATACGCTAATAGTTTTTGCATCGAACTTTAGCATTTCTATTTTGGATTTTAATCTTCAGATAGAAAATTGTTTTTGTTTCGAAAAGAATAGTAGATAAAATGGTTGGGAAGCGTTAGCAAGAATGGGTCAGAGATTCTTCTTGAAGTGAATGATTTTTCTGTTAAAGTATATGAAATAATGCATTTTGCGTTGGTTTGTTTTGGTATTTTGTTTTGTTTAAATATAACACTCGGTTCTATATGATGTACCTCTAGATGATAAGCCTTATTCGGTATATATATATATATATATACATATATATATATATATATATATATATATATTAAACTTTATTAACTAAAATATCATAGATTATACTCAACCTATAGTATTTAATGTTTTGTCCAAATTAAGCCAATGAATGTTTAATTTAGCCTATTTAAAAATAAAATGAAATGATATACGTGTATAACGTATATATACGAAATCCTAGAAGCATAAAGAACAAATAAAAACAAAAAAATAGCAACAATAAAAGAAAGCAAAAATCATTTTCTTTTCTTTTTCTAATTCTTTCACTCTTTAACACTCTTCCTGTTTTTCTATTTTTTTTTTTTTTGTTGTTTTTTTCTTTAATACAAATCATCCTCAAGGATAAAACATATAATGTTTTAGATTATATCTTTAATGCTTGTGTAGTAGTGGTCAACAGTAAACAAAAATTGTAATTTCTTTCTCATTCTTCATAATTTCATATATACTCTACTGGTATATAATAGTAGGATTTAAAAGTTCATTTGTCTTGTTCAAATTTATTATATTTGATAACACCCTTTACAAGAAAAACAATAAATATTATAAAAAATAAAAAAAAAAAGTTGACTTGAATTTCTTTGCTATATTATTTGGTTTCCTATTGAAATTGGGTCATTATGAATAATAATCCCATAATGAATAGACAAAAAAAAAAAAAAAATAAATAAAATAAACAGAAAAGTAAATGAAATAGAAAAAAAAAACAAAATTAACTAAAAGAAAGGATATTACAGGAATTATGACAAGAAAAAAAAATCATGAAAAACCATTACTTTGAATATTCATGAATTGTGAATTGAGAATAATGAAATACTTATACTATATATTATAAAAAATACTTTACAACTCTAGATAAATTAAAGTAAATTAGAAAAATTTTAAGTATAGTTGATTTATTGAACAAAGAAGATGTCTCTGCCACTAATAAACGTAACTAGAAGCAATTGAGATTGATTATTGAAAATCAATATTGTAAGGCGAATCTTAAACGGATGTAAAACTTGTCTTGAATATTGAAAGTATTGATCTAACGTAGATAATTTCGAAAAGATATATCTTAGCTGATCTTCTGACCTGACTAAGGTTTAATATAGCCTGTGGTCAACTAACTATGTAATTACAATAGCTTAAAAAACTAGCCTGTTATCCAACACCAAAATGAAATCAGAAACACAATTAACCCCCTTGTAATGATTTGATTGTTGAGAAAATACTCATATCTGATGGTTAAGTTACAACATAATCTCGAAAAGCTCATAATTTGATAATTTGAGATACTATTTAATTCGAGATTGCTATTTTTGAACCATAAATAACAGTCACGAAATGATAATTTTACTAATTTTAGAATTATGAACAAAACTACGAAGAACGTAAGATAAGTAAGTAAGTAAGATAAAGATCCAGAAATGTCATAGTTCAAAACTATAAAAAATAATGGATCTAAATAGCTGCCTTGAGGGACGTATGAATTTACCAAAAAAGTTGTCTGCGGGGTTAGTTCACGTGGGGAGGATCTTATGAAAAGAAAACTTTTATTATTAAAAATGATTCAAGTTTTGCGTTAAAAAATTTTTGTCGAATACAAAAAATTTCATATAATTTTTGAAAATGGATCGGAGATTACGAACTGAATAAAAACCAACTCAAATCAGATATATGATTAGTTATATTAACAATATAGTTTAACAACATAGTCTAGATTTTTAAATCTTGAAGTCGGAATTGAAGTGGTCCAAAACATAAGATTGCTCTGTATTTAGATCACAAAACTTATTTTAATATATGCATAGATATCATATGTTACATCAGGAGTGATTAATTAAGAAATTTGCACAATGGACCAAAAAAACATAATTCTTTCAAAAGAAAAAAACACTAAGAAAATCAACAGTTTAATAAATCATTTTAGTGATATGAAATTAACATTTCAAATTCATTTTTTATGTAAGGATTCTATATGTATTCTGTAATAAAAATTTTAATATTTCAGTTCAAAATCAGAGTTTTCATATTGTTATAATTTTTATTTTTATTTTTATTTAAAATTTTATTAAGATGAAATTAAAAAAAATTTATAATATTTATTTCCATTATTTGTTTTTATTATATTTTTGAAGAATTATTATATTAAGTGCTTTATTTAATATTATTATTTAAGATTATTTTAGATATATTTTTTAAAATTAAAAATCAAATACACTCACCCCTCAATTTATACGGAATAAAAACGTTTCAAAAAAATGTATTTTTTTTAAAAAATTTAAATCATATAAAACGTGACACAACACAAAATAACACTGAATCACATAACACAACACGGTATACATATACAATAAAGAAGAATGGGGTGCTAAACTAAATTGGTATAATATAAAAAAAAATCATCTAAAAAAGAAACGCTATATCTCAAATATTGTATAAATCGAAGGTTGAGTATAATTTAAATGAAATATTAACTGTTAATATATTTTGTTATAGCTGTAATAAAAAAAAAAAAAGTTGCAATAATTTTAAAATGGTAATTTTATAAACGTTATTAACCAAATCATTATATCATTAAATAATGAATATTAAAAAAGCAAAAATTACAGAAATAAGGAAAATGAGTAAAATTTATTGTTTTTTTTTTTTAAGTGTGAGAAAAAGAATTGTTCTTTACAAAGGGAGGGATTGAGTAATAAAATTTATTTATTGTGTTCCTTTTTTTTTTTTTGAATTGAAATCATTTTCTTCTTTATGTTTAAAAACATAAGAAAAACATTAATTTTATTTATGCTTATTTTATCTTTATTTAAAAAAAAAAGTATTGCCAAATATTTTTAAAATATTCAGTCTAAAGTATTTTTTTTTAAGTCAATTAAATTTTAAATGTTTTCATAAAACAAAAAAAAAAAACACAACTTTTTCAAATTCAATTTTTTCACAACTTCAAATTTTTCTAAATTTTTAATATCTATAATTATTTAGATAATATATTTAAGTAGTTCAAATAGAACTTTTAAGAGAAACAAATTTATTGCAAATGACGTGAAAATGACTATTTCAGAATTAGATCAGGTTGTGATTTGCTAAAATACTTTATACTTAGATATCATTAAAAACGATGAATATAATATGATGGAATACCACATGCAATACATTTTTTACCTCTTAATCTTTTCCAATTCTTGCACTCGATAAGTATGTAGTTTGTTGAACCCTTATTTCCAATATTATCGATACTTTTTCATAGAATTATAAGAAAAGTACTTATCAACATAAATACATTGTTTGCGTTCCTTTTATACAGTAAACTACTCCTTTCAACTTCAAACTACACCACTTTTTGAGAAATAGTAGATGAAAGGATTCCATATACCAACTATTTCCAACTACTCTCAACTACTATTTTCGTGTAAAAGGAACGCAAACAATAATTAAAAATTAATTTGGTGATTTTCTGGTAACACTGTGGATTAATAACATTAAATAAAAGTTAAACTATGTATCTTATACAAATATGAAATCTTTCAGTTGAAATGATTTATAATATGTACTTTTCATCTTCTATAGTAATAAAGTTTTTAAAAGTTTTTTGTTTTATTTTGGTTTTTGTTCTTCATTAAAAATAAAAATAAAAATTAACTTCGCTAAAAAAAAGTACAAACTTTTGATACAAATAAAAAAAAAATTTTTAATAATAATAAATTGGGCTAATTTTTAAGAAATTTAATGTTTTATGTGAAAAAGTTTTTATCTTTTTTAAGATAAGATTTATCATAATACAAAAAAAAAACTGTGTTTAAAAAATTTTATGGAGAATAATAAATGTTACGTGTGTTTAAACAGTTTTCAGGTGATGAGCCAATGCTTTCTTTGCTTCCTTTATTTTGAATACTTTTTCATGAAATGCACAAATGTTTGTATTCAGTACCAAATAAGAAAAGATTTTGGGTTCGGAACATTTATAGAAATCGTCAAATTCATGGATTGTACGAAATCATATTCCCTTCCACCTATTTAAAATTTTTCCCATCCCTTCAAATTTTTTTTAATGTTTATGTAAAAATATTCAAATATCAAATGTCAAAGTATTCAACGCAAAGTACGTAATTGAAAATTCGTCTATTCAATACCTTGCTTCGTTTGTTTACTTTGAATACTTTGTGCATTTATCCAACTACCATAAGAAATAATGTAATTAATTTTAGCTGTCAAAGTTTTCGAAGGAAGTAAAGGAAGCAAAGTAAGCATTGGGCCATCACTTTTACAAATATTTTTAATCTAACTAAAATTATGGACATATGGACACGTTTAACAGATATTTTTTAGAGATATTTAACAATTTAATAATTTTTACTAGTTGTGTTAGTATTCTTGTTACTTTGATATATGTATCATAATATGTATATATGTATCTACATATATTATAATTGAAATTGCTAAAGACTTTTCAAGATCCAAGATTTTATGATGATCACTTACTTCTTTTTTGTTCATAAATGAGATTCACTAATTCGAACATCAATTGAGCAAGTTTATATGGAACGGAACTGTTATTTGGCTTGTTAAAATTTCCTCAAATCATTACAAACATTAACAAGCATTCAAACTGGATGAGCTTTGTTCACATAGTTTTAACTGTAATTCTGTGGCAACATAACAGAACAATTTAAGTCGACGTAATATAAAATTAGATTTGTATTAATAAAAAAAAAACATATAATTTTAAAATCTATTTGATAAAATAAACAACGTTGTGACGGCTTTTTTAAACGCTTATATTATCTTATTATAATGGGTACATCGCGAATATAGTATAGTTTGGAGGTATTGAAGGTATTGCCAAACCATAATATTGTTAAATTTAAGAAAAAAAATCAACATTTTTCTTTTAAATATTGGTTTCAACATCCAAAAATTTCTAATATTTCCGAATTTCCTTTATTCCTACTACTTTTTTCCTATTTTCCCAAAAATCCCAAATCAAACAGTACAGTTGGTAAATTAACCCAACAGTACATTTTTAACCTTATAAGGTATTTGGTTTAACATGAGATGACGTAGATGACGTATTTTTGGTTTAAGTTCAACACTACCAAAAAAAAATTCGCGCTTTGAAACAATTGCAAACCTCAGATGAATGATTCTGATTATGTATGTACATACATACATACATACCTTATTCTAATGGATAAAATAAAATAAATAATTTGTTTTTCATATTTAAAATTAATCAATGTCAACATCATTTAATCCGTATTTTTTACATTTAATATTACAATAAATTTAAATTTAATTATTAACCAATAATAAAAGTTAACAACACTCTTAATTTATTTAATCAGAATACCTACTTATTATAAAAAATGAATCATATTTAAATTTTTATTATTAATAAATTGTTATAAGAGTTTTTGTGGTTTTAATTCTTTTCACACACTACAATAATTCTAATTAATTCTAGGGTAATACAAGAGTGCTCCCATTTTAAAAACTTTTTCATGTTTACTTATTTTATATTTTTTATTTTATTTTTATTTTATTTCACAGAAATGTCAATGACTTGTCTTTTAATTTATTCATTTTTCATCTGTTTGGTTGTTCATTATATTTATGTCATATTTTATATACTTACATACATATTTATATTTATATTACATTGTAAATGTCTCTGTTTTGTTACGGTAGTTTTAACATTACATTTTTTTTTTTTTTTTTTTAATTATATTACAATGAAAAAACAAGACAGAAAAATTATGATGAATTCATAATTTTGTTGTAGGTACAACAAAAAATTAAATAACAAAAAAAAAAAAAAAAAAAAACGAGTTAATAAATCCAGAAAAATTGTAATACAAATTATTGTTGACCTTATCATCTATCAGACAAAACGTTTATTTAAAAAACTTGTCGCCATATTGACTGAAAATTCAAACACATATGATTTGTACCGGTATTTTTACTGTTTGTTTTTTTTTTGTAATGTTATTATTATTATTAATATTGTAGTGTTGTCGTTGTTGTCATATTTTACTTGTTGTTTATTTTCTTTTTTTTCTTGATGAATAAACAAAACTGAGAATTGTTTTTTTTTTTTTTTTTTGTGTATTAACTTATTTGCAAAGAAATTTTCTTTTAAAATTTTTTAAAGCGGAGTTTTTTGTAATATGTATTTGTTTTTTTTTCTTTTTTAAATTAAAAAATAAAAGAAAATTATTTAAATTCGCTAATAAGAAAAAAAAAATTATTGAAAAAAAAAAGTAGAATAAAAAGAAAATGTATTTTATTATATTTAAAATGAAATTCAGTTGAAACGATTGATTGTTAAATAAGAAAATAAAAAAAGGTTCAATTATTTAATTTTGCAAAAAATATAGATACATATACATACATATGTATATATACCTATGTGAATGTAAATTGAATTAGTATAGAATAAAATGCTTAAAACAGTCCCATTTAGAGTTTTAAAATTTAAATTTAAAAAATTTGAGCTTAAATATTTTCTGAATTTTTTTCTTTGTTTTGTTTTTACATTGAATTTTGACGTTTACGCAGTTTTTAGAACTTCTGTGTTGTTTGAAAATTTCACAATAATGTAAAGGATTGATGAAAACTAGTTAGGGCAAGAATATTTTTAATCCATATATATGTAGGTACTTGAACTGAAAATTATTTTTAAATTTAATGAAAAGCTTTAAAAAAATTGAAAAACTTTTTTTCCGATTTTCATTTGCAACAATTTGGCGATTTTTTATGAAAATTATCAATTGGTCGAATTCTCAAAAGGATTTGAAATTGTTGTCCTTCTGACACACATACATATGTATGTATAAACCAACTCTTTATATTTTAATCTTTTTAAAAAGTGAAGTAAAATATTTAAATGCATAAGTATTATTATTATTTCTTTTCCGAAATCTTTCTTTAGAATTTTTTTAAAACAACTCGACATGCCCTTAAAAATATACTTTACATCTTATTTCTTCTAAGAGCTAAAGTACGTCACGCCGCTAAAAAAGCTAAAGAATCGTCACTTCTGGTTTTATATTTTAGCAAATTCTGAAAAATAGAGTTAGAGAGCCTAACATTTTTACATGAATGCGTATTATTTATAAATATAATCAATTCTACCTCTCCCCCACCCTATAGTTACTTCTCCTTTTATTAATTATGTATAAATGTTTATGAAATTTGTATGAAATTTTTCTCTTTTTGTAAGAATTCTACCATGTGATAAAATTTCGTCTTCTGTTTTTTTTTTTTATCCTGTTTCTGTTTGTGAAATAAAAGGATTGTACATATATATATATATATTTTTTGTTTTCGAGACAGGAGACTATCTCGGGCAGTAGTTTTTAAAAATTTATAAATGAAAAAAAAAATAACGAAATGAAAAGTAAAAAAAAATTATTAATTTTTTTTTTTTTTACCTACTTTATTTTTAGTTTTTTGTTTTCTTTTTTCTTCCTTTGTAATTCTCCTGAGGCAGATTTATATTTTATAAAAATTTATGTGTTTGTTTTTTTTTGTTTGGTTTATTCTAGTGACGCAATAACAGATTGTTTTTTTGTTTTTGTTTGTTTTATTCAAAATAAAAAATTTATCAAAAGTTACTTTTTTAAAAAGCCTAAAAAAGAATACAAAATTTAAAGATGAAGAGAACAGAGAGAAAAAGAAGAAAAAACAAAAATGAAAAGGAAACGGACAACGGGTAACGGATGATAATATTATATTGTAATATTTTATAAATGTGCTCCTATATGCAATATTTTTACATCAAGTTAAAAAATTCATTTCATAAATGAATTTGGTTTTTCACATTCACAGGATTGAAAAAGATTGACTTGAAATTTAAATGGAAACTTTTTTATTATTAATTTTTTTCATTTTGTTAGCACATATCGACGTACCGAAGTGTCTTAAATATTTGTCATGGCTTCAATCTAAAATTTTAAATTTTCTAATGATCTTCATTGATTTTTTAACTGTTTCTGTATTTTTTTTTTTGTGGACATTTTGTCATTTTCGATTTTGAATGGTGAATAAAAATTAAAGGGTGATAGATATTGAATACTTATTTTAAAAATCTCCGAATTACAACCAAAAATTACTCTGTATAAGATTGATCAGTATTTTATTCTTTACCAGGAATGATAAAATGTTACTTTTGATTTTTCTTTTCAAACATTTCCATTTCAGTACTATATGTATGTTTACTTGTTGTTTCGAAAAATAGCAATGATATATTATAGGCTAATCCAAAAAAAAATTACATTTGTAGGAATATGAAGTATTTAATTTTTATTTTCTTAAAAAAGTTGTCTATAAGACATTAAAAAATTTTGAGGTGATGTTACTTTGACACAAAAAATGCTGAATCATTTTATTAGTTGGAAGATTTTTACTCATTAACTGCACCTTCCTACGTGTAGCGGAAATAATGAGATAAACACCCTAATTACGGAATCATTTTAAAGACTGAGGAAAAGGATGGGATATTTCTTTTGTTTCTGTAATAGCCGGAACCATAATTTTTAATATATGTGATTTTTAATTTTTTTTGTATACTTATCTAACTATAAATATAAATGATTTTAATTTTTTTAATATCATATATTTGAATAACTTTTCAGTGGTTTTTTTATTTTATTTGAAATCTAATACATACATACATATATTTCTTTATACTTATATAAATATTATATAATATTTTTCACTGATCATTTTATAAACACCTTAACATATAACTATTACAGATGTTTCTATTAAATTTTTAAATTGAAAATGAAATATATTTTACTATTTACATAGTAACTTAAAGTGAAATCTTTTCATGAAATCAAATCTAAAAAAGTTTTTGAAATATCCTTTGAAAATTATTTTAAAAGGATATATTTTTCTTGTTCTTCTTTTCATTTGATATTTTGAATGGAAATAAAATATGATGATGAAAAAAAAAAAATATCGAAATATTTAGTTATGACCAGAGGGTTGGAAATGACCCAATTACGACCCAATTTCTTTTTTATGTATTATGAAAATTATAAGATAAAATAAAAAAAAAGTATTTCTGTATATGTGATTTTCTTTTTTTTTTTTTTTTTGGTTAGTTTTAAATTTCCGGGTGCTTCTAGCTATTTGAACTCTCTTTTTGAACTGATTCGGAAGTATTTAAAAAAAAAAAAAAATTTCAATATAAATAGGGAAATCTATTTTTTTATGTTAGTATTAAAAATAAAAATCAAAAATAGTAATTTCATCTAAACTAAATTAACATTTAAATTTTAAATGGATTTATTTATAAAATGTTCACCATTTATATGAAAAGTAAATAGGTTAGTAAAAGTTTTATCATTGCGATTAAGAGTTTTTAACTTAGCGAAAACTGTTATTTTTCTTTTGATGTTTTCATTTTATGATTAATGATAGCTATGATAGTATTAATTTAGTTTGAAATTTTAAATTTTAAAGGAAACGCCTTAAAGTAGGCATTTTATTTATGTGTAGAATATTACGGATTTTGTATAAAAAATAAATATTTTAGGGAGGCGTTTGGTGATCGAGTGGATAAGAAGTTGATTAATTAACCGAGGGAATGCGAATTTAAACTAAAATATTAAACTATTTTAGCTACCTGAACATATAGCAAAAATAAATAATATTACTTTATAAATGAATTATTGTATTTAATCTATATATGACCTTACAAGCCAAAGGTTTAGTATTATTGTATTATCCAATATAAAGATATAAATTTTTTTTTTTTGTGTGACTTTCCTTTTAGTAGTAAAAATTTTCATCACAAAAAAATTAGTTCGTAAATGGATCCTTTCATTATTGTTTTTTCTTCACATACTTACTATATATAGATTCTTTCGATTTAAATTTTTTAACCTAAAGGATAATAAAATTGTAAATAAGAAAATAAAACCTTTTTTTTCTTATTTTATACAACTGTCTTGAATATTTTTCTTTTTTTGATGTATATTGAATTGAAATGAAATATAAATTTTAAATAAAGGTCGTTGGAATTAATTATTTTCACCATAATCCTCTATTTTGATGTTTCAAGGTCATAATATATTTAATCAAATATTAAATAATTGATTAAAAATTTAAGTAAACGTTCGTATTGATATTTTTGCCTCTACTTGAGAAATTGAACGATCCTTTATCAAATTTAAAATTTATTTTTTTAATAGGTTTTTGACTAGTTCTATGGAATTCCTATAATGGGGCTTAGATGGGGAGTTTTATTTTATGTTTTATAAGAATGGTATCAAGCTTTTTTTAAAGGCACTTTTTTTGAAGAAGGTGATTTTTTCATTTAGATTATGTAATTTTTTTGTAAAATTGGAAAGGATAGAAAATTTGTGTTAGACGTATCTAATAAACAAAAATAAACTAAATTTATGTCGTAGCAATTAGGTATAACTTAGTATAACTGTTAAATAAATATTTCATTTTTAAATACTTTCATTTCAGTACTACAAGTACATATGTATATATATAGTTGTGGTTGGGGAAAAACAGCAATGATTTATATTCTAAATAAAAAATATGTAATTGCATATTTCTAGGAATATTAAGTATTTAATTTTTATTTTCTAAAAATGGTAAATCTTTAAAACACCAAAAAATCCTGGGGAGGTATTTTTAGGTATTATAATCACAAAGCAAGGTCCTTTGGAATCAAAAAGGTCCTTTCACTTGACTGTATCTTTATAAGATGCAGTTAAAGTTTTTAAACAAACAAACAAATAAAAAGGAAAAAATATATTAATTCGTTATTGTTGAACTCGATTTCGGAATTAATTCAGATTTAATTCTTTCAAATAATACAAGAAGATTTTTAACAACAGAAAATATGATTACAGAAATCATAGTATTACTGTTATTATTATAACGATAAAATAAATGGTATTTTGTTTTATATAATTTTGGTAAATAACTTATATTTTTTTTATATAATGACCAAAATTTTTATTAATATTTCAAATTTACTATAATAAATTTTAAATTTGAATGGATATAAAAGTGGGATTTTCATTCAAGTAAAAAGCCTTTTCGAAATTTTTTGTAATTTATTATCATTTATGTAAGTACATTTATATATTTACATATTTTTGTATATATATATGTCCTTTTTATAAGTCTATATTTATATATTATATAATAATATTATATTAGTATATATATTTTAGTATTTTGATATGCCTTAAAGCCAAATTAAAATGAAAATATAATGAAATATTATTTGAAATAATAGAAAATAAATTTTATTATTTATATAAAAATTTTATTTATATAAATATTAAAAATTAAATAAGAAATAAAAAAATTATAAAAGTTTTAAGTCAATTTATTAAATTGCTCCTTAATAAAAAAAAAAAAAAAAAAATTTCATTGGCTATAATTTTCGGATAACGGAAACGATTAAATCTATACGTAATGGTTTTTCCTTATAGCTGTATAAATATTTATTTTAAAGATTTATTGAAGTTATTAAATTTTATTTGTATTATACACATTTTTAAAAAGAAAAAATGATTTTTACTTAAAGTTTTCTTTTAAAGGAACAGTATTAAACATTTGATACGTATATATATACTTATATATGTATATATTAATAACAATTGATATATTGTTTTATTAAACTGTTATAGATTGTATAAATCTTTTTAAATTTAACTTTGAAAATATTTTAAATAAAAAACAACAATGAGTTTTTAAATAAAATTATTATATTTTAGAGAGAATTTTTGTAGATTTTTTCATGTGAATTGATTTTAAAAATAAATTTTTTTTTTTTTCCAGTCCAAAGGATAACAATATTAAAATAATATTAGCATTGAACTGTTGTTAATATAATAAATAATAAATATAAATGTTTGTGGAAAAAGTTTTTCAGTTTTTTGTTTTATTTAAAAAATTTTTTTTTGCCTCATTAAGGATGCTCAAATTTATTTTGAAATTTTTTTTCTTTTCAAAAAAGATAGTTAAAAAAGAAAATTAAATTATTATAAATGGAAACTCAATAAATTTTACATAAAATTTTAATATTTTATTAAATCTCTTGTTTTTTTCTGTTATTTTGTATTGGAATCGTTTTTCTAATAAGGTTATGGATTTGTTGCTTTTAATATAATTTTTTTTCAGTATATTAAATTTCATAGTATGACATTTTGAAGTTTGTATTCAATGTCGAATAGATAAGTATCTGTTATAGTATAATTCTTGGGACTTATAAAGTAATTTTGTCAGGGTAAACACAAAATTTTTTCTTCAATATTTGTTATGATAGCTTTTCATTTAATCGTTATGAAAATAATAGAGAAAACATCGAATTTAATCAACCTATTAAATCGACATTTCTTTGGAGTCTATTTATTATAATAGATTAGTCAATCGGCCAAAAAAATTTTTGGTCCAATTTCTTTATAGTCTATATATATATATAATACATTAGTCAATCGGTCTCAAAAAGCTGGTTTTCAACAGACTTTGATCAATTTCTGTTTTTGAATAGAGTAGAGTCTATAATTTTAAAGTAAACTATCTCAATTATTCATTTAATCATTAGGAAATGTAGAAAAAAACATTGAATTATATTAACCCCGTAAAGTTTTACTTGACATTTTTTTACAGTTTTTGTTTTCTATCTGATATAGATGAATCAACTCGTTCGAAAAAGCCTGTCTTCAAGAAACTTTGATCAATTTTGTTTTGTAATTGTGTGTATATATTATTAAAGTGAACTTATGCACTATTCGCTTTATCATTTAAATTGAATAAGTATTTAAAGTAAAATTTATTTTATTATACCATAAATGTATACATACATCCATCAATATACGAAAATTGTCGGGTATAATTTGACAAAACATTTTACATAATATTACTAATCACTTAATTATGTCTTATATCCAAAATAAAACAAAAACAAAAAAAAAACCACTTTAAATACTTTGCCAACTAAATTAACACGGAAATGAACTTTTAACTCAAATTAATTATTTTCTTGAATTGAATTAAAAATTTGGAATTTTTAAAATTTTTATTTTTATACAAATATTTTATTTTCTACTCTACTTAAAGACAGAAAAAAAAATGTAATTATAAATTTAGCATAACATTTAAGAAGTCAAAACATTTAAAAAAAAAAAATTAAGGAAAAGTTTTTGTTTGGGCTGAATAAGTTATTTTTCTATTTCTTTTTTTTGTTACAAATTTTTACTGTGCAGTGCAAGAAAGACAAGACAGACAGCAAAAAACAAAAACAAAAAGTTGGAAATAAAATTAGGCAGATTTTTTTTACTCATACATTTTTTTATTTTTGATTAATTGACTTTGACAGTTAACATAACACCTACTTTATTACATATTTTTTGTTTTTATATTTATTTCTTATTGTTGTTTGTCTTTTTGTTTTTTTTTTTGATAGAAAGAAAAACCACTTTCGACTTATCAATACTTATATAGATTTTTAAAATAAATAATTAAATATATATATACATAATATAAATATAGTGTTAGATCCATGCTTTTAATTATTTAATAAATACAAAAATTAGAACAAGCTATATTTTAACTTTTTCTGCCTTTATATTAATTTTAAATTAGTAACTATTTTTTCTTATATTGCTTTAACGTTTAACGTTACAATCCTGTCCGCAGTATATCAAAAATGTAATTCTTTTTTCACACGTTTCATTCCGCTTGTCTACAAGCTCAATTTTTTGCTAGAGTTTTCAAAACTTTTTTGTTGCATTTTAATATATTATTGTATTAATGCATTTAATATATTATTATTATCGTTATTATTGTGTGCTTCAATTTAACATTTCACTAACACAACGAAAATTTAATAAAATATTTTTAAAGTGCCACATTCGCAAAATTAGAAATTAGAAATGGAATTTTTAATTACACACACATGCATACATGTCCCAAAATATAACGGTTAACAAAAATTTAGTGTGGACACGTAAACGTCAAAAATGTTGACATCAGTAATGCGAACGACAAGTGTGGACACGAGCATTTAATTTAATTAAATTTATTTAAGTAGAAATACAGGGTTTTCCAATTGGAGTAATATGATTTCTTTTCAAAAAAAAAAACACACTAATTGTTAAGGAAATTCAAATATTTTTTATTTAATGTGAAGTACAATCGATGCAATTAAGTTCTGAATAAAACGTCATTCAAGTGGCCTCCACGACTTCTATGAACCCGAATTCTATGAACCCAATTTTCGAGCACTTTTTACACTAAATCAAGTCGTATGTCATGAATAGCACGTTCAATATTGACTTCTAAAGCTTGAAGAAAGTCTGGCTTATTGTTAAAGACCAATAACTTCAAATAACCCCACAAGAAATAGTCTAATGGTGTTAAATCACAACTTCTTGGAGGCCATTCAATGTCACAATTTCTTGAAATATAATCGAATCTCCAAACTTTATTCGCAATAATTCGGTTGTTGCACGTGCTGTGTGACACGTAGCCCCGTCTTGTTGGAACCAGATGTTGTCAAGATCAACTTCTTCCAATTTCGGCCATAAAAAGTTGATTATCATCGATCTATACCGCTCTCCATTGACAGTAACGGTGTTACCAGCCTCATTTCCATGATGAAATTGTAAACATTACTGAATACAATGAAAAAAAAAAGACAGATCATGACATACTACAAATAGACGAAACGTCACTTAGAAATCATACTCAAATTGGAAAACCCTATACTATAAATAAAAAATTTTGAAATGTTTATTGATAGAGAGGTGGAAATTTTATTAAAACATTAGATATACCAATCCGATCAATGAAAAGTATTATATGTATTTGATATATTTTTCATCAGGTTTTTCTTTATTACTTATTAATTCCCCCCCCCAAAAAAGTACATATTATAATATTATTAAACACTTTTTCAATTACTGTAACACCACTATTAATACAAATTTGCGAACACTATTTCAAAAAAGAAAAAAAAGTGTCCCTGAGTTGATGAAAATAAAAAGATACAAAAAAAATACATTTCTTTTCAATTTCTTTTTTTTTTTCTTTTTTCGTCATTTAAATTGTTTTCCAAAGAAAGTGTGGCAAAAACAAAATTGTTAAAAAAAAAGTAATATATGTTCAAATCATTTAAATATATATATATGTATCTGTATAAGTATATGAAGTCTATACTTTATCACCCACAAAAAAATTTTACAATTAAAGATATGTGGGAGTTTTTAATCGCATGCAAAATCAAATACCACAAGATATAAATATAGGTTATACACCACTTTTATTAAAAGTTTAAGTCAACAAAACAAAACTGAAATATGTAAACAAAAAAAAAAAAAAAATTATTTGGGGGTGGGCTATCTAATACTTTTCGGAACCCATTAAAAAAACACGCTAATAAATTAAATTTATTACGAAAAACAAAAGACAAAAACCTTTTTCTTTTAAATTCTGTAAATTCTGTAAGTAAGTGGTGAACGAAAATTATAATTTATGATTTTTCTTTTGACATAACTATACGAGACTATATAGAAGATATATATATATATATAAATGTATTGTATATATATGTATCTCAGATTAATGATAATTGAAATCATTAAAATTGAATTTTAAAATGGTAAAGTTTTTAAGACTTTTCTTTTGCCAAAAAAATATGTGGCATGTCAGATGTCATTCAAAATACGAATTTTAAAAAAATTTCACTTTACAAATGATTTAATAATAAGTTTAAAATTAAAGTTTAAAAAAAAAAAAAACAACAATCATAACATTAGAGCTAATTTTTTAGGTTTTTGTGCTAATGTTCATATAGTTAATGTCTCATAGTACCGTTTAAAAGTAGGATCAGTAGTTAATACGAAATTTTTATCTTAACATATTTTCAGAGACTACATGTCTTGTAATGTGATATAATGTGATATAGTCTTTCATATTATCATAATTTTCTAGAATTTGAAGATTTGGTAATTAACTGCATATTTTTGGGACGGTAGCACTCAAATCTTTCGGCAAATTGTATAGCTTCAGATTTACGATTCTACTTTTTTTTTTAAAAAGATACTTTTCTTTATTAAAATAAATTTTTTTTAAATTTTAGTTAGTTCTCAAGGATTGTTGTGTTAATTTGATCAATTCTATTTCTTTTTAAAGGAATAGAATATAAATGGATCTTGGACCTTCAACTTACAAGTATTTTTATCATTTTTTTAAAAATTTGTTTTTTTTTTTTTTAAATGACTTTGAATTTGACCTAAAATTTTCTTATTTATTTATTCTTATATATATATTTTATAATATCATCTATATGTTATATATATATATATGTACATATATCTTATATAGATGCTATATAATATATAATAATATATACAATAAGTATATAGGTAATATGTACATATATTTTAATTTTCTTAATTAAAATTTCTTTCCTTTTCGTTTTTTACCCTTTGAGAGATCTATTAACATTTCTTTTGGCTCTAAAAAAGAATAACTGAACACCTTTGAGAATTAGTTTTCATTATAAAATAGTGCAAAAAAAAAAAAAAAAAAAATTTTTTTTCTCTGAGATTTTCCTTAAAAAAAAAAATTTTTTTTTCGTTTCGAAAATGTTGTAAATTGTTTTGAAAGTTTTTGTTTGTTTCTTTTTTTTTTGTAGGGTTTTTCCTTAATATTTTTTTTCTCTTTTTATTTTTAGGTTAAACAAAAATTTTCTTAATCTACTCATTTTACGATTTACTTTAATGTACACAGGTACGAATTGGAAGAAAGCAAAAAAATAAAAAAAAAAAACTATCTTACAACTCAAGTATAATATTTATAGTATAGTATCAAATATAGTATTTTTACAATCTTAAATTACTTAAATTCGTTTTCAATTTTTCTGCAAAAAAAAAGAAAATCCTTTACTAAAAAAATGTTTTTCTTCATTACATTTTACCTGTAAGGTGAAACAACAAAACAAAAAAACAAAAATTATATTTTATTTTGCCTTTTCTTTTTCAGTTGTAACTATAAAATTTTTGTTTTTCCAATGGAATTAAATATTATTTAGGTTTAGCTTTAAGCCATTCAACTAACTTTTATTTATTTTTATTTTTTTTTAAAGTTAATTTCAAAGTGCGATCAAAAAAAAATTTTTTTTTTTTTTTTTTGTTTTCGTTATACTAAAATAATTATAGGTCTGTATATTTAAACAGCATGTAATATAAATGTATATAGAGGTATACACATAAAATTTAGTTCAACATATTATATTTTATAGGTTATGTATAACGTTATGTGAGTTTTCCTTTGTTTATTTTTCTTTGTAATTGTTTAATTCATATTTTCTCCGGTTGCTGCTGTTTTAATAAAATTTAACTTTTTTATTACGTATATAGTAAATATAAATGTTATAGGTAGTTAAAATGTGATAGTTACAACTTTTGTGAATTTAGATTGTATTTTTCGGTACAATGCGTTTTGAAAACTATAAATTTTCCACACTGTACATATGGTATTATAACAGTTAAGTATAGTTTACTATGAAATTTCAAAAGTTTTTTGATTACAAAAAAAAAAAAAAAACACAAGTTGTAAAGTGATCTTTTAAATTATACTATTTTTATAAATATATATATATATATATATATAGATAGATTTATCTTTGAAATATATATATATATATATATATAGATAGATTTATCTTTGAAATATATATATATATATATATATATGTATATATAGAGAGAGATTTTTTTAAATATATATATTTAGATAGATATAATATATGTACTTTAATAAGTACGTATATATAAAAAATTGTATTAAATGCCATCAGGAATTTATTATCAAGAGATTAAGGTCTTATTTTATTATATACATATACATATATACTTATATTATATATAAGTATTTTTTTTACATTTTAAATAATACTTCTATGTAAAAGTTTTTGTACTGAAGTAAATTTTCCAATTTCTTATCGTTTAGAAAGGATATTTAAACCACCCACATAATAAAAATATATATATATATACATATAAAAATCTATGAGGTGAAAATTGATACAAAAAATAGATACAAAAGTCCACTACGCTAGATTCTTTAAGACATTCATGGGGAATAAAGTGTTGTATGAAGGAATATATTTATTCTTTTTTTGTTGTAGAAGTTTTATGTGACATGAAGATTTTGGAAATTTTTCTTGTCACGTTAAAGCAAATCCTTTCTTTTAGCAGGCTATCTTTAAAAGTATTTCAATCAAAGTTAAGTTTTTTAAACATTTTAATGTATAATTTAAAAAAAAAGAAAATATTAATTTTCAACCAAATGTATAAAAATTTGAAAATTCATGTTTTCATACTAAAACTGAATGAAAAGTCTAATTAATGGGTAGTGCAATACAAGAAAATCCAATATTAATCAAGTTTTTGTTCAAAAAATAACTGTCTAATTTATTTTCTTTTACTTATAATCAGATTAAATGTTACTATTATGTAATTTGAGATTTTTATTTCAATTTTGTTCTCTTTTTCATTTCTCTAATCATTTTTTTTTTAGCTTTCGTGCTATGCATGTTGCAATTTCACCTTTAGTTTCTAACTACCGAATTATTTGATAAGGGTGTAAAGTAAATTTCATGTTAAAAAACTCGTACTGATTCTGTCGATCAACACGTAGAAAGCATATTTCAATTTTTATATATGTATATAAAAGTATTTAAAAAATAATTAATTTACATTATATTACAATAATTTATGCAATTCATACAAAAAGTGTCGCGTTCAAACCCCAGCTGTGTCATATAGATTAATAATTGGAATAATTGGATTAATGAATTGTACTATGACTTCTTTACAATTTTGAAGAATTTTTGTATAATTCAAACCAATTAATTATGTTTTTTTTAAACCAAATTTTAAAATTTTAATAAATATGAGACAAAAATCGATAATTAATCAAAGTTTCATATTGTACAAAATATCATGAAAAAAGAAAAAAGACAATATTTTTTTTCTAACAATTTGTTTATTATTGAAAGTTACTTAAATTGTAGGTTTATGAACCACTTAAAAATTACGATTTTTTATTATTTAGATAGGTTCAAAATTCAGACAAATTCAATTTATTCGGAAAAATCAAAATTCCGAAAATTCCATATTCAGACAATTTAAAATTCAGAAATTTCTAAATTGGAAAATATAAAATTTCCGAGTATCAGAATTTAGAATTTCAGAATTTCTACTTTTTTTTGACATTTTATTAAAGGGATCTATGACACTTTACTGAAACAAAAAAAATCCCAAATGAAACAACCAAAAAAAAAAAACTCGTAATATAAATTTTGTGGAAAAAAATTCCCAATGTTACAAAATCCTGAAAACCGAAAATACCGAATTTAAATTTATTGGAGAAAATCCCGAATATATATGTATGTGGGAAAAATAATTAAGAGGGATTTTAGAGCTCGTTACAACAAAATTTCGGTTTCACTACTTTGTTTAGAGAGTGTTTAATTAAATTTACTTTGACATTTTATTAAAGGGGGATCTATAACAATTTACTGAAACAAAAAAAAACCCAAATGAAACAACCAAAAAAAAAAAAATAAACTCAGAATATAAATTTTGTGAAATGTTACAAAATCCTGAAAACCGAAAATACCGAACTGGAACCGTATGTGGAAAAAATAATTAGGAGGGATTTTTGACGTGCTTATAAAATCCCGGTTTCACTAATTTGTTTAGAGATTGTTTCATTAAATTTAAATGAAAAATTAATATTTGAATTTTTGTTGAATATTTGTTATGTAATGTATTTAAATATCTGAATTTTGAATTGTCTGATTTTTAAAAAGTCCGAATTTTGATTTATCTGAATTTCATTTGTGCTAGGAGTTATAATTATCTACATTTTGATTTTCTCAATATCATAATAAATCCTTAAATATGTATCAAAGATGTTTTTTAAATATTGTAAAGTTTAAAAGGAGTATAGTTACAAATTTAGTTATTTTGAAATTCTTACACCTGATAAAAAAAAACAGCAACTGTGGTTCTTTTTAGTTAAGTTATTCGAGTTATTTAAATTTAACTGTTCCAATGAGAAAGAAATAAAAGTATATGTAACATATTTTATTACACTTTTTAATTTTTTTTATGAATATTCCATTAACTAATAATAATAATAATAATATTTATTAAATTGCAATTAACTCAAATGGAAAAATTTACTTTTTATTTAGTTTTTGTATTGTGCTCCACTATGTCTGTCATGATTTATTTTCTTAACATTTAAAGAGCTTCCATTGCGTAATATTTTTTTTTTTCCATTTTTTATTAATTTTTTTTCTTTTTTTTTTTGAGTAAAACAAAAATAAAATAAATATCCATTTAAAACCATTTAAAAATAAAAAAAACAAGGTAGAATGTAAACCAACGGTTTTTAAAAGCGCACATTTCCAAAACTCAATACAAATTGTTTAGAAGTGTGACTTACACAAAAATTTGAAAATTTCATGTAATAAGAAAAAACTTGAAAATAGGACATTTTTGAGATTTTGAGGGGCCGTAAGTCCGGAATCCTATATAACTAAGAAAAGCTGTTAACACACGTAAAAATATATTATTGAAGCTTTAATTTTTATGTCTTGCCGAAGAAAAGTTTTTACAGGTGCCTAAGTTACAGGTGTCTAAAAATAGCATATTTTCAATTTTTGAGGCGTAATAACTCTTAAAGAGGGGGCGTTACCAAAAAATTTTCTGAGGAAACTTATACTAATTCTAAAAGTTCTTTCTTGTCTCAAAATTTCAGGTTCCTATCTAAAGGGGTGCCGGAGTTATGAAAAAGGAAATTTCATGCAAAATGTGGTTTTCACATAACGGTAAATTTAAATCGTAAATTACAAAATATTACATAATTTTGATATTGTTTTATATAGATAATAAAATTTTCGATCTCCTATGGTTTTAGATTGCAAAACTATTACGCAAAGCCCGAGATATATACATCTGAAAATGGAGCTTTTTTACAATTTTGAAGAGCTGCAGCTTTGGAACCCTTTACAAATAAAATAAACCTTTCACACACGTAAAAATATATTATTGTAGCTTTCATTTTCATGTCTTGCCGAAGAAAAATTTTTACAGGTGCCTAAGTTACAGGTGTCTAAAAATAGGAAATTTTCAATTTTTGAGGCGTAATAACTCTTAAAGAGGGGGCGTTACCAAAAAATTTTCTGAGGAAACTTATACTAATTCTAAAAGTTCTTTCTTGTCTCAAAATTTCAGGTTCCTATCTAAAGGGGTGCCGGAGTTATGAAAAAAGAAATTTCATGCAAAATGTGGTTTTCACATAACGGTAAATTTAAATCGTAAATTACATAATATTACATAATTTTGATATTGTTTCATATAGATAATAAAATTTTCGATCTTCTGCCGGTTTTAGATTGCAAAACTATTACGCAGAGCCCGAGATATATACATCTGAAAATGGGGCTTTTTTACAATTTTGAAGAGCTGCAACTTTGGAACCCTTTACAATTAAAATAAACCTTTCACACACGTAAAAATATATTATTGTAGCTTTAATTTTTACATCTTGCAGAAGTAAAATGTGTGCAGGTTCCTAAGTTACAGGTGTTTAAAAATAGCAAATTTTCAATTTTTAAGCCCTAATAGCTCATAAACAGGGGGTGGTCCGAAAAAATTTTCTGAGCAAACTTATACTAATTCTAAAAGTTCTTTCTTGCCTCAAAATTTCAAGCTTATATCTAGAAGCGTGCCGGAGTTATGAAAGTAGTAAAATCATGCAAAATTTGGTTTTCACATAACGGTAAATTTAAATACTAAATTTAAAAAAATTGTATAATTTTGATATTAATTTACAAAGATAAAAGAAATACCTGTCGAATGACGTTTTCAGATTGAAAAAATCTTAAGCAGAACATAAGATATATGCATTTAAAAATAGGGCTTTTTCAAAGTTTGAGGGGGTGTAGCTCCGTAATGGGGGGGGCTACATGAAAAAGTTGTTCCACAAAATTATTTTTTTTATAAGACCTACCTATGGTTAAAATTTTTTTTCTCTATCTTTAACGG
This sequence comes from Poecilobothrus nobilitatus, assembly GCA_947095535.1. Classification (NCBI taxonomy): domain Eukaryota; kingdom Metazoa; phylum Arthropoda; class Insecta; order Diptera; family Dolichopodidae; genus Poecilobothrus; species Poecilobothrus nobilitatus. The sequence goes on from OX352773.1 coordinate 171,515,337, forward strand.
TGTAGAAGTTTTGTAAACAGACGGACGGACGGACGGACGGACGGACGGACGGACAGAGTGAAACTAATAAGCACATTTTTTCAAAATTTTTTTGGAAATGTGCTAAAAACGCGAAATCATGTGAAGTTGTTTAGTTGATTTTTTTCGTTTTGAGTTTGAGTATCTATACCTTTATTGAATATTTTTTTTTTTGGCGCAATTTTTATTTGATTCTATGCGACAATTTGTAGAAGTGTAAAGCATAATAATTATTACAGTATGAAAAATGAAAAATGAAAAAAAAAAAAAAAAAAAAGAAAAAAAATATGATTATTATGTAAAGTTGGTTTGCAAAATATGAATGTACATTTTGTTAACTTAAACATATTACGATATTATATACTTCAGAAGCGGCAAATAAAAGACAAATTATTATTAAAATATTTGATAAATTTAAAGTCGAAAGGAAATTGCATGAATTCTTAGAAATAGAGCAAATCAAGTTTAATTTTTTTTTTTTAAATTTTTGGTATTCAATTAAAATTTGTTGAAACAAAAGATAAAAAAAAAAAAATTCTTAATATCTTGTAGATAAAAGATATACGACCATGATTGTCATGAAAATCTGTTACACGTAATTATATTAACAATGAAAAATTTATTTATATCATGGTATATCTTTTTACTCTATATTCTTTTTTTTTTTTTTTAAGGTTATGTTTAAAAAAAATTTTTTGTTTTTTCTTTATAGATTTTTTATAGTTATATATAATGAATGAAATAAATTATTTTGTTTCGCGATTTGATTAATTGGTTGAATTTTTATTGGTATAAAAAATTGATTTGACATTTAAAAACAGTATTGTTTTAAAAGACAATATACTTATAAAGTTTAAAAAAAAAAATATATATATATAAGTGTATAACTTACATTTGAATGCTCTTAATTTTAGGTTTCTGTTTTTTTTTTTTTGAAGGTTTTTCTTTTTTTTTTTTAACTGCATGATCATTTATTTTCCAAAAAAAAAAAAAAAATATGATCAAATTAATGTGTGCTCTATTTAAAAGATATTTTATACATATAGTTATTATTAAATTTCGTGATTTTTTTCATTCATTTATTATAATATTATATAGAAATATATGATATTTTGTAACCTCCAGATTAAAATTAAAATTAATTATTGTATAATAAATTTATATTTTAAATTTTTTTTCAGATTTCGAAAATTTTATTTTAATTTTATTAAAATTTTATAGTAAAAATTATTTTTTTTGTTAAATTTTGATTAAATTTTAAAAAGGGCATGCATGACAAATAGTTTTTATAAATTTTATTTGACAATAAATGTTATATTTACAGAAGTGCAGCACTAAGGTACAGAGATTTCCCTATATATAGGACTTTTTGTTTTTTTAACCAAAAAATGTACTGTTATAAAATGATGACCTATGACCTGTATGACCTCTATCACCTTGTAGGTATATAGATTATTTAATAACACAATCCTTTTTTAGTGCGAAAAAAAAATTGTCACATTTAAATTAACGTTCTATTAATTTTTTAAAGTGCTAAAAGACTTCTTTTCAATTGATATTGTTTCAGTTTTTTATTTTTAAATTTACAAATTAGTAGAAAACCAAAAAACAGAAGCGTGGATGATATAGCAAACTTTTTTTGAAAGATTTCGTTTCATAAAATATTGTTTTTAAAAAATTATTGAATAAAACTTTTTTATTAACAGTAATAAATAAATAAGAAGTACGGAAGTTTCAGGCGAAAAATCTTCAGGGTTTAAATCTCGGGGATGAAATCTCGGTCAGGTTAAAATAAATCTTGCTCATGTTAAAATAATATATAAAATTATATCTAATACATAATGCAATGTAAACAAAATAAATAATATAATTATAATTTAGTACTGTAACTACTTACTACTGAAAAGAATTTCCTTATTATGGGGTAACTATTTTGAATAACTAATAACTATTGAATTATTGAAAATAAAGAAGGAAAATTATTAAAGATACTTAAAATCTAAAAAAAATCTTATGCCTAACACTTTAAAATTTTATACCTAAAACTAAAATATACATAAATAATTCATAATAAATATACTATAAGGATGTGGTAGATTAAAAATCACAATCAAATTATTAAAAATTCATGTTACTTTTTATATTTTAATTTTGCTTATTATTATTTTACAAAATTTATTAATATTTAATTATGTATTTATATATGTACATATTATTAAGACCTCTTATTATTTTTTATGTATATTAAGACCATTTCTATTTTTTATACTTTTGAATTTCTAAATTATTTATTATTAAATAAAAAATTATTAATTTATAAAAAAAAAAAAAAAATTTGCCATTTTCTTTTCGGATGTGGGCTAAATTAATATTTAATAAGCTCATTTTTTATTATTTTTTCATTTTATATTAATATTATTTATGACTTAACTAAAAAAAATAAGTATATATTATTAAAAAGGCTTACAAAAATATTTTATAAATACGCGTAACTATTTCACATATCCTTATTTAATTTTTTTTTTATTACAAAAAACTTACGTGTTTCACAAATGAATTTTATTATATGAAAAATGCAGTTTTTACCAGATCAAAATATTATTTTTTAATTATTTACTTATTATATTGATTTTTAATCAAAATGTCAATTTTCATATGTCAAATGTCATTTGTATTATAAAAGAAATTGGCAGCGGTATTACGAACATATACTAGTAATCTCAATACCTAATGGTAGCACTGTATAGCAGATCTTTTTTTAATGTCGGATGTCAAAATAAATTTAATGCGGATAAAAATATTATTTATGTAAAGATACAGTTGTTTTAATATCTGTTTGAATTTTATTTAAGGAAAGCGTTAAATTCCATTTACATATTGTAAAGTTTTTTTCTTAACTTCTTGGAACATTAAGGGATAATTGTTAAAATATAATATAAAGGATGTTTCCTAAGTAAGTGTATTGCTATATATAACTGTAAGTTGTTTATCTTTTCTCTTTCTAAATATCTTATAAAAAATAATCCAAATACAAGGTGTTTCAAAAGAAAATTGAGTTTGAAGAATTTTGTTTCTTTCTTTAAATCAAACCTTCATAACTTTGTAATTAGTGGGCATATAAATATACATACAAATATACTTTAAAGAGATTCATACAAAATGCAATTTGTTGCATCTCTTTAAAGTAAGCCATTCAAAATTTATAGAATTTTAATAAAAAATTACCAAGAATCTAATCTTTAAAGCCCCATATCTCGTAAATGATAAACCTTCTTACTATATAATTTTTTTATTAGTTTTCACCTTTCTTACCTGCCCAGAATGAAATGTTTGGAACAATGAAACAAAACATGGGATAAGATTTTTTATAATTTAACTGTTTTATATTAATGCAATTCTTTAATGCTTTAATCAAGAAATAAATAATATCAGTACGCATGTGCAAAATCATATATATACATATATATAGTATATCCATATATATATATATATATATATAAAAATTATCATTTATTTTTAACTCATCTGTTATCATCATCATTATCATTATCAGTTAATAATAATAAATGTTGACTTTTTATGAACACTTAACATACTCGTACATATATAACTGCTTAATGTATTTGACACTTAAGTACATTTTTAGTTAAAATAGAGTGAATAGTGGTAATGGTGAAGGTGGTACTGATGCACAGAATGTTTATTGAATGAAAAAATACATACTATACATACTATATGACAAATACTTAACAAAAAAAAAGAACAAAACATAAAAAAAGTCAATAGCTCTTTAAAAAATACATTAGAATTGATATGTTTAAGTTATATTATATTTTTTTTATTTTTTAAATGAGTTAATTGTGAAAACCACGACAGTAAAAAATTGCTTATATGCATTATAAAAATTTATAAAAGCGAAAAAATACAAGAAAGACAAAGATATACTTACTTTAAGTTGTATGTTAATTGTACTTAGTTTTGAAAAATACATGTACATAGTAGGAGGTATGTATGTACACAGAATTTATATTATACTCTATCTATATAGTAATGTTGCGCTCTAATTGTTTCAAACAAATTAAATTGTTATATTATATTACATTATTATAACCTTTCACTAAAAAAATAATTTATATGTACACAACACGATATTACAGATTCATTGACAATTAGATATTTAATTTTTTTTCTTTTTAAGCTTTTTCTTTTTCCTTCCTTTTTGTCTCCTACTCCTTCTAATCTATCAATTTAATAATGGTAATATAAAAGACCCACCCTCCCTTCATTCTCCCACTTCCACTTCATATAATTTGAACCTGTAGACCTGTAGAAAACCAAAAACAAAAATAAAAACAAAAAAAAAATTGTTAAAAGGAAGAATCATCAAAAACAATGACTGACATGACAATAAAATTGCTTTTAAAAGATTTCTTCATAGTTCACTTGCAACATACATGTACATTTGTTACATACACATATGATAATAATATATTTGATACTTATCATTAAAATACAATTACAATGTATACGCAATTTTGTGTAGTAATAAACATATGGATTATATGGGTGATATCTGATGAAATTGAATACATATATACTTTATTTTCTTTTCATTGAAAATTGAATGTGTCTAATAATGAATCTGTTACATATTGCATGTTTTCATTAAAAGAAATGTAGAGATGGACGGTATGTTATTAATTAATTTGAATTGATGAAGAAATTTAATGATTTTTGAGATTGTATTATTAAAATATTAAATTTATGTTAACTGTTATGTAGAAATAAAAATTAAAAAAAATTTTCTTTTTTTTTTTAGAAATTAAAATTTATTAAATTATGTGCGGAGAAAATATTTTTAATAATATTTTAATTTTTTATTTTATGAACAAAAAATGCCGCATAATTCGGGATAAATGACGGAAGTAAAATAAATGCTACTTTGTTTTTTTTTTTTCTTTTTAGATACTTTTTATTCCGAATTTAAGAAAATTAATATCTTACCATCTTTTCTTCTATCTTACCATATCTTTTTTATTATATCTTTATTTGGAATCAAAGTGCTTGTATTGAGTGTTACATGTGTATTTAATGATTGGTTTATGTCCATTATTGAAATATAAAAGATTGGTTTGTGTCTTCAACTGTTATTATGACAATTTTAAAAATAAATATTAAGTATTTTATAGAAAAATAGCAGCTACTAAATAACATTAGACATACAATAGAATGAAGACGGATATATTATGAAATTTGTATATAAAGTGTGAAACCAACTAATTAGAAAACATTTGAAGTGGAAAACGCCTAATTGATCGTTTTTTTTTTTTTTTTTTTGTATGCCAAGTGCATTCAAACCATACAGGTTTCACTTTGTTTTATATTATAATGCTTTGCTTATTATAAGGCTCAAATTATTTCAAGAATCAAAATGAGATTTTTATCTCTCACTAAAGATAAGTACACACTATACTGTGATTGAAGTGCAAAAATGATACAGTTGAGATAAAAATCTTGGTAGAGTGATCTACATGTGTATAAATACACTTTAGGGCTCTACGGTTAAGCTCTATATCGACTATACTATAGATATTTTTTGTGATATATTTATCTGTCGTGTAAACATTTTTAAGTAGAGACATTTTTGGGGATGATTCTACAAATCTACAAACACGTTTATCGATCTATAGAGTTACATAAACATGTTTGTAGATCTATAGAGACTTTTACGTAGATTTTGATGTAATTCATATATTTTTACATTGAGTTCTACCTATATTAGTTTTTTAAAAATTTAAAAATGTAAAATTAAATAATTTAATCGCAGTTTGTTTATAGTGTAGTTGAATAGTGAAAGTTAAGTTAATCACTTAATAAAGAAAAATTTTTGAAATAATAAAATAAAATGCGATAGTTTTTAATTGTTTCGAGATAATTTTTAAAAGAACTGTTGTATTGTTTGCAACAAACAAATCTATTTTTAATTCAATTTTATCTATATTGATCTATCATAAAGAAAAAACAGACTATAACAGATCTATCATAAAGAAAAAATACGTAGACCATGTAAACAAACGCTAGAAAAAAAATCAGCTCAACAAAAAATTTCACTACCATAGTTTTCATAGAGTGAATTTTCTGAAGAGTTATACTTTTGTTTAAACAGATTTGCCTAGAGGAAACTTTTTTGTTCTACCTATAGTTTCTCGTGTCTACTTAGCTTAAAATTAAAAAATGTTTATCCAAATGATTAAAGAATCTTTACAAATTAGACTTCTTTTACAATTTTATATGCTTGAATGACTGTTAATGTTATTTTGTTAAAAATCTACAAAAAAGAACATGGTGGTCAATATTGGTTTGATAGGTACCTAATATTGGAAAATCGCAAAATTGACTTAATTTTTCTCTGTTCTATAGGATATTTTTGTCAGTTCTCAAAATTGATGAATATTTTTTTAAAAGTTTTTGTTTTATAAAATTTCGTAACTATAACGAAAAAAAAAAAAAATATAAAAAATTAAACGATTTGATTCACTACTTATTCCAAAAGTTCAAAAAAAAAAAAAAAAAAAAAACTTGATTTATAAATTGTTTTTTGTTTTAATGGAAATTTAATGAAGATCTAATTTGATTGGAAAATGTTTCCAATTATCGAGTTAATTTTTCAATCATAATTATTTTTTTTTTTTTCTTAATTTTAAAAAATTTAGAAATCAAATAGCATTTATAGATTCAATTTCTGGCTTTTTTTTTCGAAAAAAATGGCCTATATTTTATATCAAAATTGAAAAAATTACAAAACATAAAACCCTTTCAATTTTTAAATCATCGAATTTTTTAATAAAGAAAAAAACAAAATTAAAATTTGAAATTCATTCTTCAGATACAATTTAAATAGTATCCAATCAGAAAAAAATAAATACATCGTTTTGGAATTAAAATTGTTTTTTTTTTTTTGTTTGAATTTATAACATTTTAAAGTGGTTTTATCTAATCACTGTCATGATTTTGTAATTATTATTTTTTTTTTTTGTACTTGGTCTTCTTCATTAAATTGCTCTATTTTGTTTTTCAATTATTTAAGTAATTTGAAATGCAATCAATTTCTATTGGTTTCCAACTGATTTAAAGGAGATTCAAAAAAAAAAAAAGCAGATTTAAAAAATTGCGGCATTGAATATCTAAAGATTTCTTTTGAAGATAAAAATATTCGCGTTTTCTTTTAAATTGTCTGTTACATTTTTTTTTAGTCATTTTAAAATTTCAATAAAAATTATATAATAATAATAAAATAAATAGTTAAAAAGTAAAAATAATTGCAATAAATTTCATTAAAAAAAGTGCTAAAATATAAATTAAGTTATTCAAAGAGGAAGTGAATTGCTATTAAAATCAAATGAAAAAATAATCAAATTTAATTTAAGAAAACATGCAATCAAAAAAAAAAAAAAATTATTTAAGCGAATGGTCTAAGAATACAAATTATTATAAATGACTCTATTCTAAAGTTTTGATTCAAAAAAAAAATATTTTTAAAATGATTTGCAATATATGAAAAAAAAAATAAATTCTTTGTTGTCATGATCAGAATTCAAGATCAAAATATGTTAATGGTCGTTTACTAAAGAATATTTTCGAAGCATGTGTTAAATTTGTCTTGCTGTACAGAAGCGAAACATGGCCAGTCACAGAGAGAATAATCCAAAAATTGCAAGTCTTCTTCAACAGCCTGTTGTTTGCAGATAATATCCAGAATATTCTGGCTATTAAACAATAATTTGTGGATTATGACCAAACAGAAATCCATAAACCTGGTCATTAGGGAGAGGAAGTACAAATGAATTGGCCACGCCCTTAAAAAAAACTCTTCGATAGCCAAATAGGCCCTTTATTGTATGTAACCTTCAAGGAAGAAAAAAAATGGTAAAACCCAAAATCACGGGAAGGAGGACATTAGTAATGAAAGAAATAGAAAAAACAGGGAAAAAATGATCACAAATCAAGCCGCTAGCATAAAATAGAGTTAGATACAGAGGCTTTGTGGAAGTCCTATGCTCACCAAGACAGTAGAAAAAGAAAAAAACAAAAACTAAACAATATTATAAGATAATAATGAAACTAAAACCATTATGGTACCAGAATATCTTTTAACTTTTTTTCAATAAAAACAAAAATTCGTGCAATTTCTAATTTAAAACAAAATAAACAAAAATACCAAATAAAAAAAAAAAAAAAAAAAGTTTGAATGACCTTTTTCAAGTATTCATGATTTACACGAATTGTCATTTTGAAAATTAACAATTTCCTTTTTATTAGAAATTAGAAATGAAATTTTTTAAAATTCTTCTTTTTGTTTTTCTAATTTTTTAATGTTTTTTTTTTTTTTGTTTATTTTAACATTTCAAAAAAAAATTTTTTTCTTTAAAGTATCTGAAGATACTTGAAAATCATTACAACATAATTTGACATTTAATGCTAGCAATCTTTTTAATTTGAACTTGAAGCAAAAAAAAAAAAAAACGAAAAAATTAATGTTAAATTTTTCTAATACCCATTTAAAATGATGAAAATTGGATTTTGGAGAGGGGGTGAAAAAACAATATAAAACATTTTTTAAGTACTTTTTCTTTCAATTTGTTTTCTTTAAATTGTAAATGATGTTTTTTTTTTTGTTTTATTTGTATAATTAATATGAGTAGGTACACATGTGTTTATATATACATAATATGATTTAGTTTAAGAGTGGTGCCTAAGAAAAAAATTTTCTCTCAATTTTTAGTCAGGAATTTTGGCCAGATTCTTGTAATATAGTTATTATATCTACGTTTTTTTTTTTTTTTTTTGAAATAGAGTTTTTCTTATATGTACAAAATATAGTTGCTAATTCTTTCAAATAATAACATTAAAACAAAAGTGTTTTTTGAACAGGATGATAACTTAAAAATTAAAATTTAGACCAAAAGATAATTACAATCAAATGGTAGAAGAACCGATTCCGTTTATGATAAGTTTAAGATATTTTTCTACAAATTTTTAAATTCTTCTATTTTGAAGAATATATAGATATAAGATATTTTATAAACTTGACTATTTCATTTTAAAATTTTAAGTTAAATGGAATGAAAATAATTGTTTTTGTTTTTTTTGTTGGGAAATGAGGAAATGATTAAAGCGTTTCGAAATAAATATAAATATTCTTTTAGTATATAAAACCATCTCCATTTTGTTTTAACCTCGCAATAGCTTTTAAACTGTTTTAGTACTTTAGTAGATATGTACATAATACTCTTCGGATTAAAATTGAAACAATGGAAGGAAGTTCATTTAACAATAATTGCTTGTTTATGTAAGTTAATGATATTAAATACGCCTAAAATTATGTTAAGCAAAGAAGAGAAAAATATTTTTACATTTGAAAATAATTGAAGACATATAAAAAATTTATTAGGGGTCAGAGTGGTCTAGTGGGTATAAAAATAGGCTGTAAACACCGAGTGAAGATAGGTTCGAATCCCACACACAAGGAAGAATAGTTCCGTCTTGTGACTACAACCAGGGTTGAAAAGGAAAGACTGTGAAAATTTTGTGTCACATTAATGTGGCAGGGAAATAAACAGGGGAATAAAAACAAAAATTAACTAGAAGGCCAAAAATTAATTAAAAGTTACAATAATATTAAGAAGTTACTTAAGGTCTTAAGAAAACTTTATAAGAAAATATATTGAAAATTTATGAAAGATGGTTCATGTTCAAGTAAAATTTTTCTTTTATACTTTTCTTTTTCTTTTAATTATCTATTGAAACATACATACCATCTATACATATTCATTTTGAAATTGATTTCATAGATAGATTTCGTTTAATTTTATCGATTGACTCCAAGTGTTCCTTTTCCTTTAAAAAACAAAAAAAAAAGTGAATAAATTCCAATTAGTTACGTTTTATTTTATATAAATATTTCTTTGGCATTAATAACTCAATTTTCACTGTCGTTAATTTTTTTTTTTTTTTTTAAGTAATTTTTGTTGTTGCAATTTTTTTCTTTTAATCAAAAAACAAAAAAAAAAGTTAAAGCAAAAATTAATCTTTAAAATTTTAATTGGTAAAAGTTGTTAACATTAATTTTTTTTTAATTGGCTTACAAAACTAAATTTTACTTTTACGTATATACATAATACATATGTATGTACTATATTTAAAACTATTATATATTATATATATATACTTTAAATGACTTTGTACTTCTTTTTTTTTTTAAATTTTAACTTTCAAAGAATTTATTTAATATTTAGATAGAAACAAAATAAAAAAAGTTTACGCGATGGGGAGCTAAAAAAAAAAAAATCTGTAGGTACATAGATACTTAATTTTTTAGTTTATTTTCTAGGAAAAAGTACTAAAAAAAAAAAAAAATAATAAAAATAAAACAAAAACTTATACTATATACAAAAACATTATTTCAAGTACTTTGAACTAGTTATGACTAGACATAAAATCAATAAAATAGCATAAATATTATAAAAAACAAAAAAGACAAAAAAGAAAAGAAAATTATATTTTGAGAAAAAAAAAAAAATCAGGCTATTTTAAAATTGTTCATAATATAATATGGATAAAAGTAAAAAGGGAGTTCAGAGGTTCATAATAACAGAGTCATAAAATGGAAATATAGACAACCATAATATAAAAAACAAAAAAAAACAAAAGACTGAAAATGTTTTCAGAAAGCATAAAGGAAAATTTTAAAGAAGACCTAAAGTTTTATATATAAAATTTTCTGACTGTCTTGAAGTCCATCAGATACAGTTACTACTATTCAAGGAAAAAAATTAAAAATGAAGAAAAATTCAAAAAAAAAAAAAAAAAAAACTAATTTGGGTCAAAAGTATCTTATAGATAAGTAGATATATATATATTATATTATAACTATATAAAAAAGAATAATAACGAAGTATATAGTAACCTATAAGCTTAGCGTGTAATAAAAAAAAAAAAAAGAGTTATTTATATTGTTATATATATATAGAGTTGATCGATTATTATATTGTTATATTATTATTGGATTTTTGAATCGATTCCAATATTAAAGAGAAACAAAAAAAAAGTTATATAAAATGGTGTTTCCTTGTTAATCTCTTTATTTTTTTTTTTGTTAATGGGTGGATTTTTTTTTTTTTTTAGATTTTTTTTGTAGAAGCTAATGAAATAGCTAAAGAAAAGGAAAACAACAACTGAACATTTTTTGCTTTATTAAACATCAATATAATAAACTTTGTTTGACTTCTTTCTGAATATATACTTTGATTTAATGGTACAGGGTGTTCTAAAAAAAAATTTAAAATAATTATGATGATCATATACAGTTTCAGTTGAAATTTAAAATTAAACTGTATTAATGTACATTTTTATATTTAAAGGTTGTTTTCAAAATGCCGTCCATTCTTCATTTGTCATTGCTAAAAAGGTGAAACAATTGAAATATAAACAACGGCAATAGGTTTGTTTATTATTTAGTATAGCATTCTCTTCAAAACCTTTACACTATTAATTAGTTAACGGTTACCGTTTTTGTACCATTAATTTTATCTTTTGGAAAAGTTTTTAAGAATAAAAAGCTACGTGGAATAAAGTATGATAAACGGGTCTTCTATTGAACCTTGCACTTTTCATATTAATCTCACCCTAAAATCTCTTGTCAGATTAATAATTTTCCAAATTATCCTTAGAGCGCAAGAAATTGAATGAAATAAGGTATGATAAACGGGTAGGATATTTTACTGGAGCTCGTCCTATTCATTTTAATCTCTCCGTAGACTGTTCGCAAGATTCATAACCCAAAAAATTATACAAATTTTAAGAATTAGTTTTTAAGTGGAAAATGGTAGTCAATGTTGTGAACATGTTATTAAATTTATTTTAAATTTTTTTGTCAAAATGTTCATAATATTACATATATATACAATACAATACAATATGTATTTCTATAGAAACGAAATTAACCTTAATATTTCTTAATCCTGTATATGTGAAAAGTTTTGAAATAGATTTACAAGTATGTATGCATATGTATACATAAAAAAATATGATGTGATGAAAAGCAGATATCAAAAAGAAAAAAAAAATTATTCAGAATAAATAAAATAACTACAGAAAAAATGGGCATAAAATTAAAGGCGTAGAAAAACATTCTGTTGTCATAGAGGATGCGATTTCTACTGGGATTTTAATAGTTTTTCTTTTTTTCTTTTTTTTTTTTTTTGTACTCTTCTAGTCTCTTTAATCTGCCATCAAGAGATGATAGTTTCATTTTGGGAATTTATCATGTCATTTTCCATTATATTTATTTTTCAATATTTATTTTGGGGATTTTTTTATTGCTTTTGTATTTGTGAATTAATAAAAGAAAAATACACAGTTTTTTTTTTTTTTTTTTTTTTTGGGAGGGATTTTATTGATTTAGCTTAAACTTAAGTACTATAACAAAAAAAAAAAAAAACAGAATGTAAGCTAAGTATATAAGAAAAATCTAAATATAAAAGTGGAATTTGTTAAAAGATAGGAAAGATTATAAAATTTTTTCTTTTATTAAATAACTGCGAATAATTTTCATTTTAAATCTAAAAAAAAAAAAAAGAAACATTTTTAAATTAAATTTTTTTTTCAATAAATTTACAGATTTGAATTAAAACTGTATACATATTTTATTTTAAAACAGTTAATTATTTAGATGATTTAAAATAAATAAATCAAATTAATTGCGTAATAATTTAATTTTATTATATATTTAAACTTTTTAAATAGAAAATTGCTCAAAATTTTATTAAAATATTTTATGGTTGTCCCTTTGTCAGTAGGTATTTAAGTATTAATAAATCGTAACAGTTAAATTTTAATACATTTACGGATATAAAACACTCTGACATACATTTAACAGTTTTTTTTTCATTTTCTAAGTACATCCTTTTAATCAATATAAAAACGTTTCACATTAAAGTCTCATTAAAATTAAATTTATTTTCTGTACTGATAACAAGTTAATTTTTAATGTTTTGTCGAGGTTACTATTACAAGCCTGTATTTCATTTGCCCTTATTTCATTTGCCTGTATTTCATATTACTTATACAAAAATATATTTATATAAATTTTCTGAAAAAAGCGTATATTCCTGCTTTTGAATCATAACTCTAAAATTTCTACTAATTATCTTTTTTACATATAATATTTTAAATACTTGTTGTTGAAATATGTCCATTCAAATAAAATCCACTCAAATAAAATCGAGACAAGTGAAAATGCAGGCAAATGAAATACAGGCATATGACAAGCTCTCTTTTGTAGTTATTTTTACCGTTATTGCTTTGTTCATAAGTTGACGTCTTATGAGGATTTTACATTACCGACTAGGCTTGTTTTACATTTCAATTAATATTTTCGTAACTTCTCGGCTCATTTATGTTTCAAAATGTTCACTTTTATGAACTTGTCAATCACATCTGTGATCTGTTCATCCTTTTAATCACTTGTTAGAACATTCTTCAATTCTAATTTATTTTCTTTATTTAAAATTCATTTTAAAGTTCATAATTCTTTTTGTTTTGATTTCGCAAAAAAAAAAAAAACAGTAGGCATTTAATGAGCAAAAAATTTCTAAAGAAAATATTAAAACTTTTCCTGAAAATAAAAGAAAATCGTAATTTTTTGTAAAGTAAATATTGTTAATCTTTGTATAATCTTTTTTTTTTGTTTTTTTTTTTTTTTTGTAAATTGAAAGTACATAGATATGTATTTTATTTAATAGGGTTACCAATCTATTTAAGTTTAAGAAAAATATAATAATAAAATGTATTTACAATTGAATCATTTTCATTCATTGATTAATTAAACCGTGAAAATAAATACTGAAAAATAAACAAATTGTTTGTTTTTTTTTTTTTTTTTTTGCTGATTTTTAAGAAACGCTTTGTTGACTTGAACCAAGTGAAAGCTTACAACGATGTAATAGTCAATTATTTTTTCCTTCCATACCTTTCTTTGGAAAAGGTGTGATAATTTTTTGTTTTTTATTTTTGGAAGGTAAAAATAAATTTAATAACGAAAAAAACACTAAAAAAAAATTAAAATTAATGGGAAAATAATTGATTAAAAAACAAAAAAAAAAAAAAAAAATAAGCAAATGTTTTTTTTTTTTTTTGTTTTATGTTTGTTAATTTTCACCATTAAAAATAAAATTTATTTTCATTGCTTTTGTTCAAAAATAAAGTTTGAATATTTTCAAAATTTATTTTTTTGAATCGTTTTTTGTGTTGTTGTTGTGCCTTATTCTTACATATGAATAAAATTTATGAAGCTTGACTTGATTATTTGATTCTTTTTGGATATAGTAATAATTTCATGCAAATTGAAATTTGTTATACTGTTATAATAGTCATCATTGTTGATATCGTCTCTCTTGTTTAGTCACTCAGTCATATTCAGTTCAAATTCAATTGGATTACAACTTATTGGATGCTTAATCTGATTGTTTATAAAATTATTTTAATGGAGTTTTTTTTTTGGTTTTGTTATTTGTTGTTGTTGTTTGTCTGTAGGTTGTCTTTAATATTAGTATTGAAATTTGATGCGAAGGTGGATTTTCTTTTTTTTTTGTTTTTTTTTTTTGTTTTAATATAATAAATACAATTATTAACGGAGTTAACTAAATCAAAATTAAATAAAAAAAAAAAAAAACAAAAGTGTAGGTGATTAAAAAGGTGCAGCTTAAAGTTTTGTAAACATTTTCATTTTTCGTGAATAGAGTATATATATGTATATATATATTATGTAAATATTTTATACTTTATCTCTGATGACTTCTAAGTTTTAAATGACATTTAAATTTTTATATAACAGTTTTTACATTTTTTTTTTTTTTAAGTTTAAAACTTTTAATTACGATTATATATCTACTAAATAACTTTAGTTTAGTTTTATCCATTTAAGTGATTTCCTTTCAAATTTTGATTTAAAAATTCGATCTCTTCAAATTTTGTTTTTAAATTAGAAATTTAAACTTTTAAATTAATATATCAAAATAAAATTTTAAATATTGATAGATTTTTTAAAGAAAATTTTACAAATAGTATGTATTGTATAGATAACAGATTTGTTTGAACATATTTTATTCTTCTGAACTTATTTAGATTTCTTAATCAGGTGACATGATGCACCATTTGTTCTATGGAGAACTTTGAAAATTTAAGGTTATATTTAATATTTTTGAAAGACGGTGATATGACAAGACAATTAATGTTGATATTTTGCTTAAAGAATAATAGTATGGATGTAGTAATAACGAACATGTTTTTTATGTTAATTTATACATGTTTCAAATGATTTCGGATATGTTAAAAGTGATTTTTAATTGATCAATGATCATATTAATAAATAATAGAATGATTTTTACATCTTAATGTAATTTAAGATGGTTATTGGTTACCTATAATATGAACATGTATATCTGTTGACTGTTAATGTTAGTTATAGGTTTTAGTTTCTTTTGAAATACATATACTTACATTTCACACAAAAATATTTCAAACAAACATGTTTCTCTGTTTTGTTTTTTGTATGTTTGGATGAAGTCGAAGTTTTTTAAATTGTTATCTTTTTTTTTTTTTTATTAACAAATATTTAACTGTTTTGTTAAAAAATTGGGAAAATCAGCTGAAATTGGATCTAATGGAAATTGTTTAAGTTTTAATTTTCTTTTTTGTTTTTCTTTTTTGACTTTCATTGTATTTCGTACAGTGGGTGTAATTTTGGTATTTTCTTTTTCTCTCTTTCTCTTTTCCGTACATTTTTTTATAACATTGGAAACTCGATGAAATTAAGTAAAAAAATGTGTAAAAAATGTAAAAAAAAAGGCATAAAAAAGTATTTTTTTTTATATAGTTTAGATTTATTATATGTTGAATATTTGAATTAAAAAAGAAAAAAAAAAAACAAATATAAGAAAAATTACAAAACAAAAAACGAAAATACTAAAATACTAAAATAGATTGAATAAATAATAAAGGCAATAATAGTTATAAATTATAATGATAATGATTGTATGATTGATAAAAAATTAAAATAACAATTTAAACAATTTATATGAAAAATGAAGTAAAGTTTAGAAAATATTACAGTGATCCGTTTAATAAAAACTTGGGTTGAAGTTCCCAAAAGGTCAACCGCGCGATTTCCTTGTAACTTTTACAGTTAAAATTTCACTAAAAACAAATAACTTCGTCGCGGTTTTCATTTGGCGATGAAGTGCTTAAAGGTTCCAGTTAACCCATTGAAATATTTTTATTGCTATTTAGTTAACTCACTATATATCTGCTAAACTCACTATCATACTTATGTTTTCTTTTTACATTTAATTTATTAGTTATGCATCGGAGATACCCTAAATATTTTAAACAGCAAAAAATTTGTTTAATACTAATTATAAAATTTTAATAAAAAGTCTTCTATATACAGATTTG
Source organism: Poecilobothrus nobilitatus (assembly GCA_947095535.1). Lineage (NCBI taxonomy): Eukaryota > Metazoa > Arthropoda > Insecta > Diptera > Dolichopodidae > Poecilobothrus > Poecilobothrus nobilitatus. The sequence goes on from OX352773.1 coordinate 171,531,867, forward strand.
GTAATAAAGAAACTAAAAAAATTGTGTCATGTTATCATAACATTTGCAGTACGCACATTATTTTTAAGAAAATAATGAAATATGTATTTTAATCTGAAATTTCTCTCTATGATATCTGTGATTAATACTTAAAAAAAATTCACTGCGTGATCAGCAGGTGAGATTGTATCTTAACACCTTATTTTAATCGTCTATAGTCTAGACTTTAGACTTCTTAATATGTACACGCAAGTAAACGTATGAAAACATTATATTTATCTTTGTTCGTTTTTAGAAAATTTTGTATTTAAACAATTAATGTGCTTTTATAAAACAAAAAATAAAATAGTTTTATTTTGGAAGAAAAATAAATCAAAAACTATATATAAAAAAAAATAAAGTGTAAAGAAATTAAATGATTTTTCATTTAACAAAAAACCTGATATATTACAGTTTTAAAGTTTCTGTGAGTGTCTCTTTAATAATTTGACATTATATAATTTGGTTAAATATTAGAAAATCTTAATTTATCATACCATAATTCATGATATTACTAATTATATCCTAAGTACTCCAAAAATTGTTTAGTACTTACAATATTTACTGGTAGAATATCCTGGAATATTGGGTATGCACGTATATCTTAACTGAAATTTTTTGAGAACTTTCTCTGCACCTTTCCCCAATGCCAGTCTTTCAAAAAACGTAACAATATTTCGGTAATCTCTTTTTTCAAGATTTATGTGAACTCTCTGACTGGATCAGAATGGTTCCATCAGAGTGGTATAATGTTTTGTACTATGTTTATTTAAATTCATTTTACAAATTCGTTGAATATCATGAAATCTTTTTAAATTTGATTTTCGGTTCGGATTAAAATATAGAAAATAAAATTTATAAAATTATATATATTTTTTTTAGTTTTTAGCCTAATCAGAATAATTTATAAACAGTTGTTTTTGACAAACTTTTATAAAAAAAAACTATGACGTATTACTACCACACTCTAGAATTAGGCATTTTTCTTCAGTTTTTAAAAGAAATTTCACAGTAAGAAAATGAATGAAAATGTGTAGTTATATAATTCTATCTTTAGCCAAATAATTACTAGATACTATAAATATCTGTGATCATTTCTAATATATGTCTATTATATGATAAGATCACATATCTGAAAATTTTCTTATTTTGAGCTGCAAACTGCATAATGGTTAAATTGTGTGTTCAAACAAAAGACCGAAATTATTATTTAAATTTTACAATTCATTTCATCCAATGACATTTAATTGAATATTTATTATTTTATTCCATTTTTGTATGATTACATTATTTGTATAAATTAAAATAATAAGTGAATGATCGATTCTTTCTTTGATCAAAAGAATCACTTAAAAAAATACATAAAGTCGTTTTTGTCAATTGATTTTTAAATTCAATCTGTTCAAATATTGTGGTTTTTTTTTTTTTTGTAATCTTAAATTAATATTCAGCGTATTCAAAAAAAAAAACAAATAAATTGCCCCGAAAAAGAATCAATCAATATTGAACTTATTTATTGAAAATTAAAAATAAAGACAACAATAAAAATAAAAATAAATTATTAAAAATAACATCGCTATCAAGATCTTTGATTGCCATTCAATCACTTTTTATTATGGCAATACATATTTTGAAATATTTTATAAAAATGAGATTAGGTCGTGACAGTGACATCTAGTTGTAGACTCTAGAGTATGCGGCAGTTAAATAATAACAATACAATAATAATAATAATAATTATAATAAAAAACAAAAAACGCAATATCGTGATTTAAATTTTAACGCGATTTAATGCTACTTAGATTTATTTATTTATTGTGATTTGTGACCTGCTTCTATTGTTTTTTCATGTCAAAATTCTTAAACATTATATCGTCTGTATTTATTATTTAATATATGTATTTATATATATATATATATATATATATATAAAATACTTTTCATTTGTTATCAATATAATCTCTAACAGTAATTCCTAACAGACTACTTTATTTATATTATAAGAATTTATTGTTTTCATCATCTATCAAAATTCCATCATCATCATAATTTGTCATTTTCAAAATGTACTCTATTTTAAAAAAAAAAAAAAAAAAAAATCGTATATCATAAAAAGTGAAAATTTATTCTTAGAAAATCTAAATATGGAATAATAAATATTTATTTCAGTTCTATTTTTATTTTTTTTATATTAAAATTTTTAGTGTACGTTAAAAAGTGGGAAAAAAAATAGCGAAAAAAAAGAATGGTAAATTTTATGTTAATGGAAAATGTAAAGTAAAATATACACTGGGCATACAAAAAAAAACAGTTTTTAGATATTTTCATTATCGGTCAATATGAATACCTATATATATGTTCCTCTAATATGTCGTCCATACAATCCTTTGTTTACAACTTGATAAAACGCTTCATTTCAATTTTCAACATTTTTGACAAAAGCCTTCAAAAAAAAAACGGTTAGGTTTTTTTGTTTTTCAGTTCTAATAAATTTAAAACATTGGTTTTCAGTTCATTGAAGCCCTTTGCCAAATTTTTTTATAAGTTCCACACATGAATGTCCTTCGGATGTCTTCTATTTATTTTTGTTTCAACAAACAATTTTATAATTTAATTTATACAAGTCGAATATTTTATTCTGTGAGAATTACAGTTGGTGATTAAATGCATAAAACTAAACTTGAACTCAAATTTAACTTTTTTAAATAAAGCGTACGAGTTCAAACGTTTTAAATAGTCAATTATCACTTTTTTTAATTCAAGTTTAGCTTTATGGTTTCTTTTCTAGGCCGGTGTTAACATTTTGACTGTTTAATTGTATTTCTATTTCCCAATTTAAGAAATTTTCTAAATATAACTGTATTTTTAATTAGTACTTATTAGAAGAATATATTCCATATCCATATTCTGGTATTCAATATATTGAAATCTGAACTGAAATCATATTTAGCTGAAATTCTTTAAATATACATTAATTTGTTTTTAAATGAATCCTTGAAAATATATACTTGTAATAAATTTTGTCCTTTTTTAAAATAAATTAAAAAGGACTGTATTTATTATTTTGTACATTAGTGTATTGATATATTATATAATATATTATATACATAATATATACGCAAATGTAATTTTTCAATAATTTCAGTTTATATAAAATATAATATATATATAATCATGTGTTCAATGCCCTATGTCCCACCATAACCTTACTACCTTTCATGCTTGTCTAATCAATCATTAAACAAAACCTCTACTTAGAAAGAAAATTTTAATAAAAAAAAAAAATTGAAAAGAAATAAAAAACCAAAAACAAAAAACGAAAGTGTCTCTATAATGTCTAGTATTACGCGTTCTTAAAATAAAATAAAAAATAAAAAAAAATAGGAAAAAAAAGTTAACCGCCATTTTTTCTTCCCGATATTTCTTTCTTTCTTTTTTTTTTTTGCGAAAGTCATCTCCTTCTCCTTCCTGTCTTTCTGTATAATTATTATAAATAAGTATGCATGTATATATAAGTATAGAAAAAGAAAATAAGCAGTCAGTTATCGTGTTGTGGTTTATATGTTGTTATGTTGTTATTTTGATGATGCGGTTAAATTTTTTTTACGCATATTTTTACGTATACGTAAATAGTATATACATACATATGTATATTTTAAACCCCTACGACTCTCTATACTTTTAATGTTTCTTATACAAAATGTTTGCATTAAATTTTCGTTTATGAAAATAAATTTTTCACTTTCTTTTATCTTTACTTGATTTAATTTTTATTTACATTTACTTAAATTAAATACATATTAGTAAATAAAGATAGACTAACTGGCATGACAGTAGCGTTAATAAAATTTATATGTGTGTTAATAATTTGCACGTTTAATATATGGATATACATGGATATATATATATATATATATATATATAATGTAATCTTCGATTCGGTTTTACTTCCCTATTTCTTGCGGGATTTTCTTTCTATATTGATTTTTATTATGTCAGCATATTTGGTAAAAAAAAAAGAAAAACAAAAAAAATGTATACGTATGTATACATTCATACATCTTAAATGTTTTTGATGACAATTACATATATGTATATCTAAAAGATGATTATATTTGACGTTAACTTAATGATATCAATTATCATTATATATGTATTATTATTATTATTTTATGTTATGTTATGTTAAGTCTAGCCTTAAAATCTTGTTGTTTTTCTTTTTTATCAGATAAATACGCAACTTTTTTAAGAGTTTAATAACTTATTTACAAAAAAAAATCAATAAATCAAAAAATTTAGAAAATGAAATTATCAGTGAAATTTAATACCACATGTAATCATGTGGTCAGAAGATAAATTATGATTTAAAATAAAAAAAAAAGAGTTTTTAAAGTTGCACATTCCCAAAAGATAACAAAATACAGTTCAGAATTATTGTGATTTGAACCAAAATTTTTTATTTATTTTTTTTAATTTTATATACCTACATATAAAGAAAAAATTGTAAAAAACAAAACACACTTTTATACACATTTAAACATATAGTGTTGAATCTATAATTTTTGGGGTTTGCGTTGAAAAAATTTTATAATAGATGCCTAAGTTATATAACAGCTCGTAGATGTTAAAATTTTTTTTTTTTTTTGTTGTCTGAAAGCTCTTAAATAGAGAACGATATAAAAAATTTGTAAGATCGCTCACGTGACTAATTCTAAAAGATTTTCTCTCAAAATTTCTAGGTTATATTTAAAAAAGTTGCGAAATGTGGAATATGGGTTGCGAAACCTGCAATAAAAATGTGCTATAATTGTATAGTTTTAAATTGAGATTATTGTATATATCTCTTTAGTTAGACATAGGAGTTGAAATAAATAAATCAATAAATATGAAGGAAGCAAAATCTTGCAAAATTTTGTTTTCATATAACAGTAAATTTAAATACTAATTTTTACAAAAGAATTGTATTATTTTATTTTGGGCTACATTAAAAAGTTGTTCTACAATATTAATTTTTTTTTAAAAGACTTAGTAACAATTAGTTTCATTGTTCTATCTTAAACCGTATAGAAGTTTTGTAAACAACTGACGGGTGGACAAACGGATGGACAAACGGACGGACAAACAGTGTGATAAAAAATTTGATATAAAAATTAATAAATAAAGTGGAACTTCTTTAATTCAAACATCTATAAGTCGAAATCTTCTTTAACTCGAACTACACTCACTTTCCCCTGAACCTTCAAGTAATTATGTTCTAAAAAAATTCCATAATTCGAAACTCCCTAACTCGAAATTCTCCACGAGTCGAAGTAAAAAACTGTACCTATGGTATCAAAAATTTCTCTAACTCGAAAAATTTACGAACTTTTACTACAAAATTAATATTTTTTTTATTTTGTCGCTAGAATGACTGCATTCTATTAATAAAATGTTATAAATACATACATATTTTTAACGAAAATATTAAAAACTGCAATCTAATAAAATTATCTAAATGTCAATTGATATAATTTTATGTGTGTATATACATAGTACATACATATGTATTATATCGCGACATCCAAATTGCATAAAAAAAGCGTCCGATACAAAGTATTATGATCCAAATTGTAAAACAAAAGCTTTTTACAAAGTATCATAATCCAAATTGCATTATGACAGTTTGTACACCGCCTACGAATTTGCGTTTGTTCAAAATTTTTGCATCTAAAATTTTCTGGACAATTTTAATTTATTTTTAACAATTTGATAGTGAATTTGAATTGTTATTTAACCGGCGAAAAAGTTGTTCTAAATTGTATTACATTTACATTGCATTTAGACGCGAAATATCGGTTTTACAATGCATTAAAAAATTTGATGTGTATTTTGTAGCGCATGCAAACGCTTTTTTTATGCAATTTGGATATCACGGAGTTTGATAATAGATATTGAAAAATTTGAACGTTAAAAACAAAATAAATATTTGAATTTTATTCTTATTTAATACTATGTATGATTTATGAGTGTTAAAATAGGATTGAGAATAGTAAATGATAACTAAACAAAAAACTATAATAAAATTATTTTACAAAAATTTAAAAATTTACGCTATAAGAAATTTTTTATCAGAAAATTTTTAAAATCTTTACAAATACTTCTTATCAGATTATTTTCCATATTGTTTTTATATTTAATTTCATTTTAACTCTACTTCGTTAAAAAATAAAGAAATTCAATAAATACTTTACTCAATCACTTTGAAAGAACATTTTAAATTCTATTTATGCAATTTTAAATCTTTAAAATGTTCCAATACATAGTCATTTTACTCAATTTTAAATGCATTCAAATTAACTGACTAAAAATTATAAATTATGAATACAGTGGATTTTCGATGAAAGTGAAAATGTGCTTGAGGAGTTAAATAAGATGTTGATTTAGTAAAGTTCGAGATAGGAACGTTTCAGTGTTATTACTTTTAAATAATAACAAATTAAAACCATATTACATAGTAAGACTGAGGGCATGGTTAGACAGAATTTTTAAAAAATTTGCTAATTTTATTTTCGATCTCTTGTTAACAAAATGGCAAAAAATAAATCTTTTTCTGCCACAAAGTGGGAACATAACCATGTATTATAATGTAAATTGATTGCACAGAATTAAAAAAATTAAAAAAAAAATCGAACCGAAATTCTGCCATGATTTTGGTAGTAGTTACCTAAGGCTAGGAGTAGTATATGCCCCAATTTATCTTGAAATAAATTTAATAATTTAGAAAAACAAAGAAATATAAAATATAAGTACCTATTAAATTTTTAAAATATATAGTTTTGTATTTTAAAAAATTTTTTTTTCCCAACTTAAATTAAAATTGAAAAATTTTACAGTCACATAAGTTTTCTTTTAATAATTTTCGTAACAATTTTATTTTATTTAACCGACAAAATTTTTCTTTCCAAATTTAAAATCTATATAAATAATTAAGAATTTAAAACCCCCGTAATAAATTTTCAGATTTTTCAATGAATTTTCTTTTATAAATTAAGAAAACAATAAAGTTTATTTTTAACCTGTTTTATAATTCATTACATGAATAATCTAAACAACAATAACAATCTAGGGAAAACAAAACAAAATACCAAAGTATGGGAATTTGTATACACGTATATCTATACAAGAATAATTTAAAATCCTTAGAACATAATTTTTAAAAATTCCTTTTATCATCATCTTCATCATCATGATTTTTATTTATTTAACGGAAATTATAATTCTTTGTTAATACCCTTCTAAAAAAAACTTTGAACAATTAAAGAAGAATAACATTAAGCACGTGAGTTCAACAGGATTTGTTTTGCACGATAGCTTTATTTAATGTTTTTCTATTTTTTTTTTTTTTTTTTTTTTTTTTTTCATAAATTAATAATACAACAAAATAATTCCATTCTAATTGAAATGATGTTGTACCATTCTATATATAATGAGAAATGTAAAAAGTATATAAATTTGTATTTAAATGGTAGTTATATACAACACATTTAATTTAAAAACGGTGTAAAACTCTTTTTTGAAATACATAAAATTGATGGTTTTTTCACTTTTTACTCAAACAATATTTTCATTTAGTTTACAAAGAAACTCACCAAAAATCATTTAAACATTTTATTATAGAATCAACTCGGGAAAATTCTTATTTGAAGCGCTTTTAACGGGGGGACTTCATTAAAAAATAATATCTATAGATTATTGAAAATTAAGACATTACAAAATTTCCAAAACTAATTTTGCCTGGCTTAATTTAAAACCATGCTAAACGAATGAAAAACATGTTAAAGACTGATAATTACGATAATTATGACAAATGTTGTATTTTTTTAATTTGATAAAAAAAAATTTATTTGTAATCACCTGAGAACCTCACCTACGTTTTTATTTCAATGATATAACAAAAAATTGAAACAAAAAAAAAATAAATATTAAAACCACAGTATAATGACATCTATAAAAAAATTTATAAAAGTTTTTCAACCTTTCTGGCAAATTTATTAAATATTAATATAACTGTGACAAGAATTTGTGGTGAAAGTAAACAAAAATTAAAATAATTTCACCACCCTTACTTTGTTTTTTTAAGCATGTTTTATTTAATTTTTGTTTTGTTTTGAAAATTTTTAATGAAATGACAATGCAAAATACAATTTTTTTTTTTTCTCATCGTCCTCATCATTATAATTTCTTTTGTTTTTGTTGTATCCTTTTCAATACAAAAATATACATGTATATGATATTTACTTTTAAATCATTTTTATGTTATATTATTGTTTGGTTATGTTGTTTTTTTTTTTTTTTAATCTTGTTACAAAAAATTGTTGCTTAACAAATTTTTTCATTGTTTTTTTCTTTTTTTTTTCTTTTTTTTTTTTTTGTTACAATTTCGATTAAAGAAGATAAAAAAAGAAAAGAAAACAAAAAAAAAAAGAGAAGGATAGAAGGCGACTATTTGTAAATAACTGTAATAATTATTTGTACATATCTAACTTCTTTTTTTTTTTAAACTTAAAGTTATTAAAGGTTGTTTTTACCGAACGCATACATTAATGTATAAGGTAGGTATTGTTTTCATACTAAAAATGTGTACCAGAGATTTTGGCAAAAATGCACTACTCCGGTGTGAAGAAGGCTGTAAAAAAATTTTCAGCATGATGTCCGTCTGTGTGTGTGTGTGTGGGTGCGTGTGTGTGTCTGTGGGCACGTGTTCAGCTTAAACGACTGAGCGAAATTTTTTGAAATTTCATATTTAAGGTTTTGACGTAAATATCTCGGATTGATAAGCTTTTCGAGCAAATCGGACAACCGCAAGTGGTAGTTTACTAGTCTACTTTTTAAGTTTTTTACGAATATTTCGTAACAGAAAAATTTGGTGCGAAAAATTATTAAGAAAAAGTTGTTACACAAGTAAATAGGAACAACTTTGCCATAGAACATTTTTTGATCCGACTAACTTTAACTTTTATTTAATTTTTTTTCTAAGTCCAAATTTCATACATAAAACTCCATATGAATTTATATGAACAATTTTTTTTTTGTTTTTTTTTTTATATCTCTAAAAATTTATATACATACATATGTATGTACTTATATCTATGCCAATGCATATTATTTATTCATTTGTTGATAACATAAAATTAAAACGGTAAAAATTTTGTTAGCAGATTTAATATTAATCTTATGTTTGTTTTGTATTTGTTTACAGTTTTTATTATTTTTTACTTTTAATATTATTTTTTGAATGAAAAAAAATCATGTATCTACATTACAATAGTAATAATAATAAATGGATATATGAATGAATGTATATATATTTTTACGATTTCATTGCTTATAATTATTTTTATTGAATAAAACAAAATGTTATTAAATTATTAGAAGTTATTTTGCTTTTATATAAATTATTATGTAAAAAATCCTATAAATTTTGGCATTGTACTTTTTGTGTAGTGGCGGTCGGTCCTGTGGTGGAGACAGCTTTTTTTTTTTTTTTGTATTTTGTATTAGAAAAATTCTGTTCTTAAATAAAATACATCTATCCTTTAACTTACTGAGTAAATACGTTTTAACCAAAAAATATTAGGTAAAACCATGAACTCTCAATAGGAAAAATGGAACCGAAGAAACTTCTTTGGGACTCCGTAGAAAAAATGATGATGATATAAGGCTTGAGAAAATTTTGATATTTGAAAATTGAGAACAAAATGGTGTTAAAAAATTTTCATGTTAATGTATGGATGAATGAATTACCAGTTTATAAAATAAAAATCAGAGTTTATTTATTGCATCTATTGATAATTACATAATTTTATTAATTGAATTCCGATGTGTCTTTCAAAAGAATGATATAAATTCATTACATGTAAACTGTTGTAGCAATAACATAATTTTTGATTTGATTGATATAACAATGGTATGTGAATTGATAAGTGCGTACATAGAATATATCTGACTTTGTCTAACTAAATAAAATCATCGAAAAAAAATGTTAAGATATTCATTCATTTTTTTTTTGCCAATTATGGTGCGTTCACATGAAATGTGTGCATCTTAATGTAAAATTTATTTCGATAATACGTGCGGTACTCTTCTAACTAACGTACTATATTGATGTATATGGATCCTACTTCTTCAATATGTACGTATTCGATAAATTTTTATTTTCACATAATTTTCCTGGTAAATTACATATTTTATTTTAAGAATTTCGAAAATCATCTTTCTAAAATATAAATAGCAGTATTATCCACGTTGACACTTATGACGGCTATGGTCATCAAATAAAATTTTATTTTTATTGATAAATTACGACCTTCGTCTCGAAATTATTTTAATAATTTTTTATTACCGTATAGTCGTCACTTGTTTCTTATTAAACATTCAACAATATTAACTTAATAAAATTGAATGAGAATCAATTATGTTACGAAATTTTTTTTTTCAATCCTCTAAAACGATACTTCAACATATTTAAATGACTTACTTTTTTTGTCCAAGGTTGATATCTTTAAAAAAGTGTATTACGTATAAAAGTGTACTTTTAAAAAAAATCACTTGCAGAAATTGCATTTTAATTTATGCTTTCGGTAATGCAGTTTGACAAGCGTCATTCCTCTAGGTTATACAAAAAAAGTCGAAATGTCAGTCAAATTTGTGCATATAAGCAGGATAAAAATTTATGAATAGTTGTTGATTGTTATTTGGTGTGAACTGTACAAAAGGAGAAAATAATACTTATAAATATATTTTTGTTGAAATGGATTCTGATTCTGAAAAAAAAACGCTTTCCATCCGTTTCCTTTGTTTTCTTTCATGGAAATTGCTATTTATTGAGCATTGTCGCACTTCAGATAATACGTTTAAAATTAAATTCGTAATTAGTTCCAACATAATCAAAAATCTGCAAAATTTTTATTACAAATACATATTTACATATAGTATGTATACATATATAATTTCCAAAAAATATTATTCTATAGCTTTGAAAACATGTATGTATGGATATTATTATATTAATATTCAATTTAAATTTTTAATTTTTCATTACTTATAATTTCAGAACAACCAAAAATATAAAAATTACACTAAACCACACTAAACAAAAATATTTTGTTTTTGTTAGGTAATGTCGCTTGCGTCGTGTGAAAAATTTGCAAAAGTTTATTTGACAGTTGCTTCGTTGAATCAAAATCCAATTAAAAATCATTTGACTGATCGTCTCATTTTATATTATACCGAAAGCAGGGAATGTGTTAACGTTAATATTTTATTTCGTTTTATTGTTTTCACATTTTTTAAATAATAATTTTACAGCTGCGTATTTGACGTTACGTTTAATATAAATTCTTGTTTTGTATGCATCTTACTGAGGATGAACATATATTTTTTTTTTTTTTTTATTCATTTATTCATTATTTTATCTTAACTAAATACATAATTCAATGCAAAAAAAAATACTTAAAATAAAATTGTGAGATTGCAATATTTAATTAAAGAAAAATGTGCTTCTTAAATGTGCGATACGAGTACGAGTACGATGTGCTTCATAAGTACGATATAAATAAATATTTTCAAAAAATCAATATCTTGCATTTGAATGCATAAATCCAATGTAAATGTACCCTTATTCAAAAACATTATTCTTCAGATATAATTTTATTTTTTAGTACCTATCTACAATTGATATTTATTAAAATTAATTGAAATCTGTTCTAAAACATTTTATTTTTAAATAATTATGTATAAGTCATTCCGCAATTCACACATTTTTTTCTTTTTTTTTTACTACTAAATAATTAATTTAGTTGAATATGTCATGTGTCATGTTATACATAATTTCAATCTAAACTAGTTATGTATTTTTCGTGATATTTTCGTGGTAATTGATTTTTCTAAACTTATACTTACAATACCATACATTTTATCATAATATAACATAAAGGTGTTTTAAAGTTTATCTTGAATAAACTAATAAATCTAATAAATTGAAAATTGAATTCTATTTAAATCAAATTGTTAAAAAATTTCAGAATTAAATCTTAGAAAAAACAAAAAAAAAAACATTTGTTTTTTTTTTTAATTACATTTAAAAATTAAGTAACGATTACTTAAATATCAAATTACAAAAGTTTTAATATAAATATTATGATTATTTAAAAACAAAAACGAAAACGAAAAAAATAAAACCACATTTAATAAGTAGTTTAACATGAAGTGTCATCTGAATTTACAGCAAACAAAGAAAAAAAAAAAAAACAATTTTTACATGTAATTTAAGAATATTGTCATAAAATGTGTAAGACAGTAGTAATAGTAATGTCATTCTACTTTATTTTAATCAAAGTATTAAAATATACGTATGTATGTACATATTTAAATTGTATTTATGTTATTTTTATTTTTTAAGTTTTTTTTTTTTTTAATTATACCTGTCTCCCTTTTCCTTTTACCTTGTTGTCTATTATAAAAGAATAAAAATTTATAGTGTTTAATGAAATCGTTATAAGTACACATAATAATATGTTGTACTAAATTATCACTTCCTGTATTGTTTCTAAAATTACATCAAATAAAATAGTATAGAATATGTAAACAAAATGAATCTTTAAAGATAGAGATAAAATATATGTATATATAAAAATACATATGTATAAAAAAAAAAAACAAATTATTATTGTGTACGTATATACAATATAGAATATATGTTATAAAATATGTACATTGAAAGCAGCATATGATTTATATTTTGTAATATAAGGCATTAAGAAAATGCAATCTAAACGTAATTTAAGAATTACGGAAAGAAAAAGAAAAGAAATTCTATGTTCAAGTACAAAGTACATATATGTATATATATATATATATACATATGTATGTAATTTTTTTTTTGTTAAATAAAGTAATACAGAGTCATTTGAAAACAATTAAACGCAATTAATTTGTTTGTTTTTTTTTTACATTTTTTTTTTTATTTTTTTGTTATTAAAAATACACTAAAAATGCTTATGCAATATACTTTGTCTTTGTCCTTCTTATGTAAGTTATCTTTATAAACTTCTCTTCTGAATTATCAATTCTTCTATTTGACGTTTTTTGCAGAACTTTTTTAAAATAATCGATCATTATGCTCGATACAGATCTTTCAATTAAGCTCCTTTCAATCACATTTCTTCTAAAATATTCAAACATCAGGTCATATAGATATTTGTCTAATATTATCTAATGTTATTACTCAAATCAGTCACTTATGTATTAGGAAAAATGTTGGACAATTCATTATGTACAATATAATACTCGTATAGCTGATATTTTGTTTAACTCTGCTTTCTGATCGTATAGAAAATTTCATTTAATTCGTAACTTTAGTTCAGCGATATTGAGTTTGATTGGCCCTGTCTTCTGATCGTATAGAAAATTTAACTTGACTTGTAATTTATTTCAATGATATTGATACAATTGATTCTGTCAATTATGACAGTTGAAACAAATTGAAATCTAAGTAAAAGCATAGATCTAAGACATTTTAATTTTTAACAGTGAAAAAAAACATTTAAATTTAACATTACTCTGTTCTTTTTTTTTTTAGAATTAAGTACTTTCATTATCTGTCATTACACAGTACTAAAAAAAACTTGCTGTACTAAATTTCTATTTAGTTAAAAAAAAAAAAGAAAAGAAAAACTTATTGTATTACAGAAAAAATAAAAAATTTTAAAAATCTTTAAAAAAAAAAAAAAATATTTGGGTCAATCAAATAAATAGTTTTGTATTTAAACGCAAAAGTTTTTAATAGCTAATCGTAGACTCCTATGTTTAACGGCAGCAAGCAATAACGAAATGGTGGTATCTAATATCTATAATACAAATTTATAAAAAAAAAAATTTTTTTTCGTATATACTTCATATGATTTTTTTAATTCTTTTTTTTTTTTTGTCTTTAAGATTTATATATGATTTGTTTGTTTTAATAATTTATTAATGTTAAAAATTATTTAATAAAAAATCAAAAGAGGAAAAGTTGAAAAACAAAAAAATCGAATTAGAAATTGAAAAAAAAAATTTAAATTTTTTTAAAATTTATAGGGGAGAAAAAAATTTTTTTTTTTTTTTTAGGGAAATTTAATTTTCAAAAAATTAAATTAAAAACTTATGTTAAAAAATATTTCTATCCAATGGATACAGGTCGTTTTAATCATTGCCAGTTCATCGTCTTCATATGTAACCGGATGTTTTATTCGTGGATAATTTTTCTTCTGTTCAACAACGTTGTACAGTTTAAAACATACCTTTAGATTACAGGGTATTCTGATGTTTTTAATGAATCCCTTAAATATTCATCTGATTATAACAGTAATGTATCCTGAAATTTTTAAAAACCATTATATTGCTATAGTAAGCTTAACACTTAACGCTTAACTTTGGGCTCATTGTCAATATGTCTTGTTTTTCACGTATCAGAACTTTCATATTCCATTAATAGTCGAGTCGGAGACTATTTTTAATGTTTGAACTAAATTCAGTTTTAAATAGGTACAAACAAATTATTTCCAAACATATGGACGATTGGGTCTATATATTTAATATTATTATATGATATATATAAATTATACTTACATACTTATTGTAAGTAATTTTTACAGAATTCAAAAATCTTAAAAAAAAAAAAAAAAACTTGGCAATCGATATACTCATAATAAAATCAGCGGTGGTCCAGTTGGTAATCGTAACATATAAATTTCATTTTAACTTCCAAATTCTATAAAATAATTTTTTTTTTTTTTTTTTGTGTTTGTTTTATTTTGGATCATTTTTTAATAACTAAGTCATGTGGTGAATCCGATAAACTTATGACCAAAGAAAACAAAAAAAAAAAATGTTTAATTTTATAGGCGTTTTTTAATGCTGATAGATAAGATCAGTAAAAAAAAAATTTAAAAGAATAAAAAAATAACTGAATTTTTATGGATTTGGAAAATTTTGATTTGTTTAAGAAATTTGTTTTTAGTAATTTGTTTTTTATCTCTTTAATATTTATTAGATTTTTTTTGTTTTTTTTAAAATCGATTAAATTAATTTTTTTTTTCTATTTAAAAGTACCATAACTTCTTAATTATAAATCTGTTTTATGTAAAAAAAAAAACATTAAAATATATGTTTATTTGTTCAAATATATTATAAACATACATATATACATGTATGTATGTGTATTTAATTATTGAATATCATTAAAATTAAATAAAAAATTTGTTAATAAATTAAATAAAATTAATTAAATAATGATAAAAAAAAATTAGAAATTTCGTAAAATTTTTTTTTTTTTATATTTTTATTTTTTTCGAGGGTTGGTGGAAAACTCGAAAGTCACCAAGAGGAACTGCAGGTGCTTCCTCAGGGTAGTGTTGGACTTAAACCAACCAAAACCACCCCCCTTTTAAAACCAAACTTTAGGATGGAACCTTTAATACGAATATACAGTTTGGTTTTGTGGATAGGGATGTGGGAAGGATAATTGGGGAAATTGGAATTAGGAAATTTTGATTATGAGGGATAGGTAGGAAAATTTGGAGATACATTTTGAAGAAAGATGGTAATGTTCTTCTTAAACTTAAGTGGTACACATATGAATTACCAATTTTAGGGAACACATGCGATGGTATATGGTTCCACAAACGGGACGTGCGCGCATGACAAATAAATTTCCATAAGCTGTATTTCCCCATTTTGATAACTCTACATGGTAGGGATGAGCTTCTGTTGCCTTGTTGCTTCAGTTATAAAGAATTATTCATAGGCTTGCAATCGAAAGAAAAATAGACCTCAACTCCATAAACAAACAAACAAACAGAATTATCGAAATGTATTTAATCAAAACAGTTTTCTATTTCTTCTTTTTGATAACTTTTTATCTTATTAATTAGTAGTAGGCTCCCTGTGCTTCAAGATTTTAATCACAAATACAATTCCTTTTTGTTACTCCAATATTTTGGCAATACTGTACAACAATACTAATTTTGAATTTTATGATCTCAGTTAATAGTTCAAACTATGAATGAAAACCCTTTTAAAACTGACAGGCAATATTGTGAACGAAGTTGTAAATATTATTCTTGAATCTTTAGACATTATATACCTAATCATCAAGAATTTTTGAGAATACATAGAGTGAAAGATGGTTTCATATTGGCGATGTTTGTATAAGAAATATATTTCATGTTAGTCTAATTATATCATGGAATTTGAACTAGTAGATAAGGATGGGGTAACTAATCCTAAGCTGATGGGATAATTTCGCTGAGTAGAACCATTATTCTCTTTGGAAAGTTTTGTTTAAAGGTAATAGGCATATAATAGATTAAAGGTATCAGATTCAGATCCTTTTGAACAAGATCTATAATATCTATTCACTTTTATAATTTGTATAGCTATAGTACAGGAGAAGTGTTGCTGTTAGATTACGGAGACTAAATGGAGAGAGCGTTGTAGTAAGTTTAGGATCGTTTATAAGACGAATTAGTCTTTGTAAAAAAATGAATTTGGGACAGAATGGTTTAAATTTTTAAAGGTTGAATCAATAAACTAAGACATGTAATAATATAAGTTATGTATGACAATGTCTTCAGTAAATTATATTGTCTTCTGGTGTACTGTTTTGTGGTTTATTGTCATTAATTGAATAATGGTTAGAAGTTGATGTTGCTTTTTAAATTTTATATTTTATTATTTTATATTTTTGTTTGTAAATTACACCATATATTTCTTTCAATTTTGATTGAATATGTTCGAAATTCCATTAATATGTTTTTGGACAAGTTTGAAAATTTTTCCATTTTATGTTTAAAACAAAATGTTCGAAATCTAACAAAATTTAATTTAAGTAATTAAGAAATATTTCTTTTATAAATTAGATTTTTAATTATATAAGTTATAGATAAAATTATATATATATATGTATTTCAGAATTCATATAAGATCTGAAGTAAATGCTCTTTGTTGAAGCCTTCTTCCCTTCAAGAAAAATATCAGAAAGACAGGATATTTCAAAAGAAATTGTTTTTTAAATCACCTTAAGCCTTTTTAATTTTGTAATTGCTAAGCACGTGTCATGAATCATAAAAATTAAAGCTTGTAATTTACTCTACAAAATGCATTTTTCTTTTTGAATCTCTTTAAAGCGAGCCATCTAAAATTTTGTAAGAATCACTAAAAATTTTTAAAGCTTTCATATCTCGAAATAGTGTAGAATACATACATCCTTACCATACAATGAGAATAGAGTTCTTATGTGGCACAACATACATACAAATAAAATTATATTTAATTTATTTTTCAAAATTAACTAAATTAAACTTTTTTTTTTTTAATTTACTTCCAGGTGAGTTTTACATATAGTTATGAGAAAATAATATTTGGTAAGACTTTAAAAAATATCATTTGATTTATTATTCATAAATATAAAATTGTGTCACAAAACGATTAAAAATTATTAAAAACAAATTAAATATTCATTAATCATAATTTTAATCTTTTAAATAATTTTAAACTTTTACTTAATCTTTAATCATTCAAAAATAAGTGTCATATTTGTTTGTGTTTTTTGTTCTTAATTATTTTAAAGGGAATTTATTTAAATAATCCTTTATAAATCACTCTCTTGAGAATTTGATATCAAATTCACTATAATTTACATCCTCCCATGTCATTATATAGATTATATCCATTGTTTAGACTCGTTTAATATGAGTGGTCATTTACCGAAAAATAAAAAAAAAAATGACAATCTTTATCTATATGTATATATATATATATATATACATACATATTCTATTCTTTTTGCTGTTGGATTAAATTAAAATACCCGTATAATCAACAGATCTAAAAATATTGTTAATGGGTTTTTTTTTTTTTTTTATAGATTTAAAATATGGTCCTATATAGACACTTTTTATTCCCGTATATTAACATAATTTAAGAGTATAATAAATTTACCATTACGTTTGTGACTCCTTAAAAGAGCCGAGTTAGATATATCTAAACTAAAGTGTATGGATCGAATCAGAATCGAAAATTTAGTTGATTAAGTTATTTACGTCTGTTCGTCCATCCGCACGATCACTCAAAAAATAAATGAGTTAAGATTCTGAAATTTTTATCAAGTCACTTTTCTAAAAATGTTAATTTCACTATTTAAATCAAGTAAATTCGGCCGACAGGTTCGAGTAACTGCCATATTACTTCTTTCTTTATATGAAAATAACTCTGTATGTCTATTGAACTAGGTATCTAAAATTTTGCAAAATTTTGTGAATATTACAGACCAAAAACATCTGTTAAACGAGGTTGCACTTGTACGACAGGTTCGGGTAGCTGCCATACAACTTCTTTCTTTATATGACAACAACTCTGTATGCCTATTAAAGTTAGATATCTGAAATTTGGTGAAAATACGTCAAGTTACATGTCAACAACTTCTGTAAAATTTGGTTGTGCTATGATGTAACAGGTTCACGTAGCATGCGCATATCATTGAGTTTTATTAAGTAAAATGTCTGAAATTTTGTAAAAGATGATCAAGTATGGAAATAGCTTATATTATATCTACACAGGTATCCTAGAATTGAGACACTCTATACTTTACAGTCTTCCTCGTTTTTCTTCTTGTTAATACATAATTTCAAAAATAAAAACAGAGGTGGTGTATATTAATTTAATGTATATTTATATAATTAAGACATTTTTAATATCAACTTATGTTTATTGGTTGAACTGTTTCTAGAATATTTTTGGATTAAAAATTCATACCCGTATAGGGTGTCTTTGTCTCAATGATTGCTTTTATTTTGCAATAGCATAAAATATTTTAGAGATTATGTTTGCTTCTATAGTTTAATTAAAGAGACCAGATTATTTTAAAATTAAAGAAAATTCTTATCACCAATGAAATAAAAATAAATAAAAAATTACTTTTGATCCACTTTTTTAATGTATTCCAATTTTTTTTTTGGTTTATAAGAAAGGAAGGTATATCGAGACGTTCGTTTTAAAAGTGCCTCACAAAAAAAACATAATTAAAATAATAAAAATATTACATAGATCATTATAGTTTTTTTTTATCTTGTTTAAACACCAAGTTTTTATTAAATTTAAAAAAAAAAATGTTCAAAAGTTTAATTCTTTAACTTCACGAACAGACAATCTATAGCTAAAATAGAAGAGTTTTCATACAAAAATTGATTATTCAGGTTTATTTGAATGGTATATTAACGATTTTTTTTAAATAAGGATATTAAAGATGGTCCAGATTTTAGAAGTATCATCTGTCTCTATACATCAATATACATATTTTTAATCTTAATATTAATACTGTCACAATGCTTATTATATTCAATTCACTTTATTTCTAAATTCTTCAAATTAAAAACTTCCGGTACTTATTATCAATAAGGAATTCAAAACCCCATAACGTAAACATTTAAGATAATAACAGTGAGCTCATTAATCATATTATTATTTTGTTTTTTTTTTTCTTTTGTGGTCATAATCTCTACTGTTAATGTATAAAATCAAAATAACAAATAAGAAAAAAAAGGGAAAGAAAAAAAATGGCCACTTCAAAACACCGAAAAAGTAAAAAAAATGATCCCACACAAAAACCTTAAGAAGAAGTTAAGAGGGACCCTAAAGTTTCCCTTTTTGATAACAGAATAAATCAATTTAAGAATTAGGGTTCTCTCTTCCTTAAAAATAAAAAAAAAAACAAAAAGAAAAAAATATTTTATTTATATAAGGGTGGTACTTTTATATCTCTATATTTTGGTTTATTTAGTTCTCCTTTTTGTTGACCGGAAGTTTTTGAATACTTTTGGTAATGGTTTTGATTTTCAAAAAAAAATATATATTTTTATTTTTCTTTTTGAAAGGTGAAAGATATGAGTTATTTTCAACAACTTATTATAAAAATACTCGAAGAGGGTCGATTGTTTTTGAAAGAGAAATATTTAACATAAATTGAATATAAAATGATGTTCCATATACACAGAATCACAAAAATCACTGAAACGTTTACATTTCAAATTAGGTATTATGTTTTCTTTTAAATATTAAACTACTATTTTCTAGTAAAAAAAAAAGGAAACGATAATATGGATCAACAATGAATGTTTCATCCATTAAATCCATAAAGGATGCCTGTAAAGCAAATAAATTATGGGATAATAATGGGGGGCCATATTCAAACAATGAAAAAAAGATGTTACGAACGAGTATGTACTCAAAATATTTATCTCAATATTTTTATACTCAATTAATACATCAGACAGTTTTATTAATACCTTTTTAACCCTTATCACATATGGAGTTTGTACAAAAATTATTGCCAAAGAATTTTATTTTTATATTATGAATTATGAAGTACGAATTAAAATTATTGTTGTATTTTATATTGCATGTGTTTCATATTATGTGTAGTATTTTTTGATTAAGATTTGTATTTATTTACAGCATAAATCTGATAAATAAATTCTTAAACTTTTCCATCTAAAAGTTTTTTTTTTTTTTTTTAATTTTTTCCCCTCGAATATGCCCGACACAAATGACATGTCCATAACGTTTTAAAATAACAAACAGATATTAATTGCCAGAGACGAGACTGACATTAGTAACGTAGAAGTAGTAGAAATTAAATCAATTTATTTTTTAAAATATACCCAAGACTCTTTGGAATGTCATATTTGTTTCTTTACATATAAAAAACTAAATTTTTATTTTGTGTCAGACGTTTTGTCTAAATTAATTGAAAAGAAAAAGCACAATTATTTGCGTTCGCTTTAAAGAATAAACTACTCTTCTACCCCCAACTACAACAGTCTTTGAGAAAGAGTAAATAAAAGCAAATTCGATTAAATTAAATTAAAGTTTCATTTACCAAGTATTGCCAACAACTCTTAATCACTCTTTTGTAAAAGGAAACGTGTAAAAGGAACGCAAACATTAAAATAAGTATAATTAATTTATATTAAAATTATTATTATTTTGTTTTGTTCTAACGTCAATCACATTGACACTTGAGAGTAATCACAAAAAAATTCAAATGCGTCATGTTGACGTTTTTGATATTTCATGTAATCACGTCATTTACGTCGAGCAAAGCTAAGGCATTAATTGGCCCAATGTATTAAAACAATGGCCTAATGTAACCGAATCAAATAAAAAAAAAGCTATATTAAAGTGTATTACGCGAGATTCAAAAGTCGACGTTTATAGATGTTGGGTGGTAACCTAGCTTTTCTGTATAATTAATCATTATTAATTAAATGTCTCCATTTTAAACATTCTTGCAATTTTTCCGAAAAGATAATTTTCTGTTCAACTTAAATTTTTCGTGATTTTAAATTTGGTTTAACCAAAACAATTTTCAAAAATCTAATTTTTTATGGTTAAAAAGGACCTTCTACATATTTTATTTTCATTAAATATATTTTTTTATTTTTCCTTTGCAATAATTCAAAAGAAAAGCAAAAAAAAAAAACAACATTATTTAATTAATTAATTAAGTAGGTTATTTATTACAAAATGTTGTTAATCCATTTAGGATTTTAATTATCATGACATTTTTATTATTGTAATTTTTTTTATTTGACATTTTTTTTTTCGAATCCTACATTAAAAAAGTTGACAAAATATCTTTCAGTACAATAAAACTCATTTTGAGATTTGGTCAAACTTTCTCGTTTGTCTTGATAAAGTTTTTTTTTTTTTGTTTTTTTTTTGTTTTTTGGAGAAGATGTTACCTTTCATCCTTATTTGACAATTTAGGTTAAATTTTTATTATAATTTCCACTAAGATTCTAATTTAATAAAAATTTTGTGGTTGGAAATTTCGTATTGTTATGGTGTAGGCTGTGTTGAAAGTCATTCTACAGTATTTTGGTCTGTTTTTTGACATTTTTAAAGAAAAGATGAAATATTAAGAAAAGTTGATGGTTGTCTAGTGAAGAGGTTTATTAGTGGTTGGATTTGTTTTTTTTTTCTTTTTTTTTTCGTTGTTTTTAATTAATAATTAAATAAAATTTTTGGATTGGTTTTTATTTTTAGTTTTTGAGATAATTCAAAACGGTAATTAAGTCTTTCTTCATTAAAAGTTTGTTTTTATACGAAAAAGGGCAGTTTTTTTGGTTATCGTGTTATCAACAGTATCTGATGCGTTAAAAATGGTATTTACTTAATGTTAAAATTTGTAGAATTGGTATCTGTCATTTATCCGATTAATTTTTAATTTTTTAAATTCTTCCAGTATAAGTTGGGTAATCAAGTTTTTTTAAATTTTTAAATTGCAATCATATCCAGGATATTACCAATATATTTTGAATGTTTTCAGTTATGAAATTATTTTGTTCTATTTTTAACCTTATATAGGTGATCAATTGAAAGATTAATCTGATTTAACATTGGTTAAATCAAAAAGGTTGTAGACAAATTAAATAAGTAGAGAAGAAATAAAGTAAAATTTAATAGAGTTGAAGTATTAAAAGTAAAATGTACATACTGAAAATAAGAGAAAAGCAGAGGAAAATAAGAGGAAAGCCTTGAAAATTAAACTTATTTGAAATGAAGATATAAAATTATACGGATAATACAATAAATGATACTAAAATTGAAAGTTATTTAAACTATAAGTTTAAAGAAACGAAGTTGTATGTAAAACTAAAAGTTCTTAAAGGCGTACATTTTCCAAAACTGCTAATACATATCAAAACTTTAATTTTTTATATCTTACTTTAAACGAATTTGCACATATCTTAAAAAAGTGAGTTTTCGCTTTTTGTTATTTAATAGCTCTTTAATAGGGGAAAATTGTTTTTTTGAAGTAACTTATGTTTATTCTTAAAAATCTTCGTCGTTTCAAAAATTGAAAGCCTAAAAAACGGGGTACCTTAATTTTGCTTAATTTAAATACCAAATTGCAAAAAATTATTTATTTTTATGTATGTAAAAAGGTTGAAAAACTTTTCTGACGTATGACTTTTGTAAATTGAAAAAATATTCAAAATAATTTAAGATATTTAAACATTTGAAAATAGGGGTTTTTTCACAATATTAATTTTGTAATAACATCTATGGTTAACATTACATTGCTCCATCTTAAACGATGTTGAGGATTTTGTAAACAAACAGACATACGAATAAAGTGAAATCAATAAACAAATATTTCAAAAATATTTTTCAAAAATGTGGTAAAAAAAAACATTTTAAAAAGTATGTATGCAGATTTAAAACTAAGGCACTTTTAAAAATTTTAAAAGAATGATTTCTCTTAAGAAGAAAATCTATTAGATTTGAATCAAGTAAAATTACAATTAATTTAAAAGCTTAAACTATAAGATTATTTAAAAATGAAATAATTTTTCTATCCGTGAAATTTTTTCTTTCTTTTTGTGGAAGTTATAAGTTAGGTTAGATTAAGGTGGCTGCCAAAAAAAAAGGCACACTTAGACTGTATTTGGGCCATTGTGATACCACAAAGAAACTTTTCTATCCCACTCGTTAAAACCAATTTGAGCTTTTTGCAAAGCGAACAATGCGCTTCACATTTTTACCTGCTAGATCGCTAAGGTTCTTGAAGAGATATTGCCCCAAATGGGTATTCCTTCTTGCCAACAAGACCGGGCATGTGCAAAGGAGTTGGAGAGTAGTTTCCTCCTCTTCATCATCTTTGTAGGTTCTTCAATAGTCGTTTGCGGATAAGCCAAGCCTTCTGTCATGCTTCCCTATTAGACAGTGACCGGTGATTATACCCATTGTCATTCTAATGTCTGCCTTTTTAAGAGAAAGCAGATCATTGGATCGTCTTAAATCAGTTTTGGTCCATATCAATCTTGCGACATTGCTCGAGGTTAAGTTTGATCATTTGTTATTTATCATATTCGTTAACTATTTCCTTTCGCAGTGGGAGTTATAGATTTAAAAAAAAATTTTAGACACTTAAAATTAATAATGTATATTAGTTGAGTTAAATCAAATAGTTCAATTTACATCAATCTTTTTAACTGTTCACATTTACTAACTGTACATTAGATACAAAATTTATAGCTATATTATGAAGACTTGATTATGTTTTGGCAAGTCCTCTTTTTTTTAAAGTGTTGTGCGATTGTTATATACATATTTGTTAATCGAATAGCTTTACATTAATGTCTTAATAAATAAAATAAAAAATAGAAAACCTCTAAAAATTAAATGTAATTTATTTATTTATATTACTATTGCAAATCATATAGGATTGTAACTTTTAAACTCTGATTGTAACCGCTAAAGCAACGGAGGCAGGTAGACTTAAAAATATTCTTAAAGCTGTTGATATATTTGGAAACAATCCAATTAGGTTTTTTCTAAAATATCTGTTCAGTGATGTTTTTTCATTTAAACTTACAGATTACAAATATCACTAAACAATAAAAAAAACACTAATTTTATAATCACTAAAATTTATAGTACGGAACCAAAAGCTATACACAATAGGAAAATTAAAACTGTACTGAATAGAAAATATAGTTTAATTTTTAATAATTGAAAATTAAATATTCTTTTTTATGCAATTGGCCTACTACGTTAAAAATTTTTGAATTTTCCAGGGTTCAACATATTGCTTTTTATGCAATTGGCCTACTACGTAAAAAAGTTTTATACATACATATAATAATAACTTGAAATTTTTACTATAACTTTTGTATTGTTATATTTTATAAATCTTTGGTTAAAATAAAATAAATTAATACTCAAAATAATATTTCAACGTAATTTTTCCGCATCTACTATAACCAAATTAGGAAATAAATAGAGGACCTTTCACAACTCGGGGCCTGAGCCAAATGGCCCTCATGGCCCACCCTCTGTTATGGCCTGCTTATAGAGATTATTTTTTAAATTTATTTTCAATAAAGCGATAGTATGGTATGTATATGTACTTATTATATTATTGTATTTAATTTTTTTTTTTCTATAAAATAAAAATTATCACCAAAAAAAAATATTTATATTATTATTTTTTGTTTATATTTTATTTATATTTTAATTCTGTTTTTCTTTTTTTTTTTCTTATATACAAAAATAATAGTACGTAAAAAAAAAAAAACAAACAAATAATTTTATTGATTTACGTTATCGTAGATATTGATTTTTTGATTAAAAATTATATTTATATCACAATCGAATTTCATATCTAAATAGTTTTTTATTCCAGATGCAAAAATAACAATTAATAAAAAAAAAGCATAAAAAACTTCTATACTATTCGCTATTCAGATTCATAAAGTTAAAAAGAATGTTCAGTTTTTTTTGTTGGCTTTTTTAAAGCAGATAATCAAGCTTGTATCTGTCACAATTTAAGCTATAAGTTATTTATTTTATAAAATAATAAAAAAAAAAAACTTTCTTATTTTTTTTATTATTTTATTAAGAACTTTGCCCTAAATTTAATCGTCACACACTCAAATTGGACATAAACTGATCTTTTGAAATTTTTGGTTTTTTGTTTTTGTTTGTCTTAAAATGTAATTGTTGTGTGTTTGAATAAATGAGTAATTGATTAAAGATTTGTAAAATTGGAAAAAAATTTCACTATGTCTTTGAAATGAAATTGAAATAAATTTGTACTGGTATATAGATATTTATTAGACCTACTGATAAGAAATTGTACTTTTTGGAATTATGTACTTTTGTGTTCAAAAATGTAAACTGACAACAAAATAATAAAAAAAATAAATTTCAAAAATTTGAAATTAAAATTAATGAATTAATATTTGAAAATAATTAGGTTATTGTTATAAATGATTGTATTTTTTTTTTTTTTCGTTTTTTGAAAAAATTTATAATATGTACTTAAAGATTGTGTAAAATAAACCATACATTTTGCATTTTGTTTTTATTAAAATTAAAATTTAATACTCTGTTATAAAATCAACTCTTATGGCTTATAATATGACATGTTCAAAAGTATTAAAGGTATAGATTTTTCAAACAAATGAACACACAACTATAGATATTTTTTAATTATGTATTGTAAATATTAAATTGCCCTATTACTTATTAGTATTACATAATATATATACAGTAGAAATCGTTTAAAACAACAAATTGAAGGAGTCAATTGATCAACATTTGATCGTTGACGTTATAAAAGGTTTCTTATTTTTTGATATTATAAAAAAATAAAAAACGAGGAAGAGTGCAGTAGAGTAGACTGTGTCAACTCTGGGATACCCGTATGAACGTAATATATCCTGTTTCTATAAAACTTGATCATCTTTTAAAAACATTCAGATGTTTTAGTACCGAACTACAGAGATATATTTATGTAAATTGTGGAGTTGTATGACAGCTACCTGAATCTATTGCGCCTAGCTTCATTAAGTTCCAAGAGGTGCAAGAAGCCTGAACCGGCTGCTCTAGACCAACCAAATTTTACAAAAGTTGTTGGCCTATAACTCGACACCTCTTTACTAAATTTCAGGTTCCTAGCTTCAATAGACACTGAGTTATTCTCATTTAAACGGTTAAGTTGTATGGCAGCTATCCGAACCCGTCGCACCACCACAACCAAATTTTGCAAAAGTGGTTGCCATAAAATTTGATCATCATTTGCAAGATTTCAGACTCCTAGCTTTATTAAGTTCGAAGAGGTGCAAGAAGGCTGAACCGGCTGCTCTAGACCAACCAAATTTTACAAAAGTTGTTGGCCTGTAACTCGACACCTTGTTACTGAATATCAGGTTGCTAGCTTTAATAGACACTGAGTTATTCTCATTTAAACGTAGAAGTTGTATGGCAGCTACCCGAACCCGCCGCACCACCACAACCAAATTTTACAGAAGTTGTTGCCATAAAACTTGATCATTACTTATTTGCAAAATTTCAGAAACCTAGCTTGAATAGATACTGAGTTATTTCTATATAAAGATAGAAGTTGTATGGCAGCTACTCGAACCCGCCGACCGAAAATGTTGGATTTAAATAGCAAAACTAACAATTTTGCAAAAGTGCCGTAAAAAAAATTTCAGCCTCCTAGCTCTTTTATTTTTTGAGTTATCGTGCGGACGGACGGACGGACGTACATGGCTTAATCGACTCAGAATTCGATTCTGAGCCGATTCATACCTTTGACACTATATCTAGCTCGACTCCTTTAAGGTGTCACAAACGTAATGGCAAATTTATTATACTCTTGAACATAGTTCATACGGGTATAAAAAAACATAATTCTTATGTTTTGCAAATTATATACATAATAAATATGTACATATATATATGTGTACTATTTATAACGCAGCTGATATTTCTTTATTTTTTAAACAAGGATCGTGTCAACTCTTAGATATCCGAACACGACAATAATATGCTGTCTCTATGGAATTTATTTGAATTTTGGAATTGTATGACAACTATTCGAACTCGTTGTCCCGAACCAACCAAATTTTACAAAAGTTCTTACCATAAAAGTTCATCATCTTTTACAAAATTTTAAATTTCTAGCTTAATTAAGTACCAATATAAAAAGATGCACTTTAAAAAATGTTACTACAATGACCGCCGTATCAATTTTAATGATTTTTAATCTAATTGCTTAATTTTACTACATTAATTATAGTGATGTGATGACTAAAGTGATGTTGCTTATTTTTAAACATATTTTAAACATTTGTTTAAAATTAGGTAAATTTTTTAAGCATAATTTAAAAATGCTGAAACATAATTGTTTAGATAACCACAATAAAACTTATACAAAATAAAAAAACATAACTAATCCAAAAGGTTGTCATGTCACGAATTGAAGTTATTTTGGCTATTGGAGAAGTTTGTTTAGAGTTTGACGATATTAATGATATATGTATGTATTGGAATATTTAATTTCATTTAAAAAGAAAAAAAAATTCCTCTTATTTAAACAAAATTAAATTTTATGAAATTTTGCAAAGATTAATTTATTTAAAATTGGACCAGCTCTTTTATATTTTTTTATATGTAGAATACCTACATGTATTTTATTTTGATTTCAGCAAATATTATTAAAAATTCAACATTATGGTGCTTCAGTAATCAACATATATATGGGAACCTATTATGGGCTTACAATTATTGTAGTAAATTTTAACAAAAAGTTTTTAGACTGTGGATATATTTAAAGTTTTCTCAAAACAAATTAAGTAAGTGTTATTTGAACGACTTCTGAAAAATTTGGTTAATCTAGAGTAACAGGTTTGAATAGCTGTCAATCCACTAAATAAATCTTAATACATAGTACTTTATTAAGTCAGATGTCTAAAATTTTGTATTAGTAAAGGACAAATTTTAAAGTAAATTTATTAAAGTAATTTATTAAATTAAAGTAAAAGAAATTTTGTATTAGTAACACCTTAACTTGTGTTTGTACGGGTATTCTAGAGTTGAATATACGATTTTACTATACCCTCTTTCCTTGTTTTTTTTTTTGCATTCGAAACAAAACTTAAAAATTTTATTTCAATTTGTATATTTTATTTTGAAATTTTAGTACTAACTATTCAATTATTGTCATAGACACATACTTATAGGCTTATATATATACTTATTCTAAATACATATACATGAATATTATTTCTCCATATATAAGTGTAGTTATTTATATTAATTTTGATAACTTATATCAGTGAAATTTTATTGATATAATATATAATTAATATTTACTTATTCATAATTACTTAAATTTTTGATAATACATAATTGTTTTTTTTGTAATTTATTGATTTTCGACTCCATGATTAATTTCTGCACATACAACAAAAAAGATTTGGTTCATTGAATTTGATTATATACCTACGATTATATACGATATATATACGATTATATAATAAAAGTTTTACATAAAATATTTGAAATACACACAAGTATATACATATCTATATATATATATATATATATAATTAATTTTTTTTAAATTTTTCTATTATATATTCTAGAAAATAATAAAAAATTTCAATAAAACTTAAAAAATTTAAACCTAAAAATAATGATGCAGCTCCACCAAATGATATTACCAATTGATCAATACTAAATATTACATGTTTTTTATGACCAAATGTTGGAATTTTTATATTAAGAACAGATGAACGATCAAATGTCGAATAAACTGACTAAAAAGAATAACAATTTTTTTTTTGTTTTTTTAATTATTAAAATAAGTAGTATATATATATATATATGTATATAAATATACTTGAGTTACTCCATGATTAAAAAATTCCATTTTTTCGCATAATTCTAAACATTCATTGCAGTTTTTAGTTGTATTATACCATTCTGTTTTAGATAGACATATTAAACCTTTAACATTACATAATGGTAATTCTGATCCAATTATATAAAAAAAATGGTTTACATTTGCATAAATTCATTGCTCTTTTGATTCGGCATTCAATTTTGCAAAATGTTGGTTTGTATTCCTATTAAAAAAAATTTTTTTTTTAGTTTCGCTATATGTTCTAATTTGTACAAAAGACGTGTTCTACTAGTTTTTTTAAAAAGTAATAATGATTTTTATTCTAGTCAAAATGAAAAGAAACAACATGGTAAATTTATATATAATACAAAAAAGCATAAAATTTTTAAGTTTCGGAAAACATTTTTGACATTCCGAATTTTTTTTGAAAATCATTAGGAACAAAACCATTTGTATCGCGTAAACAAAAAAACAAAAAAAAATTAGTAAAAGGTTATATCAAATATAAACGTCAAAATGAATGATAAAAGTTAAATATAACTAGAAAAGGTTATCTCGCATCAATTTTCGGACACAGCAGCTTTCAGTTTTGATTCAATGACTTTTTTTCGGATACATAACATATGTATTTACACTTTTTATTCAGATCAAACCACATTTTTGGTATATAATCACTTTTTAATTGGATAAATACAACCAATTTTTTCAGAAAAAAATCGTTCTTTAATCTTTATCGTAAGCGCATGCGTTTTTCATATCTTTCATTGTACTTGTTCTAGAAAAAAGTCATTACCGAAGACTATAGCGAAACACAACTATAGCGATTAGCGAACCAACGAAGTCTTAAATTAAAAGTTTTTTTTTATACCTTAAAATAATTCAAATTATTTTCATCACTATAACGACATTTTCTATATGGTATCGGTAATTTTCGAAGTTCTTTATCAGCTGTTGTTGATTGTATTGCTAAATCAATTGAAATCGGTGAATTACCTTCAATAGTTGTTTGAAAAGTGTCCATTGAAAAAATTTCATCAGTTTGATGGTAACTCTAAAATAACAAACAAAAAAAAAAAATTATAGTCTCATTAGGTATTGTATTTTATTTTAATGATAATTGACAATTATAAAACGATTTCCTGATTTTATTGGTTCACGAATTAATTTTAAACATGTTGATAATTTTTTACAATATTCTGATTTTTCGACTTGCATCATTGGTTCCCTATTTTTTTTTTTGTGGTATTATACATAATTGAAGAAAAGAAATGAATTTTTCAAATTTAAATAATAAATTTTTTTTTTTTTTTGGTTTTAAATTAATTAAAATTTTACTTTGATTGTAAATGATTTTGATAAAAATTCACTTCAGATGTAGTTAAACAGAATCCATATTCAGTAATTACTTGAGCAGTTAAGGTATAATCATTTGATGTTTCTAATTGATCCGAATTTGGGTCAATATATGAATGATTGTTACTGGATAAAGCTGAATACATCTAAAATAAATAAGAAATGGATTTTTTTTTAAATTTAAAGAATATGTAATTAAAATTTTATTGTTTTTAATATTGAAAAAACTGACTTGATAAAGTATTGAATTAAAATCATGAACGTTTATAGTTGTATCATTTTCATATGTTTTAAGAATTGAAAGTGTTGTTAATTTAATGGCAGACAATTTTTTCAAAAATTTTTTATAATATTTATATTTTTGGGTATTATTTTTTAAAATTTTCCATTTTCTGTAATAATAAATTTTTTTAAATATAATTAATTATTGTTTAAAATATATATACTATTTTTACTTTAACTGAAGACTTTTTTACTTTAAATGAATATTTTTTACTTTAGGTGAAGATATTTTTATTTTAAATGTAGAATCTTTACTTCCGATGTCAAAATGTCTATTACAAATATCTTCACTTAAAGTAGAAATTTCTTCACTTAAAGTTAAAACCTCTTCACTTAAAGTAAAAATGCCTTAAATTAAAGTAAAAATGTCGGTGGAAGAATTAATATCCAAGAATTTACATCACATAGGATATTAACATCGACCAAGTGGGAATTAACATCATAAAAAAAAGAGATGATATTAATTCACACTTATGACTCAAGTGAGAATTAACATCATATCAAAATGAGAATTTACATCACATTTTAAAATAACAAATGGGAATTAACACCACTTTCCAAACAAATAAATAAGATTGATTTCAATAAGATCTAAGTTCTAAAGAGCTTATTATAATTTGTAACAGTTAATTGTCTTTTACAAAGGAGTTTAAAGGTAAAAAGAAGTTTAAAGGAAAAAAATTAAAATCCATTCAAATAAAAATCGAAATCTTGTATATATATACATATAAATATTCTGGAATAGGCGAATAATTCTGATTTTGTAGGCAACTCATGTGATGTAAATTGCCGTGATGTTAATTCCTCCCATCAAAAATGTTTTCACTTAAAGTAAAAATGTCTTTATAGTTAAAGTAAAAAAGGTAGTTATAGTAAATACGTATATATGCATTAGATTTTCACCTATAAATAATTTCGTCAATTAAAATTTCATCCATATAATTAGTACATATTGTATATGCTGGATATTTATATTTATTAGCTGATAATAATTCAACTGTTAAAACTATTGGATTATTTTTAAAACGATTCCATTGATCTAAACATATATAAATAGATGTAAATGTTAAAATTATAACAGATGTTAACCATAACAGACGTTCAAATATATGAATATTTTTATTAGCACAATATTTAACACCATGAATTGATGATTCATGTAAAAATTTTGTAAACATTTTATTAAACATTATGAAATAAATATTTCTAAGGTACATGTATATATATTGAAATATGAAAGCTGTAATGTTAAGTGTTATATTGATATAGATTACAATCACATTTTTTTTTTTTTACTTTATGTTAAATTTTTATTTTGAAAATTATGGTGGAATTGAATTTATGATTAGAGCTTTAAAATAGTTTTTAATTGCATGTCTAAATTTTTTACACTTTGTTAATTTTACAGGGTGACACAATTATTTTTAAAATAAAATAAAAATTATTTTTTTTTTGTAATTTAAATAAATTTTCAATGTAATTATTTTGATTATTTTATAAATACTAAACTAGGTTAAAATTTTTGAAAAATGTAAAAATTTCCAAATGAAAAATTTTGAAAAATTACCATATCAAAGTTTGTATAGTTTTGCATGTACAAAATAATCGTTATATGTTATATATATTTATTAGATCAACTATATGTTAATTTAAATTGAACAATTAAAATAAATTATAGTGAATCCTTAATTAAAAAAAAAAAAAATTGTAATTAATTTTGTTGTTTTTTAAATTTAATGTTTATGAATAATTGAAAAATCATGTTTTGTTTGTTCATGTATTATTTCCTCACTTAAATTTCATTTTGTTGTTTTAAAAATGAACAAATTAAACTTACCGTTTACTGATTTAAATAGAGTAGTAAAATTTTAACTATTTAAGTATTGTTAATTTTAATTGTTACATACTGATCTGTAGAATTTGTTTTATTGAATTGATTTTTCCAATTATAAAGATATGATTTTGTGTTGTTTATAATAGAAAGTTTTGGAGATTATTTCTAAATTACAGTCAAATTTGTTTGATTAGAATTACCAAAAGATTTTCGAGATCTCGAGTTGTTTAAAAAAACTAAAATATAAATTAAAAGGTTTAAAACACAAAAAAGATTTAAAAGAGTTAAAGGGGTACCATTTCTCTGTCAATTAAGAGTGTTCCGATTAATAAAACTCGACTACATAAGTTTTATACCGTTAATTTTAAAAAAAAAACGGTATATCGGTAAAGCGGTAACGGTAAAACAGAAGATTATGCTAGGAAAGGATAAATGATAAATGATAAATGAAAAATGGAAATATATATATATAAGCATTGTAGTTTATCACATTCATTATAGTTTATCAGAATTGCTTAAATTCTAATCAATTTAATTCTTCGTTTGTACAATGTCGAATGGTAACATAATTAAGTGGAATACTAGAAAAAGACCTCCTGAATGCGAGGTTGATATTCTAACCACCGTCATCCATCCATTTAATTTTTTCTTAATCAAAAAAGAAATATTTTGTTTTTATTACAATTTCTTAATTTTTTGAATTATTAAAAACTTGACTGTATTCTCATAAGTTTTAAATACCGTTAATTTTGTTTATTTTTTAAATGAAACATTTGAAAAACGGTATATCAAACAAAGTTTACAATTTTTTTAATTGTGATGGTACTGAGAAATCTGGCTAAACGATTGTTCGTGCATGTTAAAACAAAAGGGTAGGTGTGCTAATGGTTGAGGGAAATGGAATATATTGAAAGAAATTCTTCACAATGGAAAATACTAGGGGTTGAGGAAAGTGGAATATGTTGGATGAAATTCTTTACAATAAATCCGCATTGTAACTTATTATATTTAGAATTTCTGAAATGGCAATCGACACAATTCTTTGTTTCTTTAATGTCGAATGGTAATAGAATCAAGTCAAATACCAGATAAGAAAAAGCCATTCCAAATTAGAAATTTGTACTCCAATAACTGCATCACTGTAAATAAAAGAATCATTTTGTTTTCATTACAATTGCTTTATTTTTTAAAAATATTTACACACTATTTTTAAATTGTAGTAAAATAACTATAATTACAATTTAATTTGAAACACTAAATATTATAGCATGACCATATTTATTAATTATTAAAAACAGCGATCAAAGTTAACATAATATTTTTTAAAATATTTTGTTATAACATTATTTTAAATATTATAAATAAAATTTTGTGAAATTTTCCTATAAAATTAATTAGAACGTTAATTTAATTAGTTTTTTACCCACTTAATGTATGTTATATAGTTAAATAACTAACCAATATTTAAATTTTGATAAGTTGTTGTT
The DNA here is from genome assembly GCA_947095535.1 of Poecilobothrus nobilitatus. NCBI lineage: Eukaryota > Metazoa > Arthropoda > Insecta > Diptera > Dolichopodidae > Poecilobothrus > Poecilobothrus nobilitatus. Next base: position 171,566,119 of record OX352773.1, read on the forward strand.
GTTTTTTTTTTTTTTTTTATTAATTTTAACACTCTAATAACATTAAAAAATTTATGCACTTAAGATAAGAAAGTAAATTGCGTATTGATTTTTTTTTTTTTTTTTTTTTAGAATACATAACTTCAGTAATTTTGAAAGATAATACAAAAAAAAAAAATCGTTTTTTTTTAATATGAATTTTTTAGAAATTTTCTTTTATATATTCGTATTAAAATTTCAAATATAAAATAAATAATTTCAACAAAACTTAAAAAATTACAACCAAGAAAAAATGAAGCAGCACCACCAAATGATACAACTAATTGATCAATACTAAATACAACTCTTTTCTTTTGACTAAAATTAGGAATTTTAAGTACAACTGATCTGAGAGCATCTTCAAATACGTAATTGCTACACTATAAAAAAAAAAACAAAAAAGAATTTATCAAATTTAAAATGACATTTTATATTATAATTATAATAAAGAAACGCAAAAAGAAAATTCCTTACAATTTCTCCATTATTAATATATAAAACACTTTCACATAATTCTAAACAATTACAATTTTCTTTTGTGTTATACCAATCAGTTTTTGAAAGGCATATTAAACCGTCAATATTACATAATGGTAATTCTGGACCAATAACATAAAAAAATGGTTTACAATTACATAATTCCATTGCTTTTTTTATACGACATTCAATTTTACAAAATGTTATTTTGTATTCCTATAAATTAAAATGAAAAAGTATATTAATTTTTATTTTATACAGTACAGATAACATTTTATAGAATAACATTAACAGGTTCTGTTGTTTATATTTCATTGAGAAAACAAAAAAATTATCTTGTTATTATACATTTTACTATAACGTATAATAGAAGGCTTTTAAAAAGCTCAAATTTCGACTCAACTCATCAGTCATTTTCATGCGGTTACAAATTGAGCGGAATCAAATGTGAGTGGACTCAAATGTGAGTGGACTCAAATATGACCGTTTTCAAAATTTGAGTTGAGCAAAGAGTTGAGTTTGCCAAATAAATTCACTCATTTATAACCCTGTTTAATAGCTCAATCACTTGAGCTCAAGATTCTTACTTTAACCACCAAGTGACAATTATAAATAAACCGTAAGAAAATTCATTTTACATTTTAAAACGTCAGGGAAATGTCAGTTGTAATGAAGGAAATATAATGTTTTCATTGGTGTTCCAATGAGATGGTAGCACCAAGAAATTCCAAATGACAAAATCTCAAATTGCACATAAATGCTAAATGACAAACATAAATCACAATTTTAAAATACCAAATTTCAAAATCTCAAACTACAAAATTTCAAAAATTAAAATCTTTAAACTTCAAAAAGTATTTAAATGTCATTATATATATATAGATTATAAATGAAATAATTAGGTATTTCAAAATCAGAGTTTCAATAATTTGTTTAACTGAGGAGATTAGGGCGACAGTTCCCACTATTTTAAATATTTCGTTGTTAAAATAAGTATGTACGTATATACATGTATATTACATAGTATACTTATGTAAAATATAATTACTATAGGGATTTTATAATTGGTTACAAAATCAGAATAATGCACTTTTTCCTTAATATGTGTAGTTAGTTAGGTTTAATGCAAAAAAATGTATATTTAAAATTTTGAATTAAGAGGGATTCAAGATTTATTTCAGGTTTTAATTTTCCAGGATACCGATGGCAATGCCGAACAAATATTTGAAAAATCTGCAATTTTTGAATTTTAATATTTTTAAAAATTGAAATTTTTGAAATTTTGGAATTTTTGAATTTTGTATTTTGGATTTAGATCTCAATGTCCAGTTCTCATTCGTATTAAAATCGTATTAAAAAAATAAAGAACCAAACATAAATAAAAAAAAAAAACAAACTTAAATATTTGTTACCTTAAAATATTTTAAATTATTTTCATCATTGTATCGACATTTTCTATAATTTATTGGTAATTTACGAATTTCTTGTTCAGATTTTATTGCAAGTATTTCAACAAATGTATTACATGTTTGAGGGTTATATTTATATTTCAATGTATCAAATTCATATATATTATCTGGTTCATGTAAACCCTAAAAATTGAATAAAAATTTAATTTAAAACCACAAAATGTAAAAGAATATAATATTTAAAATTAAAGAATTTTAATATTTACCAAAAACTTATAAACAAAATTAAAACTATATGTTTCTGAACAATACATAAATTTTCGGCAGGTTATTAAATCTTGAACTGGCAAAGATGTCCTAAAAAACAAAAAAGTATATATGTATTACCTTTTTTACTGTAATCTAAGGAATTTTTTACTTTAAGTGAATATTTTTTATTTTAAGTGAAGACATTTTTACTCTAAATGAATTTATTTTTACTTTAAATGAAGAATCTTTAACTTCAGTAATTTATGTTATATGTATAAGTACATATTTAATAAACATATATTTTATTTTCATAATAGTTATATATGGATCTGATATTTATATATATAATGTATATATAATATATACTTATATATTGTATATGTATATTGTATGTATTTTTTTCTTGTAACTTTTATTAAAAATGTCTTCACTTAAGTAAAAGAATGTAAAAATATGTTCACATTAAGTAAAAAAAATCTTCACTTAAAGTAAAAATTTTTTCACTTAACGTAAAAAAGTAATGCATATACTATATAATATAGAAAGAAATTAAATATTATATATATATATATTAAGTATATACATTGGTTCAATTGGATTTTGATAATAATTAACAGTAGATGTTGTTAAACAAAGTCCATTTTCGGTTATAACTCTAGCATATTGACCATTATTTGTTTGAGCAGCAATAGCATCCGGATCATTAAAAGGATACGTTAAATTTGTAAAATCAAAAAATGTTTCAAATGATAAAGTTGATAACATCTAAAAAAAACACAATTTTTTTTTTTTTTTTAATTTGTTATTTTTAAAATACATATTTAAATTTTATACGTTTTAATATTACCTCTAAAAGTAAATCAATAAATTCAGAACTTTTAATTGTTGTATCATTTTCATATGGTTTTAATGTATTTAAATTTGATAATTTTAATTCATTTAAAATCTTCAAAAAATTCTTATAATATTCATATTTTTGAGTGTTTTCATTTTTTGTAATATTCCATGTTCTAAAATTAAATTTTTTTATTTATTTTTATTTTTATACATATATATTTTTTTTGTTTTATTGATGAAGTCTGAGCTAATTTGTCAGTAAAATCAGAAAACTGTCCGTAATAGGTAGGTCAGTTCAAAAAGTTGGGAGAACCCATTTGTCTTAAGTTTCCTTAAATTTTTCTGCCACGAATTATATCTTTCTGATGGAAAAAGTTTTAAAAACTTCTCAGATCCATGTCAGAGATTTGATTTAAATCTTGGTAAAAAAGAAAAACTATCGCGATATATATGTATATATATATTTATATATATGTATATATAAACTTAAGTACCTTTCAATTATTTTATTATTTAACATTACATTTTCATAAATGGGACATATTGTATGAGCTGGATAATAATATTCACTGCGTGGTATTAATTCTACTGCTAAAACTATTGGATTATTTTTAAAACGATGCCATTGATCTAAACAAATATGAATACTAATTAAAGCGGATGTTAAAACTAATATAAACCAAAAAAAACGTTCCAAAATATGATGTTTAATGGTAACAATATATTTTAGTCCATGAATTGATGATTCAGCCAAATAATTAGCTAAAATTCTGTTCATAATTTAATTATGAAATTATTGAATGTGACTGTTTTGTTGTAGGACACAGAAGGATGATTTTGTTTAAATTAAACGGTAGAATTGTTAGTACTGTTTTATATTTTATTTTTTTTTTTAAAAACTAAACCTTGCAACTTTGAAATTTATTTTAAATTATTTTAAAATACATTGTTGTATTCTTTATTAGAAAAATGGAAAAAACAAAAAAAAAAAAAAAAATCCAATAAGGACATGTCATTTTCAGTTCCCATCCTTAATTATTTTTTATGTTCAAACAATGTAAAAAAAAAAAAAAAATTTTATTTTAAATTTAAACTATTTTAATTAAAAAAAAAATTAAAATCAATAGAAATCATCCATTGTAATATTATATATACATTTTTTTTCATTTGGTTTTTTTTATTTTTTTTTTTTAATTGAATTTAATTAAAAAGTCATGTATTGTTTAATGATTTTTTTTTTTTTTATACAATGTTTCATGTTCTTTAAATAAATCCTATACACATTCACTAAAATATTAAATAATTCCAAACATACATATATATAATTATATATATATAATATATATAAATATATATATAAAACAAATATATACAAGAATCTGTAATAAAAAGGATCAATTTATTATTTTTAAAAATAGAGTATAATAGAGAATATAAAGACACACCATCATAAGTTTTAGATTTCTTAATTTTATATAATAGAAATTAATTAAATTATTAGAAATAAATTTAAAATGTTGACCTAAAATTTATAAAAAGTCCTATTCTCTATTTAAAAGCAATAAAAAAAAAATTTGAAACAACTTATCTAATATGTTTTTTTCTTTATACATAAGTATTATATTATTATTGAAGAAATTAATTTTTTTTTTTTGTTCAGTTTTTTTTTTATTAGAAATTGTCAGTATTTCAATCTAATTTTTTTGCGCAGTAAAAAATTATAAAATTATCTGTAAAAAAAGTAGTAATTAAATGGATGTTTATACATGAATGCATGTTTCCGGATGCAAAAAATATTACGATTACGTTTCCTATAATCTTTGGAAATATTCTCGAATATTTTGTATTCAATAATCAAAATGTATATGCATTCGTTGGATGGTGCACACGTAACCGACAAATTTTTATTTTGACGCACATATTTTGTCTGAAGAAAATTTTTTCTGAAGTAAAATTTATTAAAAAGGCTGATTTTACATTATGGCTATAAGAAAAAGATTAAAAAATTAATTGAAAAAGTAAAATTATATATATGTATGTAAATATATCAAAAGCAAAATATGTAAGAGTAAATGAAACCAAAAAAAAATATGTTTATAGCAAAATTTATAGCAGGTATTTTGACATTTTAATTTGAATTTTACCACACACGTAAAAATCTTCGGTCGAACTTCTGTTTTTATTTATGATTCAAAATCGATAGAAACGTGTCCGCGGCAATTATTTTAGCGATTATTTTAAATAAAAAAAAAAAAATTAACGTAAACTGTGGACTAAAGATTGGAATTTAAAAAGATACAAATTATTTTGTCAAAGTTTGTTAGATGAAATACGGTTATCGTCATCATTGGATTTTATGAACTTTTACAGAATGGACATTGAAACATTTGAAGAATTACTAATTATGGTTAAACCATTGATTGAAAAAGAGGATACAGTTATGAGAAAAGCCATTGATCCAAGTTTGAGATTGTCAGCATGTTTACGTTTCTTAGCAAGTTCTTTAAATTTTGTCAACAGCTTTTCTAAAGCTTTAATTTTGTACTGGTCGCTTTTAATTTTTGATAGAACTTCCAGTTCCTTCCACAGTTCTGCAAAATCAAAAATCAATCCAGAACTTTTTCTCCTTTTCTTTGTTCATCCTATAAAATAAAATAAAAATAAAAAACAATTCTTAGTATGTATATACTTATTATACTTAAATTTTTTTCCGTATAGTTATTTCGCCCTCAAAATTTACTTTATGACTGAAATTTTATATTAAAAATTCAAATGTTACGCGAACATTGCCACACACACTTGAACATGTTCGGCTAAATTTAAAATGTTCATGAAATATCAAAAATTTTTTAATATTTTGGCGAACATGTTATGCGTAACACAAAAACATCACCACACACGAAAAATATTTTAGGGCGAACATGAATGTTACGCCGTCTATTTACCCTTATATATGTATATTATTTAAAATTTAACTTATTAATAATTACTTTAAGAACAATTTTATAAATATTTAATATTTGTAAATAAATATATTTCAGTAAAGTATGAAATATTACTATAACTCCTATATCATGTTATAATCTTTTTTTTTTTATAGATTTTTGCCTTAAAAAATATAGCTAGCAAAAATCTACAAAATCTACCTTAAAAAATATACTGTCAAAAAAAATTTTGTTTTAACCTTATAAAAGTTTATTTTTATCAAGAAAAAAATCATTTTAACTGACAAAAATGTTAACTAAAATACTGAAAATTTTGAATATAATACTGACCATAAAAAAAATACAAATAAAAATCATTATTAATTTATTGCTATAATTTTCTATATACATACAACATTATATACTTAAACAATAAAAAAAAAACCATTTTTCCTGTGATCTTAATTGCCTTTGAATCTCTATTCATTGAAAACTAACTATGACCTAACCTATTTTTCTTTTTTCTCTATTTTTATTTTAAGGATTTTGATTTGTAACAGCTAAGTATAGAGTATGTTTTTATATTATATAAAAGTTTCTTGTGTTTCGAATTCTACAAAAAAAAAAAAAAAAATCTATTGTAGGAATACAAAATGATCCAATCCCATTATACAACCCAATTTTTCCAAACAATATAAAATTATAACATTCGCGTAACAGATAAATTGTTATAAAAGACATAATCCCATTTTTTGTATACTTAGTGATAAATTTATTTTCATAAATGATTTGCATCTTAAACAATTAGGCCTAAATTTGAACTGGACAATGATAATATGAAATTAAACTAATAAGAAAATGATTTTAAACGAAATCTCGAAATCAATTGCACTGTTGTTCTAAAATCGGTTCCTATAAAATGAAAAAATTAAGTGTGTATTGTAGTTGCCATGAGTTTAAAATAATATAAGTAATCATTTTTGGTTCTAAAACTGGGTAACGATCTGATGTCAACCCTAAATGAGTAAAGCAAGTGAATTTTTCATTGAAGAGTACACACTAAACAATTATTAGATCACTTACTTTAATAATGTTGGCAATTTCCGGTTTGTTTTAAAAGAATTGTTCAAATTATTACAATGCAAAATAGTTTTTGTGTTAATTCTATATAATATAATTAGGCTCAATTTCATTTTACCTTATGACAAATACATTTATGTCATTAAAATAGAAACTAGATTTTTTTATATATTTCTAACAATAGCGACACATGGTTTTTTAGTTTTTTTTTTTTTTATATAAACTTCCGCAGATGTTAAGGACACTATATAGTTAAAAAGTTATGGGAAATGACCCAAAAATATCAATACAATATACTTGTGTATAAATACAGAAATATTCAATAAAAGGTTCTTTGAAATTATTTTTTTTTTGTCCATTATTTGCTTATAAGAAAAAAAAAAAATAAAATAATAATATAGGAAAAGGTCAGCATTATTTTAAAAATAAAAAGGATCATATAGCAACAATACCATATGTGTCAAATACGTGATAATAATAATTTTTTTTTTTTTTTGTTAAAAGTGACCTTTTGTTAGTTTTTATTTTTTACTCTGTTAATAATTTTTAATCCTTCCTTTTGTTTTGTACTTGTAAAAGCCTTGATAAATTTTTTGAATACACCTTTAACGACAATTTTTTTGTTCTATTTCTACTCGTAAGATATATTTTTAAATTGATCAGTCGATGTATAGTTTGTAATCAAAATATATTATTAAAAATTATTGGGTGATCAATATTTAATAAGATTCGATTAGGTGTAAATTTAACGAAAAAATGATTTTGTATAATAACGGACAGAATAAAAAGAAAATACGAAATTTAACAATTTTTTCTTGGTTCAAAACATTTGTCTTATGTCCTTTTATGTATTTTTCTTTTTTTTCTTTTTTTAATTTAATGTTTTAGGAAAATTTTTATTCGATTTAGTAAATTTTAAGTGTTTTAGGATAGTTTAAAAATTTTTGGTTTTTATTTAAAGGAATAACAAGGTTAAATACATTATTAGATCTTTACATCCATTCTATGACAAAAAAAAATAGAAACCAAAATATTTTATTTTTTTAATAAAAATTAAGGATATGAAAGAATGGATGCTTTCTCTTTTAAGTAGTTTAGATTTTTTTTTCCTTAAATTCTTATGTACCTATTTATTGTGAGGCATAAACCTTACCAATAAAATAGATAGTTTTATATTTTATATATAAGATCCTTTTGATTCTGAAAAAAAAAACGGAATCAGGATAATTTTTTTATAGTTTTTCTAAATGTTACCTACCTATTTAGAAATTTTTTGATATTACTTAAACATATGTGTGTATATATATGCATGTATGGGAATATTATTTATACATATATAAGTATTAAGAAGAAACAAAACAGATTTTCAGAGGAATGATTAGAAAATTGTGTATTGATTTGAATAATGTTAAAAAATAAAGAAAATATTTTTATTAGTTTAAAGAACTTTTCTTATTTTTTTTTTTTTGTTTTTATAAAAGGGATTGAAGTAAAGAAAAAAAAAAAGATTTGTGGTGAAAATAAATTTAATATGTGGTAATTCTTGAATTGTTTTTTTTTTTGTAAAATATTAAAATTCCTAAATTATTGATATAAACTATATCATAAATTGTCTAATATTTTTTTTTCTTGTGTAATGTGGTATTGCGTTGATTTTTCACTATTTGTTTTAATTTAACTGAAGGAGTTTTTTGTTTGGAATCCACTCAAATATTTAAATTTCATTCATTCCATTTGAAATCTATTTATTTCGCGTCCCAGTGATAACTTACAGTACTTACAGTAACTTACTTAAAGTAGTTTTAAAACACATGACGAGTTAATAAAACAAAATGAATTAAAATTTTGAAAATAAAAAAAAAATAAAAAGCCGAATGTTGTTAACTCTATGATACTTGCAAATATACAATTAATAAAAAATAATAATACAATTATATATAATTTAATTATATTTTAGAAAATTTAAGTATAAGGGTAATTTCATATGGGATGCATGCATCCGGACGCAAAAATTTAATTGGTTGAAAATATATATCGTATTCATGACATACTCTCCCTTTCGCCTATTTTAGATGCAAAATTTTTTTGCATCCTCTCTAAGAAGCATACAAAATGCAAATTTATTTTAACGTCAAATACAGAGGTAAATCAAACGTCAAAAATTTGGAACTTTAAATATTTTAAAATATTTTGAAAATGGATATTTGTAATTTTAATAATTATGTAATTTTATTATAATTTTATTAATTAATTTTATATGTATATTAATAAATTATATTTAGTTTATATTAATTAAAATGTTTTCTTAACTACATAAAATAAAAAATTTTCTGGTTTAACCATTTTGTATTTTATAAATAAAAAATATGTTTTCATCAAATGTCAAAACAATATACACATATTAGCCTACTAGGTAAATTTCAAATAAAACTTTCAAAATAAAAATGTCGCTGTTTTGCAGCTCGCGAACGAGTGAATGCATAATGGATGCAAAATATTCGTTAATATTATCGAAATGTAATCGAAATAATTTTTGCATCTGGATGTATGCAAATTGTGTGTTTACTTGTGAATTTACCCTAAAAGTTCAGATATCTAGTTTTATTAAATACCAATATGTATATGACCAATACATAAATTTAGAAAATATCCAAAACTGTTGGGACAATCAATCAAATTTTTTAGAAGATGCTGACATAAAATTTAATTTCTATTAACATAATTTTAAATACGCATACCTAATATATACTAAGTAACTGTCATAATAATAATAAAAGTTGTATGACAGTTATTATTATTATGACAGTTACCTGAACTTGTTGTTTTAGGACCTATAGATTCTATAGTCCAATAAAATTTTTCAGAGTTTATTGACATAAAACTTAATTTTTACTTGGTTAAATATTGAAATACATAACTTAATTAAATAAACTAAGTACAAGTTATTCTCATATAAATTAAAGACATTGTATGATAGCTACTCGAATCAGTCGGACTATTTTTTTGAATTTCAGTAGCGAAACTGACATTTACTTATATTAAAATAAAATGTTAAAAATTTCAAAATCATAACATGAGTTATCGTACCTACCTATACCAACCCACTTATCGTGTAGACAGAGACGGACGAACCCCCTCATCTAACTTGACTTAGAATGCAATCCTGAGCAAGACTATAAAGATTTATTTATATATAGCTTCTTTGCTTTAAGGTCAGACAAATGTATAGATAAATTTATTATACATACTTTTAGAACTATATTCGCACCTTGGATACTACGTTATAATAAAATTATTTAAAATGTCAAAAAAATTAATGATTTTACAGTTAGTTCTTTTTAATATTGTTTTTTTTAACTCACATAATTTTTCTTAAACATTTACGTATAAGTATTTCAAATATTGCTATGAAAATTTAAATTTATACGTCAGTCAAACTTCTCAGTATAATTTTTGTAGTGTGGTGTGGATAAGTCTTCATTAACTTGAGTGTAAATCTGATATAACACAAAACTATAATGATGTGAATTGAAATATACTTTCTTTTCTGTTATAGCTTTAGATGAAGTAATTTATCTTGTTAAATGTCCTTTTCAACCAATACATATACACATAACATAGAAATTTTGACAACAGACAAAAAATCTTCAGATCAGAAATTAATGCAGAAATGCATTTTTGCAAAAATCTCGGATGTAAATTTTTAATGTGAAAACAATACAAAGTAGACGTATGCATTCATGTATAGGATTGGTAAAATTTAAATAAATTAATAGAAAAATCTTTTTGTAATTATATATGAGGATTATATGAATTAAACAGTGCAGTGACACAACGCCCGGGGAAATAAAGTTAATAAAGTCCTTATTGATTTGGAATTAAAGCCCATAATTAGTCCATAATTCCAATTCAAAAAGAATTAAAGCCGGCGACTTTTAATTCCTTTTGAATACAAATGAAGATCCACACTATTTTTTGTTATTAAAAAAGGCGAGTAATAAAATATGTAGAGCAAACACATTAGAAGGGCTTTTAGAGTTTTGGATAAAAATTTGGATATCCCCTTTTTCCAGAATATTTACTAATATTTATATGTGCAAGATTTTGAATTGGGAGAGATTTTAGAGTTGGTTACAAAATCAGAATTGGAATTAAGACCCGTCGACTTTAATTCTTTTTTGAAAAGGATTTAAAGACCCGCGGACTTTATTTCCTCGGATATTCTGTCACTGCACCTATTAAACATTTATTTACAAAACAAATTTCTGTAAATTTCATAACAGCAATAAAAAAAAATTTTTTAACTATATATAACAATAAAATTCATCTAAAGACTGCCCTTATTTTATTAAGATTTATTTTCTTTTTTTATATAATA